>OZ012678.1:120721594-123121594 GCA_963942445.1 Argyra leucocephala
TAGGTACCTATACATATATGAATAATATACAAAGGACATTAGAAAAGCGTATACGCATATTATATTCTTATAGAGAAGCATGACATTAATACATTGTATTTGACATTTTGATTGACTGACAATTATATGGTTTTTTGATTTGGTTTGATATTAATATTTCTCTAATTCCTAGATTTCAATAAATTTAAAATAAATTTGAATTTTCTTTCAAAGGATTTATAATGAAAATAACTTTTTTGTAATTTTACATGAGATTTCTCAAAATTTAAATTTATATTAAATTTTATTGTAGCTTTTGAATTGAGCAAATTAATTTTAAAATTTAATATAATTGATTGTTACACACTTTTAAATAGAATTATTAATTTAATACAACTTTTTTTTTTATTATTATTGTTTATTTTCAGGACGTGGGCAATGAAACATCTGGCATATGTGATACAAGTGTCCTTAAAAAACGAATAACAGCTTCATATGGACAAACATTGCATTTATCGTGCTTTGTTCGTGTACCAGAAGTATTAAGACAAAAAAATATAAGATGGTTTCATCATTCAACTGAAAAAGGAAGGTAAGTTCGTGTAATAAATAGACTGGAAAATTTAAAAAAACATTTCTATTATCTTAGTTTTAATTTCGTTTCTAATACCGAACTGTTATTTATGAAATTAAATTAATCTGAACTTATATTTCTTTCAATGCTATTGGCATGTTGTTCCAATTCCTTAAAGAAATTAAATTATATTTTATCATATTAAAACTATAGTTTAAAAGTAAATTTTCAAGTACGGTATTAAAGTTTGGCTATCAGAAGCTTATAGATTTTCTTTGTCATTATTATCAAAAGATGTTAATTTATTTTTTCAATTCCGAAAATGTCACATTAACACATTGAAATTGTATCATCAATGAAGATTGCTATTTTATTCATAATCACCAGTTATACCAAAATATTCTAACCCTATCCAAATTCTTACATTGTAAATAACAATTATGATCCCGGTATCTATAAAGACGAAAATGGGAGTGATCAATGGTGTACTTGAAAGGAGCAAAATTTATATAACAATGATAATCACAGAATCAGTAGCCAAAGTGTTAACAAATTCATCTCTTTTAAGTCTTATCCATTTTCATAATATTATATTGATTTTCTATTTTAAATCGTATTTGTAGCTAAATAATAAAGAAATAAACATTAGCTATTAAGTGTAAAAAAAAAACAGAACACTTAATTTTTTATAACATTTTCAAATAAAAAAAATTGGTATGTATGTATATTATAAACCAACTTAAATAATTCCATTTATAAATTCAAATCTGTACGTAATAAAAAAATAACGACGCTGGGTGGCCTTACAATTCAAAATTACTAAATGCAATTCCTAGATTTAAAAAAATAATCACATAATTTTTTTGGAACAATTTTACTGCTAAAATACTCCAACGAATCATCCTTTAAAAAAATTTTAAGCTCAAAATGGACGTATATAAGGAAAACCTACTAAAAGAAAATGTAAATATTTAAAAAATATATCAAAATATTTTAAACGAGTAATTTCTAGCACTGGTTTAATAATAACAACATATAAATACTAGTCTATTGTATTTCCATATTTAACTACGTCTTAGCTTTGTTGTTACAATAGTTTATTTTGATGATATATTCTATCCCAAAGGATATGTGGTAGATTTGTATTTCATTAACTTTGAACTTCGACAAAAACATACTGGCATAAATACAAATCCTACACATTTTTCTGCTTTTTACATTTAATTCAATTATTAAAAATTATATCGCTGCAAAAACCAGAAAATAAATCTAAATAATAAAAATAATAATTTGCCAATTTATTATTATTTTACTTGTTTTATGAACGTTTGGAAAGACATAATATAAAACACATAACAAGTGCAAAAAGAAAGAATAATACACAGATTATTCATGCAATTAAAATATGTCTCAAAACGACAAAAATATTATAATCAAGAGAGTAAAAGTATAGAAGAAATTTCATATTAGAACTTTCCTTCTACATTTGCTACAACAACTTTAATTTTTTACTAATGCTATTTAAAATTACACATTTTTATTTCAAAATCAAACAAAACAAATTAATTCGAAGGTAAAAACATTTTAATTTTCTCACATCTTTTGTTTATAAGCATTATTTTTTTTTTTTGTAATTCAAGTGTTTTTGAAATGTTGATAGTCTAATACGAGTAATGTTTGAAGTAATAATATAAAAAAAAAAATAATAACAATTTTTTTAATAAAAAATATAAATCTCTTCCTTTGTTAATATCATTTGCATCCTTAAGAACAATCATCGAAGTATACCGTTGAATTAGCTAGAACAAGAAATTGGTTGAGCGGTGGCTGGGTATATAGGGGTGGTTATAAAATATTGAATTATTTTCTAATACTACCATCACATTCATTTAATTTTGCTTCTGGCTTAAAATACCATTTAAAATAACTGCTTTTGAACGCAACAATTGTCCTATTTAATGAAAAACAATTTTCTTTTCTTGTTTTTTCTCTTATTCTATTTTTTTTTATATTATTTGATTTTTTTTTTCTCGACTAGGCTCTACTAACTGTTTATATGTTATATTTAGTATCATAATATACATGTGATTGTGTTTATACCTAGACTTTTATTTGACTCGTTTATTTCTTATATTATTTTTGTTCAATCGTTTCTTCATTTTTAGGAAATTGAAATATAAATGTTTTTTTGTTTTTGTTTTTTTTTTGTTCAAACACGAAATTTTCTATACCTACACACCATTTTTGTGTCTCTTTTTAATTTTTTTTTTTTTATACTTTTTCTGTATTTTCTAAATAGGAAAATCCTTGTTTCAAAAAACAAAAATAGAAAAAAATATCAAAATTCATTCTTATACTTTATAGTCTAATATTATCCTGATGTATCCTTTAAAAATAGAAAACAAAAATATAAATATAATCGTGTAGCTATATAAGATAAAGAAAAGAAATGAGAAAAAAAATATAAAAGAAAAACAACAAAAATAACGGTTAAAAAGGATCTAAAAGTATTTTATATTCTATTTGCAGATACGAAATCAACTATACACCATCAAAATATATAGAAACATCTGAGGGTGGTTTGGTTGTAATTTCAATAAATGAAGGAGATGGAGGACGTTATGACAGCTATTTGGATGGAACACTTTTATGTAGTTATAGCGTTAACGTTGACGCTCACAGGTGGGTTTTATTACTCAAATTCTTCTTTTGTATAGTAAAGTACCAATATATCTATTCATATAATAAATATATACCTATATATATGTTTATGTAAAGATATATATTACACTAAAATTCATCTATAGCTATTTTTTTTTGTTTTTGCTTTTTATTTTTTTTTTTTTTGTTTATAATATTTTTCTCTTGTTATTATACTACGACATTTTGTTGAATACAGTTATTCGACATCCTTATACAAAAACAACAAAAAGCATAAAAAAAAATAATAAAAATTATATTCTTAAATAAGGCGTCATCTTATCGCTGCTAGGATTATGGTTTAATTACACACTTAGGATATATAAAAATGAAGAAAAAAGAACAAAACAAAAATGAAGAAAAATTTAAGAAGTACCCTACTGTTAATATGAATACGACAACGATATATTTTATAAGAAAATTCTATACTACATAGTAGCGTAATTTTTTTTGTATGTTTTTTGTTGAGAAAACAAAAATACCTTGTTTACATTATTATAAATGGGATGACTTTGAACATATTATAATTATTATTGATCGACTTAAATTGATAAATTTTGGAAAATGCTCTACAAAAAACATTTTTATAATCTTTCAAATTTTTCAAATTCTACTGCTCGGTTTAGTTGTTTAGATGTGTAGGTTCAAGCCATAATGCCCATTTCTGAATCAGGAGATGTGTACTTATACCTGGAAATGTTATATCTCTTATGAGCTATGACATCGAATTCAAATAACTGATGATAGGAGAATTCCTCTTCACGTAAGTGAAATTTGCATGCAGCTGTGTTGGAGAAATTTTGAAGAAATATTTTAGCGTACCTGTTATACACTGGATCTAGTCTTGTTCTGACATTGGATCTACTCTTTCTGATTTATTAGGTTCATACTGAATTTAAATAGTTATTTGTATGACCAGTTAAGCCTGGATTATCATTTGATTATATTACAGCAAATTTATATCCTATTTCCCGGTTTAAAGTATTAGACAAAGTCAATATAATGTGAATAATTTCAGGTAATGATTTCTTACTCGTCACAATTTTGTGTGCAGTAAGATTGTGTGACCGTGATTAATGTCAGAATAGTTTTACTGGCATATTTTCTTAAATTATTTTTGTAAAAAAATTCATGAAAAAGATTCGGAAAACAAGCTTCTTCATCTTATGAAAGACGATATCTATTGACTTGAAAATCTTTGAAAATTTCAATAATTATACCAAACTTATTTTCTTTTGTGGTATTCCATAATTGGATGCTATATTTTGGTGCTAGAACTTGAATTTATATGAATAGTTTAGTGCAGCAAAATTGTTTAAAAAAATATATGCCGTAGAATGAACTTAAGAAAATAATGTTAGCTTCTGTATAGACTAATTATTATAAAGCATTTCTGGCTTAGAAAATAAAATAATGTCGATTTACAATAGCTTACCCATACATAAATCTCAACATTAATTGGTTCACTTTTACATTGCAAAAAAAAATAATAATAAACACTGTTACAGAGTTTGCTAAATTTTCTAAGTTTTTATTACATCTCGAAAATTTGTTTTCAAGTCAAAATAAATAATAATAATATTGTTCAAAGTCACTACATTTACATGTATCGGCACATTCTTACTATATTGTCAAACAAGTTAGCTTTAATTTTTCCATAAACAAAAAAAAAAATTATTATAAAAAGTTAATATAAAAAAAAACTCAACTTCAGATATTTCTATAAGCTGTGTTAAGTCTCGTGTTCACGAATAGAATTTCGCTAACTGTATTTGATCGGTCGATTGTATAAAAAAAAGGAATAAAACAAAAGAAAAAAATCCGACTGAAGCGTTCCAGTCTGTATTATTATCGTTGATGTGATATGCCTTAATTAAGGACCTTCTTTTGTTGTTGTTTTTGTTTTCGACTTTTATTTTTCTGCTTTTTTTTTCACGTTCTATTTTTATTATTATGTTTATGCCATTAAAATATATAAACTGCTTGCCGTTCATATTATAAAAATTATATAAAAAGAAAAAAGATATATCATATGCATATATAAAATATATATAATATATATATGTGCATATCATATTATGTTTTTCTCTTTCTATCATATTATAATATATTATTATAATGATTTTTATTTTATTTTTCTTATTTATTTTTTATTTTTTTTTTTATTTCTCACATTCATTTTGTGTACTTTTGTGTCTGGATTGACTTTAATATGGAATGTATGGAATTAATGACGTCGTCAATTTTAGGTGTACGCCGCCAACTAAAAAGAATGACTATCAAAAAATTTATTCACATTGGTGTAATGAATTTGAAAAATATAAATCAGCCATGAAACAATGGCAGGAAAAACAAGAGGTAAGTGATTTATTGTTTAAATTTCAAGTGGTCTATGATTTGTAATAATATGTAGATATGTACATACTTATTATATTTTAGAATAAAAGTAGAGTTCTATTATGTAGATACCTACGTATATACTTAATATTATTATGGGTAGAGCATTGGTAGTATTTTATAATCAATAATATAGGACTCTTGTTCGAGAATACTTAAAGTATGAAATTTTTGTTTTTGTTAATTTATATTCTCACACTCTTACAATGTTATTTTTTTTTATTTTTTTATTTTTTGGATTCTGTTTTTCTATTAATTGTATTAAATTCAATACTTATAATATTATATTTGTTTTTTTACTCATTTTCTGAAATGCTCGATTTAATTGAAGGAAATTAAGTAATTTCGAAATTAATTGTTCAATTGAAAAATCTAGAAGTAATGGTAAATATATCAGAACAATAAAAGTGCAATAAAATACCTAAGTTAAAATATTTTGAAAATGAAAAATAATTAAAACACGGAAATTTGGGTGGAGAAAATAATTTTGTTCTGATTATTTTTTATGATTTTTTTCTTTTTATTTCATTTAATAGAAAAGAAAAACAATATTTCCGCGGAATAAATAGGAAAACAAGTGTTTTAATTTTTAATTAAGAAAAGTCATAAAAATACCGTTATTTTAATTAAAATGAGTACACATAGAAATAGATATAAAATAATAACGGTATTTTCTGTAGTGTTATTGTTGTATTTTGTGTAGTGTTATTGTTGTATTTTGCTTTTATTGTTATTCGTACCGTCGAAAGAAACTGTTATTTCGTTAATTATTAGAATAATAAAATAAAAGGGAAATTTTTTTTTTCTGGGGAAAATTTTTAAGGAAAATTATTTTTATATTAGGTATTTTAAAATTTTAAAATTAAAAGGGTAATTTTTTTTAATGCTTAAACATTTTTTTTTGCTGTTTGGTATTTGATATGAAAGTTGAAATGAAATTTATTAGGTAATTGTAGATATAATATTGAATGCAATTATTTGCACAAATACGTGATAGTTATATTTTGTTCTTAATTATTATTGTGTTAAACTGTGTAAACATTTTTTTATACTACTATTTCATAAAACAGAGCTAAATTTTGAAACATATCTTATGATAGTTGGTAATTAAAGCCTCATCATGACACAATAATGTAATTTCCTTACCAAATTATAAACATATTCGGTTTGACTTTAAAATTAGCTTTCTTATTTCAAATATAAGATTGTGTTACTAATTGAAAATTATAATATAACTAATGTTCCCAAAATGATTTAGGGATAGATTTTCATAACATACAATCGAAATATAATGATATCACTTATAATGCAGGAATATGTCAGATATGAATGATATCACTTATAATGCATGCTGTTATACAGGAATATGACCTGAATATATATTCATATGTTATATTTATTTTTTATAATCAGATATGTTTTTAGTGATGTATTATATTTAACAATAAAAAGACGAACTGGTTTTCACTAATAAATTAATTTTTATTTTGCAAATATCGATTGGAATTGGATGGGATTCTGAAGTATAGATGGTGTACGTGCGTATGACCTATTCACCATATTTGACTAAGTGATTCTAGCTTTCCAAAAATATATATATATATATATATTTAAGGACGAAAAGGACATTTGAAGTCCTTGTTGTTTTAACGTTTTTATATATAAACCGTTATTTCTGTTGATCTGTTATATATACATATATAAATTTATTCGGTGGTACTGTTCTGGATATATTGTAGTTCAAAGTTGAAAATTTGAAAAAAAAAACAATCTTTCGTTCTTTAAAAACCTTGTGTATAACTATTTTACTAAAAAACTCCCCCAATATTTATATAATTTTGAAAAGGCCTCTATTTTTTCTATAACTCATACTTGAATTTATGTCTATATCAAATAGTTTATAAATATTTTCCAAATTGCTATCTTGCTTACACCAAATACATATATTATTTATCTTTTAGATCAATAAATACAAAAACCTTAACACAACTATTAAGAATATATATATTTTGAAAAAGGCGGTAACACCAACTATATAAAAAAAAATTCTAATTTGAACTACAATATCTCCATAACAGTAGCACCTATCATCATTAAATAAATATGAAAATATGCTCAAGACAGTTATCTTACTAGATGATAAAACCATATATATATATATATATATATATACATCTAATAGATCAACAGATAAAATGGTTTATATACAAAAACATCAAAACAAGAATGATACTCTCAAATGTGTTTTTCGTCCTTAAAGTACAGATTTATATTACTAGTCTACCAAGCTTTTATTTGATACCCTAGTTAATTGCTTTCAAAAAGTTATCTGAAAATAGTTCAACTATTAAGAACAATTTTTTTTCGAATATTAGTATTTTCATAATACTTATTCGTATGTCAAAAACGATCCTTTTTCGAATGTTGGTTATTTTATATGCCGAGAATTATAATGCGTTAAATATAAATTAAGTAATTTGTTATTTTTGAAAATTTATAAATTTTTCCTAGAATTTTGATAGAATATGAATGATTGGACATATTTACTTGAACATATGTAATTTTTTACTTCTCTAACGTCTTTGTAAATGACTTCTTTATATACAGATTATTATTGTATTTTTGGAATTATTTGAAAGTCGTGGATTATTTCTAGCGTTTCTTAGAACCAAAACTTTGTCCAATTTTCGTGATAGCTTTAAGTAATAAACTTAATAATATTTAGATACTATATAGGTAGTATATAGGTAGATTTGTAGTATACCTACCTATAGATACCAATATGTAGATATAGGTAGATTTATAGTATGTAGATATATATTTAATCTAACAATTACACATTTTGATGAACTTTGTTTATAATAAAACTTTATTAAAACTCTTTTTAAAAATTACTTAAAACCTTGAAATAAAAAAATAATGTAAATCGATTTTTAATTTGTATATTTTTATTTAATCCTTTAATAGCAATGTCACGCAAAGGATAAAAAAGGTGTCAAACACATAAATGACGTAATAGTTGATGATAAAATAGTTTGACCTATAGGTAAATATTATTTATTGAAATAATTAATAATTTATTTATTTTTTATTCAATAATCTATATTTTTTTTTACTTCTACATTTTGAAATATTTAATTTTTATTTTATTTCTATTTTCACAGGCGAAACATCATTTAATAAAAGACTGACATTTTAGCTTTTGAAAGACAATATTTTAGTTTTTCTTTTTATCAATTATTATTGTAATATTGAAAATAAATTTTTAATTAAGCAAACTGACTAACTAACTAAATATAAAAATAAAATACTAAAAATTAATAAAATAAATAAGAAATAAGAAAAGTAATAAAAACCAACATGAACCAATAGGTTACTTTTAATGATATAAAATAGAACAAAAACAAAAAATAAATAAATTAAAATAAATTTTATTTTAACATCAGCTGAAACACAATATGCTTACAGAATACATAACTAAAATAATTTAATTTTAATTTTTTACTCTCATTTTAAATTTTTTAAATACACCTAATTTGAAAATTTCATTTTATTTTTAAATTTTTATATAAAAAAACAAACGAACAAAAAATATGAGCTTTGTTAGAATTCTAATCAAAAATAAGAAAACAAAACCAATTTTTAATAATTTTATTTCAAAATTCGAAAATTTGTAAATTTTTAGGAAAAATAATAACGAAATTCTTTTCAAAATTTTTCACAATAAAGAGCACATGTCACGTTCCACATTTAATAAAAAAAAAAAAAAAAATTAAAATAATAATAATTAACTAAAAAAATTAAACATAATTTTTCAAAAAAAAAAAAAAAAAACAAACAAAAAAGAAAATTATTTTTAAAAATGTTTGGTTTTATATTTTTTTATAAGTTAGAATGCGAGAAGATAAAACTTTCAAAAATTGGATTACCTAAATTTTGTTTGATAATTAATTTCAAAAATATATTAAGTTGTATATCTACACCTAATATGTAATGTAATATATATCTTGACTTCTACGTATATTGTAAAAACAATTTAATATCTAAAACGCATCATATTCCATATTCTACACAAAAATTGTTTAACAATCTTTCAATTCCATATCGTTAAATCAAATTTTCAAATGCGAAAAAAAGACACATCGAAAATATTTTCGATGATTTTTATAAACTTTTTGTATATTTCTAGTATCGCAATGATATATAATTGCAACTTTTATTTTGTGTTTAGCTATATTTTCATTAGTTTTAACATTTTTCGGTAAATTCTAGACTTTTTCTGGTAAAGTTTTTCTAATTTTGGTAATAACAGAAAATGACAACCGAAAAAAGAAACTTGCTGCAAAAATATTACAGCAAAGTCTTTAGTATGTAGAAAGTAAGTTTCAGAAAGAACTGAAACTTAAATTTAAAAAGTGACAGTTTAAAGGGGTTTTAAGAACTGTGTTTTTTTACAATATAGATGTCACGAGTACTTACATTATAAAAAATGTATTGTGATGAAAGTTTAAATGGCTTCGGTGGAAACAATAAATTAAAAAAAAGGCAATCCCTCTAGATTTATTGGTAAAATATTGAATTTTCCAAAAGAGGTACCACTATATTGCTTAATTTTTAATAATTGCAATATTCATAGGAAAAGCGACAGACTAATGATATGTTCTACTATTTTGCTTTGATATGGGCTAATGGTCAACTTTGAAAGGTCCAAAAAACAATAATATTTAAATTTTTACCCCTTCATTTTTAAATTAATTTTTTTTTCTAATAAGTTTAAAATATTGTTGTTGATTACATCACATTTTTTTTGTAATAATGGTATAGTTAATAAATTTCAATATAATCACAGCAATAACAAATGAAATATTTTTGTTGTTTTACATTTTTTATCATTTCTTCTTTTCCTGATCATTCTTGATCTTATACATTCGTACAAGGTAACAGTGGGATGTACCCAAAAACAATTTATTCTTTAATTAAATATTTATGAAATATATACATACATATTTTTTTCTAAATCCAATTTTCAGAAGTTTTACTCACAAAAATAATTATAAAACCTAGTATTGAAAATTAATATAATGAAAAATTGAAAAAAAAAAAATAAAAATTTTAGGCTAGAATTTTTTGTAAACAAAATTTGAAAAATTAATTTTAGGAATTTTTTTTTATAATCCCAATTTTATGTATTAAAAATTATCAAAACAAAGAAAAAAAAAAAACAATTAAAAAGCTCACATTTTTTATTAATTTTATAAGAGTGTAAAACAAAAGAGAAGAAAATACAAGAAGCAATGAATAATAATTTTAAAAATTGTATAATTATTATTGAATATAAATTTAATTTAATTTTTATATTATTCTAATTATTATAATTCAATTCAATTAAATTAATTTATTTTTAATGAGTTTCACTATTAAAATAGACTTCACTGGTCTAAGTAAGTCGGTTTATTTCCGGCGGTCATTACTACTAATAATGAATTTTATAGAGGTATTTTAAAATAAAATTTTAATATTTTAAGGTCTTTATTAATCGATTTTAACTTGAAGTTTTCAATTGGACGTATTAATTGTAATAATGACTAAAAATTTTTAATTGGTGAAACCTACAAAATAAACTGCAATCAAATGAAGTAAAACCGCTATCTAGTAATCTTAAATTAGTACATCAGTTTAAAAAACCTATTTCCGGTCCTTTCTGGTAGTTGAAAATATCACCAATTGATAGATCAGCCTCGACTTAGTTAATAAAATAATTTTTAATTTTAAAATCATTTTAACCTCTTAAAATCTGATACGCATGCTCTGGTACACCCAGTATAAAATTAAGTAGTACTGCTTTACAATAATATATAATACTAAGCTCCATCTCTCAGAATCGATTTAATGAAAAATATTTTCATATACAACTGAACTTCACTTCCGATTCTATTAATTCATGATTAAAGAGAGTAATGTAGTTAGGGAATAAAAAAAAAATATTATTCCTTATTCTCGTAAGTATTTGATAACTCTCTCAATTATTATTCAGTCTATAGCTAAATGTTTTCTGTTTGAATCTTTTGAAGATGATTTTTAAATCAAAAAAGCCAATGAAAATAATTTTAAAATTACGATTTGAGAATGAAAATTTGCTACGCCACTAATGATTTTTATTTCCGCATTTATTAAAACTTTAATGGCTATTCCACAATACATCTCATATATCAAAACTTCTATAGATTTCCAGAAAATTTAATTTACGAACTCGGGTTTTCTTATTTTTATATAAAGATAGTCCAACATTAGACATAAATCTTCTCTTTCAAGAAATCCATTCTTTTGTTGGGCTAGGAAAACAATCCATAGAAACAAAATAATATTTTTAATGTAATTTATTACTACTGTGTCTGTACAAAATTAAACTTTTTAAAAATATTTCAACTATCACATTGTTTTATATACTCAAAAGAATTTTGTAATTAAGTATTATAAAATTATTATTAGACTACCTAGACTCATAATTATAATTTACACTTTATTTCATTTTCATTATGTTTCATTTATCTACAATTTTCTTTTATATAACCTTTATTTTAATACTTTTTAAAAACTATATCTAGAAAATAAAAAAATATATATATATATTATTAGGTATACAAAACAAAAAGAATATTGTAAAAATTTTATTAAATTGTAAATAACATAAACAGGTGTATTTTAAGAAGCTATATAGTAAAACTAAAATGCTTATTATAATATTATTTTAGTAAATTAATTTTAATTTAAATTGTGTAAAAAAAAAAATAAATATTGTAAAAAAAAAAAAAAAATAAGAAAAATTAAATTGGAATTCTTTAATAGTAGTTGTATGGTGTATAAAACAACAAAATACAATATAGTACTTAATAATAATAATAAATTCAAAAAATAAGCTCCAACTAAAAATAAATTAAAACCAACATAAAACAATATAATAATAATATAATAAATTATAATTATAAGCTTAAATGTGTTTTAAAAGTTATTATATTATATACTATAAAAAATATTACTAATAAGAGTTACAAACTTTTAATAATTGTTAAGCTAAAATTTATAAATCCGTAATAAAACAACAAACTATTATAATAGTAATCTTTTACTGAAAACAAAAAAAAAAAGAAACATAATAATTTTATTAAATAGAAAATAAATTAATTAAAAATATTTTAAATTGTAAATATTAAATATAAAATAAATATAAAAAAAAAGTATTTTCAGATATAAAAAAACAAAAAAAAAAAATAAAAAACTATAAAATTAGTAATAAATAAATAAAAAATATTAGTACTTAATAATTATTTTGTATTTTTAATTATGAATATTCACGATTAGGTGCATTTGTGAGATATTTTCAAGTTATTCATTGTTAACAATGTCCATCGAAGTCTAATAAGACCGTTACTAAATTTACACAATATTAAATACATACCTATCTATTTGTTATTACTCATATATATTTCAGATCATCATTTTATATAATTTTTTTAAAGAGTTGCTTTAAAAAAATTTCGATCCGGTACACAGTTTTGGAAAAGACAGTACACTGGTATAATTCTACCACTTCCTAATGTTGACAGACCAAATTTCTTTTAACTAAATTTTTTGACTCGGGTAAGGTAAACAGATTTGAGTTTAAAACTTCTCTACTTACACAAAAATTTACTTCATTTGTAACTCCATCTTTGATTTCAAGAAATACTTGAATATGAATATCTATGAGTGAGTGATGTCATGATATAATTGGTGATGTAAACATCTCATTGACAATTGCTGCCCTTGATCATCGTCGTATTTTTAAATTACTAACTCTATTTTATGAACATCTTTTGCGAGTAGGCACATCCTCGGAAGAATTGAAATCACAAATTCTCCTATTAAGAACTTACGTTGAGGAATGCAAGAACCTATATGTTTTCCTCACTTATAGGAAACTCAGTGATCTGGTTAAGAAAAATTATCCATATTAATCTGCAGCAAATTCATATTTCAATCATATAAATTTCAAGTTTTAATAAGTTCAAAATCAGTGTGATCGGTCGGTGTGATATTTTAATCGGTAGAATAATCAAATTTGTATTCTTATTCTCTTTGACACTGAAAATTTTCTCCAAAACACGTTTTCCCGAATGAGATAAGCAATTTAATTAAAAAGTCTAATTTTAATAAATTTGATTCATGTTCGGTACCAAAATAAACCTCCTTTGTGCATTTTTAACACTTTTGTAACAGTCTGTTTTTTAAAATAATGATTATCTGAATCCGGCTTTCGTTAGATACAAGAAAAATTAATGCCGCAAATTTTCGTAATCACCACCAGTTTTAATTTAATTTATAATAGGGTTTGACTTTTATGCTAGAGTTTGAGCTCCAGGTAAGTCTTTTCAATACAGTATATGGATATATTCTAGACTATATTAGCACTATTAAACATCAAATTGAGTTCCTCAATAATACGTTTTAGAAATTGAGTTCGTGTAGGTTGTCTCTGGTATCGAACTTAAATCAATAATATTCTTAAAACAATCAATTGAAAAAAATAGATTCAAAACAATCCAGCAATAACTACTCTAGAACGTTTTGTGACATCAGGAAGGCCCACTTAGAGCCATTTATTTACCTACCTAATTGGCTTTAACAATATTTAAACAAAATATGAAAAATTATGAAATGGATTTACAAATGTTCTATTCCAGTACAGCAGTTCTTATTTTGTCACAACAATTACATTGCAATAAAACAAAATAACAATCATAATTTGTACCTAATAATGAATATTAAATAATAGATATTATTTTGTTTATACATGTTATTATATTTTTGTTTTTTGTATATATTTCTGAGTTATCCTCTTTAAATGGATTTCAAAAATAAAAAATGTCATTAATATTATAATAATTATCTTTATTAAATTAAATGTATAATCGATAGCTTGTTATAAATTATTATATACCTATTATATATTTTAATTATAATATGCAATTAAATTTTTTATTAATTATAATTAAAAAAAAAAAATTTATAATTTATATTTTTAATAAAATTTTTTGTTTTTTATTTTTGTGAAAATAAGTGTAATGAAAATAATAATTTTGTTTTTTTAAAAGATGATAGCCCACGCGAACGCTTATTATTCGAATAGCAATATTATAGAGTACACAAAGAATAGAAATTCAATACAATGAAAAATAATAAAAAATAAAACCATTTTAAAATAAAAATTTTACAAATAAATATAATAATTGTAAAAAAGATAAAAATAAAATAAGAAAATTGGAAACAAAACAAAAAGAAAGAGAAATTGTGTTTAAATGTAAATAATTGTACTTTATATTATAGAAAGTAAATAAATAAAAATAAAAAATAAACTTTTTACTGAAATTTAAATAAATAAAATAAAATTAAATTTAAGAACTTTATTATTATTAATTTTATAGTTATAAAAAAAAAAAAAATTTATTGTTTCTTCCCTAAAAATTTTATACCTTTTCTGTATTGATATTTAGACTGGAGTAATCTACTCGTACATAAACTATAATCGCTATTTTGCAATTTAAATTTTTTATTAATTTAACTTTAAAACTTGAAAAGCTTTTATCTTTCGTATGTTTCTGTCATCTTACTACTAATCAGTAGGTCTTGGATTCGAAATTCACTCAAAACATGGGTGTTGTAAAAATTTTTTTCCTTTTTTTTAAAC
This sequence comes from Argyra leucocephala, assembly GCA_963942445.1. Classification (NCBI taxonomy): domain Eukaryota; kingdom Metazoa; phylum Arthropoda; class Insecta; order Diptera; family Dolichopodidae; genus Argyra; species Argyra leucocephala. The sequence goes on from OZ012678.1 coordinate 120,736,969, forward strand.
TAATTGGGAATAGAAAAAACTTTATTATCAGTTACATAAAATTTAATTATCCTATTATCAAGGGGAGGGCGAAGATAATAAATACATATATTTTTATTTTAATTTAACCCTATAACCGTATTGTGTAATTTTTGTGCACACAAAATGTAAAATTGAATAAAATATACTCACTTATAACTTATACGATGTTACAAAATATTTTTTGTTTCTTTGTGATTTTTTGCTTTAATGATTCAAAAAAATTTAAATAAAATGAAATTAATTTCAACGTATACAGATGAAAAAAAACAAGTTAATATGAAAAACTAGTAAATTTACCTACTACACTTTTTCTGATCCAACAATTCAGCGTCATAAATTTATTAAAGTCACTAACTCACTATACGACACTCTAAGTGCAACTAAACTAAATAAATAACAAATAAGTAGGGTTACATTACTAGGGTTAAATTGGTAAATATATTTAACAGGACATCTTTCTCGTAATTTTTCACATGTTGTAAAATTGTTCAACCGATCATTTTCTATTAATTTTATGTTAAAACCGAAAAATTTAATGACCAGTATTTATCAATTTTAAAATTGAATAATACTTAGTAAAAAATAAATAATTAAATATAATTTCTGTTTGTTTCTATGCATTTTCCCATATTCATTATTGGACTTAAAATTTCCTATATCCCAAGTTACTGAATTTATAATTAAAAATTTCATTTCCAATAAATTTCGAATAATTTCAAATATTTAATTTTTATAAGACAAATTTGTAAAAATAACTAAAAATATACTAATAAAAAAATTAAGAAAATCTATAAAATATAATATACTCTATGTTAGCATAATATTAAAACAAAAGTAAATAAAAATTAAATATAAATAGCAAATACATAGAAAATAGAACATAAAATTAAAAAGAATTTTTTTTTTTTTTGCATAACAGAAGTAGAAATATGTAGCATAGAATTGATAAATAAAAGTGAGTATGTATAAAAAAAAAAAAAAAAAACAATACAAAAAAAAAAATATAATAAATTAGAAAAACAAAATGTAATTTAATTCAATCGCGTGAATGTGAATCCTGTAAAATATAATAAAATTTTATGTGAAATGTTTTGTATGACAATCACATAAGGAGAGTATAAAATAAAAATATAATAAAATAAATTTAAAATAAATTTAAAATTTTCTATATTAAAAACATAAAAAACAAAAAAAAAACATAAAAAAAAAATTTTAATTTTTAATGAAATAAGCGAAAATGAACTAAAGATAAAAAAAAAGACGTAAACTATAAGTAAAACAGAAAAATAACATAAAATTAGGCAAAGAAACATTAACAAAAAAAAAAAAAAAAAAATACAAAAACTAAAAATTAAACTATGTATGTGAGAAAGCGAAAGAAAGTGAGAGAGACATATTAAAAAGTCAATAAATGTGATAAAATATCATTAAAAAAAAACAACATTGCGTTTAATTTATTTAAAATAATATTATTTTTATCATTATTATTTTACACAAACAAAAACTAAATTTACTTCATCATTTACAATTATTAAAGGCGAGAGGAGCTTTTTCATAGGTAAATACATATTATGTATAGTTTTCCAAAGCACTTGTTTCGGACAAAACAGGTAGGTAGGTATATTTAGGTTAAAGTAACCAATTCAGTTGCATCTGGAAAACATAATTAAATCTCAATTATGCTTGCTGATTAAAACTCAATTATGCTTTTTTGATGCAACGAATCGTGTGATACATTTGTTGTAGTTGGTTGTTTTAGAGGTGACGAGTGTCGAATGTCTAAGTAGTTTAGAAGGACGGGTGTCCAAGGAGTTCAGTACTAGAGCCACCCTGTTAGATGCACAAGCTACTAAATTTTAGCCAATATTTAATCAAAATTCCTGTTATGTTAGGGAGAGCCTCACCTAAAGTTCAGAATATAAAGTCTACCTAACGCTAATTGTTCAAGAATTTCTGTCTCGTATTCTTTACTGCAACAATGGTGGCTGAACAGAATTTCTCCAATTAAATATATATATATAGATAATATATATAATTTAGATAATACCATAACTTTTAATTTTACTATTCAATTGTAGAGCATCATCCTCTATGTACATAACATATACCGGGTGTTGCAGAGTATGCGTATCAGTTTTTTTAAGAGGGAAAGGAGCCGTTATTTTAAAATTTTAAAAAAAGTTTGTTACCTAAATAGAGAGTGCTTTATCGATTGGTGGTATTTTTAACATCCGGAAAGGACCACAAATCGGTTTTGTAAGACCAAAAATCGCCGAAATTTGAGCATTTTTGTTTTATTGTTATTAATTTTGAAGAAAAATACTAAGAAAACAAAAGAAATCAGTTAACATAATTTTCTTATTTTTTATCGTAGAATACGAATTTTTATAAAAAAGTACCCCTTCCCATTTAAAAATCTCTATTTAAGCCAATTTCGGCGATTTTTGGTCATAAAAACCGATTTGTGGTCCTTTCCGGAAGTTAAAAATACCACCAGTCGATATATCACCGTCGATTTAGTTAACAAACTTTTTTTAAATTTTAAAATAACCTCTCTTTTCCCTCTTTAAAAGCTGATACGGATGGTGTGGAACGCCCGGTATATAAAGCAGATACACCTGATTTATCTTTGTGTTCAATAATCTTCATTAAGCTGTCAACTGGCTCTAATTTGTGTATCTCCAACCAAAATTTTGACCTGCTGTGCGATTGAAATCTTCAGGTTTGTATTCGAAAATATTCTAGCTTTAATCATTTTGCAATACTTAGATATACTGAATGAGCTAACAATGTGTTTTTCAATAATATTTTTAGAAATTATTTTTTTTTTATTTCTTCCATTTCCAGTCTTCCAACACTTTAATTCCCCAATTTAATATTGACAAAAAGCTTTATCATTATATAAGATATTTAAGTTGCTTTCGACTGCTATTGCTAATCGTATAACAGTTATGCCAAATAAATTGGATATACATTTCTATTTGAATTTTAGTTATTACCATACGTTTAAATTTTGTATGTACATAACAAAGCAATAACAAATTCTTCAACAGTTCGTCTATTATTAGAATTCATCAGAAGATGCTCCTCTACATTAAAAATTCTACTCAAAAACTTATATTAGTTATCAATTTTAATTTAAATTTTGATTTTATTTAAATGTTTTGATATTAGATTTTCCATAAGTATTATTGTAATAAAGTTTTTATTTAAGAAATTAAAGTCCTATATATTGTAACAGTAATAAATTTCCAAAACATTTCTTAAAAATTAATAGAGAACATTTTTGAGAGCGATTATTTATATAAAATCTATTCTGATTTCAAAAACTAATTTAACAAATTTACAATATTTTGTAGATATATAAAATGAGAATAAAAAGTATAAGGTCTTAAAATATCAAACGTGAGTAGGAAAATATCCTGTTCTATAATATTAAAATATTCAATAAATTTTATTGTTTCGTACAATAATAAAAAGAAGAAAAAAAAATACACTCCAGTACATTGGAGTAAATACAAAAAAAAATATGTTTTTCACATTATACAGAGTGAATCTTTGCATAATTTTCGAAGGAAAATAGGTAAGATTGAAATAAGGTACAAATTAATATTGTAAGGTTTTGGTTTGAACTATTAACAGTTGGTTAAATTTATTATTTGAACATTTTTATATTTTCATTCAAATTTTTCTGTACCTGAAATTCATTGTTAGATATAAAGAGCGCTGTAAACGAATGTGTACCTACCTAACTCTACTGATATTAAAAAATAAAAACTGTTAATATTTGAAAGTAGGACTTGACTATATGAATATTTTTTTCTATATTAATATTATACGCTGGGTGGCTCACCAGGTAGAGAGCATGCCAATTCATTTCATTTAACTTCATTTATTTACTTTTATGTATGTTATACAACGAGACGATTAGTCTCTACAATGTGCATAATCAAGTTAGGTGAATAGAAAATAATTAAAATATTACAACTAGAAATAAATTAAATACAGTAGAAAATAGAAAATAGAAACTTAAACTAAAATATACAAAATTAAATAAAACTAAGATGAAAAACATAATAAGAAAATCTGAGAATAAAATTACAATATGTCAATTTGGTTATGACTAAAAATAAAAATGGAACTATGCTATTATGAAGAGAAATTTAGAAAATAGATTCTAAATTTAACCCATTGAGCCCCGGACCCAAATCCAGTTCCCTCAGGGTCATAACAATTCACACATAAAATACTTTTAAGTTACACCATATTCTGGAAAAATGCATGTTTCAGAAATGAGGCAAGCTATGATTTGGTGAAAAACATCTCGGAAGGAAATAAACGCCACATTTGTGACATGAAAAAATGATTTGATTTTTGTAGTGACGGCAGCAAGTTCGTTGTAAATGATATTGTTATATACACGGTCATATATACACCCATATTCTCTTAGACCCATCGTTGACGAGAAGAAAAAATTCATCTTGTCTCCTCTCGCTCAATTTGCCTTTCTGTTAGACACTGTTAGCGGCGCGATAGAACATTTTATTTGTTGGTAGCACTGATAACTTTTTACTATCAAAAAAAGTTATTGGTACATAAACGAAATATGATTTATAAAATTTTTGGAAAGTATTAGTGGGGTTTTAGTATTAGTTTTAAAATATTTTTTAAATGAAAAATAAATTTAAATATATTTATGTTTGAAATATTTTTTAGTTTAGTACATAAACAGTAGTAAAACAGTAATAGTAAAGATGGTTTTTTTTTAAAAAAAAAAATACAATTTTAATAATAATGCAGAAACAATAATGAAAAATTGTTTATTAATTTTTACTTAACTATTTTATCTATTAAATTTATTTATTTAATTAATTTTTTTGATAAAAAAACACAAAATACTTTGACGAGATACTCTATCGCTTACAATTTTTGACGAGAAACTCAAGTTTGTGTATATTGTTTTATATTTCTATTTTTCTTAGCTAACCATGAAGCTCCCATGCGTTGACCATATCAGCATGTAATGCATTGATAAACAGAGGCCAATACCATTTCTTGCCTCGAACAAGAATTTGATAATTATTATTTATTGCATTATCGAATAGATCAACTCTAGCCATTTTGCGGTCGAGATGTTTATCAGCTTGTATTGGCTCAGGTTTTAAAAAATTGACAACACGGTTACTCATTCCATCGCAAGGCAAGAATCCCATTTGAGGGATCACTTGCACGTTGTTTTTTTCATTATTTTTAGATCAAAAAGTTTTGTACAGTTATCCCGAATAGATCATTTTAGAAATAAAGAAAATTAATTTTATATTTGTAACATAGTATTTATAACTATTTTATGAAAACAAAATTTTACCAGTTGCAAAATAACCCAGTGTAAATAAAAACGGCACAAAAGTATGTGTATGACAAAGAAATTATCGAAAATTTGCTAAATGATATAAATCTACATTTTCTGATAATATAGGCTACCATCAAAACTACGTTTTCTGCCATATAGACTACCATTTTCCTCTGAAGTTCCTCAGTCAGGAATATAAATGTGTACCGGTATAGATATTTTTTTATAAAAGTGCCAACCGGTGATACGACTTCAGATCTAACTTAATTAAACTTCAAATCCCGCTCAGAGCATGGATTTTTAAAACGTTTCTTTCATTATTTATAAAACAATAATAACTTTTAACTTAGGAGGGGAAATTTTGTAACATAGTACTGGACGTGGTAGTAAATTTTAAACCATTTTTTTTTTATATTTTAGAAGGAATATAATATTTTTTTTAAATTTTTTTTCACGTAAAGCTGGCTAAGTTAATTCTAAATGTTATGTTTAAAAAAAAAACAAATTTAGTAGTGGTGGTTTTTTCAAAAATTGACACTTTATTTCACAAGTCTTTTCTGAATTCAAAAAATAATAATAGTTCTTATATTTACATAACAAAATAAAAAAAGTTAAACAAAGATAAGATGGCATTTTTTCACAGCTTAATATACATATTTAAAAAAATAAATAGAACATTTCAAAAAGTTTTATATCTTAGAAAATAGCAACCAGTCTTTTCATGTAATAATTTCATTCGTCAAAATCAGTATTTGTACAGTTTATACACAATATGCCTGCATTGGTTTTTGACAAATCATCTGTGTGGTGTTTTTCGTTTTAATCTGTTTGGACAACACAATTTGTTTGACGTTGAAGTAGAAATCAGCTGCATTACTGCTGGTGGTGGTGGTTGAAAATCTGAACCCAATGTTCTTCGAATAATATCAGTTTATCAAATACATCAGTAATATATCAGTTTTCAATTATTTTTTTAAATATTTCTAAAACAGCCGCTAATGGATCAATTATTAATCTCTGCTCTCGGTTTGATTTGAAAACTGATGTATAAATTATAATATTCCTAGAAATACTCTAAATTCGATTTTATCTAAAGGTGTTCTTTCTACTTTTACTGTTGATTAAAATTTCAGTTTTCATTTTGTGTCGGTATGTTCGATGATTTTATCTTCAATAGAATCATCAAAAATTTAGGACCAATATTTATACATTTTATTTCCTGTTTCATCGTTACTAGCTGCGGTTACTGAAGTTTGTAATATTACAATATTATGCAGTGGAGTTCTAAAGTGGAGACTAAATATCTGTGGTTCATTTGCAAACGGGTTTTTAAAAGTATGATATTACTAGAGGGTACTGAGGTGATATTCTCAGTTGAAATGGTGATATTCTTGTGAAAGAGCAATGGACAGAAGTAATAAGAGAAAAAAAAAGAGAGTGTAAAATTTACCACCACGTCACAAGTTAAAGGATAAAACAAAACCATAGAGTAATCATATAAGTAGAGTATTCACGTAGAACAAAATTTGCTAGTCACTTTTTCAAATATCAAAATTCTGTGTTCACTCAAAATAATATTACTCAATTTTTAATATTACTCAATTAATATTTTTATTTGGACTTGGCCAATGTGATTTATAAAATTTGTGATTTCAAACTTAATAGAAGAAAGACAAAAAAATTAATATTCGTTTTGTAAAATTAAAAATAATTCAAAATGACTTCTATTGAAAAGTATACTGAAAATTAGGTACCAACATGCATTTTTAAATTTTCAGCAATTTTGGTTTTGTTAATTTTGTCTGCTTCTTACCGTAGATAATAATATGAATAGTATATATATGAATGCATAATATAATTATGAATACAAACAAACAAACAAGCTATCAAAATTTAAAAAAGTAAGTAAAAAAAATAAAACTGGACATTTTATTCTTTATATGGATTGTTGGCTGTTTTTATTTCTTCAGAAATTATTTCATCTGAAATAGAAATTTCACGATTTGGATACAATTTCATTCATTATCTTTGCGATTAATTGTGTTTTTTTGTTTACATTTTTCTATATACATATATTTTTTGTATTGAATTTAATATGTAAATGTATGGTGAACACATATACGATATTACGATATACACTTCATATAAATCAAAAGTACATACGTATGTAAATACTTTTCAAATTATCAAACAATGCCTCTATACTCCTAGCCTAGTCACTGGGAGAGCAAAACTTTATACACAAAACTAAAACAAAACTTAAAACGAAATCGTAATTCGATAAAATTCCGAAAAAATCATTCTGTGAATTGGCTAGAAGTATAGATAGAGGCATTGTATGAAATATTCTCCTCAATAAATAAAAAATTTTGAGTAAAAATAATTGAGTTTCGAAAATTATATTTGAGTGTTTTGGGGTATTGAGTTAAAATGGGACGGCATTTTCGTGTTTTGAGTAAAAATGGGACGGCATTTTTAGATGAAAATGATTAACAAATATTGTTCTACGTAAATACTCTACTTATATGATTACTCTATGATAAAACATTAAAAAATATATTGGAAGATATAATTAAGTAGTGATTCGATCAAAAGTGATTCGAATAAAAGAATTATGCTATTGAGGAATGTATTGCTATTATCAGGAGCATAGTCATAGTTTTTATTAAATAAATGTTCGTTAAAAACATTACTGATTGATTCTAAATTTCAGTACCATTTTCAATGTATGAAAAGGAACTCCTACGTGGTAATATTATAAAAAACAAAAAAAAAACAAGTTAGCTACTATGGAGGAAATTATTGTACGATGAGAAAACAAAATACGAACAAAATTTTAAAGCCATTATTATTCATTGACATAATCATTACGTACCAAAGTGTATCTATTAAAAAATAATAAATATCAGCATAATAATTTTTATTAACCCTTACTAACTACAATTTTTTATATTTCAGTTTTATTAATCTAACTCTATCTACCTACTTGATATCTCACTGTCCAAATTTTACTGTATTTTGATACGTACTTTTAGTCAAATCATTTGCTTAGAAGTGGGTTTATATTATTTATATAAACTGGTGACTAAAATAATTATTAAGAAGCAGTTCAAGTTTTCTGAAAAATAAATAATACTCAAATAAAATGTACTAAATAATTAAAACGTATCAGAAAATAAACATACCTATTTTCCATATACATATCATGATTATAAAATATTATGTTGAAGCCAAAATATAGAGTTAAATTAGCAACATAAAAATTATTCAATTTTTAACTAGTAAATAAAACTGGTCCTGCTATAAATCAAAAAACTATTAACCTAATAAAACCTAGTCAATTGGCATTTGTTTAATCTTGAATCGGCGCTATATTTGGAATATTTTAAAAATGAATGAGTATATTTTTATGGCACAGTATAGAGATCTTCCTTTGAACCCAAAAGTCCCAGATTCGATTCCCGATGAAGCAAAAATAAATGCTTTATGGGTTTTTCGATGTGGTTCAGTATCCTTTGACATTGGGATAAAATTAATGAAAAAATAATAATTGAGAGTATAATCTGGTAACAACTTAAATAAAATTTAGGTATTCTATTTAAGAAGGCTTACTTTCTGTCAATAGTAGGATTTCTTTTGATAAATAAAATGCTCGAAATATTGTAGATATTTTAGTGTAAAATTGCAGTACCGTACTTAATTAAGCATGAAAAGGTGATTTCGCCTTAGTTACTGTCAAGAACATCTATCTCAGTTGTTGCACGGAATTGTTCAGGATGTGACATTTATTTTTTGAATTAGTTTAAGCATTATATGATTGTATTTTCTAATAATGCGAAGTGCTATTCCAGAAATAAATAAAAAATGTGATCATGTAATTAAATGTCAAAATATTTGAATAAATATCTACAATATATATAAAAGTTGAATACCAATGCGGATTCCGAAGCCAAACATCAACAATTATTCCGATATTCGTCATAAAATAAGGTGTAGAGAAATGTTATGAACATGACATAGACCTTCACTCCAAGCCCTTCATACTACATTTTAACCAGAAATAGAAAGACAGTATCTTCAATATGAGAACGCTCCTACAATATGAAATAATAGCAAATGTTGATGATATTGTAATAAGTGTTACCGCAACACATTAAATTATACTTACTTACTTAGGTGGAGGTAATGTAAGCACTTTATCAGGAACTTGACAGTGGCGTATCTGGGTCAGCGACCGGTCAGATGTTACCTTGTCAATTCCAAGCCGGACCATTCAATATTAAATTATAGGTACAGATATTTTTTATTAAAGTACCGACAGATGTTAGGTGTAGTATTTAGGACTTATCATGTAATATAATTTTTAATCCCACTCTGGACATAGATGTTTAAAACTTTTTTTTCATTATTTATCATCATCAGTTATAATTGGCAGAAATATTTGTGCAAATACAAATCGAGACAAAAAAGTGGGGTTATAAATCAACGAATGATGTTGATGATCAAGTCCTAAAAATTGCTTAAGAACGCAAGATCGACCCTTTTGAAAGAGTATTGTGGTGAAGTTCAAAACTGATCCAGAGTTGTAACACTTTAAGATAATGATAATGTATAAGTTAGTTAGTAATTTTCATTATAACAGATGCCCAATGCGTTATCTTAAACTAGATTCTATGAAATGAATTAAAACTATAAACTAGGACTAATAATGTATAAGATATTTAGAAACACTTCACATTGGTCCACAAATCCAAATAATACAGGGTCATGTATTTCACATGTACGATTATAAACATACTATTAATTAAGCAAAATCCTTAACAAGATAAAAAAAAAGCAGTAGAACACAAGTCATGGTTTATTAGTCTTGAATATCATTCAATTATTAAAATAGAACTTAGAAGTGAAAGGGTTAATTCAAAAGTTTTTCTTACATAATATAAATTTTTGATTTTCAAATTAGACAAAATAACAATATTTAAAGAAAATTTTCAGAAAATTTGTCTTTAAAGAACCAAAACTATCAGAATTCTGTATTGTAAACTAAAACTTACTATATGACGTGTATAAGCATTGTATATATGTGGTTATGAATTGTTTTGATAGATTTTCCATTAAAAAAGGATGTGTACGCATATACAGTTCAATATGTTCAATGTCAATTTAATTGGAAGTTTTCTATTAGATTTTTGAAAAATAAATTTTGTAAATACAAAAAAAAAAAAAATCAATCTTCAAAAAAGGAAGGAATAAATTGAAAGGAAAAAAAAAAAAATATTTCTTTCAATTTTTTTTTTATGTGTATATGTATGTTTGTATGTTATATATTGTATATATTGTGCAAACATTTGTTCTGTTTCCGGTTGAACAAGTGATTCAAATTGTTTATGTACATTTACGGATGATAACATCTGAATACAATTTAATAGAATATTACAGAAATACAATGTTGTGCGTGTGCATGTGTGTATGCATTTGTATTTGATAGAAATAGTAAACTAATTCTAATAACTTGAATCCCGATGACATACAAAGGTATCTTCTATATGTATATATAAAATGACAAAAATGACAAAAATATATAAAAATATATTTTCTTAGTTAAAAATAATGTAAGAAAAATTTCTATTGAATTTCATTGTTGAAAACACTGAATTGAACAAAATAGAACTGATGAGTAAATAAAGAAGAGGGCAAGAAAATCAAAACAATAAAACAAAATATTACAATAATTCTGTTGCACCTGTGACTTTCACAATCAATTTCAATTCAATACATTTCAATACATTGAATGAAAAAATATATTTTAGACCTTTTTATGGTTAAGAAGAAAATCATTTTTTTTCTTATTTTTTTTTTTTTTTCTTTTTGAATTCTAATTTATTGGGTTTTAGAGTGTACTTTCTTCCTATTTTGTTTATAAATGTGACACATTTAAAATGTTAACTTTCGTCATGATGATTGAAGATGAAAACCTTTAGTCTATTGAAATATTATTTATCTACAAAATATTATAATATTGTGTTGTTGTTGTTATTTTTATGATTTGTTTTCGAAAATCTTTAAAATTGTTGTTGTTGAATAGAGGTATCACAAAAATATTCTTGCAACAGTTAGTATTTTTGAGACAAAATATTGAAAACAATTTTTTTTAAATCTTGAGAGAAAGGAAAAGCTTAACATTTTCTCTTGAAAATGATTTGATATTCGAGATTTAAAATAAAAAATATAACATATTTTTAGGGAATTGGGATGATTCAATGCCAACATGTTTTAGCTAAAAATTTCTCTTGTTGTGTTTTTAAGCTGGAATCTGGAGTGGCAGCACGTAACTTGTTCACGTTCGTCAAAAAGACGTATTAGCATTTTTAGTACCATATAAGCAACGTTGACGTTGATTTAATTCCGAAAACGTAAAGTACACATTTTTTCGGTAGCATGTAAGCAACGTCAAGTACATTTTTTTTAACGTAAACGTTGGTTTTTAAACGTCTGTAATTTTCTTACCATGGGCTAAAATTTATACATACGAGAAAGTTAGTTTTTTTAATAATTTCGTGTTATTTTAATAATAAAAATAAAAAATTTAAATATTTATAATAAAATTTGAAATCTTAAGAACATTAAATTTTATAGTTTTTAATAATATTATTGTAGTAATATAATTTTTACTTTCTTTTGATAACATTTTATTTCTATGATAATTGAAGTATTTTTGTTTACAATAAAAAATTATTTTATTTCTCTGATAATTCAAGCATTTTTTATATGATAACAAAATAATTTTTTTTTAAATTTCTTAATAATTGAGTGTTTTGAATTATTTAAATAAAAAACTATATTTATTAGTTCATTGCAAATATCATATAAAATACCCAAGTAACATTGTCCAAGAGCAAAACTCTACAAAATTGCAAAAAAGGGCTGATAAGACTCTCATAACACACTTGAAACTCTCATAACTTTAACTCTTGTTACAAGAATTAAATTAGTTCTCATTACATTCTTATTATGAGATAATTACACTCATAGAGTGTTACTCTCGTAATATATGATCTCTCATAGAGTTAAACACTTGTAATAAGAACGTTATGAGAGTTTAAGTATAAAAATAGTTTATCAAAATACATTTTCTATTGGAGTTTAACTCTCAGAATGCTCTCATAGGGTTGAACACTTGTAAGAAGAACGCTATGAGGGTTTAAGAATAATAATACTTATTAAAATTCTGTTATGAGAAGTAAAATGTTGAATCTCTTCAAATCAGATCATTATGATTATAAAACGATATAGACAAAATGGAAAAAAATTGATTGGAGAAAGTTAAAAAAATATGGTAGCTTCCGTAAAAAAATTGAAAAAACATATCTTGAATTGAAAACGCCCAGGTATATTAAAAGCATAGGAGTAAATTATAATGGGCAATCAGCGGTAGCTTCATCTAAGGATACAATTTTATCTCTTGATGCTTCACATCAAAGCAAAATTTTGTTAGAACCTAACAGCAGTAATTTGATCCAAAACCACTCAAATGCAGATAACGAAGAATCCCGTCCTTTTTATAATTCAACAGAACGAATGTATGTATAAGTTTATTTAAATTAACAGAAAAAATAGTTAATGAGATAATTGCATAATAGCTTTCCTGCAGGATTATGATGATGATGACTATGAAGAACATCAGCTCTCTATGAAGAATATCGACAGTGAACTAGAAAAAGATGAGGTTTTTGGAAATGAATTAAAGAATTGGGCAATTTAGTTTAACATAAGACAACAAGCACTAGCACCAAGCACCAAGTGTTGTTAGGAATATGTACTATTATAAATCTGAAACTATTAATTATAATATATATTCTTATTAAAATCAAATTAATCTCGTTTATTTAATAAGCTAAAACGAATTTTTAAAATAAACACAAATTTTATTTATTTAGTCTTGTAGGCAAAACAAAATGGTATTGTAAAAGAAATAATACTCTCATAATTAGAGTAATTATCTCATAACAAGAGTTCTTATCTCATAAGAAGAGTAATACTTCCATTATACGGAGTTGGAAGTAATATTAACGGAATATGACTGTGATTCAATTTTATGGTTCAACGTTTAGACGTCCATGTAAATTTAATATATATTAAGGTATGTATGTAATTAAAAGAAATTTAAATTTCTATAAAAAGAACGCTCTCCGCCGAACAGTTTTTTAAAAATCATTTACTAATTTATTAGTATACCTTTTTTAAATTTTCCAAATAAAAATTCTCGAAAAAATTTTTAGTAAAAAATTACAGTACCGCACTTAAATCAAGCACGAAAAGGTAATTATAGCTAAGTTACTGTCAACATTAAAAAGAAAAACAAAAGAAAAAAATATTATTTATCTAAATGCAACAGGGTTCTTATATAAGTTAATAAAAATAGTTTCTAAAAAAACTAAATTATGTTGACTTAATATAGGGAAAAGGTTGGAAAAGGCATGGTAATTAAGAAGTATTTTGGTTTTTTCAAACCATACCAAACCATAGCTTCTTATTAAAATACGACTGTTTACTGGTTGATAGTTAAAAATATCAGTCTATTTAAATCCCTGTTCTGTTAAAAAAATTAAATTGGGCTTTAACTTGAATTATAATTAATAAATAGGGGTTTCTAGTATTATATTTACTTTTATACTTAGCTTTACTCAAATTTATTTAGTCAACTATTTTCAGATATATGGGTAAAAATAGCATTATAGGACCCGAAAGGGTTAAGAAAATATTATTAAAATTATTTAAATTTTGATTATTTTTGGAGCGCATTGCTTTTTTCGAGGTAAAATGCCTACTTTTATCAATAAAATTTCAATGCCAGGTAAATTTTGGTTATTATTGAAGAAAAAATTACTTTAATTTCCTATAATTTTATTTCATTTAATATTTTATTTTAGTTTAATATTTAATATATGCATACTTACTTATGATCACACATACATAAAATTAAACATAAATTTTATTTAACTCAACTCTGCCAATGAAACCAATACATTTATATTAATATGTTTCTAACGCTTTCTGACAATTAGACTCATAATGAGAGTTAAGCACTCATAATAAGAGTTTCTCAATACTCTCATAGTAGTTTCCTTATGAGACTTTTACCCTCATAAACGGTACCCTTTTACTCTCATAACGATCGTATAAAGCACTCATAGCATAATACAAGAGTAAAATTATAAGAGTAATACTCTTGGCTTAATTCTCATAGAACTCTACTAGAGCCTTATGAGAGGAATTTTGTTACTTGGGTATCAACTGAACTGGTTTGTTTACATTTATTTTATTTATTTTTTTTTTTATTTAAGTCTATTATAAATTCTATATCTATTTTTATTATATTTGCGATTTTTATAATATAACAATTTTGTTCTTCAAAACTGAAAATAATAAGGCGAAATACAAGAATTCAAAAAAAAAAATTCTAAAAAATTTAAATTCATTTCTTGTCATTTTAAACCTCCATTAAATTTGAAAAATATATGTTTTTTGAAGTTTTAAATAGATTAATTTGATTGTCAAAATGATTCGGAATATTTTTTCGAATTTTCGGAATAAATTTTCAACGTGATGTTTTACATGCTACCAAAAAAAATCTTTGACATTAAAATACTTCACGTTGATTTTTGAACGTAAACGTTCTACGTGCTACCACTTCTGCTGTCATCCGGCAAATCAAAGTTTCGAAAAAAATGGCAAACAAAATATTTTTTTTTAAAATTTGGCCAAATCTGTACATTTTCCTGCTTAAATAACGCTTCATTGTTATAATATTAAATTATTTTGTTTTGGAAATAACAAAAAATATTGTCGTTTTCAACAGTTTACTTTGAGTTATTATTTATAGAAAATTTAACATTTAAAAGCCGGTTAGCGATTTCAGATCCTACCGGCCTACATATCTGCTACTTACAATATCAAAGTTGTTTGAAAAAAAATCCAACCTCTCATAGAAAATAATAATATAATACCCAACCACCAATTTAGGTTGAGGTAAAAATATACTCAACTATAGATTAACTACATAGAATTATAGACATTATAGAAATAACACTCTTGAAAATAAACAAATTTGCTCCACAGTGTTTCTTTGTGTAGTACAAGCTTTTGATAAAGTTTGACTAATCGCGAAGCTAAGTCGTTTACTTCCTGAAAATTATGTTGAAATATTTTCTTCATATCTCTCAAATGTTGTCTGTAAAAAAAAGAAAAAAGGAAGCGAAATAAACAATTTTATTCAATTTTAAGCTATTAAGACGCACATGCAGTAAATTGATCCTACTGGTATAATGTCCAGCATAAGAGATAGATTATACAATGTGGAAGAAGTTAAGTAGATATTGTTGACGAGAAAGAAAGTGTAAATTCAAAATTAAAGCACATGACACAGGATATAAAATGAAGTTTTTTGGCAATTTTCAGTAATATTTTATTCCACGAAAGCCGAATTAAATCGAATTAAAACGTGAAAAGAAATTTATTTATTATGTAAAAACAAATTTCATTAAAGTTTATTTTAGCATGGAAAGAAAATGTCAAACTAGGAGAACTAGCGATTCAGCTGTAAATTTCGATGAGGCTGAAACGCGTGCTAATTCTACTAGAATACATACGAAACTTCAAACAAATAAACAGTCAGATTAAGTTGCTCAGATTTTGAAAATTAAATGACAAAATGTTCTAGAACAGAAGGAATCCAGTGTGAAAAATTGGTTAAGAAATTTTCAACGGAATGAACTACATTTTTTTATATTCTATAAAAATGCCATTCGTCGGAGCTACTATGAAACTGTATATTAAATTGTGTAGCTAAATCAGTTAGTTATCATTCTCATTCTTTTTCGAGTCAAAAATGAGAATGAATACTCTTCTCTAAGAGATATTATAAAAGAAGAACTGCCGCATGAAAGCATACTGGGTTTAATTTCATATTTTTCAACAATATACTCACCACATGGTAGAGTAGAAAATAAAAATAGCAATCTTTGAAGATGACACAGCGTGGATGGTATTTGGTTTTATTGTAAAAGAATCTAAATGACGAATGGCGAAATTTTCAACTTGTGCAACAATTGAAAAATCAAATTAAATAAAGCTAAATCCAGTTATGTAAACTTTACTTATAAAAAAATTAGAACTCTTATTTTTGATGATTTCAGTAATTTTTTTGTCAATAAGTCAAGATTTTTTTGTAAAGATAAAAGTATGAACCCTGGACAAAATATTATTTTAATAGCCATGTTTTCTGCAATATTTTTTTTTGACTACTTTGAATTATTTTTATTTTGTTTTTGTTGTTATGAATCAAAATTTATTACAGTTGTAAATTTTTTTTGTTTTTCTTAAAATTGTTCAATTCGAATTTCCTAGAATATTTTCAGAGTTATGTGAATTGATTATGAGATTGGTAAGTTAACTTTTTTGATTGATGACGTAAAAGAAAATGAATGATATCAGGTGATTGTATATATAAAAATAATATAAACAGTTTTAATATATTTGATGAATTTATACTTAAGTTCGATTCAAATGCTTATAAAATAATGTTGTTTATTTAGAAAATATTATAGAGATATTGTGTAGTAGTTGGCAGGTTAAAATAATTATTGTGACAGTAAAGTAATATAAAGTGCACTGAATAAATTGTAATTTGACATAATAATTTTGATTCTATGAAACATAAGCCATTTGCAAGAAAATTTCACTAACTTTTGTTATCAAAAAATAAAACTGTTTGAAAAGATATGGGCCCGTACTTATAAAGTATGATTAGATACTAGAAAATGATAATACTTGAGCTTTACTAAGTAAATACTGAATAATGCTTAAGTTTTTTTATCCCATTATATACTCATTTATTTACTTATGTTTCTGCAACAAATTGAGCATTAACTAGATAATACTCTCAACATTTAAGTATTATCTTAACACTTAATTTTTAATATTAATACTCGATAATACGTCAAAAATTATAAGCTACCCAATAATGAACTTATAAATATTATTGCAAATTTTGTTAACATAGAACGAAGACTTCCTGATAAAATTTATTTAGAAAAAAAAAATATATCGAGATTCAATCTCGAGTGACAATCTAAAGACCTTCATCAGAATACCTCCATATATTTTGTATGAAAAAAATCTTTTTTTACCTATATATTGTAAATATTCAGATTTAAGTAACTGTATTATACATATAAATATAATTTTATAGATTTAAAATAAATATATAATACAATAAAAATAAAATAAAATTACTATAGAAGCTGATGAAGCATCTGACGTTGAGCTTATATGTGATTTGGAAATTGAAGAAGATGATTACGATTCTGACGACAGTTATGAGATAGCAGATAGAAGAGACTGAATTGCTTAGTAAGGATGGTACACATTGGAACAGTGTTTTGGTACAAAATAGTCGCTCAATTGTTCCAAAGGTACAAACCAAGAGGTAGAAGTAGAAATGAAGTCTGCGCCCAAGATCATCACATATTACAACCAAACGAAAGGAGGTGTTGACAATATGGACAATTTATTGGGTGAATATTCTGTAAAACGAAGAACTAATCGTTGGCCACTAGCATTGTTTTACAATATGGTTGATATTGCTGGACTGGCAGCATTCATTATTTATATGGGTCATCATCCAAAACTGACTGGCCCCAGAAGGTTCCTCAAAGATTTGGCATTAGAGCTGTGCTAATTAAATATCCAAGTTCTTGCATTAAGTAGCCGTTGGTAAACTATTCAATTTTTTTCCAAATGTTCTATGTAATTATCATATATACTTTGAAAAATAAATTTTATATGTAAAAAAAATAAAAATAAAATAGCAATATTCACAAATAAAAGTAAAAATAACTTTAAAAATAAAATATTATGAAAACAAATAAAAAAAATGGCAATATTTATAGAATTCCATACAAAATGTATAGAGGTACACGTGAAGGTTGTTTTTTAAAACAAAGGTAGATCTCGACTTCCATTGATTATAAGAATCTAAATCTTTAAAATTAGTAAATTCACACTTTTTTACGAGTTGTCAGGGAATTTAAGCTCTTTAGCCCTTCCAGAACCTTTTTTTTGTGGTTGGAAAATGCAAAAGGTACCCGGGTACCTCTTCACTCACATAGAGTTTTAACAAGAAGGGGAACAAAATTTTTTAAAATTGGCTAAGAATTTCCTTGTGACTACACTGAAACTAGAATCGGTGCTTTTGCCAACAGAACAAATATGGAAAGTTTTTTAAGAAGTCTTCCAGATGTTTGATATTGGATCTACTCTTCTACAATATTAATTGGATTAATTAGTTTTTTTTTTTACTAGATAAATACCAATACAAAAAAAGAACAATAAAATTTAGATCAATACTTTGTACTCATATTAATTACTAGTGAGGTACATCCACATGGTGTAAGAAATACCAGATAAAATTAGAGCTCCATATAAACTACTACATCTTCGTAACGACGATATTGTAATATTGTTGATAACATGATATCGTTACATGTGTGTCACCTAATATTATGATATCAATAAATATCGATTATTGCAATATTAACGTGACATGGTATTGATATGTTACGAATCAATACGGCAATAAAGTTCATTAGAGCAGTTTGGTGCAAGTAAGTCAACATTTTTTTTTAACTTTTAGTACAAAATGATATTTTCAAGACTTTTTTCATTGTCAGAATAGGGGATAAAAACTAAATATAATGGTACGAAGACGTTTAACCGGTATATTGCATATTGAAATTGACTGGGTTTTAGAAAAATTATAATATATAACTACAATTTTTAATTATAATTATTATAATCTATTAAATTTTTTTTTTTTTTACTTTAACTAATTTTTAAGTACATTGTAATAAGTTATAAACTAATAAGTGAATTTTATTACACTCTTTATGAGCAACTCTGCTCCTTTAAAATGTATAAAAAATATATAATAAATAAAAATAACAATAATCAAAAGTACTGTTTCTGATTCGAATTTATAAAAAAAATATTTTAGATTAGATACACTATCTCTAGAATCGCTTATCTATACATTTTTTTTTTTTAAAAAGTTACCCTTCTTCAAAAATTAATAAACAAATTTATTTAAACATTTAAGTGTTTCAATTTTAAGTTTAAAGTAGAATTAATAAAAAAAATATATATTTTTTTTTAATTTAAAATTTTGAAGTGCACTTTGTAACATTTTTTTCAAAATTGTTTTTTTTTATACCTGTATTTTTCTTTAGAGTATTTTCTCGTAATTTGAGTTTAAAACTTAAAAAATAATTTAAAAGAATTAAATGAAAAAAAAATCTTTTAAAATCTCAAATACTTTTTAACCAACCAATTTAATCTTTCTAGATATTAAAAAAAAAAAAAATTAAAAAAGGAAGAAAACTGAAAAATCTATTCAACCATAAAAATATTAAATTACATTCAGTTGATTAGTTTTGTTTTAATAAAAAAACAAAACAAATAATAATAAAAAATTAAAAACATCTTTATACAATTTTAAAATTGGTAAAATAAATTTTTCTTTAATGCTGCATAATTTCTTTGTACACTAGTTATCAATAAAATTGAAATAAATAATAAAATTGTTTTGTTGTAAATATTTTGTATGTAAAATTTTTGGAAAAAAAAACTACGAAAAAGATAGACCTGAAATCTCCCCAACAACGTCGATTGATGGCATTACGTTTATCCACCAAATTGTTGTTGAAAATATCCTGAACTAATAATTTGAGATTTAATAGCTTTCAGAGAGAATCCGCATAATTCATGTTCCGTTGACCTAAGTATTGCGAACAATACTGACCATGGTAAATTTGAGCTTGTGTGGAAAATGTTATGTGAATCTAACTCTAAAGCAGCTTGTTTTGATACAAACCTTAGTGAAACAAGCTCAAAGTTGAAGCTTTATAATCCATAAATATTTAATGTACCTTTTTGATATTAATTTGTCTTTTTCTACTTCCATTTTGTATTTGAATTTATCTTTTTAAACTTTTTACTAACTACTGCAGCATTTTAGCTATTTATTTTCATCTCTTACTAACATTATTCACTAACTGTGATGGTTTTTCGTTTTTCACATTATTAACGAATTGGCTAACTCACAGCATGACTAACCCATCTCACCACTTAGCAACATAATGCAAGCTCTCGTCTACAATAGACGTCTGAGTAAGCAATATCTGACAGTAAAAAAATTGGGAAATGATTCAAGGCTGCAACGTAATATGAAAAAAAGATCAAAAAGGGACGTTCGATTGCAATTTTTCCAGGATTATGGTAGCATAACTTAATGTTAGAGTACAATTACTCAATGATAGAGCACCACATATCTCAACTCCATATGTGCAGATGGATTCAAAATCAAGGTAGAAATTTTCTCTCTTTATAATACTGATCAATACAAAAACTTAGTAACTATATAGCAATACTTGGACACTCGAAGTTACAGTAGTTTAATTATGATTGAAAATCACTACAAAATGGATCTAAAGCAACATAAAGCATCAATCAAAAATAACAATGAAGATTGGGCAGTATAGGATAAAGATAAAATGATAACTTTGCTGCCTAAGCCGATAACCATAGTGCTTGTAAATTACTATTGTATATAATTTAAATTATATTTAATAGAAAATAATAATAATAATAACTTTGGCTGACCATATGGATATGAAATTACCGAAGAGGAAAATTAACATATACCGGGTGTTCCAAAGAATGGTTATCAGCTTTTTAAACGGCGAAGAAGCCGTTATTTTAAAATTAAAAAAAAAATCGTTAACTAAATCGAGGGTTTCGGTATAAAAAACACATTTCCAGTTTTTCCCCGAAGTTGAAAATATTATCAATCAATAGATCAGCCTCGATTTTGTTAATAATTTTTTTTATAGCTATTATTAAAAACGAATACTGCTCAATAGGCTCAATGTTACTGCTAATATCGCTACCAATAAAAATAGAATCTTGGGCACATTTGTATGTAGATAATGATGCAATATATAATTATCATAAAAAAAAATTCAACTATAACATAAGATCTTCAATTTTAAAAAAATATTTAAAAAAATTCAATAGTGCTAAAAATTAAGTGTATTATAGATAGTCGGAAAAATTTATACAATAAAAAGTTGGCAGTTGACAGTTGACAGTTGACAGTTGACATTTGACAGTTGACAGTTGACAATTGAAATATGACTGATGACAAATGACAAATGACAATGACAAATGACAAATGACAAATAACAAATAACGGATCACATATGAATAAAGAGTAGCGAATTCAAATCCGTGCTTATTACACTTAACCGTAACACATCCAGAAAATTTATAGCCTTATTGTACCGCAAAATGATGTAGATGAAGCAATTTACATTGAAAACAAGTAACTAAGAACCAATTTCAGGCTTATGAAACGTTTAGCATAAGTATCAGATTATGCTTTATAAAGTAATTCTAATTCCATTGAAGTGTGTCATTGTTTAAAGTGATAGGGATATTCTTCTCTTTGTGGTAACTATCTCGTAAATTCATAGAGCGGGTTATATTTTTTTTCAATTAGTTTCATATCCAAGCGCATGTTATTAGTTGTATTAGTTGGTTTTTATTGGTGTTATAAATCAATTTATAAACATATAATATAGATATCAATAAATTAATGACAAGAGAAATAATTATTGTTGTCCAATCAAATAAAACAGCGATTTTATTTATCCCTAGATACTCTATGCCTTGTTGAAATCTAGTGCTTGAGAAGTTGTTCGAGCTACATCATTCCCCTTAGTAGAAAAAATATTTCAATATGTTTAATTCTCTTGGATGTCCTGTAAACGATTTTTATTATTAACTAATTATATAATTATATTAGAAATTTCAGTTATATGATGAGTGGTTGAACACTGGTGTTAATTTCAAATAATTTTAAGCAACAATTTGATTTACTGGATTATAATTTGACTGACTGTAAAGACTGAAACTATACAAATTTCTACATTTCTATTCCAAGCAAAAAAAGTAATTTTTTTGTAGTGACTGCAATAAACCGAATGACTTTAATGAGTATCTGTTGTACATTTAAAAATGGAGTTCAGTGATAATAAAAATAATTCTAATGATAAAATAGAGTTTAATAGATTTAACAGACATTGCAAACACAAATTGTTGTTATATTCCTTCAACTTAGACTAATTTAATGGGACCTATGTTAATCAAAATCTAACTAAGCTTCCTTGATATAAACTCACCGAAAATTCAAAACCAGAATTTAAATTAAATTTTTTCCATTATTCAATTATTTATGGCAGGCAATGTAACCACTATAAAACTGAGCAAGTATTTTTTTTATTATTATTACTGATTATTGTAAATTTTATTTTTATGCTTCCAGCAACATCAAATAACCAAAACCTAATAACTTGAATTCAACATCAATCAGTGATCCACTTTTGTTTTAAAAATTGTTTTAACTACAGTATCAAATATTTTTTTTTTAATATTTGTTTTAAAAATTTACCCACTTATTGCATTTGAATCGATTACATTAGAAATTTTCCGCCTTCCACACATTCAGGTACATATTAAGTAATAAGGGGTATTTCTTTATTTTTTTATTTTTTTGTTATTGTTTTTTTTTCTGAATCACAGATATTGTGTACCCCATTATTGAACTGGTTAATTCATGTGAAAACTCAAAAGAAAAATTAAATTAATTATAAATTTAAATAGAATGAAAAACAAAAAACAAAAAAAAAATGTAGAAATATATTGAAAGAAAAACAAAAAAAAAGAATGAAAAACAAAATAAATCGAAAATTTTAAAATTGAAAAAGAAAATTCAATCTCTTAGAAAAAAATTATTAATATTAAAACAAATGAATGATTTTTTAATTTAATATTGGGGTTATTTTACAATAATTTAAATTACTGGTGGATCACATTTCTTTTTAAGTAGTGTATTCCTAAGTAGCTGAATGCTCGAGACACATTTTTTATTATTATTGTCTCTAGAAAAGAAACATTATAATAAAAAATGTGCGTTACTTAAGAACAAAATGTAATATTTTTCTATTTTCTATTCGTTATAAAAAAACACATTGATAGATTTAGTTTTACAATTCAACTTCTATTTTAGAATATGGTTTCAATATCTCGATTGAACTAGAAAGTGAAAAAATACCTTTTTAATTTCAAAATGAATTTCAATCGATATAATATTTTGGATCGGAAGGTAACTTAGACTAAAGTAATATACGGTAAGGTAATGTAATAAACATTAAAAAATAGATAATAGAAAACAAAAAAATTAAATAGAACAATCGTGTGCGATTAGTGACACTGTTTCAAAGTGAACTGATTACTAGATTCAAAAAACTGCTAGCTGATTTTAAGCCAGGTATAATCAAAAAATAATCTAAGCAAATTCGACAAATTATTTAAGTTCAAAGCTTACTCTTCTTCGTCTATGTAATAACATAAACTATTCAGTTAGAAATCTTCTAAGACCCATGTCAACATCTACTTTATTCATGTAGATATATTCAGAAAGCTGAATTCTACTATATGTATTTCGAAATTTCGTTTATATCGTGTTAGCAGTTCCGGTTGCACACGGTTTATTTGTTATAAAATATGAACTGGGCGTGAACAGTAACGGAGATAATCTTCAATTTGATATGTCCATACCAGACAGAGACAAAAGCATTAAAAGAGCATATTGGTGGTTAGAAAGCACATTCAATTAATAATAGGTATTAAACATGTACATTTGAGGTTTAAGAACTAGTTTAAGTTAGTTTAGATAGGGTTAATTATTAGGTTAAGTTAGGTTAGCTATAGGTATAGGTTAGGTTTTATGTAAGATAACAAGACAAAATATTAATTTTTTCAGCCTTACCTTTACAATATATTATACATATAAGAACTACTTTCTTATATGTAAGCGCATACAATAATAATTATGAATGTACAAAAAACAAATTATTAAGCAATTAAGATTAACATAAAAATTTAAAATTAATTTAAATGTTAATAGTAGCTAGTTCTATTAAAGCCGTTTTTCTCCAACTTTTTATATGATAAAATAGCTTTAAGTTTGTATATTTAAAGGCTTAATTAAAAATAAAATTGTAATAAAAGTTTAATTAAAAAAACGGTTTATTTGTTGTTATTTAATTTAAAATTCTTGACTTTCGAATTAAGTACCAGTATTTATAGTACAGACTGTCACTTATGAGAAGCATTTTGTTGTGTTATACTAGCTATATACTAATATCGTTCCATTATGCTGAGTATGATTAATTTATATTTTTACATATTTTTGAACCCAACTATACTATCTTTTAATTGTTAATAGGTAAACACACTAGTTAGTAACGATCTATTTTCCGATAGGTACTGAATAACAATTTTTTTTTTCTGAATACTTACATATTATTATTTAGTGCAGCATCGTATTTATAATTTGAATTTCTAAATTTTTGAAAAATTAAAAAAAAATTAATCTACACATAATTTTGGCAACAAGAAAAAATTTTAAGAATTTCAAGTAACCGTTTTATTTTAAAAATAAGTAAATATAAAAGTTAATTCGGATAATACACATAATAATAAATAAAACTAACATTAATGATATTTATTCCAAATTTATATTTGATAAATATCTACCTTACCTAGCTATATAAATTTCCAAAATAAAAACAAACTAACGTTAAGAATATAAAAGTCAAACTATGATTTTGAACATGTTTTAAGTTATCACGGCACGCATAATGACTGCTCATATACGATGGCAACGACAACGACAACTTTTTAATAAACAAAAAGAACAACAAATTGTCTTTATCGTTTATTTAGATTTAATTTTAATTTTGTCGTTGTGGAGCATAATATTGAAAAATTCCACAAAGTGGAACTGAAAAACATTTGGTTGTCAGATTATAAGTCATTCAAAAAATGTATCAAATGTAGAATAAAATTTTGTAATGGTATTAGTTAATTTAATTCAATGACAACCACAATTCGTCATTTTTCTGTGTAGAAGTTGTGATTGTCGTTGTGGGAAACAAAATTCCGCTTCTTGGATGGAAATTCCGACATTGCTTCATAAAGCACATCAGATCGATGTATGCGCTGTTGTAGACAGATTTAAAGTTGATATTTGATGGCTTTCTCCAGGATCTGTTTTAATGCGAAAACCTGATCGCTGGTAGATTTACCAGGATGGAAGCCGCATTAAGAGTTTTCTATCACAGCATTACAATGGGATTGCAATCGTTCGCACAGAATATTGATTATAAATTATGAATATTCGCATGATTCTGGACAGGATCTTATACGCAACGTTTAATAGGAATATTTTTTATGTTATTTATTATGTCCCGGACTCTATTTAATGGAACATTACATTACATAATTTTCATGCTTAACTGTAGATAATTTTATGAGCGGTAAATCTTGTATATTCGCATGATTATGCCAAAAAAAAAATTATTATTGATATCTTTTGCTACCAACTCAATCACAAATAATTCTTAAAATTTAACTAACAGGATATATTTCAAAAAGTGAGATTATCCTTAAATTTAAATTACAACAAAAAAGGAAATATATTTTATAAATTTAAACAAAAAAAAACCTTATTACCTAGGTATCTACATTGACAGTATCATAATTAAATTAATTTAAAATAGAGATACAAAATAATCTTTTCTCTTAAATCCTTAAGTCGTCATACCATTATTGATGGGTTCAATAACTCGCTTCTCTTAACCAAAAGAGAAACATTTTTTTTTGTAATAATCATAATAATGCAAAGCTCCCTATAATTTGTAATTATTGTAAAATATGAAATAAAAAAAAAGGTTCCGTTCCGTTATTATTTATTATGCAGATCCAGGGTTAAAAAAAAAAATGTATTTATATTTTCAATAAGCAATTTAGTTACCATTCTGTACATGTATATTATTTACCTCCACTACGATTATGTACAATTATTATATGAAGCAAGGAATAGTATTTATCCTGTTTGGTATTTTCTTGTGCAAAAGGAGCGGTAAAAATTATGAAATGGAAAATTGATCAAAAAGAAAATCTTTTAAAGTGCCTAATTGGTAAATGCAAATGAAAAAAGAAAACAACAACAAAACAATAACAACAAGAAATTAAAATGAATTTGTTGTAAAAATTAAAATTAAGGTAAATTTCATTGAAGTAGCTATGCTTCATTGGATGAAAAAAGTGGAGTAGAAATATATTTTATTATCGGAGAATCTGTTTTTAAATTAATTTTGATTTCAATATGAAATAAAAAAAAAATAATAACTTTGGAAAAAAAATCTTCGTTGATTACCACTGCATATTGGAGCAGGAGATATATTTTAAATTGAAGAGGATTAATAGATTTAAAAAATGATCAGATTATTTTCGAATATATTTTATATTTTTTATTTTATCTACTCAGAAAATGGTGCTAAACTGAAGGAGCGTAATTCATGGGAAAATTTGATAAAGAGTATCGAATAAATGAATAAAAGTAAAATAATTGGTTAGTTGATGTAGTGTTAGAGAGGATGATAATGTTTCACTTCATTCTTAATATTATTGTTCCAATTTTGGTATACTCGATCAAAAGGAATGTTTTCTTAGTACAAATTGGTTACCCGACTCAATTTATTTCTTTTTTAAATTTCATTCAATCACTATTGTTTACACTATTCTGGAATTCACGCCTTATTCAATACCAAATTTTTAAAAATCAGATTCTTTATTAGTTTTCTTTGTTCAGCTGAGATTTTGTTTGAACGATATACGGTTTCAATTACTATAATTAGAAGATGGATACTGAAATTATTTTTGTCGAATTACTCACTAAAATTAATTGGGAATAAAATTTGTTTATAATCACTGTAATAAAAATTAAACTATGTTATTATGAAAAAAAAGTTTTTCTACAATAGATTTTAGTAGTTTTTGATGTTCAAATTAGTTGATTGACGGACCAATATCTCTATACAGTATAGATATAGAGAACTTTAACTGGTAGGTTGGCAGAAGACTTAACGATATGGCGTTTACATAAGAACAATATCAAATCCTCTAGGAGATCATGTTCGTCATTTGTACTCTAGACGATAGGTGGTACAAGCTAATATATTTTTTTCAGTTTATTTTATCAATTTTTTAATTCTCAGTATCTCTAAAAGAGCTGTTAGTTCATACAGGTTGTATTTATAAAGTAAAATAAATGATAAAGTAGTAAATATTAAGGTATTAATCGAATTCAAATAAGTTTTTAAATTTGTGTAACTATGTACATAATTAGCTTGCAATGAATTTATAGTTTGTTTACTATATTTGTTTTATCACTTAATATTAATACACTTTAAAGACTAAAATGCGCTTTATATTTATGTATCACATGTAGGTGGTCTATAAACATTTATATCCTACTGTGCTCGTTGTTATCTTAGACTGACTTTATTCCACTACTTTTAATTATACTTATATTTTAGCTATTCTAATTATATATTTAGAGCTTGCTCTAAGGACACTACTACCATTACATTAATTATAGTACCGGAGCTTGATGTTGTTTTTTTGTTCAAAATTTCTGAACTCTCATTTCATGAAAGTCACCACAAATTAAATATTAATGTTAATTTGTTATAAGCAAATATTTTTATCAAAATATAAGTCTTAGATACAATTAGATTTTACAAAATATATTGTAATTATCAGTTATACGTAGGGTTTCTGAAAACTCGGGAAAATAAAATTCGGCGAATATCCGAGTATTAAATTTCGAAATTCGTCGAACCCTTCGAATTCGTTAAATTTTTATTAAATGTAGTAAAAAAAATAATTTTTATTAAAGTAATAAGTTCTGTTTAAATATTTGATTCAATTTATTTTATTACATATAATATTAAACAAAAACAAAAAGATATTTATTTTTTTTGTCGTAAGTGATAAAATTTTAAAAATACCAACGAATTTAAAGATTTATCAAATAATTTCGAACTTATTTTGGTGCAAAAATTGAGGAAAAAGCTCTTTCAGAGTCCGTTGAAGTGGGTTTAATTGTACATAGAGCGTTGAACAATTTTTGCAAATTTTCTGTACTTTTGCCAGTATTTTTATACAGAGTAAATTTCTGTTTTAATTTGTCAAAATCAGTTTCTCCATTGGTTCCTCATTCCCACTTTTTAATATTTGGATTAGTTCCTCCTCAATAGTAATTTCTTTTTGTTGTTCAGGTTCAAGCAAAACATCTACTTGCATATTAGATTCATTTTCGTTTACTACTAAAGTTGGGTTAGCTTTAAATAATCTTTTCATTATATGTGTTGCTAAATTTATCGTTTGTTTTAATGGAACATTATTTGTATCCTTCAGATATTTTAAAAGATTCATCAAATTTACATTTATGCGTTCATCAACACGCTTGGAAATATTAACCAATAATGCAGTGCTAATTTGAGTATTAAATTCCTTGAGTTTATTTTTCATGATATTTATAGTAAGGTCTGCTGAGAGCAATATAGCATCTTTTCTTCCGAGCTTTTCAATAATTAAGTTAATCGGTTTTAAGGCTTCACTCAATGCGTTGAGAAGTTTAAAATTTATGTTATCCAATAAGTTGGTTGCATTCAAATCAGCAAGCGCTTCTTCTATAAATTCCCGAAGTTGTAAAAAAACTTCAACCATATTTGCCATTGAATTCCAACGTGTTTTAATGTCCAGTATTAGTTGGCGTTTATGGCCAATGTTTTTTATTATTTTTGCCTGTAGAATACTGCTTCTTATTGTAGAATATCTGAAGAATTTTACAATTTCTCGGACAATTTTAATATTGTCATTAATATCAAAATTATTATAAAGCATTTCTGCTTGACAATCAGTTTCAATAATACTTAATACATCTAAATCATTATCCTCAAAATTGTGGTCATCGGAATCTAATTCATCACCCTTTTGGTAATTTACGTTTATAGCATCAATTTAATCACGTGCATATTTACTGTATAATGTATCACATACACCTAAGTGAATACCATGATTGAGACATAATTGAAATATCACAGGGCATTCTCGGCCAAACTTTACCATAACCTTGACGCCATCACTTGTTGATCCAATTATATCTCTTTCAAAATCAATGTTAAAACTAGCTAAATGATTAGTGACCAGTGTAACTAATTGAATAGCAGAACCAAATATTCTGACTAAACCCAGATTATATGGTTCTTTCTCTTCAGCACAATGAACATTAATATTAACATACCTTTTCATCCTCATACTTGTCCACTCCTCCAGAGTAATACTGAATCTCTTGCTTTGATGTATTTCTCCTCGAGTTCATGTATTATTTCTGTTTTTTCCACGATGTAATGTTTGTGTACCAGGTTCATTACGTCGGTCTCATTTTTTGGAAGGCCTTTAGTACATTTTCCTATTGATTCTCTGATGAATTCTGATCTTGTAACGGTTCTGATTGATATGCCATCCACAGCCGCCAACTTAGAAACAATTTCTTCTAAACTTTTGCGAATAACTAAATCCATCATCGTTTTTGGAATTTTATTATGTCTCATTGTATCCACTTCGTCAGCAGCTGACCTTTTTTTAAATCGATTCCATGGATAATGAATAGATGTCTCGACATTGCAGTTGTGGATCCATCAGCATTAGGTATTAATGTATTGCATAGTTTACAACAAGCTTTAGCATGCTTCAAGCTTACACTCGCAGAAATTGTAAAATAGTTCCATACTTTTGATGCTTTATTATTATTTGACATGGTTCCTGTTGTATATTTTTTTTAAATTTGTATTATAAAGAATTTATTAAATTGTTGAAAATCGTTTGCCTTTCCTAGTACAATTTAACTTTTCACGAACTTAATTATGAAAATTATTTAAAAATTAAAATTTCAGAAGTTTGTACTAAATTAAAATTTCAGAAGTATTCACTTGTTTTCTGTTAAGATATATCTACATTAATAATAAATGCAAATATATAAAATTACTTGCATTGTTTAATTAAATTAGACGTCGCCTACTGGTATAATATCGGTACAATATTTTTTGAATTTTTGAATTTTTAAATTTTTAGATTCGATAACGCAGGCGCCGAACTTCGAATACGAATCTTACGTTGAGTTCGAGTAATTCGGTTTCAGAAACCCTAGTTACACGCATATCGACCTATCCAAAGTAAAGTATGACAAGTCGACTTATCTGCAAATTGAAATATGGTATATTTTAACTGAAAGTAAAAACTGAAAAATCTTGCGAGCAAAAGTATTCTAAGTCCAGTTGTATTAATTCTCGTTAAATTAAGCATCAAAAATAATCAGACAAGGCGATATGTAATACTTTAAGGTAAATTTGTTTTTGTTTTTAGTAATACATTTCGAATTGTCATACTTTTATTTAAAACACATGTTTCAATTTATCTATTATATTTACCGTTTGTATTTTTTTACTGATTAGTGATTGTGGAGAAATTTTTTTTTACGTCAAATTCGGGTTTTTTCTTTCTGACATGGATATTTTGGCGCGAATTTCTACTTGTCCTAAACAATTCTCATAAGTAAATAAAGCTTTTCCAGATCAATTAGATAGAAATAAGCCTAAAAAAGCGTTAAATTTTAGTTTAGAATATAAGTGAACTGACGGAAAAATTAGAGCTGCTCGACACTTAAAGAATAGCTGTTCTTGCCAATTGTAGTGTTATAAAAAATTCTAATTTGATGAATGTCTTAAGATTCTTAATAGTTTTTGGAAATTAGGTAGTAAGATGATGCAGTGGAAATTTATTTTAGAGCGAACAAAAATATTTGATAAAAAGACCTGCACACTAAATCCAAAAATAAATAGAAAATTTATAAGAAACTATTTTTTAAAAAAGAGAAACAGTGAAAACATAGACGAGATTCGGTTTTGACAGTTAATGCTTACGAATACTTTGAATACTAATGAGCATTGGATAACAACAGCTTTCAAGAAACTTGAGAATCATCTTGGAATTTTATTACCTGATTCAAGAGAAAGACATAAAAGAACTGTAAATGAGGTCAATGAAATTGCAAAGCCGCATAATATAAATGTAACACACCATTTTTTAGAGCAAGGCCATGGATAAAACGAAGCTGATAGTGCCCATGCCAATATAGAAAGTGAAAAAAAGGGAAGCAAATATATTTACCTAGTCAATGGTTTATGTTAATACAATCTTAAAAAAAAACTGGAAACATGGTTATGGAAATGGTCCAATACGAATTTTATAATTTTAAGAATTTAACTCAATGTTTACATTTAGATAAGGACATCAATTCAGAAAAAAATTTATGGAGTTAAGTAAGCAAATATGATTTAAAAGATGAATAAAACGCTATAAATTTAAACAATAAAAAACGAGCCATAAAAAAAGAAAACATTTCGCTTGTTTAAAACAACAACGGCATAACCCAAAAAACATAGTTTTTTGCTAGATGATTTATGTTTCTTAATTTGGTTTATTACTTATGTTTTTTAACATTTAGAATAGCTATATAGTTAAAGAGGTATAAAAAAATATACTATTTACATTTTAATTTTATTTAAATATTTAACTAAAAATATTTTTAGTTTTAAATTAATATAAATAACATAACTTTAACATAAAATAAAATACTTTTCTTGAGGAAAACAAAATTAATTTTGGTCTTAAAGCTAGCAATAAATCATAAAAACTTAATTAAATTAAATTGAAAAAAAAAATCAGGTTATCTATAAATTTTTAAAGAATGGAACCTTTGAAATATGGTTTTTTTCAAGAAGTTCGAGAAGACCTTTTTTTTTCAGAAATTCCAGGTTTTGTCTGGAAAGCTTACCTTGAAGAATAGTTCGTATACTCGAATGTTCTCACCGCTTAGTTGAAAAAAGAATGCATTATTTA
Source organism: Argyra leucocephala (assembly GCA_963942445.1). Lineage (NCBI taxonomy): Eukaryota > Metazoa > Arthropoda > Insecta > Diptera > Dolichopodidae > Argyra > Argyra leucocephala. The sequence continues at coordinate 120,769,331 of OZ012678.1, forward strand.
AATTTCTTTCTTGTTGTTTTCGATCAACAAGAACATAACGATATTTTTGTTTAATGGGATTCATACAATTGTTAATAAATTGTCGGTGTTTTTCAACATTTCCTAATTCCCAAAAAATTTAAAAAATTTCCAGCCTCTGTTCCTCAGTAAATTTAATGAAACATTTCATTTCACATTTTTCAGTGCATGCAATTTTATTTTTCTTTTCTTGTGTATTTTCACAGTTGCACTATTCATGTAGTTCAAGTATTCCTTTCCAGATTTCTTAGTCTTTTTGATACATTTCTTTTCCATAAATTTTCATTTTTCTGACGTTTTCTTCCTTTTTTAAAAAGATCTAGCATTGAGTTCAAGCTAAAGGCACTTTCACTAGTATTACTAATAAGTGTATGACTTTCTTAAATCTTATTATCACAAAAAGTATCATCACGTAAATAAGTTTTATCATGGTTTTATCATAGACGTGTGATGAAGATGAAGTGCAGGTATTGAGGAAGCTGCAAAAATATAGTTTTTTTTTTATAAAACAATTCTTTGTTACAATTTTTTTTTCTCCTTATGTAATCTTTTGTAATTATTATAGAATTTCAAAACAAATATGCTGAAAAATTAACTAAACAATCCCATATGACTTAAAGATACAAAATTTCCACAGTCTTCCGAATGCTCTTTCAGAGGTATCAATTCCGTGTATGATTTTTTTTCATTAAGAGCATTTCATTAAGTTTTCTCAATGTAAAAATAGCAAACCATGATTTAAAAAAAATATTATAAATATAAAAAGTATTGAAAAAAGTATTATATATATAAAAGTATACACAACATTGCCTTCCGGAAATTTTTCGATAGGTGTTAATGGAATGCATGTATTTTCCTGGCTAATCAAAGCAGAATATTCTGAAATGAATTAATTCTTAAAAAAAAAAAACTTAGTTATAAATATTACATTTTGGTCTTTATCTTGAGTCAAACCCTGTTTAAAATTAATGTTTAACACTAATCACATTAAAAGTTTATCTTTGTTTGTAACATGATATAATTACTAGTGACGTTTAGAATCAAAAATTAATATAATTTTTAATAGAAGTTTGTCTCTTCCAATATTAGCTTCAAAATTATTAAACAAGCCGCCAACTACTACTACTTTTTGGCCCCAAAATTTATAAATATTCAAATTTTGCATTGAAAAATTTAATTTATTTGTATTATTTGTTTGGAATGTGCTTATTTTTTTTTAAATAAATACATAAAACTAAAAATAATTATAAATTTTATCATAAAAATTAAAATAATATTGACACAAGCCAAAAAAATTCATCACTAAATTTTAGTTTTTATTACAATATTGTCACATTAAGAAATATGCCAACTCTCAATATTAAAATATATCAAACTGCAATAACGCACTATCCCAAATAATACCCAAATAAATAATATTTTTTATAGTAACAACGACATAACTCAGAAAAAGACTTTTGTGATCAGTAAAGTTTTGAAATGAACAGCGTCATACATTAATAAAAAACGTTATACGTACATAAAATTATAATAAAAGCAATACTTATGTTGACTGCAATGAAGAACTAACCTGAAATGTACCACTTTTTACTTAAATATTTAACCATTTCAGTGGCACAACTAAATATAAATCAATGTTGAACTAAAATTTCCGAGGGATTCAAGTTATGCCAAAACGATAATTTTTCTCTCACGGTTTCAATTTGAAAGCTACAACTTAGTGGCTTTGCTATATAATAGAGAATAAAATAACAAATTTTTCTACATAATAATTCCAATTTTTTGAGTTATGCCGTTGTTGTTTTAAATAAGCGATTTGTAATGAAAAAATTATGTACATCAGTTTTACCAATTAGTAAAATTAAATTCGAGGCCACACATGATTCAGAAACAGAAAAGAAAAATTAAATTGTGGAAATTAAATTGATGAAACTAAATTTTGTATCAAGGTTAATAATGTGAACTATTGTATGTAACATAAAATTAAAATTAACTATCTATATGTGACCAAATTTAAAATGAAGCATGTGATAAAAAAAATCAGAATTAGTATAAAAGTATGCAAACTTTAAGTAAGATTGAAGTAGATATTTTTAGTTTTGTTTTTCCAAGAAATGGATTTCTGTTAATTTAATGTTATTAATTTTTTTTTGCTAATGTAATCAAATTTATTTTTCTTAAAATGTATCTAAACTTTTCTATATTAACTTAAAAACAACACTACAATTTAAAACTTTTATATATTATTTTATAGCATTTTGTTGAACTATTAATGCAAAACCAGGTAGGTAGAACTATTTAATTAAGAGATGTAATAAAAATCCCGTATAATTATCCATGTAACTTTACTACGTTGAGAAATGTAAAACATAGTACGGAATTATTAATAAAATAGCAAGACTATGACATCTACGCTTTATCGAACTTTTGTTTTCCAATTATTCCATGTTAAAGTATTACATCTTAAGATGTTATTATGTTAATAAAAAACAAGGGTAAAAATAGAACTAATACAACTCAAATATCTCGAACTTAACTAATTTTGAAATTAAACCTAGTGCAAAAATTAATAATATACCTTAAAATAATATGCTGACAAAAATTTGGATCATATTACGCATCAGTTAATGCTTTTAAAATAGATTCCAAATATGATAAAATTTTAAATTGCTCCTTCTGTAAAATTGAATTTTCTGAGTTTTCATACTTTACTTTGGACAGGTCGATATACAAAAATTTTCAATTTACCACTACTCTGTCAAAATGGCAATGATTGAAAACTGAAAGCACAATCTCAAAACCACAGTATTTGAGTTATGACAAAGCCCTATACTCTGAAGTAGAGTGAAAAATGAAAAAAAGGAAAGTAGGTACCAATAAATTACATAAAAAAAGAAGATTTGACTGTGTAATTGTCAGTTATAACTGCTTTTTGAATTTCGTTATCTGCTGTTTGATGTGCAACATCTTGCGAGTGTTGGGATATTAACAGTCACACGCTAAGACGCCACAATGAGATTTCCTTTTGAATGTGTGGTAGCTATATTTCCGAATTTTAAATGTGATATTCAACATAATTGTGGCTGTACTATAGCTATGTACATTGTACAGTAATTGTCCTTTTATAGTTATAACCAAGTATTGTATTCACAATTAAATTGAAATAAAAATTAAAAACAAAAATTTCAAAAGACAACAGTCATATCCACATTCGATACCAGATAATTATTCAACCCCTCTTATTCTCTAAACAGTTATTGAGATCTTAAGTACAGAATTCACTATAACGTTACTCATAGATATACAGACAATAATATATTACGAAAATTGTATATAAATAATTCCTGAATTCAATTTGTTTAAATTCCTAAATAAAGATTTCATATTTTTTAAATAATTTCCTTAACCTCATTTTAACAGATACGAATTCAATTCCAATAAAAATGATGCAATAAAAAAATATAGAAAAAAAGAAAAAAATAAATGCAAAAAAAAATAAATTATTATTCATAAATATTACATATTCATAACTCTTTGAATGGACATCCTGTCAATATTCTAGTATTATGTATTTATCATGTATTTTTCAATTTTTTATGTTAAAAAAAATGAGCTAAAAATAGTAAAAAGCAAAATCAAGAAAAAAAAATAATAATATTTTCTTTTTAAAATTGTGTTATAAAAATAGATGAAGTATTGACTAAGTAAATATTTGAATTTATGCTCGACAAAGTTGAATAAAGTTCTTATATATATAAAAATTTCTTCAATAATAAAAAAAAAAAAAAATCAAATAAACAACAACAAAACTAAAAAGGATATGCAGAATATTAAAACACAATACATAAGTATGTGAAAAAAAAGAAAATACAATTTTTTCTATTAAAAGGAAAAATAGTCCATCAATATTTTCCATTTTTATTTGTTTATTGTCTTTCTATGTATACAGATTTATTATAATGTGTATGCAGGACTGTATAATAGTAATCAAAAGTCGGAACTATGGAGTTAAAAGTGCTAAATTTGAATTGAATATAAAATTTGAATTGAAGGTAATCAGCATTGATGTTAATTTAAAATTTTGTGTAATGCATTTTTTTTTAGTTATTTCAAAGACAGAACTTTTATTAATATAATAGTTGCGTTTTTTTAGCTTGCAGAAGTGCTCACAACTACTTATGAGTAGTTTGTAAACAAAACGAAAAAAAAAAACGAAAAAAAAAAATAAATTTAGGAGCAAAATATTACCTCAGGATTTCACTATTTAATTCCTGATGTGCAAAATTCATGTTTTTCTTTGAAAAATCAAAACTTTATTTTAAAATAATAAAGAACAAACTGATGGGTAATTAAAAGAAATTTAAAAATTCTTCTAATTAACGTAAAAAATATTATTTATAAATATCTATAATTATAATTGACAAGCATTTAAGGTCCTGCGCAGTAGACACCTTTTCATTTTATTTCGATTCTTCTACTCCTTAATGAACTTCTAATATACATAATATATAAGATTATATATAAAACAAAAATGCGCACACAGTTGAACATTTTGTACTCATATGATTTTATTGTTCAGCAAATACATTATGCATATGTGAAATCTTATTAAAATAATAAACAAAAGCAAACAAATCAGTTATTATAATTTATATATGGACTTGCAAATGAATCTATGTACATATGCCAAAAAAAAAAAATAAAAAAACAAATTCATATAAAATTACAAATATAAAAACAACAAAAAAACAAATCACTTGAATTCTTTCTTTTTATCTTTTTAAGTAACTGTCTCTAAATTTTGGATATTTGTAGTAATAATATAGTTTTTATTAAAATTATGTATTATGTAGGTATATATATACATACCTCTTTAATGACAAAATTTTTTATTTTTAGTAATTTTATATACTAAATGCCACTTACTATAGGGAATATATCGGAATCGAAGCAGTATATGAGAGACGTGTATTTATGTGTCCTAAATAAAAAATAAAACTTACTAACCACAAAACTTTTTATTAAACACGAGTGATTTCTGCTATATCGTGCGAAGTCTATGTCAGTACGTAAATTACTGTTTTTTTTTTAAACTTTAAATTTGACTTCAACTTGAAATATAATTACTCAACAGGGGCCCCTAGTGGATGAAATATTCAACAGAAATTATAATACTACCTAACTATCAAAGCTCAATGGCCATCTATTGATTTTTTATTTTGTTATTTTTTTGACATAAAATTAATATAATCTTACAAGTTTAAAAAAATGTCTTATTTGCAGATTTAACTACTCATAAGTGATTGTGAGCAAGTCTGCAAGCTAAAAAAAACGCAACTAATAATAATATCATCATAATTGTAATAGATAGAAACAAGATACAGAATCCCACTTACCTGAAATTTCTAAGTTTTTCAAAACTGATTACCAAAATATTTTTATTGAATTTTTCCGAGCGTAGATCGTTAAAAGAAATATTTTGTGTTTATGTAATCGATTTGTCCAGTATTTTTCTTTTGAATTATAAATTATTTTACTAGGAGAATTTTCTACTTCAATAAACTACCTCTCTGATATTCTGAAAAAAAATATAAGATTCTAGTTTTAATCGTCCTTCACATATTTTCTAAATTAATATTTATTATATATTTCTGTATATAGTTCTGTAATTAAAATAGCTCGGCAACATTGGCAACACCAGTTAATTATGATGTATTAAACAACAACCATTATAGCTCAAACCGCTGCTTTGTGTAATTTGTTCGAAATACATTAAAAGATAGCAGAACTTTGATCGAACAATTTATCTTCTATAGCGCATATTTTAGCCGTTGTCATGAAAAAGTATCAAACACTTTACAAACTTTTGATTGAAAGCTTCTGAGATAAATTGTTGAGTTTAACCACAGATAAGTAGACGATTTTTCAAGAGTCGTTATACACTTAAAATTTTATTATAAGATCTTATTTAAATCTAATAATAGGATGTCACTATCAAATGATGGCGATTAAGTTGAAATGAAGGTTTACCAAATTTGAAAATGATTTGTTAAGGTCTTTTCACAAGTGGTGAGTGAGTCCTCTGAATCATCTTCAAAGACTATTCATAATTTCCTGAAACATTGGTTTGACGCATGAAATCTTTTTAACCTTGGCACATGTTGATCCGTATATTCGAACCGTGATGCAAGACCATTTGTATGTACTTCCAATCTTGTTGCAATAGCTTCTTAAACCTACTTTTACTTTCCTAGATTCTACTTTAAAGTCCTTCCTAATTTCATCATTTCTGGTGAAAAATGGTGCATCTACTATTGATGACAACACTTTGGATTCAAACTTTTCCAATATATTTCAATGTTGGGGTTACATGTGGTACCCCACATTTCTGAACCATAATACCAGATTAGTTTGAACACAACCTTGAATAGCAGAAGCTTGCGTTATATTGGTAGCGAATAACGTCGTATTGAACAGTATAGACAGTTAGACTTCAATATAAGTTGCTGGTTTTTGTTGATAATATGCTCTCGCCAGTTAAGGAGCCTATTCAAATCCATACCAAGGTACTTTGCAAAGTTTGCGTGTGTTAATTGGTCATTACTTGCCTATGGGCAATCTTCTCTTCTATTGGTGAAAGTAAAAAGCACTGATTTGTTTACAATAGGCTTAATTCTCATTTATTAAGTAGTGCCTTCATACAAAACTTTGTGGAACGCCTCTGATGAATTTGACTCTATGAATTTGTTCAACTGATGTTGAATGATTTTATCTAAACCCAAGTTGCAATATTAAATTTCTTCTTCTATCAATATTGGCTTTAGTCTTTATTTTCAACAAAAAAAAAAATCCGTTGGGTGACGCAGTTGGTGAAGCGTCTACTTTTCATGTGAAAGTTCCCTGGTTTTATTTCCGGGATAAAAACAAAATGTTTTATGAGTATTTAGGGTTTGTCCAGTACCTTTTACCACTGGGAAAATTTATATGACGAAATAAAACATAATATTCTATTCCGAAAGAGATAAAAGAGAAGCCTGAAAGTGTCTTTACATATTAATATGACTGATAAATTGCTGATATTGATAAATACATAAATAAATATAAAAGAGGACATTATTCTAGAAATTATTTTTTCACAAATCCAATGAAATTCAAAATATACAAAAGTCAGAATTCAAAACAAAAGAAAACTTTAAAAACTTTGAACCAAAACAAGGTTCTAATTCAAATCAACTCTTCAGCCCTGCATTTCTACATGAATAAATATATATATTGTGTAGTAGTAGCATATTTCGAATGCATTATAAATAAGTATTTGCATATTTATACATACATATACTATGATTTATATATGCACAAATTATATACATCCATATAGGTAATATTATACTGTTATATAAATGTACATTAAATTGTTTATATTTTGTGCATGTCATATTTAATGTCTCATGTATTAGTACATTATTTAAGACATGTTTAAATATATTTATGTAAGATTAAAATCCAGAAAACAAAAACAAAAAAAAAATTGTGAAAATGTGAAGAAAAAAATTTGTGTTTTTAGACTAAGTTAAAAGAATAAGATCACAACGTGTATTGATAGGGAAAATGTTATAAACTTAAAGGTTATATTATGTATGTGTGTTAGTATTATCAAAAATATAGATTTAAAAAAAAATAATCAAAATAATGAACAGCTATTTAAAATTGAAGCAATCACCACACTTGAAATAGGTGTATATAATAAATTATTATAATAGAACTTCCATAAGATGGAGTGAAATTCTATAGAAAAAATATTGTGATAGGATATCAAAATTATTTATGTAGAATAAAATTAATAATCTCTCAGCAATAAATGTTTTCTTTAATAAGTTCGTTATGAAAAACTATCTGGAATTATTTATGTTTAGCTGCTATGAGACCTTATCATATGAGAATAACAGGATCTTATCTACAATTGACATTTATGATTGTGGAAAATATGAGATCAAAGTTTTGTAAAACTATATTTTTCCACAATAATTCTGTTCTGGAAAACTGCTAAAATCATTATGTTAGCTAAGCCGGGGTAAGAGCCAAATAATACAAGTTCCTATTGACCAATAAGTTTTCTGCCAGTAATATAAAAATTAATCGAAAAACTAATAGCCAAAATATTGATTCAAATAAATAATGAATGAGATATCGTACCAACTCATCAGCTTAGCTTTCGATATAATCACGGGACAATCGAGCAAATACATAGAGTAGTTAACCATCTATAATTATAAAACGGGTGTGCCTCAAGGTAGTATTCTGGGTCCCATACTGTATTTGCTCTACACCAATGATTTATCACAAATGGAAAATATAACTGTAGCTACATTCGCTGACGATACTGCGTTGATGGCAGTAGGATCAAATATTGACGAGGCTACAATTAAATTGCAAAGAGCAAGCGACAAGCTATACCTCTGGACAAAGAAATGGAAAATTAAACTCAATGAGTTAAAATCAGTACATGTAAATTTTACAAATAAAAAATTAGAAAATCAACCATCGGTACCACAAATATGGGGATGTGCCAAACAAACACATGTACTTTGTATACAAAAATTCCAAAATAAAGTCATGCGCAACATGGTAAATGCCCCCTGGCATGTTCGCAACAGTGATTTGCACAGAGATCTAAAAATTCCTTGCATAGAAAATGAAATAAAAGGATATGCAACAAAGCATATAGCTCGTCTGGAGGGTCATGTTAACGTTGAGGCCACTCAACTGTTAGATAATCAAAATGATGTCAGAAGGCTTAAAAGAACTAAGCCACTAGATTTAATACGATAGAATTTCGTAAACTTTTTCTTTAAGAAAATCAAAATAGCAATAAATTAATGGTTAGTCCGTTGGACTAGTATTAATGGGAGGGGTGTGGTTTAGTCAGTAAAAATCTGGCACACAATGGAAGCTACGGGGCTCATTGTGTCTATGAAGATTCCCACCAATCCACGCAAAAAAAAAAAAAAAAAAAATCTATAATTATAATTGACAAGCATGTAAGGACCTGCGCAGTAAACACCTTTTCCTTTTATGTAACTTCTCTTTAATGAACTGCTAATTTATAAATAAGTTGTATATAAAACAATATTGCAATAATTAAATTTGCCTTCAACTTGAAATATAATTACTCAACAGGGGCCCCTAGTATAACAAATTTACTTGAGAAGAAAAAATATACTGTTCTGCAGTTTTTCTGGACATTTTGCAAGCCTTTGACAAAGCTTGCCACAAAGGACTCCTTTACAAGCTTACAAAACAACTTCCACACCACTATCATCAACATTTATCAGAAAATCAGTTCTTTGTTAAATACAACGGAGAACAATCGACACTGAAAGAAATTAAATCTGGGGTTCCTCATGGCAGCGTCCTTAGTCTACTACTATACCTGATATTTACAGCGAACCTCCCAACATCACTTAGGGTACTCACCTTTACTTTTGCTGATGACACAGCGGTTTTAGTGTCTCATAACAACCCGAGATTAGCTTCAGAAGATATTCAGAACTATCAATTGGACATTCAAAACTGGCTGAAAAAGTAGAGAATAAAGACCAAGAGATCGAAATCCCTTCATATCAACTTTACAAATCGCAAGGAAATTCGTCCAACTAGTTATGTTATTGGCATTAAATTGGCACATTGCGAGTCGATTTAAGTGTTTAGGTATGCAGTTGAATAGACATCTCACTTGGAAAAGTTACATAATTAAGAAAAACAGACAACTACGATTAAAGTTCAACAAATTATCCTTAGAATGTATAAAGTTGCAGTGTATAAACCCCACATGCATCTAGTAACTCCCACATTAAAATAATAGAACACTTCCAGTTCAAATTATTAAGGTCTAGATTCAATGCGCCTTGGTATGTCCGAAATGACACAATTAGAACAGATTTAAATATCCCATCTCTTAAGAAATGCAATAAAAAGAAAGCTGAAAAATATTTTCTTCGACTGGAAAACAATCCAAATTTACTTGCTCTTCAATTCATCAATAATGAACGAACAAACGAGCGCAGATTAAGACGTTTAAGACCGCTGGATTTATCTACTAGATTTACTTTACTTGAGACTCTTTAAATATTAATTTGAATATTAAGTCAAGAAGCAATGGATTATATGTCAATTACAGCTTGTCAATGTTAATTGCACTATTATACTCAATATCTTTTCATATTTGATGTAGATAGTTGTATAGGATAAATAAAAAAAAAAAACAATTCTGATCTGTTCAGTTCTGCACTTGGCAAAACTGACTTTAAATTAACTTTCAGTTAGTCCTGTTTTAATTCTGGTTTTAAAATTGTAAGATAATATTATATAAAATCATGTTTAACTGTTATTACTTGTACCAAGAAATAATAATACATCCCTAACTTACACATATACAATTAAATCACTATAATGTATTTATTAAATTTTCTCTACAAATTGCAGTTACAATTATTTTCTTGTGGAGAAATTAAAAACTATCAAAGTAAGTACCTAACAAAATAATGGGTCTAATGAAACTCTTTAGTTTAATAAATTAACATTATAATTTTAATTTAATGCTTTATAAGATTTTATTTAAGCATTGTGAAAAATTAGTTAATATTTTATTTTGATTTATTTGTTTTTTGTGATGAATTTTGTTTTTATTTCGTTTTAATTTTTTTGATAGAGATAATTTTTTTTTTTTATTAACCATCTCTGGCTTTTAATCATACTAACAACTTAAATCATACAAACCAATTAGCTGGTACATGAAATTTTATCATATCGAGTATTCAAATCATTTTTGTTTTTTACACTCTACAGTAACTTAGGTAGAATCACTTTTCGTGCTTAACTAAGTACGGTACTGCAATTTTACACTACAATCTACAATATTTCGAGAACTTATTTAACAAATTATTGGCTTACCAACTCATTAAATGTGGAAAACTACTGCTATTGCCAGAAAGTAAGCCTTAGTTTCATTTTTATTTAATTTGTTACCAGATTATACTCTCAATTATTTTTTGCCATTTATTATATTCCCAATTACAAAGGGTACTGGACCAGGTCGAAAAATCCATAACGTATTTTTTTTTTTTGCTTCATCGGGAATCGAACCTGGGACCTTTCGGTTGAAAGGCAGGCCCTTTACCTACTGCACCACCCAGTGTGTATGTGTATTACAAATGTTATTGGAATTGGATAAGCTTGATGGAATAAGTTTTAAAATGACAGATAATAATACCATGGCTTACCCTCCCCCATTAAGAAGGGAAAATGAGGAATGAACTGTTATTTAATTTTACAATTATTTTTATATAACCATCTATAAAAATAATGTAGACATTATTTTGGTTATAAATTTCAAAAGAGAAACCTACGTTTAGTGAGTATCAATAATAAAACTATTAATTTTGGAAAAAGTAATAGTTATTAGAATTATGGGATGAGCTACCCATTGGCAGTACATGTACATAGTACACATACAAATATGTCCGTGCCTATTGACAGTACAAAAGTAGTATCCCAATGTTTGCATATTATTGTTGTAATACTTTTTTCACAATGCAAAAACCAGTTAAGATGACTGGTTTCACTCCTATATATTAGCTTTTTTGTTCTTTATATTGTGTTATTTTTTTTTTCAAAACAAGTTGAGTACAATTTTCAATATGTGTTATTTTCCAAAACAAATAAAATTATAATAAAAAAAAAATTATTTTAAAAAAGCCCTATAATGCCTAAACACTTTTTTTTTCCTGAAACTAAATCACTCTCTTGCTTTGAAAAATTAATTTCGAAAAAAAAAACAGTTATCACGTATTAACTACTTTTCCAAAGTAATCAAAAAGAATTATTTAAAGTTAATGTACTTGAACTACTTTCACTAAATTCAAATTGTTGCATTATTCTAAAAAAAAGAAATTTGCAAAAATTATTTTTCTTACTTAACTTTTTATTCCAATTTCATAACTCACAGATATGCATATTGAATTTTAAATGGTTTTCCCAAATCCATATGTTAACACTAACCGAAAATTATTCAGTAGTTAATTTTATAAAAGTAACAACTGAACAAAAATGCAATAAAAAAAGGCAATGTGTTCTAGAGGCACCTTAATGTTGGAAATGGTAAGTGAGAAAGGGAACTCAAAGATTAAATCTGTAAAGAAAAAATATGATATAAAATATGTACCGTTTTAGAATTCTATTTCTCAGAAGAGAGTGAAAATACCAATGTACAGAGATCCATCAAGTAATTTTTGTCGAAACGTTTTGAAAGCTCTCGTTAGGAAAAGAACAGGACTTCTTAATTCACATTAATCGTAAACACTACAATGAAATAATTGAAGACAGACGACTATAAAATATTAAATGAGTAAATAGCTTCACCATCCTAACACCACCAAGAATACATATAATTCCCCATTGTTGTAACACCCTGTATATTACAACAAATATCTTTTTTTTTCCAAAAATTACATAAAAATTTAAATTTAAAAATAATTTTTGTTCAACTACAAAATCGTTATTTCGTAGCAATATTTGTTTTTGTTTTTTGCTATTTTGATTTATTTTTATTTTAATATATTTTTGTGTTCTTCTTCTTTTTTATTCTTTTTTTTTAATACATGATGATAATATTTTTTACGTGGGATTGCATCTTTCTAAAGAAAATATTTTCAAAAAATTGTATTTTTCGATTCATAGACGAAATGCTGATTTTGTACTGTAGGTAATAATTTTCATTTGAATTTTTATTTTGTTTTTGTTCTGTTTTTAAATGCATTCATACATTCTTTGAAATCTCATTTTTTGGTTCCATGAATTCTATTTGATATTTTTTTAAGAGTGAAAGGATTTAAAAAATTTTTTGGTATTATTTTTCTTCCAAAATATTTGAAAATCTCATGAGAGTTTTTCTATCGATAATAGTGAAAATTCTTTTTGGGAAAAGTTTTTTTTTTTCTATACTGTTTTTTTTCTCTAATATTTTTTCTATATAGATAAAGCTTATATTTTCTTTTACTATCTTGGATCAATCTGGAAAATAAAAACCAAAAATTCAAAAATATTTTCTTAAAAAAATGTTGCTCGAGTGATAACAAAAAAAAAAGAAAAGTCAAAATGTTTTCTTTTACTAGCGTTTGTAAGGCAATTCAGTATTGTTAACTATAGGGTATTTGAAATTGAAAATGAATAATGTGAAGAGAGATATTTCTTTTTATGTATCACAAATCCAGAGTGGATAGATTGGACTATAAAAACGAAGCATATTATACCGGGTGTTTCCGACCATGTTCATCAGATTTTTAAGAGGGGGGAAACCGTTATTTTAAATTTAAAAACTAAATCGAGAGGATGATGGAAAATGAAGAGGCTGACGTATTGGTGAAAGAAGCTATAGTGGAACAATTCGATATTGAAAGCAAATTATATTATTAGAACTGCAAATAGCTGTGCAAAAAATTTATATGGGAAAAATATAATTTAACATGGCGAAATGAATCTCTTACAAATGGAGAAACCTCACAGGAGACTAAAACACAGTTAACTAGTTGATGACGCAAAACAAACAAACCTACATATGTAATTGTTTTATAAGATCCGCCATCACAATACACCGGACTTGGTATCACAGGCTTGCAAATTCTGAAACTAAAAATAACTGAGGCTGCAGGAAAAGTCATTGATACTCAAATCTCCCTTTTTCATTTCAAGTAGTAAGTTTACTTTGTTTATCGTTCCAACAGAGTAATGAACTTAATTTAGATTGTAATTTTTTTCTTTCATTTTATTTGTAACTAACTGCAGTCTAATAAACAACTTAGCATAATATTCAACGAAAAATATAAAAAAAATCTTTCGAAGTTAGACTATTAGTCGTGTCTAAAAAAAAAATATAAAAGTTTTTTGTTGTGGTTTTGATAATTATGTTACTAAATGAACTTAAACTTTGAATAGTTTTGCTAAATATTCCTCTTAGGGATGTTTGTATCAAAAAACAAAATAGTAGAAAACGCATCCCCGGCGGGTTGGGGTACGAAATATCCGCAGTAAGGCATGCTTGTGGTAAAAGTCCACTAAAAGCCTAGAAAAATCCAGAAGCGACTGACCCAGAATGGGCGGCTTTCTGGTCTGCGACTGATCCCAGAGGGACGGCAGGAATAAAAGGTACCGCCTTGTACAAGGGAAATATTATCCTTAGGCTAGGAGATGGAACTCCGAATTAAAACAAAAAAAAAAAAAGTATGCAATGAATAAAACTCAAAGATTGTATACCCCAGGTGGTAATCCAGATCTTCTGGAAAATCCACCCTCTTTCGAGGCAGGTCTCACGGATTCTGGGGGAGACCACTTATTGCAAAACCACGAAAGCAGAGCTGCTTTAATTGACCCATTCAGAAGAAAATCTGGGGTCCAGAGAACACCTCCAGCAGGGTCTCAAAATATCTACGAAAACATGTCCCAAAAAGACAGATATAGAAACCCCGACGAGGGTAATAATAACGAAAAGGCACTTGAGGCAAAAAATAATCAACTTAATGCCAAAGTTACAGAATTAGAAATCTTATGCAGGGAATTGAAAAATGAACTCTGCATAATTAAAGAAGAAAATGTGAAACTAAAAAATTCACAAAACATGTCTACTAAAAAAGTAGTACTAAAAACTGCTGAAGAATTTCATACAGATGATGAAGAACTAGCTCGAGAAACCGACTGGATCTTTAAAACAAAAAGAATCTGTAAAAAAAGAAAAGCAGAAAAATCACCTACTTTAAGCCCAGAAAATGCGGACAAAGTAGAGAAAAATGTGCAAATAAATGAAGTTGCGAAATGTAAAAGTAAAAGAAAAGGTAAACCTCCTCCAGTTATACTTAGTAATGTAGTGGAATACCCTCAAATAAACAAAAAATTAAAAGAAAGCAATATTAAATATAAAGTTAATATGCTTAACAATAAACAACTAAAAATTAATGTTGAAGAAGAAAAAGAATATAGAGAGTTGACTAAGGCAATAAATGAAGCCAATATTGAATGGCACACTTATGAAAATAAGAGCACCAGGCCTATTAAAGTAATGGTTAGGTATTTACATCCGTCATGCCAACCTGAAGATATAAAAAATGAATTGAAAGATAGAGGCTTCAAAATTTTAGAAGTCACAAATAAAATAATAAAGAAAAAGGAAAATAACAAAGAATCTACGGTACGTCTTCCTCTCTTTATGCTAACATTCGAAAACTCCGAAGATATAAACAAAATATTCAAAATTGAATTTATCCAGCACATGAGGGTTAAAATGGAGGCTATTCGTAAAACGACTACCATTCCTCAATGTAAGAGATGCCAAAGATTTGGCCATACACAAAAGTTCTGCCAGCGTCTAGCTCAGTGTGTTAAATGTGCTGGTCCCCACTTAACAATTTCTTGCAAAGAAAAAAAAAATATTAAGCCTAAATGTGCTAATTGCCTTGAGGCACACCCAGCGAGTTATCGTGGTTGCCAGGTGGCTAGAGAGTTGCAAAAAAGAAAGAAGCTACAAAAAAATGCCCCAAAACAAATGCAACATAGACAAGAAAAACAAAAGACAAAACCTAGGCAACCTAGTGCACAGAAACAGAATTGCATTGAAACTTCAGAGAAACCTAAAACTTTTACGTCGAAAAAAGTCGTAGAAGGCTTATCATATTCACAGGTAACACAAAATAACCTAAGTCAAAAAAGAAACCCGAAAGAACAAAATAAAGTTTCTACACAAAAGTTGACTGAAAATACCATTATGCAGATGATGCAAAATATGATAAAAACAATGAATGAAATCTCAACAAGACTATGCACATTAGAAAACAAACATAATGAAATATATATGTATACACCAAAAAATAAATCCGCAAGGCATGGTTAAGAACGCACTTCGTATAGTCACGTGGAATGCCAATGGTATTCTGAACAAGAAAAATAATTTGGAAATTCTATTGACAACACAAAATATTGATGTATGTCTCTTGACAGAAACACATATGACAGATAAGTCATCGCTTAAAATAAATGACTATACATGCTACAGCGCAAACCATCCGAGTAATACACCCAGAGGTGGTAGCTCAATTTTAATAAAGAAAGATATTAAGCACCACGAGGAACTTAGTCTAGAAATAGATGAATTCCAACTAATCGTGCTACGAATTATGGCTGTTAAACAAAGCCTTTGTGTCGGTGCATTATACTGTCCACCCAAATACAACATAAAGAATAACATGTTTGAAGAAATTCTTAAACTACTTGGCGATAGATTTATCCTGGGAGGTGACTACAACGCCAAGCACATAGATTGGGGGTCTAGAGTAACCTCTACGAGAGGAAGAGAGCTAAGAAAAGCTATAAAAGAAAAAGGCTGCATTTACCAATCTACCGGTAAGCCAACCTATTGGCCAACTGATAGAAATAAAACTCCTGATCTGCTTGATTTTTATATAACAAAAAAAATTTCACCCAATTATATTAAGCTAGAAGATAACCATGATTTGGACTCAGATCACTCTGCAGTCATACTAAATCTATATGAAAAGGTTATTAAGAAACAGTCGAAACCTCTGCTAACGAACAAGACAACTGACTGGGCTAGCTTTAAACAAGAAATAGAAAACAAAATAAACATAAAAACAAAACTAAGATCCAAATGTGATATAGATTCTGAAGTAGAAAATTTTATTAAAATTATTCAAAATGCTGGATGGAATAATACAAAAAATTGTGAATATAAATCGGTAGGATTCAACTACCCTAGAGAAATATTAAATATGATAAAAATAAAAAGAAGAGCTAGACGCAGATGGCAACAATCGCGTGATCCGGCAGACAAAACTGTGCTAAATAGATTAACTCAGAATCTTAAAAGAAAAATTAAAGATCTTAAAAATGAAAATTTTGAAAAATATATAAAAAATTTATCAGCTAAAAGAGAAAATAACTACTCGTTGTGGAAAGCAACAAAGAGTACAAAAACCTCGATCTCTCAAATCCCGCCAATCAGAATGAAAAGCGGTGAATGGGCGAGAGATAATAAAAATAAAGCTGAAACATTCGCAGATCATCTTGAAGAAATTTTTTGTCCAGACGAGACAGAGTCGGATGATCTCACTGAAGAAAATAATAATTGGCAAGAAAATGTTATATCACCATTTTCAGAGAGTGAAATAGTGGAACAAATTAAAAAACTCAGAGATAAAAAAGCTCCAGGTTTTGATCTAATTACATCGGAAGTCCTGAAAGAACTTCCGAAAAAAGCTATAACAATGCTAACACGCATTATAAACGCTGCTATAAGAATAAGGTATGTGCCGAATATGTGGAAAATAGCAGAGATAATTATGATACCAAAGCCAGGTAAGCCCATAAATGAGGTCAAATCCTACAGACCAATATCATTACTACCAATAGTATCAAAATTATTTGAAAAACTATTATTGATTCGAATGAGACCGATCATAGAAAATAGTAATCTGATTCCAAATTATCAATTTGGCTTTAGATCTAAGCACTCGACAATCGATCAAATTCATAGAATAACAGACATAATAGAAAAAGCTTTAGAGGAAAAGAAAGTATGCTCTACCATATTTCTAGATGTAGCCCAAGCTTTTGATAAAGTATGGCATCGAGGCTTAATAAATAAACTAAACAATATGTTACCTAAACAATACGTAGATATACTCTCATCATATCTAGAAAACAGACTATTCAGAATAAAACAAGACGAAGAGTATTCTACTATTAGAGATATTAAAACGGGTGTGCCTCAAGGTAGTATTCTGGGTCCCATACTGTATTTGCTCTACACCAATGATTTACCAGAAATGGAAAATATAACTGTAGCTACATTCGCTGACGATACTGCGTTGATGGCAGTAGGATCAAATATTGACGAGGCTACAATTAAATTGCAAAGAGCAAGCGACAAGCTATACCTCTGGACAAAGAAATGGAAAATTAAACTCAATGAGTTAAAATCAGTACATGTAAATTTTACAAATAAAAAATTAGAAAATCAACCACCATTGGTAAATCTGAATGGGGTCAATATACCCCAAGAAAACAATGCTAAATACCTAGGAATGACATTAGATGTCAAACTTAGATGGAAAGAGCACGTTAAAAAGAAAAAATTTGAGCTTGAAAATAAGTATAGAGAAATGTACTGGCTCTTAGGTCGTAATTCTAAATTACCTATACATAACAAGATTTTGTTATATAATCAGATACTCAAACCAATATGGTTGTACGGCATACAAATATGGGGATGTGCCAAACAAACACATGTACTTTGTATACAAAAATTCCAAAATAAAGTCTTGCGCAACATGGTAAATGCCCCCTGGTATGTTCGCAACAGTGATTTGCACAGAGATCTAGAAATTCCTTGCATAGAAAATGAAATAAAAAGATATGCAACAAAGCATATAGCTCGTCTGGAGGGACATGTTAACGTTGAGGCCACTCAATTGCTAGATAATCAAAATGATGTCAGAAGGCTTAAAAGAACTAAGCCACTAGATTTAATACGATAGAATTTCGTAAAATTTTTCTTTAAGAAAATCAAAATAGCAATAAATTAATGGTTAGTCCGTTGGACTAGTATTAATGGGAGGGGTGTGGTTTAGTCAGTAAAATCTGGCACACAATGGAAGCTACGGGGCTCATTGTGTCTATGAAGATTCCCACCAATCCACGCAAAAAAAAAAAAAAAAAAAAAAAAAAAAAAAAAATTTCAAGTAGTAGTTATTTATATAGAATAAGGTAATACTCATTTGATAATGGAAAGAAATATAAAATTAATTATTAAATTTTTTTAAACTAGTTTTAAGTAAAATTAATATAAATTAAATAGTTTTGATATAAAAAAAAAAACATAAATGAAATGTAAACATACTTTAGGCCCTACAAAGCCCAGGAGGTTGATGGGTCCATCTGAAAACTCAATAAATTAAATAAAATTCGCATTATAATATATCTCTCATTTGTACATTAAACAAACCTTAATTCTAAATATTCTATGGAAATCTTCTTCCATCTGCGCTGAATCCTAACTATACCCAAAAATTTTGTGCCAAGTATGTTTTGTATACTCTGTCAGCCTCTCTGTTTATGTTTTATGTAAAAAAAACTTTAATTTCCCCTTTTACTGTAAAGATTCTAAGATACTGGTGAATAATATTGTTGTGATAGAACAAGAAGGTGCCCCGCCATTTTTGACTAGATGCTCAGCGCATCGCAATTGAATAATATTAGACATTGAAGCTGAGCTTCATAATAATTTTATACATAGCGGCTAGATAGTGGGCTAGATTATAATACACAGAAAAAACAAAATTAGTAAAATCAAAGAATCACAATTCTATGACTAAAATTTCCTGATACCAATTATTTTTTTCCCTAAATCAAAAATATAAATCTTAAAATCAAAACGAAATGTTTTCCGTATTTTCAAATTCAAATTGTTTGATTTTACAATTAAATATTTTATCTTATTCAACTAAATATTTCCCTGTTTTTTCGAATATTAAATAATTTAATTAATTAGTAAAATTAAATAAAACTTTAGCTTTTTCATTCAATTTAATTTAGCTTTCTTTATGTTGACCATATTTGATCTGAATTCTATAAAGAATTCTTTGATTTTTCAAAATAAAGATTTCAGCTAGCACCATTTATGTACCCATAAATTATTTAAAAAATTTTAGGAAAAAATCAGACTTTTAAATTAAGTATATCTATGTATTTTGATTATACTTTTTATTTTACATAAATGTATTATATAAATGTAATGGAGAGTACTTATCGGATGCCATCGCATAAGAATTTAATTTGTTTTTGTTTAATTAAACGTGGTGTCGAATCGACAAATACGAAAATATATTCCTTGAATTTTCAAATTGGGTTAAATAATTCCCCCATTTTAGCAAACTATTCCTCAATGCAACAAATCTTCTTGCAATTACTAGAACATTCTTCATCGTGTCCGGTGTTGTGTAAGTATACCACGTCGAATCATTCATTTTACTTCAGTGGTTTTTTAACTTCGGTATAGAACAAGTTTATTTGAATTGTGTTTCTAAAATATTAGTTTAAGTGTTTTTAGTGTGATTAATTTAAAAAATATAAGTTACAGAAATTAAAAAAAAAATAAACAAAAAGATGAATATATTATAAATATTACATTATAGCTATTGATCTACTTAAGTTAGATACTTTAGCTAAATTTTTTTTATATAAAACTTAAACCTAAAAAAAAATTATAACAAGGAAATGAACAAGAAAGGAAATTAAAAATCAAAAGAAAACTAAAATTTTGTAAACTGTTGTTGTAAATTATTTTCTAAAGATTTATTAATGTTAATTGTTGTCGTCAAATGGATACAGTTGTTGAACAATTCATTTAAGTAACTTATAAGTGACAATATTTATATTGGAGTTTTCTTATACTAAATTTCAATAATTCTCGATTTTACGCTGGACAAATTCGCAAATACGAGAATATATTCCTTGATTTTGCAAAATCTGATAAAAAAATTCTGTCATTTTAACAAACAATTCTTCAATTCAACAAATCTTTTTGCAGGGTTAATAGAATTAAATCTAGAATGAAAATTAATCAAAATGTCATTCAAAATTTGATACCGAGTTAAAAATATTTTAAATTTAAAACCCCTCTTTTAGAATGGAGGAAAGCAAATGTAAGTTTGAATTAAATTTTGTGAGTTTGTGAGGCCTTAATTAATTTACTGTGAAATTTAGGGTTACGCAGTGACTTTCATTGCTGAGGCTGAAACACTACCATTTACTTCTAGTATTTCCACGTGGTTATTCAGTACAAATTTTCAAATAAAAGAGGATAAAGATTTACATAAGGAATGACCTATACTTCAGCAACAAATTGGCATATATCTCTGGTAAGATATAAAAAAATATTCAAGTATATTTAAATTAGAAAATAAATTAGAGTTATAATTTTATTCATTATTTAACAGATTAAACTCATTTTTGAAAAACTTTACCCCAGTAAAAGCCAATTTTTATTTTTGAAATAGGAAGAATTTAAAAAAATATATATTTTAATTTACAAGAACAAAATTAAGGATAACATTGCTAACCAGGGCTCAGATTTACTAAGTACAGAAATTAGTGTTGGTAAGTTGTTTTAAAGAAATTGTTTTGAAGTTTCTTTTGCATTGTTTTTTGAATTTTTCATACTCTCAAGATTATCTTCTATGTATTTCGCTTAATTCTATTTTAATTCCAAGTGGAATTCATTCAAGGAAAGAACCTTAATCCATTCTGGAAGGTCAGGAACTTATTGAGATTCACGTTGTGGTAACAATTATATCTTTTCGGAAATATGTATTACCTATTGGTAATATATGGTGAATTATAATACTGGTGAACCACCGCAATGGTTATTTTTGGAATTCAACCGAAATGTGTTATTTTATTGAAATTATATTGACTCGAAACTTTAATTTTTGTGCAAAAATATAATTACGCATATTATATGAATCCAAATAAAATTCATTAAAACAATATTTTACTATTTTCTTTATTGTAATATTTTGTTCAGTGTAAGTTCCATGGTCATTTAAATAGGTTCAAATGATTCTCTGATTTTGCAAATTTCTTCATCAATACTACCAAGAAAATTTTTTTAAATTGTCGAAATAATATTTCCATATATCCAATTTATTCTACAAATCCACTAAAAAACTTTTGTTAAATTTTTGAATTAATTATTCAACTACCCGAATATTTTCTTCAGGTTTACCAAAATCAAATTTGTTGAATTATAGAAATAATTCTGCAATTTGACCAATTTCAATTTTCTTGATTCTTAATAAAATAAATTTACGAAATCAAAGAGTATTTTTGTTGGATAAAAATCAAATTCAGATTGTCAGAAAGAATTCTTTGAAAATGCGAATTGCGGAATCACCGCATTTATAAATTGTTTAGAAAAATTAAAGAAATTATTTGCAATTACAACAAAAGATGTACGATGAAAAACAACAAATCTTATTTCGTTATATCAAAGAATCTGTTTCTATGACTGAAAATCATATAAGAAATTATTTGAAACCAGACACGGAATTGTTTAAAATCATAGAATCCTTTTTTTCTGTGTACAATGCAAATTAGGATTTGGGACCCATAAGCCAGTATCTCAATTTTATTTTAATAATAAATATAATTTGTTTTATTTTCCTTCTATACACTTTCCTCAGGTAATCCGTCAGTCCAAGTGTATGCCAAGTATTTTTGTTCATCGCCTTGTATAAGTTCCTACTTAGCGTTACATGGACCGATTTGGTACAAAATTCCCATTCGCTTTTATTAAAAATTTTATTTAGCCAATTCTCAAACCCTAATAAGTTTGGTTAGGCAAACTCTAGCTATTATAAGATCTTGAGAGAAAATATTGCTACCATGATATTTCCCAATTCAGCATCGTCTGCATATAACTGCAATGTACTTTTGAGATTTAAGACGTGTTAAACCATTAATATATATTTTAAACATGACAGGTTCAAAATTGATCCTTTGGAGCACACTCTTTTTATGCTTGATTCAGTGCTACTTCAAATATACCTTATTTTCACTGTTTGAGGTTGACCAAATAAATAAGTTTTAAAACATTAATTACCTTATGTAATAAAAGTCGAGTTTCCTTTCACTATAGTGAAATAAAATAAATATATATCACTAAAACCAAATCTGATTATCAAAAACAATTAATTACCTGCTCTGTAAACCCAATATTGTTTCAGCTTAAGAAGCAGTGTATTGTAATCCACGCAATAAAATGTTCCCTGAAGATTGATGTATGTACATGCAGAATATTTACCTTCATCCATGCTCTTAGATATGAAATCAGTGAGTGATTCCGCATTGGTGTTTAATTTTTTTCAAAGCCAAATTGTTTTAAATATAACAAAAGACACAACCTAGGCAACCTCGAACACAGAGACAGATTTGCATTGAAACTCCAGCGATACCTAAAACTTTTACGTCGAAAAAAGTCGTAGAAAGCTTATCATATTCACAGGTAATACAAAACAACCTAAGTCAAAAAAGAAACACGAAAGAACAAAATAATATTTCTACACAAAAGTTGAATGAAAATACCATTATGCAGATGATGCAAAATATGATAAAAACAATGAATGAAATCTCAACAAGACTATGCACATTAGAAAACAAACATAATGAAACATATATTATGTATACACTAAAAAATAAATCCGCAAGGCATGGTTAAGAACGCACTTCGTATAGTCACGTGGAATGCAAATGGCATTCTGAGCAAGAAAAATAATTGGAAATTCTATTGAGAACACAAAATATTGATGTATGTCTTTTGACAGAAACACATATGACATATAAGTCTTCGCTTAATGAATTCCAACTAATCGTGCTAAGGAATTATGTCTGTTAAACAAAGCCTTTGTGTCGGTGCATTATATTGTCCACCCAGATACAACATAAAGAATAACATGTTTAAAGACATTTTAAATTACTTGGACTTGGAAAGATTTATCCTGGGAGGTGACTACAACGCCAAGCACATAGATTGGGGGTCTAGATTAACCTCTACGAGAGGAAGAGAGCTAGGAAAAGCTATAAAAGAAAAAGACTGCATTTACCAATCTACCGGTAAGCCAACCTATTGGCCAACTGATAGAAATAAAACTCCTGATCTGCTTGATTTTTATATAACAAAAAAAATTTCACCCAATTATATTAAGCTAGAAGATAACCATGATTTGGACTCAGATCACTCTGCAGTCATACTAAATCTATATGAAAAAGGTTATTAAGAAACAGTCGAAACCTCTGCTAACGAACAAGTCAAATGACTGGGCTAGCTTTAAACAAGAAATAGAAAACAAAATAAACATAAAAACAAAACTAAGATCCAAATGTGATTCTGAAGTAGAAAATTTTATTAAAATTATTCAAAATGCTGGATGGAATAATACAAAAAATTGTGAATATAAATCTGTAGGATTCAACTACCCTAGAGAAATATTAAATATGATAAAAATAAAAAGAAGAGCTAGACGCAGATGGCAACAAACGCGTAATCCGGCAGACAAAACTCTGCTAAATAGGTTAACTCAGAATCTTAAAAGAAAAATTAAAGATCTTAAAAATGAAAAATTTATCAGCAGAGAGAAATAGTACAAATTAAAAAACTGAGAAATAAAGAAGCTCCAGGTTTTGATCTAATTACATCGGAAAATTACATCCTGAAAGAACTTCGGAAAAAAAGCGATAACAATGCTAACACGCATTTTAAACGCTGCTATAAGAATAAGGTATGTGCCGAATATGTGGAAAATAGCAGAGATAATTATGATACCAAAGCCAGGTAAGCCCATAAATGAGGTCAAATCCTACAGACCAATATCATTACTACCAATAGTATCAAAATTATTTGAAAAACTATTATTGATTCGAATGAGACCGATCATAGAAAATAGTAATCTGATTCCAAATTATCAATTTGGCTTTAGATCTAAGCACTCGACAATCAATCAAATACATAGAATAACAGACATAATAGAAAAAGCTTTAGAAGAAAAGCAAGTATGTTCTACCATATTCCTAGATGTAGCTCAAGCTTTTGATAAAGTATGGCATCGAGGCTTAATAAATAAACTACATAATATGTTACCTAAACAATACGTAGATATACTCTCATCATATCTAGAAAACAGACTATTCAGAATAAAACAAGACGAAGAGTATTCTACTATTAGAGATATTAAAACGGGTGTGCCTCAAGGTAGTATTCTGGGTCCCATACTGTATTTGCTCTACACCAATGATTTATCACAAATGGAAAATATAACTGTAGCTACATTCGTTGACGATACTGTGTTGATAGCAGTAGGGTCAAATATTGGCGAGGATACAAATAAATTGCCAAGAGCAAGCGACAAGCTATACCTCTGGACAAAGAAATGGAAAATTAAACTCAATGAGTTAAAATCAGTACATGTAAATTTTACAAATAAAAAATTAGAAAATCAACCATCGGTAAATCTGAATGGGGTAAATATACCCCAAGAAAACAATGCTAAATACCTAGGAATGGCATTAGATGTCAAACTTAGACGGAAAGAGCACCTCCAAAAAAAAAAATTTGAGCTTGAAAATAAATATAGAGAAATGTACTGGCTCTTAGGTCGTAATTCTAAATTACCTATACATAACAAGATTTTGTTATATAATCAGATAATCAAACCAATATGGTTGTACGGCATACAAATATGGGGATGTGCCAAACGAACACAGGTACTTGGTATACAAAAATTTCAAAATAAAGTCTTGCGCAACATGGTAAATGCACTTGGTATGTTCGCAACAGTGACTTACACAGAAATCTAAAAATTACTTGCATAGAAAATGAAATAAAAAGATATGCAACAAAGCATATAGCTCGTCTGGAGGGTCATGTTAACGTTGAGGCCATTCAACTGCTAGATAACCAAAATGATATCAGAAGGCTTAAAAGAACTAAGCCACTAGATTTAATACGATAGAATTTCGTAAACTTTTTCCTTAAGAAAATAACAATAGACATAAATTAATGGTTAGTTCGTCGGAGTAGTTTTAATGGGAGGAGTGTGGTTTAGTCAGTAAAAATCTGGCACACAATGGAAGCTACGGGGCTCATTGTGACTATAAAGATTCCCACCAATCCACGCAAAAAAAAAAAAAATATATAACAGAAAAATTTTCATAAGTCATTTATTCTATTTTTAAAAATTTTTTCAAATATTTTTGAGAAAGTAGTCAGAACTGATGTAAGTGTATAATTTGTTGGATCCGCATGCATCTATTGTAAAAATCATAATGTATATTTTGGATCGCATCATTATCTTTTCGATGTTATTACAGCAGTTTTTAACGACTTTGTAGATACTAATGCAAACATCAAGTAATACGTAAAATTTCCATTACGTTAATAGGTATTATAAAATTGAACCCAATTCGATGATACATTTAAATTGTATTTTTTGTTAACAGAATATTATAAGAGTTGCAATAAGTAAAAAAAAATGAATATGTAAAGTACATATTTTCACTTGATTGATTCCTCTGATTCGGAAGGAAACATATTCTTGTAAAATAGGGTTCATAAGAAAATCAAATACACAGAGGGAATATGAAAACGATTAAAGCTAAGTAGAAATTTTGTAACAACTATTAACGTTAAAGAGAAAGTTTAAAAAATTTCAAATAGTTTTTGTATTTTTGAAAGATTTTTTTATTTTATTTTTTTTACTTTTTACATTTTAAAATCAAAGTAAGTAAATGAAATTTTTAAAAAAAATATTTGATTGATTTACTATGAAATTTATGTACACATCAGATTTGAAAGTAGAAGTTTTCTTTTCTATTTTCCAATAATTTTGTTTTAATTTAAAAATAATAAAAAAAAAATTGATGATTTGTTAAAAAAAAAAGTAAATGTTTTTTTTTGCAATTTTATGGAATTCACAGATTCCGGAGTAACCACTTGGTAGAACGATTTCATTTTTGGTTTTTTGTTTTTTTTTTTTGTAGTTTTTAAATATTTAAATAAAACAGCACTTATTTTTAGCTCTACAATTTTTTATAATTTTTTTATAATTTGGAAGTTTACTTTGTTTATCGTTCCAACAGAGTAATGAACTTAATTTAGATTGTAATTTTTTTCTTTCATTTTATTTGTAACTAACTGCAGTCTAATAAACAACTTAGCATAATATTCAACGAAAAATATAAAAAAAATCTTTCGAAGTTAGACTATTAGTCGTGTCTAAAAAAAAAATATAAAAGTTTTTTGTTGTGGTTTTGATAATTATGTTACTAAATGAACTTAAACTTTGAATAGTTTTGCTAAATATTCCTCTTAGGGATGTTTGTATCAAAAACAAAATAGTAGAAAACACTAGTTAATTTAATAATATTTTTTTCTGGTTAGATGGTATAGGGCTTCGGTCGGTATAGCCGGGATATAAGATTTTGAAAATACAGTTTCACAAAGTTGTAGTTGATTAGTTTATTGTTGTTTAAAAGTTATTAGGCTTAACCTAATTTTAAATTTTAATTAAATAAAATATTAATATTAATTTGTTTTCTATTTCCATCAAATTTTCCATTCTTTTTCAGAATGTCATTCCAAATGTCATTTAGATATGGTTCAGGTTCAGTCATAGTTTGATTGATTCTGAGTAGAAATATTTTTATTTTTTAGATTGGAGGTTTTAGTAACGTTAAAAGTGGTTCACCAACTTGTCAGCTGATTAAATACATGTCATTATGTTGTATAGAGTGGGTTTATGGAAATTCAAATTGAAAGTTCAAAATTCATCAATTACTCATTTTCCTCACACCAGATTTTTCCCAAACTTGGACAGAATGATATTTTTATTTGCTTGCATTATTTTTATCTCAAAATTATTTTAAATAAATACTTCATATTAATATTTTACATCCGATATCCAGCATTCTTGATACATAGTTATGTAATTATTTAAATGTTATTTGGAAATTTGGGTGAATTTGATTCAAATTTGTAATTAAACCTTTAAAGTAGTTTTTTAATAATTAACTGAAACTGTATGATAATATTTTCTATTCTATTAGTTATGAAATCAATTATACGTTTTGGAAAAAAAGTAATTAAAACTGAGTTAGTGAGTAAAGCTTTTCGATTTATACCACTTTTAATGAAATTATGGGTCAACTTTACCCAAAACAGAAAATTTAGAGATGTGGATTTCGACAATTCCTTCAATATTTGAATTTGAAATTCCAATAAAATAATATGGAATCTAATTTCGGGCACTATGTGATACTAATACCAAATATGCATGGAACTTACAAGTTTATTTGGGTCTTGATCGTAATTTACTTCATGCAGAAAAAAACCCAAGTAATTTCTTATGTTCTTATGTTATGACAATTACTTTTTTACCTTATAAATTTACATAATTTATGTTTAGGTGAAAAACTTATGCTTGATCTCACGGAACCACTGCCTAGTGGTCGTAATGTAATATGTAATAAGTTGTATTCACAATTCACAATTTAGCAATAGATTTATAGCGTAAGAAGCAAAAAATAGTTGGAACTGTTGGAGAAAATTTAAACCAGAAGATATTCTAGACATGAAAAAGAAACCAATTTTCAGTTCAAAGCTTTTATTCACTGAAAAATCCGCCATTGTTTCTTAAGTACCCACCTAGGAGATACAAAAAAGCTATCTTGCAAACTTTACATCACATTCCAGAATGTATAAATAGAAAAAAAAACTTAATATTATTACAATATCACAAAGGTTTATGTTAGCGCATTGGAACAATTATTTGCAGACTACATCTTTAAACGCAAAATATATCGTTGACCGATTGCTTTGTTTCCCAGCTTATATTCTTGATATTTTGGCATTATATAACGTTTTTGTTCTATGAATACAACTGAACGCAACGTGAAATTCTAATAAAAAATATAAAAGGTCATTGTACCTCACAGAACTTGGTAGCTCACTAATCCCACTATCATCCACATATAACAACTAAACGAAAGGACGTGTTGACAATATGGACAAATTATTGGGTGAATATTCTGTAAAACGAATAACCAATCGGTGGCCACTGGCAGTGTCTTACAATATGGTTGCTGGCAACATATATTATTTATATGGATCAGTATCCAAGATTTTCCACCACTGATCACCGCAGAAGGTTCCTGAAAGATTTGGCATTTGAGCTGTGCAAATTAAATATCCAAGCTCGTACATTACATAGCATAGTCGTTGGCAAACCATTTATACTTTCAGCAATTCAAAATGTTCTTGGAAGACAAATTCAACCTTTAATAACAAGCAACAAACAAAAGAGAGACTACATACTGGTAGACTGGTAGAAAACTAAGCCACAAGCAAAGAAAAACTAGAAAAGCCTATGTTGAGTGCCACAAACCAATTTGTAGTGAACATAGTACAACATTAGCAAAATGTAATAATTGTTTTGAAGTCAGTAGTAATAATTAATTTTGACTTTTTGTAAATGTTTTTAAATTTTTTTCTAAATAACCTATGCAATTATTATATCTACTTAGAAATATGTAAATAAAATAAAAATAAAATAAAAATAAAAGTAAAAATAGCATTAAAAATCAAAATTATATCAAAATAAATAAAAAAAAATGGCATTATCTATAAATGTATAGAGGTACATAGGTAGACCCTCGTGAAGGTCTTTTTTCAAAACAAAGGTAGATCTCGATTCCCATTGATTATAAATAAAATCCAAATCCATTAAAATTATTAAATTTAGTACCTCTCTTTTGTGGTTTAAAATGGAAAAGATACCACGGTACCTTGTCACTCACATAGGGGTTAATATTCGATTATAATCCCTTCCGTGACCTAATCGGTTGGAGCACGGAAATGTGTTTCAATCACGATGTGGTAGTCAACACGGGTTCGATTCCCGTGGGGGTATAAAATATAACTAAAAAAAAAATATTAAAATATTATATTATATGTAAAATTTATAATCAATAAAAATAATTAATAAAATTAATACTTTATATAACTAAAAATATTACCTATATCAATATCCATATCAATACTCATATCTCATCACAACACAATAACCAAATAACACAATAAATAATATTACAAACACTAATAATAATTACACAATTGGCAACAACTGACAAAAGTATGTGACACGACGTATCCAGTAAACACAGTAACGTCAGACATCTTAACGTCAAAGATGGATAAAATATTAGCGACAGCTTGCAGAAAAATATGACGTCGTCGTACCACGTAGGCGCAGATAGAGTTATCAAAGTGGTCTTCTACAGTAGGCCAATCCCCTATTTAGACAGTACAAATAGATTAAAAATGAAATTTGACATTGCCTCGGAATTTACCTCTCGGAAAGTGAAATTAGCAGCTAGAAATCGAGTACGATGCAAATGTCAAGTGGAAGCCCTATGCTCCGAAGAGGAGTAAGGGAGAAAAAAAAATTGGCTGTGAAGTTGATAATGATGTAGTAACATACTTTCGGTTACTATCATTTTCGCATTATTTCGCACAGCTCCAACCATTTTCTTTGTGAAGACAAATTTTTACTTTTCTTGCCAATTTTCCATTAATCTATAATTTATTTAAATGACAGCAAACAATATAAGTATTTTCTTATTCTCTAAATTTGGAAAATTATTTGATATCTAAAATATGGTGTCGGCAAAAAATTGCATAGGACAAAATTACATAGGGACAAGATTTTATATTTAAAAAAATGACATAAGGTATTTTAGTTTTTATAAAAAATTTAAAATTATTTGATTTTGAAATGAAGGTACTTTTTTTCTTTAAAAAAAAAGTAAAAATTCTAATTCTTTTATTTGGTTAAGCATGGTTTTATTACTTATAAATTATTGTGGATTTATAATTGTAAATTTATTGAAGTCAAATATGGGTTATAGTTTGTATATTGTTTTTTTTCTATATATTTTGTAATAAAACCTTGCTCTGCGTTTACCTACTGTCGGGAAAAACAGGATTTCAATAAATGAGTAACGAGGGTTCGGGGGCAGCTGCCACCGACTATAAAAACAAAATTTGTATTTTTTTTATAGTTTTTACTAAATTGACGCTTTTTTGAAAGTGGGGTATTGTAAAAAACTATTATTATTATTGAAAAATCATTCACAATCATTATTTAAAAGAAAATTTAAATTAATGAAAAAATTAATAGTTCCATTTTAAACAAAAATTAGAATGTTTAATTATTTAACAACATCCAGAAACTTACCTGTATTTTTAAAAATTTTAAGAAATCTTAAAAACATTGGTTAGTTAGTACATCTGGAACCTTCTGGATAGTTGAACAGTTATATAGTCTTAAAACTAAGTTATTTAATAAATTTAAAATTATAAGACCATAATAAAATATAAGTAATAAGATCATGTTTAGGAAAATAAAGAATTAGAATTCTTATTTTTTTTAACCTTTAACCACAGACATTACGTAAAATTTACTCTAAAAAATTTTATTCAAAACAAAACTTATTTTAAGAATCAAGTTAGACATGCGCAGTTTTTGTTTTACTCGCATATTTTATTTTCCTCTACATGTCCGTTATGTGATTTAAATGTTTCTGTTAGGTTAATGTGAGAAATTAGTATAAACTAGAGTAAAAATTACGTATCTTCTGTGATTGAGTTATTTTTGCTTGGAAGATTTTTTACGTAATATCTGCGATTCTGTGATGTTTTTTTTGGAAGATTGTTTACTTAAAATTTGTGAAAGCGTAAGTATTTTTAGGAAAAAATTTACGTTAAGGCTGAGATTGTGATTTTTTTGAAATAGAATAGAATATATTTTTGAAAAAATGGCTGGAAGAAATTTGAATGTTGGAAATTTTGATTTTGAAAAATAAGTTTGTGATATCTTAGGTGATTTTTTAGATGACGATATTGTGGAAGATCCTAACTTTTAACAAAAAACCCCGAATTAACAGAAGTTGATTTAGTAGAGATGAAAGCATTTCTGGGTTTACTTATATATTCTTCAGTATTCAAACCGAATCATGAAGAACATTTTGTTTTCAACCCAAGGCTATGAAAGAGGAATTTTCAGAGCAACAATGCCAAAAAATAGATTTGCAAACTTGCTTATTGCTCTTCGGTTTGACGATATTGAAACCAGAAAAGAAAACATAAAGAATGATCTATTAATATTGCAATATCACAAATTTTAAATAAAATTATTGAAAATTCGCAAAAATGCTATTCAACTGGTACTCAAGCCTGCATAGACCAAATGCTTGTTTGCTTCCGTGGGCGTTTGCAGTTTGTTTTCCACTACTCTTTATTTTTTTAAGGTTTTTTTTAGACAACAAATAGAGATGCAAAAAAAAAAAATTACGTAAACAAAGGTTACAAAAAATTTACGAAAGAGTAAAATTTACGTAACCTATGAACAATTTTTTAGGTTCTGTTCGGACTCCAGTGGTTTTAACTGGTGTTATTTTTTTTCCTTTTTGTTTTTTTTTGTAATAGTTTGAAGATTTTACTTTTTATATAACTGTCTATCTTTAAGATTTTATTCAATTTTCTACTTTAAAATAGAATTTAAATAATGTAATACAGGTTTTAGAGATTTATTACAAAAACTGCCTCTATTGAGGTTTCGATTAAAAAAAAGTACTTTATTTTTGAATAACTATTACGTTTAATTAATTTCTAATCTTGCTAAGTATTTTTTAGATTAAGTACCCAATTTGATTTGGCTACAAAAGTGAAAAAAGAAGTAAAATTTAAGTAATTTCTGGATAAGTGTAATTTTTTTTCATGTATGTGATTAAAGGTTAAGAAAAAAAGTACCTTCATTACCAAACAATAATTTTAAATTTTTATAAAAATTTTACTATGTAGTTTTTTAAAGATGGAATTTAGTCTCCATATGATTTTGTCCATATGTAATTTTTTCTTATACAAATTTGTCATCAACCTAACCTTAAAATATAAAGAACAATACCATCAGTGGCTAGCTCTCTTAATCTCTGGATATTTCATTTACTGCTTAATTCGAAAGTATGTCTTTAAAATTAGGATTTCCTGATACAAGTGAATTACTTTAGTAGTATTTGACTAATCCTTTAAATATATCGTTCAGTTGGATCTACAACGAAGCACACAGCTGAACAAAACTTAAATTTGAAATAAATTCATTTTTGAAAGATTAAATTTTTGTTAACATTAAATTTTAAACAAAATTAAAGTATTCATTTTGATAATTTCAAAATCATGTAAATCCAAAAAAAATCGTTAAAAATTTTCTATTCATTACTAAAATATTTATAAATACATTTTTTTTTGTACCTTTATGTACCTAATTACCGTTAACCAAACTTTTCATATAATAACTGTCGTGAAACATTTTCGAAATATACAATAGAAAAAACAAATTTTTCTTTTATTTTTATAAAAAGTTTTTATGTCTCACCTTGATACAGCCTTTTATTTATACTCGTAGTTTTCATTATTGTTGTTTTACTAATTCTATTGTCGCATGATAATGTATATTTCTCTATATACGATTGCATAATATGAAACTATGATTTTTTTTTAACTGCTTTCGATAAAATAACGGGATTCTGATAGTATAAATGAACATATTTTGAGATAATTTTCTAATGTTCCTCACATAAATAAAATGTCAACAACAACACCATTAACAAAAAAACAACTATTAATACAGAAATTCTAACAGGAACATAACTTAACAATAAATGTACATCAAAGCTAAAAAAACAAAAAAAGGATATAAAAAAAGAAGGTAAAAACGTGAATAAAATTGCAATAACATTACCTGAAAACGTGAATAAAATTGAATCCCGTTGCTTTGAAAATTATAAACTTAATAAAAGCGAAAAAACAAAAAATATATAAAAATAGAAAATTGTTAGTAATAAAACTGAAACTATTAGTTATTTAGTTGGAAACATAAATTCTGCTGAGATTTTTTTATCATTAAATAGTAACAAAAAGGAACACAAAAAAAAAAACAAAATCGTGATAATAAAATGAGAATCACTTGTCCCACCCTTTATTAAATTCTCTTTTTAGAAACCATCGCAATGGTAATATAAATCAATTCGTTTATTTTATTTAGGTAGGTATCAGTAATTTTTAATTTGATTTATAGAGAAAAAGCAGAGGTTCGAAAGAACAATATTTTTAAATAGACTTACGTTAATAGTTTTTGGTAAATCAATCGAAGCCTTTTAATTCAATTATATTTACCTATAATATCTATAGATTGCTTATAATATCTGTTACAATTTCTTAAAAGTATATAATTTATTGCTAAAGAATTGACTGAAATATATATCCCCAAAATAAAATGATGAATCCAAAAAGTTCTGATTGAAATCACTAGGAAAAATCGTTAAAGATAAAATCCCCAAAAATAAAATTATCAAGGACGAAATTCCATTTCGGGTTATTATCGTTTTTGTCCAACAGTGGCTACGAAACAATATATATTTTTATCCAAATCTGTAGGTACAAAGGAGTTATTTCAAAGTCGACTTTTAAAAATAAATCGGCTTATTTTTGGCAATCATTTGTTCCAATCACTTAATCTGTATATGTAATAGTATATTTCAATTTCGATAACTGGGACTCAACATATTTGGTGGTTTTGGTGATATCTGCTTTGGAGATTTTGGATTTGATCAATATTAGATCAACGTAACATTCTATTACCAGGTTCATATTTAATAAAATTGGTACTACGAAATATCGTACGAAAGATATATTTTCTGATCTAAGGCGGTTTCTGTTGTTAATATGTAGCGCTTGGTGGCGCAGTAGGTAAAGCGCCTGCCTTTCAACCGAAATGTCCCAGGTTCGATTCCTGACGAAGGCAAGAAAAGAAATGCTTTCTGGATTTTTCGACCTGGTCCAGTACCCTTTATCATTGATAAATATGAAATGATAAATAGTTGCGAGTTTTGCTTATCACGTAAAATAAAATGAAACTATGCTATTATGAATGAATTTAAATTAGTAGATATACCATACAAATTCTACAGAAAAAAGCTATTGTATGTGATTGTGTATTCCAAATCTCTGTGTAAAAGTAGTAAAGTATTGTTCATCCAAATGACTTGGAATTATACAAAAAAAAAAAAAAAAATGGATCATATTTATCTGAGAATGTTACTAGATTTTAAAAACAAATATGATATCAATAACCTGTCTTCTGAATTCGAATGATTTAAATACCCAATAACTTTTAAAACTGCCAATTATTAACTGAAAACTGAGCAGAAAAATAATTTTTCCGAATCAACATAAATTTTCCTATCCAAGGAAATTATATATTATTAACTGTAACAAATGAATTTTCTTTCTATTTAATTATGTGGTTAAGGAAAAGTAGATAATAGTGACTATCAACAATTTCCTGACCCACTTAGATCACTAGAAGTTTCCTTTTAAAAAAGTTTGAAGTTTTTACAATGCGCGGAGGTCTTGAATCTTAGTTGAATCTCAGATAATTTTTTTTTTGTTTTGTCCACTTCCTCATCTTTACAGCTTCTGTAAAAGTAGCTTCAAGAGAGTCCAAATCTTTTACCATATTTACCAATAAGACAATGACCCGTTGTGACCCATTACTGCTGATAAAGCCAATAGCTCACGAAAGCGCTTTTGATTCAGCTAAAGCCCAAATTATTTAGCTTTTGCAGTATGTTCATGGTCTACTCGAAAATGTGATATTTGGCGCTTTGATTGCTTCTTCTTATTGCGAACAGTATATTATAACTGACTAAAGGTGTACCCAGATTCTTTTTTATCGGTAAGGATTTTCAAGGTTGTACCTTCTCACTCCAGTTCATATGGTTCCCGGGATTTCACTGGGTCCTTGTAATTAACATAGCCGTAAATCGGCCCAAGATAATATAACTAACATATTAACGGGCTTTTTTCAGGACCGAATTAGAAGGAAATAATAATGAATGATTAGATTTTATTTGGCCACTTAACCTCAGTGGGTTTTTGGGTCACATTTTTTTAAATTTTATTTATCAGTTTTATAATGAAAATGAAAAATGATAATAATAAATTCAAATATAAATCAACTAAACAAAGCTAACAATTAAAAATAGAGAATTCAAAAACACTATACAATATTTGAAAGTTAAGCTTAGTTAAAAATTAGAAATTTTAATATATCGTACAATACTTAAAGTAACGTGATAAAGTAACAAAATAACTGTTGATGAATTTATATTTGATGCTGATAGCTTTTTACCCTTAGGAAATGTATAATGTGGTCCAGTGCTTCTTCAGTATCTTCTCTGAGGATACTCGAATTTTTTCTCCTCTAACCTCTTATATTTCTGAAGTGTTGACATCGGACACTGATTAGCATCTGACCATCGCAGGAACATATAGGTAAATTTCTGGTCGGTTCGTCAAATAGGTACTTGTGCGTAAATCGTTATGCGTTGTAATTATAAATCCAGTTTTGCAGCTTACAAGACCATATGATGCATGAAGACCGTATTATAAGAAAAGCATGAATTTCGAATAGTCCCGAATAGCAGAAGAATCAAATTTGGCAGACCTTTTGCAATATGTATCAGTCTCTTCATATTGTTATATGAAGTAAAATCAAGAAACTTTAGACTAAAGTTATAAACAATTCAGAATAATAGAGTCTGGCGCTTAACAACAAGAAGAACTGATATGTTTTGAACTTCAACAAACAGTAGAGCAAATTTCTTTTAAAAATGACTTTCGGACTTTTTAAACAATAACATTTAAAATAATTGTTGAATAGTGTATCAACATTTTTATATGAAGTTATTATACGAGTACCTACCTACAAGTATTAAAATACTGACTTATGCAATAATATTAATATTTTAATTTCCTCCAAATCTAATGAGAATAGCTAGCTACCTTTATTAATTCAATATTTATATTTATAAAAAGACCCCTTCACAGTTTCATTATAACGAAATAATTTGCACTCTTATTCTTTTATAGAACAATTATTTTGAATCCTTAATTTTTAAATTATCATCAAATAGAAAAAAAAAAAACCCAATTTAAAACACCTTTAAAGACTTATTGTTCTTTTTTCCATGAATCTTTTAGGTGACATAGACAATAATTTTTATTTTTGTTTTTTATTTTATTTTTATTATTTTTCTTAATAAAATACGAGAAACAATTAATTTTGTTCTTGTATAAAATTACAAATAGCAAATGAATGGAGGATCAAACAAATCCTTTAGTACAGCTCACAGTATTGCTGCATTTATCGTTGTTTATAGAAGAGCAAGTATTTAATAGGTTGCAAATCTTTTAAAATAAGAAAATAATAATATTATTCAAGGATTTCCGTAGTTTTCATTTATTTATTTTTTTTTTTTACTAAATTTGTTGTTTTTATTGTACACAAGTATAGATAAAAAAAAAAAAAGACACTGAATTATTGGCTGCTAAACGAAAGGATTATTGTATGTAATTGTGGTGGAAAATTAGTGGCAGATTTTCAAAGTTAAAATAGAAAAATTTAATTTGAAAGCAAAAAAATGGAAATGAGAGAGAGAGAGAAGGAGACAAAAAATAATAATATTATGTAATTAATAAATGAATTATTTTGTTGTTTTCTATTTAAAGGATAACAATTAAAATAAATGATAAAGGCAAAAGATTAAATAAAATTAATGAGATTTTATTTAATTTATGAAAATTGAATTAAAATTTAAAATAATTTATATTAAAATAAAAATAGGTAGATTATTGTTTTTTTAATAATTAAATTTTTGATAATTAAAGTATGTTTTAAATGATAAATATTTTATAATGCCAAAATAAGCTAATTGACTAGCTAAATTAAATAGAAAAGACAATTTAATTGAAAAAAAATTCAATATCTAATATCAGTTTAAGTAGATTTGATAGATTTTGAGATTTTTGATATCATGCTCTGCTCGGATGATTAGACTAGGTAGGAGGTATCTTTATTTTTGAGATTAGATTTTAAGACTATTTTGCTTAGTCAGATTGTCTATTTCTGTTCTGATAAGTAACAAACGTAAGCTCCGCTGCTGAGAAGGGTTTAAAACTTTTATGTTGACTGCCTATAGTTATCTCACCACCTTTTAAACTATTATTGGAATAAAAATCGAGCTTCATTTAACTACTTATTACTTACATTTTGCAAATATCGTCATTTCGGAAGCAACTTACTTCCTTCATTAGTGCTTTTGACCATTTTTTCGACTTTTATTCCATAAATTAAATATATCACTAAAAACAAATCTGGACTCTTCTGAGGGATATGTTGTATCGACGTAGGACCTAATGACCATATCCCAAGGATAGCTGATATTGGTAGCTCTCCAAAAATAAATGTCTTTAGTGGCGCATCTTATCCTTTAAGGATGAAAAGGACATTTGAAAATATCCTTATTGTTTTGATATTTTTGTATAAAAACCGTTATATCTGTTGATCTAGTAGATAAATATAGAGAGACCCCTATTTATTAATTATAATTCAAGTTAAAGACAAATTTAACGTTTTTAACAAAACAGAGACCTAAATTAAAAAATAAATAAGTTTTTTTAATTGCAAAATTTATTTCTTTTAGAAAAATATTTTAAAAATTATAATATTTTCAGTCTTTTGTTACATACTAGTATTAGTGAATTATGTATAATACTTATATTGTTGTCAAACTTTTATTTTTAAACAAAAAATTTTGATTTCACCTTAAGTTTTATAGCTTCATTTTTTTTGATTCGATAACCGGTTTCGTCTTTCTTACCAATTATTATGATGAAATAATGAAATGAAAAAATAATAATTTGAAAATAATATAAATATTATACATAATTCATTAATACTAGTATGTAACAAAAGTCTGAAAACATTATAATTTTTAAAAGATTTTTCTTAAAAAAACTAAATTTTGCAATTCAAAAAATTATTTATTTTTTACTAAAACAAATCTCTGTTAAATTGATATCTTAATTTATTAAATGTAAAATGTATCATTTTACAAAAATGAAAAAACTTATAAAAAACTGTTTAATTTGTTTGAAAAAATCTTTAATTTGTTTGAAACAATGTTGAAATTGATTTAAAAAAATTATTTAATTTGTTTGAAAAAATGTTGAATTTGGATAAAAAAATTGTTTAATTTGAAAAAGAAATTGTTTAATTTGTTTGACGAAATGTTGAATTTGTTTGCAAAAATGTTAACTGCAAAAAAGAATAGAGGAACAAAAATTTATAAAATATTTTAACCCTTATCTTGTGAAATATAGAAAAACTATTACGAAATAGCATTAATTGTGAAATAGATAATTATTATTGCGAAATTATAACAATTATTGTGAAATAGATAACTATTATTGCGAAATACCCAAAAATTATTGTGAAATATCTTATATATTAGATATACTAATTTTGTTTTTGGCGGACGATAACGCCTTTATAACAACAACAGTCAACAATAATAATAAAAAAACAGTTAATTAAGAATGAAAAAATGAGAGAACTGAGAGAATAAATAAATTTTTTGAATGCATTATGGAAGTGTGTCAAATTAATGTGTAGGTACATACTAGGCAGACGAAGAATAGAAGTAAAATATAGTGAGAAAATAATATGAATGCATTAAGATAATAGATGAATATTGATACATATTTATTTAATTTATATTGTTGTTGCTGTTTTGAGTTGAAATATGCATACATTTTTAAACTGAACGCAAACTTTACTACATTAGCTACTAGAGACCCCTCTTTTTTAATTATAATTCAAGTTAAAGCCAAATTTAACGTTTTTAGTAGAAAATGGATTTAAATATAGACTGACATTTTTCGCTATCAACCAGTAAACAGTCATGTTTTAATAAGAAGCTACGAATTGATAAAACAAAATATTTCTTAATTGCCACGCTTTTTCTACCTTTTCTCTATATTAAGTAAAAATAATTTAGCTCTTTTAGAAACTATTTTTCAACAGTAAAGTCCACCGCTAATTTCTACTAATCAGGTATTATTTTTTCGTCCACCATTTCAGCAAAGAAGGAAGCAGCAAAAAAGCAACTGTTCCTAAATATTAAAATCGTTACATATTAATAAAAAAAAAAAAAAAAGAAAAAAAAAAAGAATATGAATATATATATTAGAAATAAATTGTAATTATCCTTAAAAATAAAGATAAGAATTTAATAATGTATAATGTGGTTAATAAACAATATTATATTGTATTTCATTAGATTATAAGTTTGATTTAAGAGAGGTTTATACCAGTTTTGTACTGTTTATCTCTTTTCTAAAATTTAATAAAATAAATAAAATAAAAAAATCATATAAAGCTGATAAAAAATTAGTGCCTAGGTATATAGATTTCAGTGATTTCGATTTTTCTTTATTAACTTATATAAGAACATAATATTCACGTACGTTTTAATTGAAATTTCAAGATTGGCTATACAAATGAAAAATTGAAACAAAATCTCAACACAAAATAAAAAACTATTATAGCTATAATATTTTTTTCTTTTGTTTTTTTTTTAATGTTGGCAGTAACTTAGGTAGAATTACCGTTTCGTGCTTAATTTAAGTACGGTACTGTAATTTTTTCGAGTATTTTTATTTGGAAAATGTAAAGAAAGTGTACTAATAAATTAGTAAATAACTTAAAAAAAAAACTGTTCGACGGAGAGCCTTCTTTTTATAGAAATTTAAGTTTGTTTTAATTACATATAGTATTTACACATAAATAATAATTAATAATAATGCTGCATTACGCAAAATAAAAAACTTTGGGGATTTATTGGAATATTTGGAATTTAATTCACACATTGGCAAACAAAAAACCATTAATATAAAAAAAAAAACAATTATAATTTTGTTTACAACTTACTACGATACAGATTACATTGTCTTTACCTAAGTACCTACCTACATTTAACTATGAAAATAAAATTCATAATATGCCACCTATGCTATGCACTGGTATTGAAAACAGGATCCTGTAGCTGTGATCGAGATGTGATGATTTATTTTCTCTTGTTTTTTGTGAATAGATTGAATAATTTTGAGGTGAAATGTTAACAACTAACTCTATTATAATATATGATTTCTAGTGAATCCCCTGTGCAATTGCACAGAAGTAATTCATTCAAACACAATTTTATATAAAAAGAAATATTTGTTTTGGTATAATTGTAGTTGATTTCTGAATTGCTTGATTATTGAATATATATGTATATAATGAAATTCAAGTATAATACCTAATACTTTATGACGAAATTAACACTAAATTCAATATAACTTATCATAATAAAATCTCATCACTCTCAACGTAGTAGATAGATGTATTTTAATTCGTTTATAGTCAAACACGTTTGTCACCACAATTCTGTTATAGCAATAGTCAACAATTTGTTTGAAAGAAAGTAATAAACGTCATAACTTCATACAATCGATGTCGTTTTATAAGTCACATTAAAATATAACCGCAATTTTTCAATAAAGCAGTCCAAATTGAATTATTTTGTTAAAATATTTATAAATGGTTTTTTTCTGTTCTTTATGACAAATACCTATGTATATTTGGTGATTACATAACAGAATTGCTATTTATGAATAAAATAAAGTTTAAAATTGTCATACGAAAGATATTTTACTGAATTTGGTTTGTTTATAAAGATGCAATTTTTTTTGACTACTTATATAGTCAGAAAACGGTTATAGTCAGAAATATTACTGAAATTTAGCGAATGAGTATAACCGTGTTTTACTGCATTTTTTTTTAATAATAGCATAAGCAAATCAATAAACATTTTATATATGATTTTTGAAGAATATGGATCTGATCTGATTTTTGTTTTTCTGTTTCGTTTTCAATTTTTGTTTGTGTTTTTGTTTTTGTACTTTTACTACTAGTCTATTTAAAATGACAGAATTTTTATGAAGCCTTTTTAAAAATTGCCCGTAATTGAAATTTGTTTTAGAGTATAGATGATGCTCAAATTGGAAATAACCGTCACTATTTAGTGTGAATATTTGTAATGTTTTAAGTATTCAGCACCAAGAACTTGCTAAAATTTTAATATTTTTGTGGTGTAAAAAATTTACTATTCAATGATTTTAACCACATTAACGAGTGATTAATAATTTAGTAAAAACAATTCGTGAAGAAGTTCGTTGAATGGGCTACGACCTGTGATAAACCATGTCAGTATTCTAACATTGGATCTAGTCTTCCTGATTATTTGATTCAATCTATTGATACTTAGTTTGAAAAAGGATTTAAAATGAGTCCTTGGAAACTATCCAATATGTTTATTCCATCAGGTCTTATTTACAAACAGGTCAGATACAAAACAAATTTTGCTTTTGAATAACTGCTGTACTACATCTACTACAAAAGTAACTAAAACGCTAACCAGAAATGTTTCCTGCCCACTGATGATAAAAAATTATAGAGATACGATGGGTGGTGTTGATAGGGCAGATCAAATGGACAGTTTTTATGAACTCTATAGAAAATCAAACAAATGGTAGAAAAAAGTTTTCCGTAGACTGCTAATGATGTCAGCGGTAAATGCGTGGGTATTTTAGTGTAAACTGAATTGTAAAAAGACACCATTCCTTGAATACCTTGTTTCATTTTGCAGATAATTTGATTGAAGAAGGAGAACGACTTATAGCTATTCATCGGTCCAATAAAAATGGTCGTATATCTAAAAAAAGAAAAAAATTTGGCAAAGTTAGCTAGTCTTTATCTTCCAATAGAAGGTATAAGTAGAAAACAATCTGAACAATTTTTACCGTATATTATAAGATAAATTTTTGGTAATTAGGTTTGTAAATGTTAAGTTAAAAAAAAAAATCTGTAACATAAGTCCAAAAGCACCTTGGACGTTCTGATTTTTGACATTTTTATATGTGTTATTGCCGATGCAGTACATTTAAAGAAAAGTGTGAATATTGAAAATATTATAAATTATATTATAACAGTTATTTGATTAATTAATTTAAATATAAGCACGGTTTATATTCTCCCACAATTCATTAATCTTCATTGAGATCTATTAGCAATGATAATGCTAGCTATTTCGGTCTCCACTTTCGATTAACAATAATAATAAAAAAAACAGTTAATTAAGAATGAAAAAATGAGAGAACTGAGAGAATAAATAAATTTTTTAAATGCATTATGGAAGT
Organism: Argyra leucocephala; assembly: GCA_963942445.1. NCBI lineage: Eukaryota > Metazoa > Arthropoda > Insecta > Diptera > Dolichopodidae > Argyra > Argyra leucocephala. The sequence continues at coordinate 120,812,217 of OZ012678.1, forward strand.
GTGTCAAATTAATGTGTAGGTACATACTTGGCAGACGTAGAATAGAAATAAAATATAGTGAGAAAATAATATTAATGCATTAAGATAATAGATGAATGTTGATACATATTTATTTAACTTATATTGTTGTTGCTGTTTTGAGTTGAAATATGCATACATTTTTAAACTACATCCAAACTTTACTATAATAGTAACTAGAGACCCCTATTTTTTAATTATAATTCAAGTTAAAGCCAAATTTAACGTTTTTAGCAGAAAATGGATTTAAATATAGACTGACATTTTTCGCTATCAACCAGTAAACAGTCATGTTTCAATAAGAAGCTACGGTTTGGTATGAATTGATAAAACAAAATATTTCTTAATTATACCTTTTCCCTATATTAAGTAAAAATAATTTAGCTCTTTTAGAAACTATTTTTCAACAGTAAAGTCCACCGCTTATTCCTACTAATCAGGTCTTTTTTTTCGTTCACCATTTCAGCAAAGAAGGAAGCAGCAAAAAAGCAGCTGTTCCTAAATATTAAATTCGTTGTATATTAATAAAATTGCAGTACCGTACTTAATTAAGCACGAAAAGGTGATTCTACCTAAGTTACTGTCAAGATCATAAAAAAAAAAAAATATATATATATAAACACGGTTTATTTTCTCACACAATTCATCAATCTTCATTGAGATCTATTAGCAATGATAATGCTAGCTATTTCGGTCTCCACTTTCGATTTCACCACATATTCATTTCACATTTTACAGGTATTTAGTATAAATTGTTTTGAAAATTTCTGTAAGTCAAAAACCTTATTTAACCTTTTATATCTAGTTCTAGGTAAAGTGGTGCAACAGTTGCGTAATATTGAAACTAAACACAATATTCAAAAGATTTATTTTCTTTATAATTATATTCTGATATAGTTTACACATAATACTATAAAATTATGTAATACAATAATTTTCTACAACTAATAATCGCCATCAGCTTTACAAATTCAATATAATATTTATTTTACTACTAGATATACACTATTTTTCATCATTAAACCTAATTTTATTTCCTTACACTTGATTTCGTTAGATTCTGCATTCCATTCAAATATCAAATAATATTTCTACAGTTTTATAATTAAAATTTTAATACACAATCGGGGACTAAAAATATTAAAATTAGAAAACATCACGTTGTAAATAGAATGGCGATTATTATTATTATTATAAGTAATAATTATTATAATATAACTTTGATTTTGGCTATTGTGTATTATAATATAATAAAAATATTAAAATATGAAAATGGAGTTATCCTTTGGGAAATTAATATACAAATATTTTGTAATAAAATTGATACAAATTATTCAAAATGTAAAATGAAAATTTTCATTATTTTAGTAAAATAATTTATTTATTTGCAATAAAATTAAATTTAATAATGCGGAATTTTAATTTAAAACAATTTAAAATAATAATAATTTTGATTTTAAAATTGTTTTGTTTGATTTTTGGGAGGATTAAATTTGTTTGGATCCTTTAGAAAAAAATTTATTCACATTATAAAAAAAATAAATAATTATTGTGAACCTGTAATTGTTTCAGTTAATTAAATACGAATACATAGCTAATAACATACACTTTAAATTCAAACACAATTTTTAATAATTAAATAAAATGGGAATTCCCAACCTACCTAAATTACAATTTTTTCCATTACGGCTTTTACAATTTCCATTGAATTTATATCCTTTATATATAATTTTTTTTAAGCTTAAGTATAATGTGCATCCAATAGATACCTTTAATGTGAACCATCCATTATGTTCATAAGTTAAGGCTTAACGTTGTGAAATTATCGATATAAATCTTTAAAATATCAGCTCCAAGATTGGCTCCTGTCTTCCTTTTATCGTTTCTAAACTAGTGTAAACTTTATTGCAATGAACCTGTTGTTTCGTATTGGTTAAGTATGATTTAAAATAGTGTAATTTTTTCTCATCGAATTTTGGTACTGATGATTGAAACATAAGTACCCAATGATCAAAACATAATCAAATACCTTTTGTAATTCAATAAATAAACACCCAGTATATTGTTTTTTATTAATACCTTTTGAGATAAAATGAGGCCAATTAAGACAGGCCACCGAAGTATTTTATCTTTCTTCAAAACCTCATTATTATTTATTTAAGACACTATTGTTTAAAGATTTTAGTACGGAAATAGGCTTATAATTCGATTACTTAATATCAATTGGGATCTTCAGTTACTGAGCTTATTTTCGAATTTGTATTTGTATACAATTTAACCTTTTAATAGCGCTGTGGGTACAATAGACCCACATATAAATTTTACTCTTATTTTTTCCAACTTCTCTTTAACAAAATCTCTCTCAAATTTTGAGTACTTTCACTCAATCGTCACAAGAATGCAGATTAATAAAGACGTACCAATCGTGTCACAATGATAAAGACGTTTTTGTGATCAATAAAAAGTAATATTTTTTCATTTATAAATATAATGTGGGGTTCAATGGACCCACAATGCTGTTACCGTAAATTATTTAATTTTTTTAATATATTTGTTTTTCAGAAGTATATTAAGAATGAATATAAGTAAAGCTGAACAAAGTACAGTAAATGTATATGATGATGACGCGGAAGATATAATTAATGAATAGCTTGCAGAAAATTGTGAAATAGACAACGAAATTTAATGTTTTAGAAATTCTAAATATAATACTCAAAAAGATCAGCTTACTAAGTCAGATAAGGATAATTCCGATAATGAAGATAGTGATTTCATATTATCTGATCATGAGACCGATTCCGAAATGTCTCTGAATTTGGATGAGGAGGACGATGAAGATGAAGTGATGAAGAAGATATTAGAAATTATTTTGATGGCAAAGATAAATTTAAGTAGTCCAAAAAAGAGCCAACAAGGAATGTTCGCACATTGTCTCATAACTTGTTGAGAATACCTACTATAACACGAGAAGGAAGAGATTTCGATCATATTTTTAGTGCGGGAATAGAAGAAATCATATTGAAATAGACCAATGAAAAAATTTCCCGTTTCTGCTTAAAATACAAAGCAGAAGGTAGAATTGAAGTCCGAAAATTAACATTACAGGAATTAAAATGTTTTTTCGGTTTACTGATTTACACGTCCGTATTTAAGTCAAACCATGAAGCAGTTTTTTCGTTATTTTCGACTGATGGTACGAGTCGAGATATTTTTAGGCTTGGTATGTCAGCAAAGAGATTTTATATGCTATTATTAGCTTTACGATTCGACAATTTTTTGGATCGAGAAGAGAAAAAAACGAACGAATTTAATAACGCCCAAAAAAATGTGATTGTATAAGTTCCTTTGTAAATATTGCGATAATTTAAGTTAAGATATGTATTTTAAGAATTTTATATAATTTTGTTAATTTTTTTTTTTTAATATATTTTTTTACAAAATTTTTGTTTTTAATTTTTTTAATATTGAATTTGTACTGAAAGTTTTTGAATGTATAAGCGTTAATTTTTGTGTTTTTAATTAAAAATTGAATTAAATTATGTTAAATAAATTTAATAAATGGATTCCAGTTCTTTTTGACCATGAAAGAAGAACAGCTTCTGTACGGTTTGCAAACAGTGAAATTTTTTATTATAACATAAAAATTTATTAAGTCAAAATAATTTCACCAGAATATATCAAGCTCATTCTTTAAAAATTCTATACTTTTAAGTATAATACAAAACTTATTATTTATTACAACTAAAACAAGAGTGCTATTCATTTTAAGAACTTGTCACATTATCTTTCTATAATACTTAAGTAAAATAAAATTTTAAATGATTTTGTAATGTTCAAAAGAAGAAAGTAAAAATTTAAATAAATTTTTACATATAGATTTTTTATTCTTAATTTTCCACAGCTTTTGTTATTTTCTCAATTTTTATAAAGTTATTATCGGCATTTTTGAATCTTTCAAATTTACTTTTAGTGTAGGTTGGTGATGTAAAAAATATTTTCACCTCATTTTCAATATGCAATATTTCAATTTCTTTTTTTATTACAACGTTATTTTTCTTATTTTTATTATTATCTTGGTAAAGTGCCGACATTTTGTTTTTAGTTTCCATTTATTTTCATTTTTATTCATTTGTCAGATAAGATATTTTCTAGTCAAGATATTATTGTTTTTGTTCTTTTTTTTTTTTTTTTTGGTAATAGCTATTGACTTATTTTCGTCTCTGTAGGATTTTCGTCTTCATAAAATTACAATAAGATGACAATTTGAGATAAAAATAACGAAGATTCAAATCGTCAACTTGTTTTTTTCCCTCTTTTGTTTGTTCATTTGAGAAAACTCTTGATTTTTAAGAAATAGACATAAAAAAGGAAATAAATAGAGTATTTTATGAAAATGAGTTTTCAATAGAAATTTCCATCAATAGCAGTAGAGTAAGGTCAGCAATTTTTAAAATGGTTGTGAAAATTATTTCAATTTACTTTTTTCAATATTCTGAAAATAGCCGAAGAGAAAAAAAAAATGGCCTCAAGGACTTATTATGTAAATAAGAAAAAGAAAAGAAAAAAAAAACATAAAAATAGTAAATAGAAAATTGATTTATGAACAGCAAATCTAATTAATGAAAATATTGAAAAAATTTTTATATGGAATGAGAAATTAATTAAAAATACATACATACATACATTATGCTTGACTATTAATAAGTAAGACATGAAATTTACATTTAAGAGACTTATATTTTCATTTATTGATCATTTTTTATGTTTAGAAAATATTTAAAAAAAATAATTTGGTTTAATCAATTTTTGTTTAGTGTTGACGGTTTTGATTATATTTGTATAAAATAATATTTTAGTTAAATAAATTAATATTTCTTAATTGGTTTTATACATAAATAGAATGTAAATACTCTTAAAAAGAAAATTCTTCGCCGAATATATGGTTTTGAAAAGAACAATGGAGTCTGGAAGAGAACATACAAGGCGAGCTCTATGAGAAGTGATAATAAAGTGGACATAGTCATGAAAATTTAAGTCACGAGACTACAGTTCCTCCAACATTTAGAGCGGATGGATGAAAATGGTTCAGCCAAGAGAATCGGACAGAAATTTCGTTGGAGAGATGAAATGTCTGCAAACATGAAATAATTGCGTATTTTTAACTGGAGAAGTCGTCAATGACCGACAAAAATGGAGAACGCTGATAAATCTGTTAAATCAGAACATACGTATAGTCTGTTGATGGTTACCTAAGTAAATAAGTAAATAAGTAAAAATATGAATGTTTTCAAATATAAATCTCCCAAACAAGTTAAACTAAGACGTCACGCTATCTAGCTAGGTCATGTAAAGTAAATGGAAAAAAATGCTCAAACTAAAAAACACTTCGAATCCAAATCCTGGGGAACGCATTGTCAAAGGATATAACATTTTCTTTGCGGAAATGAAATATGAAAAGGCTTCATATTTCCAACTGGAGAAGATCTGCTCGTAATCATTGGGAATCTGTAGTCAGTCACTCGAGAATATCATATTAGGACCTTCAAAGTCTGTAGGGCGTAGAAATTAACCGTGTAAGTTTTCAATGTAATGTTTCACTAATTTCATTAACTTTCAATAATTTTTAGGCTGTGCTGAATAGGATAAGATGTGGCTAGAAAAAAAATTTCACAGGAAATACTGTGGTAGAAATATGTTATAAATATTATATAAAATTGGAGTAAAAGAAACAGAATATAAGTGGTTCAAAACTTTTTTATTAGAAAGAATACTATGTATAGAATATGGTGGTTTGAAATGTTGAATCAGCAAAAGTTGAATATAGTTTAATACAAGGGAGAACAAATTTTGATTAAGACTACACTGTAGTTTGAAAAAATAAAGCAAAATTGATTACAAGTACAACAACTAGTTAATATAAGTTACACAATAGAAACTTAATGTATCGATATAGGAAACATACTAAAAAACTCATGGTTAAATGTGGAAAAAAAATTTGTAGGCAATATTAGTGCTACAAGCAGGAATCTAATGAACGACATTTTTATTAGAAGTTTATCTAGAAAGTATGACATCAAGGGCTCATCTACAAGCTACGTCGTTTACTCTCCGAAACATATGTCAAACTGATCTCGTCATATTTATCTAATCGATTATTCCAAATTAAACAAGGAGAAGATTACTCTACTCTACAAAGTATACACGCAGAAGTACCACAAGGTAGAATACTGGTCCCCATACTATATTCACTAAACACTAGTGATATTCCTGAGATAGAAAATGCGCATATATTAGAAGTCGGTAAAAATATAAATGAACCTACAAATAAATTACAGCAAGCCAATAACAAAATCCCCATTTAGTGCTAAACGTTGAGAATTAAACTGAATAAACAAAATTCCCGAGTGTTAACTTTACAAAAAAAAAGTGAGCTGCACATTCAGAAAAAAATTTATTAGAAAAATCCTTTAATTTAAATTAGATGAAATTGAATTATATGATTTAATTTAATATATTTAATGTTTTACCTAATATTTAAATAAATAAAAAACAAAAAATTAAATGATTTAAAATTTATTAAATAATTTATTTGTTTAATTTTTTTTTTCAACTAAAATAATATCGGTGTACAAAAATTTAATTAAAGATAAATCAAGCAAAGTATTGTTGAAAAAATTGGATAATAACGAATTGAACTCGGAATCTAAAAATTATATTACAATAACTCTTTTATGTTCGATATTGGTTCCAACTCTTATTAAAGAAAATACAACTGTAAAGAAGCCAACTATTACTGATGGACAACTTGGTTTAGCTGTTTTCGTCAATGCAAACTTAGAAATAAAAATAATTTATCAATTAGCTATATCACTAATAATTCTGCTTTATTTTTAGAATATAAAAGAAGTTCCATTTGAGGTTAAAAAATAAAAAATAAAAATTTGCAAAAAAGGATTAACAATTCAACCATTTATCGTTGTTGTCGGCAAATCAAAAAATAAATTAGAAAGTTTTTACCGAATATTATTATATTATATTTCGTTATATAAATCAACATAATGAAATTCTTCACAAGTCTTCCAGAAATACAAATTTACATGTATGAAAATTTATGTTAATTAATTTATGAATAGAATATAAAAAATACTCTACTTAAAAAGGAGTAGATGCAAAAAATTATTTGAAATGAAATAAAATATTATAATTATAAAAAAAATTAATACCCAATGTCTCATTCAATGTTTTAATGAAACCAATGAAATTTTTTATATTAATTTGACTAATCTTTTTATGAAAACATAAAATTTCTTTCTTTTGAAAATAACAAATATAATATTTGTTTCATTTAATGTTTTAATGAAATCAAAAGAAAATGTCTGCGATGAAACAATTAAATTGAAATTAAATGAAACAACTAATTGTATTAGATGGCTAAAAATCAATGCCTATCTTTAAATGATTTTAATCAATCTTTCTATGAAAAGACTAATCTTTTTTTCTGTGCATTCCAGTAAGATAAAAAATAAATTCTACAACACATTTTGGTATGACGCTTGCCGCAATGCTTAGATGGAAAGAACACGTCAAGAAAACAAAACTAGAACTGGATCTGAAATGCAAACATTTGTATTGGGTAATTGGGTGAACATTTACGCTTTCAACGTATAACAAAACTTTGATCTACAATCAGATATTAAATCAAGTCTGGGCAAACCGTATTCAAATATTGAGTTGTCCTAAAACAACTACATATTCAAACTAATAGAGCCAAAATTTTATTAATTTTGTTAAAATTTTAATGAGAGTTTTTAGTGCGTTAAAGTGTGCAGTCCTTCACTTCGTTCTTCCCCGGCACATAGAACAGAAGTAGAAGGCCCTTTTAATGATTTTCTTCTATCCAAAAAAAGAACCTTGATTACAGTACTACTCTATTATTAATTGCTATCGACAATTTCGAAGCAACCTGAGGATTGTTAAATTTTTTTTACAAAAACAATAAAAAAGCATTCTCTTTTATTTACATTTTTTTAGATTTTGTAGCCTTGTGTATGAGGTATTAGATTGGTCAGAAAAAATAGATGTAATATTAAATAGATATTAAACTAGATGTTGGATATTTTGGAATTAAGCACAAGCCACATAACACCCACATTATAACAACTTCAACTAAGTAAGAAAATTTTCAAAACAATCCAATAAATTTATTTTTTTTATTTTTTATAATTAAATAAAAACAATTTTAAAAAATTCCAAAGTAATAAGGAAATAATTCATTAAACTTTCATGCTTTCCAAAAGATAATAAAAAAAAAATAAAAAAATAACACAAAACAAAATAAAATAGAAAATCAGGAATTCATTAAAATCTAAAACAATTCCGTTAAGAATAATAATACAAAAACAAACAGTTATATAATAGTAGGTATGTATATTTGGATTGTTATGCAAATATTATTTACTATTATAGTATGCATATTATTATTGTGCATATCAAATTCGATTGCAGTCAACAATTTATCATTGGTGACTGACTGACTGTCTGACTTACTGTTTTATAAAACTCATTGTCAGTAAATAAGGATTTCTTGAAGAGAAAAATAGAAAAATGTCACCTTATGTTTTCATTCTATATTATATAACTTTCGTTTGCATCCTCTACGGTTTGTTTTATTTTATTACATCTACATATTATAAATATAGAAATAAATTGCACAAATACGGAAAACTACATTAGAATATTATTAAAAAAAAAAATTTACTAAAATCCATTTACAATATCAAATCTGATTGCTTTTGTTTAATATTAAAGAATATGGCGTCATACAACAAGTACAAAGACTTCAGGAAAATTCACATTATACTGTATACAGACATAATGTAATATAGGTCGCTATATGTATAAGAAGATGAAATGTATAAATAATTTTTAGTACATAATACAATCGAGTTATTTTCTGTTGGAGAGAATACAAGTAAAATTATACAAAAATTATAAATAAAAGTTCTAAAAAAAAAATAATAGGGTATAATTGAATAAAAACTGAACCTACCATTTTGAGATTCGTTTCAATTCTTTTATAGTTTAAAATGTAAATAAATTAGAAAACGAGAGAATTCCATCAATATGGAGCTAAAAGACAGATTTATTATTATGTAAAAACTGGAAAATTCATCTAGTATGTAAATTAATTCAATGGAACTAAAAGCATATAGTATAAATTTTGATAGTATATATTATAAACCCTCACCAAATTCCGCCAATATAATTTTATACTTCGAAGCTTGTTCTGAGCTTATCAACAATTTTATTTACCGTATATTGAATAATATTTCGCAGAATGTTTAGATTTTTTATCCTAGTCAAGCCGCATATTATATATAATATAATAGTTTTTCCTAGCGCGCAGATGTTAGTTAAAACAAAAAAAAAAAAAAATTAACAATAAATTGTCCAATTAACCGACTTATGCTCAAGGCTATAATATTAGTATTGCAATATGAAACTTCGTGTCTTATTAATGCCCACTAATTTTTTAGCAATTCTTGTGATCTCTTAAACCAGTTATATCAGACATTTTTAATTTTTATAACTAGAGTGTAGTAAGTATTTATTGTTGAAGACTTTTTTTTATCTTAGTTGCGGCCAAAGGATAATCCGGTATACTTCAAATAATTTCCACATAGATATTATTATTTTTATAATTTAAATTTGCGGTCATTAAAATTTACGTTAAATTACAGCTGACTGAACTATTTTATTAAGATATGAAGTTTTATTTACTTTATTTCTCTATAAAATTGTACAATCTGTCTCTAATGAAGACATTTAGTAGTTAGTAAGTTTGTTTTTATATGTAGATTACAGATCATGGCTAGCGGATGAAAAACCTCAATAGAAATATGTCCATGACGATCTAGTCCATCGTATTGCAAGACCTTGAATAATTTTTAAAATATCTGTTAGGCAGCTCTCAGTGTGGATTTCTTCATGTAGCTTTACAATTTTATATTCACGCTTTTATTCATTCCACAATAGAAATATTTACAATAAAAACCAAAATTATTTTGCTGTCATTGAATTTATTGCTTATCATATGTTAAATATCTTGGTTTGTGTAACTACGTTCTAAGTTAGTTTATCTTTTCGGAGCGACGCCAGATCGGCGTTGTTATTTTGATTGGTTATATAGCTGTCAGAAACTACCGTAACGGTACATCGTCACATGAAGAAATCCACCTTCAAAACTGAAGTCGACTAGCACCATTTAAATTCAAACAAACAAAAAAACCTTTGCTATTTGGGTGAGAATTATTGTTTGACATTTGCAGCTTGCATTTCTGATTTATTTCTTTATGGCTTTCATATATCGATGTAAAATATCGTTATTCATAAACCATGATAGTGCATCTGATGTTATTAATCTTATTGATTAAAACAAATTGTTGGAGTATTTCAGTATTCGAATATCTAATACTACCCATAGTTGAATTTAATTAAGTGTATATCAGCTTTAGATTATCTTTATAAGTTGAAATTTTGTTGTTTAATGACATAGGAAAAATGTATCAAATTAGCCAATAAAATTTATTTAGCATCACAATCAGGCTCTTGGGATCAATTGATACCTACTCAAGATAATTTACAACTTCTTTTTGTCGAACCACTTCATTATTCAACATAATAACCGGGAATTTGTTTCTCTTCAGCTTAAATTTGATAACTGTTAATTTAGTTTCATTCTGTCTGACTCTCTATATACTTCCATAGCTATAATTGACCTTTATTAAAACTGCGTTCAAAATTTCGGAATCATAAAATGGGTTAGCATGAGATATGAAGTAATTTCGTTTTTTGTATGGGTTTATAAGAGTGTTAATGATATTGGCTTGATGTTCGAGGGTTCTGGAACTATTTAATAACACCGTCGCTCAAATCAGAAAGCCTCAGACAGCGATAAGATATACATTTTTTTCACGTCAGTTGTTTCAAGTAGTCCAAAATACTTTTAATCTGTGAAACCTGTTACGATATTGGATCAGATTTTATTTTGAAATCTTTGATCCTTTGAACCTTTGATTAGTAGGGACGTTATCTTTTGAACAAATTTATTAATATTACTTTTGAACGTTTAAAGATTAGGGAAACACTCTTGTTGGAATTTGATTCCACATTCGATAAAATTTTACTATAAATTAATTTCCATAGGCATCTATAGGAATTTACACTGTGTAGGGATGAGCCCTTAATGTCTCTCTTGCTCACTCGGGGGAAATCTTTAAGGGATGACATTAGGTTTTTTGGTTCGTCAGTGTTCAATTCAATATCTTATAAGTTATTATTAAATTCAATAGAAATTCTCACTGAATTCTCATATGTATCTAGAAATAAGCTTTGTTCAAAAGCGAATATTTTTTATAGTTAATAAAATGGTTATAGATTATAGGTCCGGGACTCTAGAAATTGGGGCCGAAATCTATATCACGTGTTTAAATAGTATTTTTCTGCAAAAATTTTATTTAGAATTATGTTATATTATGGACTGGTCCAACGGTTCGGAAGTCGGAACTAAAGAACTTGAACACAGAAATTTTCAAAAAACCAAAATGTTGAATCAAAAAAATATGGTTTTACAATTATTTTTTTTATAACTACATTTTCAAACAATGTAAGAAGCACTTCCAGTCAAATGAAAAGTCGGAAAATGAAATGAAGGCAAACAAAAATGCTGGCAAATGATAATACAGGAAAATTGCATAAAAACGTGCAAATGAAAAATAAATGCATATGACACTCTCCCATTTTCTTTAAAGCACCGAACAAACTTATTCATCACAATCCTAATGTCAATTTTTCAATACATCCTAACAAACTTATCATTTGATAATATTCTAATATTATTTATAAGAGAAATAGAAAAATAGATTCTGATGATGTTTACGGGAAGTGCACATCATTATATTACTTTTATGCAATTCAAAACTTGGATATTTTGTTTGTTACATTGTAACTTATACTATAATACTACAATACAGAATGATAAAATATAAAACAAAAGGTGGATGGATGCATTTACAATACTTATACAATTCTAAAATATTATTTTTTCCTTAATTTTAACCCAAGAGAATCCCCAAACGATGATTCTCACATGAGATGAAAAATAGAAGAAAAATAAAAAATTTTGTTACTTCATAGTAACCAAAAATTATAGTTAAGAGTAACACAAAGACCTCGTCATTGGTACCAAAAATTAGAAAAATAAAAAAAAAAAAATAAGAAAAAAGCTTCACTTCTCTTTGGTTTGCTGATTCTGGTCTCTTTTGTTATTGTTTTGTTTCGGGTGTATGAATGTGGTATAAAAGGATTTAAAGTTTAGACTTGAGATTTTACAGAACCCAAATTTGTTTTAGATACCAAATAAAATTCTAAAACAATATTCCCAAAAAAAGACATACATATACCTACATAATAGGTATATTATTATATAGAATAAGAGAGTTGTGTAGAGAATGTGTATCCATACATTTTAAATGAATGACTTTTGAATGTTGCATTTTCAAAATTTTCCATGCATTTTGCTATTTTTTTTTTTTTTTTTTTTGTTTCTTTGTATTGTTTTGTACCTACATTATGATAAATGAATATGCAAATTGTGGAAAAGTTTTTGGATTTAAAATTTATTCTAATTTTTTTTTTTTTTTTTTCTAAAATTGTTATATTTTTGATTTTTAAATCACTTTACCGAAAATTATGTTAAATGATATAAAGGATTCTTCTCTTCTTCAACGTATGTATTTCCATTGTAATTTTCCTGTCGATCTTATTTTTTTTTCTTTATTTTAAAATTTTATTTACAGGAAAGGTCATTTTTCAAATCCAATATTTGTAAATGTAATTTTTGAGAGTAGTGAGTAAATAATATGATTTGTATATTAGAAGTTGATAAGAAATTTTGAATTATAAGATTGAATCAATCAGATTTTATGATGAATTTCCATTAAAATTATTTGAAAATTGATTTTAATACAGAAAATTTGAATTTAAAGTTGTGTGAAATTTAATTACTTTTTCTTTATCCGTTTAAGATATTTGAATAAAATGGATTCGTTGTCAGTTTTTCATATTCGAATTGGGTATAAAAGAATCATTATTTGAAATTCAATTATGATTTCAGATAGAGAGCATAAAACTATCTAGAAGAATTTCTATTCAATAAAAGTATTTAAAAATTATGAACAATATTGAACAATATTAGGAACAAAATTCCTTAAAAAAAATAATGGATTTTACCTTGGTTATATTACAATATTTTTGAAACTTCATTAATTGAAAAGAAATTGGAAAAAATGAAGGTGGTTTCTGCAAATAAGAAGAAAACAGAATTATCATTAATGTCATGTTTTATATTTTGAGGTAGTTCAGCCGTTTGGAACCAAAATTAACTCCACAAACAACATCATTGTGAAAACAAAATACAGGATTATCTTACAAACCCGCTGCTACTTGATTTTGGCTAAACAAGTACATTCAAAGGTCTTTTATTGAAATACTAACTCATGATAGCTTACAAAATGTCCATTATTGCTATACTGCTAAATCGGATCTGAAAATAAAGGTTAGTGGGAAGTGAAAATAGTTTATACGAAAGACAAACTGCGGAAAGCGGAACATTTATCGGACAGAAAAAGTAATTGTGAAAATAAAAATGTTTCAGATTTGTCTCTGCTGTGACCTGTAATCGTCATTAGGTAGCATTCTGTCGTAAATATTTCTAAGTACGTATATTAATTTATATAAAGGAAAATTATGAACATTCCACAATATTGAATATTATGGAGTGTTCCAAGGTAGTTTTTTTGCACTGGCTTTATTGTCCAGCTAAGAAGGAAAACATTTTTGTATCATGATGATCTAATTTTGGTTCAGAGAGAAGATAATATTTAGTAAGGAAAGGAAAATACAATAATAGATAAGTCAGCAATACAATAATAGATAAGTCAGCAATAATACAATAATAGACAAGTCAGCAATAATTAACAAGTAAATGTGTATATTAATAAAATACTTGTCGACTCTACACTGAAAAATTTTTTGTTTTCAATCGGTTGTTGAATCGGTTGTAAAAAATGTCAATAACATAATTTGTCAAATTAATAGTATTTTATATAATTTTATATTAACTTGCCAGTGTCTATAGGTAGGTATATATGTATGTATATATGTATGTATATATTTGTATATAGGTATGTTTGGTGGGTAGGTTGGAATTTTTTTGTTAATATTAAAACCAAACGCAAGAAGAAAAAAAATAATTTTGTTTAAAAAATTTAAAGATAGACTTCTGAAATTTTGCACAGTTACTCATGATGAAAAAAGCAACCGGACACGGTACCTTACAAAGCTATCAAATGACAGGTTCGGGTTGCTGCCGAACAACTCCTAGCACGTCTCAGGCATATTTAAAAACCAATTGTATTACAGGCATGAAAATTTACATTTAGACACTTTTTCACAAATAAAGAAATACGACAGTTACCAATTTCGAAAATTTGGCTGGTTCGGGTTGCTACCGAACAACGCCTAGCACGTCTCAACCATATTTCAAAAACCAATTGTGTTATAAACAGAAGAGTTTACACTTATATACTCTTTCTGCAATTATAATACCTATAGCTTTCACTTAAAACTAAAAAGTATAAAATAAAATAATAATGTAAAAATAAAAATTTTTAAAATATACTTTTATCGAAACCAAACTAGCCCCCTAAAAAGTAGAAAATAAAACTAGTGGTGGATGTTGAGCATCTAGAACTGCTATAAGATAAAACACAAAAATATATAATGAATCTTGCTTGAATATTGTTAACGGGAATTTGGAAACGCTTTGTGATGTTATTTTAATATTCGTGGTTTTTTTTAAGCGGCAAATATTAAAAATTTCCATTAACAATATTCCAGTAAGATTCATTATATACTTTTATGTTTTATTTTATAGTAGTTCTAGATGCTCAACATCCACCACTAGTTTTATTTTCTACTTTTTAGGGGGCTAGTTTGGTTTCGATAAAAGTATATTTTAAAAATTTTTATTTTTACATTATTATTTTATTTTATTAAAATGTTAACAAAAATTATTTTTTAACACAAAAAAACAATAAAAAGTACCTACAATAACATCAATAACAAAAATTGTTCAAATAATAATTTTGGTTATTAAAATTACAACATAATTGTGAGTTTAATAATTTACAGAATCGTTGTTAATATAATAACAGAAATTGTTAAAATTTGTAATTAAAAAGAAAACTTTTGTTATTAATTCAATAATAAAAATCATTAAAATAATAACAAATTGTATTTTGACAGTCGAAATTATTAAAAAAACAAAACTTGTTATTAAAATAATAGTTTTAGTATAATTTTAGCTTTAATTTAACAAACATTTCTTAAAATGAGAAAAAATGTTATCAAATTTAGAAATTCTTATTTAGTTCAAAAGTATTCGCAAGATAAAAAGAACGTCTTGCTAAAGTTCATTTAAAAGTGAATAAAAATGTGTAAAACAGAATAAATAAATATTGAATAAAAAATACTTATTTAATATATAAATTTTTTAAAAAGTAATTATTGAATTAACACATAATTGAAATAAATTTAAGGAAATTTAAGGTAAGTTTTAAAGAAGAAAAAATACAGTTTGTATTTCAATGACAAACCGAGTTAGAAAAAATTAATCTTAATAAGTTCAAAGTATTTTTTCTTTATTACATTAATTTTACGCTGAGCAATTAATTTAACGAAACTTTTTTGTTTTAGATTAATTGAATTATAATCATCATTCATCAATGGATGCGGTCGGAATGATCATTTTGATCGTCAATCAATGAGTGAACTGCACAATTTGATCCAAATCAATTTGACAATTATCTTTTTTTGACTACTGTCATTTTGATTTTTTCGAACGATCACCCTGCTTTTTTATATGTTTGTTTTTTTATAGGTTTTGTTTCTATAAATTGTCAATATGTGATTATTTTTGTGAGAGAACTAATTGCGTACCTAATTGAAAAAAAGATTATTAAACATGAATGTACAAATTTTAAATATTTTTATGGATTTAATAGCGGAGTCGGAGTCTAAGTCTGGAAATATTGTGAAAAAAAATAATACTATAAAAGAAGTACGAAAAATATTGATTTTAAGGGAAAGTTTCAAACATATACCTTGTTCAGTCGTGACTTCATTAGGAACCTAAAAAATAAAAAGCAATAAATATTTAAATATTCAATCATAATATTAATACTAACCTTATCAATATTGTTGTGATCTACAAAGCTGTTCATCCAAACGAAGCTTTCCAACCTAAAAGATAAAGTACAAATAAAACTATCTAGATAAAAAAAAAAACTATACTTAACTGCGAAACGTCTTGATGTTCCAGTGAATCCATCATTCCTCATTCCCTCGTTGGACAGGATTTAAATTATATTCTTATTTTCATAAGAATGTAAATAATAATAATAATAATTATTATTATTATTATTGATGTACCTGCCAGCTGCCTATTCAAAATGTTGAAATCACACAACTCAAGCACAAACAAAAGAAAAACAACAAATGCATTAAAGTTTTTATTTTCAACAATAATGCATTAAAGCTTTTTCAATAATTAAATAAAAAACACGATAAAAGGCATTTCGTGAAGAAAACTTCGATATTACAAAAGCAATAATAAAGCTTTAAGTTTAAATGACATCACAATATGTTGTGGTGAAATTAATAACAGAACAAGAAATAAAACCAAAAATGTAATGTTAAATACAGAGCTTAAAAAAAGAATCATATGAATCTTTGAAAGGTGAATGACCGGTATATGAAAAACTATGTAAAAAAAAAGGGTATAACAACTGAAGGTTACATGAAAATCTAATAATAAGAAAAATGGGATGATTATCAAAAATTACGAATGGAAAAAGTTATCGAGGATTACGATTGGCAGAAAACAAGAAGACAACGGTACGGACATTTGAGAAGAAAGATTATAAATGGATATTTGAAAAAAACCAGGCATTCTTGTATTATCGGTGATCGTGTGCGGATGAATTATACTTAGAAGACAAAAATCAAAAGAAGAGAATTATAAAATTCATTAAATTTTAAATCTTTAACGCATGTGTAAAATACGAAAATATAAATAAAAATATAATATACAAGGTGGCAGCTTATAATGAAATAATAGAAAAATTCTCTGACTATACATTTTTTTCCCATTTTAGAATGAGCAAATTAGCATTTCAAGTAAGTATAAGAATTTTTAAATCACGTATAGAGGTAAATTTTACTCACATATACGTTTTATAGAAACTCTTGCTGAAATTGGCAACTTTTTGGAATATGAATGGAGGATCTGCGACTGGCTTAAAACAGTGTATGTACATTACTATATGGGCACTTGCGAATCAAAACTCTTTCAGAGAACTTTCTGATTGATTTAACAAATCTAAAAGTACCATTTATTCGATAGTATTAAATTCTTCGGAAAATATCACATATATATATAAAATGGCCCAACTTAACAGAAATTGAAGAAACCGTAAATAAATTTAATAGTTTGCGATCACGAGGTTTTCCTAATGTTGTTGGATGTATTGATGGTATGCATGTTTCTATTAAAGAACCCAAATGTGATGCCAGTAGTTACTATAACCGCAGGGGATATCACTCAATGGTATTACAAGTAGGTACTCTATTATTTATGTTATTAATGCACATATCAAATATAATAAATTATAACTTTAGGCTGTTTGTAAAAGTAATTTGAGTTGCTCAAACATATTTTTTGGTTGGCCTGGGAGATCCCATGAAGCATATGTTTTTGAAAATAGTGCATGAGGTAAAGGTTTTGCTGGAAGGAAGTATACAACTACCTGAAGATATAGATTCTGCATACACTTCGAACATTTTTAATGGTTCCATTTAAAGACAATGGTACTTTAACAACAAGTCAAAAATATTTTAACAAAGAACTCAGCTCTACCAGGGTAATAATAGAACAAGCTTTTGGAAGATTAAAGTGCAAATTTAGAATTTTAGACAATATGAAGTTTAACAAGATTTCAACGATAAAAGACATTGTATTAGCATGTGCTATTTTACATAATTTTATAATAATAGAAGATGATAATGATAACATTACTGTAGATAATGATGAATTAATAGATAATAATGTTACCGATCGTGAATCAGCATATGAATGTAATACCACTCCATGATATAGAAGCAAAAAATAAAAGAAATGCAATTTGTCATCTCATAAGTTCAGGTTATTGAATGAATAAATAAAGTGTAAAGTTAAAAAATTTTATTTTTATTTTTATTATATTTAAATCACAAAATAAGAAATAAGAATCACATTGAAAAAAACTTAAAAAATCCTTTCCTTTTTTCAGCTTCTAATTTTTCACGTTCAATTGATATATATTCTTCATGCCTTTTCTTATCATCTTCATCAATTTTTTTTTAAATATGAAATCACATCATTCGATTGCTTTTTCCTCTTTGGTGTTGATTCAACAGTTTCATCCAAGGGATATTCACAGTTCTCCAAATTTAAAGTGTCACAAATATTTTCCGCTGGTGGTAATATAAAATGATTGCTACCACACACTTCATCAAACACTTCGAAGTATACCCAAATCGATGCCTTTGTCCAGATTTTAAATTTCTTTTCTTAATTCTTTTGTAGGTAGTCATAAGGTTGGTAAATTTTTTAACAATGGTATCACATGAATAAGAGAATGAATTATCTTTTTCTAAAATCTTTTTCTTTATGTATATCTTTCTAAATTTGTTTTTTGCTTTTTTCCCCAGAGCAATACAGTTCTTCGTTTTCCAATCTTGTTGTAATTGAAGACACGAGAAGATGAAGGGGTTAAAAACAAAATCAAAATTCCGAGTAAATTGAAGTCAAAGTTTTTTTGATATAATTTTTTTTAGGCTAGTTTTATTAAGGCCCTAATATACGAAAACTGTCAATAACGGTAGTACTTTTTTACTCATTACAGGCTGATTAATAAGAAACTTGTATTTTTTCTGTTATTTGTTAAAATGTGTAGATATCTCCTTCATCCATTGAAATAAACCAAAAACAAAAACCAATATAATGTGAAAGAAAGGTTTATTATATACAAAATGACGTAATATTTTAACAAAATACAATAATATTAATCAGTAATCATCAATAGTTTTTAGCAAATGGAAATTTAAATACATTTTATTCTTCAATATTTCAAAATTAAGTATTTTTCGTCGTCACATTTTTTAATTTTTATGAACAGAAATTTAATAAATAATATTTTTATTAACCATTTTTCATCTTATACTATAATTTATCTACTAATCACATTTTTTAATTTTTATTATAATATAAAAAGAGAAATTTAGTTAATTTTTTTATTTTTCATTATTTTAAAATTATAATTACTTTTTCATAAACCTAAATGATATAAGAAGTAAGGAAAATATTAATATTCAATTCAAAAATATAGCTAAAAAGCTACCTATAAAATTTTAATAATATCGCTTTTTTTAAATCGCATATTTTCATCACATGACTCTTAAGACTCTAGAAACATCAGAAGACTCTATAAGAACCATATTCTTCAACTCGAATCCATTTAATACTGTCTCTAAATCTCACTTTTCCATTTAGTTCATCTTTTTTTCTGTTCGTTATATTGTATTTATATTTTTAGCTAAATTTCCGATATCTTTAAAATGTTCAGACATATCAATTATTTCATTATTTTTGGATGCACTCCGAATAATTTGTCGGAACTGTTCTGGTAGATGTATAGAGCCATGCTTCCGTAATACCTTCTCTATTCTTCCAAAATTTCGATCCGAATCTAGGTAGGAATGGCCAACGTCCGGAAATTTATGATCGAAGTTTCGAAAGTAACCTCTTAAAATTAAATTTTGTCAGATCATTGCAAATCAGATCATTGCAAAATTTTTATTTTGTCCTCTACAAGAATATCAAACTAAATTAGTTATCGGTCCTACCAAGAAACTATATATTTCTAAGCTTCCTCTATTAGCCATGTCTTCTGTCCAGGAGGAAAAACAAGCTTTTTCAAATTTTTTTGTAATAATTTGAATTCCAAAATTATAAAACCACATTTGCCCTAAATAAAATGCGTTGTAACTATGTAGTTATTTTTGGAAAAATAATCTGCATAGTCTTATTAATAATTTGGCATAGTCTGCTGTAAATCAATTGTTATGAAAACAGTATCGTTGGACACATTTATAATATTTCGTTTCGTTTATAGATCGGGCTGCATTGCTTCTAATGCATGAGTAATATTTCGTAAATTTTCTAACTGCTTCATCGATTTCGTTTGATCTGTTAGAATGTCTTCATCGTTTATTGGGAAGTGGTGCAGTTGCATAATTATCTACTCTTTTTTTATATAATGTAAACTTTTGGTTACTGATTTGATATAATGCAGCGAAAGCTTTGTTGCACTGTTGGGATTTTTTTTATTAGCCGTTCTCCTAGCTACGGATTTCTTTTTGATACATTTAAATATTAAAGAAGGTATTTACATCCAGGTTGTAAAACTCCTTTAAAAAGTTTATTCTATCTTCATCTGTAAAACGCAAAGTACATTTGAGTCTACACTCTTCTCTGCATAAAATACTTTTTATTGGTTCTTTTCTGACCCATCTTCATTTTTGTGAGATAAATATTTCTCACCCCTCTCTGTTGCAAGACTGGCCTTACGTTTTTTTACATCTCTGGGTTACATTTTCACTTTTTGGAATTATAAATTTTAGTAGCAAATACTTGTTTTCCTTTCTGATTAGTGTTTTCTTCAGTAGATTCCACAACTAATTTTCTGGTTTCTTTATCATTCTCCAACACTTTGATTACTCCAATATTTGGAAGAGCACTTTATACACTTACACTACATTGAGCATTGAATTGAATGTCAATTATTATTAAAACTAACTGCCAACTTACATATTATATGCTCTTGTGTGCCATATGCATAAATAAAAAAAAAAAACATTTCAAATAAGCTTAAACTTGTCAAGTTTTGATTGATATGATCCGTGGAAGAAGAGTTTATGTACCGCACATAGCGCTTTCATTCCTTCAACTAATTTGCAAGAACTTTGAAATACGTCTGGATGCAGGGGTGAAGTAATGTTAATACCTTCTTCCATTTGATTACTCATAAAGTTTAGTACATAGCCCCTTCATACATTGATTATCTCAGAATCT
This sequence comes from Argyra leucocephala, assembly GCA_963942445.1. Lineage (NCBI taxonomy): Eukaryota > Metazoa > Arthropoda > Insecta > Diptera > Dolichopodidae > Argyra > Argyra leucocephala. The sequence continues at coordinate 120,833,527 of OZ012678.1, forward strand.
ATTGGAGATTTAGGTATTCTGATGATTGCATTTGATAGAGGAGGTCGTATAACCTAGATTTATGCAAAAAACCCAATTTTGAAAAAATGTCAGATACATCCTTCATCCACTCGTGCCTTCAATTAATAAAAGTGTGCGTTTATATGACCAGCTAAAATATAATTTCACAAAATTACAAATTATAATCCACACATGCACAATTTTAATTTATATCAATTAAAAAACAAAATAATCTTTCCTTTCCGACATTTTTTTCTTTTTTTGATTTTAATTAAATATTAAAATAATTAAAAAATTCACTTTAATCTATTTCTTTTTTTGATTTTAAATAAATGTTAAAACAATTAAAAATGTGTGCAATTTTGCAGCATGAAAATTTAAATGATTTATCTGCTTAACTTTTTTTAATTATTGACTTTATTTGAGGTTTCCGAACATATGGTTTTAGCTATTTGCAGTTCCGAACGCATGATACTTGTCATTTGCAGCGCAGATGATCATTCCGAACGCATCCAATATATAAAGACAAAATTAAAGAATCTTCGGTTAAATATATGATTGATTTTATTGCAGCTGATAAAGTAATACATAGTAAGTTTTTTTTTATTAATATAAATTAAAAATTTGCAAAATGTCTAACAAAGTAAAATTGATTTAAATATCGTAAACACATAAAAAATATAATTTATATAAATATAATAATAGGTACATCTATTAAAATTAATCTTCTTGTTTTGTATAATATAAAGTAAATTTACTCTATATTTATTTTTGTTTAATTACAGGTGGGAAATTATTAACAACGTTTTATTTATTGCACCACATACTAGTACGCACAGCAAAAAATGTTCTTACTATGGCAAATAACAACTATACAATAAAACTATACAAAAAATGTCGATTCGCGATTCACAAAAGTCTTTTGTAATTATTGGTAACACAGTTCAACAGCTGAAAGAATTGTTAGAGAAACTAGTCAAAGAAAATCTGCCAATTCAACCGTTACTACTTGTAACAGGAACTGTAGATGACCATGAAGAAATGTGTTTCAGACGACGTGCTTTATGTATATAAAAATTATTAGCAAATAAAAAAAAATATTTTTAATTAAATATAATGCATTACGTTTTATTTAAGACATCCCATAAAAAACTATAAGTTTAATAATTATTATTCAACTTTCTTTGTTGATGCAGAAGATTAGGTCCGTTTATGAATCAGATTTGATTGGATATTATGTTTTTTGTTAGGACAACTTATTTTTAAAATAACAACTTGTATTATAAAAAATAATAACGCGGTTGTAAAATTTAAAAGCAGAATATTGTCAATATAACAATAATCTGCTCTTAAGATAACTGCTTATTTTGCTAAACCAACAGATTCATTATTATATTTACAATAATGTTTGTTAAATCCACAATTTTAACTATTAATATTATAACCCTTCTTGTTAAATTGACAACTTCTACTGTTAAATTAAAAACCTTTGCCTATTAAAATAACAATTTTATTATTATATTTACAATAATGTTTATTAAATTCACAGTGTTAGTTATTAAAGAGATAATACTTTTTGTTATATTAACAACTTCTACTGTTAAATTAAAAACTCAGGTTGTTAGATCAACAATTTTGTTATTAAATTCATAATCATTTATGCTCTCTCTTTTTTATCTAAATTGTTATTACTTTACAATACTGGTGATTAATTTAATAACGATTTTATTAATTTAACAGTAAAAAATTTTTCAGTGTAACACAAAAAAATAGGCTCCAAAATTTAAGGTAAACAATTAGATCATCGAAGTAAACAAAGCTTTTATGATGTATCGGCTATATGGAATAAGATGCATTACATCAGTGCATCATTGATGGCTAAGGTTTTTATCTTAAAAATAATACAAAATAGAATTTGTTTTTTTAAGCTATTTTTCATAAAATTAAATTTTAAATACTAATAAAATACTACAAACCAATATAAACACTAATATAACTAATTGTTGTTTAATATTCAAAGTTAAATTTTTAAGTTACCGTTATAATTGAGTGAGAAATTTATCATTTTTAAAATTACATATTTCAATACTATAGTATTGTTATTATAGAGAATTTGTTCAATTTAGAAATATGAGGCCAAGTTGTGTAAAAAGTAATTTCATTCAAGTAATGGTGTTAATCCTTTTCAAAAACCCAATTATCAACAATTTTTAAAATACCAAGTTTAATATATTTTCCAAAAAATAACGTTTGTAACTAGGTTAATAATATAATCATAAGGGTTTAAAGTAAAATAATTCTAAAATTACTTCTTTAATCATGTAAAGTTAATAATACGAGTATTAAACACATACAAAGCAAATCAACTTTTTTTTTTTTTATTTTGGATTAAAATCATGCAATGAATAGAATAAAGTACTCGACATCAATCAAATTCATATCTACTATAGAGAACATAATTATGTACTTAAATTATTCAGTGTATATAAAAGGAGTTTAGTTCTTTCATAATTATACAATATGCTACGTAAAAGTCCTTGTTCTCATTTTATATTTTAAGCCAGTGTATTTGTCTAAAAAAATTATATTTGATTTTTTAACAACCAAATAATTTGAAACAATTATTATAAAGTATTTTGACTGAATTTATTTCATTAAATATGGTGCGGTGTGGATTTTGGGTAAACTTTTTTTTTTTATTATATCCAATTTTTATTTAAAGTATAAGAAATACCTATCTAATAACTTACATTTGGGTAGATTACAACTATATACAATCATTATTTTATATAGATTTTTTTTTAAGTTCATAAACTCATTAAATCATTTACTTAAAATCTATTCATTAAATCATGTGACCTGTATTTTTCAGTTATCTATTTGATTTTTTTAGTTTGTCTGGAAAAGTGTTGATTTCATTTTTCGCATGGGTTTTTTTGTTGGTATGTTAAATTTGTCTTTATAATTTCTTCATTAACTGTTAGTATTTTTAAATGACGGTATACATCATAATGTTTCACATATCATTCGGATCTCGCTATCGTTTAAATTATTTTTGATTCTGTTTGTATTAAGATCGTGTTTTTTTTTTTTTTTGAGGTACCGCAAAGTTTTGCTCTATATTTATTATTTATTTTATTTTTATTTTCTATAATAGTCCACATCTATTTTAAAATTGTTTTGTAAATCAGTATCTGGTGTTTAATTGTCATTTTAGATCTTTTAGTCCCGAAAAGCCATTTTAATTGTCTAAATTTTAACTTTATTATTGATAATGTTTGTGGATTATGCGGCACTTCAATGTCAACTTGCTTTCAATATAGGTACCCATGCATTTAGTTTGTTTTATGATTTGTATATATGATTATGGGATTACGACCTAGAGTATTGATTGTATATACAAATTAAAAGTATAGTTTTTCTTCATTATTTTTATTATTTCAGGTTTTAAACAAATCCATTGTATTATGAATATTTTTGTATTAAATAGTTATTAACATTCATACGAAGCAAGTAGAACAGTCTTCTACGTGAATTTTGCTAGTAAATTATTTTATTACTGTCAGACTTATACTTAGAGCAAGCACATCAGACGTCAATTACTATACGAAGGCTTGCTTCATTTAATTGTGCAATAATTCATCATCCAGTAGGGTTAGTAAAACACCGCCACCTTTGATTAGGAAAATGAAAATCTAAAAATAAACTAAACCAGATACATGTTGTTAGTAGAAGGGTAACAGTCATAAGTTAATACCTATATTAATAGCTATACATTTATTAAAAATACTTCAAAAGCCGAAAGTATCAAAGCTAGAAAGAATAGCAGTTGTTAGTTAGTCTCAGTTATACGTACAATCGTTTTTTAGCAATTAAAACACTTAGTTGTCCATCAAAAGAACTTGAGTGATGAGAATTTACTTCACGGAGCATTCTAGTGATTTTGTTATTTAAATATCAGAATGTCGCCTCTATATATAGGAGATATGAAATTTGGTGTTAAAGAATCGCCTGTTATTATTCCTGTCTCTATTTTGCACAAATTTGAGTAGTCCAACTAATGCTTAACAAATACATCCCAAAATGGAATATAAGTCACACACTGCTTCTCCCACAGTCTTTGAACTATCTTGAAAACGTTCACAATCGTAATATTCGTCTAATCGACCACTCAAATTTAACTTCATCCTTAACTTCTCTGTGAAATCGACATATAGTTGGAACACTTTCTTTGTTTTACAGATTTCGTAGAAGTGAACGCATGCTCAGCGGATATAAAACACTGCTGGCTCATCTTAAACAATTCCAACGTGGAACAAGAGGAACTACAAGTGCTACTACTACCCATACACTGTTGAAGTCTATTAAAACGTTTATTTTACAACTGCTTATTAATCTCACTCATATCTTCCTTCCTTTCCAGTTTTATTCTATACTATCCCGACCAAGCGGTACGTAAGTGCTAAAGGTATCTTATGGCTAATAATATAAAAAAAAACTTAAGCAGCTTGGTGTAATTAAGTATCAATTTAGGCCCTAGTTGTTTATGTCAGACTTTGTCAAATTCTTGTGCAACATCCAAGAAAATTTCTTACGGTCAAATTTTTTATCATCCAGATCTATAATTATTTTATTTAGTACATACTATATGGACTTGTGGTGTTGTGCTGTGGTCTAAATCCAAATTTGTGATTTGGTATCAGTTATTTTAAATCAATATTGGTACTAAAAAATAGTTTTTAAATTATATTTGGAAGACTGGGAAGAGAATTATTGGTCTGGTCATATTGTTAATATGGTATACTTTCCAAATTTTCGTATGAGTAGATATAATTTGGGATACGTTTCAAACTTAATATCGCATTGAAAATTATTTCATATTTCATTTATTATTCTACGTGTCAGAAAGTCGTATTCAGCAGACTTTGTATGTTTAATTCACTTGGAACAAATTAAACTATAACCGCTATAATAATCGACTGGGCGATGTTATTTAGATGAGTACAACCATGTCACTTGAAAATGAAGTTGTTAATAGACTTGAGATACTATGAATATATTGAACCGGAGGCACTTATTAATACAATTTCGTACAAATTTTTAAATGTCAGTTTTTTATTCGTTATCATCCTGGATTGAAATTTTTGAATTTTGTAAAATAAGTTAATAAACATTAAAAACAAAAAGTTAAATAAGATTAAACAAATTAGCTTTATTAGATTAAATTAGATTAAATTGTATTGCTTTATTTATAAAGGTTTCAGTTTATTATTTTGACAATTTTATTTTTATATTTTTGCCTAGGCGAAATTTTTTCGAAAAAAAAGTCCAATATGATAGGAAAATATTGTATTTATCACCACATACGACAACCGTTATTTTTTTTGTCAATTATCATAGATACACCTAATTATTACATTTGAAGATACGAGTGTTTGAAGGGGGTATCTGACACTTTTTCGAAATTGAGTTTTTTTAAATAACTTTTTTTTACGTTCATTACTTCACCCCTTCATCCAGATGTATTGCAAATTTTTGCAAATTAGTTGAAGGAATGAAGGCACTATGTACGGTACATAAACCTTTCTTCCACAAATCATATCAATCAAATTGTCAAGTTTTGAAAACTTGAAACTTGATTTGAAATGTATTTGTAATGTTTTGTTTTTATATTTAGGTTAACATGCTTGGCAATTAGTTTTAATAATAATTGACATTCAATTCAGTGTTCAGTGTAGTGTAGGTGTATAATTTTTTTTTTATATTTAAATATTATAATAATAAAAAAAATAGGTATATACCAAAAACTTTTTAATATTCAAATGTATAAAGAAGAAATCCGTAGCAAGCAGAACGACTAATGTAAAAACTGCAAAAGTGCAACTTTTAAATACAGCGTAACAAAAATGGTGTAATTGAAGAGGTCTGCAAGAAGGCATTCGCTGCATTATACCAAATCAGTAATGAAAAGGTTGACATATAGATTATTATGCAATAGATTATTATGCAATTGCATCACCTCCCGACAAAAGTGGAAGACATTCTAACAGACCTCATAAAATCGATGAAACAATTAAAAAATTTGTTATTGACCATATTAAACAATTTCCTGTGAAGTAGTCACATTGTTCGCGTAATAAAAATCAGCATAAAATGTATCTCTCCCTCTACTAAGTCAAAGCTAAATGCATAACTTTTACCTTGATGAATGTGTTAACAAAAAATTGGCGGTAAAATTTAAAGTTAAAAAAAAACATATTATTCAAACATTTTTAACACAGAATTCAATTTGTCGTTTGGGTATCCCAAAAGTGGCACATGCAGTGCCTGTGATGCGGGCAAAAATAACGAGGAACATTCACGAAATATTACTCATGCATTTGAAGCAATGGAACACGATAAAAATAGAACAAAAGTATCAAACAATACTGTTTTCATAACAATGGGTCTACAGCAGACTATGGCTCTTCCAAAAATAACCACACCAAAAGTGTTTTATTTAAGGTAAAGGTGGTTTTATAATTTTGGAACTCACATTATTACAAGAAAATTTTAATAAGCTTATTTTTGCTTCTGGACAAAAGACATGGCTAATAGAGGAAGCTCTAAAATATGTAGTTGCTTTCTAAAATACATTGAAACGGATGAAAAAATTAATGAAGTTAACTGATTTGTAATTTGGTTTTGATTCTTGTGGAGTACAAAATGAAAATTCTGCAATGATTTCTCTGTACCAATATTTGATTTTAAGAGGTTACTTTTGTAGCATCGATCATAAATTTCCGGAGGTTGGCCATTCCTACCTAGATTCGAACCAAGATTTTGGAAGAATAGAGAAGGTATTACGGAAGTATGACACTTATATCTGTCAGACCAGTATCGGCAAAATATTCAGAATGCATCCAAAAATACTGAAAGAATTGATATGGCTAAACATTTTAGAAATATTGGAAATTTAGCCAAAAATCTAAATCTAACGAACAGAAAAATAGATGAACTAAATGAAAGAGTGAGAATTAGAGACGCTATTAAATGGATCCGAGTTGAAGAATATGGGTCTTATCTATATAAAGAGTCATATGATGAAAATATGCCATTTAAAAAAGTCGATATTATTAAAAATAAAAGAATGCCTAAACCCTTTGAAGATATTCAAATCGCAAGACATGTTGGAAAGTCTGGATCTATTTCAGACGAAAAAAAAATAATCTTGATTAACAATTAGTTTTTTTAAAATAAGAATATCGTTATTTCTATGAAAATATTTGAAAAATTAACATTTTGTATACGTAGTATTAATATTTAAGACTTTTAACCATATTTTTTAATTGAATATTAATATATATGTCACTTCTAATATTATATTATATCATATCATTTCGGTATATGAAAAAGTAATTAATTTTAAAATAATGGAAAATAATAAATTGAACTAAAGTTCTATTTATTATTATATTAAAAATTAAAAAATGTGATCAGCGTTATTCACACGTTAACTAAAATGTGATTGGTAAGACGAAAAGTGGTTAATTTTGAAATATTAAAGAATAAAATTTACTTTAATTTCCATTTACTAAAAACTATTGATGATTACTGATTAATATTATTGTATTTTGTTAAGATATTACGTCATTTTGTATTTAATAAACCTTTCTTTCACATTATATTGGTTTTTGTTTTTAGTTTATTTCAATGGATGAAGGAGCTATCTATACATTTTAACAAATAACAGAAAAAATATAAGTTTCTTATTAATCAGCCTGTACTGAGTAAAAAAGTACTACCGTTTTTGACAGTTTTCGTATATTAGGCCCATAATAAAACTAGGCTAAAAAAATTATATCAAAAAAACTTTGACTTCAATTTACTCAGAATTTTGATTTTGTTAGATAACCCCTTCGTTTTCTTGTGTCTTCATTTGATATGAGGAATCCATTAACTGATTATGAATATTTTTGCAAATCTTAAAACAATCTTTTAAAGGATTATTTTGTATTGATTGAGGTTTGATATCTCCTATATTGAGAGATTATCTTACTAATCCTAAGGTGATTTGTTGAATATTCAAGCTTTAGATTTTATATTATTATTTTTAATATTCTTATGTTTTCTCTTAAATTACGATATAGAATTACACTAGAATTATGGATTATTTTACCAAAAATATTATTTCTGACCTAAAAAATCAGCAGTAAAATAAAAATTTCAGAATTCCAAAATAAACTGAATACGATGAATACAATTTTTTTTTTGTTTTTTTTTTTTTTGTAAACAATATAAATTATTCCTATTTAATTGTTAACCCTTTGCGTGCTTTGTAATTCGTTTGCTATTTAAGAAGAACAATTAACATAAAAAAAAACGAAAAATTACAATAAAAAAAAGAGAATTTGTGCAAACATTAAGCGATTCTTATACGTATATGAATGTTTTCTTTCATGATTTACAAAAGTAATTAGTTGTTGTTTTGTTATGTGATAAAACTTATCTCGTGATTAAATTTCATAACATTAGTTATTTTATTTTGTTTTTTATTTTTGTTTTGGTAACTCATTAAAAATAAATATGTGTAATAGTATTGCCAACTGTTTTGAATTCCAATAAATTTCATATTAACATTGCTGTAGAAGACTATATATTATGTTTCGTTCTATAAACAGGAAAAAATGTTAAAAAATTGTATAAAGATTAATCAATTTAATATTTTCCCCCTGTTAAAATTCTCATAATTGGTAAGCAAGCGGTGTCACGAATTATAATTCATCCCTCATCATTTAAATAAATTTAATGTTATTATAAAATGTGTTTAATGTAGGTAGGCTTTATATTACCCAACAAAAACCGATATATACCTAGAAAACAAAACCACAAGCCAGACGAGATTATTCAATATGAAAAACAATAAGAAATTAAGCTAAGTGAAATAAATGTGAAGAGATCATGCACATACATATTTCACTTAGCAGATCAACGAATCGCAGTATAAAGATGCTCCAGTGAACAAATGAGTTAAATAGCAAGGATACCAAGCCGACTTAAAAATCAAAGTTTGACGCTCAAATTGCAAGAAACTAATTTTTAGATAGGTATATTATTTATGGGATAGGTGATAGATACTGTGTAATGATCGTTAGACGAAGAATTTTGTAACATAATTGAATATTGTGCATGATAAAAATCTTCTCCTCACTTTAAAATAAACTTATATAATTTTCAAACTATATATTTTTTTTAAATATTTTCTGTTTTTTGTTTTTTTTTTGTTATTTGGTTTGAAATTTTAGCAACAAATATTTATTGAAAATTGATAACTTGATGTGTTTGTTTCTTTCGAAATTTTTCTAGGACGATGTATTTGATGAAATCAAAAGATCAGTTCACGGTCAGTTAATTATCAGTAACCGGATATATATATTAGTTTTTCGCCATTAGAAACAGAAATATAAATGCTTAATTATACTAGAATACTTGAAAAAGAGCTACTTCAAGCCCAACTCACGCTCAAATCAAATTTTGGGATACTTCACAACTGATTAAACTTATATTTAAATATCAGTTAGCTCATAGGTTGATATAGCTTACATTTATAGTGTTTAGCTCAACTATAAGCTAGTTCAAAATTTAATTTGAATTTGAGATTTGAGATGAGTTGAAATTTGAATATTTTACAACCCTACGTATAAGTTTGTTTTATACACAATTTTATCAATCAAGTCAATCAATCAATCAAGTCAATATTTATAGAAAATATCAATTGAATTTTCACCTTTGACTTAAAATTAAAATTTTTCATTTATAGGGCATATTCGAAGTTTTCAGCTCTTCAGGCAGGTAGGTAGTTGGAAGTTATCATTCCAGTTGTTTCTAGAAAACATATTTCTGCAAGATTGCGGTTTTATCCATCCCTGACGTTAAGATGCCTGACGTAACTATGTTTACTGGGTACGTCATATTACTTTTTTGTCAGATGCTGTTGACAATTGTGTAGTTATTATTAAAGGTTTGTCAATATTTATTTATAAAACAAAATTATTTTTATTAATTTTTTCGTTCATCATAACGCTACTAGCACTTATCAGTAGGTATTTATAGTATTAGACAACCTATACAACTCCTATTTTCATTTTGATGGATTTTATAACTTATTAGAAGATGTCAATAGTACATCTGTGAGTTATAAAAGTCGACCAAAATTTCAATGCAAAATGTTATTTTTGTAAATTCTATTGATTTTGTTTGTTCACATAAATAATAATGATATTTATATATACAATGGTGGCATCTATAATTATAATTGACAAGCATTTAAGGACCTGCGCAGTAGACACCTTTTCATTTTATCTCTCTTCTCCATATGGAACTAATATATAACTTAATATATAATAAGTAAGTTGTAAAATAAAACAATGATGCGCACACAGTTGAAAATTTTTTAAACATATGGTTTTATTACTCATCAAATACATTAAGAAATAGGTAGAAACCAAACAGAAAATGAGAAGTGTATTTATGTTTTGTATCGAAAACATACTAATTTCAAAGCTTTTCATTAAAACATGAGTGTTTTCTGCTTTGTAATGAGAAGTCTATACAAGTCCATGCAAATCCTTGTTCTTTTAAAAACTTTAAATTTGGCTTTAACTTGAATTATAATTACTCAACAGGGGTCCCTAGTAAATGTTTATGTATCAATATTAATTAATAAATTGAACTTGTTCTTTTTATTAAAAGTAAAATGGAAACAAGGAAACTTTAGTATTTCATACTTAAAAAAATTTATAATTAGATATATTTATTTATTGTATTATTGGTTATTGTATTGTATGAAAATTAATATAGGTAATTTTTTTAATAATGTGTATTTTTTTTATTTTTAGTTATAAAGTATTGATTATAAATTTTATATATTATTTTTATATTGTTTTTATTATATTTTTTATCTACCACGATAAACGTTTTATATCCACCACGGTAAACCCATTGATTAACACATCATAATTGAAACACATTTCTGGGCATCAACCGATTAGACAACGGAAGGTATTCATTTTATGTATAATTCTGATAATTTAAATGTAGAAAGCTATATCTATTATGGAGTAATATGGAGTAAAAATGGCCGACAACTTCAAATTTTTTTTTTTTTTTAGTGAGACCTAATTTGTATTTAAAATTATTTTAAAGTAAATTAAAATCATTTTACAATATCCATGGCCTACTGAGTATTCGAACCCGGCCGTTTCTGATTGATAATATTTAGATACAGACAAAGCTATACCGTAACACTATCGCATGTTAAATAAACTATTTTTGGCTACAATTCAATATTTCTATAATTTATTGTACTTAGAGTCCTCTGAATTTATTCATATAAACTGGCAACTTTATTAAATAAATTTTCATACAGACAAACATACCCCAATACTTAAGTATAAAAGTTATGCCAAAAAAAAATATTTAATTTAAGTACCAATGGTTAATTATAAAACTAAAATATAGTTATAAAATCTCATATATTTAAACAATTAAAAATAAAAATGACGAAAAATTTTTATATAACAAAAAGAAGAAAAAAAAAACAAAAAATAAAAATTATAAAAAAAACATGGAAGAATATTAATTTATTATTATAATTTACTAAAGAAAATTATGAGTTTAAATTAGGTTTTTCTTTCCTTTTACCATTTTAATACAACACACATAGCTAGCTAATACCTATTTTCATTTAACAAAATTTTATTAACTTTACTAGTTTTTCACGCTGTTTCAGAATAAATGAATATTGTGTGATATTTTGTGACATGAGATTTATAATAATTTGTAGAATACAACAATGGAAAGAATAAAATATACGATAATATACAATAAAAGAAAATTAATTATATAAGGACGAATAAAACAAGGTCATATTTCATTTGTTTTACTAGGGTATAATATACCATATTTGTTTTTAATTGTTTGTGAAAATTAGGAGATTGTAAATTCAAATTAAAAGATTTGATATTCATGTGAATTTTTGTTTTGTTTTCGAAAAATAAGTAAGTTTAGTGAAGAAAATTTAATTTTAAATTTATATTTTCCAAATAATTATCATAAGTATAACGAAGCTATATAGGTTATATTTCATTTAATTAAAAATAATATGTTTGTACTGTAGATCTTTTTTTATTTTTTTTCATTCCACTTCGGAGTTCAGATGGCTTTTAAATAGCTTAGATATTGTGATTATGAGACTGTAATTCAGTTTCAGCAACCATTTTTTTTACAAAGCATTCGATTAGTGTACTGTTATTACTCTACTTAGTTGCACAATTTGTATTAACGGTTAGTCTTAAAAACTAGTTTCAGTTTTAATAAAAGGAGAGGAGTTTTTAGTGCGATAAAGTCGGCACAGTCCTTCACTTCGTTTTTCTCAAATTTTCAATAAATTTCATAATAAAGTCGACGAAAGTTGAATAATTTTTCAATATTTGAGATGTCAAGAATGGGTAGAGGTTAAAATTTAAAAAAAATCAAAACAAAATCAAAATAAAATGATGGGAAAAAATTTTGAATAGAGAAAAATTTACAAATTTATTTCGTTTTTTTGTTGCAGAGTTACATTCTAGCATTTACGGTACACGGTACACTTGGCACCTTTCACTTGGTAAGTAGGCACTTAACAAAAGGACATTTAGCAAAATGGACACTCAACAAAAGGACATTTAACATTTAGAAATGTGTCAACTTTATATGCGTATATTCTGAAAAGAGTTTATAAGCCTAATTTTTAATCCAACTGTACAATCCGAACTAATTGAGAAGTTTCATAAAATATAAAATAGCTCTTAACTGAGGGTATTTCATACACATATATTGCATACATTTTCTGAAAAAACGAAATACCCTTATTTTGAATCCAGTTCTAAAATCGCCTCAAGCTCAGAATCTTGCACATATACACTTGTATAAAAATTCTTGAAAAAAGGGAATACACTGTAATATTTTCAATGGCTTGTCCAACTCTTAAATTCCTTCTAGTTATTTTTATTACATATACATCTAAACAATATGGGGGTTATGGCTAAACTACATATTATTGAAACTCTTATATTTTTATATTCTATTATAAGAACAAATGTCGTGAATGATGAAAGCTGATTTGTATAACTAGCTCTAAAATATACTACTTTATAAAAAATGTCGAAAAATAATTGAAATTCGACATTTTTTTTTCCATAACAGGTTTTTCAGCATTATTGTTTTTTAATTTTTTTTCAACATTTTTTTTTTTTTACAAAAAGACTGCCTTCCTAGAAAAACAGTCATAAAAATTTAATTCTAAGTCTAGGTGATATTCTAGTTAATTAATCAAGTATAAGACCTTACCAACATAGTGAATACCTAATAAAAAAAAAAATTTATTTTGAAGATTTCATCAAAACAGAGAACTCTACATCATCGTTTTTGTAGCTATATTTAGCAGATCTCTACCAAACGCTGAGAATTATTGAAATTGCTTAACACTGGCTTGATTTTGTTTTTCATTATGGCGTTTTTCAACCGAATTATGTACCATGACATGTATATAAAATATTTTACACTGGCGTTATTTATTATCTATGTATATGTTTTTTCAAAATACATAAAAAAGTACTTTAGGTACTTTACGACAATGCCATCCATGCAACACCTAATTGCGACACTTTAGATTTTCAATTAGAAAAAAATATATTATTATAATAAACTGTTTTAAAGTACTTCTCAGTTAGTATCGATGCCATCAACGTTAAATACCAAACAAAAACTGAATACATAGTTTTCATATGAAATTTAATAAATTAGAACGCGTTATCAAATTAACGCAAAAAAGATAGATTTATCAATATATCAAAATTATAAAATTATAACGTCGGGCTTATCAACCAAACCAAATTTATTATAAAATACCATTATTTCAATGGGCTTCAGGTCGGGTTGAAATTATCTGAAGCATTAGTCAAAATAAATTATTTCTCAATTGGATACTTTTTATCATTCAACTTGTCATGAAATTAAAAATACTTTATTAAATTTTATTTAATATCTTAACCGAATTCGGTTGTTACGCCATTAGAAGACTGATCAATAAAATTAGTGAACGTACTTATAATTTTCATTCACTATTTTTAAAAATATTTCATCTAGAAGACACAAGCTTATTCTATAAAATATTTTCAAAAATACTTTACTAACAGCTACATACAGTACAGCTACATGGAAATACTAACAAGCTGTAGACACAAATACTGTGATGCTGTAGAAGTTATTTGTCAAAAGAATGTCTATTTGTCTGTTTTAAAATTTTTACAAAAAAGCTAAAATTTGCAAAATATACTTACCCAAATTCATTTATGAGTACTTGCGTGCACGAAAAAAAAATAAAAAAAAATATACGAAGTAAAAGACGTTATAAAATGAGCAAATCAAAATTGTAAATGAAAGGTAAATTAACAAAAAATTTGTGTTTTGCTTTGTATAGTCTGTGATTGTGATAATTGAAGAAATTGTAGAAAAGTCAATCAAAGAAAATAAATAAAAAATAAAAATACTAACTACCTACCCTAAATTGCATGACCATCATGTATTTTATTTACCTCAAATTTTTGATAGTTGCTGTCATGTTGTTTATAATTAACTCCCTGTCTATTTCACTGTTTCATGTTTTCAAGTTTTTTTTTTCTTTTTATTGTTTTTTTACTTTATGTTTGCTATATTTTAGCAGACAATTTCAATTTCTGCAATTTTTGTTTTTTTATCAGTTTGCAAAGATTTTGTATAATATTGAAAATTTCAGTATCTACACCTATCTACATTTTCGTACATAAATACAAAGTTATAGACAGGATAATTATTTTTGAATGCGTTATATTGCAGGTATATCTTCAATTGGTAAAATTTCAACGACAAAATTTCAAAATTAAAAATATCGAAAATTATATACCAATTATATCTCTCAGGCGCATAACTGACGCGATGAAAAATCATTCTAGCAGAATATGAATTTCCTTAATATCCTTTGAGATGGGGGATATTAAATTGGAAAATGTCACGTTTGGACTTAACAGAATAGAAAAATATTACTTACATACGATATTATCTAAGCTAAGAGAATAACGGTGATTCATTAGAGTCACAAAATCGTAAAAAAAATTTTAATTTTTGGAAAGAATCAGATTACGAAAAATTGCATTGATTGTCAAATTAAGGATGTTTGAATTTGCTTCTGTACAAAAATTGTATCCAATGTCTGCAGTAAATAAAAATTAATGAATAAAATTATTTTAAAATTTAAATTTAATTCAAAAAACTTATAATAGTTATCAATATCACATTATATAAATACATCAAGATAAAGAAAATTTCAGAAAATAGGAACTCTGATCTTATTTCAACATAAAATACACAATAAATATACTAATATCTACATAATATACTATTAAGTATCGGTAGAAGATTGATTTTACTATTTTTTTTTATAAACAGCAACAGCGTTAGGTAGGGAAATACCTTCAGCACTTACGTGCCCCTTGGTTGGGATAGAATAGGATAGGATAAATTAGGAAGAAAAAAAGGAAGATAGATTAGTATTACGAAGAATAAAGGTATTAATATTTTCTGTAAACTATTGTTGCAAATTATAAGTTGAGTGTGGCAACATATCAGAAGGAATATGATTCCACATTCTTGAAGTGCGAACTATGAACTAACTTACATAACCGACTTCTTTTTTTTACCCCAGTCAGCAATTTTAGTCAGATCATGGCTAATTATGTTAACTATTACTTATCTTCCAACTTCGGTAGTTGCAGTATTAGAGTTTCAAACTGTAAGAACTTTGGGTATTAGCTGCGTGCAGTCACTCTTAATTTTTAAATTAGCTTTTCAAACTTTATATTATACCCGAACTATATTTTTTGCTGCAGTAGATGTAAATGTAATGTGGTAGCTGATTTTGTTTTGTCAATGAAAAATAATATAATAAATTTAGTTGACTACAAGCAACGATGTAGGCCACTTCTCATTAGGGTTATTGGTATTTATTTTGTAATCAAATGAAAGTATTGGAGACAAAAAATTCAACTAGTTTGTTATGTTTATTGTAATCTAGTATAGGAAAAATTTCGAATAATATTTCTTCAGAAGAGAATTGGATTCTATTCCACCGACTACCAACGAAATTCGCTTTGCTCAACTATTTTTCGTCAAATGAAACACAATTTTAGCGAAACAAAAAATTAAAATAAACAAACAAAACAGAAAAGCAAATGTCAATAAATGATATAACCTAAACTTTAGAAAAAAACAAAACAATTATTTATTATACTAATTTCAGATTTCTTGTTATTTTTTGATTATTAAAAAGGTTGTCATGATTTAGCTTAAATACATTGATGTTTTTACTTATAGACTATGAATAATTCACAATTTTTTTTTTCTTTTATTTATATATAATTTATATAATTTCAGATTGATATGAAAAATTCGGTGACCTAAGCTTTCGATTTTAAGACAGTTATATACGCAATTATTTCTTTGCTTTTCAGTTTTAAAGAATGTTACATAAAAATTTGCTTTGTTGCGTGTATTGTGATTGTGTATGTCAATATTCCTATTTAAAATGAAATTATGCTTTATTTTGTTATTTATTATCTTGCTTACATATTTTATTGAAACTGATATATTTTCCAGAATAGAGCATATGAGTGGGGTGCAATGTAGGGTAATGTATGATTTTAATGGCTTTTTGGATAAGAAGATCATCTCTCCAACATAGGTGTGGCCTCCCTCGACGACGCGTTCCCTCCTTCTTGGATTCGAAGAGTTTCCTAGCCGGCGCATTTTCATCCATATGCTCTACATCGTCAAGCCATTGAAGCCGTCTTATTCTGACTTTTTTTAGCTAGGTCCATATCGTTGAACAGCTGGTATAGCTCGGCATTATATCTTCTTCTCCAAACCTCTTCGTTAGACACAGGACCATAAATGCGACGAAGAATTTTTCTCTCAAAAATGCCAAGTGCATGCTCGCTTGCTTTTGGTAATGTCCACGATTCAGAACCATATAGCAGCACCGGAAGGATAAATGTTTTGTATAATTGTGCCTTGGTATTTTTGGAATATCGACGTGGTCAGCGAAATCCAGGAGCTGCACCGATTTGTAAAATATAGTTCTCTGTGTGTTAAACGCCGGAACGTCGTACTATATACTCCAACACCAGATTAAAGAAATTTCTTTCTTCTTTTAGGAATTAATGAACAAAAATAATTTTAAAAAAATCAAGCAAGATAATGGAGAAGAACCAATGAAAAAATACGCCAAATAGTAAAGAACATAACTCTAAAGAGATATCGCATATTATGATATCTAATGAAAGAAATGACATCTTAACTACACCTATTATGAACGATATTATCCATCTATTCTCCTTTCTCCTATTCTCCCTATGAAGGGGAAAATAACCAATATCATCCTGATCCGAAACCGGACCAAGGTAAAAATAGAATGTAATCATACACCAAGCCTTCAATATAGTCAAAACCATATTTGAAAACATAATGAGTGTACATAAAAACATTTTAAGCTTATTTTTTAGTAATAATATAAAAAAAAACTAATTCAAATTAATCAATTCAATTTCAGACAAAAATACGACAATCAGTCTGATTTTCATAATAGTAAATAAAATACAGAAAATGTTCGAACGAAAAAGAGTACTGTTCTCGGGTATTTTCAAAGATATGTCGCAAAAATTTGTTTCTAATCTAAGATGTATAGACTTTAGATAGATAGATAGATATATTTGTAAGGGCTTGATGTGTGTCCAAGTGTCACGGCAAATAAGCTCATTGTGAGCACCAGTATTAATGCAATTATGCACTCATAAGAATTCCAGATTTAATAATTACAGCCCCAACATTCATATAATTTGGGCCCGATAACTTTTAAAAATTTCTGAATAAATTAAAATTTTTAATTCGTTACGAAATAAGAAAGTTAAGTTTTTGTCTATTATAGATTTTTATCGTTTCGCTTTAGTCATTTATTACCACTTGTACAATAGAGTCTCAAAAATTAACCGACAGGAAAGAAAATTTTTTTTTTGTTTTTAATTTGGATTTTAGAATCACTAGACATTTTAACTATTAATATTTTGTATGTTTACTTATTTATATTCAATAGTAATTGTGTTTAATACATAATAAGTTAAATCCTTTTCAAGGATTTTTTTGTTTCCTTCATGTTGTTTTTTTATTTGCCGGTTAATTAAATTCAAAACAAATGAAGAAACTGAAGATAATTAAACTATTGAGTAAACATTGAAGTCAATTTGTTTCTGTTCTTCTTTTCTTGTTTTCGTTTATTATTAGCTATTTATTTTCTTTTCATTTTGATAATATTTTGTATGAATATGTGTTACGTTGCAGTTATAGCAATTCGTCAAATGAATACGTTAAAATTTTGTTTTCAGTTTTAGCTACCGCTTAGTAATGAAAATGTTTTATAAAGTTATATAGGAATTGTAAAAATGTTCGGAAAAATAAATTTAGTTTCAAATTTGAACAATTTAAGCTCGATATTTCATATAAAATTTATTTTATTATTTGCAAGTTAGCTGAACTTTTAAAATATTTAAGTAGATGGGTAATGTAATTCTTAACTTAAAATTTTTAAACAAAATTTTTTAGTTAGACCATTTATACAACTTTATAACAAAGTTTAAAGTCTATCGCTGCAGCAAAACTTTCAAAAACACTTTCAATCCAACTTACAGCTTTGCAGACGACACCACTCTAGTGTCATCTTACGAGTTGCGTAAAAAATCAAAAGCTATATCTATTGCTGTATCAACTAAAATAGACATCATAGCCCGTTCCTTCAGCCATAATTTGGTCGCAATAGGTAACTCGGGTTTAAAAAACGAAGTCAACTTTAATACTTCAAAAACAGCTGTTTTTTGATTTTTCGTTTCAGGAATATTAAACTTTTTAGCGGTTTGAAAACTTAAGCATAGGCATTAGGGAGACTAGATCCAATGTCAGAAAACTGATGTGATTTATCACAGGTTACGGTCCATTTAACAAACATCTACTCAAGATTATAGATCGAACACAGAAAGTTCGCCAAACACATAAATATTTCCAGGAATACACATTTTCTATTCTGAAATTGATCCCGATCAAAAAAAAAATATCAGCTATGCACTTAAATCGATGTTCGAATCGAATTTGATGTTACAAAAAACGCAACCAAATGTTAAGGTTTTCTAAGCCACTGTAAGGCTTAATTCTCCTTCTGTAACGTCTTGAAAATAGGTATACAAACTTTTATACGACCTAAAATGTATTCCAATACTCACATATGATTCTGGTGCTTCTAGTAATATGTTAAGACATGATAAAGTTCAAAGACGAACTATTTGTCTTTTCAATGACCCAAATGTTACAGCTCATCTGGCTCCTCTTAATCATCGTAGTATAGTCGGATCTATTTTCCTATTTTCATAGACATCTCCTAGGCACATACTGTGGAAATTGAATTCGTATCACCCGAATTTTAGCGCTTCCTTCGTGAAACACGAAGTACAGCATGTGCTCATTCGAGAAATTCGTTTAGAGGCACCAAATTCCATCTTATGTGTTCCTCAAATATAATCAATTCTGTATTTATGACCTATAAAAATTCAAGACGAACATTACCACCTTCGTTAGCAATTGCCCTCCCCACTTAGTGCTTTCACTATGAATAAAAAAAACAAAATCGTGAAGAGTCATTTGACGTATGGTTATAACTGCAGCCTTATTGTATGAACAAAACATAATGAAAAACTGTTAAAAACTTTGAATGTTTTTAACTTAACTAGTTAATTTTTGATAGGAAATGGAAGAAACAGAATAATAATGGATGGTAGATGGTAAAAATAAAAAAAATTATTCATAAACCGAAATAGAAGAGAAAAAAAAATTCAACTACAGAAAAAAATAAAGCAAACAAACAGAGAACTCAAAAAAAAAACTATCCATAATTGAATTTTTTTTTTTTAGAGTTGGTTGATTGTTTTTTTGTGAATATCCTTGAGCTAAAAATGTTATTTGATTGGAATTAGTTTGAAGGACTTGTTTTTTGTGTTTTTTTTTTTTTCATTTTCTTGCTTCCTTTCTATCTCATTTTTTCCATTTCTTTATTTGTTCTTTTTTGTTTCTATTTAAATGTTTGCCAAAATTGGATTACTTAACTTTGATATTTATAAGTGCTGCCATTTTGCAAAATATGAATATTATTACTTAACACTTTTGTTAATCCTATGGTTTATTACAAAAGATGTTCATGGAAATCAAAATAAGTAAATAGAAATTTACGGTAAGTTAATATTAATGTTATAAAGATTCAATTATTGTTTGTTATTTAAAATTTTGACAATTTTTAATTAAAAATTTGCCATGACTTCATTATCAAAACAAATGGATTGAACAATTATTATTTTTTTTTTTTGGAATATGATAATTTAATAAAAAAAAACTGAATTTCGAAATATTTCACATACTTCTTAACTCTTAGGTATACCAGTTCGAACTTAAATAATAACATTTCACTCTAAAGATAATGGTAATATTTTCTGTGGCAATAAGGAAAAACAACCTAAGTCGGAAAATTGTGTTTTGAGTTTTAAAAGTTCGTTTTGATTTTTTGAAAAACTGGGCAATATGTGAGAAATGAAATATAGTAAAATTTATAGTAAATGAATGGCATAATCACGTTATTAAAGAAAGAAACAAAAACAATTACGGGCTTGGTCGTTATAGCAGAATATAAGAGATACGCAATTTTTCCAAAATTCGATTTTAAAATATATAGTTCAGTTTGGTGATTTTTCCAAAACTAAATAGGATCGAGAAATATATTAATGTCGATTTACGACTTTTTTCCATGTTTTTAATAAGTTTTAATGTCCAAAAAGGTTTTTTTTTACAAATGAAATTCCGAAATTATTAAAGACTAGCTTGGTAACCCGCCATAAATGACGGAAGCAAAATAAATTCTAGCATTTCTTTCCCTCATTAGAGTTTTCATTTCAAGTTTAAGAAAAACACGTATTTGCTTACTAATTTATCATACCTTTATTTTTGTATTATAACGCTTTTAATTACCATATAAATAGAATATTTGTAGTAAGGTGCAAAATTTTCTATTCCCTAAGGGTAATTTACTCGATCATTTTAGCGACATCCTTTTTGCCAACATTGAAAATTTATCGTAGAATTCAGAATTAAGTTAATCCTGTTAACATTCAATAACATTCGCTGCGTAAGCTTAGCGTCAAAGTTTATAGCGAACAAATAATATTTTATAATGAGCCACAACTTTGAACGAAAACAATTTTAAAAACAAAAATAAATAAAATTGTAAATATAAAAAAACAATAATATTGTAAGTACACATAATATTTATTTTGATGAATGAAATAAAAGCTCGTGTTGGAGAAAAAATTAAAATAAAAACATTTACTGCAAATAAATAAGTATTTACAAAACTGTTTATAACTTGTGATCCATTGATCGGTTATTTAAAATTTCATTTCATTTCAAAAAATTCATTATCGAACTGTTCATGTTAAAATTCATACATAATTATTATTTATAACATCCATTAAAAAGAAGAACAACAATCAATATGTTTTAACCTATACCTATATATTATATACCTACTTACTATATTAAAAAAAAATCATCACTCTCTAAGTATCTACAACATACATTTCTACACACTTGAAAAAGACAAATATACCTAAAAATTATAAATTTACATAATACATTACATACTAAATATTATATACGATCATAAATTTATATATTATATAGATATATATATATATATATTATAAAAAAACAATAAACAAAAAAAATAAAATCAATAACAATTTTAACTCATCATCGCATTACATTTCTGGCTAGAGTATATATATATATCTATAGTACTACACTGGCTATGCATACGGCGGAATATGATCATTATCATAACAACAAAAAAAAATCAAAAAAAAAAAATATGTAGACACATATGCATATTGTGTATAAGTAATAAGAATAACCTTTAAGTGCATTATGTTTATTTTTGTGTTAAATACCGTTTGCCTTTTGGTTATTATACCATATTAAACTATTGATAAAATTTCTATTAGTCCTTCTTATTATAAATCAAAAAAATTATTTGTTTTATTTATATTATTATTATTATTTTTTATTTTTCCTTATTATTTGCGAAGAAGACTAACATTAAAATAAAAAAATATATTTCATGCAATGGTATTTTTTCCTGCAAAGGTTCAGCATGGTAGACAGGGGTTAAAAAAGAGTACCAAAGCAATTTGTATACACATGGTAATTTGTATATGTGTTGGAGTATTCCGTCGAACTTACAAACATCCAGATAAATGCAGAATAATATATATATAATATTTAATTTTTAAAAAAATATAACAGGGAATTATTAAAATTTATACTTCAATATTATTAATAATATTTGTTTTCTTATTTCATTTCTAACACAAAAAATAATTTTAAAAAATTGAAAATTATAACAAAATCGCGTTTCAAGCAAACTTATTAAAGAAAAAGGGAAAATATATGTCGATTTCTTTGTATTTATGCATTTGCATTATCATCTTAAGTTCTTTTAGTGAGATCTGAATGAAAAACAAGCATTGCATCATCAAATGGAAGCATTTTATAAAATGAATGCAAGCATGGATCAATTAATGGAACATGTCCAATATATCTCATTTTTCTTTGCTAGAAATTGTAATAATTTCGTCTACATGAGACAATTGCACAAGTTTAATTGTAGAAATACCTCTCTTATTTATATTTTATATTTTTCTGATTTATTTAAGGATGTTTTGTAGAAAATTTCCGAAGTGAACTTTATCATCATATCTAAGCCATTTAACATCTTTCCAAATGAACTTTTCGCAATTTTTTGCTAATAGAGAAAAACTTTGTTTTGTTTAATAATGCAAAATTGTAAAAATCTGCATTTTCTGCATTTCTATAACATTAAATTTTATTTTATTTCCAACTGCTGTAACAAATGTTAGCCAATCTCTTGGATGGTGTATTTTGATTTGAGGTTTTCTCTTTTTTTTCTATTATAGAATGATTGATAGCACACTCCATGTGAGTATGCCCAGGAAGTAAAAACTTATAATCAATTATTTGAATATTTTTGATTATTTTGTAGAAATAAAATAAACATTGCACCGACAAAGACGTTTTTATTTTGATCCGGACATGAGTCGCTATGTAATATTACATGTTAGTTAAAAGCAAGATAAGCAAGATGTTCTTTCATTACTTCCACGTTTGACAAAACCTTCGTGCCACATGTAACAATATGGTTCTCTTGAGACTGAATCGTGTACTGTAAGATTGTATGTTCATAGTGATCTTTTACAAAATGCTACTGATGCATTCAAGCTGGGTGTTGGAAGGTATTTATGTAAATTTAAACTGTATATTTCTATTTTTACATCTGTTTTGGATAACATCTTATCACTTTCCTTATATGCTACGTCAGCTTTCAAATGATGATCGGACAAATCTTACTTTAGCTGTAACATTTCACCCAAATTCCTATTTTGTGCAATATCAATTTTCGATTTAAGTAGATCACAAGTGTGGCAGCTGTCAACTTTTAGTTTTTGAATTTAAGTCCCATACCTGTAAAATAAAAGTAATATTTAAAAATTGAAGTTAGATAAAGAATGCGCTTTTTTCTTGTACATATGTTGAAATTCTAAGTTTAGTTTGGTATTTTTCAACGTACAATCCATACATTTTAAATATTGTTAAATCTGAGGATAAATATTTTTTACACAAGGAACACATTTTCTTTCAGAAAGTAATCCAGATTTTCTAATATAAGATTTACTATAATTTCGTTTAATCTGGATTTCTTTTTTTGATGCTATTTGATTCGATTGTTCTAAAATAATATCATGTTCCATTAAATTAGCTTCAACTTGTCTTCCCATTTCATCCAAAATTTCATTATCAGGATCTTTTAAGATATGATCTGAATCAAAGTCAGGCCAGCTTTAGGTTTCTGAAATATTTTCTGAAAAAAAGAAACATTAAGTTTCATACACAAGGTTAAAAATACGTAATTCAAATTGTCATGTCCTTTGACAAAACTGTTGTACTACTATTTTCATTTTCAGGAATTGCAAGATCTGTTTCTTTCTAAATTTTAAAATAATTTTCGACTTCAAATAACCACTCGATTCGATACAAGTCTTTGAAGATTTTGAGCTCCTTGCTCACGAGATTATTCTATCATTTTTAGAATTCGCGCAGTCATCGGATTTACTTTATTTTAAACAGTCTTAAATTAATATTTTAATATTGATCTTTTCTTTTGATTAATTTTTAAACAAATATCTATCTTATAAATATTTTTTTAAATTTTATCATTTCACTTCCTTAATTTGTTTTTTAAATAATAATAATTAAATAATTTTACTTTTGTGTAAAATATACAATAATAATAATATCTTAAGTCAGAACAACGATTAATCACGGAACGTGTCAAAACAAATAAAGTACACTTTGTAATTGCATTTTCAACGGTCACTAGATGGAAAAAAAACTTAATTCAACTTAGTATGAACAACCTTCTTAGTTTAATAAGGAAAAACGACCTAACTCGAGATATTTCACTTTTAGTAAAAAAATGAATTTGAAAATACAGATAAAGTCAAATTTGGTTTTTATGATATTTCAAGTAATTTTGTCGATCAGGTTCTAATATAATTTTGGAAAAATAAACTATGATGAATTTGGCGATTTTTCTAAAATTTAGAAGTACTTTTCTAATTCAAGATTGGCTTTTATTCCATAATCTTCTTTATTGAAAGTGACTTAGGCTATTTAGTTTCTGAGTTGTATTTTGGTCAACACTGATGTTATGTAAATGTAAATTATTTAGAAATATTAATTAAAATATGTAGAACTCATTTTCAAGCAAAAGTCAATTTTGTCTTATGTCCACTTAGGCGATTTTTCATTATTGCCACAGTTTTGATTTCGTTTGAAAACCAATAGAAGGTATATATTGTTTTTCCAGAATAGTTAAAATTTTACCAAGTTTTATTCAATCTATATTAAAATATCGGTTATGGAACTGAAAATAACAAAATTTTAAAAATATATTTTTTAATCTTTGTTTGTATTTTATTTTTGTATTTCAGTTTTAATTAAAACATTTTATAAATATTATTGTTCTTATTATTGATCATATGAGACCCTGAAGGTTAACGGGAAATTCAATAACGAATTTTCAATAAGTTTAGAATATTTTATTTTTCTGACACGAAATTTGATTGTATTTGAATTTGATTTGATAGCATCAAAATATGGTAGCTTGCAAATAACTCAACGATATATCATAACATTTATTTTTTTTGGAAACTCCATCATTTAATAATTTCAACAAATCCATAAGGCGGCGAAGATTCAATTTTGATTTTTGAAAATTTTAGTGACAACTGAGAGGTTTCTGAAATTATATACGCTTCACAGCTTAAAAATATATATTTACATTTCACATAAATTAGTATTTAAGTTCGGTTATTTGATGAGTATACCCGAGTTGACTTAGGGCGTTGTTTATAATTTGTACTTGTATGCGCTTGTAGCGTCAACAAGCTTTTCAACTTTTTTGCGTTTGACATTTACATTGTCGTGTAACTGAATACAACGTTGTTATGTTGTGATTCTAATTAACAAGACGTTACATTTGCCTGTACAACCTTGTAAGAGATTATTGCTGGTGAATCAAATTTTTGTTTCCCTGATAAATTCATGTGTTGTTAAATTCGGTATTGAAGTTTTCCAAAAAATTTAAATATTTGCGTTTATTATGCCATTAACATAATTAAAATTGCCGACACTTTTGGAAGAAAAGCACCCTCCTCATACTATAACACTGCCTGGAAATTTTATTCTCGGTTTTAGATAGTCTCTGTGGTATACTTCTGCTTTTCTTTTTATAACTTTTTTCATGCATCACCTACACAGACATCGGATTTCGACTTGTCACTAAAGATTATGGAGCCCCATTTATTTCGTCATCCAATATGATCGCATTTTAGGCCATAAACGGTTTTTTTTTTTGTCAAACCGTTATTAGGGCTTTATTTTTAGCCTTGTAAATTTAAATTTAAATTGGTGAAAGCTAAACAAAATTTAATCATTAAATACTTTTCATCACTCTACCTTATAAAAATTCAGATTTGAGTTTGTGCATGTTGGCATGCCTTCATTCTCGTCCCATTGATTTTCCAATCTATTCTGACCACTTTCGTGATATGTGATGAACTGAACTTCTATTTTCTTTTCTTTTATCACGTTGTGTAATTTTTGTTACTCATCCTTTTTTCTTTTAATGTGACTTGATAGATCCAGTATTTCGTTTTTTTTAAAATTATATTTGCAATTGTTGAGCTAACCTCAGGTTTTTCGAAATTTTGCCATATAATTTCCCAGAATTATGTTTTCCTACCGAATCATTATGGCAACCACGAAATGATCCACAACCAGCATTCAGAGCTTTAAAATAAAATAATAAAGATGGGATTCGAATGCTCCGGATAAATTTCAGAAACCAAACCTGTTAATAATTATTTTATTCTACATCAAATTATCTTACTGTACCAATAATTAATAATGGTAATTTTTTTTAGATAATTAAAAACATTTATTGTTAATCAAATTCTTAGTGCTCTTTGAATCTCATACCTCATAGCTCTTTGAATCTATGAAACATAATAAGATTTCTCAAAAAGTTGATGAAACGTCAGAAAAGTAAGTAGAAATACGTTTAATATTCGGTTAAAAAATTTGTTTAGGAGGAGTATATGACTGCGCCAATTAATGGTGGTTAAGTCTTGTACAAGCGTATTGTAAGCGTAACCTAAGCGTAATTATGTGATATAATAATGTGGTGTAACAATTATTTGATCTACCAAAAATTATGCAATCCAAAAATTATAAAATCCTTACTCTCGGCCAAATTATATTAGTGTCTTTCAGCAAGAGTTACTGAACATCGAGGTAGTCCTTAGTTAGAATTGATACAACCAAAAATTAAAGACACAATTTTAACATATACTAAAACTAATTTGAAAGTTTTGAGTTAACTTACTGTCTCCTCTCATTTGACAGAAGAATGTTGAAACTAGTTTGTAAGATCTTTTGGTAACTTTATAATATGAAATGAGCTGACGATCTGTCCCAACTAGACTCTAATTTATTTGCTAAGAGAATATACTATGTTTAAGAATGCTTTTGATACGCTTTTACACAAAGAGGTATTTAAAGGCCAAGGATCAAAGTTAAGATTGTGTTGATTAATCATCCTTATAATTTCTGGGGAAAGAAACAAATTCAGAATCTTGTCCATTTTGGCATCAATTATCACAGATAACTGGACGATAAGAAACAATAAACCACTCATTTCGATTTATATTTAAATAATTCTTATTACAACAATTTAAACGAAAGAAACACTTTGAACACTTTCTTTGAATTTTCATTTGAAGAAAATGCAAAGCGGTTTTATACTCGAGGTAAAGCGTCCTTAAAATGGAAGAGAGAATAAACTTATTCATCTGATACACTTCCTGATATCTAATTTAGTACTAATTGCGAAGCTTGGCTCCAATATTTGTAATTGAAATATCTCTATTAAAAATGACAACAATAACAACAAATTAGTGACTCGATTAGTTGTATTAAGAAAAATTTGTTTTTTTTCAAAAGACAACTGGATTATGCATTTGTACCTACCTATCATAACTTACATTAGAATACTAAAACTAAGTGCACAGCTACACCTTTTGATTTTACTTACACTTACATCAACTCTCTTAAAAAAATTAAAATTATTCAAAAATCCGAGCAAAGTGAAAAGAAAAAATTATATACAAGACTGTTTTTTTTGTATATATTTCAGTAGTAACTGTACATTTTCTGAAACGACTTATGTAAAAAAAAAATATTTATTTTAAACATTTTAATTAATCTCTTTACATTGTATCAATTCTGATTATAATATAATATGTTGCTATAAATCTGTATTTGCGACTGTTTGCATATGGTAGATATAAACCTCATATTTTCCTTCCAATGCACTACCTAATAAAAAACACTATATTTTCATTATTTTTTACATATAAAAGGACCCATACCTAAATTTTCAATAAAGAATTTCTACCTACGATTTTCTTATTTATTGCAAAAACTTTTCTTTTGATTGTATTTAAATTATACCCTTTTTTTTGTTTCTAGGATATTTAAAAGATTTATGACAATAAATCGCATTAAATTTCCTTTCCAATATGAAAAATAAATATCCCAATTACTGCAAATTATTTTAATAATATAAAATAAAAGTTGAGTTTGCCTATAATAACTAGAAAAATATATTTTCATGATATTTTCACTTTCAGGGATGTGAAATCTACGCAATAAGAGCGTTGAAGCTAAGTGAATGTTATCAAAATGAATATAAGACTTTGCACTAATCTGAAGGTACTTGACTTGCTTTTTTATTGGTAAGATTTCAGAAAAATAATATGGTTAATACTGTTGTAATAGGGATTACAACCTTAAAATGAGTTTTTCAAGACTTCGATACGTTATCCAAAAACTTAATTATCAAAATATATTTACAGTAAGAGAGAGAAAGGTAAATTTAAAAAAAATTGTGAGAAAATAAGACAAAATATTCTAGTTTTAAATTTTATTGAGTAAAAACGAAGTGATGGGTCGACTATTTATCCACTGAAACAAAACTATTTATCCAAATTAGATGGCCTTAGTTTAGCAATCCAGCTAGTTTTTGTAATTAGTATAAATTGCTTGCTTCGTTTCTTTATTTAGAGTTTTATTTGAACCAAAAAACCTTATATGAGATCGTTATGTAATCTTGCAAGTATTTTAATTCCAAATGTTATAGTTTTTATTTTAGTTTTTTTAAAGCGATTATTTTATGTCCTATGTATTGTGCCTCAGCATATTTTTTACTTTGATTTGCTTCTCAATCAACCTTATCTCAAGTTGCAGAGATTATAATTATTATGTAAAGAATTTAATTATCTTCTCTTAAAATTTGTTCGCATGTTGCTGCATCACTTTTAGGTAATGCTAGTTTTTAATGCTTATCATTCTGATATTTTGATATTATATTGTTTGATTGGGAATATTATTTTATACATTTTTTATATAAAATATCGCATTTTAGTGAGTCGATAGTGTTGTATTGAAGAAGATGAACAACTTTTTTTTAGCTGGGACACATAGCTTTAACACTGCTTTTATACAAAGATTTGACATACACAATAACATACAATAGTTTTTGCTTTAGAAGAAAAATAAATAAGAGCAAGAATCACACGAGACAACATTTTAGGTCTTGCACTTTATTTATCATATAAGAGTGATATATAAGAGTGAATACAGAAAGCATTAATAATTGCATTTGCAAACGACACTGCAATTCTGACTATAGGGGAAGATATAAACAACATGTCAAGCAATCTTCAAAGAGATTTTAGATGTCTTCACATAAATTTAGTTTAGAAAAAGTTGAAAGATTAACAAACTAGTATCATTAATGGCAGAGCTATAGGATAAAGAACACAGCCAAGAATCTAGGTATGACACTACGCTTAAGTGGAAAGCTCATGTAATAATGAAAAAGAGTAATTTAATATAAAATGTCATAAAAAGATAATGAAGTAATGTTGTACAGTAAATATAGAAATATATAATATTATTTAATATTTAATTAAAATATTAAATCTTTTAAGCTTTGTTATTAAATCTTAAGAAAACCATTGTGTGACCTTAATCAATTTATTTGATATTAAAAATAATTTTATATTAATGGTTAGTTCACAAGACCAGTTTTAATAAAATAATATAGAATAAAAAAAAAATGTATTTTATCCCAATGACAAAGGGTACTGTGGACCAAATCTAGAAGCCCATAAGACATTTTGGTGTTCATCGGTTGTTAAACCTGGGACATTTCGGCTGAAAGGCAGGCGCTCTACATACAGTGACACCCAGCTTGTGTGAAT
This sequence comes from Argyra leucocephala, assembly GCA_963942445.1. NCBI lineage: Eukaryota > Metazoa > Arthropoda > Insecta > Diptera > Dolichopodidae > Argyra > Argyra leucocephala. Next base: position 120,863,688 of record OZ012678.1, read on the forward strand.
GTCTGAATAGTGTGCAAACCCAGTTTATTATCACATAAATAGTTTGTCTTTGGTAATCTATATTTAGCTTTATTCTGCTGAGTTTTATTTAATAAATAAAAACAAAAGTTATACAACTGATGTTAATTAATTCCTTGATGTAGCCCAGGGATTCTATTTTATTTAAAAACATTTTTTTTTTTTATTTCCCAATGAAACATTACAATCTGTCTCTGAAGGAGACATTCACTAGTTTGTATTACATTTTTTATGCAGATGAATTGCACTGACTAGCGAATGAAATAACCCAGTGGTCAACCACCCATGATGCCAACATTATACTCCATTGTATTTCTTGGCCCTAATTTGATTGTTCCTATTGTTTACTGGTAGCTGCAGGATCCTAGGACGCTTAAGGCGACTTACATCACTTGCAGTCAACAAGCTACTTGCCAGTCTGTTTGGATGTGCAGCTAATCTTATCGGGTACTTTCTGTTTGTATTTCTAATCTCCTCCTTAATGGATCTAAACTGCAAATCACGATGTATGACATTATTATTGACAAATCAAGACGCGCCAACTATCAATCTTAACAGCTTTGACTGGAAACGCTGTAATATTGCAATATTTGAGTTGCTGGCTACTCCCAAAGTTGGATTCCGTAGGTCCGTATCGGTTTCAAGACAGCTTTATAAATCAGCAGCTTGTTTTCCAATGACAACGGCTAGTTGCGGCCAATCATCCAATACAATTTGCTTAGCTTCAAGCCCAATTGCTTTCTTTTGTTATGAATATGGATTTTCCATGTGAGTCTCCTGTCCAAGTGCATGCCAAAATACTTTACAGCCTCTTTTTGAGGTACTACTTCGTTATTAAGTACAAACACTGGACAAGTTTTTCTCTTTAGTGTAAATCTGATATGTGTTGATTTTGCTCCATTCAACCTGATTCTCCATTTTTTTAGCCATTGCTGAACTTTGTTTATGCTGTGTTGCAGAATCTCTGAAGCATGCAGTCGGTTACTATGTGAGGCCAGTATTGCCGTATCATCAGTGAAAGTGGCGGTGGTTGTTTCATTAGTTGTTGGTAAGTCTGCAGTGTAAATGAGATATAAAACAGGACCTAAGACGCTGCCCTGTGGTACACCTGACATAATTCCATTAGTTGGTGTATAGGCACATTGATGCTTCACCAAAAAGTGTCTTTCGATAAGATATGACCGCAGCAATAAATAATAGTTCTGTGGTAACATTTTTTTAAGTTTGTACAGCAATCCTTCATGCCAGACTTTATCAAATGCTTGATTAATATCTAGGAATATCGCTGAACGGTACTTTTTCCTCTAGGCTTAACTTGATTCTATCTGCTATTCTATGTATTTGCTCAATAGTTGCATTGCACTATTTGTGTAATAGTTGCACAATTCGTTTCTGAACCCGTACTGATGTTCTGGAACAATTTTGCTTTTTTCAAAAATCGGTTTTAACTTTCCAAGAATAGTCTTTCTAGTATGTAGTTTTGATAAGCACAGTAGTATGCTAATCGGTCTGTAGGATGTAATTTCTTCACTTGGCTTGAAAACATAAAGACTTATAATATTGTAGTCAAACCAAATTGAAATTAATGGTCGGAAGTGCATTCAGGGTTGGAATAAAAAATAAGGTAAGATGGACTAACAACATATTTCATAACGAATCAAGGCCAATGAGGAAATAATAGTGGCGTACTGATAATTATTATTCAACAAAAATTTGCTTTTTATTTCCAACAGATAAAAATTGTTACACCTTATTTCAAATTTTATATCTATAATTTATTGAGATGTCTCTTACTCTAATTCTGCAATCAGTAACATATGTTTTCTTCTTTTATAATCACTTAAAATGAAAAGAAACTACAACTTTGAACGTTAAGAAGAAAAAAACAATCCTAGTGAGGATGCAATTTTAGTCATGATATACAAGGAAACCTTTTATTTCTCTTATTTTTTTTTTTATTTTGTTTTTTCCTCCTTGTTAAATCCTTTAACGATAAAATTGTTTCTAATGGGTGCAAACAAATAAAAATTTCTATAGCATAAAAAATAAAAAAAAATTTAAAAAAAAACTAACAAAAAATTGTTAAGGTAAACGCGAGAACACAAGGGTAAAATTAAAAGAACAAACAGTAAGAACAAAAAAATAAAAAAGTTTTATTATTTTTCTTACCTAGAGTCGAACAGAACACAAAAACTGAACAGACAAAAAAACAAAAAACAAATACTCTTTCTCCTTCATTAAAGATCGTGCTTTTTAAATTGCATTACTATTAAAATGCTATAACCAATTTCAGGCACATATACACACACATACACATGTACAATGTACTTAAAGAAGGTCATACCACAATAAACTTTTAACGTGAATTATTTAAGGATATAAACAGCCGCAGCAACAGTATATACAATACAAAGTTAACAAAAGAGAAACATCATATTTTCTATGTCTACTATCGCCAGACAAAAAATGGTAGTATGGTATATAATAAAACAAAAGAACAAAAATAAAGAATATTAAATAGAATAAAAGTTCAATTTAAAGATAGAAAGAAAAAAAAAAAAATTTTTGTTACTAGCTCGTATGTACATTGTTTCCCACAACCACACACTTTGTATTTTAACACAGGAAATCCTTTCTTATGTTACAATGTTACTAAAATAGCGTAACGTTTTCTTATTATAATAATGTATAGGTACAGTTATAATATTTTCTCATTCCAAAAAAAATAAGAAAAAAAAATATGTATATATATATATATAATATATATATGTATTATATAGATTATATTATTTTCTCTTTCTCTATTTGTTCAAAAGTTTGTTTCACCCCACCCAACGCAGTTTATTTTCAGATTTTAACTTCACCCCATATCAGAAAAGCCTAATAATATTTATTGATGTTAAGTAAATAATATATGAGTCCCATGAGATTTTCTTTTTGTTATTTTGGTTTTTCTTTAACAAAAATATACAAATATAACTGTATCTTCTTCTAAACTAAATTTGGTTTTTCTTCTTATTCTTGTTTTTGTTTTATGTGTTCATCTTTAAAGGTATTAAACATTTTTTTTTTTTTTTTGTATTCATTTTTGTTTTTTATTCGTACTTAAATATTTTATTCTCATATTTTGGTTCTTTACGATATTATTATTATATTCGACAAAAAAAAAAAAAAAGAAAAACAAAAATAAAAAAAACAAAAATAGAAAAACTAAATTTATTGAAAGTCAGAAAATGATGCGTTTCTTGAGACGGAAGGAAATTTACAAAAAAAAAAAAGTTTAACTTTTCTATTGTAACTGTATAAAGTTGATACCTTTAATATAACGGTGTATATGTTATCAATATAATATTCTTTGAAGAAAACTTTGAAGCGGAGATTCCTGTTCTGGGTTCCTTCATTGTTTATACTCTCTATTCTCTAATAAAATTTCAACTCCTTGTAAGGACAATTCAACAAAAATAAAATAAAAAGGATAGGTAGCAGTTATATATGAGTGAGAGAGAATTTTTGAAAATTAATGGCGCATCTAAGATAGTTGTACGCATCAGAGAACAATATATTTACAAGCCGGAAAGTATTTTATTGTTGTTTGTTTTTGTTCTTGTTTTTATTTTTCTTCAAATTTCACTTAAAATATGAAAAATAAGTTTTGCTTCGATTTGTTTCTGTAATAGTAATTCTACCATTACATAATAATACGTACATGTACGTATTGATATTATAATATTGTGTTTTGTATACGTATTTTGAATTTTTGAAGCGTGATATGAACGTGAGTAGGGCATGACATAAAGGATTGAAGAATTGAATAGACAAGAAGTATTATTTTGTTTTTTTTTGGTTAAGGAAAAAGTAGTGAAAAATAAGTCATCTTATTTTTGAAAAATTTATTAGTATTTAAGTTCATATAATATTACCATTATAGATTTATTATATTTATATTATATTAATTGTTACGGCAGTTTATTTAAAAAAGAAAAAAAAATAGATAGGTACATATTCAAGCTTCTGTAATAATTCAGTAAAAGTTTTATTAAATAGGAGTAAAATTTTGGTTAACTGTGAATTATTTTAATTCTTTCAGGGGCAAGGAGTGAAATAAAGTGAATAGTAAACATTTATTGGCTACATTTTGTTTAATTCGTTCATTTGGAACTAAAAATAAAAAATATATACATATATCATTAAAGAGTCCTGTGTAAGGACGTGGTACAAAAATCATACTACCGCCCAAATAAAGATGCATTTTCTGACGAAAACTATTAAACCCACTTTTAGTCTTGCTAAAGCTCAAAGGAGGTCAACATGTTGAGCACATCTAATTGGTTCGTCTTTGATAACCTTTTTTACTGCAATGGCCACACCGACGAAGGCTTGTCTTTATTGGTTAGTGACTAGAAGCAGCTTCACGTACAGATGATTCAATATACGACTTTTTTTTTATTTGAATGGTTTTTATTGTATTAATTTTTTTAGTATTTTGTGGAGTATTCATAAGACTCCGAATTATATATAACTTGAACTCTTTCAGGGGTCTACAGTTGTCATAAAATTTTGATAAATGTATGCATTTACCACGAATACATCGAGAAAGTGGAAGAAAATTTCATGTCACCTTTTTTTACTTTTCCTATCGATTTCATAATATTTTTTTAGTTGATCGAATTTGTCAATATTATTCATGGGCATGTAACCACTTCCAGACTTCCATCCACTTTTTGCCCCAGAACTGTCGTTAGCTTAGATGCACCATGAATATTAGGCAATGCAATGACTGCTATTTTGTTTTCCACTTCTGAAATAGTAACCCAGAATCGCTTGTGCGCCACTCATATACTCCCCGGATAATTTATTATCAGCCTTCAAATCTGATGGATCTGGTTCTTCGCCAAGTAAAAAATTGATATAATTTTGTAAGACGTTTTCTTTATTTATATCATCACTGAAAGCAGAACAAATAGATTCAAGATCAAGTGGTATTTCTGCGATTTCTTCATCATCCATCAATATACATTTCAATATTTCTTTCGCTGTAAATGATTTTTATTCATTACGTTCTAGTCATTCGAAAAGTTATTTATATTATCACTATGAGTTCATTTTTATTGTGAAAAAAATTTACTTACCGTTTACTTTTGATGAAATAAATAACGGTCAATATGGCTAAATAAATGTGCGACGGTATAAAATTTATACCACTCTATTCAAACACAAAATATTTATTATTTCGAATATGTACGGTGGTACGAAATTTAAGCCAGCGTGTTCAAACTATTAACACTTAATTTTCTGCACTAAATTTTACCAAAACTCAACTGCACGACGTTCCATTTGTATAATCCTAAATGAAGTTTATAATATATTTAAAGACCGTATAATAGAAAAGACAAAATTATTCTGAAAAAATAAAACCCGTTATCTCATGTCTCAACTTGACCATAAAAGAGCTAAACCCTTGAAAGAGTTAAGATGTAAATATCGATATTTCGAAAGATGCATCTTCGTTGCTGGCGACTATCAATTAATCGAAAAGAAATTTACGTGCATATTATGTATTTCGATCGATTTCAATGGATCTTAATCGAATCGTTCATCGTTATCGTTAGAGTTATTCGATTGTTAGTCCCATTATCTATTTCGATTCATATTTTATAAGTGATCCCAGTATTAATTTGAAATTTACGATAAAAATTTCATATTCAAATTATTGTTCGAAAAAAAATCAAATAATCTTATTATATTTGAAATTTTAAGGTTTAAAAAAGTTAAAAGTATTTAAAATAAATAGAAATTATTAAATTATAAGTTAACTAGCAAAGTCCCCCGACCTTGTCCGATTCGAACACAAAATGTATAGAATATAATTCAATTAAGTTTGATTTATGAACCGAATTAAAATAATTTTTAAAAATAATACACTTGGTTTACCAAAAATAATACACTTTTTTTTATTACGACAACAAAACCCACAATACCACAACTTGAGCTTTGTAATCAACATTTGTCCGATGAAGTAGAAATAACCACGTTCCTTGTTGTTGCTATCCGTGGTCACCTCATATATAGTTATCCATAAGAGAAACAATCTTCTTTCAGTTGCAAAGACCAAAAAATGTTACAGTTTGTGACATGGCAAACCTTATCTTACTGAAAATTGGAAGCGTTTAAGCTCAAACGGTACTTCTAATGATATTAGCGGAGTTCTAGGAATAAAAGTGTTTACACTTACAGAATCAGTTTTATTTTACGCTTCAATGAAATAAGGATTCAAAGTTCTTATTATTAATCTAGTACAATAGTTTTGGCTGCCTCAAATTTGATAGAAGTACTATTGAAGCTGCTTCGTTCAATTTCAATTGGTGAGGAGAAAATCCTGTCTAATCCAATGAATAAAGAAATTCCGTTGGGTAATCCATTTTGATTGATAAGCGTATCCAGCGATTTGAGTTCCTATGTATAAATTTTTATATCTGTAACACAATTGTTTTTAGAAACATTCCTGTTAGGTGTTAGGAGTTGTATGGTAGCTAGCCGAATATATCATTTGATAGGTTTGTTAATTGTCCAGTCTGGTTATTTTGCTGATAAATAATTGTGTTAAATTTCAGAATACTATTTAAACATGCACGGCGTACAATGAAACAAACAAACAGGCAAACAAACGTTCCCTTTTATAAGTATAATTACATAGATATATGATTGGTCAATGAAGAACAGTATACAAAGCTAATAAAGCTATGATATGAATTGGTAGGAATAAGAAAGATAAAAAAATTGGGTATATGTACTAATTTTAACAAATATATCCCCCGAGAAACACAAAGGGCAGGGGCAGGATATGCTCAACACTACACCATTGAAATTCCTAGATGGTAAAAGACAAGTTATGCAAATTCATTTATAATCTCAACATCCCGAGTGTGAAACCAAATTATGAACTAAATAATTTCAGAACGAACACCTTCGTTCGTAATTGTGTTCCTTCCCTTCTACCTTTCTGCTTTCATAATTTTCCTTTTCCATACTAGCCAAACGTACTAATCGGTATAAAATTGGTCCCCACCTAGTGTTTTGGCTATGTATAAGCAAAAAAATATTAATCGATTTCAGTTGTTACGCCATAATCAGAAGACTGATTAATTACAAGTATTGAATTATACCAAAAATAATATAAACTATAGTCTATATTATTATGTTTAATTAAATCTAGAAGTTTTATTCTTTTTTATTCAAAATATTTCACCTAGAGCCTAAATCATATTAAACAATATATAATTGGTAGGAAGTTGTAAATCGAATGACTCAGTATTTAAGTTATATTCATTGAGACAAAATTATTTCAATTCTGAATATATAACCTAATAAAACTTGATGACTATTATTGATTTCTTTTATGTAAAATGGGGCTTTTTGATTTCGTAAATAAAAACTCGATTCATAAAAAATTAATCAGAAAATTTTTAATTTAATAAAATATCTCAGGTTTCAATAGTAGCTTACGTTCTCCGAAACTAATAATCATAAGCGTAACAATAGTATTTGCAATCGTATATTATATTCTTCCTCTCTATTTATATTGTTACTATCTGAAAATTGCCAATAACAAAAAGAAATATGTAAATTATCATCTATTGAACTAAATATTTTATAACTGATAATATACAATACCCATCCGGTTCCGAAGTTATTTACAGTAAATAACTTTAGAATCAAAATTTTCTCTTTATAAAATAACATTTTTCTTTTACATAATAACAGTAAGTATATGAGCATAGTTAAAACCTAATAACAGGAAACATTTTTAAATTATGACCACAACAAAATTCAACAACCACCAATGTCCAATTAAGGACACATTAAAACATAAAAAAAAAATAATAATAAAAAAGAGTATAATAAAACAAAAATATTATTGTGTAGAAAATCTGTTAATTTATTCCACTAAAAACACATAAAATCCTCAATTAAGGGCAATAAATTAATTTAACCAAAACGAAAATAAATAAAATATTTTAAAATTTACAATTTTATGAATCCCAAAGGTGTTACGAATTTACTTGGAAAAATTCATTTATATGAAAATATTTTCATTTAATTCACACACAAAAAATTTATTGAAACAACCCCAATGAATGTTTTAATGAAAAAATTTTTGAGGCTTTTCAAATATACAGATTTTAATGAGTTAAAATGTTGAAAAAATTGTAAAAGTAAAAAAAAACAAAAAAAAAAATTTGAAATTATACAAAACAAGTGCGTTAATGACAAAAAATTATAAAAATAAGTATAATAAAAAAAAAAAATAAAAGTAAAACACCGCAGACGATTGGTAAAATAATCATAATAATAATGATAAAACAAAAAAAAAAAAAAGAAAACATTTAAATCAAAAATGAAAATGCATTAATTAAATTTATTGAGAAAATTAAAATCTTGAAATAAAGGTTCCAAATTAATCAATTATTTTTACACATTCATTTTCAAAATATTTTAACATCGGCAGTCTTGGCCCTTTCAATATTTATTCTGATAAACTAATATTTAGCACTCTTTAAGAATATTAAAATAGAATTAACTATTTCAGATTTACAGTAATTGATGCAGTTGTCGAATAAATAATTTGAGGTCTCAGTATTGTTAGTTTTCTTTTAAATTTTGCTCAAGGATTCTAAAATGCTTTTGAATGTGGTAGTGAAAATTGTTGATTTTTTTTTTAAATATTTTATAGTTAGTAGGTTTTGTTTCTCTATTAATTACATTTCACCATAGAAGTTTTTTCTTTTAACGAAAAATTTGTCGTCTTACCATTTCAGGCTGGGTAAGAAACAGCTCTCATTAGAAACATTTACAGGTAGATATTAATTCAGTTCTCATCATAAATTAAATAATAAAAAAAATAGACCATTGAATCCACCACATAACTTCAACATTTTACATACTCTTCCCTAACCATGATGGCTGAACAATTAAATTATCAGAATATAAAAAATATATGAATGGAGATGAATCAAAAACTAAAATTAAGAAGCTCAGCTTAAATAAAAAACCAACCTTTTTGGTTTTCTATTTCGTGCTACAGGTTTCTTATATTTTCACTTAGGAAATGAAAATTGGTAATTTGAATATTTCTTTATATTATTCCTTACAACAACTAATCAACATGTAGGGTACATTTTACTTTTATGTCATTTTAGTAGTCCATTTGGTTAATTAGTTGAGAAGGTCGTATAATACATATGGATCCATCGTTGCCACGTGTGGGCCCGTAGCGATCCCATCTCACAAAATGAACCATTAACTATTCTCATGGCATAACCGTAGTTGTTACAAAACTGTGTATCTTGAAAAAGATAATGAAATATTATAAGGTTCTTCAGGTTAGTAAGTAAATTAACTGTATGCTAGATTTTATTAGAGGATGCTTGCAGCAACGAAACATTGTTATTGTAAAAACTAGCAGATGCAAGATCGAATATTTTTCTTGTATACGTACTTATATATAGATTTACAAATTTAGTGAATACAAAATTGTTCGTACCATTGAAATATGTAGCAGAAAGTGATTTCTAAAATATTTAAAAAAAAAAAACATTTTATCAACTCTAATAACTTTTTTTTATTTAATCCGGTGATTTTGTCCTGTAATTTCCTAACAATAATGAAATATTAAATATTCATAAACCAATCGCCATGTGAATATTTAAGTGCCCAATATAGTACATCGGGTAATTTTTTCATATTTTGACATATTATGAGATGACCAATTTTTATACTTCAAATTACCTAAGATGATTTTCCTTGTGCAAAAGTATTTTTTACGTTTTTTAAAATTTACTTACGATGAAACTGAGATTTAAATCAATATTTATCAAAATGTTCTTAAGTTGAGTGAAGATCATTTACAAAATTTACATTGAAAAAATTTGCTTTCTTAGCCTTTATTCAGCTGGAAAGGTACACCTGTACCTTTTGCATTTTACTTTGTGAATATTTTCGATGCAAATTGACTTAGAGACTTGAATCTTTGTAAGAATTGATTTTTTATCAAAATATATATTTTAAAACTTTTTTGAAGTAAAAGAAATAATTGGGGGGTGGGTAAGCCAGCCATTTTTTGTTTGTCTACATGTTCATTTGGAAAGGTACACCTGTACGTATAATGCATTTAATATGAACTTTTGTGTTAAAATATGAAAATATTATTTTTTATATCATAGAAAAAATTTATTTTAACCGTATATATTTTTTTCTATACATTACCTTATATTTTTCATTTACATAAAGTTTATATAATAAATGACGGTGCTTGGGTAATACAATTTTCTGGGCCTGAAACGTATATAATCGTGTACATGAAAAAATAAAAAACAATATAATTGACTTTCCTTGCTACCTGTGCGGCAGATAAAATTTCAAAGTTGTCCATCTAGTTACAAAACTTTATAGTATGATCAAATACTTTTCTGGAACAATGTCTTTTTTTTATATAACATTTTTTGAACCAGATGCACTTTTGCTGTTTCAAGTCCGAACTTCATACTAAATACTTCGTCAAAAAGAGAAATGCTTAATAGACCTTCTTTTTCCTAAAATAGCGTTACTTCCAAAAAAATATTGTAGAGAATAGATTCCCACAACACAAATAAAACTAAATTTAAGAGTAAAAGCAAAACAAATACAAAAATAATCACAATATAACAAAAATAGTACAAATCAGAGTAAAATTCATACAAATTGTTTAAAGGTATAGGTGCACCTTTCCAGCTGAAGTAAGGGTTTTGAAATGCCAGCGGAATAAAGGTTAATTACAATTCAGATTATTTTTCGCGTGCATGTCTCACCTATGGAACGGTAAATCATAAGATTGGATGAAAAAACTAAGTAGTTGTGATTTTGTTCTCTTGTAAAAGAGACGTGCGTGAAAAAAAAATTTAAATTGTGTTAGTAAGTTAATAATAATTTAGTAATAATAGTAATCTAATATTAGGAATAAATTTCTAATAGTAATTAATATAAAATAAATATAAAATAATCGTGTGTGTTCTGTAATCCACTTTTTGTGAAGTGAAATGGTGAAAGTGAAATTTGGTGTTCTGCAATCCGAGTGAAGTGAATTGAAATGAAATTTGTGAAATAAAATTTCGAAAGTGAAATTTGGTGTTCTGCAATTCGAATTCGTTCAATTTTTGTCGGATTCAATTCACTCGTATTTTTAATTGTGATTTGGTAGTGAAAAGGTGAATTTAGTTATTTATCTACATTTTTAACTGTTGAATTACCATTTGATTATTTTTTGTTTTAATGTTTAATTTTAAAATTTATTAGTATGTAATTTATTAGTACACATGTCAATATATTAGACCTCTCATAACGTTACTCATGTTACATGTTACTTATTATATTTAATTTAAAGAACTTTATTTTACTTAATAAAAAGACTGAATTGAATTTTTTATAAAATAGTTTTTATTTCTTCTAAAAATTTAATTTAATTCTTCGTCTAATATTTTCTCTATTAATTCTTTTCTTTCTTTGGTTTTCTATTAATATGGCATCCATTTTTGTTTACTCTTCAAATATGTATTTTAAATATAAAAAAAACTGAATTGAATTGAAACACATCAGATTTTTTGACATTTCACAAACTTAATTCGAAAATTTTCGAAATCACATGAAATACAGAACACTACATTTCATTCCGAGTGAAAATGAAATTTCATTCCGAATCCATTCCGAGTGGATTACAGAACATGCATGAATAATTGTGTTTTTGTAATAAAAATTTATCATCGATGTAAATATGGATCGAAAATATGAAGGTAAGATTTAAATTATCTTTTTGTACTTTCTAAACAAATTTGGAAAAGCAAAGCCAGAACTGTAAAATTCTTACTATTAAAAATCGAAACAGAACTCTATCCAAAGAAATTTTCTTTGAAATCAATGGAAACAAAATACCTATATGTCAAAAATGATTTTTGGTATCATTAGACGAAACTGAACAAATAATAAAAACAGTTACGAAGAGAAAATTAATGTCAACTTCCGGTTCGATTAAGGTACATATGAACCAGAAAACAAAGTATCAGAGGAACAAATAGAGCAAATTCATAAACATATCAACAGCTTTATTAAATACGAAAGTCATTACACGCATTAGCAATTTTCCCAAAAATTCTTCAATTCTGATTTAATGTTGTAGAACATGTCTCAACTTTACCCAAAAAAAATATTTCACCAGTGTCATATACCAGATATTCACAGGTTTTTCATAATATGGGAATAAAATTTATAAAGCCGAAAAAAGACAGGGGTAATAGGTCGGAAATTTTGAAAATTAAAATTGATTTCGCTGATCCAATCGAACAGGAAAAACATCACGAAAAAGCCGGCTTTGCATATAAAAGTAAAGATAAAGACAAAATATTAGCGAAAAATGACAAACCTATAACAGTGTTGACTTTGAACGCCGTCCTTAGAAACGTCCTTGCCCTTTTATAGAAGAGAAAACATATACGTGATTGTACGACCAGTAAACCTGCTTAATATATGTGGTACGAATCAATTGAGTGTTTTCTTGTAATTTGGGTTTATTTCTTTAATGAATTAAAAATTAATTTGATTTTTAAAATGTTTTTTTTTTTTATTTCTATTTGCTGCAATGCATGTAATTAATTTATTTACAAAAATACAAAATTATGAATTACACTTTAAATAAATCAATTAAAAATGAAAATCTTTCAAACAAACCATACTAAGCTCTTTAGTTGTGAATTTTTGCTCAGTAAAAATATATTAAATCGATTTATTGTCAAAAAAATACTGCCCAAAACCTTTTAAGATATTTTGCATTGTGTCAGAGTATTAATGGCAGTGCTAAATATAAATAAGTCAGAAAATCTTATTTAAACTGCTTACTTAAATCACTTGCTTTCAACGTCATTCAAATGAGCAAAGATGATGTTGAAAAATTGTGGCACTAAAATTTCTTAGATTACGAAAACTTTTTACAAAAAATTAGATTTTTAATGAAAAACGGCTCTACTGCAAAACTAATATTTTAGACTTAAGATAAGATGGCTTGTGGACAGAGATCTGTGCAGTTATTATTTTTAAATTTAAACGAATGATATTTTGCAGTTTTATGGGACACTTAACATACAAAATCCATAAACTCACATTGCTCATTATTGTTGAAGACGACTTTTTAAGTAAAATAAATTTTAACGTCTAAATTCTCTTTTTAACAATTTTAAATTTTCTAAAATAATTTTTGCTTTCAAAAAATATCATCTAATTAATAAGTTTTTTACCAACTTCATTTTCAAAAATCATTCCTTTTTATAATCTTTATTATACATATACATAGTTTTAATACTATTAATTATTAAAAACAAAACAAAAAATTTCAACTTCAAAAATCTTTCTTTCAATAATCTCTTTATAGAGTCGAGTACATTAATTAAACTCAACAAAATAACAAACCAAAAACAAAAACAAAACAAAAAATTCTTCATTTCAAGTCTCATTATTATTTTTATTATTGTTATTATTATTATCATTATTAGTTGAGTTGGCGTCATCACAACCACCTTCTTTTTATAAAATATCCTTAAGGAAGGATATTTTGTTATTTCGTTCAGAAAACACAAATATACCATATTAAATTTTGTTTTTGTTTTTTTTTAAAGAAAATTTTCTTTTAAAAAATATATGTGACAACTATAACTGTTCATTTTCTCATATTTATAATTCTGACGAAGTGAAGCAAAAAGTTTACAAAACTTTAGAAAAAAAAAAAATACAAAAACAAAAATGATTATAATAAAAAGGAAAATTTTAATGCAATTTCTTTGTGAATAAAAATTCAATTTTGCAACAGTTTATTTGTGTTCATTCAGACAATATTAGCATCAGTATACTAGATACTCTCTAATATTACCCTATAGTGAAATGAAAATAATAATAAAAAAAAAAACTATTTACAGTGCTACAATTTTTTAATCTTCAGTTCTTTAATAAAATCACCCAACCAACTGAAAGTTCTTAACTCAAGAATCAAATAGAAAAAGTTTGTTATAAGATGGATGAAAATGATTTGTTGTTATAAAAACTTGTTTTCCATTTGTTGTTGTTTTTTGATATTAAAATTTTATATTATTTAATTTTCTTAGTTTTTCATATTCTTTAACCCTTTTGATACGAAGGCGTATTTAAATAATATTATCTGGAGAATTGATTATTGGCCTTGAATCTTGATGATTTCTGTATGTGCCGATTTACTGTAACGGTTTTGTTTCAGAACGATTTCCACATGCGATTGAGTTCAATAACAAAGCCTAGATTGAAATATTTGACAAATTAAAATTATATTCAAAATAAAAACAATTTTTATAATATTTTAAATATTCAAATTATGATAACCATCACCTTTTATATTATAAAGGTGTTAAAAGTATAATAAATAAGAAAATAGATCAAAGTGTAGAACAAGAGAGGATAGAAACGGACGATAGTAACAAACTAAAAAATATCAAACCAAACACGAGATATTGGAAAAAGCTTAGCTTACTTAATAGAAGAGATTCGACCGTGTTTACTAGAATAACAATAGGCCATAATAACTTAACAAATAAATTTATATTTGAAAAAGCGATACCACCAAATTGTGCTTGTGGAGCAAACCTTAAAATTAGGCATCTGTTCGAAAACTGTATTCAATATTCAAGAGGTAGGAATAGATATTTAAAAACTATTAGTCTAGAGACACAATATAGAAAAGACATTATAGAAAGACAATAAATTTCCTAAAAGCTATTGGACTACACAAAACAATTTAAAACAATAAATGAAACAAATTTAATAAAACATGTTAAGTAAAAAAAATTAAATGTTAAAAAAAAAAATGGAATAAAATAGAAAATTTTTAGTTATAATAACTTCATATAATTAATATGTATATAAGAAAAATTTAATTATTTTATGGTGAAACAAACAAAAATAAAAATTTAAAAATATATTATATGCATAATAGAATATGTAATTAGAAAATAGGAAAAATTAAGAAAAAAAAAAAATAATGTAAAATAATAAAAAATTCATATTGTGCTCAAAGGCCACTTAAATAATGTTATACAAAAAAAAAAAATTCAAATATAATAATATACATATAAAAAACTATTATACATATATAATAACTATTATTAAATTATTTTGCTGCCATTTAATTCATTGTTTATCATAAATGTTAAGTTCATAGTATTTGAGACCATCTTCACGGAAAAATCTTTATCTTCTGATGGTGGTTATAAATACACAAACTAGGACGGCGCTCTTATCGTTTCGGAGCGACGATTAATTCTGATTGGTCGTTTAGCTGGAAAAAACTACCCTGATTCTAAATCATCACGTTTGAAAATCTAGCTTTAATGTTAGATGCCAAAATCATTTGCTTCAAATCAATGAATCTCGCTTCAAAATAACTGGGCTACTAAATATAAAGTTAATGTTTGTTTAGTTAAATCTATTTCCTTCGAAACTATTAAAAGAGAACAAAATTAGTTAGCAAAGTGTCAAACTAGAATGTCAAATTAGATAGAGTAGTTTTAGTCAAAATAATACTGGCAGCAGATATATTTTAGTCATCAATCTGGAAATGGTATTTTTTATTAGTTTTTTTTTTTATAAATACCCCCAAGCGTTAGGATATTAGTTTTTAGTACTCGCTAGGTTGGATGGAATAAGGCAGCATAGAAAAATGAAAAAAATATTGAATGATTACCAATTTATTTACATAAGGGAATTATTTATATTTCTCTTGAATTTCTGTAAGTTATACAAAACGTTGTTATTTAAATGTGAAAACAGATAATAAATGATAATTATGTCGACATTCTTGAATTTCAAATAATGAACAAGTGTCCGTAAATCTGTTATATGCCATCTTCATATTTTTATTATGTAGGGTGGTAATATTGTGCAGGTGTAGGTTGATAAAACAAAGACCGTTTAATAGCTGAAAATGGTCAAATCTTATATTCATCTTGATGTTATATTTTCCTAATTTTTCCATTTGATCAATTGGGTCTTTAATTGATCTTAGAATATTCTTGAGTTGATTGGTTCTGCTGCTATATACTTTGTCTAACTCGTTTTTTAGTTTCACTCTGAGTGGGATTGAAATCGCATAAAATTTCTATGCTACTCTTCTTTTGGGTTGTTGATCAGTGGGTAGAGCTTAGTGAAGGAAAAGAGTTGTTTAACCAGAAGGAACAAATAATTACTACGTATATGTTGAGTCTATTTTATTTAATTTTCCTGGCAGATGAACCATCTTTTTAACATTCGATGGACCATCTGATTGAAAGAGGCCATAATATGTTAATTGAAGTGGTTCGGAGGTATTCGGGATAACCGTGTCAATATCCGTAGGTTATCTATATATAGTTACACGGACGTTCTTGTTTTAGTTAATAATAAATTTAAGAACGGTATATGACTTTGTCTTTCTACTTCGACGTTAACTGAATATTCCTGTCTAGTTTTTCTTCTAAAATATTATCCACGTATAACGGTAAAAAACAAGTTATTATGAAAAGTAAATATCGTTTAAAAATTAAACGAATTCTAGAGAGCCTACAAATTAAAAGAATTCTAGAGAGTCTAATCGGTAGATGGTTAAAAATAAAATAAAATCCAACGATGATTCTTGATCAACTCTAGAATAATAGAATAGGAATAGGAGCATAATTAACCTAATGAAAATTTAATGATTACAGAACGAATGCAAGAGGTGTATAAATTACAAAAATAAAAAAAATTGGCAATGATTTTAATTAAACATATATATAGAACTATTCAATAGATACGACAGTACCACAGTCCCAAAGACAACACTACAAACAGACTTAGTGCATTAAGTCATAGTTTCCAGTTTTAATTAAGATTACAATAATTAAAACTATATGTTAAGTTCAATTCAAAAAAAGTTGATTAAAAAAAATATTATTACAAAGCTTATAATGATTTGCCAGGAGAATTGAAATTAATACTAGAGCTCAAGTTATTTAAAACTAAAATTAAAATAATTCTGCTAGCAACTATAATAATACTAATCAATAAATTGTATAACAAAAAAAAAATTATAACTTTTTTATTATCTTAACTGTAATCATGTCTAATCAATGATAAATTCACTATGTATATTGAAAATGTAAATTATAAGATCTTACAGCTATAGGCTAGGGTCCTCAATAAAAAAAAAAAGAAAAAAGATGTACTTTAACATCAACTGCTTAATTTGACTAATATACTACGACTTGTAGATCTTCAATGTATTCAATTTTAGTACACCAACTAATTTACCAATATGAAAATCAATTATTTTCAGTAACCAGGATTATAAAGCATTTTCAATTTCAATTTTAGTAACATAAAATTGTAATTAGTGCCGAAAAACTAATCCTAAGTTAGTATTAATATCTTTAGTTACTATTATTAAAACTTTTATTTTAGTGTATAGTCGACTGCATTCCTATATTATGTAGCAAAAGCAAAATTTTGAGAAAATCGTTTATTTAGGCCTGACGAAAATGTTGCCTGTACAAATTTCAAAATAATCAAACAAAAATTTTGGATTTTATAAAAAGTTGAACAAGTTTTTGGCAACATACATACATAGTTTTATAATTCTAATATTTATTAAAAAAAAAAAATCAGAAGAAAGCTATATAGAAATGTACTGTATAGTGTAAATCTTGACATGTGTTTAGACAATGAGGAAAAAAAATGGTCTGTTAGATAGTTATGAAATCATACGGAATGATTTTAAAACTTTTATAACTTAACAGTACACAAACTGTATTTTGGATAAACAGGCACAGCTTAACGGCTTAGAAAACAACAAAATGTAGGTTATATGGATAAATCAGAAAATATATTTCGAAAACTATAAGAGACACGTTTATTTTAACAAAATCGGATAGAGCATAACTGAAAATGATAATTGGAAAGACAATTTAAAAAAAAAATGACCTGTTGGATATATAGGACTGCAGCCGACGATAGCAAGATAGGAAAACCACTAACCCTATCTTTTCTATGTACCAAAGTGTACATATGATATATCTTTCTCTCCAGTAATTAATATATTAATAGAAAAGTACTTATTTGACTGATGTGTAAAACAATTTATAATAATTATTATTTCTACTCAATTTTTGACTAGACTTCTCCTATTTGGACCATATTTCGAAACAGTGTACCTAAAAGGTTTAAATAACTGATATTTTAATAACATAGTATTAAGAAATGAAATTTTAAGAATATATATTATTGTCTGTATGTATTAGCACTACAATGTGTATGTATAGCTAGTTTTATTCAAATTTTATTTCAATTTTAAATATTGTAGATGTTTACTTAAACAGATTCATTTTCTCAATGATTTAAATGATGACGACAATATTATTTGACTTTATATTTTTTATTCTCTTTTTCACATCATTCCACTGGGATACTGAAGTTATAATAATATAGAAAAACATAAGTATGTATGTGTATAATATAAGGATTAAAAAATATTTCTGTTGCTTTCGCACATACACGCGTATTCAATAATATGAGACGTGTGTATATTTTTAATATATAAAAGAAAATGTTTTTTTACTTTTTTCTGCTTATTGTTGTTATTCAATTTTTTTTTCCCCATTTGATATTTATGAGTTGATTCTAGGATAAAAAAAAATATAAGAAAATAAAAACAATATTTTTTTTCTAAAATTTTTGTTTTGAAAAATAAACTTTGAAAATTATTTAGTTTATTTTTTATTTAGAATAAAAATAATAATAATAATAATAGTGTATGTGAATATTAATACCTTTGATGTTTTTTTATATTTTGATTTTAAATTTTAGATTAAAATTAATTTTGATTTTTAATTAAAATTTGTTGTTTACAATATTAAAATTAAAAGAAAATAGAAATGTGGCTTATTAAATATTAAAAATTTAATAATAATCTACAAGACTATGTTTTTTAGAAAAATCTGTGTTTTTGTTTTTGCAATTGGCAAGAAGATGTGAAAAACACTATGGCCATAAATGAATAAGGTTATTATATTCCTTATCCTTGTTAGCAAATCCTTCTTAGTATAACATCCTTTTTAGTGTAACATTTTTTTTTTCTTCTGCTATTTCCACTTCTGGAACCTAAGAGATCAATTTAATTTGTTTTTTACTCATTGCAAATTCGGTATTATAATGAAAAATGAAGTTTTTCAGGACATCTGTTTTTTTCCGATTTATCATTTGCCTTCGATTTTTTCTTCGATAATTATTGGGATGCAGCCCGTTTCTCAGAAAATCACTGCCTTCTGCTGATTTTGCATTTGCTTTCATTTTTTTCTTTGATAATTATTTGGAGTAGTACGTACGGCCAAAAGTGCTTATCTCTCTGTGTTTGATGTCTTGGAGTATCATACTTCTTTATCATTTTCTATCAGTCTCAGAACCTTGAAGTTTGTGATTTTAGGCCGGTAGCACCATACTTTAAAAACCTCTAATTTATTTAGTGCTTTCATTTTTGAAATTGAAATAAAACAATTATAGAACCTTAAATACCGCAATTAAACTTTGATGTTTATATCTCAATTGCAAAATACTTCCTTATATTTCCAAAATGAGTTTTTATTTCTATTCCATATCTGATCATCTTACTCGGGTTCAAATCCACTTTAAGCCAACGACTAAATATTTAAATCTATACACTTACTCACATAACGTTTGACAACAAACTAGGTTATAAATTGGTTAACGTCATCAATCATCAGATGTTGTCGGTCGTTTAGATTACCAGATTACTGCATTGACGGCATAACGGATATTCTTGATGTAAGTTCGATTTAATTTAATTTCCTTATTTACAGAAGGATTTCACATATCCAATACATTTTATTACATACAAAACCCAACCCAAAATATGCTATGTTAAGCTAAATTTATCTAAGTGATAAATTTTGTATCCTACATGATGAATATCAGCTCATGATGATTTAGTTAAAGCAATCTTCGTTTGATCTATAAACCCATATTCTCTTAGAAGCATAACAATTGGGGCTTTACACTAAATATAGTCTTAAGACTATATAAACTTTGCATTGTTAGCTATAGATCCATTGCATGGGTTCCAAGGACATTCACAGAAAATGCCAGTACAAAGACTTGCGTGTCTCTGTGCATAAAGTGCTTTAAGAAACACAAGGTATGCAATACTTTTTGGGCTTCCACCCCTGCACCTTTTTGTAAGAACGGAGGCCTTCAAAGTTGCAAGAAGGTTGCAAACACTAGGAAATACTAGAGGATGTAGGATCAAACATTAGAGACTATCTAGGTCCTCAAACACCTCAGATTATTTCACTGACGGGTCATTTACGGCTCTAGGCGCAGGTGCTAAAGTGTTCTTTGAAAAACTCCAGTTTCTTCTTGACCAAAAACTGCACGGTTTCCAGTCTGGAGTCTTTGCTATAAACGCAGCAGTGAAAAGTCTTACTTGTTTATTGGTACATGAATAAGTACATGTGTAGACTAGCATTAAGTGACGACCCAACCTGGAAACCGCCATACATGTTGTATAGGAAAGTGCCCAGTTATTTAAAAGCGGAGACTCAGGCTGTCAACGGTCAAATTTATTTGCCCAATATCAAAAGGTTCCACTGAGTTTAGAGGTGGAGGAAGTCATAAAAGGCTGAAAGCCCAAATTTCGGCCCTGACGTATTAGGGCCACCTCCGTAACAAAAAAAAAGACGCATAACTGACGCGATTAAAAACCGGTCTAGTTAAATATATATTTTTGTAAGATTCTGTAAGATTGGTAATAGAAAATTTTACTGTTAAGTAGTACTGAGAAGCTCTTTTGTAATCATATCAATTGAAAACTGTCCCGTCTGCACTTAACAAGGTATAAATATATTTTTTATATTAAGTGATACTGACGTACGATACGTGTAAGAAAATATGAATCAGAGTCTTAGTAAAAGATCTTTTGTACTCTTTAGATTCTATTAATACTATTAATCTCATATACTATAGAAAAAAATCGGTAGGTAAGTTGGGGACAATCTTCAGGTTCATGCTGAATTATTATTGTTGTATTATTGTTATTTTAGTTGTAATATATTATTAGTAATAATTAGGAATATCTGAATTACAGAGCTTTTTTCACTTTGATTAAAAATTAGTAATCAGAACATAACCTACTGCTCAATATCGAAAACACAGGTGATTACTACTTTGTATTATAATATTTTTATTTTTAAAAAAATTTTAATAACATAAAGTTATTTCTATTCCACTCTTTCATATCTCAGTACCATAGGTACACAAAAATTGATACAATAATTAATGTAATCATTGAAATAAATGTAAGGAAAATTAAAACACTTTAGTAACAGTATGCATATACAACAGTGTTAATTTGTTTTGCTACAGTACTACTGTTAATAGCGTTTATAAATTGCTATATTTGAGCCACAAGCCCAAGCAGCTAGAGCTTAATAAAAATGTGATTTATTGGAATTTTAATTGTAATAAATGTTACTATAAATAAATAAAAATACAATAAATCACCATTAAAATGAAAAATAAAAATAATACAGAAGTGTATGGATAGATTTAATTGATACAGCTTGTATGCATTTATTTGAATGTACTAAATACAATAAAATACACCGATAATATTATTTTCCCGATTTTCCTCGTAATTAAAAAAATAACAAAAACGAAAGCAGCTAATATGATTTGCTAGAAAATCACTTTTTTTCTCTAATAGTGAATCACACGAGAGCACAAATATGTTGACTGATCTGATGATTCAATCACTTCAAATTTTTCACTGTTTCACTGTGAAGCTTTGTAAAATTGGTTTACCACAAGAAGTTACACAGATGATTAAAAAATTAACGACCTTACTTGAAGTTAGAAAAAACTAGGTATTTTTAAAAATATCTTCTGTTGGAAAGTGCTCTTTTAAGCTATTTACCAAGTGACATCAAAATTTTGAAAATCTATCAAAAACAAAAATGATAAGAAAATTAGAAATTAATGTTTGCTACCTATTTATTAAAAAAATTGTAAATGACAATATCTCTTCTATTTTGTACAACTCATAGTTTTAATAAAATTCTTTAAAACAATTAAAATCGGAAAATTTATTATATCCAGGTTTATAAATTATAACAATAGAAAAAGTGTGTTATTTTAATTCCATGAACTGGAAAAGAAATTATTGTTTTCCTAAGAATAGAAAACAATTTATTCAGAATTCACGAATTAATAAAATCTTATCAACAAAATAATATTCAAATTAAGCAATTGTAAATATTATTTTTATTATTCACATCTTTGTCAAGGTAAACATGAAAAATTGAATTGAGCCACCATTTTTTTTTATTTTTGTTTTTCGGATTAAATAAACGGAATTTTTATACTCTTAATGATAATTAATTAGAAAAACTGTCAACTTTACTACTATTAAATAAAAAAAAAATAGGACTACCCATAATATTTACACGTTAATTTTACATTTTTATACAAAAAATTATAACCTTGGTTAACCCTTTTCCTTCTGAAGAACGCAATTTAATGATGGTGGTTATTGTAATTAAATAAAAATAAGAGAAAAAAGGAAATTGTTCGCATAAAAAATACACGAAATATTACATAATAAGGAAATCGGAAGTATATATTATAGTAAGAACTATCCTACAGTAAGTATTGTATAAAATTTTTGTTTATTTATAAACCATAACCACCCTTTGCATACCACCTAACCCCTATAATGAAATAAATTTTAAGCATGAAAATATGTAAAGTATAATGAAAATTAATACGTTTTTAATATGACTTGTTTAAATTATATAAAAAATATAAATATAATTAACAGAGTTAAAGTTAAAGGAAGCTTTTTTTTTTATTTTTCAAATTTTTGTATAAAATTCTAGGTACCTATTTCAAAAAATAAACTTCACTTAAATTAACTAGGTTATTGGAGCAAAATAGTTTATAAAAGAAAAATAGAAGGAGGTCAAACTCTTTGGTTGATATTTTTTTTTTTTTAGTATTTAATAAATTAAATAAAATGTAGTTAACAATGTTATAATACACACTTATGAATTATTATGATAAGGTCTGGTTAAAAAAATTATGATGTGAAACTATAAATATCGATATGTAAAAGTAACACTGGACTATATAATGACTATATGCTATATTTAAAAAAAAATGTATATCAAACTTAGCTCATTCAAAATTGTTTTAAGACCGTTGTTAACTGGGAACTAAAAAGTATGTTATTAAATTAAAATACTAAAATAATTACATTATGTTTATGGTACAACCACAGAATGATTTTGACACATCCAAAGTGTATTGCCAGGATGTTGAAATACCAAGAATTTATTGTATCGCAAAAATTCGAAATTTATTACTTGTGTAATGTTGATTTTGTTTGGCCTCAATAATGCACCTAGTTAATGGTTTATTTTAGACTGCATTGATTATATTCTGATATAGCTGTAAACTGTCGAGCAGACCTCGAGTTCAAGATGCCTTTTACATTTTATCCTATATGATGAAACTTGGAACTGGCAACCTGAAATCTCGAAATTCAAAAAAAAAAAAATTCATAATTTACATGAAAGTTTCTTTAAGAATTGATGTAATAGTAATGGTATGATTTATGATCATCTATGGCTTCCGAGCCCATCGTTCAACTGGTGACCAAATGACTTATCTCTGCGAAAGACTAAACATAAGCCTGCATCAATCTGGTGAGACTGCTGTTGTGGCCTTTTGATATTTAATAAATAAAAAACATTAAGTATGGCATAGTGCTCTAATAGAAAAGTGTCAGACATAGGTCTAGATCCCATTTTCAATAAATGTTTCGAATGGTTTTTTCGAATCGTGCCATTTTAGCTTCCAGTTGTTGGAATAGCTTCTGCTTAACTTCAAATCAATGCTGGTACTCCACAAGACTCTTTCTTATATCCATTAATAATTTCCTCCAAACAACTTTCAACCCGATCCATAGTTTTTCAGATGACAAAGAACTCTTGTACCGTCGCTCAACGATTTTCTTAAAAAATTTAATGACCCAGCTATCTTAGCTTACGCAAAAAGAACAATAATCGTTGCCATGGTACACCATGACTTAGTCAAAATTTTAGACTGGGGTAAATCAAACAAAGTTGAATTTAACACATCCAAAACTTGGAGCTGTCTAGTTATGCAAAAACTAACACCATTCGAACCAATTCACAAATTTCAAGATGCAGACTTCAGCGATTAGAAAACTTAAATATTGGCGGAATGAGAGTAAATCAAAATGTGCTCTGGGATGACCTTATTTTGAGTATTGCGAACAGCTCCGCAAAATGCTCAGGTTCAGGTCTCAGTTCAAGGTTCAGTTCTTTGTCCAACATTTTTTATAATATTTATAAATTATCTCCTATCCACGACTTCAAATCAGATTCACAGCATTGCTGATGACCCTTGATTCCTTGTATTTCTTTGAAAAAGCTATTGAAGTGACCCAGACTTCAGTTCACACAGAACGAAATAATATATTTTGTTGTTTAAGTATTATGCCCAAAATACAATCATTCCAGCGTTATACTCACAGGGCAGCCCTCGCTCATAAATTTGTAGTAGATCCTCTTCGAACCAGAACTGTGAAATATAAAAATTCTTTCATCAACCGAACCTCTAAACTATGGAATACCTTACCATCTTTTGTGTTCCCTCAAATATATGACTTAAAAGTTTTGAAGAGACCGGTAAATAAATATCTGTTAACCTGTCCGTAAATTCTGTACTAACTCTTCTATTCTATTCTATTTTAATTCTTTTCTAATTTTATTACTCTTTACTATCCTTCTTTTTTCTTCATATGGCTTAAAGTCTGCGAAGGCAGTTAGGGTGCTTATTCCATTATTTAGGCCTAATTTAAAAAAAAAAAAATTATTTGGTAAAGTTTTAAGTTTTAAGTTGGCGTAAAGCATATTTTCCACATAAATTGCTCACCCAGAAAAACAGTGATGTAAGTGCAAAGTGATCGGTTCGTTAGAAATCGCAATTGAATTCTATTTTTTATAATTACATTAACTTTATTGAACAACTAGGATAAAATAACGTGATTATATTTAATTATAAGTAAATTTATTCTAGTCTTAGGTTTTTCGCAAAAATTTAATATCTAAGCTCCGTTGACGTGGAAGATCTTACAGGTATGACATTGTGCTTCTAAAAATTTGAATAGTATAGACACAATATTTTTATAACTTAAATGACCATTTCTCTAAAACGTTAATCAGAAACCCAAAACAATACTGATTGTAAAATAAAAATTAGCAAAGAAGGGCATTTATTAAGCAAACGCCTGCTATAATAGAAAAAATAACTTATCAACAATGACTCAATAAACATTTATGTCGTTGTTCCACTAATTAATAATGTACTAACTAATATATTAGGTTGCAAAATGACACAAAAAACAATAATGTCATAGTTTCGCTGGAAATCGATAGAAAAAAATTAAAATTTGAACATTTGATTGAAAACTAACTTTGTCAAAAGTGAAACAAATGTAATTTAGCGGTATTTATATTACACTACAGGTTATGTTAATGTTGCCTCAGAAAATTTACTACTTTTGAGGACTTTTGGCATAAATAATTAGAAATTGGAAAATTTTGCACTGTTTTTCCGGATAAACGAAATATCAGCTTAATATCTATAAAGCCTAAATGCAACCCAATGGAGTACAATTCACATTATGTGGGCATGAGCCTCGTAGTGGGAACATGCTCGAAAAAATTAAAATAATTAATTACACCTCTTAAGCGATTTCGCCGCGTAACAAGACCCTATCCCTACACCGTGGAAATACCAAGATGGTTCAAGACTGGTTATGGAAATTTTTTTATAGTCAGAACTTCTACAATGTAGAAGCGTATTCTACTAGAAGCATTCCCAAGAAGGGATAGTTCTCATGTATTTTATTTATAAAAAATCAAAGCTAACATCAATAGTTTGCAATTTCTCGCAAAATTAATTATCCCTTTTCTTTCTTGTTTCAAAAGTCGAAATTATAAAGGTTTCTCTGACCTATATTTTGGCTAATAATAATATAAAATTTACTTCAAAAAGCGCACTTCTTCTCATGCCAATGCATTTTGTTTAAAAATGTTTAATGCTATAGCACTCATTTGACATTTTGAACAAAAAAAATTTAAATTTTTGAAATTTGACTAAATGGGTAAATTATTAAATTCACGTTTGTCAGAAATACAACAATTTTTAAATTTTGTCACTTTCATTTTCATATAAAGAACACGTAAAAAAACTATTAGAGTTGCCATTTTTGTATTAATAGCAAAAGCCATGGCATTCGATTCTCAGTCGAGTAGCAAAAAATTATGATTTCAAAATAGCATTCACTTGCGTGACCGTGTTCAAGTAAAATTTTTTTGACCAATATTCAATTTAGTAAAATTAAAATTTAAAAAATTAAAATAACATTTTC
Organism: Argyra leucocephala; assembly: GCA_963942445.1. Classification (NCBI taxonomy): domain Eukaryota; kingdom Metazoa; phylum Arthropoda; class Insecta; order Diptera; family Dolichopodidae; genus Argyra; species Argyra leucocephala. Next base: position 120,890,290 of record OZ012678.1, read on the forward strand.
TAACAAATATTATTTTCTTCCGAAATATAAATACGTCGTAAATACGTTGGCTAATAATATAAATACGTCATTCAGCGAAATATTCAATAATTTTTGTTTGAATTATATCTCCAAATTCTATGTACATCTACGTCATCATATAAATAGTTCTATAATACTCATAGTGATCCAGTATGTAATCAAATGATACTGCATAGGTACATAAATATTATTTTTCTACGTTTTAAAAAAAAAATAAGATTTCCACGAAACTCCTTCAGTTATAAATTACAATTGTCTGACCTACGGAAAACTTATCAGATCTAATAAAATTATTGTATTTAAACTTTCCTATAATAAGATTGAATTAGAAACTTAATTAACCCTCTCATGCGCAAATTCTAAAGCCAAAGGTATACAAAAATTTTGGCGTTATTTTCATAATTATTAGCCCCAACTTACATACATATATAATAATATACTACGAATTTTATACTATATGGGGGTAAGGGTTTATTTTTGAAGGTTGGGTTACAAATATGTACCAACGTGGTGCAAAAAAAGAACAAGTGAAATCATTTACACTTATGTGCGTTTCGTACCAATATATTATTTCAATTTATACTTACTGAAATATTTTTCTTTCTCCAAACTATAGAAAAAATCTAAAGAGAACAACATAAATTAGCCAATAAAAAATCACTAATAAATTAAATACTTTTAAGCATAACAAAATAGAGGTTTTACAAATTTCACAAAATTTCAAACAAATTGTAACTTGTAATCCCTCAAATGGCAGCACAACTTAAACTACAGAACTGACATCCGAAAAAAATTCATTTTCGAAAAGAGAATAAAATCAGAAAAAATGTCTTTACGTTGGAAGTAAAAAACTGACAAAGTTTAGAGCTCTCGAAAAACTGGTTTACAAAATACGTAACCATTACGTGCGAGAGGGTTAATTTAATTTGAAAAACATTTCACAAAATATTTTTTATACTACTAAGATAACAACATAAATAGATATAATTTTTGATTAAGGGGTCGCTAAATCACATATACTTTTAAAGTTAGGAAAACCAAAAATTTAAATTAAACTTATTCCATGAAATGAACTTAAATTTAAAACAAAAGATACTCTATTCATTCCACAAAAATTAACTCCAATATTATGCAATTCTGTAATATGTTTTTGTAGGTAGTTAAAACAATTATGTACAACACTATCTATAATTGGTAGTAGTTATTACTTTAATTTAATGATTTCAAATAATGTGACTCCAAATTAGCAACAGCTACCAGCTACAGGAAATAATTTAATGTTAGTAGTGAACATTTTTTAATTATTTTTGTGAGTTGTTTTACATATTAAACGATTTAACTTAATTTTCGAAAATTTGGCTATATAAGATAATTTCCTAATGAAATAACTTAAAAGTAAATAAATTTTATAAATATTTTCACAGCTACTTGCTTTAATTTTGATAAACTAACCCCTGTTTTGGGCATAGACCACAACTAATTTTTAATTATTTGTTCTTTTATTATCTTATATGCAACTTTGCACACTCCTACACCCAATATGACGACTAATATATTAAATTGACTTATACGGCAATTTCGTATTTATGCCAGGATTGGATCACAATTAAAGTCGATTTCATGGTTTATTTTATCTGTTACTCAATTGAATCTATTGAAATAGAGATCTACTGTAAAAAATACTGAAATGTTGAAAATATTCGACTATTTTGAAAAATTATACAAATTTTACTTTAATGCTAAAAAATAAGTTTTCCTGAAAACTAGAAATTATAAACCCTGACATGTACAGTGATGTTTCATGTCGGGGTATAGATGTTTTTTAAACTCATGATTAGTTAACAAATCATCGTTTTCCTGTCGTTAGGAAAAATAAAGATTCATGTGATTAGGACAGATTATATGATGAAGGCGGTAGTCCCCATACAAAAAAGACCGAAATGATAAATTTAGTTTGTTTTTAAGGTCCAGTCGGCTTGCAAAACACGATTACATAGTAGAACCACCTTATGATTTAGGTAATTCTATAGCTTAAATTATAGAAACACTTATTCGCACATTAAGAACGATATTACAACTTTTAATTATATGCGGGACCCGTAATATTATCAAAATATTTACTTGTTCATTTTTCTAGCAAATCTACTAAGTAAATGTAGACCTCTACTACTATTGTCAGGAACTAAATTTTGTTAAATATATTTTTTTCACTTTATTTAGATTAGATCACTTTCCAAAAGAGATCTGAACTTTATAGGACCGCTGCCACAAATAGACTAATTGTGACAACCCATATTTATACTGATGCTATGCATGCCCTTTACTAAGCATGCCCTGTTATTATCCCAACGATGATACCTAATATTTGTTTACATTTTATTTATTTTCATATGCCCCAGAGATGAGTTGTTACATGACAATGATAATGATGATGATTAATTTAGGAATAATATAGAAAAATTTTTTAATTCGGCTCAATATGGATTTAGAAATGGTGTACAAAAGATGCGTTACTAAAATTTTGTTCTGAAGTGTATAAAAGCATGGATAATATAGTAAATACACTGCTAGCCTTTTTGTTGATATTACAAAAGCCTTTGATATGGTCAATCATAAGCGTTTGCTAAAGAAAATTGAAAATATTGAGTTCAGGGTTTTATTTTGGAAGGGTTCACAAGTTATTTGATGTCACGATGCCAAAGAGTAAAAATAGGAGATAAAATGTCAAATGCTAAGTATAACAAAAATGGAGTACGACAGGTTCAGTATTGGGGGCAGTTCTCTTCTTAATATATATTAATTCTTTACTGGAAGTAGAATTTAAAAGTAAGACAACTGTTTTTGCGGATTGACTTTGGCTGTGTATATGAATTAAATAGCCCATTAAATCTGGTCTTGGATATTAACCATGACTTACACTTCCTAAGAAACTGGTTCGCTCATGATATGTTAATAATAAGTAATAAAACTAAAATTATGTTTTCAACCTTTTATCTCAAAAGTCATTTGAAGTGCAAGTTAAATACCATATGCTTCAAAATGTAAAATGCATAACTTAATAATAAATTACTGTGCATGTAATCTTAATTATTGTTTATCAATAGTAATCTGAATTGTAGAGATAATTGTTTTGATGTAGAAATAGTAAACAAGTTCAAATATTTAGGAATTACTATTGATAATAAAATAAATTGGACTTCAGATACAGCTTTGCTAAAAAGTTATTTTCGTTCCACTTTACGTATAGTTTTTACTGTTTGCAATATTTTTGTTCTGAAGAAGTTTTAAAGATATTTTACTATGGTATATTCCAATCGAAATTACAATATGGTATTAGCTGCTACACATTGGTATAAGCTGCAACCACTACTTATTGTAGAGAAACATGTTAAAAGAAAAATTTGTAAAAAACAACGCTTGCATCATAGCTTTCCGCTTTTCAAAGACACGAAGATCTTGCCCGCGTGACATTTGTATTGTTACAAAGTATTAAAAACTTTTTTCATTAGGTCAGGTTATTTAAATAACAGGTTTTCTAGTAATTATCGGTTGCGTACTAATAATATGTTTTTTGTGAACGTTCCACTTTTTCATACTATGTGTGCGTAAATTTTATAGTATTGTTGCTTGTCGCTTGTTTAACAGATTACCTTTGTATATAAGAAAATGTAAATCTATTTATAGACTTCTTAAAATAATGAAACAGTGCAACAGCTTTTAGAGTTGAATTTTTATCAAGTTGAAGAATTGCTTGGTGTAATGGGTTGATTATACTATTTTTTTGCAATGTTTAACGGAAAATAATTTTTTTATAAATGATTTTTTTTTTTATAATTTTTTTTATATGTGATAAAAATTAAAAATGTTTTTTTTTACTCTTTCTTATTTTTTTCTTTACTATTCCTTCTTTTACCATTATATTTCACTCAAATTAAATTTAAATTTTGTATTTTAAATTTTGTATGTTCATCTTGTTTTTTACATTTTATTACTATTATTTAAGTACTAAGGGAAAATTAGCTAATTGATACACTCCAACATGTACATTAAAAATATTGTTTAAAAAAAAAGAATATGTATATAGCTATTGACATTATTGATACTATTTTTCAAAAAATATCAAATGTCATTAAACAACTTTTATTTTTTTATTCTTTATTCTAATGTAGCTTTTAAGTAATTTATTTTTTCCATTTTCTATTCGAAAGTAATTTTATTAAATTTCTGGTTATGTTATTTGCTTTAGTTTAATATCAATTAATTCAATTGTATTATGAACTTTAGAGGGTAAGGAGTGAATGAATAAATATAAATAAATAAATAAAAAAAATACATATTATGAAAACGAAGTACTGTATTATATAGATGGAGCTTTCCGCATTTAAATTAATTAACATAAATGTTTTTAAAAAATTATTGTTACCAGTATGCCAGCATGCCAAGACTCTGCATTGAGGGTTTTTATCCACCCCAGCGACACTCACTTACTCAACGCAATCAATATAAGTTCAGCTCATCAGAACACTGCCCATAATAACACTGTAATTATTTCAAACGAACAGGATATTCTTAATGTTATTGGTTCTGAAATTGAGAATATTCATTCAAATATCGCTCCACCACTTAATACGACACAATATAATTTAATAAATGAAACAGTAACGCAGTTTCTCAACTTAAAAAATAATGATGCTCTAAACAATACAACTTTAATTAATTTTAGTGATAACATGAAAGCCAACTCTATACTTACCAATCAAAATAATAATAACTTTTTCGCCACTCTTGAGGATGTATATGACGCTTTTCGAAAACTAAATAACAAAATATCTGTGGGACCGGACAATATTCCTAACATAGTCTTAAAAAATTTACCCGATATTATAATTTCTCAATATTGTTCCTTATTTAATAATATGTTCAATAATTCATATTTCCCAAAACTTTGGAAAAAAGCTACCGTTATTGTAATTAAAAAACCTGGAAAAGTTTCTACAGACCCTAAAAACTACAGACCAATTAGTATGTTACCTAACATAAGTAAAATATTTGAAAGACTAATTAACAAATATTTGATTAAAGTTACAGCAGATAAAGGTGTCATACCTAATAATCAATTTGGTTTCAGAGCAAATCATTCCGCCATACATGATATAAATAAGCTTACATCAGACGTATGTTGGTATCTTAATGATAAAAACTACGTGGGTGCTTGCCTAATAGATTTTGAATCTGCTTTTAATTCAGTATGGACTGAAGGCTTAATATTTAAGCTTATAAACTACAATTACCCCATTCATCTAACGAAAATTATTTATGACATGATAAATAATAAGACGTTTGTAATTAAAATTGGTAACATTTATTCTGAAAAACTATTCCGCATTAAAAACGGTTTGCAATAGGGAACGGTAAACTCCCCAATTTTGTTTAATATCTTTTTGAGCGCCTTATTACAGAGCCTTAATAATAATAATGACGCTAAGATTAACTTAGCATTTGCTGATGACCTCAAATATTCAATATAAGCTACAGTCAATGTTTAATCAAGTTCTTTCCTATGCTAACTCTTGGAAAATGAGAGTTAGTTTTAGGAAATGTGAAATCATTTTATTCCGAACATCATTGGATAAATGTAATAAGGACGTTCGACAAAATTGGAGGAATTTCCATATCCAAGCGCCAGGAAATATTAAATTGGTAAACAAAAAATATGTGAAATATCTAGGGGTAATTTTGCAATGCAATCTTAATTTTACTGAACATATTAAAAATAAAATTATATCGGCGAGAAGGGCATTCGCTATAACCCAAAAATTGTTTAAATCAAAATTCTTGCCTGCCAGGGTTAAAATAATAGCTTATCGAGGGCTTATTAGACCAATTTTGTCTTACGGCTGCCAAATTTGGTATAATATTAGTGCCTCATTTATGGAATTATATAGAAAGTTAGAAAGGAAATTTCTGAGAGGGTATAGGTATTTATCGTAAGCCAGATACTGAATATAAACATTTTTTTTCCAATAGAACGCTGTATAGCCGAGCAAATATTTCTAGAATTGATGTTTTTGTTTTGCATTTAATTAGAAAACATTATGTTAAACTCACAACTAATATAATAGATAATAGCTTAGTTTCACATTCTGCATATCCAGAAAATAAATACATTAAAGACTCATTAAGCTCAGGTTTCATTCCCCCAGAATCATTTCTCTTTCTTGATCGCAATAGATATATTCAATCCATTTATAGCAATATCCCTATTATTTATCACGCTTTTAGACGTAGCACCCAAAAACAGATCACTTTCGAACCAAATATTAACCCCAATACCCAACTAGCAATTTGGAGATATAACATGAGCCTCTCACCAAAAGACGTAAACCATATTATAAATATTAATAAGTTCTGGTGGTTAAGCTACTAAGAAAATTGGCAACAAAAACAATTTTTTTAATTTTGATACTAAGTTTTAAGTTCAACTAAACATTACAGTTCTGGTTTAGTAATAGTAGGTTAATTAGTAAGGTGTTCAATAAGTTAGTTTATAAGTCATAATGTGAATAATTCTTTTTGTTAATTTTTTGTATGATTTAAGATAGAAATAAGTTGGCTATGTTACAAATAAATATATATATAAAAAAAAAAAAAGGGTTTTTATCCACAAGTATTGAAAAAAAATTATTGTAAAAAAAATTTTAATATTTCATGCTACTGAAATCTTCAGTAAATAAAAAAAAATACTATTTTGATTTAAATCAAAATAATTTTTAAAAAATTTTTGATAAAATAATTTAATTAGGGAGTTATTTCACTCATCCAAAAATGTTATTACAACCAAGTTATCACCTAAAACTAATCAATAGTTTTATAATACATACATAAAATTTACCATGTCCATATTTTGTATATTGTTGTAAAAGATGTACATTAAAGTTATTTTAACTTTAATTTACCGGCATTATAAATCTGTACCCTTTTTCTACAAAAAAACCAACTGAAAATAAAAGCAGAATGAAAGTTATAAACTTTATTTCCATGTTGCATAGCTACACTCACGTGTTTTTCGAATTGAAATAACAAAAATATTTCATATTAAAAAAAAAAAAATATAAACACTAAAAAGTGGTGTATATTCTAAAATATATCGTGGTTACAGAACATTATTTTTACGCTTGTACTATTAATTTATTTCAATAAATTAGTAGAATCTAGTATATGTTATACAAATATATGTATATATATATATATTATATATTATATAATATTTACATAAATAACAGCAGAATACAAAATGTACAATAATTTCCATTTAGGTAATTATTACACTGACCTGTATTATTTGTGGTTTAAAGTACAATATAGAAACACATTGTAATATAGATATGTTATTAAATAGGAGACAAATGTATACCTTTAATATTGTTTTCAAAGCTTAAAGAGTCCCGCGGGAAATTTGAATACTTTGCATTAAGAAATGATTCAAGTTAAAATTTAAAATTTCTTATAATTTGTTTTGTAAACTTACATTACTATAACAATTGTAAATATTTGTAAATATGTAAGTACTAAGTATATACATATTACCACTATTTATTAATATTGAATGCATGATGTAAATACAGGTTGCTTAAAAGCAGAGTACATATTATATTTTTAAATATTTAAGTAGGATTTGGTGGAACAATAAATTATCAAGCTGAACAGAAAACATTGAAAATAAGAGCTGTGCGATTAGTTGTACTCAATTTTCATTGACACATACACTATTAAAATACATTCTGAAATATAAAAATATAGTAGAACCGAAACTTGTAAAAGCGAATTTAATTTAACATAATAATAAGAAATTGTATAATATTAGGGATTTAAAAAAAAAAACTGTTAAATTATAGTAGAGTTAAAAGTCTGAAAACGTCTAAGAAGATTGTGATGCTATCCTTTAAATTCAGCAAATATAATATGAGCGTAAGGATATGGAAACTTTTTCTACTTTTTTGACTATATAAATACAATTCTCAGTTTCATTTCTCATTAAAATGTTGTAACTGTTCTAAACTTTCTCAGCACCTACCTCGGCTTATACCACAAAAGCCATTTATAAAAAGTTCCAAATTGCTTAACGAGTAGGTTTGGTGCGCAGAAAATTCCCGTGGTAGATACCACAATGGTTTAAATATGTCGGTGAATGGTAAAATTGGCTACCTACTTACTTATCTCCTGAATATGTTAAATCATACATCATATAATTTTTTCACACTGGGTGACGCAGTAGGTAGAGCGCCTGCCTTTCAACCGAAAAGTCCTAGGTTCGATTCCCGATGAAGCAAATAAAAAATGCTTTATGGGTTTTTCAACTTGGTTCAGTACCCTTTGTCATTGGGATAAAATAAATGACAAAAAATAATTGAAAGTATAATCGGATAACAATTTAAAATGTAGCTATTATATTTAAGAAGGTTTAGTTCCTGACAATAGCAATAGTTTTCCACATTTAATGAGTTGATAATCCAGTAATTTGATAAATAAATGCTCGAAATATTGTAGGTATCGTAGTATAAATTTGCAGTACCGTACTTAATTAAGCACAAAATGAACTTAGGTGATCTACCTAAGTTATTCTCAAGAACAGAAAAAAAAAATTTCCCGAAAAAGGGTGATCTCCAAACTTAACACTTTAATATTTCATAAGAGCAATTAAGGATATTTGTACCGATATTCTTCGGCTTGAAACACTTCGGGTAATATCTTTACTTACTTATTTCGGTAACCAACAGATCGTGTAGTTCCTGGGTCTGAAACATCAAAATCCTCCATTTTTGTTGATCTCGGGTTTAAGAGACCAATACTGGCTTTCAGTCATAAATAAATACATTAATCACTCCAGTAAAAGATACGAAATTGTTTATGGGTAATATACGGTTTAAATTTTTCTTCATCGAAGAAATTAGACTTTTTCTGCTTAATCAAAAAGGAACAGAATGGATGTCAGTAGTTGTCGATCAATTACAGTAATGTAATAGTAATTACTCTTATGTCTGAGTTCTAAAGAAATGCTCAGATGCCTTGGCTGCTCCACTTTCTATCATATTTAATACTTCTATCACCTGTTGCCTATTCCCATCTATTTGGAAAAAAGCTTTTATTAAACCTACACATAAAAAAAATGCAAAAAATGAGATAAATAATTATAGACCAATTTCCAAACTTTCCACTATTCCTAAAGTTTTTGAGTTGATGATTTTTGATTCTATTTACAATCATTGTACTAACTTTTTAACGAGCCATCAACACGGTTTTTTGAAAAAGAAGTCTACAGTGACCAACCTTGTAAAATCGACTTCAACCTTCTTAGTCAATATAGAAGCGGGATTCCAAACGGATGTAATTTACACCGATTTTAGTAAAGCATTTGATGTTTTACCCCATAGTATTATTTTACTAAAACAAAAAAAACTAGGATTTCCTGCAAAATTTGTACAATGGGTCAACTCATATCTTACTAATAGGAACTATACTGTTTTATTCCGCTCTTCATTTTCATCACCATTCATATCAAATTCTGGACTTCCCCAGGGGAGTCATTTAGGACCACTGTTATTTATTATTGCTATCAATGATGTGGCTTCTATAATTTGTAATAACGATTTCAAAATTTACGCTGATGATATGAAGATTTTCAAAAAAATAACGTCGATGCAAGACGTTTATATGCTTCAAGATGATCTAGATAAATTTTATACTTGGTGCATTAATAACAATCTTTTAACATTAGTAAATGTGCATTCATGTGTTACACACGTCGAACCCAACCATTTAGCTTTAGATGTACTCTAAACAACGAAACCTTAGAAAAGGTTAATTCAATTAAGAACCTAGGAGTTTATTTCGATGATAAACTATCATTTAAACTCCACTACGAGAACATCGTTAATAAAGCTAGTTCAATGTTGGGCTTCATAAGACGTTGGTCAAAGGAGTTTAACGATCCTTACATTTTTAAATCATTGTATACATGCCTCGTTAGACCCCATCTTGAATATGCATTTCAGGGCTGGTCTCCATTTTATAATTCACATATACAAAGAATAGAAGCTGTTCAAAAAATTTTTTTAAGGTTTGCACTACGTAGTTTGCCTTGGGATGATCATATAAGACTCCCTCCATATGAGCATAGGCTAAACCTTCTCCATCTTAAATCTCTGTGGAAAAGGGCGGAAGTAGCTGATGTTTTATTTATTTTCGAAATTATTAAAAGCGGTATTATTTCCCCTTCAACTTTAAATAAAATTATCATTAACACAAATACTCGTTTACGCCACTCAAATATCTTTACATTAACATTACACAGAACAAATTATGGTAAATATGAACCTATTAATAGAATGTTAATAATTAGTAATAAATATAAGAATAGTATAAATTTTTCAGTATCTAAAGATACTTTAAGACGAAAATTATATGAAATTAATTGAATATTTTGTTAACTTGACTTTTTAATTTATATTAAAAAAATAATATTACTATTTTTGTATATTGAATTTTGTTAGTTTTGAATGTATACCAAGTAAATTTAATTGTATTTTTAATTAATATATGAAATGTAATACTAAATTGTAAACTGTTTGAGCTAAATAGTATAAACAAAATAAATAAATAAATGTCACTCAATAAGAAGTCAAAGCATAGGAATATATTCGTCTGAAGATGATAATTTTACAGGAAGATAATATCAAACAAATTCTCTAATATTATACGTGTTCAAGGCTTTGGTACTTTGACAACAAAGAAGATATGATAAAGAAATGTTCTTGACAATAACTTAGCTAAGATTAGTTTTGTCGTGCACACCGTACCCAGTACAATTTCGATAACATAAAGTATCGTTCCACTTTGTTTGACAAATAATATTTATTTATCAATTTTCTGGTATAAATATAAACTAATGAAATTAAGAAAACTTCTGCAATTTTCATTTAACTTAAGTAATATTAATAATCAAATTCCACTGTCTGATCTTGGATAATAATTGCGCAGGTCTCTTTTACTTACTACTTACTTACTTACTTACTTAGGTGGCCAACAGACCATGTAGGTCCTGGGCCTGACTTATCAACATTCTCCATTTTCCAAGGCTTGTTTTAAGTCTTTTATAACTATGTTTTTTTTATGGGTTAGATAGTTAACCTAACGCCAACCTTCAATCTGAAGGATTGTTTTTGAGCACTTACAATTTTCGCCTATCGTATAAGCGGATGCTGTATAGAATAGTTTCCGGAGGTCACCACTTGGAGGTAATGTAAGCACTTGCAGAGGAACTTGATAGTTGCGCATCTGTGTCAGCAACCGGTTAGATGTTACCCTGTCAATCCCAAGCCGGACCATTCACTTTTATACCAGAAAATCACACGAAAAACTTTAGCCCCAGTAATTTAAAACTAGCTAAATAATTTGTTTTTGTTAATTTTTTTTTTCTTATGAATTGGTTCTCTTTGTCCATTTATTTGTTTTAATTTTTACTTTCATTATATTTACTTTTAAATTTTATAATAAGTATTGAGTTAGTTTTGTAATATAATTATTTTCAATTTTTATAATCTACAGCAGTATATTTTAGTTACTCAAATAACTCTACTAACAGTATTTCTTTTATTCTTTTGCATTAAAATATAGCAAGATTTCGTTTCTAACAGACGTGTGATATGCGTGCTCTAAGCAATAAATGTAACAGTAATAAAATAATATTTTTAACAAATTTACTTATTAAATTTAATTATTTGATTAGATCAGATTACATAATAACTAATCTGATTTATCTCGATTATAAACCCCACTCATGTAAATTATGTAAACGATTCAATTTGTGTTTTATAAAATCAGTATGGAACACAGTGTTGTCATATAGCATTGTAACAACAAAGGATAACTAATAACAGCACAAATTTCAAAATTACCCAACTAACCAAACATCACTCTGTATTAGACTTCATTACACCATATATTGTAGGGTTTCATTAATTTTTAATTGTTTACTTCTATTGCAGATGTAATTAAACTTTTATAAAATTGAAAAATGCAGTGAGTTACATAATGAACTACCACTCTTCTGTATAACAAACACAAGAATTTTGTAAATTAATTTAAAATAACTTTTCTTTTGACAATTTTAAATTTCTAGGCTACGTTCTATCCTAAAGTAGTTGTAAATTTAGAAAAGGAAATATAAAAATAGTTTTTTCTTATTTTTTTGTTTTTTTTTTTTGTTTAATTATAGTCGGAAAATGCATGTTAAGAAATTTTACAATAATTAAGGATTAAACAAATTATAGAAAATAATTTTCCAAAGAAAAACTAATTTAGATATAAGGCTGGTATATACCTAATAATATTTCATATTCACGCAATTACAAATTTGATTAATAAGTTTTAAATTAGAAGAATAATAATTCTTTTATTAGTAAAATTTTCTTATTTCACGAGACATGTGTGAGAATTTTTCTTTCATAGAATTATTGAAATTAATTATTTAAGGTCTGGTGACTCTAACACGTTTATGTGTATAAGAATAATTTCTTAGAAATGAAATACATTAAATTAATTTATTTTATCTTCATTATAGTAAGTCGTCTTCATAATTATTTAATTTGTGAATGTTTTTGTTATAAATTTAAGTTTTATGAAATTTAATAAGTTTTTGATTAACGTTGTGTAGTTGAATCTAAGATGTAATGCCTTAGGTTGATACTTACATTTTTGTAAATAAATTTTATTATAAAAAAATAATATTACAAGGTGACACGAACTAGTAGTAGGTACTTTTTTTTTTTTTTATGCATAGCCAAAACACTAGGTGGGAACCTTTTATACCGATTGGTACGTTTGGCTAGGGTGGGAAAGGAAAATTTGGAAAGGAGGATGGTAAAAGGGAAGGAGGACAATTACGAACGAAGATGTTAATGTTCGTCTTGAATTTGTTTAGGTCATAAATATAAAATTTGTCATGTTTTGGGAACACATAAGATGGAATTTGGTTCCACATTCGGGATGTTGAAGTTATAAACGAATTTCCATAACTTGTCTTTTGCCATCTAGGGATTTCAATGGTGTAGGGATGAGAACATGCTGCCCTTCGTGTTTCGCGGGGAAAACGCTTAAGTGGAGGTAATATAGATTTAATATCCACTGAGCATGTGCCGATGCCTACGAGATATCTATAAAAAAGTGAGAGAGCTCCGACTATACGACGATGTCCAAGAGGACCAAGATGGGCTGTCACATTTGGGTCGTTGATTAGACGAATAGCCCATTTTTGGACTTTATCCAAATGTTTTAACCCAATACTAGAGGCACCAGCCCATATGTGAGAATTGTACTCCATTTTGGGTCGTATGAAAGCTTTATAGATTTTCAAGAGGTCACAGGGGGAGAAGTAAGCCTTGCAGAGGACTCAAACATTTGGCTGCGTTTTTTGCAACATCAAACATATGATCATTCCAGATCATTTTTCGATTAAGGTGCATACCTAATATGCTTAAGCTTTCAAACCGCTGAAGTTTATCTTCCTGAAACAAAAAAGTAGGATCAAAAATGGAAATTTTTCGGGAGATTGTACAGCTCTGAGTTTTAGAAGAGTTAAACTCGACTCTGTTTTTTATGCCCCAATTAGCTATTGCGACCAAATCGTGGCTGAGGGAACTAGCCATGATGTCTCTTTTGGTTGTAACACAGCGCTGGATGTAGCTTCAGATTTTTTATGAAAATCGTAGGAGGCTACTAGGGTGCTGTCGTCTGCAAAGCTGTGGATTGGATTGAAAGTGGTTTGGAGCAAATCATTTATAAATATAAGGAATAGGGTAGGTGAGAGAACTGATCCTTGGGGAACACCAGCGTTTATTTGGAATTGATCGAATTTAAATCCGTCAACTAAGACTTGAATCGTACGATTCGAGAGGAAACTTTCAATCCATTTGAGAGAAGAGAGACCCAGGCCTACTGCTTGTCATTTTGCTAATAATGCGCTATGCCATACTCTATCGAAAGCTTTAGAAATTTCTAGAGCCACAATATTTGCTTCACCCGAATTGTGCAAGCAAATATTTAGCTTCTCGTTAAGGTATGTCATTAAATCACCGGTGGACCGGTGGGATCTAAATCCATATTGCCTATCGTGGACAATACCTTGGCTGTCAAGATATTTGGTCAGCTTTTTGTTTATTAAGATCTCCATCACTTTGGAGAGGATCGATATTATAGCTATAGGCCTGTAGTTGGAGGGATCGCTTTTGTCGCCTTTTTTAGGAATTGGGTTAACATGCGCAATCTTCCATTGAGTTCGGTGTACTCCTGTAGAGTAGCATAAATGGAATAAGTTGCGCAATGGTTTGGAAATAGCGAAGGCTATATGTCTTAGAACCATAGCAGGGACACCATCGGGATTAATAAATATTTATAGTACCTAAGGGAAGGAGTAGTAAATCCATTTAAATACAGTAATTTTACATTATCACATCTAGGACTACATTTCTCAAATGATATTTTTAACTTTAATGGTTAAAACAAGATGCAAGCATGCAAGTATATTGTACCAAAGGTGTCTTAGGACTCAAAATACATCAAAACAATTTTTTTAAAACCTGAGTCGCTTTTAACGGAGTATAAAAATAATTGAAATTTCCTAAATATGTTCCTAAACAGAAGGAAAGACAGATTGAAGGAGGATCAGGTTCGTCAATATTTGCACGAGCTCCAGTGAAAAGTCAGTCAAGTTTAGTCAGACTAAATTAATCCAAAATTTGACAAAATTAATCAAAAGCGCTCCCTTCGGTGATCTAATCGGTTTCAATTACGATGTGTTAGTCACGGGTTCGATTCCCGTTAGGGGTATAAAATATAACTAAAAAAAAAAATAGCAAAATATTATATATAAAATTTATAATCATTAAAAAATTAAATTAATAATTAATACTTTGCAACTAAAAATATTACATATATCAATATCAATATCAAAACTCATATATCCCATACAACACAATAAAAATAACAGAATAAATAAATATTAGACTAACACTAAAAATAAATACACAATTGTTAACAACTGACAAAAAGTATGTGACTTGACGCACCTAGTAAAAAACATAGTAACGTCAGGCATTTTAACGTCAAAGATGGATAAAGCCGCAGCGACAACTTGCAGAATATATGAGATCGTTTTACCACGTAGGCGAAAATAGTGTTATTAAAAGTGCTCTTCTAGAGTAGGCTAACCCCCTACTTAGATAGTATAAACAGATTGAAAATGAAATTAGACTTTCCCTCGGAAATAGAAATGATGGAATAGAACCATGGCATACAAGCTAGAAATCGAGTATGATGAAAATGTTAAGTAAAAACCCTATGCTCCCAAGTAAGACAAAAAAAAAGTCAAAAGGACACAAATTCTAAAATCACTGCCTAATAAAATATTTCTGTTACAAAACTATTATTATATACATATCAACCCTATAGAGCTCAGCCTTAGTGTCTAAAATATATAAAATTTAGAGCTTCCGGTTAAAAAAAATTATGAATAGCGGGTCGAAAAATTGTTGGATACAGTCCGGATTTAGCGAAGACTCACTAAGTCTTCTATAGAAGATTTAAAGTGAAAATTGGTTTAATATATAAATGATAGAGACAAGTTATTTTTATATCAGAAGTTTTACTATATGTATGAGGTTGTTGTTTAAGATAAATCAATAAAAAACATATTGTCCACGATAAATTCAAATGGTGGAAAACAATTTATAACCAAATATTCATCTTCTTCTTCTCTTTAAATAGGCATTTAGTTTTTTCAATATAAATATTTTTCTCTTCAATTATGTGATGATGACGTGATACGAATGCTCATACCATCTTTTTAGAGGTCTTCCTGGTTGACGTTTGACATTGATTTGGCCATTCATTCTAACCTTCGCCGGTCGACCTTCTCCCATTCTATATACATGGTCTCTCCAGTTTCTTCGTCTATTTCGACTCCAACGGATATTTTGTCTGTCGCATGCGTTTCTGATGTCGTTTTTACGTTTCTAATCTCTTAATGTGTATCGACATATTTGGCTCAGAGTTCACATTTACTGTTTTGATTTAGATGTGTTCGCGGTTGTTTCAATACCGTATGTTATTTCAATACCGTAATGCCGAGTACAGCTTTTGTATACTCATGATTTGTTTTCTGTTAGCAAATAATATCTCGGAGATAGCCTGAAATGGATTGGGCTTTTCCTGCTTGGGTTCTTGTTTCTGTGTTGCGAATAGCAGATGATATTTACGCCCACATATTTAAAATTGACCACTTGTTCAACTGTTTGATTGTTAATGGTTAATTTATATCTAATGGGATTCTTCGAAATAACCTTGGATTTGGTTTTTGTTGTGGATAACTCCATGTTGTAAAACTGAATATTAAATCTTTGTAGATCGTCTTCATTCTCTGCAAGTAGTACAGCGTCATCTGCGTAATATATGATATTAATATTTTTATCGCCAATTCCAAGAGGTGTTAACTATATTTCTGATTATTTTACACATTATTAAGTTAAACAGAGTTGGACTGAGACTATCACCTTATCTAATACCTGTTGATGTCGCGATATCTTCGGTGAGCACGTAATTCGGTTTGATTTTGGTTTTGTTATTTGTATACAGATCTTGTATCAGTCCTATTAAACTGCGATCAATTTATTTTTCTTCTAATATTTGGATCACATCATTCAATTACATCAACCAAATATTGAGTAAGATTTTTCACCACATTTCCTCGAATTTGAAGAAGCGGACGAATACTAGTAATATATTGAATCGTGATAAGCTACGTAGCTTCTATTTAACAAGTTACATATCGAATTAAAAATAATAATAATCTTCAATTAAACATTCATACCCCTGAGTTGGATTCCAACCCGGAAATTTCTGATTAACGGTAAGCACAAGCCCAATCAATAATTACAGTTTCAAGTACAACATATTATCAAAATAAAGCACCTACTCTCAATTTTAATATTGTAATGCGAAGTCTTTTTAATCAACACTGATATTGAATTATAATACTATTATCACATAATTTTACAAAGAAATGTTAATGCAATATAACAAATTATGAAAATAAGTTAGCTTAATAGTCATAATTAGCATGATTTAATTTAATAAAAGTTTGTTAGTGTTATTCTTTTCCTCATTATTTTTTTTCTTTATGAAGAAGACTTCAATCAACCTAAATTTTTCAACAAAAACAAAAAACGTACCCGTATATTTTTTACAAAAAATACATAGGTATCTAAAAGTACTTCAGGTTTTCTGAATTAACCACGATTTTTTTCTCTCTGCTTTAGTTTCAAGTTACTATTCTTCAAAATATTATTTATCTCTCTTAATTTTATTTTGAAAAAAAACATCCCCACATGTGTACCTACATACGTACGTAACTATAATGTGTTGAAGAACTTGTTATACAATATTTAACCAATAATATATCGGTCTCCTTTTATCTTAACTAACAAAGACTATAGACTCATCACATAATTATTATCAAATTATCTCACTGCTATACGTATAAGGAAATCATAATAATGAAAAAAATGTAAAATTTTAACAAAACAAAAATAAAATAAAGAATGAAAAAAAAATATATTTTTTTTTCCTCTCAACTCGTGATTATCCTTTATAACATGACGAGTTACACAACATTTATTTTCTAGTTTTACTTCATTCTTCTTATAACTAAACAGCTAGCTACATAATTTATTCTTTTTTTGTTTCTTTCTATATATACTATCCTTTTCGTATGTTTGATTTCTCTTCTATCTATTTTGTTTTATTTTTTTTTATGTTAAATTGTTAGTTTTATTTTTTGTTTACTGTATTATAACGTACAGTAATCAGCGCTTCATACTGCATAATAATGAAACTATAATGACAGACAAAGATAAAAATATAACAATGAAAAATAAACTTTAAGCTAAAGGTGGTGACGGTGGTGTGAGTGGTGATGGTGCAAAAATAAAATTAATATGAAATAGTTGTGTGGATGTGATAAATGAGTTTTGTATGAGAGATGTGTTTAAAAATGTTATGTTGTATATTTAATTTTTTTTTTGTTTAAATATTATAAACAGTATAGGGTCTCTATAATTTGTATCTCAAAATTGGTATGAAATTTAAAAATAACTTTGGCTGAAACAAAAGAACCGTCAATTAGAATTGTATGAGATATTTTATACTATTTAAGTCAAATGGCTTAATGGATCTGCACTGCAAAATAAATTTAAAATTGATAAAATGAAATAGTTAGTCTTCTGGTGATGATGACATAACTAAAATCGATAAAGATAGTATTCGAATAACAATTTTTTTGTAATGCAAAACGTAGTGCCCCCTTTTATTTAACGATTTCATTTATTAATAAGTTTACTTTAGATTAGATATATTATTATTAGAAAACTACCATAATTAAACAGAGTTACATCATTTAGGTGAAATAAATAACAATCATCCACAATGGTTACAATAGTAACACAATAAAACTTAGAACAGAATTTAAACAAGGCAGCGCACTATCCCCTCCTGTTCAATACAGTACTTTATAAGGTTATTGAGAAAGCAAAAACCACATTCAGAGGAATAAAATGGACTATCGCAAGAAGGCTAGAAGACATAGAAGACACGGATGACATTGCCATTCTCTCTTATACACACAATGCCATGTAGGAGAGAATAAGAAGTTTGGAAAAAAATGTGATAAGTTGGTTTCAAAATCAACATCATCAAAACAAAATGTCTAATCAAGAATGAAATAATATAAGTTGTCAGCGAATTTTATTACCAAGGTAGTATAATTACTACAAGAAGAGACACAAAGGAAGACATGGAAAATCAATTAGAATTAGCCAGAATGAGTTTCGGAAGACTGTGGGCCAGGTGGAGATAACCTTAAATCGCCATGGGCACGAAATTTAGAATAAATGAGGCCTGCGTAAAATCAACCATATTGTATGGTACCGAGACATAGCTAATAAACCAGATTTATATGAAGAAAATTCTTCACTAACAAATGATTGCATAATATGGAAAATGTTCGGCGCCAAAACAATTAGAAACAATGAACTATGAGAAATGGCCAAAAAAGAACCAATAAGCCCACAAATTTTGCAGAAAAAATGGAGACGGATAGACGGATAGACTTTAAAAGATCCAGAAGCAATAGCAAGGCAGCAGTAGGAGCCCAGAGGAAGAGGTAGGTAAATCCCGGGAAACATGCCGTAGATCAGTCCATAAAGATTATGTAGTATAAACTTGCAGTACTGTACTTAATTAAGCACGAAAAGTCAAGAGCATAACAAAAAACAGAAATAGAGAACAATAATAGAGTACGGATTGAAATTAAGTACCTACCGCAGAACAGAGTCAGATGACCAGGAGCTTTACCAAAAAAATAAGATATTGCAAATGAGTAGATTAGGGCGTATATTTCTCTAAAGTAAGAAAGCTTGAAATCACAAAACGTATTACAATGAAACACACTAGAAAAATTTGGAGGTTGAAAATGGTGTTCACGGGGTGCCGAATTTTTATAAAAGAGAAATTTATGTTATTTTTTCTTTTCTATTTTATGCAAATATTACACGTGTGCTTTGTCCTCGGGTAGTCTTTTCAATGTCTAATATACAAAAATGAATTAAATATATTTAAATGTAATAAATAGATATGTAAAAACGTTTACACTAAAGCTAAAATTATCATTTAACATTATTTAACATCAAAAATAACACAGGCAGAAAAAAGAGAAATAACAATATATAAAAATGATCTTTAAATTACTTCAAATCTAACTTAAAAATGGTTATTTATTATTACTACTATTGCACAAAATCAAAATCAATCTATGAAAAATTCAGCACAGAGCTTTTCATTACTGATATGGTTCGGGTTAACGAGTTTCCACAAAAAATAATATTATATACCTTAATCGACCATTGTACCGATCAATCACAAGATTCAAATCAATCAGGGATCTTCAAAAATTAACTTTGACGGCATATGATGGCACTAATTTGCAACCAATTTTGTACATAAAGCACATATATCTGAATTTAAATTAAAATTAAAATTATCAAGCACAAAGCCAAGTATAGTTTTAGATATATTCCTAATACGATTATATTTTAGTTTATTGGTGGCAAACCGCATACAAGCGTTGAAGATAATTTGCATTGGAAAGATAACGTCAAAGTATAGACAATGTGGTATAATTATTAGAGCTTGAATGAGTCTTTTATTAGCCCACACATGTAAGAAGAATGACTGTTTCCTTATCTTACGTAGTATGCTAAAAACTTTTTCGGAAATTAAATTAATATGGTCATTACCCTACTTAAAAATTTACCCTATCATGGGTTTTATTAAATAATATGTCAAAATTACGAATTTTATCTATATATGTAATATGTAATTGATAATCATCCAATCAAAAATTAATTACCAGAGAATTAAACTTAAAAATATGGACCTTTAGAAACCGCTTACAAGAAATGTGACAACGGAAGCTTACAATAGAATTGAACAGATAAATGAATGAAAATGACTGGATCAATTGTTTTGAAAAATTTGAACAAAAAAATATAATAGTCATCGTAAAATTGTTTAAACAATCCAATAAAATAATTTTTCCTAATTAATCAGACTCAACTGTTTAACTTTTAATAATAACTAAATTGTACTTGAAATCTTAAAGAGGGAACGCTGATTAAATTTATAACTCAAATTATTTTTTAACAGTAATATTTTCTTAAGTTTTTCACTTTTTTAACTTAGTAAATTTTTTTTTTTTTTTCAAAACTAATACATACTTACATTTTCTATTCTTATTTTACTATACTTAATTTTAAAACAAAAAAAAAGTACTAACTGTTTTTCGTGCAAATATTTCACTTTTTTATATCAAATTCGTTTAAATGAAAACATGGTCGTTAGATTAAAAAACTATGATAACAAAACACACATACATTCACACAAATCAAATTACATTTTATATAATCTAAAAAAGGATTTTTAAACTAAAAGGATTAATTAATTATGCGATAAGTTGCGATAGTAACAATGGTAGTGTTGTTTTTACATCCATTTTATTATATACAAACGCACTTATACAAAATTATAAAGTTAAACAAAAAAACTTAACAGAAAAGTGAAAAAACAAACAACAAAAACACGTCAACTAGGTAGGTACTGTTGTTGAGCCGAGACACGAACATTTTTATTGTTTGCTTTTTTTTTTGTTTTCCTTCTTCATATTTTCAGTTAACAAACAATATAGTTGTTGTTATTGTTGTTGCCAGATTGTTGTTGGATTAAGTTCTTTATGGAGTGATGATAAATTCTTATAACAAAAAAAAAAATATATAGTTTTAGACAGTTTACCATTTAGATTATTGCGATCATGACCTTTGTTGGCAAAAAACAAATAAATACCTACCTAGTTTTTTGTTTTTGGTTTGAGTCTGTACTAACATTTAATGAGGTGGTTTTTTTTAAACTTGAAAATTTATTTTTGCAAGGTTTTGTTAAATTTTATTTTTATTCTAATTTTCTTTTTATTCTTCTTAATTTTCTTAATTAGGAAAGTTGAATTAATTTTAAAAGTTTTTGTAGTTAAAAATTGATATAATTATAAATATACATTTTTTAAAAATATTTAGTTTAAACTGAAGAAATAGTTTTAAAAATTGTAAGAAACATTTTATTATTGAATTTTTGATGAACAAGGATGATTATTGTGGAAAAATTTCTAAAGTATACTTTATTATATTGTCGACTATATTTCAATTAGAAAATATTGACAAAAGATCTAATTGATATTTGTACGGTAATAGGTATTCAATATTACCATAATGATTTAATTGATTCAAGTAACTTGATTGATCTAACTGATTATTATGTAAGACTGCAATATGATATTCGGTAAATATTTATTTAAAGTTATTTTAATATTTTGTGTTATCAAAAAAACTAGTTTTTATTTACAATATTTAACGTTAATATTATTTTCTGATTGGTGTATCCATTCAAAAAACTGAATAAATATTAAACCGACAATTTAACCATATGTCAACAATATGTAATATTAAAAACTAAGATTCATTCATTCTAAAATTTTATGAAATTCTATCACCTCAAAAACAAATTAAAAATCTGATACTAGGTAGACCTAATAAAATTCAATATTTTAAAACTTATCAAATCCATATGACTTTAATAAATAACTGATTTTATCTGCTCGTATTTCATCACATATTAGAAATACCAAATATCAGTGCAAG
The DNA here is from genome assembly GCA_963942445.1 of Argyra leucocephala. Taxonomy (NCBI): domain Eukaryota; kingdom Metazoa; phylum Arthropoda; class Insecta; order Diptera; family Dolichopodidae; genus Argyra; species Argyra leucocephala. Next base: position 120,912,663 of record OZ012678.1, read on the forward strand.
TTTAATTATTTTATCAGTCTTCGGAAAAAAGCGTATGTAAGCCGTAGCATCAATATTAGCTAAGATATGAGTTTTTGAAGTTTAGAAAATAAAATCGTTTTTAAGCTGTAGGATCAATATTAACGGATATTAAGCGTTTTCGTATAGCTGTCCTGAAATCAATCTAGTCATACTACTGCTAATGCTAGAACTACTTTCAACTGTAACACAAAACTAGTTCAAAGGATGCAATCAAACCTATGTATCATATTATTTCATACACTTTTATTAAAAATAATAACATTTTAATACATCGATGGTCACAGAAGAGCTTGAAAAATGCAAGAATAAGTATACAACCAAAGTGATCCAACATCTAAACCCTGAGGAGAAGGCTACAAAATATCTAATATATCTGCAGTAGTTAGCAATTTGAAAAGCTATATGATGGAGACCAGTTAAAAATAATGAACAAAATTAGAATTACATAACTAGAATGGACCCACTCCTCGAAATTCGAGGAAGCTTGATAAAAGTCGTACACATTTTTTTATAATTTACTGTAATAAATATATTTTGTATAGGACTTAAAAGGTCTATTGTGTTATTGTTTATTTTTATTTGGATTAACTTTTTTTAATACATTTTAATAAAATTTATTTATTTTTATGTAATTTAAATTATATGAGGTAAGCAATTTTTTGATTTTATTTAAAAAGTAAAAGTACATTCAATATGTCTCTATTAATTTAAAATTTCTTTATAAACGATATTTTTTGTAAAAACCCGGTTATTATTATTTGCTGTAAGGTATCCTTGATTTAGTTCTTCTTCAATATGAAAACGAATACCATCAAATGTACGAACCCTACTGGCAATCACATATAATTGACCATGACCAAATATAGGTTGCGATAAAAGAATACCAATTTTATAGAAAGAGATAAAGACACAATATGTCCTTGAGATTTATGAATAATAATGGCAAATGCTAAAATGATTGGAAATTGAGTTCATTTTATAGAAAATGGTAATAATGTGCCAGCGTAGGTCAAATAAATTCTGGGTATTAAAATACGTAGCCCACCAGAACGTACAGTCAAAATTTCACAATTTGTGGTATTGCTGTACATTCTCTTAACATGCATTCGTGTTGCATTACCTAAGTATTTGTGAAGATGTGTGTATATACTTTTATACGTTCGCTACGATTCCTGTGAAATAGCTATAATTAAAAAAAAAAAAAATAATAAAAGTCGGTTGAGAAATGGCTCTGGAAATTGTTCCTTATTTTTATCATTTACAGATTAAATATTTGTAAGATTTAAATAAATCACAAATATTAAAATTTTGAAGAAAACCATTAAAAGTTTCATTTAGAAGTTCAATAACTTTACATGCTTACTAGCTGACTCAACAACGTTATCCATGTTTGCCTTTTTTAAAAATACGAATTTATTAAATATTTATCGATATTTCATTTCTCTGGCGAGGGTCTGATCTGAAGCCGACGTATTGTATCTGCGGGTTTGGATTCAAAGATTTTATTTGTTGAAGTATTTTCGGCCATCCGACTTAGGTGTCCGAGCCACTTTAGTTGTATAAAAAACATTTTTGTTCACATATTCACAAATTTAAATAGATTGAATATGCAAAGAATTCCCGTTGCCCAGCGAGCACAAAAAATTTTCTGAAATTAATTTCTGAAACTATAAAACTATAATGTTAATTTGTTAATCAGACTATTGTCATATTAACCCATATAGTCCAGGATAAAGTACTTTTAACTTAATTAAGAAAAAAAAAATAACGTATTGGATATCAAATCCTGAAAAAGCATAGCAATAGCATTTTTGCTTAGAATGCGTATTCGATAAATATTTATAGCTTCATCAAATATATCAACTTCATCCATTGTGCGGTTTTATTCAAAAATCGAATTTTCATTTTCCTCTGAAGCTCCACCATAAGATATAAATGCGAACAGGGTCTTCGTCATCTGAATTTTAATTTATTAATTCTTCTATTTCTTGTAAGCTGAAATACTTTTTACTTAACATTTTTGCACTTTTATATTACGACTGATGACGATTGAACATCCGTTGTGATATTTATACTAATTTACTGACGTTGACTTTATAGTGGCTTGGTGTTATATTTCCAAAAATTCAAAACCAGTTATTGAACTATTTTCTCTTATCATCAAGCTATTGGCGTCGATTTAGCATAACTTGTTATTTGATTTCCAAGTATTCAATCGCAGAATACGTGGTCCGTAATAAAAAATGGCTGTATTTGTATAATTATAGCTTGGAAGAGGCAAAAACAATAAAAAAAAATCTAGAATTTTTTTTATATGAAAATTTTTAGATATCGTTTAAATCTGATGTTTCGTTTTCAATACTGCTTGAAAAAGTCACCCTGTAGTTACAAATTTTGTTGGATTAGTTTTATATTGTGATTAAGTTATTACTATGGCTTTGAATTAGTTTATTTAAAAGATTTCTTTTTTATGTTTTTTTTATATTTTTTTTTGCTTATTTTAACAAGAATGAAAAAAAAGCTCGAAATTCGGACTTCTCAAGCCATCGGCAAACTGGTTATTTGTCACATTTAAAAAATAAAAGTAAATTAGATATTTTTTTCAAATTAATAATAAATTTTAGTTTGATTTGAAATACACACCGGGTGACCACTATGCCGGAAAATTTGATATGTTTCGTTTTCTACACTAGTATAACTCGCAGCCAAATGGTCAAAGCCTTATATCATAATCAATATAAATTAATCTACATATACCTACATATATCCATCTGATTATAAAAACTATTCTATTGAAAAGGTAAACAAAATAAAATCTTAGGTTTAATTTTAAGTTTTAGTTGATTGCAATATCCTTTAAATATTTAAAACAATTACACAACATTGAGCAATTTCGCAATCGTTAAAAAATATTATAATGTATAGCATCTAACTAGAGTAAATACTATACTATATTGTAGCAAAACAATTTACTTATAAGTTTGTTTTTGTTCATAAAATTGAATGAACTAAAATTAAAAAAAAAAAACAAAACAAAACAAATGAAAATGATTGAAAAATTAAAGCATTAAAGAAAACTTTTCTATTAAATTCAAAACTTTAAATTATAAATACAGCCAAAAGTTCAATTCTTTTTCAATTTTTTTAATAAAACATAAAAAGAAAAACTAAAATAATAATTTTAATTTGAAAAAAATTTTTTTTTATACACAGGGTGTCTGATCATCATCAGCATCAATGTCCTTCAATCCGATCCAAAAATTAATAGAATTTTTACTGACAGTAAAGTTGTTGTTGATTTCACTGTCAGATGACTGTTGTCACTGTTGATCAGTTTACTGTTGCTTTACGGAAATTAAACGAGTGACTTTCACGCCTTAGATATCAATAAATGTTAGATCAAATTCATCAAATACGGGTACACCAATTTAGAATTCCACAAGAAAAAAAATGACAAAGTAGGTCTAAAAAAAAGTAAACTTTATTATGTATTAAAAAATATTCAACCACCAAAAATAGGCTTAAATTTTAAAAAAAGATAGAAAGATGACACCACCCATTATTTTATGAGTAAAATCTAGCATAACCTGAATCGAAATTTCTATCAAATTGATTACTCTGTTACATAAATTATCACTCGATTATTCTACATTTTATCTTAACAGCTGATCTACAACCAGTTACAACAGTTACAACATATATTAATACAACAACCAGCACTTCAAGCTTGGGTCAATGACAAATTTGCATCCAAGTTCTCTGTTAAAATCAATTACAAGGTCATTAAAACGATTTAAGAATTAAATAAAGCAGTCTCAATACATATCACCCTTAAACGTTGAAACGTGCAAGTTGCACAAGAGCAAATGTTAACAATAAACTACTGGGTGTATGTTGATTCCGTCAATTAAGTACATACCTGGACAAAGTTTTTAAAACGATATTTTAAATAAAAAAAAATGTTTAAGGTTTAAGCTTAGTTAGGTAATAGTTACACATCGATCATTTAAACTGTAACTAAAATATAAAACAATAATTTAATATTTATATAATAACTCTATCTGTAATAAGCAATACTAAGCAAACTTAGTAAGCAACACTTCAGAAGATTGCAGGATCACTCATATAAATATTATTGTATGCACTATTGCACTATTTGATCTAGAGAAAAAAAGATTAAAAGTATCCAACCCATCAGATTAATATGTAGGTTCAGATTGTAGCATAAATTTGAAGCTATTAGGGAAAAGGATTAAAGGATTAAAGGATTCTTTTCTCACATATATTTTTCTCAAAAACAAGTAGTTAATATATGTAATTTTATTAATGTTATGTAAAAGATTGTAATTAAAGAATGAATACTTATCTGTTTACACACATACTATCGTTGAAAACGATCCAGGGGATTCGAAATGAAACAAAACTCATAACTTTCAGAACTAATATCATTTCCGAACAAAATGAGTATTTATCAAGTATATTGAAAGAACATCTGAGAGCTATTCTAATATAATTTTTTTCCATGTTCTTGGATGATACACCTTCTTTATACATCAAACGTATGTGTATGGTTGTTTTGTATATCTATTAAAATATGTATAGGTACCTATTTTTGAATCCACGAAATGTACACAAAATACACTAGTAATACAAGATTATTTTTTTCCCTATTTTTGATTATAATTTTTTCTTTTGTTTTCTAGCTATTGTAAAATTGTTTGCTTTTTTGTTTCCGTTTAAAAGATAACAATTTTCCGTATTCCATTCTTACTTTTCTATCACGATCGTGTTGCCAATGAAATTAAATTATATTGAAAATATCTAATATAAAATTTTGGGCCTTTATATGATATTTTGAGACGATTCAACCCTAATTAATCTATGTGTATAAGCAAACATGGAGTACTGCGAAGTGCTTCTGAGGCACATATTATATAAAAGTTTTTGTAGAATTATGAAAAAGAAGCCTGTTAATAGTAAAAAATTAATTATACCAGGTGTTCCAGAGCATGCGTATCAGAAAAAGTTTGTTAACTAAATCGAGGATGCTCTATCGATTGTTGGTATTTTCAACTTCCGGAAAGGACCGCTAATCAGTTTTTTAAGATCAAAAATCGCCGAAACTGGCCGAAATCGAGATTTTCAAATGGGAAGGGGTATTTTGTAATGCAAATTCAGATTCTACGACAAAAAATAAGAAAATTATGTTAAATGATTTTTTTTTTGTTTTCTTAGTATTTTTCTTCAAAATTAATAACAATAAAACAAAAATCCTCAATATTTTCCTTTGGTAAACTAAAATTAATGATAATCATTTTTATAAATTAATTTGATTTTCATGTTATCATATTTTTTATCTCAGTTTTGGGTTCCTACAAAATTTAAACAAAAAAAAAAAAAAAAAATTTACTTAACAAAAGTTTCTTATTTTTTTATGTAGAATCCGAATTTGCACTAAAAAGTAACCTTTCCCATTTGAAAATCTCGATTTCGGCCAATTTCGGCGATTTTTGATCTTAAAAAACCGATTAGCAGTCCTTTTACAGATTTATTTTTTTGGGTACTTTATAACTTTTTTATATATTTTTCTTCAAAATATCAATATATGTGCTTAGCAGGCACATCGTAATACTTAATGCTGCATTTTTATAAACCGCATAGCACAAAAGTGTACGTACCTTATAAAAAAAAATATATACATTTACATTGATATATGAGCAATGAATAAATAATAGAATACAAAACACCATATAAACGATAAGAATAATATTTTGATGAAATTAAATTGAAATTAAATGATATGTGCCTCAAAGACACGTTGTATGTTAATTAGGGTTAATTAAGTACAAATTTTAAACACTCTAAGCATTGTTGTTGATTAAATTCATTACACTAAAATTATTGGTAATCGATAGAGAATCAAGTATATCAACAAAAACTTAAAAATGATTGTGTTCAGATATTTCTTCGATTTAGCCCCTCTGAAGGTTATTTAGGTTGAAAGAAAGTTACCGCTAGAACTATAGATACTGCCACAAGTCTTTGTCATAATATGTAAAAAAATGGCGATCATGCCCACAAGTTGGAACATTACATTATTATCATTATTATATAATACAATTTTTCAAGGTAAATTTAAATTAATTGACTTAACTGCGGTCACTGGTGTCAATCAGCTTTTACAGCTTTCATTTCAGGCTATTCAAAATTGTTTAAAATAAAATTTCCTTGCAAAATTAACTTTTCCTGGACTAATATTACTGTCATTTAATATGGTTATCTTAATATTTTTTTAATTCTCAAAATCCGGGACCTTCGAGTTTAGTAGTCAGGTGACAAAACTATTACACCATGTAAATCGGCAATAGCATGTTTTTCTGTTCTTCGATCGATGGCGGGTCTTAAGTCTTTATCACTCGTACTTAGACCCGTTGTACGCCCTCATAATAATATTTTACTTCAAGTGACATAATTCCGTCGTTGAGCCAGTTAAGACTTTTCTTAAACCGAAGTAGAGACTTCTGTGTACTCATACCTTACTTTTGAGAAATTTTCCTAGCATCTAGTATCCTTTTAGTATCCTTGCCCTACCTGTTCCTCGCATTTGCACTTGCAGTACATAAAGGACTGTTTCCTACCCTTGTCCGCACCGCCTAGAGAAGTTACTTTCCCCAAGTCCTAGTTTTGCAACAGGTTACCTGAGTAGCAGATGCCTTGGACGTACTCCTATATATAGAGTCGGAAGTCAGTTTTTCCGTCGGAAGTTCTTGTTTTTTCCGTAAATTTTTTTTTTGTGAATCCCTCGGAGTTTCTTCATTTATTCAGTCCAGTCACATGTTTCCATTCTTGTGTGTGTTCTTTTACGGTCTGAAGTGTTATGCATACGGAAAACATTCTCTGCTCATCACTTTTTTGCATGCTCCTTGCAAGTTGATCTACTTTGCTACTACCTCTATGGCTATATGGCCTGATTGGATCCATTGAAGTAATATTTCGTTGTATACCCCTAGCTTAGCATTCTTTTACAGTTTGCTACTGTTTTCGGTTTTGTTATTACATTGTTGAATTCAATCTTCATTAAAAGCATCCCATGGATTGCATTTATAATCAAAATTTTATTTTACCTCGTATTTATATTTTCATTTCTTACAATTTTATTGTTTTATTGGCAAAACAGAAAAAATATTTGAAAATTTTGAATTTAGTTTTTATTTTTATTTTTTTTGTTTTCATTTTTTAAACAAAAACTTTTATGGAAAAGAATTCCATTGTATTTTTTTTTAAAATACTTAAAAAAAATAAAAGAATAATATGAAAAAATGGCGGAATACAATAATGTAATAATTTTTCTCTCATAGCAACTCTTTAATTTTTGTAAGAATTTTTAAGTCGTTTGCAATTTTCCTTTAGAGCTCGAAATACATTAAATAGTAGTGAAAATTTATTACTAACACTTTTTAATTTTATTTTCTTTAAAATTCAATTTTATAAGTTTTTTTTTCGTTGTTTTCTAAATAATAAAATTTACTCAACAACAATTTAACAAGTAGCCATTATGTTAATAATGATAGGTACAAAATTTAATATGGTGAAATAATTTGAAGTAATTTTGATTTTTAAATGAAAATTTGCAATGTTACATCAAGCTTAGAAATGTAAAATTAATATGAATTCTAAACATTAAAAATCTACGAACTACATTCATTCATTTTTGTTTCATATTTTTTTAAAAAAATTTGCTTGGTGGATTTGCAAGTGATCTTTAATGTATTGCAAGCCATAAAAGACTTATTACATCTTAGATTTTCCGTCATTTGACCTTGAGAGCTTGAATAACTTCGAACTAAAAGAGTTTAGTACTGTTATTTTTGAGTCCTTCATATTCATAATAGGTTTTATTATCATAAAATATAATTTTTTTTTTAATCAAGTATTTTCAAACAAATAGACTCTAGAAAGGTTTGTTGTATTTTGATCATAATTAAAAAAGAAAAAAGTTCCATATCCAACTTTCGTATACATATTTTGTTTCACATACAACAGAAATTAAAATATATTTACACAAACTATAATAAGAAAGTACGTTTTTGTAATATCAATGATATTCTATAATAACATAGTGGTTTTAGTTTGGGCCCACTTTGGTACACAAACAAATTGAAATTTTAACATTGTACTAATAATAAATAATATTTTCATATTTATATTGCAAAAACTGTCTGCACGCCCACGAAAGTGGTCTTTCTCAACATATTAATGTGTAGATGTTACGTTTAACTGACAATCAAGACCTTGATGCTTGATGATTTAAACGAATCATATCGTTACACTACATTACACCAATATCTCTTATCGCTTCTTAACTCCTAATGGGATGTAATTCTTTTTATGATGATAACTTAGGTATATTTATATTTTGTGCTTCAAGTACGTAACTCCTAGGTTTTATACTGCAATATTTTACTTTTTTCTTTTAACGCTCTTGACAATAACTTAGGTAGAATCACCTTTTCGTGCTTAATTAAGTACAGTACTGCAAGTTTATACTACATATCTACAATATTATTCGAGTACTTATTTATCAAATTACAGGCTTATCAACTCATTAAATGTGGAAAACTATTGCTATTGTCAGGAACTAAGCATTTTTAAATAGCGTAGTTTCATTTTTTTTAAGCTGTTACCAGAATATACTCTGAAGAATTTTTTTCATTTATTTTATACCAATGATAAAGAGTATTGGGCCAGGTCGAAAAACTTATGTGGCCTATATTTTGCTTAGTCGGGAATCGAATTTCGCTCTACCTACGAGCCAACCAGCATCCATTAAAGATATCTGAAGTAATTGAGCCATTATTTTATTAACGGTTAGTCATTTTAACCAAAGAATAGGATACTTTTAGTAAGTCAAAGTTGGCCTTCACTTCATTCTACCTCGAAAATCAGAGAGGTAGATTAAGGCTTTTTAAATGTTTTTCCTCTATTTGAAAAAAAAATATATTTATGTAATATATAAGCCCATTATCATCATCATTGTTATCTATCAAAATTCTTTAACCTTGATAACCTTGATAATTGAATATTGGCCTTATTTAACAGTTTATGTGTACATGCTAGACAAAAAATATGTGTTAGAAATAAAATGGAATTTTTTTGAGTGCAAACATTTTTATTTATTTTTTTATTTTATTTACTACTGGGTTTTAGTAAGCCCTTAATATTAAAGATTTTGAACAAAATATTGTTATTTTTCGTTTTTTTATTTCTTTAATATCTAATTTTCCTTAAATTTAATTTTTAATTTACTTTTTGTTTTTTTAATTTCAAATTAATATCTGGTTTCTGTTTTAAAGTTTATAATTTAAATTTTGTTTCTGATACTTGATTTTTATTATGGTATAGATAGTACCTATGTTTTTTTATTTAATTTTATTAGAATAAAGAGTCACTTATTCTGCCTGAGTATATCAAGTTTTCTGCATAACCAAAAATTGTTTAATGGTAATTGGGATATCTGGAATCCTTGACAATAATAAGAATCGATTATAGAAAGTTTCGAATATATTTACGAGCTTTTCCTACTGAAATTAATTTGAACAAATCACATCTATTCCCATCACAATCTCAGACAAAACAAATCACATTATATCACCAGCTAACTTTCGAAATAGTAAATAAATTCTTCAATACTTCTATTACTTGTGGCTTGTTCCCATCTATTTGGATAAAATATTTTATTAACCCTACACATACAAAAAATGCAAAAAATCAGATAACTTCTTAACGACACATCAACACGATTTTCTGAAAAAGAAGCCTACAGTGAACCAACCTTATAGAATCGACATCAACCTTCTTGATCAATATGGAAGCGGAATTTCAAATGGATGTAATTTAACACGATTTTAGTAAATCATTTGATGTTTTACCCCATAGTATTATTTTACTAAAACTCAAAAAACTAGGATTTCCTGTAAAATTTGTACAACGGGTCACCTCATATCTTAGTAATACGACCTATACTGTTTTATTCCGCTCTTCATTTTCATCGCCATTCATATCAAATTCTAGAGTTCCACAGGGTAGTCATTTAGGACTGTTCATTATTACTATCAATGATGTGGCTTCTATAACTTGAAAATTACGCTGATGATATGAAGATTTTCAAAAAAATAACGGCGATCCAAGATATTTATATGATTCAAGATGATCTATATAAATTTTAGACTTGGTGTATTAATAATAATATTTTACTAAACATTAGTAAATGTGCACTCATGTGTTATACACATCGAACCCAACCATTTAGCTTTAGATATACTCTAAACAACGAAACCTTAAAAAAGGTTAATTCATTCAGTATCATTCAAACTACACTACCTTAACATCGTTAATAAAGCTAGTTCAATGTTGGGCTTTATAAGACGTTAGTTAAAGGAGTTTAAAGATCCTTAATTTTTAAATTATTATATACATGCCTCGTTAGACCCTATCTTGAATATATATGACAGGTCTGGTTTCCATTTTATAATTAACATATTATACAAAGAATAGAAGCTGTTCAAGAAAAATTTTTAAGGTTTGCACTACATAGTTTGCCTTGGGATGATCATACAAGACTTTTCCATTTTAAGTCTCCGTAGAAAAGACTGGTAGTAGCTGATGTTATATTTATTTTCGAAATTATTAAACGCGGTATTATTTTCCTTCAACCTTAAACAAAATTGTCATTAACACAAATATTGGTTTACGCTATTCAAATCTCTTTAGATACATTAACATTACACAGAACAAATTATTATATATATAATTTTCTGCATTTATCTGGATGTTTGTAAGTTCAGCGGAATACTCCAACACATATACAAATTGAAATATATATATACAAATTGTAACATCATGTAATTTTCATAAATATAGTATCTGTTTTTTATTGCTTATATATATCATCTGTCATCTGTCATCTTTCATCTTTCATCTGTCATATGTCATATGTCATATGTCATATGTCATATGTCATATGTCATATGTCATATGTTATCTGTTATCTGTTATCTGTCATCTGTCATCTGTCATATGTCATCTATCATCTATCATCTATCATCTATCATCTATCATTTGTCATCTGTCACTTTTCATCTGTTATCCGTGTCATTTGCCCATCATTTCATAATGATTGTCATTCAACTGTTAAATTTAGATGGCGCCATAGAACTTTTTACTTTTCTTATGTCTTAATTAATTTCATTTTACAATTTGAATTTTACAGTAGAACGCTGCTATGATTGTAAAAATATAATATTATTGTAAGTTTATATTATATAGTTAGATTTTGTTTTCATTAAAAATATTATTTGAATTTAGTATTTCTATATTAATTTAAATTGAAATTATCTTTTTGACCAACTTATATTATAATTAATTGAATACAATAGAATGTCTAAGAATATTGATTATTTAGAATTATTGAGGTCTTAGGATAATATATGTTTAAATTTCCAATGATGACAAATAAGATGTCGTTAAAATGATCGAGTAAAATAACCCTTAGGGAATTGAAAATTTTACACCTTACTACAAATATTCTGTTTATATGGTAATTAAAAGCATTCTAATAATTCTAATAAAGGTATGAATGATATTGATAAATTAGTAAGCAAATACTAATTATTTTTTTTAAACTTGAAATTAAAACTCTAATGGAGGAAGAAATGCTAGAATTTATTTTGCTTCAGTCATTTATGGCGGGTTACAAAACTAGTGATAAATATGAACCTATTAATAGAATGTTAATAATTAGTAATAAATATAAGAATAGCATACATTTTTCAATATCTTAAGATACTTTAAGACCAAAATTATATGAAATTAATTGAATATAAACCTTTTTAATTTATATTATAAAAAATAATATTACTATTTTTGTATTTTGAATTTTGTTATTTTTGAATGGATACCAAGTAAATTTAATTGAATTTAAATTAATATATGAAATGTAATAGTAAATTGTAAATTGTTTGAGCTAAATAGTATAAATAAATAAATAAATTCTAATTTTCGAAATGCATAGTGTATTCAAAAATAACATTCTAATAATTTGATTCCATATCCATTCAAATTTAAGATTTCTTATGGAGGTGGTAACAAATTGAAATTAGTTTGACAATAAAAACTAGATCGCCGATTTAGATGTGGGCATAGGAAAATTGCACTTATATTGTAATCACTGTAAATAAATAGTTAAAATTGACTGATATGAAGTGAACGTTCGTAAGAGTGTCAATTTGGCGATCGTAATAACATAGACATAAAACAATATCAAAATGTTTGGATAAGTAACAAAACCAATATTGTGTGTTTTGAAAACAGGGATATATAGAGAAAATTCGATTATTAATCTGAAACTAGAGCATTTAAAAACCATTTCAATTTAAAATGTTCTTAATATGTAATTGAAAAAAAAAGTGTTTATGTACTAAATTGTATTATCAGTAGACCATACATCGTCAAACAAAATGATTTACAATAAAAATGTAAAATTACAGAAATATCCTCTGAAGAAACAATAATACATTTTTATTTTAAATTATTTTAATAATTCAATGTTGTTCTCTATAAAAGATCAAAAGAAGACAGTAAAAGTAATTTTAAATATAGTTTTTAATTTTTTATTTTATGCCATTTGCATTTTTCTCTTTTTACTGAAATAGTCTTAATTTGTCTTTTAAAATTGAGTGAATTCTATTCACATTTAATTCTTCAATTTGTATTCAAATAAATTTAATTAAAATATTCATTTTTTGTTCTAAAATTCTATAAAAGTAAAATTCTGTAAAAGAATTATAAAATTTTTCTGATTTTATTTTACAAAGAAAATGCAATACAGTAGGTAACTACTTGTTCTATTGTAAAGGTCATTAAATTAGATAACAATTATTTTCATCATTTATTTTCTTCTAATTTTTCACTTAAGTACTCATCAAAATACCTACAAAAATATAACTTTTGTATATACCTACCATTAAAACAAGGAGTGGTGCGTAACAGGTCTAAAATGATATTTCATCATCTATGACTTACCTTTTGATATCTAAATTTGCTACAAATGCATGCATTCATGAAACAGAAATTAAATTAAAAACCATCAAGCACCATAGAAGTAATCTATGCCTTTTTAATGGTATCCTTTAAATTACAATTTTATGTTGCAGATTGTAAAAGAACAAAATGAAAGAAAGAACTTAACAAAATCCTAGCAACTTGAACAAAAAACAAATAAAACTTAAGAATAAAAATTCAAAACATTTAAAATGGACATTTAATTCAAGACATTCATGATTATATCCAGAGAATGAAATTCATATCCAGACAATAAACAGGACTAGCTATTCATGACAGAGTTATTTTTTGTTTGTTTTTTTTTTTTTAAATTAAATTGCACTTTGTACCAATGTTATATAATATTCCTGTCTCATTTAATACATTTTATTTATTTATTTTGTATTTTTTTAGAAAAAACATTAATTCTATTTTTTGTTATTATTTTTTTTTAGGAAGAATTCTTTAATATTGCAAAAAGGATATAAAAATGATTTTGAATTGGAGAGCAATAAAAAAAAAAATTAAATTAATTTATTTTATTCTTTTGTTTGTAATTAAATAAAGTTATTTTCAATTTTAGGAGATATAATTAAAATGGTAGCTTCTTTCAGTTATAAGTTCTCGGAATTCGTATGAAAGACTTATATTTCTATTATGATGGATATAAAAACTGAACTTGCGATAGACTTTTGGTATAACAATAAAACTGTTATTATTCTTTTCTTGATACGTATCTGTTCGTATTTGAAACTTAAAAGAGTTTTAATCAGGGAAATCCCACAGAATGAACTTGGTTCTATTACAAGCGTATCCGATGCCTTTATTGGTAGGTAATCTGCTGCTTCATGCTACTGTATTTTATTTGTTTTCGCCGGGGTTTGAAGTATTTCTAAACAGTCTCATACTAGCTTTTGTGATGGTATATTAATTGATAGCTCTAGTATGGCTGCTTTAGATAATAATATAGAGAAAAAAGAATAAAAAAGAGACCTTTTCAATAATGTATGAGTATTAGGGTAGTATTTAGGTAATATATTGATACACAAGGTTTTTAAAGGTCAACTTTGAGCAACTGCATCTCCATAACGGCAGCATTTATCGTTATCAATTAAACGTTCAAATATTTTTAAGACTATTTACTGTCGAAGTAGAAAAAGAAGGCCAACTACCATTCTTAGATCTACTCTTAAGTAAAACAGGAACATCTCTAGAACTAGAGATTTACAGGAAACCTACAGATACTGACAGGGTCATCCCGAATACCTCTAACCACTCCTATCAACATAAGATGGCATCGTTCAACCACATGATCCATCGAATGTTAACACTTCCCATCTCCCAAAAAGGTTTAGTAAAAGAAACTAAACACATATTTGAAATTGCGAGAATAAACGGATATCCGGAAAAAACCATCACGGCCTTACTTAGTAAACGGAAAAGAAGTTTACAACGGAATTCCCTCACTAACCTACTGACTGATCAACAACCCATAAGAAGAGTAGCATTGGAGTTTAGCAAGATTTCTCTCCCACTCAGAACGAAATTAAGAAAACACGGGTTAGATATCGTATATAGCAGTAGAACTAACCAACTCAAGTCTGTTCTAGGTTCAACTAAAGACCCAATCGAACAAATGGAAAAATCAGGTGTATATAAGGTAACTTGCAGTCATTGCAACAAAGTTTATATTGGGCAAACTAGGAGAAACATGCAAACGCGACTCAATGAACACCTGAAAGAAGCAGAACTGGCTAAAAAGAAGAACTCAACAGAGTTCCGATCCAAAGTAGCAGAACACATCATCCAGGAGAATCATAGCATTTCGAAAGAAGACATTGTAATGATAAATTACATTAGAGATTCTAGGAAACTAGATTCAGCTGAAAGCATCGAAATTTACAAAACTTAAAATGACTCACTCCTAAATAAAGACCAAGGCAATGGATATTCTTCTTTATTTAAATTTTTAGTGAAATACAATAAAACAAATAACACCACCCCTACCTGTCACGCTAACGTCGGAAAAATTATTTTAAATACCAATAATAAAATAAATAAAAATATTTTTATTCAACCCCCTACCTGTGCTAATTCATTGGATAATAAACAACCATGCAGCTGCGAGAAACATCAAATTGTTACCTGTACGAATAAAATAAATAAGACAATTTTAGATTTCTTTCCTCAGTCGAGTACAAAACACTGAAGAAGTCTGCAAGTAGTAGATGAAATACGCGTATCTGTATGATAAGCATATCAGTAAAATTAAAAGGAAAATATTCGACTATTTTCACTGTTATACTAATAGATTATATACAAAAATATTAAAACAGTAAGGATACTTTCGTTTGTCCTTTTCGGTCTCAAAGGACAAGATGCGACATTAAAGATATGTATTTTTTTAAGGCTGGAAACATCAGGTATCCTCGAGACATAGACACTTAGTCCTACCGTAGTACAACATTTGTTAGAAATAATTCTAATAGAATATAATTTATTAGAAATAATTCAAAAACTAATTGAGTTTTTCAAACATCCTCCAATTTCTAGTACCGGTCGAATATAAATTAACTTTTGTATTCTGAAATTTAAATTAAAATATTTTAATATTATTATGATTACTATTATTTTTTTAATAAATATAAATTAAATTACACACAATAGCTAGTACCTAATTTACAAGCCTTAGCTGCCAGAGCTATCAGCTCTAAACATATTTAAATTCATAGTAAGGTTTACAAATTTCAGTTAAATCGTTAAATGAAAATTTTAAAAATATGACAGAAATATTTTTTTGCAAATCAAATTGAATTCTTGTTTTTTGTTTAAATAAGTAGGATATTTCGTTTTTATTTGAATTTTTGATTTTTAATTTAACTTTAGAAACATGTATGTGTGTACATATGTATGTATAATATTTAATGTAATGTTATTAGTATTTAGTTCAATTCACTACTCAAAGTGCAGCTTATTAAAATGATTTGATTTCAACTAGCTATCAAGTCTAAAGATATTAAATTCAATTAGAAACAAAAACTATTCAGGATAGATATAAAGAAAAGGTGATGAAATGACCTCAGTCATGGACAAATAAAGGTGACAAAAATATATGATAAATAAAGAGGTTTCACAGTGTGTGTTTTATTTCTAAAAATAAGTGAAAGTATGTATAATAAATACTAAAAAACATATAGGTCTAATATTAAATATAATAATAAATGGGATAATTTTATTTTAATTTTGTATAATATTCATTTTCTATCTATTTTGGTTAATTAAAAAACTACTAAATAATATAAATTAAATAAATAATTACATAATATATTCAAATATAAACTTTATTTTGTTCGTTAAATTAAAATTAAAAAATTAAATACATAACTTTTGTCCAAGATAGTGATGATTTAAGATGACGTTTTGGTGTTTCAATAATATGTAATCAATAAAAACAAACACAACTCTTTAACCTTGCTTTTTTCTAAAAGAATTTTCAGCAATCGGTTTTGTAAGCTTGGTTGTTGTAAGTATAACATAAACTAGAGAATACCAAATACTTTTCTGATTTTGATGCGAGAAGCGTGTCGTGTTATGAAATAAGCAAAAGCTCATCAAATGTTACGCAGTAATGATGTTGAAGTGAACCATGAAGTAGATCAGACAATTTTTAAACATATCCCGTTTTGGTGTCCTCTTTCTTTGTTATTTTCTACTAAATGCATCTTCTAAGTGCACATTTTGTTAGTTGCCATTTTTTCGTTTACAATTTGAATTTGTCCTAAATAATTAAGTCAAGTTAGCCTAGATAAGTATAAATCAAGGACAAGAGTTTTTAACATGTAGAATTAAAATATATAAAATTAAACATAATTATTGAACAAAAATCAAAAATACATTAAGGCAATAAAAATAAAATAATAAAATATAATAATAGCTAAATATAAATTTTATACTTTATCGTAACAATAATAAATTAATTATTAATCTATTAAGCTAATTAAACTATTTGCATATGAATCTAATTAAGCTATGTGCATCCTGATTAAATGACTTAATTTAAAAATTAACTCATGAATATTCTGTTTAAACTGTGTGTCAAAATTTAACTAGTTAAATATTGTCTTACGCACAAACCCAGTAATAGAAATTATAGAATAGAATATTCACATGGGAAATAAATTCTTTAATACATTTTGGAATATCTAACTAAGAAATAAAATTTATAAATTAAAGGAGTTACGATTCTGAAAATGCTCCTAAATATTTGAATAGTTTTGAACACAATGACGCCTAAATGAAATTAAAAAATAACATTATTTTTATATTTTCTCTTGCATCCCACACTAAAAAGTAGAAATTAAATTAAATTTTATTATCTTAAAATTGCATATTTAATTTTTGATTAACAATAAAGTTCATTGTCGCCACTCTTTAAAATAAAAATAATTTTTTTTTTTTATTATATTCAAAATTTAATAATTAATTAAAATTTTACTTTAACAACTCCTTTTAAAATAATGAACTCATTATTTTCTATTATGGAAAATAACTTTATTTCCGTTTCCATTTCTTCTTGGCTTTAAATGAATATTGTAATTATGATCCATGTAGTCACAATACTATCCATATAATATATGCCAATAATGTAGATATTTAAGAGTATTACACCACTTAGAAAAAAACTGGAAGCACAGAGTTATGAATGAATAATTTTATTAATATTATTTTAACATGGTTTTGTTATTATATTTTTTGTAATTATAAAAAAATGTCAGTTATTTTGATAATGCAATAATCTTTCAGCCGGGCTTGAAATAGATTACAAATACCTGATTTTATGTTTCTCGCATTGCCCTATGTTCACAATGGGAATTGGATTCAACTACGTCCAGAAGACTTGTGTTAGTTGTAAGGAAATTTTTGACTAGAATTAATTAAATTTAATTTACCAATACTGGGAATCGATTTTTAATTCAATTTTTTTTTAATATCTGTGAGTATAAATTAAATATAACAGTGAAAAACAAATACGACCAAGCAAATCAAAACATATACAAAGTCTAAGAGACTATGGCTTAATGGTTTGATATAAGACGTCATAAATGGAGTGCAAAAATGGAAACACAGTCAAACAAATCAAAACCTACAGGACATGTATTAGAAAAATGTCAACATAATGTCTTGGGATGCAGGTCTGATATTGCAGTATAAAAAACAGATACTATTAAAACAACTGCATGAAATTGGCCTGGAATCAACCCCACTGAAGAATTCACTGATAGTTTATAGGAAAATACAAATTGAACATTACTAATTCCTAGGGCATATGTAAATAGGTATGTAGAAGTGGCCATTCCACTTGCTTCTGAAGAACCAATTAAAACTTTATTATGCCTTTTTGATATCACGACTCGAGTGACCTATTTGTTGTTGGTTGTTTTAGGAAATCACTTTTGCTATTTTTACTCTCCTAAGGAACTCTCCCAAGGGCGAATCTAGCTAATGCTGGAATTGTTCAAAAGTTTCTGTCTCATTTTAATTTTTGCAGCTGCGGCAATGGTGATAGAACAGAATATTTAGCTTAGAAACGTGGTTTTCAACCGACCAATGAACAGTAATGATGGCTACTACCCTCAATATATCAGTATGCCTGGCTAAGACTTGTTTTGTTTTCTTGATACTATACGGTGGCCATGTTTTCCAAGAGATTGCACAGGTATTTAGTCTAGCTCACCTAAAATTCGCTGTATGAAGGAATGGGCCCCTTAACAACTGCCTTTGAAGAGTGAACGTCCTCCTCTAGAACATAGTTTTATTAAAAGAGGAAAAATAAAAAAAAGAACTAAAATATTCCGTCTGTTGAATTGTAAGCCATATATATTATATTATTAATAAAATATATTGAACGTGTGGAAGATTTTTAAAAATTTTTCACTATCTTATCGGTTTGATTTTATTCTGCTCTGGATTTTTCTACTCTCAATTTAAACTCAACATATGCCAAATGTTAAAAGCTTTTATAACTACAAGAAATCGAGAAACGTAATTGTATCATACATTTTAGCAAAAATCAATTAATTTTAAAAAGGGCACGTTGTGGTACCGTTCGAATAGTTCGAATAGTTAACCTGCTAAATAGTAATTTTTGTTAGGACCAATTATTTACAGTGGATTGGTACGCAAATTTAGGTGAAAGGGATTGACCCACACATGACCTAGTATTGTGGCGGCATCGGATTGTCATGATGCTGCCATTCTCTTTTTAATTAACTCACTTAGTTGATGTGGAAAACCCAATTATCTTAATGAACTTTATATTTGGTAAAGAGTTCACATGTTCGAAACAAATTTGGGCACCTCTAAGTGGATATTTAAAATAAAAAAAGTTGTGTTTCAAATCATTGGTAGTTAGAGATAGATTTTATTTCTTGTCTTCGCACTCGATGATAACGAATTTTCCTCTCTAAGAAGAATAATTCAAATTATTTACTCCTTAGATTTGCTACTTACAAAATTTTCTCTAACTTGAGTAAGTAAAGAGTGCCATATTATTCCATTCTTGAAGTGTACACAAAGTTCTTCTAAATAGTGTAGCCATAAAATATGATGAGTTGATATTGCACAAAAAATATAAAATTGAACAATTATTATTGCAATAAAAATAATATGTGTATAACTATAGGTATATACACGTTATGTGTACAATATCTGAATGATAATCGCTTCATTTCAATCTTCGAGAATTTTTTTTTTATTTCTTTTTTTTTGGCAATGATATAAAAAAAAAATTTTTTTAATAACATTATTTCGTTTTTTGATTTTCTGTAATTTTTATTATTTTCCGAATATAATTTCATATATGCAGTTATAAATTCAACTGCATTTTTTTTTCTTTTTTTTTTTGGAAAAAGAAAATGAAAAAAAAACGAAGTTCTTTTTTTGGCAAGAACGAGAAAACTAAAGTGAAATCCTTTTTAGTTCAATAGCCAAAAAAAAAAAAAAAATGGTTTCTTTTCTCCTTTTGTAGACGAAAATTTTTTCATAGCTTCTTGCTATTATTATGACTTTTCTTTATATCATATGTGATATGTGTAATATTTTAAAAAAGAAAACAAAGAAAATAAAAAAAAGGATAAGAATAAAAGCGAAATTTATCTTCGCACAAATTTTTTCCTCCTCTTTGTTTTTTTTTTTTTTTTTTGAAACAGATATCATCTTAGAGATAGATTCTATATATTCATGTTAGACATTGATATCTTAACATACAATAATATCATTTTCATACTTTAATATGTTTTTTTTTTCGTTTAATGCAGTGGTGAAACCGATTTTAGAAAATAAAAGTTTGACCAATTTAATTTTTCGCAGAAAAATTAACGGTTCTTTCGAATTAATTTTCTATTAATTTTCCGTACATATCTGGTCATTACGTCCCTATAGCGTTCACTACCAGTGTTGGAAAAGTAAATTACGTCTAGTTTTTTACACAGTTGTTTACATGTAAAGAACTTAGTAATTTACTAGGATATTTTTTTGTTGTAAGTGTGTAAACAATTATGTAAACTAGTTAAATACCCGTTACTACGTAACTTTTTCCTACCGTCACATATAGTGAAAAATCAAAATTAGAGCATTCTAGGTTGTACTACATTATAAGTTATCAAATTCCCCTATCAACAATATTGTAGTAATAATACTTTAACAGACTTTC
Source organism: Argyra leucocephala (assembly GCA_963942445.1). NCBI lineage: Eukaryota > Metazoa > Arthropoda > Insecta > Diptera > Dolichopodidae > Argyra > Argyra leucocephala. Next base: position 120,933,493 of record OZ012678.1, read on the forward strand.
TAATTGGATTGATATATTTATTCAAAAGAAATATTGTTGTATTTATTCTTAGTTATCAAAATGATTATTAAATGGAAAACTTTATTTTTTAAGGAAATAAAAATGCATCGGGTAATTCATAGAAAAAACTTTTTAACTACCTGTTTCAATAGCTGATAATCTGTTTGAAATAAAAAAAAAATTTTATTTTCCTCATAAGACAATAAAAGAAAATAATATGATGTTTAAGGAATTAAAAATTTGTTTTTGAAACCAATATTATTTTATATAGGGATCTGTAAAAAATCAATCATTCAAAATTTCTTTACTCTCATACCCTAATAAATTTAATACGTTGATTTCAGACGACCATGCACATTAGAAATCTCTTCTTTCTTGGCCCGTGGGCTATTTAAAATTAAATTTCAAAAATTAAATGGTTTTTTAAATCATTTATATCGCACTCTTTCTTTCTCACAACTTATTACATAAGAAAAACAATAGTTTTTTGCTTCCTTAACTAATGAAGTTTTTTTGTAAATGGAATCTTGACTTCCCCAGTGCATATCTTCTTATTAAAGAATATTCTTTTCTACTATGATGTATTAAGAAGAAAAACAACAAAAGAAAATAACAAAAAATGTATACCGATTTCATTTAAATCAATTTGAGTAAAGTTTAATTTTTTTTTCTCCTATATTAAAGTCATTCTTGATGAGGTGTAAGAAAGAAAGAAAAAAATCTCTTCCAATTTGATTGCAAATAAATTCTCTTCTTCATTTATGTTAAAAACAAAATGTATACATGAAACAGAAACAATATTTCTCCTTCAAACAAAAAATTATAACGGTACATGCAGACACCGGCGAAGAATTATATATAGATAACGTAGACAACTCAAAATATATAATTTAGGTGCAACATTTGCATATTAATAAATGAAACTTTACGAATATTAAGTGATTAAAATCACAATTTGCTAAGAACCTACCTTTCATATTATTAAGATCTACTTTACAATCTATATTCTATATACATAAATTTTTTTTTTTTTTTTTTTTCCTGTTACTTCTCGTGGGAGCATAGGGCATCAACTTGCCTCCTCCATTGTTCTCTGTTGTACGTAATGGTCTTTATCTCCTCCCAAGTTCGTCCATATCTTGTTATCTCAGAAGTCGCAGTCCGACGCCAGGTGTTGTTGGGTGTTCCTCGCCTTCTGCTCCCTTGGGGATTTCATTCTAGGGCCATTCTTGTTATATTATTTGATGGTTTTCTTAGAGTGTGTCCTATCCATCTCCATTTTCTGCGCTTAATTTGATGCATTATCGGTTCTTCACCTGTTATCTGCCATAAGTCCTTATTGCTGATGGTGTTTGGCCACAATATTCTGCATATTCTTCTTTGGCATTTGTTCGCAAACACTTGAAGTTTTTGACTGATGTTATTTGTCGTCATCCAAGTTTCACTGCCATAGATAAGTGTTGACATTACACATGCTTTGAATATTCTAATCTTTGTTTTTCTAGTTATTTGGCCATTCTTCCATATTGGACTTAGTTCACCGAACGCAGCTCTGGCCTTACGTAGTCTGTTGTTGACATCTGCTTCTGTACCTCCGTTTGATGTTAGAATGTTACCTAGGTAAGAGAAGCTTTCCACATATTCGACTGTTTGACCTTCTATGGTAATGGTGTTTGTGTTGGTGTTATTTATCCTCATGGCCTTGGTTTTATCTATGTTAATTTCTAGCCCGACCCTGCGCACTGCTAGCTGAAGTAGGTCTGCTTTATGTTGAATGTCGCAGAATCTATGCGCTAGCAGACATATATCATCCGCATAGTCAAGGTCCACAAGTGTCCTTGAGAGATCCCACCTTATACCTCTTCCGCAAGAACCCGTTTCTTTCATTATCTCATCTATTACAAGCGTGAATAGAAGTGGTGACAGTGGACATCCTTGCCTTACTCCAGAATTTGTGGTGAATGTGTCGCTTATTTGGCCGCAGTGTAGAACTGCTAATTCTGCATCTTCATACAAAGCTTCTGACAATCTTATTAATTTTTCGGGAATTCTTTTTCTTCTTAATGCATTCCATATCACAATACGTTGAACCGTGTCGAAAGCCTTCTTGAAATCGATGAACAAGAGATATAGCGGAGAGCGCCATTCTACAGATTGTTCTATGATCAGCCGTAGTGTGTTGGTGTGATCTGTGCAACTCCTTTCTGGACGAAATCCTGCCTGTTCGTCCCTTCTATTATGTTCAATTTTAGGCTGTATTCTCCGATTCAGTATGGTTGCGAAAACTTTATATATGATGTTCAGCAGTGTTATACCTCTCCAATTATTACAGCTTTTTAGGTCTCCTTTTTTGGGAAGTTTTACAATCAGGCCCTTTTTCCAGGATTTACGTAGTCTTTCTGCCTCCGAGGCTTTCGTGATGTGATGTTTTAATAATTCAGCGGCAGCGGCTATATACATAAATTATAATTGTCAAATCTTTTATAGCATTTTTGGTATGGCGCATAGATATAATAAATATAGATTGGCAGCTTAGTATAGCTTTCTCTTTCTCTCTAATACATTATCTTATTAATAATTGTAATTTCCAGCCAACAATGAACATATGTTTTGCGAAATATGAAATCAGTTTGTACATATTTTTTTAAGGTTGACGTTTTGATAATTTTAATTGTATTTTTTAAATCAGTTGCTCTTTTAAATCAATATTATCAATAAGTATTTAAATGTAATGCGTTTCGATGATACAAATCCAATACAAATCAATATTCTGAATCAATATTGAAGATTTATAAAACTATTTATTATATTTACGAATAATATAGCTAATTAATTAAAATGTTTATTAATTTGATGAATGCAGTTATTAATATGCATTATAAAAAATATTAATAAGCTAATAATATAATTCTTTAATACAATGAACATATATTTTAATAGTTTTAATGAATAGAATAATCAAATATTAATTATGGTTCATAAATTAATATATTATTTGTATTGTACATTAAAGGTTACCAAATCCACCGTTGAGCCCCATTTTCTTTTAAATCCATTAGAACTTTCAATAATAGATTAGAACGAAATACTTTAAAATTTTTGGTCGAATTGTGAAAAACAAATATTTTTACAACAATTTACAGTTGTTTACAGTTTTTTACACTTATTTACAGTGTTGTTTATTTATGTTTTACAATTCTTTACGTCAATTACGTACAAAATGTTTCTCTGTCACCTTTATCATTTAAAAAAAAATCAGATCCAAAATTCCTGATAACAATGCTAACGAAAAAGACAGTTTTCGGGCATTAATTGCTTCGTTAAATTTCCTTTAAAAATCAGCATCAATATTCCGCTGGTCTAATACGAAATATATGCTTAACTTTTCACTGTTCACGGTATCTACGTTCAATTTACAAGGCAAATCGTGACAAAAAATGCACCAAAGAGTAAAAAAAAAACTTACAACATGCGAAAATCGACAATTTCCCATATTCGGGCTTTATCCCAGACTTTCGATTGAACAGACGGACGTCACGATGATGCGCAGGCTTGATTATAACTTAAGTGTTTGCACAGTACCTTTAACTTTTTTCATTTTTGGATTGTCTTCTCAGTAGAGGGTTAATTTGGCAATAATCTTCCAGTAAAGTTCAATTCGTAGAGAATTGTTGTATCTCTAGAACACTTTAATAATTCTATCAGATATATTTGAGCGATAATTTCAAAACTTGTACCGAGCAGAAAAGAATTGACGATTAAATAAAAAAATTTAAAAAAATTATGACTTCAAGTTGATATAGATGGAATAACTATTCCGCAGTCTAACGAGGTTAAATATCTAAGGGTACACTTAGACAAATGGCTATTGGCTTATTGGGAAAAATTGTACACTAGATCTGGAATACAAAGTGCTACAATACAAAGCCATTCTGAAATCAATCTGGTTCTGGTGTCAGTTACGGAGAACCGTTTCTTATAGTAACATCGAAAAAGTTCAAAGAATGCAAACAAAAATGTTGCCTATCATTAGAGCCAGGCCCTCGGTACTTGAAAAATATTAATCTATATGGATTTGAACATATCCTTGGTGACAAGAGAACTTGAAAAAATAGGTATGAAACCACACTGATCTAGCACCCTAACCCTTTAGCGAGATGTTTACAAAACATTCCTATTTCCGTCAGGTTAAAATAAAAGTCATCAGCAGTCATTAGAATGAACGAGCAAATATGAAGTGTCAAATCAATGGACTGGAACTGGATCTTTTTAGACTGTAAGATTTGAATATACCATAAAGGCCTCAATTGTTACCAAATTATTGTCGTTTTCACTTAGATAGATTCAATAAATGCATTGTACAAAACACTGAAGAAGCCTGCAAGTAGTAGTCGAAATACGCGTATCTGTATGATAAGCATATCAGTAAAATTAAAAGGAAAATATTCGACTATTTTCGACAATTATTCAAGAAATATACAGTTAATAAAGAAAAAAACTAAATTGATGCAGTTTTAATGAAGAAATTTTATGGTTTTTTAAGTACTTGCGCCCAATAATTATACCTTACAGATATCATAAGCATGCCTATTTCTTCGAAAATGATGTATTATAAATGTACCTGTTAACGCATTCAATACAGACTACAAGATAACTCGTAGTTGGAGACCTTACTAAACAGGCTAACTACGACATAACTCATAGCAAGAAATATTCTATTTTTATAAGCCTAATTTATTGTATTAGCTTTATTATTTCATTTTGGCACAGAAATAAAGTGTTTTTTTTTTTTCAAAAAAATATCGGTAAAGTTTACTAAATCGGGTATTCCCCAAAAAAAGTTGAATTTTTATGCATTTAAAATTTAGTCGCAGATTTTTTAGATTAAAAGTTGTTTTTTGATAATAAAGCTGAATTTTTTTTCTTATTTTTTTTTATTTATTTCAAAGGTTTATACCTGAAACAATAATTCTCATAAGAAGGCTATATAGTATACATATAGAGTCTGTAAACATACAAATTAGAATGTTTTTAATTTATTGTTTACAAACAAAAAGTAGTACGTATAGGTTAAGTAGCAAGTGAACCAAAAGTAAGAAAATAAAAGTTTACAATCAAGGATCATAAAAAAAAACAAAAAAAAATAAGAAAAAATTAAAAATAAAAAACTAGTTTTAAATTTATTAAAAATTAAAGCAAATTAGATTGACTATAATTTAAATAAAAGAAAAAGAGAAAATATGATTCTGTAAGTTTTTTTTTTTTAATATTACTGTACTTAATGATTTAAATTGAGTATTTATATCTATAATTATAATTGACAAGCATTTAAGGTCCTGCGCAGTAGACACCTTTTCATTTAATTTCGATTCTCCTACTCATTAATTAACTTCTAATATATATAATATATAAGATTGTATATAAAACAAAAATGCGCAAACAGTTGAAAATTTTGTACTTATATGATTTTATTTTTCAGCAAATACATTATGCATATGTGAAATCTTATTAAAATAATAAACAAAAGCAAACAAATCAGTTATTAAAATTTACATATGGACTTGCAAATGAATCTATGTACATATGCCAAAAAAAAAAACAAAAAAACAAATTCATCTCAAATAAAAAATATAAAAAAGCAAAAACAAAAAAAATCAGTTGAATTGTCATTTTTATCTTTTTAAGTAAGTGTTTCTAAATTTTGGTTATTTGTAGTAATAATATAGTTTTTATTAAAATTATGTATTATGTAGGTATATATATACGTACCTCTTTAATGACAAAATTTTTTATTTTTAGTAATTTTATCCACTAAATGCCACTTACTATAGGGAATATATCGGAAACGAAGCAGTATATGAGGGATTATGAGTATTTATGTGTCCTAAATAAAACTTACTAACCACAAAACTTTTTATTAAACACGAGTGGTTTCTGCTATATCGTGCGAAGTCTATGTCAGTACGTAAATTACTGTTTTTTTAAAAACCTTAAATTTGACTTCAACTGGAAATATAATTACTCAAAAGGGGCCCTTAGTTATTATATAATTTAATGCTAGTATATAAAGTTGTAGATGTGCCAAATTGGGTGGTTTTTTTACGATCTAGGTGAAGTAAGTTTTGACTTCTAGTAGGTCTATTCTATGAATCACCTGCTGCCCATCTGACTTTTGTTTGGAAGTTGTTTCCCATAATTTCATACCATAACTAAGATCGTTGTGGAATAGCGAATAATAAATAAATTTTGATTGTTGTTTTCGGTATTAATTCACGATTTTTTTTTAACATTACTGCAATTGAAGATAATTTACTACTAAGAATTGATGTATGAGTATTCCATTTTCCCTTGGTACTTAAACTCTGTTATTTGCTCTAATTTATCATTACCTATTTTAATATGAAAAGGTGGTACAACTCTATTAATTATCATATATTATGTTTTTTTTTGTATTTATTGTTAATTTTTGAGCTAATAGCCATTGATTGACCCATTTTGATATTTTCATTCATAATATTTTGTAGTTCAGTGAAGTTTTCAGATTCAAAGATTAGGTAAACATAAATCGTCTGCAAATAAATAAATTTCTGCTTTAAGATCAATATTGTGTATCCTATCAATGTAAATCAAAAATAACAGAGGTCCAAGAACGATCCCTTGTGGCACACCGAACTTAACATTTTCTTTTCCACTTTTTGTTTCAGATATTTGAGCATATTGGGAACGATTGTGTAAATAAGAACTCAACCACTTGAATGCAATTCCTTTTACACCATAACTTTGAACTTGTTTTTAACAGTATTTCATGGTCTACCGTGTCAAATGCCTTAGTTAAGTCCATAAATAAAAGAGAGACAATTTTTACTATTTCTTTAAATTTTTGAACATGACTTAACATATCAATGACTGCTGTTTCTGTGTTTGCCTTTTTTTTTATAAACCCATATAGTCGTTTGTTAAGAAGACCGTGTTTCGTCAGAAAGTTACATAACTGAATATTTACTTCTTTCTCCATTATTTTAGACAGGATTGGAGCTAAGCAAATTGGCCTGTAATTATTCAGATCATCTTTTTTACCACTTTTAAATATTGGTCCAATTCTACCCATCGTTCGCCTTCACTTTATTAATTTTGAAATCAAATAAGAAGTTATGGGAAAAATAAGATACGAGTTATCTCGTGGTTGGCATATTATCCAAATGAAATTTTATATAAATAAGCCAAAATACGAGATATCTCGTATTACCATAAACTGCCTAAATTTACCCTAAATTACCTTTTAAATATTTTGTAAGTGTTTTTATGCTTTATTATTGCAATACTTTTCATATAAAATAAAAATTTTGAGTTGATACATGAAGTTAGATTTACGAAAACTGCCTTGGCAGTGATTTCGTATGGAAAGCTGGTTACGCTATCTATTTTTTGTTAGTGTGGTAATCAAATCTAATGAATTCAATATTCAGTTTTTAAGTGTTCTACGATTGATTAAGTAATGTTAACTTTGCGCATCAAAATTATTATCGTAAAACTTATTGTGAACTGTTAAAGATGAATATTAAATTTGACTTCTAATTTCCAAATCCGGTCCATTTTATACAAATATCTGAAAAACTAATATTAATATTAAAATACACCCCTGATATTATCGAATTTTCAAGTAGAAATATCAAAAATACAGTTAAGAATATCAATTTTCTTGTATGTTGATATAATAGATTTTCAGATATGGAAAATTCGCTAAGTTTGTCTTTTTTCTTTTGGTAGTAGTTTTTTATTGTTGTTATTTTATTATTATATCTGTTTTGTATTGTTCTTTTGTTTGTTGAAGCATGTAGGATGCACTTTTTATTCGCTTCAATAAGCTTAAAATTTTTTTTGTTATTGTTTTTTTTTTTGTATTTTTTATAATTTTACATTATATTATTTCAACACACAAAAAAAAAAACAAAAAACACATTTTTTAAGAATTTTTTTTTTAAAGGAATGTATTGTTGAAAGACATAAAAAAATATTACAAAGAATTAGTTCTTAAAGAGTATAAAAGGATATTAAAGAAAATAATAATAAAACAAAAAATAAATAAAAAAAAAAATATTTTGAAGTTTAGTGGCCTGAAGATTTTTATTTTCGATTTTTTAAAATAAAAGATTTATTAGCTTTTGGATCAATGAAAATTATTGCAGCCAATTTTTCAATAATTCGAAAATATTCAGTTGTATCCTTTTCTAAATAAATTATTCGATTGTGTGTTTTTTAAACCTACTACAAACATTATTTGGACAACTAGTGGATAGTAAAAATTTTTTACTATATATAAATGTGTAGATTTATTAAGATAATAACTATTTAAGTTATTTGAAAAAAAAAAAATGAAAAAAAACATGGTTATTGAAATAAAGTGGAAATTCTTAGAATAAGTTTTTTGAGAAGTTATTTCAAAACTTGAAAACATACATGCATTTCACTAGAACTAAATTAAATGAAGCCAAACAAAAATTTGGTGTTAAGTTAAATGAACCGATTTTGTAATCTTCCCAATAAATTAAATATTTTTCTTTTAAATTTAACAAAAAATTTAAAATAATTTAATTTGAAATATTTTTAAAGTTATATTTGTGTGCAATGTATTAATCTAACGAGTATGATACTGCTATGCGATATTATTTATGAATTTATGATAAAACAGTGAGTAAAGCCAATTCTTCTTTAGGTTTCATTAACCGTTTCACTACCCTAGTGACAATATGTCCCAAACTAATTTCAAAACCTTCCAGCATGAAAAATATTTAGTTATTTGAATTCTATTTTTCCCTATGGTATTCATTGGTATTTTGAATCAAATGTAATTAATTGGAGCCTTGATTTTTTACTGGAATTCTTATAGTTTCAGTTCAAACACGTGCAGTCAATTAAAATAAATTTGTGTTATAAATTAGTTTTAATTAGAATTTAACCGAGTACGGGCCATGCTACATTATTTTTTTTGTATTAAAAAGCAACAAAGTTATTTATGTTATTGTATTTTTTGTTGTATTTTTAAGTTTTGTGTGGTAAGTATTTAAAATTATTATTACAAATTATCAAATTAACCAAGCTCACGAATATAATCCGGATATAAATTATCCCAATAATATTTTTGGGCGGAATATATAGTCCCACTGGTATTGAAATTTTATTAGTTTTTCTCAGAAATGCAGCGAAATTTACGTACAGAAGAAATCGAAGATGAAATGCAGCAGTCAACATCTGATGTCAAGTCTAGTTCAGTCATTTCAAAATCATTTGAAGATTTTGAGGATTCAGGCTCTAAATATACCCCAGATGAAGTGGGGCTGCTTAATATAAATTATGAAGCAAATCAAGGTCTTCAAATGAATGAGAGCAATTCAATTATATGGGTGAATCCAAATCCGTTTTTTGAGGCGAAATTTTCTATACCGACATATTATAAAACAACTGAATTGCTTATAAGCGTTTAATTTTCATTCTAAATAATTTACAAGATATCAAGTATAAGTTGTATTGGATCACGATTTGTCCTATAAGCCAATAGATTTGGGTGTACTTTATTCTGAGTTGCTTGTTCTTTTGGATAATATGAGTTCTCCAAGTAAGTCAGCGGTCTACGTTCATTCCGAACTATCAATCAGCCACTGATTCCACCTGTGATCGTAAACCAATGTTTAATTTTACTTTTAATATATCCAAAAGTGATATGCACTGACTTTGATGTGTTTACCTTTATTTGCCCCATTTTCTTAGCCAATTAAAGCATTTTCTTGCAATCTGTTAGACACTCTCAACAAATAGACTTAGAATAACAGAAAGTCATTGTAATAGCTAAAAGTAGCTGCCATAATATTTAGTGGAACTCAGCTGTGTAGATGACATAAAGCGCTGAAATACATTAGGCGCTCCCCTGTAATACACCTAATTTTATTTATCTAATATCTGTAATATCACAGTTGTATTTTACTAAAAATTTTCGGTTACTTATATAAGATACAAAAAATCAATGATAATGGTGATGCAGCTGGTGTTAAATCATCTTAGTTATGTTCTAATCATATGCTGACCTTTCTTAATCCTAATTGTTTTTTTTAGTAGATCTAGTTGATATATGGTGTGTCAAAAAACTCGATTATGTTGTTATCTTAGTCATCTGAAGTATGTGATGGATATGCCACGATCTTGTTAATGTAGAGTAAATAGGTTAGCTTTTTTCGTGTGTCTTGTAGCCCATCTTCCATGATTGTTTCTGAGTAGAGAAATATGCTGTTGTGGACGTTTAAGTTTACTATATTGCCTAAGGTGATAAATAAATTCTGCAAATACGATTGAAGTGCTTCGTCTTTGGCAGTTGTCAGAAGATTACAGAGTCGATTGGATTTAATTTTTCATATTTTTTGGTGATCTGGTTGTTCGCCAAAATTTCTTCAATGTACCTTTCTCTGCGAAAAATATTTTTTTTTTCAAGATCCAATTAATAATACGAAATATGCGCCATAATTCCAACAAACGAAAAATCATTAATTATAAAAATACATTATAATAAAATTATCCTATATAAAATTTTAATATGTATTTGCAATTATTATAATATTTTATATTATTTTTTTTTGTATTGAACTATTAAAATGTTATTCGATTTTGATTGTTTCAACTTTATTTTACAAAATTGTATTATATTTACTTACATTATTCAATATAATTTTCATTTATAGTCTTATAATTTAATTATTTAATTTTTTATTTTATATATTTTGTATTTTTTTTTATATTAAAAATTAATAACTTTATCATAGACCATAATTTAATTTTTAATATACAATTAAAGACAATTATTCTTAAATTTAATATATACGTAATTTTGAAAAATAAAAACATAAAATAATTTATTAAATTTAGAAAACAAAAAAATATTAATCTTAATTGGTAATTTTAAAAAAATCTTAACTGATAATTTATTTATAATAATTATTTGGGCTTTTTTTTTTTTGGTTTTGTAATTTTGTAAAAGTTAAAAAGTTAAATTTAAAATCCAAGAAAGAAATATCCTTTTAACGAATCAACAATTCTTTCGATGTATATTCCATTATTATGTAGGGTGTAAATAACGTTTTTCAGTTGTATTGAGCTCTAGAACGAATAAAAAAATTTATTTTTTATATTAGCATTAAAATGTTAAAACAAAAAAAAGTTTTATGAAAAATATTAAATTTGGTAAATAACACCAAACAAGAAGGCAACTTTTAGAATGTAGGAGTGAGTTATTTAAAGCAATTCTTATCGCCTATAAATTTAAAAAAATTTTTCTCACTTATCTTAAAAGTTATTTCTATAAACAGAATAATTTTTGCACATATCAATTTTTTTCAATTCAATTTATTCCTACATAAATTTGCTGTAAACTTTTGTCACAAATGAAAATAATTCTGAATCACTAATTGATTGCAAATATTTAGGCATTATTTGAATACATGTCACTTATTTAAATGAATAGGGAAAAATTAGAAAATTATAGTAAAAAAAAACTAAAATGAATTGCATTGAAGTGACATGGGTTTATTTTTGGAATTTATAATGCTGCCAAACTTAACAAGCAAAGTAATAAAATTCATTATATTCTTATTTCAAATGTTGGGATTAAAAACAATAATTCTTTAGGCCCTCTGAAAGCATACATTTTCTAAGCAGTTATTATACAAAATTATTTTGAATCAAATTAGACTTTCTTCATATAAACTATTACCGGCACAAACTTAGCTTGTATTTTAAGCACAATACAAATATACTAAAATTGTTGATAAGTATTAGACCAGTAGAGTCTATCAAAAATAAGTTGATAAATTTAGGTATGAATATTATGTATCTACCTATACGTACACATACTTTTATATATACTAGGAGTCCCTGTAGGTTGTTTTTATTTCAAGTAAAAGCTTAATTCAACGTTTTTTTTTTTAGATTTTTTCCAACTATTTTTATACTGTGAAATCCATTGCTAAATTTTATTAATTAGGCTTAATTTTTAAGTCGATATTTATATAAAAATATATTGTATGACACAAAATGAAAATATTTGATTTAAAATGAATAATTTGCAAACAAAATAGAAAATTTTACTATTTATTTTATACTATGCATTTCTATTGTTGTGGATATAACTTATTTACATTATTTAGAGTTCATAAAAGATAAGATAAATTAAATTAGAAGGTCCACCTTTATGCCCTTAAATGTTTGCCTATTATAATTATATATATATATATATTTTTTTTAAATTTAGTATTAGATAAATCTTTGTAGGCTATTGTTTTACTTGGCTTATGTTAAGATTCTTCTGTTTACCTTAGGTTGGTATTTGTAAAATAGTTATGATGAAAAACGAAAAGGAGGAGTCTTTTCGAACACCAAGTCTTAGAACACACTTTACAACTTAAATGTGAAACCATATATGATATAGAGATAACCGTTTTACCGATTGTAAAACATTGAATAATGATTCTTCATTGCCACAATGGCATATAATACAAAAATTGGATAATAATGCAGATAAATTTATTGTAGATCGTTTTCTCGTTCGAAAAGAGTTGCTTTTTGTTTTCATTTGTTTATTATTTTATTCAAATAGTTTCTAAAGCTTGTACGAACTTTGATATTTCAAAACATTTTTCATAGCAAATTTTTCAAATCAAAAATTTATTCAAAATCCTTATATTAGAAAAACAAAAACATTTTTTAACAATAGTATTTGATATAACATCAAATAGTAATACTTTAAAGCGTGAAAAAATTAGTCATATTCACATTAACGCCATTCAAAACACGTGATGTAAAAATCTACATATAGAAAACAAAAATGTAGAACTGGCATGTGGGATATCGACCAAGAAGTAATCGAAGTATGTGAAATTTGAGTAAAATTTCAATACGAACATTTAAAAATTTTAATCGAAAAATAAAAGTGAGTTTGTGTAAGTTTTATTCCAATAGATAATTAAATTTTCAAGAAATTATATTCCAAAATTACTGAGTATCTATATACTAACTCGAGAATCAGTACAAATACTGTTGTTATTAATATTAATCATCGGTATCACTTTAAAATCCTATAGGTATTCTAAACACTTTATAATTCTACAAAAAACACAATTTTTATATTTTTCAAATTCAAAATCAAAAAAATTTAAAATCAATTTACTTACTTCCATTCTCCGTAATATTCTATTAAATTCATCATTTCCGATATTATTTACCAAATTTGAAAATTCATAGTTCGTTTCAAGTTTTTCAAAGAATAGTGATATTATTTGATCCTGAGGCAGGATATCTAAAATACTATCAATAAGTCCATGTAAACCATGCTCTATAATTATTGTTGTTGAATTTTGGTTTTCATCTGTTTTTTTTTTTTTTTTTCATCCCCCCAGATATTTTATCACCCCATATTGATCATGTTTATGTAGATAATGTTTAGTAAAAGGATAAATTTATTTACATAAAAAACCAATACAAAAGAATGTCCATTTTGTTGTATGAAAAAAGTTTTCATGATGAAATTACAAAATTTTATTTCAAAGAAATTTTTCAAGTAAATTCAAATAAAATATCCCAAACAGAATGAACGTGCCCAAATAAGATTGAAAAATAAAAAGGCGTTAATATTTTTGGAATTTACAAGTTAAGTTGTTTAAAAAGTTTTCAAGTTTGCCAAAAAATTGGTTGCCAACAGAAATGGTTTTGAAAGTTTTTCCAAAGAAATTTCCATATTTTTTGAATTTTTTGTTGTTTTGAATTTTTTTATTTAAAATTTCCATCAATGGTGAATATAGAAAATAAAAAGAGTAAAATTATTAAATATATTATGTATAATTTAGTATCATTATAATATTATTATTCTTACCCAAATCTTTTATTTTCATTGTTGTGCTTTCAATGATTTGTTCATTGATATTTTTAATATTTGGTATATCAGTGCCACTCTGATAATAAGTTTGATTTAAATTTAAATTTGATTCATTTGGATCACCAACTAAATTAACTAAAGTTTGTACCAATTGTACAATATCAAAACTGAATTTTTTTAAATATTTAACAAATATATTCACTTCTGGAATAGCTAAAATTTTGTTTTTTAAATCATGAAAATCTTTACTCATCAAATACATATAGGCTCGTTCAACTTCTTTATCCCTACGATAATATTCATGAAAAATTTCTTTAACTTCATTGGCTGGTATCAATTGAATAAAATCATTAAAATCAATTTGTGTTGTATTTATTTGATTATTATTTGTTGATTTTAAGGATTCTTCAATACGTTTATATTCTTTTGATTGTTCTTCTTCACTACCGCAATCATCATCTATTACTAAATCGCTTAACGTTTGACTGCCATCAACAACTTTCACTTGAATCAAATCATCATTATTTCCTGTATGAAAATAATACAAAAAACAAAAATTTGCAAAATTAAAATTAATATAATTTTTTTTTAAATTAATTGTATTTTTATTACATACTTGTTTATTTTATTGAATAAAATTTTATTTCAAATTAAAAAAAAAAATATATATATTTTTTTTTAAATTTTAAACTTTTTATTTGAAATTTTTATTTATGGTCCTTACTGCGAAGAGCTGCGAGTCGAATGATTTTGAAGTTTGAGATAATTTTGAAAACTTTTACAATTTTTGATTGTTTTGAATAAATTTTGAAATTTTTATTTTTTTTTTTTTTTTTAGATCATCTGTTATCACAATGGACCAACCCTTCGGTCCTTTGTAGAGCCACTTTAAACTAACTTAGTCTAAGGCACTTATTGAAAATAGTCTACTGAAAATATCAATAGAAAAAACGTGGAAACATATATGTAATAAAAAAGAAAAAAAAAAAAAACACATAAATTCATTTATTTAAAAAAAAAATTTATAATTATGAAATAAAAAATGAAAAATCCAAACCTAAATTCTCAAAGTATTTGATGAATAATAATAGAATTTAGGCTTTAAATTTGAAAGATTTTCGTGAGAAAAAAAAAGAAAATATAGAAATAATAGTAAATACGGAAAATTTTTATTTATTTAATATGATAATAATTTGATATATTTTTGATATAATTTGTTTTGTACAAGAAAGTACAAGAAAGTAGTTTATCTTAAAGAGATATCATATTTAAGAAAATTAGTAGTAATGATACAAGTTTATTAAATATTTAATAATATCACTTTCAGATATCTATTAAGTAAAATTCAAGTTAAGCTTTTTATTAGAAGAGATAATAATAGGACAGATAGATTAGTAAATAACTTTAGTAAATTTTATTTTGTATTTTTTATAATTTACATTATCGTCCTTCCAGACAGTAGATCTATTATGCGGAGGTCTGAAATTAAAAATTCTTTATTTATTTTGTCGCATATTTTTGCTTGTAATAATTTTACTGCAAATACAAATAGCCACTTGCATACAATTAAATAATAAAATTTTACAACATTTATACAAATTATAGGATCGAGTTTTCCGGCAGAATAATAGAGATAAATTTTTCCCGATTTTTTAAATTTTAATTTAAAACTATACATTCTTATACTAATTTTATAACGATATTAATAACTAATTTTCTAGAACGGTAACACATATCAGTTTTATCATAACAAATTATTTTTAGGTAGTTTTTTCGCTCATTATAACAATACTTGAACTCATCTGAACTCAAAGCTAAACATTATGAATACCATCATAGGTATTTATGAATATTGGTATGGTATATAGATGGTATTCATAATTTTTGGCTAGGCGCAGACATGCAATTTTTTGTTTTTTAACTGTTTGATTTTACATTTATGTTCCATTAGTTTATATCAAAGCGGGCACACATAAAACCAACTGCAGGTGTGCGCATTTTCATAATATATTCTAATGGAATATAAATGTGCAATCAAACAGTTGCAAAACTAAAAATTGCATGTATGCGCCTAGCCTTAGACTACGTATATAATATATTTCTATTTTAATTGATTTTGTGAGCTGTACCTAGTTCGCGTTGCTGTCCCCTTTCTAAAAAAAAGTTTTTTTTTTCCTTTATTAATTTTAATTATAAAATATTACATTTCGAATTGTTTACAATTCCTTAAAATAAATTAAATTTATTGATCTTAGTGATTGCTGTGTCATCAAATTATTAGGTTTACAAGAATTAATTTTTTGAATACTTTTTCCGTTTTATTTTTAATCTTTATTTATATTTTATATCTTTATTTATCTGGTGACTTTTGGTGTGCTTTGCCATCCTGGTTCGAATAGCTACCTGCCATATAACTCTAGCACTCTCCAAAAACATTTTTTTTAAAAACCAAACGCGTTACAGACTTGAAAATGGGTATTGAGGTACTTTTTCGAAAATATACAAACATGTCTTTTCCCGTTTTCCGAAAATGCGTACTGATTCGAATAACTGCCATACAACAACCCGTTAAGGTTTTTCCGGTATTGTATAAGAACATCAAAGAAACTCATAATGATAACATTCAATTTACATTGTGGCATTTTTATTGAAATTTATTCATTTTAATATGGTAAAAATTTCAAAGTGTCTTTTTAATCCTATTTCTTTTGGACTGATTTATGTTTGAGGTGCTTAACTTTTGTCTATTTTTCGATAAATTTAATATTTTACTTATTTTTATTTGTACGCATACACAATCAATATAATGTTAAATGAAATGAAAAACAGCAACGGATTACAACAAATGAAAAAAATTACAATTTTAGAATTTTAGAATTTTATTTGTTGAATAAAAACGCAGGCTAAACATTTTTGGTTTATGAGACATTTTTTAAGTTCCAATTTTCAGATCTATAACGCTTTTGGTTTTTCAAATATTCTTAACAGGTGTTAGAAGTTGTATGGCAGCTAACTGAACCAGCTCGAATTTGGAAAAGAGGTGAAAGACATTTTTGTTTATTTTTGAGGAAGTACATATGTACCAATTTTTAGGTATGCAAGGCTATTGGTTTTTGATATATTCTCGATGAGTGCATGAGTTATACGACAGCTTCCCGAACATATTTGATATTTAAAAATATTTTGGCAATTGGAGCAAGGGTGTAGTAAGGAGAAACACACATACATTTATTTATATACACATAGATTAAAATGTGTTTTTAATACATCTGTGAGTTATAAAAATTGACAAAGTTTTAACGTAAAATTTATTACAAATAAAAATAAATTTATGTAATTATATATAAATTTAATTAGAAATTATTCAAATTTATATCGGATTTTAGATTTAAATAAAAAAAACCAGTTCGATTTACATTTATACACAGATATAGAGTTATATCGGCGGTATCTATAATTATTGACTTATCGTAAGAAGTTTATAATAACAAATTATTTTTAGGCATAGCCTCGTTCATCATAACGCTACTTGAACTTGTTCTTTTTATTTTTTAAAAAGTAAAATTCGATAGAAATTTTAATAATTTATAATTAATTTTCTTATCAATTTATTTTTATAGATATCGGTTTTTGTTTAAAACATGAATCATGACTTGTTTGACCCAAGTTTTTTTTAGAAAATTGAAATGCAAGTAGGCCAGTTTTCAACTCTCCTATATGGCTTGACATGGCCTTATTTTTTTCTTTAATATCCCACTTAACACTCAGAACAAAATTATCTTAACTATATTTAATATATTGTAAACATAAAAATAAGTTGTTTTTATACAATAATAGTAAAAAAAAAATAAAAATTTGAACTTTGAACTGATTTATACTGCAAATTACCTTGTAGATTGTCAAAACGAACTGTTTTATTAAACACGACTATGTATACATTTATTCTTAAATCATAAATAATTTTTATTTTTAAGTTCATTGTTAAATTAAATTGAATGAAATATTTTTTTTTTGTTAAAAATAATTTACGTAAATTCATGAATATTTATTTTTTTTATTATTATTTACGATCCACTATATATGGACTTGACTAAACATGGTGTAGTAATGTAAATCCGAATCAAAGTTATCTAATTTTATCGAATTAAAGAGTGAAATCAAGATGTTCCTATTTGACTGGGACTATTTCTATATAGTTCCGATATAATTTTTGATTATCAAAACATAACGGGTCATGATAGAAAAAATATTAAGTTTAGTGAGAAAGAGATAACAGGGCTTATAAAATCATTAATCTAACTAGATATACCTGGAAAATTTTAGGCCTTAGCAGCGATCTGCTTTGACATATCCGCATAGCACAACAAACATTTGCATAATCTCATTATCGAAAATGTTAAATGAAAATAAAAAAAAAATTAAAATAAAATCATACAAATTAATCTTAATCATAATTAATTCGGTTTTAATAAAAATGCTCTTTTTTATTATACAAATCGGTTTCTTCGGTTGGGATAGTGACAGCTGATGGTATTTTATTTACCGAAATGGATTTAACGAGGCGCATATCTAATAGATCTTAAACCTTACTAATCTCTAACGAAAAGATTAATCAGGAATATAATTTTCCTTCATTTTCCCATCGCATCTCACAGTTACAAGCGAATAGAGATCTAAATTTCTTACGTTTGTTTAAAATAATTGATTGACACCATTTTTGATTTTGTGCTACCTAATCAATTTCTTGTGATTAAAATTGCAATTTTAATTTAAATTATTATTTTTTTCAATTTAATTATTATTTTTCTAAATAATTTTTTTTTATTGTTTCCGTATTTGTTCTACTCATACACAAAGTATCTTCTGCAGTATATTTTTTGTTTGTAATTAAAAATATATCTTATCTTATTTTTTTCCTCACAATATTATCAAAACAATAATAAAAAATCACTGCTTTTACCCAAAGCTTTGTCATATTAACCAATAATACACAACAATTTTTTCTTTTGAATTTTTTGATTTATCTACAAAATAAAATAAAATCTACATCTATGCAATAACATTATATTGTCGAGTTTTTTTTGCAAGACTTCATTTACTCCAAAGTAACTTCTCTTTTATAATATCATAGCAACCAAAACGATATTACATTCATTTCCTGAGCCGGATTCAGGACCTTCTGCATTTTTCTCAATCTTATTAAGTTAAGTATTTGTTTTTACATATATTTTCTGGTATATTAACTTTTTAAATGAAGAAAACTACTAGGTGCTATCATCCAGTTAATTCCATTTCAAATAATACAAAAACATTGTTTTTTATATAAAATTGGATCCTTTGAAGAATAATGCCAAAAAAAAATGCAATTTAACATCCATTGCTTGACCGTGATTCGAACACTGGACCTTATACCTATATCCGGTCTTTTATTTTAAATTTGATTCTTTAAAGAATAATGCAAAAAAATTCAACTTAAAATCTATTGCGTGACCGTGATTTGAAACCGAAACCTTACTCGGCGAAATTTTGTTGTTTTTTATGTTAAACTTGATTCTTAAAAGAATAATGCCAAAAAAAATTAAATTTAACATCGATGACCTACCCATGAATCGAACCCGGGACCTGATTAGTAATAAGATACACTAACCACAAGACGCTGAGTGACGCAGTTGGTAGATCGGTTGCCTTTTAACCGAAAGGTCACAGGTTCAATTCTCGACGAAGGCAAAAAATTGCTTTCTGGATTTTTCGATCTGGTCCAATACCCTTTATCATTGGGCTAAAATAAATTGTGTGTTTTGGTTATTACTAAATTTAACTATGCTAACTCAACGAAACCATGCTATTATGAAGGCAAAGTACTCTACAACAGATATGGTTTTCCACATTTAATTGGTAGATATACCATAAAAATTCTATAGAAAACCTATTGTATGTAATTGTGTATTCTAAATCTGTAGGTAAAAGCAGTTGGGGTGCTGATACCATAGACTTGGAATTATATAAAAAAAAAAAGTATCAATGACAAGATTAAATAAATTTCCAAAAAGAAAAAAATTTGATTACAATGTTCTCAGTCTCATAATTTCTTGATATATTCGGCTCCATTGTGTTTTTATTTTAAATCCTATAAATCGTTTAAAAATCCCAACCATACAACAAATTCAAAAAAAATAAATAAAATATATTTAATTGTGAATAGAAATTTCTTGAATGCAAACATAATAAACATAACATAGTGTATTAAAATTTATTTAAATTGACACACTTAAAAAAAAAAAAAAAAACAAAAACATAACTATACCTAAGTCTATAATATACTTATGTTTATTTAATATTAAATTTTATAAACACTACAATAATAAGATTGTAATGTCTCAGTTGGAGTTTAATTTATTTTAATCTACTTTATAATAATATAAATGGAAAATTTATGGATAATCAGTTCGTTGACATTAATGTGATTTTAATCATGTTAAATTATTTAAATAATTTCCCGAAGTACGTCATAATATCCGGTTATATATATATATATATATATATATATATATATATATATATAATATGTATAATTTTTTATATAAAAAATAAAATTATTCAATAAAATAAATTAAAAGTGAAAAATAACTTGATTTTAATAAAAAATTATAATAATAATAATTACCTTGTTTATTACTAGTATTCTTATTACTACCACTAATACTACCACTACCACTTATTATTTCGAAATTTTTATCAGTTTCAGTTAAAATTTTCTTTTCAATTTCAATAATTTTTTGATTATCTTCTTCAATCATTTTCGTTGTTAAATTTTGTATTTCTTCATTTTTATTAGCATTTTTACTATTATTATTATTATAATTATTTCTACTCTTATTATTATATAATTCAATATTTAAATTATGTCTTCGTTCTATATCTACATAAATTAAATCATCTGTTTTTGTTTGTATAATACCAATTTCAGCTTCTGTTAAATTATCTTGATCCATAAATTCTTTTATTTCACTAGCAGCAAATGCAATAACAACATCTTCATCATTACTACTTGTATTATTATTATCATTTTCATTGTCATTTTCATTAATTACAATTTTAGATGTTGAATTTAAATGTGATAATTCAAATCCATTTATAACTGTTACTATATCAAAAATGGTGAATTTCATTAAAAAAACAATAATAAAAAATATATTAAGTGATTTGAAAATTTGAAATTTTTGAAAATATCTTAGAAATTGCAACATGATAAAATTTATATTTTGTAATAAAATAATATGTATATAATATTATGTATCTGAGTAGGTAGAGTATAATGTATATAATATTTTAATATTTATGTATTCGTAAATATAATGTTTTGTAAATAACTTCTGGTATAGTGGTAACAAGAAAAATAAATTTATTTTATTTTATTTATTATCCTTATAAATATCCTTGAACACAGGAATACTTTAAATAGGATATTTTTATTTAAAATTACTGTAATTGGTTGCATAGATGATTTGATTTTAGGTAAATTTCTTTTAATTTTATATTGTAAATTATTGAAAATTTAATTTTCCAGGAAAAGTATTTAAAGTTTATAGTAACCGAATCATAAATTTTTAATCCTTAATTATAAATTGGTAATAATTTAGAAAATTTGTTATCAAGTTTTTGTTATTTTCAAAGCCAGCATTTTTGTTGCTGTATTAGAAAAATTCTTTTTTTTTTTTTTGTAATTACTATTTAAAAATTATTTAATAATTTAATTCACTGTTACTGATTTTTTAAAAAATTTTTTCTTTAAATTTTTTACTAAAATTTAATTTTGTACACTCAAACAGGTTAAATTTCGTTAATATAATTTTAAATATTCGTTATTTTTATTAAATACTATTATTAAAATATGCACTTCTCCATAGCTGGGTACCCTGCTATTATTATTTTTTTTTTTATTTAAATTATCATGAAAATATTTAAATGTTGTTGTAATGGGTCTTAATTTAAACTAATATACACAAATATAAAATGAAAATTTTGATTAAAATCGAAAATGCACTATTTTATTAAAATTCGAATCACTTCAGGGCGAATTTTTTTTTTTAACTATAAAATAAAAAAAATCTATTTCGAATCTCGTTTATTGTAAACGATTAGTTTATTGTTCTGAATTTCATATAAGACTAATTGAATTAAAAATTGAAATATTTGTTGTGCGATCGCGTTACGCAGTTATCAAAAACAGGCACATAATAAAAAAATGTACAATTTCTTATTTTACTTGTTAACATTGT
Source organism: Argyra leucocephala (assembly GCA_963942445.1). Classification (NCBI taxonomy): domain Eukaryota; kingdom Metazoa; phylum Arthropoda; class Insecta; order Diptera; family Dolichopodidae; genus Argyra; species Argyra leucocephala. Next base: position 120,955,684 of record OZ012678.1, read on the forward strand.
TGTTGTTTTTGTTATTATTTTTTGTTTTGTGAATGAGTTGTGAGGTTATTTAATAGAGGTTATGGAATGGTGTAGGTGAAATCAAAATAAAATGATTGCTATTTTTGTAAATATTTTATATTGTTTTATTGTAGTTGGATTTTTGAGGGTGCTTAAATTGTTTTTATATATGGTTGATTTTAAATTGTTACTGATTATTTAATTTGTGTCTGGGGTGGAGAATTATTATGTTGTTTCTTTTTCAGCTCTACATCATTGTTGTTGATAGCAAAAATGTTGAATGATGATGTGATGCTATTTAGATGTTGCGTTGACGAAAAATAAATTTATTTTTGCTTAGTACCTATTTTATAGGAATTAATTTGATCAATCACAGTCATTGTTAAGGGTACTTTGTTGTTTTTTTGTATTTAAATAATTTTGTATTTAGATTCCTATGAATATTTGATTTGATATGAAATATTGATGAAGAATAAAGTAATCGTAAACATTATCAGATCTGGAAAACTTTATTATTTGTGATATAATTCTAATTCGGCGATCAAAACAACTTAAATGAATTGAAGTAAATTTGAAGAAAATCGAGGCCCCGAAATAAGAGGTGTTTGAAAAGTTTATGTTAGTGATTCAATAAAACCACAAAATCTTTGTTTCAAGCTGCAGCTGGTAAAATTAAAATTACAATTATGGTAGACTAACATCCGTAATGGATAAACTGCAGCAAGAAGAAGATAAATAGCATATGGTTCATTTGAAAATATGTATTATCATTTGATATAATACAAGACACTATTCTAGAAAATATTTTGGACTTTGGAATATTTTTTTTATTATTTCTCATTCATAGCTTTCTTCAGTTGGTAAAAATTTCGACTGAAGATTAATTTTAACATTTTTGGCTTCAAAAAATTGGATATTATTTGGTTGAATGAATTCATTAAATGTGTATGTGGGTACAAGTTAGTGTCTTAGTCGGCATCAGTCAGGCAAAAATGTCTATTGCGATAGTACATTATTATTGTATAGTATTATTAACGTGTCTTCTGGTGGCACTTACTTCTTTTTAAAACCGATTTGAGCTTTGAAAAGAATATATAAATTAGGTTTATAGATGCGTTTTTTTTTTGTGTAAAATAATGCGGAACAGGTATAAAAATTGTGTAGTATTATTTTGTATTCTTGTTGTTCATCAGGTTCTGTAGAAATTATTTAAAACAGTGATTCGCATATTTTTTTTCTCCTATTACTCCGCGTGGGAGCATAGGGCTTCAATAGTGAACCTCCATTCCTCTCTGTTGAATACTGCTTCCTTAATATCGTGCCAGGTATAATTGTTGATTGTTAATTCTTGATCAATTGTGCGTCTCCATGTGTTGTATGGTCTGCCGGGGCTCCTATGTCCTTGTAGATTCCACTCCTCATTGTCTTGGCTTTCTCGATATTTAATTCCAGTCCCGATTTCTTTGCTTCTTCCTGTAATCTGTTGACTTTTCCCCTGTTTCGTTTATTCCAGTGCAAATTTTTCTTAGAATGTTGTCTAGTATTGTGTTGAAGAGGAGTGGTGATAGTGGACATCCTTGTCTAACTCCTATATTAGTGTAGAATGGATCACTGGTGTTACCTCTGTGTTGAACTGTTGTCTCTGCATCTTTATACATCGCTTTGATGATGTTGATGATTTTTTCAGGTACTTCCTTCTTTGTAAGTGTTCTCCATATTGCGCTTCTCTTGACTGTGTCGAATGCTTTCTTAAAATCTATGAATAGCAGATATAGTGGGGTAGTATTCCATTCTACTGGTTGTTCAACTATGACCCGTAAAGTGTTTGACTGGTCAACACAGTTTCGGTTTGGTCTGAAACCGTCCTGCTCTTTCCGTAGTATTGGTTCTAGTACTTCTTCTAATCTTTTCATTATAATAATTACTATTATCTTCTGAATAGTATTTAGAACCGTGATTCCTCTCCAGTTGCTGCAATTTGCCAGATCTCCTTTCTTTGGTATCTTAACAATCATGCCTTTCTTCCATGATGGTGGTATATTCTCTTTTATCCATGCTTTCCTGATGTGGGGTTCAATTGTTTTTGCGAATAGGTCTGGGTCCAGTTTGGCTATTTCTGCTGGAATGCTATCTTCACTTGTTGCTTTGTTGTGTTTCAGGATATTGATTTTGGCTTTCATTTCTTCTATATTTGAAGCTTGAGTAGATATTGGCAGTCCCTCAGCTGGGTAGATATTCGCATCGGTTGCTCAGTTCTTACTAGATCATTATTAAATTTTTTTGTTATAAGTACTAATAATAATCTCAATATTTTCCTATTTTGTTTTCTCAGTTTTCCTCAGCATCATAATTGTCCTGAATTGGATAAAAAAAATGTTATAGGGCGAAGAGTAATTAATACGAAGTATATATTTCTCGATGGATTCACCTACATTTATTTTAAGTTTTTTCGAAATCCATCATATTATGTTTACTTTACTTGACGTATGTACTTAGATACCAAACATATCATGTAACACCCTGGCCCTGGGCCTGACTCATCAACGTTCTGCAATTGGTCGCGGGCATTCTCTCCAGATGAATGGTTCCATCCAGAAAATGGTTTTAAATCTGTCGGCACTTTGTCTCCCCAACGAAGGTTTTGTCTGCCACCTTTTTAAAATTTTAAAAAGACTGAAAATATTTTACTACTCATAAACTGTACTCATTTCAATAAGTCTTAGCCAGTGCGAGCAATGCCTCTGTAACGATATAATCTATTTAAACCATGCAAAATAAAATTTACTCTATCTAAATCGAATTAACAAAATACCCAAAAACGTTCGGTTGCTATTGTAAATTCTCTAAATTTTTCTTCATGTACATGAAAATGAAATGACAATTAATTATTCAAAAAATAATTAACAAATTTTAGTTATATTTTACAAAACTTAAATTAATTTGAATGTTTAATTTAAAATCTTTTATATAAAATTGAATTTAAAATCTTTTCAATTAAAATTTAACTATACTACTATCTACTATTAATTATTATATTCTTAAGATACGATCGTTATATTCATTGTATTAGAAAATTTTCAGTTAAAAAATATGCAAATGCTAATTTGAAAATAAATGCTACAAAATTTTGTATTGAATTGCAAATATAATAATGTTATATTATATACATACAACATGGAATTCTATCAATTTAGATAGTGAAAATCATATCACTGATGGTACCCCATCAACAACTATCCTAAATATGTATAAAATTCAATTTTATTTATGTTGATTCCATTAACACGTCGTATTATTGTAGAAAATTTGTGTTGTATAATTTGCTGAATGGTGCATCGCAAATTCAATTTTCAAAAAGCGGAATTTCTAACTTAATTTTTCCGCTCTTAATAAAATTTTATTCTTTACAGTGTTATATACAAACACACACCTACCTACATATTGTATCTATAGTTTTGGTATATACGATATTATAATATGAAACATGAAAATACTTATAGCTTGTGCCCATATTTTGAAGGTATTCTATAGATATAGCTATATTATTATAATAAATGTGAATGTTTATTCAATTTGGATATGTATACGAATACCATATATGTATAACTTGTATAACTATGTAGGAGGTAGAAAAGTGAAATTATATAATTCACGAATTTAAGATACCAATTTTGATTGAGAATACATTACGTTATATACCTATATGTAAATAAATTATAAATAATATGAATATATATTAGTTATGTACTAGCTATATATATATAGTATAATAGTACAATTGAGGATGTTCTATATAGAGAAATTTTAGCACAATGTATTCCTATATGCACGTGTGAAAATGAATCCATAAAGAGCAAATTTGTAGATACCCTAAAAATAAAAGTTATCTATGAAAATTAAAGTAATTATTTTAGTTGTTTTTCGTTTCTGTTAAATTTGTAATCTCTTTTTTTTATTATTATTTTGTAAATTACATATTTGAAATTATGGTAACGAGTAATCATCAAAATGTATAAAGAGTTGTTCATTTTTTAGCGGAAAATATTAAGAAAAAATATACATAATAATAATATATATATATATATATATATATACATATCAACTGTATGTGTTAGTAAGGATTGATAAAGGAGACTACAGGGTTAGATATAAGCACCCATGAATTGATTAATTAATAAAAAAAAGCACACACACACAACATCATGACGTTATAATATTATGAAATTTCGAGGAATTAAATAAATACTTATTATTTGTATAAGTGTAGGATAATTAAAAAAATTTGCGTGTGATTCGATGAAAATTGATAGAACTGAGTAAAATTTATATCTCTTAAAATACCTAAATTATTAGTTTTTTGTTTTTAATTATTTACAGTTTTATTGAAATAAATATTTATTGTACATTGAAATATTAAAATATTTTTTACATTATATTCAATTCAATTTTTCATTAATTTTCATAGAATTTAAAATTTCCTAGTTGTCTTTACAAGCACATTATTTTTTTTACTTACATATGATCTTACATTCATCTATTAGTTTTAGATTAATCAGCATTATGATTATGAATCATCATCATTATCATTGTCCCGATAATTATGATGAAAATTATAGCAATGGTAACTGAAAAATAAATTATGCTTAATAATTAACTTGTGAAGTTGATATACTAATCTGGGGCTAATCTGTCCAATTCACAAAAAAGGAGACAAAATGACATGCAGCAACTACAGGGGGGATAACGTTATTAAGCTGTGCTTACAAAATATTATCCAATGTCATATACTCCAGATTAGCCTACTTTGCTGAAGAAATACTGATAGAATACCAATGTGGATTCCGGAGCCAAAGATCAACGATTGACCAGACACTCGTCATGAAACAAAGCATGGAGAAATGTTATGAACACGACATAGATCTTCACATGCTTTTCATAGATTTCAAGCAAGCATTTGACAGCATAAATAGAGACATAATTTTAACAGCTCTTAGACATTTGGGAATACCTCAGAAATTATCAAACCTCGTCATAATGGCAATGCATGAATCAAAAGCTAAAATTATAATACAAAACCAAATAACCCGTAAATTTAAAATAGAAACGGGAGTACGGCAAGGAGCTGCTTTATCCGCACTATTATTTAACTTAATACTACATTACGCCGTAGGAAAATTAGAAAAGAAAGGCAGTATATTCAATATGACAACACAAATAGTGGCATATGCGGATAGTATAGTAATATATAGTAATCATGGCAAAAAATTACAGATATGTGGCAGAAGTATTTGTACAACTAGAAGCGGAGACACAAAAAGTAGGCTTAAAAATCAACGAAGACTCGAGATAAAATATCTAAAAATGTCAAGGAATGAACAAATACGAAATACTCAGAATATAACAATTGGAGAGTACAACTTTGAAGGAGTTACAACCTTTACATACCTCGGAGCAACAATAAGAAATGGTAATAGTATGCAATGCTGTATTCATAACAGAATTCAGGCCGGAAATAGATGCTACTATGCAAACAGAAAGTTGCTTCAATCAAAATTAATATGAAGAAAGGCTAAAATGACGATATATAAAACTCTCATACGACCTATAGTGACGTATGGATATGAGGTATGGACTATTGATAGTGAGGACATTGTACGGTTTTCAAAGGCACAAAGACTAAGGTGGGCTGGACACGTAAGTCGAATGAACGAAAGCCGAAAGCAAACAGCAGTGCTAACTATAAGATGATGAGATGATGATGATGATGAAGTTGACATACACTCTGAATAGTAATTCTATTTGAATAAAATGTTAACTTTGTACTAAATTAATAATATAATAATAATAATAATAAGACTCTATCATAATCAAAAACAAAAGCTAATTTACATTAAATATTCAAGACTTAGCTTAAAAATTTATAAAAACAAAAAATATTAATATAGTAAAGTAAAAATTTAAGACTAGCCTTGTTGACTGGTCTCTTTCGCAACGAAGGTAATCTGGTAATTTATTGAATAAAGGAGGTGCAGTGACATTATAGAAATGACAAAAGTGTGATTTATAAATCATAGGAATAAAAGCTAGTTTTTTGGTGTTGACACATAAATTGTATGTTCCATATAATCTTGTAGTATTATACCCGGAATTATTAAAAAATGTTTTAAGAACTTTGTAAAAATATAAATGTCTTAGAGGAAATAATCCTAGATTTGTGAATAAAATAAAACTTTCAGTCCTACGATTAACTTTATAAATAACTCGTACAGCATGTTTTTGTTTGATCAGCAATGTTTCAATTTTATTGAAATATGTACCACCCCAACAACGAATACCATAATTCAGTTTAGACTTAATTCTGAATCATTATAAACCAATTTTAAAATCGTTTAAGACATTCGTCTCTTGCACTATGGCAATAGAATGTCTTTAACTATTTCATTCAGAACTTGAAGCTTAAAAGTGACTAGTTATTTAAGGATACTTTATGTACAAACTTTTTGATTTTTTTTTTATATTTTCTATTATGTATATATATATATTTGTAGTTTATAATAATTGTATTAATCTTCTACTATAATATATACTGTACATTTGTGAACAATTATTAATTCTTAATTCATAATTCAAATGTTTGTTTTTCTTTCTTTTTTTTTTTAATAATATATAAATTAAATATTATTTAGTATAACTTAAAAATGAATCTGAATTATTTTAAATACTAATTTTTAATTTGAATTAATTATTAATTTGATTAAGGATACATTGTACAAAAAATGAATTTAATTTGTATGTATTAAAAATTTGTTACTTGCTTTGTAATTCTGTTGAAATAAAGGCTATTTTTATTATTTATTATTATTATATTATTATTTATTTTAATATATATAAAGCAATTTTATAATCGTTTACAGCCTTTACTGTAATCAATTTTTTACTAAAATTGATAACAGTAAAGACTGAGATGATAAAGCTGCCGAACTACACTATTTAAATAATTAGTTAAATATGAGGTATATTCTTTCCAACTTAGCCTAACATCCAAAACAAATCAACACGCTCAATTTTGAAACAATTTTCTGTACAGCTTACTTTATCATCATAAATAGGTAAAGACACATCATGTTCACAAAATTTTACAAGATTTAGTGTAAGACAAGAAGGAGAAATATATATATAAAAATCGAATAATCAGAATCATTCCCGTGAGATTAAATACCATAAATTTAGTTTTGGCACAAATTACCAATTTATGCTGATTAAACCACCTCATAAGAATTTCCAAATCCAGATTAATATCCGTAAAAGTATTAAAATAATTTTTATTAGCATAAGTTAAGGCAGTGTCATCAGCAAAAGCGCTAACTTTACATTTAAATGATTGGATAAACAAAGAATTAACAAAAATTAAGAATAAAATAGGACCAAAAACGGAACCTTGCGGAACACCAATATTAAAAACATTTTCTGAACTTATATCATTTTTAATACGAACTCTTTGCCTTCTATTTTCCAAATAAGATGCTAATCATTTGTGTATAATTCCTCTGAAGCCCTGATTATACAATTTATTCAATAACAATCTATGGCCAACCATAACAAATGCTTTAGTTATATCTATAAATAAATCAGCTGGAATATCAGAAACACATATAGCACTATAAAGTTCACTGCATAATTTCAAGAGAGCATTTTCAGTTGACTTCCCACTTCTAAGACCAAATTGAAAATTACTGAAAAAACTAGTCTCCTGTAAGAACAACATAATTCTAGACTTTACAGCTTTCTCAAAAACCTTAGAGAAGAATGATAAAAGAGAAATAGGTCTGTGGTTATTCAGTGACATAGTATCACCTTTTTTATGAAGTGCCGTCTTCAAAGATTCAGGAAAAATTCCGTTTTTTCTACTGAAATTGGAAATGACAGCAGATGAAGATTGTATTCAATATTTTAAAAAAATTTTTTAAAGAACATCATTAGAGATATTATCACAAGACATTGACTTTGATGATTTTAATGATAGTATTGTATTATCACATTGACATCCCAAGTGATCAAAATCATTAACATCTTGAAAAGAACTTGACAAATTAGTAAAGTAATTATTGAATATATGAGCTACATCTGAACAATTCTTTATTTTATTATTTTATTTTAAATTATTAGGCTTTAACTGTTGAGAAATGGTACTGGTTTGTTAATCATGATTTCAAATTTTAAAATATAGCGGTTAAGCAATTCAATAAAATTTATTTATTTATATTAAATGTCACATTTATAAGTCACACAAACTTTTTTGGACGTTAGTTTACTACCTATTTATTTACAATCATATTCAATATTTTACAGTTTAAAAATGCAGCGAATATTGCTAGTAAGCTACTAAAATTAGAAAAATTTAAAATTTAAACTTAAAAACTAAATTTTATATCCAAATACAGAAGAAAATAAATTAACTTTTATATCTGACAGAAAAAAAAACTTATACAAAGAAAATTTAAAAAGAAAAGAGTTTTGGATCTTTGGAATAGAGCAGAGTTGTTCATTTTCCAGTATTGTACACTTATTGGAAAATTTTTCAAGTACCAGTACCAGTATAATTTACTGGCACTTAAAATTACCAGTAACCAGTAAAAATACTGGTACTGGTCATCACCAGTATTTTTCCAGTACTACCAGTAAAAACCAGTACCACCAGTAAAAACCAGTACCACCAGTAAAAACCAGTACTACCAGTAAAAACCAGTAAATTAGTAAATTTTAGTGCAATATTCTCCTAACATGTAAAGTATCTTCACCGAATGACTAAATATTAAAGTATTCTAATATGTAAAGTATCTTAGCACCGAAATGAATAATTTTTAATGGTACATATTAAATTAAATTTCCTAACTAGCATTTTTTATTAAAAAATAATTTTTAGATAATTTTTGAGATCTACTTCAGTCAATATTTCAATTAAAGATTAAAAATTTATCATTCTTTCTATAGTTTTATATTTTTCCACATTTTATGAAAACTATAATTTGGTTGAATATTTCTATTTATTTAACTCTGATTAAAAGGCACTCATTGATTTAAAAGGCACTCAGTAGCGTTAGCAGGCAAACGGCTTACGGCTTCGCACACATATTTGCGCATAAGTGATTTTATATGCGAAATTAATCGTAAATTCAACATAAACTCAAATAAAGTGAGGGCTACAACGGATCCAACTTTGTCAAAGCGTTTAAAGAATTTGGCATTCAAGCATTTAATAAAAATATTATTCCGGAAGACGCGAAACAATTTATAGATTCGGTAGATCTAGATGACAATGACTATGACGAAGAAGTTGTAGAATTACCCGATTTTGATGAAGGATACAGGAAATTTAAACAAAAAACTTCCAAAACATCAACGATGAGCAAGCCAAACTTTAAATTTATTAGCTACAACTGATTTTCTAAAAATTATAAAAAAATATCCAAATATAGAATCTTGTCATTTGAGTGTAAGAATTTAGTAATAATTATGTAATTTTTTATGCGCTAATCCCAAATTTATTTTTTAGGTTATGAAAAAATGTTCAGCTTTATGAAGTAAATCGAGTCGCCCTAAATCTTATGAGATTGTCCATGAAGTACTTGGGATAGGTTTGAAATATCCGGTTATTACACGGTAAATGATATTAGTTATTTGGAAGAATATTGCACTTTAATGAGCCCTATAGCCGACACATTAAATTTTCTTCAAACTGAAAAAACAATGTTTTATGGTTACTTAGTACCATCTGTTACTAGAGAAAACAAAATTAAAAAAGCTACTCACTTTTGAAAGATGTTGCATTGGAACAATGTCTTTTAAAACGTTTTCAACAATATTTTGAGTTATCCGCAGATGCAGATGATGCTATTGGGGCGTCTGTATTATGTCCAGACGTAAAATTAAAATGCCTAAACTGCTTAAAGAAAAAAACGAACACGTTTTCGTTTGACATCCACGAAAGGATGAAAGAATATGGAAAACATGCTAATATTCTTAATCTGGAAAAAAAGTGGAAGAAAGTGAATGCAACATTGAGAAAAATGGTACTAATTTTTTTGATTATGGTGACGATATTGAAGGTATTTATTTATAAAGTATTTATTCAATTAGAGTAAGATTAATGTTGCAAATTTTGCATAATATGCTTTATAGTTTCAACACATCAAATTGATTTGAATTCTAACAGCCTTGAATCTGAATATTTTAACTATTTGATGGATCCAAGTAAAAATCAAGATATGTTAAATAAATATGCTAAACTAAAAAAAATGTTTTTGTACTTGAACACAACACTCCCATCATCAGCTCCAGTCGAAAGGCGTTTTCTCTTTTGCGGGTTTAATCAATACGCCCAAGAGGAATGAGTATGCTTTCTGATACTAATTTTGAGAAATTAGTACTTCTGAAAGCAAATGAGCATATTATATTACACACGATGAAGAAGTGCAAGGTAATCAAATTAATATTAAAATTTAAATAAAATAAAATTTAAAAAAAATTTTTTTTTTCAGATCCAAATATCGTTTGATAATTTTTTTCTTAAATAAAAAAATGTTGATCAAATTTAAACACTTTGGTTTTATTTATACTCTACTTCCCTTAGTTTTGAAAGTGCTCTACGGATAGTGTCTATACTGATTTCTGATGCGTTAGCTCAGGCTTCATCAATAAAAAAATATTTTTACTCTAGTCTAGTTTCTTTTTTTTTTAATATAATTGCTAGTTATAAAATTTAATATAATAATATGTACCATTAAAAATTATTCGTTTACTGGTTTTTACTAGTAGTACTGGAAAAATACTGGTGATGATCAGTACCAGTATCTTTACTGGTTACTGGTAATTTTAAGTGCCAGTAAATTATACTGGTACTGGTACTTGAAAATTTTCCAGTAAAAAATATTTTACTGGTACTGGTACTGGAGGGTGAAATACTGGAATATGAACAATTCTGGAATAGAGGCAGACTTTGGATTTCTCGCCCAGATGAAAACAACATTGATTTTTGTTTACACTTCACATTTCCATGTATGGCCAAAGAAAATCCAAAACCACGTAAACATTTTTTTCGCTTTGTGGGTTTCTACTTTGTTTGCTAATTAGGGCTCATCAAGAAAGGAAGGATATTATATAAAGGAAGTATTTTTGATTTCTTTTGCAACACAAAAATAATGTATGTTCACCCCACGAGTTTTAGTATATTTATTATTTTCTTATTACGCCACCTTGATATTGAAAAGATTCTGGTTACCACACAATGTCATATTTTCAATTTATTATAAACAAATCATGGCTCAACATTTCTAGTGGCATTATCTGATTCATTTGTTTCATCTTATCAGAACGGGTTGTTTGTAATCATTATATTCATGGCATATATTCATCTTAGCCACATATAAAAGAATCATTGCCAAAATCACTTTCATTTAGTTTTACATAAATTCATCCAAATCGAAGGCTTATTGTCGTAAAGCTAGTCGGTATTTTTGAAGATTTTCAAAAGATAAAGACATAGAGCTAGATATATATATTTAAGCACCATCATGCAGTTATTTTCAAAGATGAAGATTCCGCGATACGTCACGATAATTGAAAGTCCATTGAAATTATTATAGGCATCTGAAGAATCTCAAGAAAATATCTAGCTACTTGTGTTTTCTTTCCTTAGAACCTTGAAATTTGAAAATTAAATTATTTAAATATCACTTATCTACTTTTCTTTTTTTAAATTAATTTAAAAAAAAATTTTTTAATATTTAAAAATATATTTTTATTGTTTTTAAATTTATTTAAATACAACAATAAACCACAAATATAATTGTTTTATAACAGAGGGAGGTTTATTACATTTTGTGGTTTTCTGTTTTTTTATTTTTTTTCATTTTTTGTTTTTTTATTTTGTGGGTTTTAACAGTTAAAAATAAAATCGTTTTGCCGAACTAATTTAATGTTTATGGTCAGAAAAATAGTTCTATTTTACTATTAATTAAAAATGAATTAAAAAATAAATATAAACTACCTATGTATATATTATATAATATATATATATATCTATCCATAAAATATTTATAATATCTATAGATATATTATGAATTATCAATAATTTTAAATAGCTTTTGAAATTTTTTTAATTCCATATTTTTAAATTATACCTAAAATGTCAATTTCCTTTAATAATAAATTTTTTAATATGTTTCATTTTTTGATATAGTTAAATAAAAATTAAGCCACAAATTTGATTTCATATTTGTTTTACTGCAAAAAATTATTTTATAATTATGCAATTTTTATGTAGAAAATATTGTTCATACGCACAACTTAGTCATAAATTCTTATATAAATGATGCTCAATTTTAAGAGTCGAAAGCGGGAACTTTTTATTTTATTTTTTTCTTGAAAGATTATTTAAGATAGCCGAGCATGCCTCATAATAGTGTTGGAATCGAATCTACTAAAGCGCATCTTCTTATTTCCCTTATAAACGGTGTACGTCAGATCGACTAATGACTTTTCGTAAATTTTTTCAATAACGTTTTTAGAGAATTATTACAGTAGAATTTTCCGCGGATAATATTATTTACTAAGGCAAATTGAATAATGTATGATAAAAACAAAACAGTTAAATCAACTTAAAAGATTAAATAGAAAAAGTGTTAAAGTTGTTTAATATAAGATAATCTGATATTCAGAAATTAAATAAAGTTATTTAAGGTACCGGAAATTCTTGTGGGAGTTGTTGTTTATATAAAATAATGTTTAAAAAAAAATTATAAAGATAAAGTACATAATTATTTGAAAATAAAGAATAAAACGGTAGGTATGTTTCACTAATTGTATTTTATATCGATCGATCGATTTCAGTTATTGCACCATCATCACAAGACTGAAATAAAATTAACTTAAAAATATAATAGAGTTTCTGTCTTTATTTTTGAAAATATTTTACCCAGAGGCTAAAGCATATTCTATAAAATATATCATTAATTATTTTAAATTTTAGTACTTCAAATTATGTACAAAAATATTTTTTTTATATTTTTTCTACAATAAAATTAGTGGGTTTGGAAAATTAACATAAAATGCATACATATAAAAAATTTTGAATTATTCCTTTTAACCTCCCCTAAACACAAACCAATTTATTAATATCCTTAATTCTTCTTTCTTAATTAAAAAACGATAGAAATAAAACAAATTAACTAGCTTTGTTTTGTTCAAAATTATAAATAAAAGTATCTTTTAATTGTAATGAAGAACTTTTAACCACAGTTACAGTTATATAGCACCATAAAACCGTCTATATTAACAGTTAATAAAGAAAAGCACTGATTTTTGTGTTACGCAAATTTATTTATATTTGTTTTTATATTCTTATTTAATCATAAATTTATATCATATAAATACTACACAATAATACCGTGAAATTAATTTTTTCTGCTTATTTACCAATTTATATTCGATTGCCATTATTTTCATTTTTATTTTGTTTTTAAATATAATCATAACATAATATACATACACACTGTCGTAAATATGAATATATAATGTATGTATGTAAAGCATACTCATATGAATATAAAATAAAAATATCAAGTTGATAATAAAAATTGTCATCGGATTTAGATTCATAATTCATATTCATACTAAGATATAAAAATTCTATATATCTACTCTCTTCATGCTCAAAATATAATATGGAAGATATTACTATTGGATTGGAGAGACTATAGGGTACTGGATATTGGAAAACATAAGTTTGATAGACAAAATTAAAAAATTGAATGTTTATTGACAACATAAGAAAAATATGAATAACAATACACTGATGTAAGATGCATGAAAAAATTGGAATTCCCAATAAAATGAGTATGTCACGAGAATAGGAATTACAAGCAGTAAAATAAGAAGGCTGAATTTGAGTTGTATTAATGAAATAAACAAATTCATACTCATTTAATGAGATGGCCCAACAACCTTGAGAATATTTTAATCTCGTTTAAGATTATTTTTTAAACTCGTCCATTCCAAGGCCGTCTTTTGACAACACAGAGTATTGTAAGAACTTAGTTTAAGAATAACATAAAACAAAGTCAAGAAAAATATAGCACTTATAATTTAAACGAAGAAAGCTTATAAAAATATACGAAATATTATAAAATTTTAATAGCTTTGGTTTTATTCTCTTAACTATAGCATCTGTGCAGAGTTAATAAAATAATAGATTAGACTATAGGTGCAGAGATCCAATTTTTAGTTTTGAAACTGTTTGATTGGAAAGTTTTCGTCGTATCACAATGAATCTTGCTGGTCTAAATGTGTTAGCGTACTGTTGGTAGCCACTACTACCTATACTTACCTTGATTGCACATTTGTGTTATATGTGAAATAATATAATAAATTAGTTACAATGAAAACAATGTAAATAATACTAAAAATACAACTGGTTTTCTGTGTGCGTGCTTTCATATAAACTAATGGAAAACAAATGTGTAATCAAACAGTTATAAAAAAAAAATTGAATGTCGCGCCTAGTCTTAGTCTTAAAATACGAATACAAGCAAATATTTTGTATCAAAATATTGTATGAAAGCGTAAGAAAGCGTAATTTGAATACGTGAATTATTATAGGAAAATAAAATAATGTTTCCCTCCCTCCTTCTCAACTTATCACAACTTAGCCTAACTAAAAGGGTTGCTCAACAATTATGATGATGAAAAAGAATAAATTAAAAGAGGATTTGGAGCTTCAACTGCTAAGAATATCAATGATGATAACTGAGAATATGTTACAATGCAAATCAGATTAATATTATTTCGGTAAGTGCAACTTAGTTTTGTATACGATAAAAAACAGGTGGAAGTGTAACATAAAAACAATCGTACAGGTTTAGTAGTTTTTTTTTAGCTTTTATGTCAATCTTATGCACTATTTTTAATAATTTTTATTTTAACTATTATTACATAGATTTACAATAATTTGTCTTTGAATTTTAATACTGGAAAGGAAGGGAGTAAAAACCAATAATTTTTAATGAAAACTAAAAAAAAAAATAAGAAACTTAATCCTAACTTAATCTATCTTAAAAATGCCTAATTTAATTAAAAATAAAGAAATGTATTACATTTTTGTGCTAATTCTATTTAGATTTTTGATTTTTCCAACCACCAATAATTTGATTTAATTAATCTATCCGTATCTGGTATGGACATTTCGAATTTTAAATTTTCCTCATTTATATTGCCTGGGTTATAAGCAATAGTTTTACTTGTAGCCCATCTTTTTTTTTTACACTATTGACAGTAACTTAGGTAGAATCATCTTTTCGTGCTTAATTAAGTACGGTCTGTAATTTTATACTACAACATCTTCAATGTATATTGATATAATAGAGAGACATGATTATGATTTTGAATATAACCGTTTTAGTCTCAAAAAACAAAATGCTTAGGAACTATAAAGCCAGTAAGGAAGGTCTATTCGATGTAGTCCTACTTGTGGAAGAATATGTGAGATATTTAACCATTTTGCCAGGTGTTTTATGCTTTATCATAATGTTATCATTCAAATTAACGGTTATAATTATGTTTGCCTACTTATACAAGTACTTCTTAGAGTAACAATGCTTTTATTCGAAATCGGGCTTTACAAACTTTTATCAACGTCTTTCATATTTACGAAGAGTTTTCATTAAGGTTTCACTAAACATTCTACCGTATTTGTGCACCATATGGTCTTTGGTAACATTATTTTAACTCTTTTACTAATATTTTTGTGGTAGACGTAGAACTGTTTAAGAGGAATTTTTTGTACAGCTTTTATTAAATTTAACGTAAATTCCCCAAAACTGAAATTAAAAAAAGAATGCAATTTAGTTTTTTAAAATTTATAAAAATCTTTTTTCATTTGGCCATGTTTTGGATTGCTCTAATTGAAAATAATATTTTTCTGTTTGTAACACTTGAAACTTAATTTAAGTGTAGAACCTAGAGCTCAAATGGTTGTAAAACCATTTGACGATAATTTGGGAGAAATTTATGGTTGTAAAACCATTTGACGATAATTTAGGAGAAACTTATCGACTTTTCGAGATAAATTTTAAGAAAACCACTTTGTTCTATGTTTGACTACAATGAGAACTTGTATAATATATAGAAGAAAACATATACAAATATAAAGTTAAATAAATAAATAAGTTACATAAGCTGTAATCGAAAATGCCAAACTAAAATCACATGCAAAAATATTTGATGGTCAATAACATGATGAAGATGTAGACAAATTGCAATTATGCAATTTTGATTTTTGTATTTGACTTGTAACCAAAAATTTGTACATATTAATTTTTACAAGCTATATTTTATTTTTATTTTACATGACCCAGATCACTCATTTTCCAATTTTAACATAAACCTGGATTTCATGTATCAAATATATTTTTTGATGAAATTGTAAATTTAAAAAATGCAAATAACGTGTAGATGAAATTTTTGATTAGACGATTTTTGTCTCCCCAAAAAAATAATTGATTACAGTTCAGCAATAGTCATCTAAAATTGACATTAAAAATTAAGTGACTTTAATTAAACTACTTTATCGTGTAGGCTGAATATGTATTTGATTTTAAGTTTAACATATTCGATTATAGCTATAGACAGCGTGTTCTCTATTAAAGACCAACATGAATTAGCCACTATCCTTTATTTTTTTCCGTACCGAGGTGACCCTAATTATATCGAGATCGGGACGTAGGCTTTTAACGCATCCTATTCCACCTCTCAACTTAGTCGACCTTTTTGATAAAGGGCAATATATTTCAGGGTTTTATCCTGCAGAAGTTTTTTGAAGTTATGTAGTGTGTGTCCAACACTCGAAGTCTCAGCCTTGAAAGAGCTAGGAACTCTCCTAAAACAAGTGTAGAGGTTTCTTCCTCTTCCAGACAGTGCCTACAAGTTAGTTATTTATGTGGTTATGACTATTAAGTATACCCACCATCTTCCTGCAGTCTGCTCTATTAAGAGTTAGGAGGAAGTTTGTTATTATGGTTTTTATTCTTGGTGCATAAATTTTTTGTAGACTCTATGGCCTTAAAAACGCTCCCAAAGAAAATTTGCTTCCCTCTTCAGGGTATTTTCTATCGATAGTTTAATATTACCAATAGCCGGTTCCGGTCCATAAATGTTGCCGCCGATGATCTAGCTAGTTCGTCAGCCTTCTCACTATGACCCGGTATCCAAGACACTTGTACCTTATTTCGGAGCCCTATGAGGTTTATTTGATAGTAACCTCATTCAAGAGCTTTTAAGATAGCCTGACTATCTTTCATAATATTAACGATGAAATCGTGAGACCATCAAATTTTCAGCAGAAATGAAAGACAATCATCAACTATCATTCCTAAATATTTAAGTCATGAAGAGAGACACAGAAATAAAATTTACCATCTACAGAAAGCCAACACAAATATACATCAAATCAAAGCTTTCAACAAAAGATAACCACATTTCATTCAATGAGGAAACAATATTTATCATCGACATAGCTTCAAAAAATAAGTATTCGCGTAAGAAATTGTGAAATGTGAGAGGAGAGGATCAAACAACATAATTTAAGTCAATAGGAAAAATATAAAAATGAAACACAACATTCGTCACAACACAAGTACTAGCATCAAATGAAACAATAGGATATACGAAGGATAAAAACGTTAAAACAAAGTAAAGTGTTACCTATATACAAAATATCCTGCAAGAATAATATGAGAAGATACATGCCGGACAGACAAAGAGATTAGAAAAAGCAAGATAACATTTAAACGGAGCAAAACTGGTAGAAATAAGTAAATTTAATTTTTGTAATTTTAATGTCCCTAATAGGATGTAGCTGTAAAGTAATAACAGTTCTTAATTATATTTAATTACGTACACACTGAAGAAGGCAGCAATGGTATTCATAAAAAAATAAATAAACGATTTAGTAAAATATTTTACATCATCAAAGAATCTAATACCTAGGTAATCCTAACTTCGAAATACCACTCGAAAACACACAAAACTACAACAAAAACCTTGATGGTCAAAAATCATCTTTTAGAAATAATAGCTTCGTGATTGATTCAGGTAATTATTTAACAGGTGTGGATATGAATTATTTACATCAAAAATTCGAAAAACCCTGCATAAGTATGATGACAAGTTATTAATGTTAGGAGAAACAGATTAGAAAACAGTTTAGTAATCGCTTCCAAACTATACTAGAATTAAAATATTAGATCTGAACATGAATCAAATCAAAGGTAAAAATTAAGTTCAGTTAATAAGAATGACGATGACCACACAATATAATTCAGTAATGGTTTATAAACATTACGCGTAAAATAATATACTCTCTACAAAATAAAAGTCATGTTGTGTACAAAGAAAAAAACAAAAAAGATAAAACAAACAAAAAAAAAAATTTTTATCTCCTTTATATAATGCAATATCATATCCAAATGGTAAGCGTTAAAAAATGTAGACTAGTATGACGTATATACATTATAATATTTATATATAAATAAACTCTGTTAAATATAGATACTATATAGATACTTACCACTATAATAATGTTATGATGGTAGTAAAAGCTTCATTTTCTAGTTTTATGTTGTTTTTGTTTTGTTTTTTTATATTTTTTATAAGTTCATAAAAAAGTTATTATGGATAATAATTTCCATTCAATTTGATAGTTTTATTAACAGTATATACACTATTTGTTTATTATTTTATTGTATTATATTTGTTAATAATATTTTATACATATGTTTATTTGTCTATTGTTAAAATTAGAGTTATAAGGATACAATTTGAAACTATTATTATCATAATAATATATACTGTTATAATAATAATGAAAAGCTAGAGAGAGATAGGAGATAAATGGAGGATGAGAAAAAAATATTTTGAAACGGAAACATATTTTTTTGTTTGCCCTCTATATTCTATTCAACATATCATAATTTATTTAAATATATATGGAAGAGACTACAACTCGGCAGGATTCCAAAATGGCATAGCTATAGAAAAATGAACACAAAAAAAAAAACTTTATCAATATTTACAAATGAAAGATTTATATTTATAATGAATAGGTGTGTATATGTATGTGTATGATATTAAAAATAGAATAAGATAAAATTTTTCTATTATTCTTTAAAACATGTGATGAAAGACTAGCTTCATAAAAATAAAAAAAAAAATTAAAAACAAAAGAAAATACAAATCTAACTAAAAACAATCATTATTATTTTTGGCACCATACTGTTATGAAATCTGAATTCTTATCCCTATTAAATTGTAGTGTACTGTGTTGTAGTTTAGTAAATACTATGAAAATAATATAGTCAGCCGCCAGCTAAAATTGAAAGTTTATTATTTTATAAAATAGAATTTTTTTTTTATTTTGACTAAATAACATTATAAAAAATAAGAGTTAAGTGTAAAATTTAGGAAAAATAAATTGAAAATATATTACATAAAATGACAAAAAAAAAAATGATAAACGAAAGAAAAATAATAACAGTTAATATTTTAATTTAAAAATAACTTTTATTTTAAATAATATTAAAAGATATTTTTATTTTATTTATTTTAACCTTACTTTTATTTAATTCGATTATTTTAACTATAACGGACGCAAGAGGAATATAAATGAACTTTAAAACCTTTTCTTTTAACCTTTTGTTTTTTAAACTATAGTTGACGTTGGTCTAATTAAAATTTTTTTTTTTTTTGAGATTCTGAGATTCTGCTCACATTCTTCAAGTTAAGTATGCCGTTCAATCCCCATTGTCGCGGCTGCGAAGTTGAAAATGAAATAGAATTACTTGAATACTTCCCTTGCCCAACATTAGCTAGAGTGCCCAACATTAGCTAGAGTCAGACTCCAGACCTTAGATGAGGCTTTCCCTAGCAATATAGATTTTATTGTCGAAAGCCAAATAGAAGATCGGATGAACCTTCATAAAGGCTGAGCTTACACGGTAGGTGGCGCAGTAGCTAGACGCCTACCTTTCAACCGAAAGGTCCCAGATTCGATTTCTGATGAAGCAAAAAAATCCTTTGTTGGTTTTTCGACTGGTATAGTACCCTTTATCTTTGGGTTATAATAAATGACAAAAAATAATTGAAAGTACAATCTGGTACAAAACTAAACAAAATGAAACTATTCTATTAAAGAAGGCTTAGTTTCTGCCAATAGTAGTAGTTTTCCACATTTAATGAGTAGATAAGCCAGTTGTTTGTTAAATAAATACACGAAGTATTGTAGATATTGTAGTGTAGAATTTTAGTACCGTACTTAATTAAGCACGAAAAGGTAATTCTAACTAAGTTATTGTCAAGAGTGCAAAAAAAAAATCACACAATAGTACTGAGTTCCTGTGCAGAATAAAAATGAGTGAATGATCCTCTATGACAATCAAGAATAAGAAATAGGTCACTCGAGTCATGGTATCAAAAAGGCATAATTAAGTGCTATCTAATTGATTTTCCATTACCTATCTACCTACCCACCTTCTGAGGTTCTGAGTTGCAAAAACATAACAATGGACTACCTATATCATACTACTACCAAAAAATTAACAAAAATATGTATTTATAAATTTTCTGAAAAATGCTACAACCATCTCTTCCGTTGATATGAGTTAATATGAATTGATATGTGAATATTATGTCCAATAAATCAACAACTTCCATTACGTTTGTGTTGTAATCTTGAATGAGTTTTGAACAATTTATACTAAAATATTATTTTCATTCTTCTTCTCTTTTATATGGATGTTATTGCTTCCAAATTTGAAAGTGAACCTACTACCAAGTTATTATTCAATTCATTAAGATTTATGTCGAATCTGAACCTTTTTTTTGAATTGCTGATGTCGATTCAAAACTTCAAAAATTCAACTTTTTTATTTTTAAGTTGTTTTCCAAATACTATGGTGCATGTTTCATTCCATTTTCTTTAGCAGTTTTTGTTGCAAGTATTTTGCTCTGTTTAAGGCTGATAACGAAATAGAGAGATTTTTTAAAATCGTATTTTGATCAAATCCATTTTCTTTGTCGTAACTGATAAGGGTAGGCCCTGAGTATGGGTAAAAGTAAAAAACACATGCATTAGATACTTAAAAATAAATACTATCGTTAAATCTCATTGGCTTACCTCAGATAAATCCTCAATCGCACGTGTTGACTTTTGTACTAAATTACCCTTGTACGAGTAAAAATTCAAAACAATTCAAATATCAATTGATGAAACACTCAAATTTTGGTAACAAAAAACCATGGTCAATTGCTAATAACTGTATTCAGAAGTAATTGAAATAACCACGTCCACGCACCGAGTTACTATCACATGCCTATATTTCATTTGCGGGAAAAGTACAAATTATGGGTTGGCCAGGAAATCCCAAATACAAAACACAAAACCCCAAAATGCCAAGATCCTAAAATTTCAAATTCTAAAATCCGACTTTAACTTATTAAGTGTTTTCGATTTCAATATCATTTTGTTTTGAATCCAACAGCAGCTACTATAAAAATGAATTGTGAATGAAAGTAAATATTCTTGATAAAAGGTATAAAACTTTGATTTTAAATCCTTAAACGCAACTCTAAAATCTCTTCTAACTATTCATTACATATGTATATATCCATACATTACATATCTCACATATGTGTGGGTATATTTTTATATAAAATTTGTATAATAAAACAAAATTCAGTCGAATGAAATACAGGCAAGTAAAATACAGACAAAGGCAAATTAAAATACAAGCAAATTGCAAGAATACGGGCATATGACAATCTACCGACATACCCACCTACATCTCAGAAAAAAATATTTGATCCATGATTTCCAACGCAAGATCGGCCGACACATCGATTGATAAATTTTCATTTCAACACTCTAAACTTCGAAAAAACGACAATATCTTCTCGAATTAAATTTTAAAAATATCAAGTTGATGTAAATAAGCTTTGGAATGCTTCCAAGGGTTAAATTTTCCAACCATAATAATTAATATAATAATCATCTACACTATAACAATTTTAATTTTTAATTAAATAGAAATGAGTTATTTAAATTTTAATATTGTTTTGTCTCGACTCCTAATTTAAATTGAGTTTAAATTTTTAAAATTCACAATTTATAAATAAAAAAAAATTGTTTAAATTCCTTTTCATTCATTCATGGCGGAAAGCTATTTTATTTTCTGAATTTTCCATAATTATTATTTATATTTTGATGAGTTAATAATTTTTTTTTTATAGATAAGCATGTATTACTGAAATGAATTAATTGTTAAAAATACCTAACATAAAATATTTTTAAAATATTTTGAATTAAATATTTTTTTTTTTTTTTATTTGTAGTTAAAAGTTTAAAAAAAAAATTGATATAAAAAGAAACAAAGAGTTTTCGAATAGATTTCAAATGCATTTTAAATTTTTTTTATTAGTGTCACTAATATTATACAATTAGCAAATTTAAATATTAAAATATCTATCGTCCAATTTAACTACTAGTTTTTTTTTTCAAACTAACTTTACTTATAAAAAAAACTTTCAGATTTCATAAGGACCTCCGATTTTAATAATTGCAAAAAAACAAATAGTTTGATTATGTTAACTACGAATGAAATTCTCAATTAGGATTTAAATAAAAGTTTTTCCTTCTAGGTTATATTGACACTAAATATTTTAATCTAGAGATTTCTATGTAATACAACATAGTTATATATAGTAAGCGTCGAATATTAGTTAAATTTATAAGTCCTTTTTACATCCTTTTATTCCTGAAATAATTTACATGTTGGAAACTCAGTAATTAATACACCTGTACAAATTATCCAGTGTGTTCATAATGGATAATGTTCTATTTCCATGAATATGAGATGAATTTAGGTACACGATAATTTTTCATTTTTAAACGTTAAAGGAAATCCATTGTTTAATTAGTTACAGGAATTTTATGACTACATTTCATTTAATAAAATCAGAAAAAGGATTACTAATATTAAGTTGATAATTGAAATAAATATAGAAAAAGTTTTTAAAACTTTAATACTCCTAGTGATAGTTTAAAGTTTTAACAAAAATAATTGTAGTAACACTGAAGTAATACAATATGTAATAACAATTAATTATAAATTATATGAATAATAATTATTGTAAGAAGAACATTGATTAGAAAATTTTACAATTGTTTTGATGAAATGTTGATAATCATCTAATTTCAAATTTGACATCACTCAAAAATTTTGCATAAATTTAAATTACACAGTTAAAGGCAAAATTTTAGACACACTTAAAACTTTACAAATTTTAGTATTTCTGAATGGTTGAATACGGAGATGAGTTAATAAAAAGTATATTGTTCTAATGAATATTTTATATAAGGTGATATAATTTCAAAAATACAAAATCTCAACCCTGCCTTACTATCGCTGGATGGATTTCACTCATTTTGAAATAAGATTACCAAAATATTATTGAAACTTTATACAATAAACCTAAGATCTTACGTAATCTAATTCGATATTTATTTTTAATCAAAAATAATTTAAAGTAAACAATTTTATGCCGAAATATGTTAAATACAAATTAGGAAAAGACACTGGGTGCACATACGCAAATAATGGTGTTGTAACAATATAATATAATATTTCACGTTAGTATAGCAGTGACACAGTAATATTGATACAATAATTGAAAACATTAAACAAAAGGATAAGAGCTGATGCGTTTATTCACTCTAAAAAATGGTGTGAATTTAACTACAATCAATGTAGTTTTTTACAACGTTTTTTTGTAGATTTGAACATGAAATATGAATGCTGACGGTTATTTTATTCAACGTATTTAACGTATAACAATCTTGCGATATTTTCAGATTTATTTGATTACCATATTTTTGGACAATAATCAAAATTTCAGTTTTCTTCCCAAAAATTTCAATGAAACGAAATATAATATAACTTTTATAATAAATTCAGAAAAGCTTGTAAAATCTGTAAAAATTTTAAAGGACGTAGCATTTTTGGGACGAAAACTGAAACTTTGATTATTGTCCAAAAATATGGTAATCAAATAAATCTGAAAATATGGCAAGGTTGTTATACGTTGAATAAAATAACCGTCAGCAATTCATATTTCATAAGTGAGTCAAATTTCAAACGTGGTGTTAATTATATGTAATCTAATTATTTGTGTGATACAAAAAAATAAAGCTACTTGTATAATCTAACCTATGAAACACCATGAATTATATTTTTTTTATTTTAAGATTTTCTTGTTTTTTAATTTAAGGGGTTCAATCGCCACTTATCGTTTGGATAACAGATTGAGTCTAGCTATTTCATTAAAATACTAGGCTAAGAAATCTATATTTCATTCATTCATTTATTTATATTCATAATTTTTTTTTTTTAACAATATTTTTTTTTTTTTTTTTTTACGGGTCATAGTTGAACAATCAGTGGATTGGAATGCCCCACTATATCTACTATTCATAGATTTTAAGAAAGCATTCGACACAGTCAAGAGATGCGCAATATGGAGAACACTTACAAAGAAGGGAGTTCCTGAAAAAATCATCAACATCATCAAAGCGATGTATGAAGATGCAGAGACAACAGTTCAACACAGAGGTAAGATCAGTGATCCATTCTACACCAATATAGGAGTTAGACAAGGATGTCCACTATCTCCACTTCTCTTCAACACAATACTAGACGACATTCTAAGAGAAGTTTGCACTGGAATAAACGGAATAGAATGGGATCTCTTCGGAAACTTAGAAGACTTAGATTACGCAGATGATGTATGCCTCATATCAAAAAATCAAAGGGACCTACAGAACAAAGTCAACAGATTACAGGAAGAAGCAAAGAAATCGGGACTGGAATTAAATATCGAGAAAACCAAAGCAATGAGGACAAACAATAGTTACAGTGAGCCAATAACAGTGAGTGGACAACAGATAGAATACGTAGAAGAATTCAACTACCTGGGGTGCATTATAACATCAAGAGGAGGTGCAACAGAAGATGTCAACAGCCGTATAAATAAGGCAAGAAGAACATTTGGGAGCCTAATGAAGATATGGCGGAGCAACCAAATATCGAGAACAACAAAGCTAACAATATTCAGAGCATGTGTTAAGTCAACATTAATATATGGCAGTGAAACATGGCTCACTTCGGTCAGAATCAAACAGAAGCTACAAGTATTCATCAACAAGTGCTTGAGAATTATATGCAGAATATTCTGGCCGGCAAGAATTAGCAACGAGGATTTATGGATGATAACTGGAGAAGAACCTATCAACAGACAGATAAATAGGAAAAAATGGAAATGGATTGGTCATACACTAAGGAAACCAGAAAGTGATATAGCAAGAAGAGCTCTAGAGTGGAATCCACAAGGACAAAGGAGACCCGGCAGACCATACAACACATGGAGACGCACAATCGATCAAGAATTAACAGTCAACAATTATACCTGGGACGATATTAAGGAAGTAGTACTCAACAGAGAGGAATGGAGGTTCACTATCGAAGCCCTATGCTACCACGCGGAGTAATAGGAGAGAAAAAAAAAAAAAAAAAAAAAAAACAATATTAAATGTTTTAAAGCTTATACTATTGTATTTACACCTATAACTATTCTTAATTATTACTTAGACTAGCTGACTAATTTATTTATTAATGAATTTATTATTTAAAGGAAAAATGGCGACAAAAAACCTTTTTGAATATTTATGTTTTTTCATAAAACTTACCACTACTTACATACTAAGAAATAAACCTAAATTAAAACCTATTCTAAAATTGCTCTTATGAGCGGATTATTTGTGTTGTTGCAACTTTCCAGGAAAGCAGGAGTCAGCTTTTCAATTTGTTGCAATATGGTGTTTATATTAGCTAATTCATGCAATTTCTTGGTTGAAAAATGTCTAGGTTTTGCAAGAATTAATTTCAATATTGCATTTTGTTTTCTTTGCAAAACTTGCATATGTATGTGTTTTGGCAGTATCTTTCCATACGATAAATCCATATAGAAATACACTACGCAAAATTGTTTTATATATTAGGAGTTTGTTTTCCGAATTTAAAAAAGACCTACGATTTATTACAGGATACAAAAGTTTAACAAAGAAATTACATTTTTCAATAGCTTTGTTGATGTGAGTCTTAAACAATAATTTTTTATCTAGGTGAATTCCAAGATAAGTGATGTATTCTCTCTTCCAGATAATCTCTATATTATTAACGCAAATGTTTCTGTTTGGCAGAAAACTGGATTTCCTTCTTCTGGTAAAGAAAATCGCTTTGGTTTTTTCGCCATTAATTTTTATTTTCCATTTGTAGTAGAAATCTATATTAATTTGTTATATAGTTTTGTAAATTTAGTATGTAAGTTAGCTTAAGTTGTTAATGATATAAAGAATTATTATTATTATTGAAATACTCTAATAAAATTATTAATGTTAAGCTGAGAAATATTTATTATAATTAAAAAATTAATTTGTTTTCGAATTACCCTTTTTTCAGGGAAATACAGCATCGTTGAAATAGTCGAAAATGGGATTGTAAATCACACTTCTTTTGTAGAGAAGTAACACTTTCTTTTTGAAAATCACACATTTTTGTTGAAAATCACTCAAAATGTGATAGTAAATCACACTTTATTTTAACGAAATTCACACGTTTAGGATAGTAAAATTTTTACACATTTTTAGTGTGAAAGTTAACAAAATTATGGTTTATTGAATTCCACTGCAATTAATGTAGGTGGTTAGGTTGCCTACATTAATTGTAGTGAAATCCAATAAAATTGTTTAGAGTGTAATCTTCATAAAATTTAATTTCAATTATAATAATTCACAGATATTTTTCATAATTATTATTATATAATTTTTTCTAAATTCAATAATCAAAATGATCTAAAAGTGTAATATTTATAATTAGAGAAATATTTTATTTATTCATTTTATTTCGTACATATACATGAGACGGTAAGTCTCTATAGGAGTATATAAAGTATAATGTGTAGCAAATTCATAACGATTCTTAAATTAAATTAAATTAAATTAAACCTTAACCTAAAGAAATTAACAATAATGAAAGTTAAAACTATTAATAAATTAAAGTTAAAACTATAAAATACGGAGATAAAGTAAAAAAATAACAAAAGTCCAAAAACAAAAAAAAACAAAAAATCTCTCCTCCAAACAAAACTATCTTTCAGACGTCTCACACCTAACAAGCATTATTCTACAAAATTTTTATTCTTCTTAATTAATGACTACACTTTTTCCTTAAAATATACCCAACATCAAAGCTCAAGGAATTTAGAAATAGAGAACTCCCACTTGACTACGTTCGGCAAAGAATTCCGCAACCCGACAGTCCTTACAGAAAAGGATAGATGTTTTAATCTACCAGAGTGTCTAGGAATAGTTAAATTTGCACTTCTTAAATGTGATAAGTGCATAAATATCGGAATAATAATAAAATTTAATAATGTGTGATTTTGAAAGAGAGCAAGCACGATTTGTAGCTGTAATAGACGATTTTATTTGTGATGATGAAAATACTGAATTAGTGACTGAAGATGAATCAAATCAAAAACAGAACAAAAAGATGACGATTCTGAAACTGAAGGAGATGACACTGAAAATAATTATATTGGAATAGATAGATCTTTATGGTGCAAGATTACATTTGGAAAAAGAACATTGGCTGAAAATATATTTAACCCTATTCCAAAATTAGCCGAAAGTTCTAAATATGTAACAATGCCATAAGTTGGAAAATTTTGTACATAGAAAATCTTCCATCATTGTATAAGATACGTTCCAAAGCCTTTGCAAAGCACAAATAGCCTGACGAAGTAAATATAACTTTTCATCCTAACTTGAAATTTAGTTTGAAAAAAATTACAACAAAAAAAGCTACACAATGAGCACAATCTTCATCAGTGTCGATACCAATTGTGTGTCACTAAAAAAGACAGCAAAAATAAAATTAAATGATAAAACTGCAACATATTATATTTGTGGAGATCATTCAATTTCATGCTGATGCATTTGTTATAAAACATCAAATTTAACTGTCTCAAGGAACAATAATGATGCTGGTGATGACGTGAAGATATTCTGGAATATATAAAACATAATTCGTTTACCATGTTAATCGATTGTGTCACAAAAAAAATTATCTAAAATGAAAAAAAAGATTAACTATTTTTTTTTTTTTTATGGGTTCAGAGTTTGAAAATATCTGTTTAGTTCAAACAATTTCATTTTATATAGACTTTTTTAAATCATAATTATGTTTTTTTGTAAAAATGAATAGTCTTTTTATTTTTGTTAATATCAAAAATTTAATAAATTAATGAAAACATTTATTTTACCTTATGTACATTATGATGCGGGTAATAAAAATTAATATAGTTTGCTTTAGACTTTTATGGTTCGCCTTCACTGCATGAATTTAACGTTCTGGGTTAATTACCACCGTCGACAGTAACAATATAAAAAAATTGCGATATTAGTTGAGAGTTAATAATGATTAAAAGCTCAAACATAACCATTTTTAACCTAAGTATGATATAATATTATAAAGAAAATAAATAAATTAAATATCACGATATACTGCCAAACTATAGTATTGGTGTTATAATTCATCAAAATCCAAGCTACTAACAATACCATATACAGTGACAAACAAGCTGCAACTAAGCACTGGAACCTTTTGAACCAAATCGCTTTTGGTAGACAATTTAAGAATACTTCTTGAGGATTTCAGTAGAATATACTTTACTAACTAACTAACTAAACTAACATATACAGAGTAAGTCCTTGTTGAGTTCCAGGATATACTAATGGTTAATGAAATAGCGAACGAACCCGTTAGAGAGAGAATTAAAATCGATTCCAGCTCAGCGAATATTCAAACCTTATATCCAAAAAAGAGATTTATTGTAGAATTGATACGATAACAGGAAAAGAGATGAAGTCTAAATGGCATAAGATTTATTAAGATTTATTATCTTATATAAGTTTCAAAATTTTCTTTTACTCAGAGATATGAAAAAAAAATAAATTTGATAAACGAAAAAATTTAACTCTTGATAAATTTTAATAAGTGTGAACTAGAGAAAAACTTGAAAAATAGAAAATTGTATTGAAATAATAAATTAAAAATATAATTAAAAATACAAAAAAATATTCCTTTTAAGTAGGTAGGTACTTACTTCCAGATAATCTGATGTACTTAGAACTTTGTTATTAACTGTACATAATATATTTAAATTTAAATACATTTAATATAAAATTGTTAATTTATTATAATGATATAATATTTAATAGGAAAACATCCTGAATGTAATTTATTATTATTGTTATAAAATTATTATCGTAATTATAAATTTTGTAATAATTGTTATGTAGGTAGGACATTGTCTGGCTTGGATAAATGATAAATGATTTTAATAAGCTTTAAGTTATAATTTTGTTATATAGAATATTATATTATTGTTATATTATTATTGAATTCGTAATCTATGATTTTATTTCATTAAAATGTCAACTGATGTCACTCTGTAAAACAAAACCTAACATGGTATTACATATTAAAATATAATTTTAGGTTTTTTCCATTTTTTTTAAAAATCTTTTTGATGAAAATTATTAATATTAGATCGTGTAGCGTTTTTAAATGTTTTACATTAATTTTTCCAATCAAATTCGACAGTATCAAGTTTTTTAACACAAAAAAAATCAACTGGTGGACATTTTAGACAGAATAATTTTAAATTTATTGGAAACAATTTTTAGTTTAAACTTAATATTACTAATTTTTAAATTTTATTAATGGGTATTTAGAGTAAAGTCGGGTATTGTGGTGTAGGATGGGTTAATGTGGTATAGTAACTTATCTTCGTTATTAATAATTATTATTAATTTAAATATTTTCTTGGGTTGAATTTGATTTTTGTGTAAAACAACATAATATTGCTGAATCGTGATAAATTTTACAGTTTTCTTGAATTTGTATGAATTTTTATATTTTACTGTATAGTTGACCCTTGTGTAGTGTTCAATTTAAAAAATTTGCACAGTTCAGAGTTCTTATTGGAGCCCAATTCTTGTTGAATTTTGTCAATAATTTAACAAATTTAATAATAAAAAAGTCTAATCATGGGATATGACGTCTATAAACGTCGAAAAAATGTGTACTCATCAAATCATGACGGGCATAGCTGTCGTATTTAACATGAATTTAAATAGTGTGTTTGCTTGTAGTGTCTCACAGAGTATTTATAAAAGATTTTTAATACGCATAATACCAGCATACCAATTAAAATTTTGCACCCTGTTAAAAAATCAAAAAATTATTAGTTTGGTACTTCCTCAAAAAATTGTATATTGCTTTTTGCAAATACCTACGTATGTACATACGTATTTATATTATTAAGGTTTTGCAAAAGAACATTACAATATATTATAATAATATATTTTTTGGTTTTTTATTTAATTACAAAAAATGTCTTACGAAAAACAAAGATCAATAATTGAAAAATTATTTGCTAAAATGGATTCTGATACAATGAAGTAGATTCAGATTCATCAAATTCATTTGAGGATAATGTGGAATATTCAGGCCATGTTCCGGATTATAATCCAGAACAAACGTCATCAGAAAGTGGTTGTAGAAGCTCAAATGTATCTTATGAGTTAAATATAGAGAATCCCGAAGAAAATTTAGGAAATATGACAGATAAAACTTGGATTTCACATGTCGAGAGTGCCTAAATTTAATCCGAAATAAAAATTACTATTGCAAGAAACCAGTTACCTGTTGATATATTTTTGAATTTATGGTCAACTGATATTTTTTCTAAATTTGTTGAGTGCATAAATCGATATGGAAAAAATTTGATTGACAGTGGCCGTCAGACATGTATTCATGTAATGCACCAAGACGCCGACCAAATGATAAAGGAAAATTCATGGCGGATTTTTATATCTTAAAGCAATTCTTTTTTCTATTTTCATCACTTTGCTATTTTCAAAATTTTTCAATCTCCTAAAGTAACAAAGACATATGGTAAGGGACTCACGAAAAATCTTTCATAAAAAGTGTCCGCGAAAGAGTTAAATATTTGTAGGTGACTTGCCAAGTTTTTTTTCCCTTTTTATTTTCAAAATCAAACTTTATCGGGTAACAATGTATACTGAAAGAAGAGTTTTCTGGTAAACTATTCTAAATCAACCTGTATTTATACTTAATTTTTAATTAGTTGCAAATATCTTTTAAAAATGTCGAAAAAAATAATTGAAGTAAGAAAATGGAACAAAATTTAAATGTTAGGAATAATGAAACTGGAATACAATTAACAGAAAGAAATTATGAAATCCCTCATACCACCTTTCCATCGCATGGCAATAAATGATTATAATGAAGCTAAAATTTTTTGCCTTTTGACCAGGACGGAAACCGAATTTGATAAAAAAAAACTTTAAAACTGCTTGTAAAATATTTGCAAGAAATGGAAAGTCTGGGGTCTATCAGAAATGATTAGATTGTCTGAAAAACAAAATAATATACCCAATAGCTTTTCATAACTCCATAAATCTGACTAAGATTGGGTTTAAAGCTTTATGAAGAGGCAAAAGGCAGAATTAAGACTCCGTCAACAAACTGGGAACATTGACTGATCGTGTAAAAGGTTTTACATAAAAAAAAATTAACAATTTTGTTTTTCTAATTTGTTTTACTAAATATAATAAGTGGATACCTGAATTATTATTACCTAATAAAATTTTTAAACAATAAAATATTAGTTAAATAATTTAATATATAAAAAATTAAATTAGTAAAAATTATTAGAAATTTAATATTTATAGACTCAAAAACTGCTCAATCGATTTGGATGAAAATTTCAATGCGTATTTATTTATTTATTTATTTCAAATTTAATGCCAAGAGAGAATGAATCTCGTTATAGGCTATATATAATGTTAAGTAAGTATTAAGTAAAGAAATAATGTAATCAAAAAATACACAATATTCAATAAAAATTCAGAGAATAAAAAAAAAGAGAGGAAACAATAACGAAGTTTTTATATTAAAAATTAACTAAAAAAAACTTAAATTATTTAAAAAATTATTAAAATAAAAAAATTATTTAAATAAAAATTAACTATAAAAATTTTAAAAATAAAAGAGATAAGGAACTTGTTTTTTTTTTTTTTTTTTTTTTAAATACATAAGTACAAAAAAAATTTCAAACTGTTCTTTGCTCTATTGTTTGATATAATTATATTTTAATTCATGCCTTAAATGATCGCTATTGAAACGTTTAAAATGATTTGGTATATTGTTGTACAATTTAATTCCTAGATGAAGAGTCGTTTCCGAACCAAAATGTGATGTTCTTATCCGATTCATATAGAAAAGATTCTGATTTCTGGTGTTTACTTGATGTAAATCTCCACGTCCTGGTAGTACAGTTATAGTGTGAATGTTCGAACAATCTATATCGTGTATATGTATTATTAATTTTAATTTAACGAAATCTTTAATTAACAATATTTTTTTTTCACTATGAATGTATTCCGTTCTTTCCATCTACTTCTAATTATACAAATCTTTTATTGCTTTATTTTGAATGACCTGGAGTTCATCAACTATTTGTTTAGTTGCTGTTCCCCAAAGTTTGATACCATATATGAATCTGGAACAGAGCATAATAAACTGATGTTTTGACACTGGTTGGAAGTATATTAGATATTTTATTGAATACACCAGCAATTGATGAAAGTTTTT
Organism: Argyra leucocephala; assembly: GCA_963942445.1. Taxonomy (NCBI): domain Eukaryota; kingdom Metazoa; phylum Arthropoda; class Insecta; order Diptera; family Dolichopodidae; genus Argyra; species Argyra leucocephala. The sequence goes on from OZ012678.1 coordinate 120,988,587, forward strand.
TACCAAGGAAAGTGGTATGGATATTCCATTTCAATTGATTGTCAATCCAAATTCCGAAATATTTGTATTCATGAACTTGTTCTATTGAGTTATTTGATATTTCTATATTAAGTATAGTAGACGTTTTAGATATTACTGGAATAGAGAGAAAAGTTAGTGCTTTCAAAATTTTGATTGGCTTGCGCAGCTGCCATGCAACTCCCAGCACCTATCACAAATATTTCAAGAACCAAAGGTGTTGAAGAGCTGAAAATTTGTACTCAGGTACTGTCTTACAAATAAACAAATATTTATATTACCGTTTTCTAAGGTTCTCAGTCTTTCGGGCAGCTGTCATATTATAACTTCTAACACCTACCATGAATATTTTAAAACCAAAGGTTTCACAAAACTGAAATTTCTGATTCTGAGTTTTCTAAAATTATTTAGAATCATTTTCCAGAGTTTAGAAATGATTTTTTTATAACCACATAACCATTCATTCACTAATTATTAAAAAGCATACCACACTGGTCTGTTTTGCAATTCAATAAAAATGAAAGCGTAAATCTCAAAATTAAAATAACGTTTCCAAAGCTTGGTCTTAATTTTCTGTGATATATCCAGAAATTTGTTAAAATACCAATTAATAAGCCCTCAAATTTGTCATTCTTTCTGTCCTCTTATAGGGACTGTGAGTCTGTCTTCTGTTGGGGACAGTTGTAAATTTCATTATACTTTACTTTCAAATATAAAGCTTTCTCAAAATAATTTACTTTAATGAAATTGAAATTTTTTATTTGAAATTTACAAAAAAAAATCTTTCTCTTTTGTTTAAGCATTAAATTTTTTAATATAAGAATATGCAAAGTTACCCTAAAATCTTGTGCGATCTTTATTTCAATAAGTGACATTTTTAATTTAATATTATTATTTTTCACTTTTTTGCTAAATTGATATTTCAAAAAAAAATCTTCTACGGAAAATTTTCTATTTCATCGCTTAACAGAGACTCAATTGTAAAATATTTCTTAAATGCTTTCCTTTCCTGTATTTAACTAAAAATTATTACCGCTATTTTGAATTTCGCGTAAAAATATATATTAACAAAATATGTTTTTTTTTTCTGAAACAGAATTTTTATTAAAAATGACTATAAAGGAACATTCATTATTTCGAATGAAGAAAACATAGAAATTTTCTATTTTTTTTATTTATTTATTTTTTTTTTTTGTAAGAAAATATTGAAAAATTAAAATTATGAAAATTTTCATAAGAAAAATAATATAATATATAATTTTAAAAAAGAGAAATAATAATAATAATAAAAAATAAATGAAAATATAATAAAATAAAATTTTCCAACTCTATTCATTACAATATAATTTATTACTGCTGTTCACATAAATCCTATTTAAGTGAAATTTGTTTGTTTTTAAGATTTTAAGTATCATAAATTTTGTCGGCAGCAGAGACACATATTATTTTATACAAATACATAACAACATATATTATTCAACACATATACAAACATATATTATAAGAAATTATTCATGAAATATACATACATTCATGCAAATATTAATTTAACAATATAAATGAATTTAATATTGTTTGTATGTTTGTAAAATTTCGCTTATATGTGAATAAAAGGACATTTTTTTTTATAATATTAACCTTTATATGCCAATTGTATAGACATAATAACCATTATTATTTCCAAAAATTTGTAATTTAAGTAACTATAAATAAAAATTCAAATGTTTAGTCAATAATGCAACTAGGACCTGTCAATAATGATAAGTATCGAATCTACGATGTTCTTAATCCTTTGACAGATATATTCCCTGCGACTGCTCAGATCTGACAAAAAGGCTTCATAATATCCACAAATTATATTATGTTTGATGAATAATATGTTTGTAGAATAGATAATGGTCCAATTCATGTTGTGATTATGATAAAAGTAGTCACTATGGGCCAACATGTGGCCTATTGTAATTTTTTTTAAATGCTTATTTGTAATCTATACTGATTATTATCTAATTCCTAAAGTTTATCTATATAGTACTTATATCGTTATTACACGTTTCACTTAAAAACTGGCATTTCTGATTGTAATTTTAATTTTGGCATTTCCTCTGCTCACTGAATAGTTTTATTTAATATTTTTAATGTCTTATTTTCTCTATTTAGGAAAATTATTTAAAATGACTGTGTAGCTTTCATGCTCTTTCAAATTAGCTAACTAACTAAAATTCAACTATATGATGACTTATAGTTAGCTATAAAAGCACAGTGTTTACGTGACATTTTTGAAATGTAAATAAAATATTAATTAAATATATTACGATGTCTTTATGATATAACAAGTACAAAATATTTTTGAAGCACTTTCATTTCAAAGATTTATTTATTTATTTTAACAGTGGATCCTACAGATAAATCTGCAGGCCAACTTATAGGTCCTTTCAAATAGTTTTAATAAATATCAAAAGTTATATTATATTTTATAACGATATTCTTTCAAAATAATAACAATATGGCCGATTATCTTTAGAGAAATATTGATAATATTTGTGATGTCAAAATATACTTTTCGATATAATGATCATTAGAAGTGGTCAAAATCATGTTATGTATACAAGTCTATAAATGTTTAATAAGCTTGGCGAACCGAATGAGAAACGAATTTTGAAAAGAACTGAACGTGAATGATCCTAATTGGAAAAATAAAATTTTTAATTGATTTCTAAATATTTCATTATATTTACGTTATTTAAAGTTATATGAACTTCTCAATGAATGGGAGATGAAAAGCAGTTAGGTATATTTGATTTAATTACAAGTAAGTAATTAGAGTTCAAATAGAGCTATTTGTTTTCATATCTACTCTTTTATGACGATACGTACAGCAAAATTTAAAAAAAGACTTGTAATAGCGAAAGTTGTTAAGGTATGCACCAATTCGTTTTTTAATACAATGTTTATACGTTTGCAAGTAAAGCGCAACTGACTTTGGAAACAAAAAGGATTCCCCATTAATATAATTTGCTTGGAATATAAGCGGATTGTTAAAAAGTTTGTGAATACAAATTTATTTCAATATTAATTGGCAAATTAGAATAGTTTATAATAATTCTTTTAAATAAAATATCGCAGAAAATATAGCTTTAAATGTATATAGCGCTATGCACAAACCATCGAATAAATATGTATGAACAACAAAAAATCTAAAACAACGTAAATGTATACAAAATAATGTTGGCGAAATTTAAGTTCTAATAGGATACCTATGCATTTTGATAAAGTCCTACAACAAAGTTCTGTTCACAGTTATAAGTTATGACCGTTTCAAATTAGTATCCTCAAAAATGTATTTTTCACCTCCGAAAAAACCCGACGGTTACAATAAAACCTATTACGTTGATGACGTGATAGAACTCTTAAAAAAATTATATAAAGTACCAATCGACAAGATAGCCTCTATCAAAGTATAGATAAATCGATGGCAAAGTTCAATGGGGGTTTGACATTGAAACAATATATGCCGATCAAGTCGGTGTATAAGAATGTGGCTTCGGTGTAATGCGACTTCTAATTATACCTATGATATAATTAGAAGTCGCATATATTTCTTATGGAAAAGAGGTCAAAGTAGTAGATGAAACTTTAGTTGTTTACAATATTCTAAGATTGCAATGTACCGACCAGCCCAAGCCATTGGTAATAAATGAGATCTATTTCCACGTTAAACGTTAAGTACACAGGTTTTACCGAAATTAGCTCAAAATTTGACTGTTATGTGAACAATTTTAATGTTTAATACTTTGAATTCATATAAAATATTACCTATATAAAATTTTCCCTACACACTAGATTATTGCTTGAAAAATCGCTAGAGCTTGTCAAATCAATTTTAAAATTAATAGAATAGAAAATATGATCTTCTTTCTGACTTTAATGATACAGAACGAATATATGAAAATGTCAATATAAATTTATAAAAAATTAACACCGCAAGACCACATAGGGGTTAAATATTACAAAATAATAAGGATTTAAATTACTTTTGCATGCTAAAATTTTTATTGTATGTCTTTAAGAAATGTGTAAATAAATTGATTAAAAAAAATGTACACTAACATTACCTACACAAACATCCACAATGTACATACCTAATATAATATAATATGCTATTTTAGTGTGTGCATAACACCGACTTACACTATTCAACTTGTGGAATAAAAATTGAAAAAGGTTTTTTTTTATAAAAATAAATAAATTCATACATTTTTTTAGGTGGATTTTAAAGTGAAAGTTTTAATCTATAATAAATATCTTATAGATTTTAATTTAAAATATTTCTAAAATAGATATTATCATGTTTGTTAATTTCGGTAGAACTATAATGTTAAAAAATATATAGGATAGCAAATGAATAATTTACTATTTAAGTATTTTCTTTGAAAATTTATGGTTCGTTTTGAATTTGAAAAATAAAGATAAAAAAACCTGTAAGATGAAAATACGAAACACTCCATGTTTTTATATTTTAAATTTTGACACATAGAGGCTAACTTTTAAATTGGCGAATTTCTTAAATATTTTAAAATATGAACAAAAAAGTAAGTTTACTGTATGTGTTTCAAGGATCTACACAATAAACACTATTTTATCTGATTTTGACGAGAATGTACATAAATATATATTCAGTTTCTTTGTGAGTTTGTGCAAACAACGTAATTTTTTTTTTTTTCAACTTTTGTTAAACTTTAAGCAACCCTTCAATTTAAGAAGAGTTTCTTATTAAAAATTTAATGAAAAACTTTGGAAAGGATAAAACCATTTCACCAAAAATTTCCTTATCAACACCCTTTTACATTATTTTTGAAATTAACATTAGTGAAAAACAATAACTGTTATGAATGACACCACATTTAAAAAAAAAAAATTTATTCAGTTATCATTTTGATTTTAAAAACAAAAATATTCATTCTTTAAAAAAAGTTTTATTTTTTGTACAATTTTGTCTCATTTGGTAACAAAGTGAAATCTCATAAATCATGTAACCACATATCATGTATTCGGGTATATACGAAAGGATGAAAAGAGTATAAAACAGACATAAAACAAATATGATAATGTTATACAATGTAATATAAATGTACAGGTATATAATATAGTTGTTAAAATTTACAGTAAGATTGTCAAACCGTTATTTCTGTGGTGTATTAATTGAGAAAAGCTTTGAAAAAAAACTTTTCACCCTCATGCAATAATTATCAGATTTCATGAAACAATACAAGTACAATATTAAAATAAATATTTAAAAAGTAGAGAGTGAAAAAAAAAATATTTTTTAAACAATATTCTTATCTTGAGAAAACAGCATTACTTTTTAATTAATGTAACATATAAATAATATAATTTCATTTTTATTCAATAGTGTACTACTACTACCTACACTAACGTTACTAATTTTGAATATTTAAATTTAAAAGTTTTGTTGTGAAAGCAGAATTTAAATTTAAAATTTGCATATATAAGTGAATATTTTTAAAGTATTATACATTTTTTGAATAAATCGATTATTCTTTATTCTTTTAAGACTATATGATTAATGCTCATTATTTTATTATAATTTTTTTAAAAATATTTAAGAAGGTTTTTATTTCAATTTCTTGAGCTCCTAAAAGCAAAACATTTTTTGACTTAAATATGCTCCAGTATGCTCCTTTCATTAATGAACTGTTATTAATCAAATTGAATAGGTTTAGTGAATTTACGTTTTGCTATAAATACATTTTCAAGGAATGATCCATTGTGACTTCCACCCCATTGCCAATGTTTAAACTTGTTGACTTAGAGTCATTGTCTGTTTGTCGACTTATTAGCAGATGTCTCTTTTATTCATCAGATGCTTTCGGACCTGAATAAATTTCAAATTATTTGGTTGAAAGGACTAATTGAAAATATCTCAGAATCGTTGAGCTGTTCCACATTCTTTTCCAAACTTCTACCACTTTAAGACCTACTTTAAGTGATTGAGCAATATAAAGAAATGCTTCTATATTCCGTAAAAATTGATATTTTGATTTAAAACTCAATATACTTATATTGATTCAAGCTCATTGATCCATAGCTCTTATTTATTTAGATTATGTAGGTATGATATGCAGATGCATGGTATGATATGCAGATACATAGATGCACTGAAAAAATTTTTCCTAGTAAGATTGACAAAATAATTTTGTAAACTGTTAACAAAAATTTTTTATTCATACAACAATTTTTTTTCTATTTTATCAAAAATTTTTGTTTGCTCAACAATTTTTTGTTAATTTGTGAATATTTTTTTATAATTTGTCCAAAATTTATAATTTGTAAAATGGAAAATAAGTTTTGTAAAATTGACTATGAAAAATTAATAATTTTTATCCAAGTGAATAAAATTTTGTTATCCTGACAAAGAGCCGTTTTAAATTAATATTTGTATATTTGACAAAATTTATCTTAATTTGACAAAAAAATTTACTATGCAGTTTATTGCAATTAATAAATTTTTGTTAATTCTACAAAATCTATTTTGTCAATAAGAAAATTATTATTATAATTTTTAATGCTGTCATAGTCAGATTAACAAAAGAATTTCGTAAACAGTTGACAAACAATTTTTATTCTATTTTAGATGAAAATATAAAAGTAAAGGTGCGATTTTCTGTGAAGTTGCGTTTTTGAATTTGCTTATTAAAGAGTTCAATTAAAAAAAAGTGATGAGTTAAATAAAAAAAGACAGTTGAAAAATTAAATTAAACAAAGATTTTTTGAAGAATTAAATTAAAAAAAGATATTAGAATTAAGTTAAAAAACTAAATACATAATGTGAAATATTTAAAGTTAAAATTTATTTACTTATGTATTTTAACAGAACTAGTGAATTATTTAATTAGCGATGTTAATAAATTTGGTTAGTTTTAGTTTAATCTTGCAACTAAAACATTTATTAAAAAGAAGGAAAAAAATAAATTTTACTATTTTATTAAATAAATAATTTGAAGAAACAGTGTGAACCAAAGAGCTGGAACAAACTGAAACTGAAGTCTGAACATTTTTTAAATATTGAACTTTATTTAAGATATTATGAACTTTATTTGTATAATTTTGAAAAATGTAATGTGATAAAAAAACTTTATTTTTTTAACTTTATTTTAAATTTTTTTAAGGTAATAATGAATTTATAATTTTGTTTTTTGTTTTCAAATAATAGAAATGCTGTAAAATAAATTAATTGTTAACAAGACTATTATTGTTTTATTTTTAACTGTAATAATATCATGCATTTATTTTTCAGACCCACATATATTATGTAGTGCTAGTGCTTATAAGGACTGCCTTGTTTTGCTAATATAAGATATGGTTCCACATTTAACTTGTAGAGTACGGTATGCATACAAATAAATAATTTACAGATTAGTTTATCATCAAAATATGTTAAAACAAAAATTAAGTTATTTATTTGTACATTACCCTATTGACAAAATAATTCTGTTAAATCGACAACTAAATAGATGTTATTTTGACAAAACAAAATTGTTGATTTAACAAAAACTTATTTAAATTGATATATTTTTTTCTCTAATCAACAAAATATTATTTTCATTTCAACATATTATTTTATTACATTGACATCATAATGAAAATTCATTTTGTCATATTAATAAATTTAGTTTTGTCATTTCTTCAGATATAAATTGTTATATAGACAACTGTTTGTCATATTTACAGAATGAAAAAAAAATTGTAGTTTTTTGTCATGTTGACTCATCATTTTTGTTGACGCTATATTTACCTAGTTTTTGTCATTTTAACCCAGATTTTTGTCAATATTACCTAGTGTTTTTTTTCAGTGTATGTATAAATACATATGGATTATGTAGATTTGTGTAGACCCAATCGAAGAATTATTTTTTGTTTGGGTGTGAAAGAGCTACTGAATATAACATATTCGAGCCAATCATTAGAATTATCAGTGAAGTAAATTCTAATTTAAGTAAAATTTCTTAACCTTTGCTTGGGCAGCAAATCAAATATACGTAATCGGGCAAGAATAACATATGTTAATATTTTTGGTTTTTCCATATATTTTACATGGAGAATTTTTTGATGAAAATAAATGATTTTTATTTATTTAATTCGTCTACAAAGTTAGATCTTACAAACTAGCAACAAAACAACAAAAAAAAAATTGATTTTTATGCTTTTATGATGGAGGTATGATAGGAGGTATGTACATTACTGTTACTTTTATGTTTGCTTTTATTACCTGCGAATATCTATCCTTTAAAATATTTTTTTGGAAATACCGGTATTTTAGAAAAATGAAGTGTTAATGGGCACTTCCGTCTGTTAAAAGGTACTTATAACAGAGTTAGTAGTTCCGACAACAACAGTGCGCCTATTTCAGTGAAATAAGAAAAAAAATTAATGAAATATATATATTTTGGTAAGATTATTTATTAATTTTTCAATATTTGCAATAATATGGAAAAGTTTAAAATTTTATATGCCGTGGAGGTAGGAAGGTAAGTAAATTTTGTAATTTTTAGTAAAAGTGCAAAAAACACAAAAACTGAGTGTTTTTCTTCAAAAAACCCATTTTTTAAATTTCATATGTTTTGATGTAAATATTAATAAATTTCTTCTAAATGAAAATATAAATCAAAATTTTTCAAAATACATGAAATTTAAAAAAAATGCCGTTATAGGTATATGACACTTTTTTTTCATTGAGAAGAAACACAAAAAATAAAAAATATTAAAAAAAAGTGCACACAAAAGATACAAAAAACTTATTTTTACAGGTTATCGTTTGAGAAAGAACAAGCATATTTCTCTAGATTGGTGAAACATGTGCTAAATGATGAAAATACTGATGTAGGACCACCGGAAGAAATATTATTTGAGCCAGTTGACGTTCTCTCAAGAGTCGAAAGTGATAATGATGACAATGATGAAAATGAAGATTTCGGAAAAAGAAAATGAAGAATCAGATGTTCAAAGAATGCATCTTAGATCTAAGTGATGGTCATGATTCTGAGGATTAGTCACTAGATGATGAATCAGAAGTACAAGAAGAAAATAATCACATTGTTGATTCAAATTGATATTTTATTGGAAAGGATAGAATATATTTCACACAAAGTAAAATAAGATTCCGTCAACATATCAAAGGGCTAGACAACAAAATATTTTCCGACAAAAATCGATAGGTCCACTATCCATTCCACAAAAAATTTAAGTGATTGTGAAACATTCGCCGAAATTTTCAATACATCAATAAATATTGACATAAATTTGACAGGTTGACATAAATTTTTAATTAACTTCGTAACAGAATTTTCTTTTTTATAACATTTCCAAAAATAAAATTCAAAACAAAATTTTTTTTTGTGCTTTATTTACTTTATGTTTTAAACTAAATTAATTTTAGTATATTTCTATTTCATTTTACATATTTCAGAACCTTTTATCTTATTTTTCAACTCTATTCGAAATAGTTACAAATTTTATAAAATCCCCATACATTTTGTATGAGTTTAAAAAATATTAACATATGTTAATCTTGCCCACAACGCAGAAAAATAATTAAGTTGCCGAAAAATTGGGCAATTGGGCTTTTCTTTATACATTCAATATCTACTCAAAAAATTAGGCACTGATCTCTGATTTCATTAACGTCGGCTAAATAATGAAATTTTTATGCAAAAGTAAAAAAGTAAATATTACCATAGGTTAATCCTGCCCAAGTGAAGGTTAAACAAAATATAAGTTAACTCTTAAAAAATATTACGTTATAATGTACGTATAGCTGCGACTAGCTAACAATTTTTTTTTCTTTTTAGCTTTGATATTTACTAGTTTTGGCCTGGATTTCTAAAGTATTTTAATTTAAGTGTATAATATTGACAAATGTATTAAATTATGATTTTTACTTTTCTACTACTAATGTATATCTCAGGTCTGTACTTTTCTGTATGTATATCTCAGGCCTAGTTAATTTTTAGTATTTTTAATAATCAAACATGGTGGTGCCTTTACTAACTCTACTGTAAAACACAACCATTAACCAATCAAGGCGTTTAAAAGCAAATTTCATTTTATAATACAATATTCTTATGTTAAATTTAATTGAATCAATGTGGACTAAACTTACATACATAACATACAGTGATTTACATACATAATATAGAAATTATTACTTATTCTCTTACCCGGACAAGCATACATTTTATTTATTTTTAGATAACTCTACAACTCGGGTCTGTTTTTATTTCATTTTACACTCATTTTGTTCAACTGTACTACATTCGTTAATTCCAATTTTTTAACGTTCTCCTAGAATTCGTTCAGCCATCTTGAGTATTTCTTATTTTTTCACTCAAGCATATTTGTCTACATTATTATCATCATGAAGCATATTATTTATAATCTGCATAAATTATGTTACATCAGTGATTAAAATAAGTAAAGTTAAATAATGTGCTGCTCGCATGAACATTTTAAATAAAATTTTTTCACCAAATGATTCGTTCTTAAATCCTAATTAACCTTGATAATTTCTATAGGTGGTGTATGAATAATAATCTTCTTTTTAATGTAAAAAAACGTGCAGTAATGACCTATCATAAGCGTTCGTCTTAACGGTTAAATATTGGAAATTGTTAACTTCTTAAAAGATTTAGGTGTCATTTTTGATGGTAAACTAATGCTTGAATTGCATTATAGTAATATCGTCAATAAAGCTAATCCAGTGTATGATTTTATAAAACTTTGGTCTGATGAATTTAAAGATCCTTATATCTATATGAGGAATTGTAATATGCTAGTCAGGTCTGGTCTCAATATTCTAAAAATTCATATACAAACGGTTAAGATTCGCTCTACGTCACCTTCCGTGCTCTGACCTCATAATTTTTCCACCATACGGATATTTTTTTTCTGTTCTTGACAGTAACTTAGAATTACCTTTTCGTGCTTAATTAAGTACGTTACTACAAGCTTATATCACAATATTTTACTACAAGGACTTTCGAACATTAATTTAAATGGCTTATCAATTTATTAAATGTGGAAAACCACTACTACAGATTAAACTGAATCATCTTGCTACTCTAAAGAAAGGATATGACATTTCCAATGTCATTTTTATTACTGAGGTAGTTAGAGGAAATATTACATCACCTTATATTTCAAACTTAGCTCAGATTAATACTACTAATTGCTTCCATTCTTCTAACCTATTTATTCTTACATTTCATCGAATGAACTATGGAATGAACGAACCTTGATGACCTCATCATAGAATGATGATTATGATCCGGCAACATTATATAAGATCCTTATTGATTTCTCTCTCTCCAAAGACTCCTGAAGAAGCTCTTTTTATTTCTTTTAGTTAATTCTGACCATCTCTCTATCTTCAATATTTTTATACTTGCTAATTTTTATTCAAAATACCAACTTTAACTCATAACTACTAATTTTCAAAAATAAGGATATTTTATTGATTGTAAAGGGTTTTCCAATAGGGATGATATGATTTTGAAGTGACGTTTCGGCCATTTGTAGTATGTTATGATCTGTCATTTTTTTTCATTGAATTCAGTAATGTTTACAATTTTATTACAAATGTTGTGACTTTACTGATTTTTTCTGGGAACAACTTGAAAACGATAACGATTTTTTTAAGAAAGTCATCTTCTCCGATGAGACTTTCGTCTGAGTGGTGCGGTAAATAAACAAAACTGTCGATTCTGGTGCGAAGAAAATTCACAAATTATTCATGAAAAACCATTACATTCACCTAAATTGACAGTTTGGCGTGGTTTTTGGTCTTGTGGAATCATCGGTCCATACTTCTTTCGAAATGGAGCTGGTAACACCGTTACTGTCAATGGAGAGCGGTATAGATCGATGATAACCAACTTTTTATGGCCGAAATTGGAAGAAGTTGATCTTGACAACATTTGGTTCCAACAACGTGCCACACAGCAAGTACAACAATTTAATTATTGCTAGAAAAGTTTGGAGATTCGATTATTTCAAGAAATTGTGTTATTGAATGGCCTCCAAGAAGTTGTGATTTAACATCATTAGACTATTTCTTGTGGGGTTATTTGAAGAAGCAATAAAACAGACTATGTTCAAGTTTTACAAGTCAATATTGAGCTTGCTATTCATTACATACAACTGGATTTAGTGGAAAAAGTGCTCGAAAATTGGGTTCACCGAATTCGTTCCTGCAGAAGAAATCGTGGAAGCCATTTGGATGACGTTTTATTCAGAACTTAATTTTATCAATTGTACTTCACATTAAATAAAAAACATTTGAATTTCCTTAACAATTAGTGTGTTTTTATCTAAAAAGAAATCATATCACTCTTATTGGAAAACCCCTTATTTTACAGATTTGGTTAAATTTGTATTAATCCTTTTAAACTGTTAACCATAATCGTTGACTTAAATTTTAATTATTGCAGAATTTTGCAATAAATTAGTTTTGAGTTTTAGTTTTTGGTTATGTGTATTTTAATTTTAAAATCTACAATTTTAAAATTTGTTTGAATTATTTCAAATATAATGTTTATAACTGACTTGATTTAAGTCGGTAAATAAATAAATTCTATGAGATGAACACCCTAACAACTTGAGCACAGAGATTTCCAATACAAAATTAAAAATAATGACTTTTTCTTCAGAATATTTACGATATACCTATCTACTAATTTAAATATAAAAAACACTAGCTATTAGAGTAGAGAGAGTAACTTCGCCTTCACATAATAGCATAATTCCGTCCTCATTTTAATTAATATTAACCGATGAAGCTATTTTCTTCTTCAAAATTATAATCAGTTATTGTAATACTTTGAGCAGATTGTTATTGTTTTATATCCGCCATTTTTTTTTTTAATGTGTTATGTTTGTCATTAGTTACATATTTTAATTCTTCTTTGACAAAAACACTTAAACAAAATTATAATTATTTCAGCTTCGTATCTTACTGACCCTTCATTAGGGCTCTCTAAGTTTCTTAATTTATTTTGCATATACTTCTGCATATTTTCTTAGTTTTTTACTTTTTTTTTGTTACCTGTTATTTGATTATGTTTAATCATTTATTTTTATTCTAATATTAATTGGAAAAATTTTAACTCTAAAAAAACCAATTTTTCTTTACACTTTTGTATTTTAAAAACCCTAATCCTACTTAACACTAATACTAAAACTACTTAATCTAACTTACAAACTACATTTCTTGATACTATCACTATTTAATTTTGTTCTGGCCACCAATATTGTTTTGTATATTTTGAGTCTATTATTCTTATGTACCTATCGTATCTAAATATTTCTGGATCATTTTCGTATTTTTTGTGTGATTCATATTCTATTTTTTTGTTAGTTGATCTCCTAAATACATGGTATATTATGGGTAGGTTGTCATCGTTTTGTATAAATTTATTTTTGTCTAGGCATTCTTCAGCTGGTATATAATCCGATTTCCTTGTCTTTATTATTTCGGCACCCCACAATTATAATGTCGTACATGACAAAATCCGAAAAAAATTAGTTAGTGATGCCATTTCAGTCATTTTTTAAGCTCTATCAATCTATGCAATCGGTGCTGACTTAGCAGCTATAATTGCCGAGATATTGTGTGTCAATTTTGTCGTAAATGCCGCAAATTTCAGTAAAACTATTATTATAGTGTTGTAAGCGCCAGATTTTTGGATATACGATAAAATTTGGTGTAAATTATCAAAATAATTAGCATACAATTATTTTATCTTATATACATAAACAACAAAGTATGATTCATTTTGTTGACTATTATAATATCGCATCTGTTAATATTCATTGTCTATACCGCAGAATAGTTGTAATTCGAACGAATGTTATTATGTCGTACGTGTTTGTTCAAGTAAAATGTGAAATTATTTTAGTTGTAGCTATTGTAAGAATCCTGCTTTTATATTTGTACCAAAAATGTTAATGAAGAGACTAGAAGAAATATTTTCACAAACTTTTGGTCTCTGAATGACGAACTAAAAAATGCATTTTAAAGCCAATTTATAAGAAAAAAGGACATTATTAGATGAAGAACTACTGCAAGTTCGGTGAAAAAACAAAACACATTTTTGTATTATTTAAAAACTGATAACAACACTCTTCAAGTATGTAAGACATTTTTTTTAAATACATTGAACATCTCAGAACAACGCGTTTACTATCACTTTAAAAATTTGTGTGACGCGAAAACTGAAACAGTTAGACCTTTGAAGAGAGGTAAACACGTTAACCGCAAAACATCTGAAGAGTCAATGAACAAAATTAGAAATCACATTAAGAGTTTTCCAACAGTCGATTCTCATTATTGTAGAGCTAATTCAGCAAAAAAATATCTAGAAGAAGGGCTGTCAATTTGTAAATGTAAAATATATAATCTTTTCCAACAAAAATATCCAGAAGACAACACGTCACTTATCACTTTTACCAGAGTTTTTGAAAGCGAATTCAATTTTTCATTTTAAAAGCCAAAAAAAGATCAATGCGATCGATGTACATCATTTAAAAAGCAAGAAGAGGCAAAAAAAGTGAATCAAAAAGATAAAGACAGTTATCAGCATCATAGGCAAGAACATAGATTACTTAAAGCTGAACGCGATATGGATGAAAGTACCCTAGTCATATGTTTTGACTTACAAAGTATCTTTACTTTACCTAAAGGATTCGCATCGACGTTTTATTACAAAACAAAATTGACGGTCTTAAATCTCACTGCTACTATATGCTGTAAAACAAATGAAAATCCAAATGTAACATACTGTGCTCTTTGGAATGAAATCCAAAGTGGACTTACAGGAATGACATCACTAGTTCATTAACCAAACTTTTAAAAAGAATTTTAAATGATTATCGTAATACCGAACATTTAATTTTGTGGAGCGATGCGTGTGTACCACAAAACAAAAATAAAATCATGGCGACTGCTTTACTCAAATTTCTGGCAGATAATCAACAAATAAAAACTATTAGCCAGAAATTCTCAGAGCCCGGATATTCTCAGATACAAAAAGTAAGTTTAATTTTATTTATAATGTAAAAAAAAGAACGCTTTTACTAAATAATATTATAAATATAAACTAAGGTATAGATTTATGCATTAAAAGAATTTTAAAATTTATTACAGGTTGACGCTGTTCATAGCGCAATTGATCGTAGTTTGAAATATAAAGAAATCCCAAAGAAAATTACAATATTTAAATTATAAGAATGTTAAACTGAATATTACCCAAATGAATAAAACCGATTTCACATTGTATTCCGAAATAGCTGCTAAACTTACATTTCAATTAGTTTCATTCTCACAAATAAAATATATTCAATACGATCGAAATGATTTATTTAATTTAAAACTGAAGACTTATGCAGCAGAACAAGATTTTAAAGTGGTGTATATAAAAAAAAAATTTAAAAAAGGAGTGTTTGGTACACCAAATAATATTTTTCAAACGCAAATAAAAATTTCTTCTGCAAAACCAATATCTGAGGATAAGAAAAAATATATTGCGAGTTTGTATTCTTTTTTACCAGCAGAGAATGTGAAGTATTACAAAACTTTATTTAATATAACAAAATAGTTTTCTTAAAACTAATAATATCGACAATAAGTGCAATTAAAAAAAGTACAAATTTACTATTTTTTATTTATTTTTGAATAATTTTAATGTTATGTTTACGTTTTGCAGTTCATGTTTATGTTTAATCTGAATATTATATTTAAGTTAATTTAAAATTAAGGTTACTGAAAATCTTTAAGTTGTTCCTATTTTAATAATAATGTAAAATAAAGTCAGGCGCTGTGAATTAAAAGTCTGAAAAGAAATATAAAATATTTTTAAATTAAGAAACTAATTTCTTATTTCAACGGTTAAGAATTTTTACAATAAAAATTTTCGTTTTTCGATTAATAATAAAAAATTAATTTTTGTAATTGAAGCATATTTTTTAAATTTTATATTTACGAAAAATTAATTTTTTATTATTTGCATGAAAATATTGCATATTTTATACAATTATGTTGTCGTATTTACCAAATTTTTTGTCGTACATATATGAATGTAAAAAAAACCTCCCGAAAGTGGCGTATACGACAAAGTGTTTTCGAATCTTTCGAGCGAAAAATCCCTCTAGTTCCGAAAATTTATTCTAGGTCGATGTGGGTTGTTACGTAGAAATAAATCCAATAAACAACATTATCGATTAAAAAAAAAATAAACCCTATTTTTTCGTAAAACTTTCTCAAACCTTTAAAGTTGATTTGCCAACATTTAAGTTTTTGGATCTACGACATTATAATTGTGGGGTGACGATTTATCTATTATCTGGGTAAATTGTGTAAGCAATCAAACTATTTTCTGTAACTAAATCTACTATAGAGTAATGTTGTTATGTCCGCCATTATTTTATAAATTTAATCTGTAACTCAATTAATTTTTTATCCTTCAGAAACATTTTTTTTTCTAGAGTGAGAAATATTTTATTGTAATACGTCAAAATAAGTTTTTGCGATTGCAATATCGTCACCATACCCGGCTAAGGAAAATTCTATACTAATAAACCTCGTTAAACCTAGTTCTTAACTGTAGTGCAAACGGAAATCACTTAAAAACAGTAAATACGTTAAAATCACTTAACTGTGGAATATCGACTTAACAGCATCAACAATCACCACTTAATGACACTTACGTTGTCAACATTTTCCGTACACAATTGGAATAAACGACTTAATTGCATTTACTTGTTATTCTAAAATACAACTTTACAATTTAGGGCTATTTTTGCATTCGTGAAAACCATTTATGTATTCTTATGGAATTATAAAAAAAGTTATTTTTATTGGCCAAAAAAAAAATATCACTAACCACTTAAATCTATTTACGTGATTATAATAAATTTTTTCTATCTGAAATAATACAAAATGCAATATGCGAAAGAAAAACTTAAATCGAATTAAGTTATTATTATTCTAATTTTATTTTTTCAATATAGTTAAGTTTAATAAAAAATATGTACTTAAGTGATAATTTGCAAAATTTTTTAATGATAAGCTTTCTTAAGTGGGTATTTCATAGTTTTTTAAATCGTAATAACTTTTTCAAAAATTAACCGATTCTCATAAAAATAGCATACTTACGTACAATAATATAGGTTAATGAATGCAATACCGCACGACATAACCACTTAAGTGCACTAATAAGCGAAAAATTATTGTGGCGGTAAACTGATATATAAATAAATAAATAAATAAACCAAAAATCTGTGGTTTTACAACAAAAGATGATAACTGCAATTTTGTCGAATTTTAGTTATGAATGCCATTTTATATAAAATTTTAAGCTCTTTCAAATAAAAAAAAAAAATTTAATAATATTAAGTAATTTATGGATTCAAAATTGAATAACTAACAACTACTTCCGTTGAAAATTTTTCTAACATAAGCATATAACTTCACTTATGCAATTATGGAGGCAACACTTACCAAAAAGTACAAATCAAAAAAAAAAATGATATGTTTAGATATACAGTTTTGAATTTCCATGTAACTTGAAAAATTTTACTGCGTATTTTTTTTGTATAAACTGAATAACTGAAGTTATCATGTTCTTCAGCAATAACTTTTATGTAACAAAAATTTTTTTAAAAATAAGTTATTTAAAAATTAAAAAAAAAGGTAAAACTTTTATGAAAATTAAAAAATTATTGAAATGATTTCAAAGATCATATCTTTTTAAATATTTTTAAAAAATCAAAAATAACTAGAAAAGTAAAGCAAATTCTGTACTAAATTTTATTCAATTGCGATTTACAAGATATGCCAAAAATGCAGTTATCTTTCGTCGTAAAACCACAGAAATGTTTATTTTATTTACATAGGAAAGATAATATTTTAATAATAACAATCCTAGTATATTACACTCAAAATTACCTTACTACAATTTCTTATTTCAAATAAGAAATATTTTTGTTTTTGTTTTACAAATACTCGTAATTATTTTTAGTTGTTTTATTTTCTTTATTTTTATATAGCTATATATGTATATATTTGTTAATTAAATGAGTTTTCAATTTACTTCAATGTTGGCCTTAAGGCTAAGAATTCATTTTGTTATGGGAATTGATTTTATTTCATTAATAACATCATCACTTTATTTTGATATCGTAAATTGATCTATAAATAAATTCTATCTCATTAGCACAATCTTAAAATTTTCCACCCTTTAATATACCAACACCCACAAACATATTCCATATATAGCTAAATACCAGAAGTATTTTGAAAAAATAATCATCACTCTTGATGATGAATTTATCTACTCATTTACTAGTTTTATCATCTCCTTGCACTCAACAACTAACAATTTTTAACACTTTTACATTTTCATTTTACAGAATAATAAAATTTTTCATAGAATTTCTGTGTGACGGCTATGCAAGTTTTTTTTTTTTATTTTTCTTTTTATACCACCCGCAGCAATTTATATAAAAAATTTACAAATAGTTGAAATATTTCAATTTAAAAAAAAATAAATTTTCGGAAAACATATATCAATAGCTGTCGATCAATACAATATAAAAACAAAAATATGAGAAATTTAAAATCGCCTCAAGTGTTTTGTCCCTATACACAGTATTCGAATACTCGTATGTAGAAATAAAAAATAAATAAATATTCTTACCAACACAACATTCAATTACAATACAATAAGCCCACCACCGTCTATTTTATTGTAAAATACTTTTTTTTTTTTTGTTTTATTGTTTTTTTTTTGTTTACGATAGCAATAGAGAAATCCTTGATTGAACCCTCAGAATAAAGTGTTAGAAAACTCTTTTTATCCGCAATAGCAATTAATTTTTGTATTTCATTGACAGTTTGTTATTGGTTACTTTGTACATGTAATTTACATCCCATTACAATGTAAAATTATTACGGAAATCAAAGGATTCTCTGTTACTAAAAATAAAAACTTAAGAAAATATTCAGGGATATTTTTGTTTTGTATTCTATATGGAATGAGTCCTTGTTAGTGGAATATAATATAAAAACTTTATCCTTTTAGAAGTTAATTTGGACGCAACAAAAAGAACAAAAAAAAAAAAAAAAGAAATTAAATAAAAAAAGATATCTTGTAATTTGCATCACCTTAAGGTATATAGTTTTTAAATTGTTTTTATTACGAGGGGTATTCAATAATTATTTTTTGTTATTTTACATGCAATTATTACTTACAATTTGAGGTACGTATAGTTTATTTATTCAATGTAAGTGACGTGCTATATTGTGCAATGTCAATGTGTCAATGTGCCGTGCAATGTTAATGTCGTGCAATGTCAGTATGTAAATAATCTTAGTTGAATCTTATTAAAATATGGCCGCATTGAATATCCAATTCATGAATATTCCAACAATAATTCTATTACAATATCTACAAAATAATAGAAAAATGGAAATTGAAATGACGAGATGTGAAGACGTGAAAGAAATAGTTGCAGCAATAGTTTCCGGGACATTATATAGGTATATTAATTTATCTCAAAGGAAAATTATTGATATAATAATTACCGTAAAGAAAACCGTTAGCGTGGAATTTTAATTTTTAGCAAGTCACCAATTCATGTAGTTTCCTGCTCTTATGTCGACGTACATTTTTGTTGATATCAAGAACTACTGCCATTTGCGAATTGACAGTAGTTTACAGTCGCTCATTTACTGCATGATTTTTGATCTCAGCCGTGAATGTTTCAATGTGCAAATCACGGTTGAGATCTTCACTACGTACGTGCCATAGTGTAGGTAATGCACATGCAGTTAATACTACGGAGCACTTTAATTTGAGATTTTTAGAGCATTTAAATGTTGAGTTTCTTTGCACAGCCCCATAATTGAACACCATACGTCCACACAGTATTTAATATCTACATATTAGTATTTTATTTTGTATACCTCAGAATTACGGCCATGTAATTAAAGAAATTTTTTGTTTATGATATTCAGCTCTTCTTTTTTCTTTCTTATATGTTCATTCCATTTTAGATTAGCATCGAGCGTCATTCCCAAAAAAATTGTTGTACTGGCATGTGGTACTATTTTGTTGTTGATTAACTAAATTACCTCATTTAAACGCTAACGTTGGATCCATAATCTTATTTTATTCTTATCTTATTTTGAAGTTTTATATTGGATTGCAAGAACCGCAGTGTCATCTGCATAGGTAGCCATGAAAATGTTGTTTTCAAAAATTGCAATTTGGGGGATATCTCTTGTATATATATATGTATCAGATATAATGTATTGGACCAAGAACACTTATCTATGGAACTCCAGCAGAAATTACTTTTATTTCTGAATATTCTTTGGCATAACGTACACGAAAGCACCTAGTAGCCATGTATGATTTTAGTATTTCATAAAACTGTCTTTGGTAAATCACGATGTAGTTTATCTCAACTTAACATCTAAGAAGATTGTTGAGAAGATTTTTTTTCTTCGAACGCTTTTTTCAATATATTAGTAATCCTATGTACTTAATCAATTGTAGAGTGTTTGTTTTTGAATCCAAATTGATGGTTGGGGATAAGATGCAAGTCGTACGGGGGTAGGTCTTTTCAGAAGAGTTTCTCAAATTATAGACTGTGGTCTCTGGACACCACATTTTATTTGATTAAATAAAATTAGATTTTTTAAATGAGGTTTGTTCATATTATCTTCATCAAACTGCTTAGTTCTACTGTTTAATTGCTAAGTTCTTATGAACATTTTTTTGAAATGAATTCTTCTGCGTAAATAAGTTCTTCTTCAAGGTGCAGTATATTTTTTTCCTATCGTCCATTAACAATCACACTTTCTAGTTCTGGCACATCATTAAGGTGCCTATTACACATCATTCTTTTCATCAATCTTCTTGTCCATATATTGACAATATATTGATGAAAGAATGATGAGCCAATACACATCAATCATGCACTCATCATTCTTTTTATTCATATTTTTACATTTTTCAAGGACATATTGTGGAAGTGTTCTGAATATATTGATAATTTCGAAACATATTATATGAATATTGAAAATATAATTTCTGAAAGAATGTTTTTGATTTCAGTTTATATTGAATTTTTAAAGTAAATGTTGTGTATAAAAAACAACAAATTATTTTTTTGCACATTTGAATAATATACAATCGTTTTTTTTTTACAATGATTGCTATAATTATTAAAATAAATATAAAAATTTTTCTTTTTAGAATTACATAATAAATTAATATTATAACTTTGTCTGAACATTCCCCAAAAAGCCATGTTTTTGCCTCCGCTGATTTTGACAGCAATATTGATGAGATTTTTGACAGAAAGATTAAGAATTTTATTTGACCATTGCTTGATATGTAATAGGGCCCTAAGTGTTTTTTTCAGTTTGCTAATGGTTTATTGTTATTTGAAAAACATATTTGCATTTACGTTAGAATGTTTGACAACAAATTCTCACTGTTGAAAATAGTCTGATACTTTCCTTTGCATTGTACTAAATATGATATTATCTAACAGTATGTCGTCTATTGGAACACTGTTTTGAGTCGAATACAAATAGTAGGAAATAGTAAACGAATTTTAGTAAGATTCAAAGGAAAATATCAGATTTTTTTAACAATAATTATACAAACGGCTTAGGCTAGGTCTTAAACATATATTTTTGCATTTTAAATTAATTAGTATATAGTGTTAATCTTAATCTAAACTACTTTCTTTTATCTTTTTTATCATTTATTAAATCAAATATAAATATTCTCTATACTTAAGATCATGTTACTATTGGACTTAATAATAGATTTAATAATAAAATTGAACTTTATCTTATAAATATTTGAATAAGATTATAATTATAACAAAATTTGTATTTTACTCGTTTGAAATAATAAAGAAAAAAAAATATTACTCTAATTCTAAAGAATAAGTTTTTCTAAAAACTAAAATATTCTATTTTCTTTCAAATATTATCCAAAAATTTATGTTAATTACTAATATATTCAATTCAATTCCACAACAAAAGTAGGGCACCAGACTTTGTTGTCGTATTCTAAATTTGGTCGCACGAAACAAGAATACCGGGATTTGATATTAATATCTAACAATTTATATTCTTTTTTATCCCTTTAAGACGCACTTTAAGTGATTGTGTGATGTAAAGAAATGCTTCTGTACTCCGTTAAAATTGATAATTTGATTCAAGACCATCGTCATAATTTAAAAGCATTGATGCATAATTTAAGAGCATTGTCTACATTTAAAAGCATTGATTCATAGCTTTTGTTTATGTAGACTATGTAGATATATTGTTATGCGATATATAGATTATGTAGAGTTGTATAGAACCAACTGAAAAACATTTTTGTTTGCTTGGGTCTGAAAGAGTTATATTATAGCCAAAACTTAAACTATCTCGGAATCTTCACTATGAAAGAGTGGGCACTTGGGGCCTCTCGTGTTAGGCGACAAAATTGCTAGAAAGGAGGAAGAAGTGATTTGAGTTTCCCGGAGCATGGTATATAATATCTATAACATGACCAAGTAGATATCTATAATATAACCAAGTGGTATAAGGGATGAGGTCTGATTTATGTCGCCTATAAGGCGAATGTTGGTTTTGAACTTTGTCCAAAAAATTTAAAGAAATTTTTGGCGCACCTGCCCATAACTGTAAGCTATACTCGATCTTTGAACGTATATTTGCTATATAGATTTTTAAGAGGTCTCGAGATGAAATCTCGAAGACCAGAGATGAAATTTCGAAGACTAGAGATGAAATCTCGAAGACTAGAGATGACATTTTGAAGACGGTCTCAAAGACTGTTAGCTTATTACTATCACGACAGCTTTTAGTTTTTTAGTCAGCTGACAACTTTGACTAGGTCGTGACTGAGCGAACCGGTCATAATTATACTTTTGGAGTTGAATGCGGAAGTTGTTAAGTTTTTTTTATAGAAAATCATCTATGATTGCTACTACGATAGAGTGCTGTCACTATGGATTAGATTGAAAGTTAATTTGACAACGTCATTAATGAAAATAAGAAATATGGTGGATGAAAAACAGAGGCTTGTGGAACACCAGCATTGATTTAAGGTTGATCGGAAAAAGAGCAGTCATAATATTTAGCTATAAGTGAAACCATCTTACTATGTAATATGGCTTTCCTTACGAAATTAGAATTTAATTATACAGTATTATTGCTAAAAGCTGGATCGGATCCATAATATTACATTAAAATTATAAAAAAAAAGAAAATTGTAAATAATTGACAGAACTTGAACTTGAATTGAGAACTTGACTGTCAATACCAAACATCAAAAAAACGCCTTCAATAATATTTAAAGACAAAAAACTGTTTTGTGATTACATTCACACAATTTAATAAGCACAAGTTAAATGCCCCACGGATGGGGTTGCAGGACAATGATGATGAAGTTTTAATTTAAAATAATACTACAGTACTAAATGATTTAAGAGGACTAAAACGAATATGTAGAATAAATCTAACATAGTTCAATCAATTTCTAAAAAGTTAAACTTGTTTTCAAACTAAAAAATATGTCAGCTAGAGTGACTTATGTATCATTATAAAGCACGACATGACGATGATGAATGATGTTATCGTTTTAAAAAATGGGAGCAACAAAAATCTTTTGAGAATTAAATGTTATCAAAGCTCTAATATTTCATTATTTATTCTAAAAGTGATAAAACAATGGACATAATTTTAGAAAACAATAAATTGCAAATTTTATTTATATATTTACATTTTCCAAATTAACCTCATACTTCCTTATAATATTTTCAAAAGACAAAATTTTCACTTCAAAATATTTTAATGTATTAAAAATAAAATAAAAATCCTGAACTCACACTCTTTATTCTTCTAATATTATAAAATCTCAGATTATTTTTAAGAAACGCATTCTTTTAGTAATTTTATTTAATACTTACCAAGAATATTTACATAATTTTCAATGTAAATTGAACAAATTGAAATAAAAGAACAAAAAATAATATTTTAAGAGAAATAAAGGTTGATATGGGGTTGTAAACTTGGATAAAATTAAAAAACAAAAAAAAAAATTAGAATTTTTTTTTTCTATAGCTGATTTAACTTAAGGGAATCATTTACAAAGTCTGGAGTTGTTATTTTTATTTTTTGTTTTTTGCTGTTTACCATTATAAGAAACGATAAAAACACTTGTTATGATTTTTTTCCCCCTTTCATCTTATACATATACCGTTATTTAGATATTTTTTTTATCCTTAAATATCCTTTTCCGTTACAAATATATATATATTTTTTTTTAGCTTGTTGTACAGATTAGCATAACTAGACCACAAACACCAATTTTTGTTGGTTGTTATTTTTTATTCTTTGGAATTTTTAAAAATAATTTCTACTCATTCTTAAGGTAAGTGTGTGTAGACCTTTCTTTACTATGTATTTTAAGAAAATATACTTAATAACAAAATGGAGTAAAAAAGCAACAAAAAAAAAAAACAAAAAACAGTGTAACTTGCCAGCGGGATCTTCTTTTGTTTTTCCCTTTATGCATGTGTTGTATTAAGTAAATAAGTTTTTATTTTATTTTTGTTTTGTTCAGGATTAGGTAGAATATAGTGGCCACAAAGACTGCTTTAAAAAATTGTCCGCAGTCTTATGGGTAAGATAAAATTTTTAAACAAGTCTGGATACTTTGGAATAACATTTAAAATAAAAAAAAAAAGTAAATTGATAAAACAAATTTAAACTTAATTTTTAAATATAAATATAAAATATAAAAGTTATTAAAGAAAAAGTTTGCGTGTTGTAAGAGACTGAAGACTGTAGCTACGAAAAAAATAAAAAAATATTACATTCAATAAATTTGAAATGAAAAATCGACGAAGTGATATTTTCATAAAAATTCTTGATATTTTGTTTTTTCTTAATACGCACAAAGAATAAAAATTTTATTTTAAAATATTAATGGTAGGTACAGTTTTGTTATGTGTTATTTATTTACTAGGAGCCCCTGTGGGCTAATTAGATCAAATAAAAGCTAAATTTAATATATTTTTATTTAAAAAGCAAAAATATAATTAAGATTTTTTTTTAAATGTTTTTCACTGTAAAACCCACAACTAAATTTTATTAATTAGGTCTTATTTTCAGACCCAGATATAGTGCTCTTTTATGTTACAGTTCAGCAAAAGAGGAAGCAAGAAAACTGTTGAAATGATAAAATTATTAATACAAATCCCAAGATCTTTTATCTAATGTTTAAAGATGAATGAAAATCGTAGGTGGACATACAACACATTAAAACATTCAACTTGTACAACTGAGGTTTGTGTAAATGTAATAAAACTATAATGAAATGTAAATATCTTGAAAATAAATATATGCAATTACAATAAAATGTATGTATATGCACATAGGGATCGTTTCATATGCCTGTAGTATAATTTGCCTGAATTTTCATTTGCTTGCATTTTCATTTGCCTGCTTTTCATTTGATTGGATATGATAAATATTCATAATGTAAATTGCATCTAGCATCAAGTTTTTATCAATCAACGGGTATCAGAACTACATCTTTTAGGTGGTAACTGGTGGAAAGTACAAAGTTCAAGAAATTGAGTAGCTTCCAGCTAAAATACGTACAGGTCTCATCTCACAAATCCCGAATACTTGTAGTTTTTGTTTTGTCATCAGTACAATGGCGTTTAAATGTGATGAAAGCAATAGATCCGAGATCCCAGGAATTGGAGCCGAAACTCTATATCACGTGTTTAAATTGTATTATTTTGAATATTTTAATAATTATTATAAATAATTTTTCAAAATTTTCGGATTGGTCCAACGGTCCGGAAAAAAAACTTCGAAAAAAAAACATATTTTTAAATTAAAAATTTGGAGAGCCATTTAGCTCTTTTTTGGGCAGATTCTGAATTAGGTGAAATTTTCGAGTATCGGCAAAAGCAGTATGTTATAACAGCAGCTAAATTTCTAAAGAAATTTTTAATAAATATATTGAAAAAGAGTGGGTCTAAATGGCTACCTTGTGTTGCTCACGACGTAACATAGTTTAAGATAATATTCTTTAAAATCTTACATTTTCAGTTCTTTCTGTAATGTAAGTGGAAATACATGATAGGAAAGAGCCCGATATATCGAATGCAGCAAGTTTTTTGACTATAATCCCCAGTAACAATTGGCGCTTAAACTTAATTTGCGTCTACAAAGTGCCATTCTAATAAGTGCAAAATCAATATTGTTTTACAATAAAAACAATAAAATAAAGTATAACTACCACAAAAAGATTAAACATGAGAAAGCTTGATTTTGGAATAATTTTTTTATTTTATTTTACTTTTATTTTGTAACTACTGCGCTAAAAGCACATGCGTCTTAATGTTTATAGACGCATGAATCTTGACAAGTACATGCATTTTCAAAAGTGCATGCGTCTTACCAAATGTGTGTGTGTACAGTATCAAGCGTATCAAGCGTGTGTACAGTATCATCGTATAATTAATGTATATATATATTTGAAACGACAAAAAAATAAGAGCGATAGCAAGTTATTCTGCTTTACATCATTTTTTGTAAATTCAATTAAAAACAAGAATTTCAAACATAGTAATTCCAGACAATGAACAGTTTGTTATTATTATTAATAATAGTAATAATAACATGAACAATTTTGGGGACAATAGTTCAACTTGTGCTTCTGAGAAAGAGTGCCCGGCCAAGGTAGAGGAAAATATAATATTTTTTTTTGCGGAAATTGGCAGTTCAACATCAAATTAAGCATCTTGCGATCCGAATTATATTCCTCCAATTTTACCTGTAACAAACATCGATGATCTCCAAAACTTAAACCAGAAGCTTCTAGATGAGCCGTTTTTGTAACAAATGGTATTAATACATAAAAAATTGTTTTGAAAACTTTGTTGAATCCGATGTTTTATTTCAGGTTCTTTCTTTCCAGGACTTTTTGACAGAAAATGTCTAAGTTTTATTTTATTCAACTCAAGGAAATCCTTAATAACAAAATTCACTATTTAATACTCATTAATACCTATATTTACATTTACCTTTTTTTGTTATTAATTATGACTGAAGTAATAAAATTAATTTTTAATATTATATTAAATTGTGGTTTTTATTAATAATAAGGAATAAGTCATCATTATAAGCGAAAATTACCCGCAAGTGCAAATCAAATGCGTATGCCATTCTTACAAGCTCAAATTTCCTTCATAACAACAGATGTCCATGTAATGTTATAGGCCTGTCACGGATGACAAATGACAAATGCCTGTCACGGATGCAGCTAATGTGCATGTTAATAATATGAGCGCTAGTCCACCATATGTGTTCATGAAATGTGCAATACAATAATATAAGCACAAGTGCTAACAACGTGTCAAGCAAATTTGCAAGACACAAAACCTTTGCACTTGTGTCTAGGCGTTTTAATACATGTGGCCATGTTTGTGAAAGGTATACGCTGATCCGCGTCTAACACAAAATTTATGTTTGATTGGAGCATCGTTTGCACTTTCTTAGCACAATTTCTAAAATGTTGCTCGGGAATGTCGTGATCTACACAATTGAAAGCTTTACTGAAGTCAGTCTATATCGCGTCAATTGAATATTCACTTTCAGTTAAATTTAGGATTTCATAAGTGTATGCCGTAAGTTTAGTCGTAGATCTTCGTTTTCGGAAGTCATGTTGTTGCTTAATCAGTTTTTTGTTCAAAATTGATGTTATTTTTCTTACAACAATTTTTTCACATAATTTGGAAATAGCTGAAATAATGGCAGCGCCATATATAGTAGTTTTCCACAGAAGTTTTGTCACCTTTCTTGATGTGGATGTTTTTATTAGAATCCTGATTGAAAATAATTTGCTATTTTGGATATACCCAAATCTAATATAAATAATTTATCTACAATTTATTGAAAAATCTATTCGTTAAACTTTGGTTTGAAATGCTGATTTGTTACAGGACACACAGAAGACTCAATAATTCTGCAGTTCATTAGAAGCTGTAATATTTAAAGATTGTTTTTTATAAATATGTAATCTTAGATAGATATGTATAAAGAAGTAGCTGCACTTCTGAAAAACCAGTTAGCACTTAATTGTGACTTTCTGATACCACGAATCGAGTAATCAATTAGTTGTATTAGGAGATCACCCTTCCAATTTTGTTCTCGTACTAGTAACTTGATACTAGAACCACCCTGAAATGAAGAGTTGGTGTCTTATTTTAATTTTTTCAGCTGCAATAATGGAGGTTGAATGGAATACCTAGATTTTGGCATAGTGACTTCCTATCGGCCACTGAGCTGTACTGATGGCTACTACTCTTATATGTTATGTTAAAATAAAAAAAAAGTGAATTAATTTTAATTTAATTTTTGTTTATTCATTCCGAAATATAGTTAACATATACTGACATTCTCGACTTATATTAATTTAGAGCTTAGATTAAATCATCTTATCAACTACAATTTACATTTTTTTTACATATTACTACATTGCCTGCTTAATTATAGATTACAAAATACTTTTACTTGGACAAAAGGAAAATTGGAGAAGAAAAAACCTTTTCGATTATTTTTCTTTTTATTTAAAAAACAAACTTAGAACTAAAACTAAAAAAACTTAGGAAACTATAACTATAATTATAACTATAACTACCACTATAACTATGACTTTAGCATAAAAGCGAACGGTACAAACAGTAAAACTAGACAAGCGCAGCCTGTCAATCATTAATAATTAACCAGACTCTGAACTAAGTAATTACTTGAGTATTCGCACTTGTTGTTGAATTTTGTTTGCCTGTGTTTGTAATTTTATCAGCTATCGGCAGACTTTTTGATTTCAAGTGTATATCCGTCGTGCTGTGATACCATGGAAGATTTAAGATCATTTTTAGAAGCTTGTTTTGCGTAATTTGTAATTTTTTTTTGTGGCAATTGGCACAATCTCCCCATATTGGGGATCCATATAAATATAAACTTTGGAATATTGATTTAAAAATCAAAGTTTTATTTTGTATAGATAGGGAAGATCTTCTGTTAATTAAACCATAGAAAGATTTAATTAAAATTAGGTTTTTTTTTATTTGATCCTCAATGAGGGGTCCGAAAGTAAGTTTTGGATCTAGGATAATTCCTAGATATTTAATTCTGGAACTCCATTCGATAACAGTACCATTTAGGTTAAGGTTTCTGCTTGGTAAATTACATGGTTTTCTTTTCCTTGAGAAGAATCAGGCGGCCGTTTTAGAAGCGTTGATCTTAATTTTACATTTGTAATAGTATTGGTGAAGAGTATTGAACCCGCTTTCCAAATTTTGCATAATGACTGCAGGATTTGCATCAGTACAATACAGGCTGTTATCATCGGCAAACAAATCAATGTAACATGAATCTGGGATGATAATATCGGATATAAAAATATTGTACAGGATAGGACTTACAATTGAACCTTGGGGCACGCCTGCTGGCAACTGGTATTTTGAAGAGTGAGTGTCATTGATTTTGACACAGAAAGTTCTATTATATAGAAAGTTTTTAATTATTTTGACTAAGTATAGGGGAAACTGCAGACAATGTAGTTTGTAGATCAAACCGTCGTGCCATACAGAGTCGAAAGCTTTTTCTATATCACAAATTAAAATACCCACAGACTTCTTTTCTTCAAATTTTTCTCTGATATATTTCGTTATGCGTACTAGTTGGTGATCAGCAGAGTGTTCAGGTCGAAAACCGAATTGTTCATTGGGTAAAATTTGATTGTTTTCGACAAAGTTTTACACCCTAATTTGGAGTTCCTTTTCAAAGACTTTTCCGATCGAACTTAGTAGGCTAATTGGACGATAACTACTAATCTCATTTATTGGCTTTTGGAATGCATATAACTGTAGCATCTTTCCAGCTTTTTGGAAAATAACACAATTTAAGACATAGGTTGAAAATAGTTAGAAGCAGTTTTAGAGCCTTTTTTGGGAGCATTTTTAGGTCGGTGTTTAAGATACCGTCAGCACCAGGGGTTTTTCTGGATTTCAATTTACTGCAAATATTTTGTATTTCTTTCAGTGTAAATTCGCCTTTTGGAAATACGTCAATATTATCTACTTCGGTAATACAATTATTTACTGCAGTTTCCGTTGCATTGTCTCTAAAATTTTGGGTAATCTTGTGTTGTTTTAGAAAATATTCAGCTAAAGCCTCACTTTTTTCTGAGTTAGTTATTAATGCATCGTCGCCAAGTTTTAGAGTGGGAATCGACTTGTTTTTTTTCCTGAGAATTTTAGAAACTTTCCAGAATGGACTGCCACCGTTCTTTCGGCCTTCCAATCTAGTTGACCAAGCCGTGTTTTTTAGTTTATTTATTTCGATTTTTATACGTTTTTGTGTTCTATTTATTTGATTTTTTATACTGGGATCTCTAGAGCGTTGCCATCGTCTGCGCAGAGTATTTCTTAGTGTGATCAGTTGCAGTATAAAAGGAGATAGTTTTACAATAGGGAAGACATTTCTTTTGGAAACTTTGGAAATTGCATGAGCTTTAACCCGCTGGGAGACAAAGTTAGTACTGTTGGTTAAAATCAGGTCAAGTGTTGATGGTAACCCTCTATTTTTAGGGAAATATGATGGCGTAGATGGAAAGAGTATGTCAAATTGGTTGATGGAAATATTATTTTCGTTGCTTAGTATTTTTCCCCAATTGTTGTTTTTTGTACAGTTCCAGTTGGTGTGGCTACAATTTATGTCACCAGAAATAATGAAATTACCTGGAAGACTTACTAAGCGCCTCAGGTCATTCTTAAAATAAGTATTTTTACTAGCATTACTGTTGCCGCCTTTGAAATAGACAGAGACAATTATAAATTCTCCGGCTATAGTTTCAATTTTAACGGCAATATTTTCCATTGATTTTAATTTAATGTTGAGTAGGAGAGTGTATTTTATATTCCGTGCAATAATTAGAGCGACTCCACCATGCAGAGCTTCAATACGGTCTGCATGATAGCAGATATAATCAATTGTCGTAAAGCGACATGTGAGGTTTCAGCCATGTCTCTGTGATAGCAGGCAATTTGGATGTTATTTTTGTTCATAAATTCAAAAAACTCCAAAGATTTTGGACGAATACTTTGAGCATTCCAATTAATTATTGATGTTACCATACACATATTTAATGGATATTTCTTTTATTAAAACAAATTGTTCTTGTTTAGTTTTACAATTACTTAGTCTACTAATAATTTCGTTAGTAAGAGACAAAATTTCTGACATAGAGAATAAACTGTTAGTGTCTTTTAAATTATTACTATTACTAGTGTTAATATTATTGTTATTACTAATACTACAAATATTACCATAGGGTTGTTGTTTGAGTACCTGTGCATAATTTACAGCTGGAACTCCTGACTATGTGTTGTAGTCCTTGTAGAAGCTATTCAATCTCGGGAATTTTGCTGAATTAGTTACAAAGTTTGTTGAAGGTGCCACTAAACGAGAAGTTGGCTTATTGATCTTGACACTTCGATTTCAACTCTGTTTTATCGACAAGTACTGGGCTCTGGCAGGACAAAGTTTAGAGCTTGATTTGTGCTCAGCTTTACAGAAAAAAGTTAATTGATGAAACAAATTTACACTTAATATTTAAATATAAAATATAAAAGTTTTTACTTTACAAAGATATATCCTAACATAATAGTGATTGGGAACTAAAAATAGACATGAATTTTCTATCATAAAATAGCACCTCCATCCATATTTGATTAATTTACAATCCCAGTAGGAATGACTTACTAAAACAGCAACAGCAAATAATTAACTACTCTTTAAAATTGACTTTATTTGATCCCAATAACAAATAACAACTTAATACGAGGTAACCGACAACTAAATAATTTATTGCGTAAATTCGTAACAAATTTAATTAACTTTCAAAATTGATGGTTAAGCAGAAAATTGTTTTTTTCTAAAATTATTAAGAATTTTTCAAATCCCGGAAAGAAAATGTTTTTTTTTTTTTTTATTTTGTATAAAAATAACTTTTCTTTTTTTAAATTATTAGGATAAATTCGCTGATATTGGGTTATTTTCAATAATAAGTCCTTTACTTAATATGAATTTTCTAATAATAAATAATATATACATTGTATGCAATATATATATATATATCTACTTAATATGTATATTATGTACATATGATTTTCTTTTCCAAGAATCGCTAATTACAATATTCTTAACCATAATATTAAAAATGCTGACCTTACAATAAATTAAAACCCTATATATAAAATGAAATTATTTTCTAAAACTAAAATTTTTTTGTTTCATTTTTTAGGAAACAAAAAACACGAAAGGTTCATTTTATTGAAAATTTTAGGATCCAAATTTTTGGATCAGTAATTTTGCTTTGGTTTTTTTCTCTTTATATTAATTTATATTATAAATAATGTATGTATATTTTTGACTAAATAGAACTATCTACTACAGATAGCTATAAATATATATGTTAATAAATTTTTCCAGATCTCAGTATCCTTGAAACCGTTAATAATAACAATAAACACATTATTATACAAGAATATTAGAAGATACTAAAGAAAACAAAATAAAAGAAATATTGTTAGGTAGTAATAAACCTTTATATTGGTATATATTTTTTTATATGATTAGCTCTTAAATAGAATACAAGTTAACTTTTTAACCAAACCATAAATTAAGACAAAGAAATATAAAAACATGAACTGACAGTTTAAATTTATGAAGGATATATAGTTACTAAAGCAAAACTAGAGTTGACTTTGAATATCCCTTTACTATTATTTTATACCTACAGTGAATTTAATTTAAAAAATACTTATGTATATGGCTATTTACATAATATCGAATCCTTTCAATCATGATAATATATTAATGTTAAAATTTAGAGAGGAAAACTTTTTAACACAGTAATACACTTCAGAACACATTCCAATCAGTGAAGTGAACTAATTATTATATAATACCAAAGTCATTAGGCTTTCTCACCAATTTTGTTGTAAAACAAAATTTTGTTTTCAAAAGAAAACTATTTTGTAAAGTATTGTTTTTGTATAATTTATGGCTGTAAAAATCCTCTTTAAACTTTACATTTTGTCAGATTTTTGCTCACAGAGGCATATTAGAATCAGTAATACGAACGACCAACTATTGGTAGTTATATTTTCATATATTCTGCAATATTCGAAGTTTATTTATTTGTACCAATATTTAAAAGTAGTGATAAAGATGACATGAACAGTTATAGGCAAATTTACATAGCTCCAATCCTATCCAAAATAATGGAGAAAGTAATAATTATTCAATTATATTGCTGAAATTTTTGAAACTTGGGTAGATGAAAATATTATTAGTACAAGTAAAAATATTATTTGTAGAAATTTTAATATAAATAGGTTAAATGAAAATAGTGATATTGTAACGGTAAAAGGAATAATCGAAATATATAGTCTTCGACAAATAGTAAATTTTCCAACTAGAAAAACTAAAAATTAAAAAACATTAATTGATTATATTTTAACTGGGCTGACAGAAAGTAATAATATACAGTTAGAAAATAGATTTGATTGCACGATTTCAGTACACAGAGCAATAAGTATCAACAATACTAATCTGAATAAATTTAAGTCAACTGAAATAAGCTTCGTTAAAATAAATAAAGAAAGGTTAGAAGAATTTTTAAGATCTGAAAATTTTTAAAATATAAGTTTAATAGATGAGATGAATATTTGTGCAAATTTATTTAAATTAATTATGGAAAAGGTTGAAAATTTATTTAAAAAAACAATTGTAATTTAACATATTGAATAAGAGTGGTAAAAATTCTTAAGGATAGTAAAATAGTAGCACATCAAAGAGCGTCTTTATAACTGATACTTGTGCATGGGATGTTTACAAGAATATTAGAAATGAGTACAAAATTGCCATAAATAAGACCAAGAATCAATTTATTGAAAATAAAATAAAAAGTCACCTACATAATGATAATAAAGCAATGTGGAAATCCATTAGAAAATATATTACAAAATCGGATGAAAATCAATCAATAAATCACGTCGTTGTTGACAATATAGAAATTTGAGGGGCTGAAAATATTGCTAATAAATTTAATAAATTTTTCATTGAAAGGATTAGTGAAGTCAGTAATACTAGACCAAGTATGGAATATGAGAATCAAATAGAAGGACAAATCAATATTTTCAAATTTAGAGAAATTAATAAGGATGAATTATTAGAGGTTATTAAAAAAATCAATATAAAAAAATAATATATGAGAATAACTTCAAATATCATTAGAAATTCCTTTAATGTTTTTGGTGATGTGCTCGTGCCTATTATCAACACATCAATGAGACATGGATTATTATCCAGTACGTGAAAAGAAACGGTTTTACTACCAATTCCTAAAACTTGTAAACCAAGATTATTAACCTTCACTTGGGCAGGATTAACGTATGTTAATTTTTACTTTTTTACTTTTGCATAAAAACTTCATTATTTGGCCGATCTTAATGAATTCAGAGATCAGTGCCTAATTTTTTGAGTAGACATTGAATGTATAAAGAAAAGCCCAATTGCCCAATTTTTCGGCAATTTAATTATTTTTCTGCGTTGTTGGGCAAGATTAACATATGTTAATATTTTTTAAACTCATACAAAATGTATGGGATTTTATAAAATTTGTAACTATTTTGATATGAGTTGAAAAATAAGATAAAAGGTTCTGAAATATTTTAAATTGAAATAAAAATATACTAAAATTAATTTAGCTTAAAACATAAAGTAAATAAAGCACCAAAGATTTTTTGAAAAAAAAATTTATTCTGAATTTGAATTTTGGTATGTTATAAAAAAGAAAAATTCTGTTACAAAGTTAAGTTAAAAATTTATGTAAACCATTGATGTATTAAAAACTGCGGCGAATGTTTCACAATCAGTTAAACTTTTTGTTGATGGCTGCGGACCTATAGATTTTACACGGAAAATATTTTGTTGTTTGGCCCTTTGATATGTCGATGGAGTTTTATTTCACTTTGTGCTATCCTTTCCAATAAAATATCGATTTTAATCTACAATGTGATTATTTTTTCTTGTACTTCTGATTCATAATCTAGTGACTCATCCTCAGAATCAAGAAATATAGTCAGGTCTAAGATGCAGTCTTTGAGCATCAGATTCTTCATTTTCATTTTGGGAAATACAATAATCTTCATTTTCCTCATTGTCATCATTATCATCACTTTCGACTCTTGAGGGAACGTCAACTGGTTCAAATACTATTTCTTTCGGTGGTCCTACATCAGCATGTTCATCATCTAGCACATGTTTCACCAATCTAGAGAAATATGCTTGTTCTTTCTCAAACGATAACCTGTAAAAATAAGTTTTTTGTATCTTTTGTGTGCACTTTTTTGTTTTTAGTTTTCTTTTAATTTTTTTTATTTTTTGTGTTTCTTCTCAATGAAAAAAAAGTGTCATATACCTATAACGGTATTTTTTTGTAACAAATGGAAGTGCCCAGTAGCACTTTCTTTTTCTAAAATATCGGTATTTCCAAAAAAATATCTTAGATAGATATTCGCAGGTAATAAAAGCACACATAAAAGTAACAGTAATGCACATACAAAACTAATCATAAAAGCATAAAAATCAATTTTTTTTTTTGTTGTTTTGTTGCTACTCTGTAAGATCTAACTTTGCAGACGAATTAAATAAATACAAAAAAATAATACATTAGAATAACTTCAAATATCATTAGAGATTCCTTTAATATTGTTGAGATTCCACTTATTTTTATCAAAAAATTCTCCATGCAAAATATATGGAAAAACCAAAAATATTATCATATGTTAATCTTACCCGATTACGTATATTTCATTTGCCGCCCAAGCGAAGGTTAAATAAATTTAGACCAATTAATATGTCCCCGACGTATACGAAAAGATATTGGAGAATGTTATTAATTCACATGTATTTTTTCAACAATGTTTTGAAACGAATGATATTATTTCCGATAAACAAAGGGGCTTCAGACATTCATATGAAATAACTCTAAGTTTTGTACTATATGAATGGAAACTAGCAAGAGAAAACAGTATTTAGTAATTCTATCAGTCTTTGAAACTTGAAAAGAGTCATTCGAAACCATAAATAGAGATATACTGTTAATTTTTTTTAAAAAATATGATTTGCAAAGAACTGAACTAGTGATTTAGAAGTTTTGTTCGAATTCAGAACCCAAAAAAATTTTTGTTGATA
Source organism: Argyra leucocephala (assembly GCA_963942445.1). Classification (NCBI taxonomy): domain Eukaryota; kingdom Metazoa; phylum Arthropoda; class Insecta; order Diptera; family Dolichopodidae; genus Argyra; species Argyra leucocephala. The sequence goes on from OZ012678.1 coordinate 121,025,053, forward strand.
GAAAATTATCTAAAAATGAATTTATTAATGTGAAGTTGCCTCAAAGGATTTTAGGTGTTTTTTGTTATATATATTAAGTATAAAATTTGAGTAAAATCATTTTATTTGCAGCTGATGTATTATTGTACATAACGGGTAGAAACGTTGAAGATTGTTGTCATAAAATAAACGAAGGTCTAGCAAATTTGTTAATTTGGCTGCAAATGAATAAACTTAAGCTAAATTTGCAATAAACTAAATGTATGATACACAGTAAAAAAATTTTACTACTATAATAGTAGTAGGCGAAAATAAATGTAGTAATATTACTAATTGTCGTAAAAATGATAAATTACACATAAGTTATGTAAAATATATGCGAATTAATTGTGTGAATTTACTGCTAAGACAGAGTAAAACTCAAATAATAAAAATCAATTTTGCCTCATATTCGTCTAAAATTACTATTAAGACGCAGTAAAACTTAAATGAAAAGTTGAATTTTAGCTCACATTCGTGTGAGTTTACTGCTGAGACGGAGTGAAATTAAAAAAAATATTGTGCTATTATAATAAGTAAAATTAAAATTTTGTTTTATTGTAGGATGAGTTAAAATAAAAAAATTTAACTCATATTTAAAGAAGAAATTGTATATTTAATAGAAATTGTACATACTTAAATACAGAAAAATTATTTTTCTTAATAACTATATCAAATTCAGACTTCCTTCAGTGTTTTATGTTTATCATATTATTTTTGTATGTTATAGTCAGACTAACTAACTTATACAAAATTAAAATTACAAAACTACAAAAAATTATATTTTTTAAATTAAATTTACTTCATTAAGTATTTTTAATACAAAAGTTGAAAAACTTAAGGTTAAGTATAGTTAATTTTTTTTGTGTTTTTACATTCATAATAATTATTATATTAAATTTAAGCTTTTAGAATTTTATGTGTCTGAAATTTTTTTTATTACATTATTTATTTTACTAATATTATATTATATGATATTATATGATTTTTTTTCCGCGAATGTTTTCGGTATAGTGTTTATAAAAAAAATCTTACAATGAATTCCATTGTTTGGCAAATATTTTTCGGATACATCAAATTAAAAATGTAGAAGTAGCATATTAGTATTTCAACCATTTCAACTACACAGAATCCATCTTCCTTCTGCACGAACGTTTTCTCAATAAAAAAACATATTGTGATATTATTTGGTGTATCTGCATAGTAACATAAAAATAATAAAATATTAAAATGTGATATAATTCATTTAAAATGTAATACTCCTTTTTCGTTTTAACATACCAATTATAGCAGCCCAAGCCGAATTAGTTGGAATCCTTTCTGATATTTCAGTTAAAGTTGTTCCAAGCTATAATTATTATATGCTATAAATATTTTTTTTGCAAATAATATAATAATTTTGTTTTTAATCACAATACACCTGTTACTCGTTTGAAATTTATATGTATACTGATACTGAAGAAGTTATGCTTATTGCGACGCTTATTGATTGATACATACATAACAAGCACAACGGCTAACAAGAACAAGAACAAACATGATTCCGTATTTTTTAAAGTAAATTTAAACTTTTTGTGTATGTTTACATTTACTTTGCGTAAATTTGCGCTTTTTTGTTCAATTATTATGTAAAATTGCAATTTCACACCAGAAAAACTTAATTTAACATAAAATAATAAATTTACTATGTAGTGTAGAAATACTCCAAAATTACTCTAGTTTTGAAGTTAATATACTTATATTATAATAGAAATTTTACATTCATTTTTTACAGTGTCAGTAAATGATCGCTCCAATAGTTTAGCTAATATATATGTAGAACTTCGAAAAAATAAATATCGAAAAATTAAATGTCACTAAATATTTTGGTGTTATAATTGATGATAGATTAAATTTAGATAATCATACAGATTATGTTAGTAACAAGATTGCAAGTAAAATTAGGTATTTAGATAGAATAAGAAACAAACTTACCAATAAATGTGCGATAACTATGTATAATACAACAATTTTACCACATTTGGATTATTGTGGATCGTTATTATTTTTATGTAATAAAGCAAAAAAAGATTGACTACAGATACTTCTAAATCGTGCTATGACAATTATTTTGAAATGTTCAGGAAGAGGTTAAACATAAATTTAATGCTGGGAAAATTTAAATGGATGTCTATTAAACAAAGATTAAAACTTAATACATTGATTTTCATATATAAGTTGAAACATAATATGCTTCCTGAATATTTATCGAAACTTTTAAGTAAAGACTTTTAAAATAGATAATGATATTTTAGAGAAGTTAAAATAGTTTAAGTACCTAGGGTTTTGGATCGATGCACTATTGAAATGGAATACTCTCACATCAATTCTTGGTAGTAAATTATCTTCAAATCGAAAGGATGTTAAAAAAAATCTTAATTTAATCTCGAAAACAACAAAAAAATTAATTTATTACTCGCTTTTAGACAGCCATCTTAGATATATTGTATAAAATTACGTGTAACAGCTACCAAACAAAAAAATAGCTGCAGGTGATTCAAACCAGAGCTATTAAATATTTAAATTATAATAAGTGGAAAGAAAGTAATGAACTTATCCATAGCGATAGAAGATAGAGCTTAATATTCACACTCACGAAGTTTCATCTCAAAAAATACATACAACATTAAATAAACGGAAAATATTCATAGAATTAATACTAGTAGTAAAAACTTACTTCCCCTAGATCGTAAAAAAACGTCACAATTTGGCACATTTACAGCTTTATAAAAACGTACTAATTTTGTTTTTACAAATTCTATGATAAGTTTATTTGGTATTTCATATAATGTTTAAAGTCTTTAAAACAATATTTTTATTCTGGTGTATTTCCTTTATTAGTTTTGAAAGCTGTTTATAGAAAATTGAGAAATGAAATAAATTCAGAAAATTCACAAAATAGAAATAAATACAACACACATGGATAACAATAACAAATTATGGCACTAGTTATATCAAACAATTGAGAACAGAATAAAAATTATTACAAAATCCTACTAAAATGCAATCGATGAAATCTGACCAGTTGTGTTTGCTGATCTGTCGTATTTTTTGTTCTTATATGCTCTCCAGTTGTGATTCTTATGGAATATTATTTAACCTACACAATATTTAAAGTTACAATAAAAGTTAATTTGTATTGATATGAAGTGATGTTGGTGTAATTTTGAGAGATGAAACTATGTGGAGAAAATAGTTTTCATAATATATTTTAAGTAGATTTTTGGAAAAATGAGAAAAGAAAGCTCGGACAGAAGTTGTGTACAATGTTATTGACATTCTCTTTAAGTTTTTGGAGATCAAACATATGTAAGCTTTTCCTTTTGGGAAATGATGGTACTGAAATTCAATTAATTGCCATACCAAATATCTGGAATCATCTCGGTATAATCGAGGTGTAAAGGTGAATATTGAACTTAACAATGATTTCAGTTTATTCAAACATTTTTATTATAAAAGAATAATTTAATTCAAAACAAGCACAAAAACACAAAAGATGTTAAAATTAACACAAATAAAAGGGAAATAGGTTACACAACATAATTCAAGGTTTTATTCATAAGATAAAGAACTATATAGTAATTTATAGATATTTTTTATAGATATCTTATATTATACTTTTTTATAGATATCTCGTAGGCATCGGCACATGCTCAGTGGAAATTAAATCTATATTACCTCCACTTAAGCGTTTCCCCCGCGAAACACGAAAGGCAGAATTTGCTCATCCCTGCACCATTGAAATCCCCAGATGGCAAAAGACAAGTTATGGAAATTCGTTTATAACTTCAACATCCCGAATGTGGAACCAAATTCCATCTTATGTCTTCCAAAAACATGACAAATTTTATATTTATGACCTAAACAAATTCAAGACGAACATTAACACCTTCGTTCGGAATTGTCCTCCTTACCTTTTACCATCCTCCTTTCCAAATTTCCTTTCCCACCCTAGCCAAACGTACCAATCGGTATAAAAGTCTCAACCTAGTGTTTTGGCTATGCATAAAAAAAAAAAAAAAACAGTAATGCTATCAAGTTTGAATGAACCACTCCTAACTAATATCATTCATGGTAAAACATTAAAGCTGCACTTTAGTGCACATGCAGCACAAACGAGTTTTCCCCAAAGCAGTTTCTTAGCTTCAAGACGTTTCATGAGACCTTTTATATTGGTTAACTTTGATTCACAACATATTTTGTAGCTATTTTATCCCACATGTTACAAGTTAAGATGACTATATCGACAGTAAACCTTGAATTTCATTGTTGGTTGGCATATCTAATGTATAAAATCAATACAGAAGTACAAAACCTAATAAACTGCCTTGGATCAGTACTATTTTTTTTACTTAATACTACTACAAAGATATAAAACAAGAGCTTAATTACCACTTTTCACTTACTTAGGGTTACAGACCATGTAGTTTGGCTTCTGTATCTTACCTAGCATCCATTAATAATTATAAAATATTATTATTTTGGCGTCGATTATCTTTTTCATTTAATTATCTTTTAATTGAAACTCGAATTTCCTTTCAACCAATCATTTCAGAAATATTGAAATATTATTATATATTTTTGAATAAGGTCTAAAACCGAAAATTATAAACATGGAATACGGTTTAAATTATTCACAAAAATAATTTATGTTTTATAATTTACGCATAATAAAATATTTAATATAGAATTGACATTGAAGTATATATCAATTAATTAATTAATTTTATATTTAAAATTTTCTTTAAAATTGGCTAACCCTTAAAACCGTAATCAATGCAAAAAACAGCAACAAAAATAAATTTCGAACTTTTGAACATCCTTATTTAAGTCAATTTTCTGCGTATGACAAGGGTTTTTCTCAAAAATATATTCTCTTAAAACTTGTCAATATTTAATTATTGTTGTACTCATATAATGGTTTATATTATTGCCAAAAAATCAAAAGTTTTAAGGACGCCGAACTTTATTGGAAAATTTCCATAGAATAGACATATACTAAATATTTTTCATAGTATCCTTTATTTTTTAATATTCTCATTTAACAATACCCATAAGTGTTTTTCATTTTCTTTTTATGTTGTTTTTTGTTGTTGTTGTTGTTGTTTGTAGATAATATTCAAATTATTTTAAAAGTCAAAATAAAACCCACCTTTTACCTGTTATTTTCCTATATTATATAATAATTGTTTCATTAATTTTCTTTTCTATAATAATATCCTTTTTATATATGAAATTTTAAATTTTTAATTATTAATTCACAACAAAAGAGTAAAAAAAAAATAAAAAAAAAAAAACTTTTTGATCCTTTTTGAAATTTTATTCTAATGAATTCATTTTATGTAAACTTGAAGGACATTTTAAAATTCAAAATATTTGATTATTCTGAATTCTATTAACATATCTAGGTACAGTATATAAGAAAATAATATATTTATATAGCTATACATATATATATATTTTTTCTTTATTGAGAAAATTAAATTTTTTATTCAGTTAACTTGATAAAAGTAATTGTCATACATATATTATGTATTTTTGGTATTTAGTTATTTTCTATAAAATTTACTCAAAATTTTAATTTAAAAATTTTTTTTAAGAAAATTTTATAGTTTTACAAAATTTCTGTTGCGGGATTATTCAAATTTTATGATAATTTCTTTTTTGATTTGTTTTAATTACTTGGGTTTAATTGATTTTTAGAATATTTTAAAATATTCTATACATATTATGAATATAGATACCACAGTCATAGATTAAAAAATCAATTTGAACCACAAAAATTTAGGTATTAAAATTATAAAAATGACAAAAATGTAATTCGTATCTGAATAATAGATGTATTTTTTTTATTAAAAAAAATATATCGAATATTATTTTTTTCTAATTTTATTAAATTTCTGACAACTTGTTGTAAATTATTTAAATAGGTAATTTCAAATATTAAGCCAAAACTATTATTTCATAGAATAAAATTTTATAAATTCAAATACAGATATGATAATGTCTTAAAAACAGTTAGGACCATGTTCAAGTTCGTAAACAATTTTTTTAATCAGACTTTAATATTATAAAATATAATATTGAATCGACTTTCATGATAACATCAGAGCACAGTCTAAATTAATGCCTAAGTAAAGTTGTAAATATTTTGATGTAGCAAATATGTATACAAAATACTCGGAGATTCTAATTTAGTCTATACTTAAAATTATATACACATTTGCATACATATAGGTGTAACCGGAAATGTTAAGATAAAATTAAATTTTTTTACAGTCTAATCCATTTTTTTATTTTTTTGTTTATTTATTTGGCCTTTCTCAAAAGAGCATCATTGCTCGTACAGAGTTTATACATTTATATACTCTTACTCTTAGTATATACATTTATATATATATTTAATTATATTTACAAATTTTATATTTTATTTTATTTATTTTTTTTTATATATTCAAAGTTAATTTTAATATAAAATTTTAATATAAAATTTTAATATAAAGAAATGAAAAACGGTTGCAATAACATTAGTGTAAATCTATAAAAAGAAGAGAAATTCAAAGAGGTAATAAAAAAAAAGCTAATTCATTTTTTTTGTTTTTGTTTTTGTTTATGGACATCAAATTACATTTTTAGATATTAACCATATCGTAGAAATGTTTATTTATTGATGTTTTGAATGATTCGTAGTTCAAATTTTTTTTAAGTATCTGGAAGACTGTTGTAATGTTTAACAGCAACATTATATACAGACTCATATCTAATTTCTAATGGTGCCCGAGTCAAACGAATTAAGTTAGTTGACCTTGTGTTATGGTGATGTATCTCATTGTTAACTTGCAAAATAGTGTTTGAGTTGAGTGTGTTATGCATTATTCTATGTATTTGTGTTACTAATTGTTTTTTTATAAAAAATTCTAATGGTAGGATGTTGTATTTTTTATGTATTTCTTTTGTTGGAATCCTAGCTCTTAAGTTATATAAGTTTTTTATTGCCTTAATTTGGATTTTTTGTATTCTTAGTAAAGTTTCTTTCGATGCGTTACCCCAAATCATTATGCCATAAATGAACATACTATATGAAATAAGCTACAGAATAGTGATTGCTTCAAATCATATGGTACACTTCCATTTATATTTCTAAATACATCTGCAATTCGGCGACCCTTTGTTATCTGATTATTTATTTGATGATTCCAGTTCAGTTCGGAATCAATTATTATGTCTAGATATTTGTAGGTATAAGCTTTGTTGATCGATTGGTTATTGTATTTAATGTCCAGTTTATCTGATGCTGTGCCCCTAATTAACATGTACATCGTAGAGGAACACATGTTTATTTATATAAGCTATAAGCTTGTGTATTTAAAAATATACATATATATAAGAGTTGTAAGCAAAACAAACTGTATATTTTTTTAAAATTCAATTACGAAATACATAAAAATAATAAAATGATGAATAAGTAAAAAAAAAATCATTTTTATTATTAATGACTGTGGTGTTTTTGATTCCTTGCATTACATATTTATTTATGTCAGGCTCAATATTAGAAAGCTGAGTTCTTATGTGTGGTGTAGCATTAAGTCGGTTTCTGTACTTCGATTTTGTTGCAGCATAATATGAAAATCCAGCATTGCACAAGTATGCAGTTGTGAAAGGAAGTAAAACATGAATAGCTAGTTTGGACAAGTTGGAATACTCTTCTGTTAAAGTTAACCAAAATTAATTTAATGGAAGTTCATGGTATTTTTGTTTTAAACTAGAGTCAGTAATTAAATCAATTAGGTTTTCATAATTACCTGCGCTAAAACCCACTGGTTTATATGTTACTACAAAAGGGTTTTTAACCCAAGAGTTATCTTCAGGGGAATGTAGTAAATATTGTAATAGGCTCGACTGTAAGTAATTCAATGTAAGCAATTAAACTCGTGTGCTTGTCAAGTGTTGTGATTTGTTTTCTATCAGACAGGTAGCTCTTAAATCAGCTGTGTTCAATGCCCTTGATTCCAGATTCAAATAAAATACGCAATAAAGTTTTCCTATCCACTGTGTCAAAAGCCTTGGCTAGATCGAAATACATCATTGCTACTTTCTTCCTTCTTAACAAGTGATTTTGTATGGTTGTAATGACATCGAATATAGCTGATATTTTATTAGAGTTTTGTTTGTAGAAAATCTATTCATAACTTTATGGTTAACGTTTATAAGCTGTCATCAGTTCCGAACACTAAATATATAAAAAAAATTATATTCAGTCATTATCAGTCAAAATAAGCTAGAAAATCATTCAAGTACATGTCAATTAGCAGCAAGGCAGTTGGTCCAAATCTCTGACATCGAATTAGAATAAGAACAAGAAGATGTTGTAATTTTTGACAATTGGCAACTAGAATAATTTTTTAAGTAATTACCTTCGAATTTGGCAATCATTCTATATAAATAAAATGCAGACAAAATAATATATATATAATAACTATGGTATTATAATATCTAGAAAAATAACTTAAAGGAAATTCCAAATTTAACCATAACTCGACAATAATCGAATAAAAATAAATTTTTATACTTTTTTAATGCAATTATTGTCCTATTGAATAAACTTAAAAATAAAATGTTTCTATTTTAAAAAAACATTTCAAGAAGATATCAAGTGTAAATGTTTTACAGCACAAACATTATTTAAAATATGCTACTTAACTTAAAAGGACATTACCTACAAGAAAAAGGATAAATTTTACTTTGTAAAATAATTTTAACTTTTTTTTCTTAATTAATATATTCAGTTACATTATACCAAAAAAAAAAAAAAACAAAAGAAAAACAAAAAACAAACAAAGATTATCTTTAAAAATCAATCATGTATAAAACAACAACCCTTATTATTATATATTATTATTATTTAAGAATCAAAGCTAAATTTACTAGTGTTAGGTATGATTTTTCACAAAACAAATCATCCAGATTGATCTACCAAATACTTGAAATAATAATATTTAAAAATTGTAAAACATCCGTACTCTCGTATTGAAAGTTGTTCAGTTAACCCTTCTATTATTTTTGGCATGACATTTAAAGAAGTTTTAAGTAAAACAATATTTTTTTATGTGGCATCTTCTCTACCTAGTGCATGCATTTAAGCTAGGCTCTTCGGACCCATATGTAATTTTTATTATCTTAACAATAATATTTTTTGAGCTTTTACATTCATTTGCAATCTTTAAATAAAATTTTGTTTTTGCTATCAAATAAGCAAATTTTTTTTATAGGTGTTTATCGTTTCTATGATGAAACGGTTAAAGATTATAAAATTAGGTCATGGACACTCCTTGTCCATGAAGTGAAATATAACTAAAGCATTTTTTTGAAATATTTCGGATGTTTGCCACAGATAACAGAGAAACTCGCAGATCGGAAATTCAAAGATATAAACTATAGTACAAGTTCATAATTTCAACAAAATGTAGCACTTAAGTCTCCAATATTTGTATGCTCCTGAGTATAGATGAAAAATTCAAATTTTTTCGCGATAATTGTCTCTGTTAAGTAAACTTGGAAAAGTTTAAGAAATGATGCATCTTTTTGTGTAAACTTCCAAATTTATTTTTGTAAATGTAAGAACACATGAGAAAGAAATCAAAGCCAGCAATTCGGGATAGATTTGATATTATGAGATCAGTGCTGCAACCTTACAGTTTAAAATTTTTTACCACCCATAACATCAAAACTTCTAAAATGGAAAGTGATTCTTGTGTAAACAGTACGAAAAGATAAATGTTTTACCAGTTCATGTCACTGTTAAAGGGCTTCGTAAGCTTCAAGTATGTTCTAGCAATTTCTTTTTACCATTCATTACAAGGAAACAATTGTACACTATGTGCCGAAAAATTCATATCTCAAACAAGATGCATACTTCAAATTTTTTTGTAAGTTATAACAAAAATGAATTCCAAATTAATTTCGAATAATAAACGAGAAAACTTTTCATAATAATAATAATAATGTCCCAACGACCAATTGTTGCCTGGAAAAAATTTAGACCTCTAGCTTTTGCCACGCCTGAGATTTGGAGTGGGTATATAATTCTGTTTAGATTACTATAATGTCCAACTTTTTGAGACATGTCCCAATGTTCCATACAAAGCGGGAGAATGTTCCTTGCCACGCACGCGGAGAGTCACCATTCCCATTATGATTACTATTTAGCATATAACTAGGAGTCTTATATACAAGGTTTACACAGTGCTTGGAAAAATAAATCTCTTCTTGTTAAAAGTATAGAAATATTTTAATAAATTAAAGTATTCAGTGTGTAATACTAAATACTGACGAACATACACTCAATTAACTTTCATTAATTAAACTTTAATATTTATTATTATATATTAATTTTATTCAAAAAAGAATACAAGCACGTGTTAACACTTAACGAAGAATGTGCTAGTAAGGAGAGAATTGGGTCAAGAAATGCTTAACACAAGCATGCAAAACAAAACTTTGATTTGCCTTCCAACATGTCAAGGAAAATCAAAGAACAAAAATCAATAAGCAATATGCTCACAAGTCAAAAGTTGAAGCACGTTAAAATCTTCAACAATTAAAGCATACATCAGAGATTTAGCCTATCTTCCGCATGTCGTTTTATGTCTTTTAAATTATGCCGAAGAAGCATTAATCAATTTATAAACTAAAGAAATGAAAAAAACAAAAACAAAAATATAAATAAAAGTATATATACATAATATATAAAAATACAACACATGCAAAACGCAATTAGTCAAAGACATAAAAATAATAATAATAAACATAATTTATATACACTTATGTATATATTAAAAGTATAAATTACTACTGATTCAACGTGAACAACTACGTATACTACATGTAGCTTGGAATTACTAATGTGAAAATCGAAGACATTAGAGTTATTGTTCACGTCACGCAGCATTCTTGTAATTGGCTCATTCTTGCCATAATCCATGCGATGAAACTTTAATCGAAAGAGTGATGAGTGAAGAGAATGCCTAAGAGAACGAAAGTTAATATTGAAGTTTGTGTTCTAAAATACCAAAAGACTCAATTGCACCTACCAGAATTTGGTGAGCAAATATACTATCATCCCCTTCACGACGATTAAAGAGACTTTGCCGACCTAGCTTAGGGCGGTCTGTGTAAGGAGGTAAGTTATATGGGTCTGTCCATCAAAGACCACGAAGAGCGAAACGAACGAATCTACGTTGAACAGATTCAACCCTGTCTATGTGAACTTGATGAAATGGTGATCATACCTGGGACGCGTATTCAATTAATGGTCTTACCATAGTCAAATATAAAGCTCTGGTGACATATGGGTGGGAAAATTCTTTTAGCCATCTTTTGATAAGCCCAAGAGCTGAATTAGTTCTACTAATAGTATACATACCTAAATCTTTAGTGGATGTGACATTAGAGATAATAACGCCGTTAATACTATAATAACGTGCTGATATTGAAGTTTCACGGGAAAAGGTAATGCTTATGTCGGAAGCCTATGAGGCCGGATACTTATGTCGGGGCAAGAACTTTAACTCGAGATCTACTAATTGATATTCAGATAATATAACCTATTCAATTTTTTGCCTCCCCATAGTGATCGACTTTGAATTGTGATAGAAATATTTTTGAAAGATTATTCAATAAAGCTTTCAGAGACAATTGTATATAAACTTCGAAAAGGGGACGTATACGTATAATGCTGGATCAAATATTTTTAACGTATTCTAACTAGCGTCAAACCAAACGTTGGCTTATCATTTTATTTTAGAATTTAATTGATAGCTTTTAATGTATTTACATTATGGACTAAAAATCATCGAAAGTCGTTTTGTTGTAAAAAATTTAGCAGAAAGTTTTGATTGAACACTAGTTTTTCATTACAAGCTCCTTTCCACATATGAATATTTTACAAACATTGCTTGTCCAATTTCAGTGGAAAGATGGGCATCATTATCAGTTTTTTTACGGCAGGCAAGAACGCTTTAAGATTTATGTAAACAAAAATTTACCGTATTGTATGGAACATAACTGTGTGCCAAACATATCGCGTCACCTCAGTCCGCGCTACCACCTATTATGAACAACACACTGACCAAGATCAATAATCAATCATTTTTATGTCTTTATGTGAATTTACGCTGTTTTTGATAATAATAAAATTATATGAGTAATAAGACTGGGTAATTTTATGATAACATGTGTATTGTTTTTAAAGAGAAATAGAAAGGTTAAAGAACAAAACTTACAAAACTATTTTCTTTTTCAATCACCTTATCTATTTACAAATACAAAATATACATTTTAAAAATTGATCTCAATAGTTAGGTATAAGAAGTTTAAATTTGAAATTTTCATGTATTTTAAGACCACAAATCTTGTGTAAAATTTTATTTTTTGTTTTTTTAAATTTCAAAGTTAAATTTTTGATTTTCATTAAAATTTGATATGTATTTTCATTTGTTTTCATTTGTTTTCATGAAAACTATATCTAAAATTTACAAATATAATTTTTACAGTTTATTTACAAAACTGAATTTATAATTTATTTTATTTTTTATTTTATTTTGTTAAAAACGAAATGATACTAGCATCATTCTTACTCTCACAAATCTCATGCATAACTTACTATTTTGAGGTTGTATTTAATCAGTAGTAACAAGAAAATTCCATTTTGGTTATACTTTTTTTTTTTATTTTGAATTTTGAATATTTCTATTTTATTCTTTATAAAGTGAATAAATTTTGTAAAAGTTTTAGAAATGCACTCAAATGGACTAATTGTTTTTTTTTTTCATATCTAATACTTGTAATGTATTATTAGAACTCGAAGAGAGTTTTCAAGTTGGATTAAAAAACTTTTAAGGTAGAAAATTTTTAACTTTTAAGACACTTTTATTCATTTAATTGGCATTGCATCCAATTAGTATAACAATGTATGATTTATAAATGATACTAACAACTGAAATAATGATAATAATAAAAAAAAAAAACAAAAACTCTTCACTTTTCAATTTAAAACTATATTGTAGAAATTATTGTAAGTAGCTAGATATACCTACATTATTTTATAATCATAAATTGGTATTTGAATTTTCTTTGTTCTATACGTTATTTTTCGATTTTAGAATTTTTGAATAATAATTTGTGTCTCGAGTGTGAATGACGTAGTTTGATGTCGTGCTTTCCACAATTAAAATACTACGCAGTACAATAGTGAGAGGTACACAGGTACGTTGGTATATTGGTATTTAAATAGTTATAGGTATATTTAATATTATTATTTTAGTGTTGAACACCAAAGATTAAATTCAATGTAAACATACTAAATTTCGTCTCTCTAATAATGAAATGAAGTATATGCTTTATACACTATTTTACGACTACAACAGAATTCGATTATAAAAATTTAAATTAGTGTATATGTAATGAAGCAAAAAACTTAGGTAAAAGGTAAAAGAATAAGGTAAAAGGTACTTTTAAACCTACGACAGAGTTCATTATCTAGCTACATTGCGTAGTATTATCTCCCAAAACCAGTTTGGTTTTATGTATAAACATACACTGAGAGAAAAAAATCAACCTTTAATTTAATGAGGTATGGCTCTAGAACAAAGTTAATACGATTTGTAGAAATGTGTCGTATTAATCCAAAATTTTTTAAACTATTAGTTTTCTTAAAAGGTATGATATAAATATTATAAGAAATCTGATTATTTTAATAGGAAGCTTTTATGGTTACCATACCTTTGATTTTAAACTTTGAATTGTCCATCAATAAGGTTTGCTCAGATAAAAACTAAAGGTAACTCACATTAATTTTAAATTGAAAAAATTAAATTTACAGTTATTTTCGTAATAAACTTAATACGAATATGACATCTTATTAATTCTAACATATATGTTATTAATGTTATTATGCAATTATAAATTTAATTTCACGCTTTATTATTTACATAGGATTTGATCTTATTATTAAAGTTTAATATGCATCAAATATTCGTAAAAAAATATCTTAATACTTATAAACTGATACAATACTTATAAGCCTAAATAGTCATTTATAAATCACTGGTCGTCAATTAAAGTTTGTTTTATAAAAGTGAAAAGTTAAAAAAATTATATTAATATATAATTAAAATAAATATTATTATAATGTTTTAGTAGTTTACCTAGTGACTTAAATCAAAATAGTTATATATTTTATTAAAGTAAAAAAAAAAAAATTTCAATTTGATCTTTTTAAAGAAAATATTTGATATAAAAAACTATTTTTTCGGTAAATTAAAATTGATATTTTTACTGACAATTTTTTTTTTTTTTTTTTTTTTTTTTTTTATATTATAGCCAAAACTTAGGTTTTGAATTTGAAAAAGGAAAGGATAGTTAAAGGAAAGGAAAGAAAAAGGAATAAGAAAAGTTTTTTGGGAAAGAGCGAACAATGTTTGTTAATATTCGTCTTAAATCTTTATAAATCATAAATAAAAAATCCTTCTCTCATTGGGAATGCTTCGATTGGGACGCGATTCCACAATCGAGATGTTCTTACTATAAAAGAATTTCCATAGCCGGACTTAAGCCATCTCGGAATTTCAACTGTGAAAGGGTGTGCACTTGATGCCTCTCGTGTTATGCGACAGAATTGCTTGAGAGGAGGAAGAAGTGACTTTAGTTCCTCGGAACAAGTGCCAACACCAAGTAGATATCTATAAAATAGAGAAAGTTCTGCAACAATACGACGATGACCAAGTGGTATAAGTGATGAGGTCACGTTTATGCCGCCTATAAGACGAATGGCGCGGTTTTGAACTTTGTCCAAAAAATTTAAAGCAGTTTTTGGTGCACCTGCCCATAAATGTGAGTTATACTCGAGCTTGGGTCGTATATATGCTTTATAGATTTTTAAGAGGTCTCGAGATGAAAAATAAGCTTTGCAGCGACTTAAAAAGCCCAAACATTTGGCGGCGCTTTTCGCAATATCGAAAATATGCTCATTCCAGTGCATATTTTGATTCACTCGCATCCCGAGAATGTTCAAGTCTTTGAGTCGCTGAATAACTTCATTTTGAAGCCGGAGAATTGGTTCGAATGTTGTTAGCTTGTTACTAACAAGACAGCTTTGAGTTTTTGAAGTGTTAAACTCGACTCTGTTTGCTCTACCCCAGTCGACAATTTTGGCTAGGTCGTGATTGAGTGCACCAGCCATCATTGTTCTTTTGGAGTTGACTGCTGAAGCTGTAGCATTATTTGTTTTAAGAAAATCATATGATGCTACTAGAGTGCTGTCATCAGCAAAACTATGGATTGGATTGAAAGTTAATTTGAGAAGGTCATTAATGAAAATGAGAAATAGAGTGGGTGAAAGGACGGAGCCTTGTGGAACACCAGCATTGATTTGAAGTTGGTCGGAAAAACTACCGTCAACTGAAACTATGATAGATCGATTTAAGAGAAAGCTTTCAATCCATTTAGAAAAGGTTGGACCGAGGCCTACAGCATTGCATTTTGCTATGAGAGCAGAATGCCAGACTCGATCAAAAGCCTTAAATATATCCAGAGCTACAACAGCAGCTTCACCAGATTGATGAAGACTGGTGTTAAGCTTTTCGCAGAGGCATGTCATGAGATCACCGATGGAACGCTGAGCTCGAAAGCCGTATTGACTATCATGAATTATACCTCTACTATCAAGATATTTCTTCAACTTTTGATTGATTAAGATTTCCATCATTTTGGAAATAATGGAAGTAATAGCTATGGGCCTATAGTTCGAAGGATTGCTTTTGTCACCTTTTTTAGGAATAGGATAAACTTGGGCAACTTTCCAATAGGACGGGTAAGTTCCTGAAGAAAAGGACAAATAGAATAAGTTGCGCAGAGGTTTAGAAATGGCGAAGGCAATGTGTCGCAGCATAATCGCAGGTATACCATCGGGACCAGTAGATTTTTTAATATCAAGATTCTTCAAGACTTTTACTACAGCTCTTGTTCTGAAGTATATCCTTCCAAGCGAAGAATTAACAACAGGGATTGTTGGCGGATTTTGGGCTGTATTAGGGAGTGTGGAATTGGCTGCAAATAATTTTGCGAAAAGGTTAGCTTTTCCAACAGAATCTGATATAATTGTACTATTATCAATCATAGGTGGAAATGAAGATTTGCAAAAATTTTGCCCAACGCTTTTAGTAAACGTCCAGAAGGACCTGCTGTTGTTAGGGAGATTAAAGATTTCTCGTCTCAACCTTTGGTTGTGCAGGAATTTTTGCTGATTGATAATTTTTTTACATTTATTCCTAACCACTTTATAACTCTCATATGTGTTGACAGTTTTATTATTCTTGTATTTTTTATAAGATTCTTCTTTGGATTTCAGAGCTTTGCTGCAGAGGTCATTAAACCAACCTGAGGGATTTCGTTTTATACTTTTAAGGCTATTTGGAATGAAGGTTTTCATTCCTAATAGAATCCTTTTGGTAATCACCTCTGCAGCAAAGTCGACATTTTTGTATTGGAAACACAACGACCAGTTCGATGTATTTAAAAAGTTGTTGAAGCCTTCCCAGTCAGCTTGGTGATAATGCCAAACTAGTCTTTTGGGAGAATTAGAAGAACTGGTTGTTGTGCCTACTTCGAAGCTTGTGCTTACAAGACAGTGGTCGGAACCACCGAGCGGAGAGTTAACAGAGATTGAATATTTCTCTGGACGGGTAGTTAGGAATAAATCCAGGAGATGTCCGTTCTGGTCGCGTCGGTCTGGTATCCTCGTAGGGCTTTTGACAAGTTGAGAAAGGTTGAAAAAGTTGGAAAAAAGTTCAGCTTGTTTGCCTTCGGGACTGTTGTGACTAGAAAAGTGAAGCCAGTCCCTGTTATGAATATTAAAGTCTCCCGCCAAAACAATCTCAGATTCGGGAGTAGTTTCCAGAATTGAGTTTATCTGATTTGATAGACTTTCTATAAGCATATCAGTTTCTAGCTGGTTCGCTTGAGGCGATCTGTAAATAAAACAGAAGTGAATGATGTGCTTATCGACGTGTATTTTCATCCAATTATATTGATAAATTGGGTTGAAGCACTCAAAATTTTGAAGTGTCTTATAAGCTACATCATTTCGTATATACAAAGCGATCCCTCTATGGGGTATAAAAAGTGGCACAAGCGAATAATTATTGATATTAAAATTAATATCATTATTCACAACTTGTGTTTCACTTAGTGCTAGAATTGCTGGATTTTGAAGCCGTAGATGGCTTTCGACGGAATGGAAATTCGTTGATAGACCGCGGATGTTACAAAAATCTATCTTAAACATTATAGCGAACAATTTACAATAGAAAAGGTAAATAAATTAAAATTAACAGAAGTAATCCAAAAATAAAAAACAACAAAACAAAAAAAAAAAAAAAGAACTTAAAATAAATAAATAAATAATTTAAATTTTTAAAATCTTTTTTTCCTTTAAATTTTTAATTTTTTTTTTCTTTTTGGCCCACATTACCACTTACTTGTACCACCCCTGTAATGAATGCGAGAGAGTTACAAAAGAAAAAGAAATTTAGAAAAGAAAAACAAAAAAAAAAAAAAAAAATTTGGGGCTTAAGATAATGTATTGGATACGGTTTGAATTTGAACAAGAACGAGTATGTTATGTACGTGCGCGTCATGATTTACTATTGTCATCTAAGACGAAGAGTTAACAACATTTATAACATAATAGAATAATAGGAGAGAATGGAATTAAATTTAAGTTTTGGCTATTGTTAATTTTAGATAAATATTTTGATTAATGCAATTATTATAATTTAATTTTCCGTTTTAATAATTATATTGTTATTGACACTGAATTTAGATTAAATATTAATAATTTTTTTTTTTTTTTCTTCTTGTTTATTTAAAGCACTATTTCAATTTTTTTTGTTTATCTCTTTTTCATTTTAATTTTAGAATTTTATATTTTAATTTTTTTCTTTTTTTCTATTAATTGTTTTCTATACAATTGATATTTTTACTGACAATAATCCTGTTTTAGATTCGAATAATTTTGATACATCTACAATACATAATACACACGATGAACTAAGTAATTTAATTTGCCGTAAATTTGGATTTGATGAGACAGTTTTTCAGCATTTAATTGGTAAGCAAAATACACTTTTTCTTACTTATTTTATGGCACTGCTTATTATTGATTACAATAATTTTTTTAAACATAATAATTTACACATTAGTATACATATTAATTAATTTAGATATTTTTAATTTAGATTTGCTGTCAATGGAGAGTGTCAAATTTTTGCGAACATTTTACGATCATGTATCTTAGACTGAAAATCAATTACATAGTATTAAATATTGATCAAATAAGGCGTTATAGTTTTAATTATCATGTTTTAATTGACGGTAGACAATGTTTTAGAACTAAAAGCTTGTAACTACCAAAGCCATTTAAATTCAAAGCTTCACAATTACCATCTGAAACATATTATCATTATAAATTATATTTACATATTCATGTCATTAGAATTTTTTTAAATTTTTCTATATCATTTTTACTTTTAATTTTTTTTTCTGTTTATAGTTTTATTTCCAATCAATGGAATTCGTAATAAAATTAAAAAATTAGTAATAAAAAGTGGGTTATGTGTTTCTTATTTAGGTATATAATCTGTCCTCAAATAAAATTGAAGGTATCATATAATTGAAATAATAAGTCTCATACTATTAGAGATGAAGAGAGTAAGTAATTAAAATACAATGATACATTATTGAAGTAATAGTATGTCTTATTAAATTAGTTATGTTACCAATTTTTAAAAAAAATGTATTTTTAAATGTATAATTATTTCTATTGTATTTACCATTTTTTTGAATTAAACAGATCGCTATATTGAACCAATAGTATGCCCCTATAAAAATAATTTTTCTTGTATAATTTTAAAATAAAATGATAACATAATTATTTCCATAAAACACACCATCAATATAATTATGGAATGATCATTTTATGTTAAACAGAGCTTAATATAAAATAAATAGTATAAAACATAAATATAATATAACGCGTACATTAGTAAACAAATAGGATGTCGTATTACAAAATAATAGGATATCTCTTAAAATTATATCAAGATATTATGCTTACTTTAATACGACATTCCTCCTATTAATTTAATAGATTTAATATCGCATTAACCAAAAATAATACCAAAAAATCATAATTTCAATATGATTTCGAATTAATGTTACCTGATTTTTCTTTCAGTGTAGTACTAGTCATACAATTACTAAATTAACTTCCGATATCTGTTGGGTTTTTAATAAAAATTTCGGCTTTGGTGTATGTCTAATAGATTTAGAAAAGGCATTCAACTCAATTTGGTTGGATGGTTTAATTTATAAACTAATGCAATATGGCTTCCAAACCTCTTTAATAATAACACATTCCTGATTGCGAATGAAACAACTTCGATCGGAAAAGAACTCTTCATAGAAAATTGCCTTCAACAAGGTGTGGTGAGTGCCCATCTTCTTTTTTCCATGTACATAGATTTAATGAATTTATTATACAGTGTCAAAGGAAATAGCTACACATTGGCCTTTGCCGATGACATAATAGTATATTCAATAGTAGGATCATAATAGGATAACAAAGTAAGCACCATTCAAACAAAAGTTCAAAAAATGTTTAACATCATTTTGGACTAATGAAAAATATGGAAATTAAAAGTGAACTTTAATAAATGTGAAACTGTATTATTTCGAAGTACGGCCGACAAAACGAGCTCACACATTAAAAAGAATTGGAAACGTTCTTCTATCAAATCTTCTAACGGCTCGTCACTAGCAAACAAAAAGGTTGTAATAGATCTCGCTGTTCTTCTGCATCGTAATTTTAACTACATCGAAAATGTTAAATACACAATAATTAAAGGAAATAAGTCATTTATGACAGCAAGAAAGTTTTTTTAAAATAGTTATTAATATTGCAAATATAAGTAACGAAGTAAAAATAGTTTGTTACCATCTAATGTCTAATGGAAAAATTACGTAAGTTCGAAAGAAAATGCATGAAAATTTGTACTAATATATCAAGGAAGCCCGAGTCCGACTACAAATATTCATACTCTAATAAATACTTCTATAAGAATAAACATAAACATTTAAATTGATTCGAAAACATTATGACAGAGCTTTAAATACTCCAGAAAATGGTTTAATATCAAATATATTTAACAACAATGTGGAGTACATAACAATACAATGATCACGGTATTTATTGCACCCGAGCATTTCATATTTCTTGATCAAAATGGTTATATTCAAGACCACAATCATGTCCCTATACTAGATATATCACTATAGTAGACGGGCCCGCATGTGAAATTATTGATTACAATACGGGCCACATAAATGAAAATAACTTAAAATACAACATGTCTATACCAGATAGAAACAAAAAAATTAAAAGAGAATATTGGTGGTCAGAAAACACATTCAACCAGAATTAGGTATTAAAATACATATTAGGTTTAAAAATTAGGTTAAGTTAGATTAAGTAGGCTTTAGAAATAGGTTAAGTTAAGTTAGCTTAGTCTACGGTTTTATTTAACAAAAAAAAAAGATTTAATATTGATTTTAAAGCCTTATTTTTTCAATTTATGTAAGAATAAACATGTTAACATACAGTAAGAATTACAAGCGAGCATAAATAAATAGTAAGAAAATAAAATTAACATAAAAATTTAAAATAAGTTTAAATTTTAATAGTAATTAGTTATAGTAAAGCCGTTTTTCTTAAACTTTTTCTAGTCAAAGATAGTTTTAAGTTTATTTCAAATGCAAATAATGAAAGTTTATATTGAGGGATTTTCATGTCAGACTAGACTGAGCAAAAAAATATGTTTGGCTCAACTATAAAATTAAAGAACAATAATATGGTTGGAAAATTTAGTTACATTAACCATATTACTTCATGTAACTATGGGTTTTATATAAAGCTAAAAAGTTTTTTATATGGTTAAATGAAATATAATATGGTTGCAACAAAAATAGTTCAGAGTTCACACAACAATATTATTATCTTCCCAAACATAATTATGTTTGCAGCAATATTATTTATAATTGAAACAAAAATAATTATGTTTGGAGTAAACATATTATAGTTACTTTCTACAAGACGATATTTTGTTCTCAACTATAATTTTGTTGTTTTAAATATGATTCACTAATATATTATGTTTAAAATAAATATAATATGGTTGAATGAAAAATATTTATGTTTACACCAAACATAATTTATAGTAGGTTTAATAATAATATTATTCTCACAAACTTAAGTTATGGTTGCAGCAATATTAATTTTAATTGAAACAAAAACAAATATGGTTGAAGTAAATATATTATATTTGAAATAAAAGCAGAGTATAGTTAATTTCGAGAAGATTATATTTTTCTGTCAATTACAATAAATAAATGTCCAATAAATATCAAATTTTGTTAAATTGGTGCTGTCTACATCAGCTACATAACTTTTAAATTTATCATCTTCAGCTGCTGATGACTGTAAAAAATAAAAAATAAAAACATAAGTATATTGTAATAGTTAATATTATCTGCAAATTAAAAAGTACTTATATTAGGTATAGCATCTGACAAGAGATTCTAAAGAAAGCCTCAACTTTTGTAATATATTGCCATAAAAATAAGAAACTGTTTGATTGAACAGATTATTAAATAATTATAATTTAACTAACCTGTATAGTTTCCTTTTATTAGTTTTTCAATAGTTCGTCTTAACTTAGATTATTTATTCTGTTTTGTTATTATTTTAACAACTAACTATTTCAACTTATGTTGAAATATTTCCTCTCACAACATTTTATCCAGTTTTTCAGAAAGTACACTTTATTGTCTATCAACATCTAGATAAAAAATTAGTGGTTAGCTTATAAGATGTTGTGATGAAATGTATGCAAACACTTACCAATTTATATCCATCAGCTAAGAGTTTTCACATTAGGTACGCTTATATTTTAAAACACGGTTTAACTTGGCAAACAACAACAGAAGACTGAATATTCAAGTATTTTTTTTATTTTTGAAGCATTTTATTTTAACGCCAACTATAATATGATTACTTCAACCATAATATTATAGTTACTTTAATCATAATATGATTACTTCAACCATAATATGATTATTTCAAACATATGAGATGATTACTTCAATCATAAGGCAACTATAACATGATTGTTTCGATCATAATATGATTAGTATTACTACAAATAGTTGTAAAACAACTATAATATTATTTCTTTAACCAAAATATGTTTGTTACAACTACTGGATTATGAGCTTCTTAACCATATTATGATATCCACAACCATAATATTTTTGTAAGCAATATAATTTATAGTTGATTTACATTTTTTTAAATATAGTTGTAGCAACCATAATTTATTACAACGTAGGTGTATATTTCGATTAACTATAATATTTTTAACACTAATATAATATGTTTCTATCAACCCTGGTTATATTCCGCATTAACATATCAAATATTTGTTTCAACTATATCTAGCATAATAAGTTTAAAGTAACCATAATATATTTCTCGTAACCATTGGATAAACATATTATTTCTCTTAGTGTACATAGCACTTATTTTAAATTTGTATCATTTTATGTGGATACTATAACAAATTCTTTAATTTAAATAAAAATACGATTTCACTTTTTTTTTTTAATATTTTATTAAGTTTTTTTAATCACTCTCTGAAATATTCGTTAAAATTGGCGTGAAAAACGTGTAAATAATTGAAAACCCCTACAAATAATATTCTGCTGTCAAGAGAAGGACAAAAAAATGTAAAACTGAATTTCAGTTTGTTCCACCCAATTAAAAATGTAAATCAAAATTTAAAAAAAAAAAAGAAATGATTAAATAGACTTGCAAATTTTTTTCATACATTAACAATTTTTTTTTTTGTTTTTCACTTTATTTTAATTTTTTTTTATTTTCAGTTGAGATTTAAAAGAAATTGTTTTTTTCTGTGATGAATCATGTTCCAATATTGTGTGTTGTTTCTTATACAAGGATTACGAAATAGATTTGTGTGAACATTTTGAAATTTATGTTCCTATCATCATCAATGTCTTTCAACCCCATTCGTGGGGCATAGGGCGGAAAAATGTACCTATACTTCAAATAATTGCTGATGGAAATTGACTTTTCCAATTTGTAGCTCTGAGCGTGTTGTTGAAGTTACCTTTTAAATTTCGCTTAAATTAATAATTTAGACGAAATATAGCTCAATAGTGATTCATTACTTAAATATGTTTTTAACATAATTTAGGACTGTAATAGAAGATAGCATAGTTTTAGTTTCAAAAATATCTACATAGGAGTTTTTAATTATTTTTGATAAAGCTAGATAGATTAGACTAATTTTATTAGATTTAATTTAGATACTGTATTATTTATATATTTATAACAGTGGGATCTGCAGATAAATGTACAGTCCAACTACAGGTCCTTTTCCCTTTCGTGTGGCCTGAAATGTTGGCATTTTATATATTAATTATGTGGTATATATATTTAAATATTGTATATTAAATTATTTTTTATTTTTTTATTATATATGCTCATTAATTATTATTATATTATATTAGTTAGAACCGACGTGGTTGTATTGAGAATTACTGTAAGTAGTTTTCATCATTTGAAAAAATTTTCGGTTCTCACGGGACTTAAACCCGTCCCGGTCGTTCCATTCCTATACTCGAGTGCTTTACCATTCCGCTACAGAGGCTACGGTACTCGATTAATTATTCATAAAATTTACGTTTTAGTCGATATTTATATTACAAGACAAACCTGAATCGAATCAAAGTTATTTTAGTAGTTATTGCTATCTTATTGAACTGAAGTTTGTGTACCATAAATTCTCTATCTAAATCTGAACAAAATAAAAAAAAAAAAATAAAAATTTCAAAATACATTTCTTTCATAACTCACAAACTTTTTTAATCACTGTTTTATTCAACACTTGAAAGCTTAAAATTGTTACATTTTTATAGGCAGACTTTCATTTTTTTTTTACATATATTAAAAATTGGTTGTCTATAGAACAGTTATTATATCTTAATTAAACAATGAAATAAAAATAAAAAAATAAATAAAATAAAATACCTAAAAATTTAAATTTCTATAATTCAGTTTTTACTTAGAAATTTTTATTAGCGAAAAATGTGAAATTGTGGTGAGAAAATTATGAGGTAAGAAAATTAGACATTTTAACCAATTAAAAAACTAATATATGGTGAGAAATATTAAATGCTATAAAATTTATTGAAATGTCTAATAATTTTTTTAAATATATTTAAAATTTAAAGTATTGGTGTTAAAACATGGTTCGAAATATTATCTATATGTCACATTCGCCATATATCTGCAAAAAACGATATTTTACTTTTTCTATTTCTGTAAGTTTTATACATATGTACATAACTAACAATCGTAATTATATTTAACTTTAACAACTCAGGTAACAAAGCAAAAATTCGATAGAGCTAGTTGGAATTTAAATATAGTGAAATATAATGGAACATAAATTTTGGTGTATTTTTGACACAGGAAGTTGATTTCGAAATATATACGCGAAAAATTTCCACTTATAATAAGGCTTTTGGAAAATAGGCGGCTGATTTGGCTTTTGTATGATCGCAAAGATTTGGATTAGTCATCTACATTAAAATTTTTAATTTGATCATTTATTTACATCAATCAATTTATTATCACATACAACATAAAGGTTATGAAGGTATGAATATTATGAGGCCAAACGTATTCCAAAATAATGTACTTAATCAAAAAAAGATGAAAAAAGAGAGGTATTCTATATGTTTCATTCCAATTCCATAGTTACACCTTCATTAAACATATGTCATAGAACATAATATATCAATAAAAATATATTCCTGCTACAATAATAAATAATAAATTTATGTGAGAAACTGATATGGTGGATGATGAATGGCCACTAATGACCTGGATGTTTGATGTTAGTATGAAGAACCCCTTATATGATATATAAGCACATAAATAATACAAAAATCATTAGTGAAATTAATTCTCGTCGGATTATAGTTCAGGATTATTTATCTGCTTCAAAGAATCTAGCATCAAAGTCCGGGAGACCAGCTTTAATTAAATTTTAACTTAGCAGATCAGTGCGATTCACAATTTCGGCACCATTGCATGAACAATGTTTTGGTCGTTGCATTTCTAGCTTTGGCTGCTTTCATACTGAAAATAATAAGATTTTATATATAAAAGATAATGGTTAAAAACCTAAACAAAGCGTATGAATATAATTTATCATTTCCCATTTTCCGGAAAATTGCGAAGAAGAAATAAAAATTTAGTAAGAACGAGTTAAATATTTATGTTAGGTTCTATTCAAAGGTATCGACGTACATAAATAATTATAATCTACTAAAATAAGTTTGTATTTATGACGGTAGTACGGTACCGAAATTTTACACTACAATACGTCGGACCCGCATAAAATCACATTGTAAATTTTCCAAAAATTTGTGATTTCAACCGATTTGTTAAAATAAACGCTACTCGGATTATTTCACATTATGTGAATTTATCTAAAATATTTCCTGAGAATCAATATCTAAAACATTTAATTAAAACAAATACTAAACATTGAAATAAAAGTTTTCATCTTATTCAGTTATAAAACAAAAATATATATTTAAAATAAGTAACAAAATTAGGTCTTCCTGGCTCATTACAAATAAAAAAAAAATAGGTGTTTTAGGTACACATACACATAGAAATATATTAATCAATAAATAAGAAAAATAATTTATAAATTTTTTTAATTAATGAGAAGCTGATGTGGTTTAGATGTTTATAAAAATTATTGTAAAACACGTACATAATTTATTTTTTTGTTTTAGCTTCGTTAAGACGCTATTAAAATTTATTTATTTTTTTATTTTATTTCGATGTCTTCAAAAGCAGAATCTGCTTCAATCTGCAGAATCTGCTTCAAAATAAGTTTTTAAAATATTGAATGAATTTACCGCATCGGTGCGAGATATCGTTTTCTCAACAGTTATTGAAATATCATTTTCATCATCAACTTCTAGAACCGCATCATATTTAGATATAGCCATAACTACCAACACTTTCATCACAATTAACAAAATTTATAAAATCTTCATCAGGAATTTGTAATTCAGTTAGAACATCCTCAAATATTATATCTTCCTCTAGATTGCCACCAAAACCGGACTTTTTAAAACAATTTTTGAAACAAGGTTACAGGCACGATTTGTCATAATAAGTGCATGAAGTAAAGTAATAGATTTTGAAAACTCTTGTATAATGTTTCCTAGTTCAAGAGCTAGTAATTGTTTTCTCATAATGCAAGTTCGATATTTGGCTTTGAAACTACGAATAATACCTTGATCAAGAGGCTGTAATAGTGACGTGGTATTGGCGGGTAAAAAGTGAACATTTATATTATTAAGATTTAAGTTAAGAATGCTATATGACATCTAGCATTATCGACAAATAATAAAATTTTGCGGTTGAGTTTAGAAAATTCTTTATCCAAATCTTTTAAAATTGTTTGCCATATTTCATTATTCATCCAGGCATTAGGTTGAGATTAATATGTTATTGGAATTTGTTTTCCTTTGAAAGCACGTGGGTGTTTTACGTTACCAATTGCAAATGCTTTTTTGTCTGTTCCATCTGAAAAAAAAAACAAAGAGAAGAGTCATTCGTGCCTTTTGAGATTTGCTACCACAAGCTTTGTAATTTTTTTTTTCAACATCACATTGTACTTGATGGTAAAGCCTTATAAAAAAATTCAGTCTCGCCAGCATTATAAATATTTCTAGGTAAATAATTAGTCAAAAGAGTTGGAAGGGTATCTTTAGTCCAGGAATTTGAACTTTCAAAGTTCACATCTACCTTTTCTCCGCAAAGTTTTTTGAAACTAATATCATATCTTCTCTTCCAAAGGCTAAGCCAACCATTGGTTGGCTCAAAATCATTCACTTTAAGTAATTTCGCGAATTCCTTCAATTTTTCCATTGGTAAAGGACCATTTACTACGCCGTTTTTTACCATTATCTCGACAAACCATATGTATGGTTTACAATATAATGCCTTATCTATAATTTCATTTTTTCCTTTTCTGATACATTTTTGGTTGTGATTTAAATTTTGCAGCTCAATTTGTTTTAAACCATCTTTATTTTTTAAAATTTTTTAAATTGTAGATAAATCGCAACAAAATTCAGCCGCCACTTCTTTCCTTGTTTTATTATCTTTTTGTATTGATTCAATAATTTGCAATTTTTGTTTTATATTAAGAGATGCATTTCTTTTTGATGACATTTCTAGAAATAATTACATTTTATAAAACTTGCTCTGTTTTTCAGTGTAAAACACTTCTTTCAAAAATATTTTTACTTACGTTCAAAATAACAAAAACTTTTTGAAAAATTCTCTATAAACCACGAACTGCTTCTAGAAAAAAAAACAAACGTCTAATTTGAATTTGACAACGCAAAATCCATAGGGTATGTTCTATATTTCTAAAAGAAATAAAAATCATAGGGTTGATTCTAGAACAAATTTATTTAAATATTCATCTAGAGGTGCACATAAAAAATTGACAGAAAATTCTTTTGTTTAAGAATCTTTCCTATGAATTTTGTTCTATAAATTTTTATGACTGACAATTTCATGTGATTATAAACGAGGCATTTTAAGTGGGATTAGACATTTTCATAAGAACAAATATGTGATTTTAAGCAAGTTGTGAAATTAAAGGAGTTGCCATGCGAGTTCGACTGTATCTACAATATTTCGATGATTTACTTATCAAATTGCTGGCTTACCAACTAATTAAATGTGGAAAACTACTGCTATTGTCAGGAACTAAGACTTCTTAAATAGAAAAGATCCATTTTATTTTAATTTGTCACTAGATTAAACTCTCAATAATTTTTGTCCGTTATTTTATCCCAATGCCGTACTGGGTACTGGACCAGGTCGAAAGACCTGTAAAGCATTTTTTTGCTTCATCGTAAATCGGACCTGGAACCTTTCGGTTGAAAGACATGCGCTCTACCTACTGCGTAACCCTGAGTATTGCTACCCAGGTTTATATTTCAGGTACTCAAACGTTTCAAAATAAAGTATTGCGTAATATAATTAATAGTCTATTGATATTTTCGCAATACTGATATTAATAGAGATCTCAAAACCTTTTATATAACAAACAGAATCAGAAGATATTCTGCTCGTCATAAGATTCGTCTGTCCCTACATACCAATATTACGTTTAGCTAACAATCAAAATTTTGCACATATACAAAAACGAAACATATGTGAACAGCATGCATTAATTATGTGTTGTAGCTTTATCAGAGCTAAATCTGGTAGTTCCAGCATGATTTATCCATTAATAAGATCATAATCTGATTTTTCAACACTGAGGTTCTGTCGGCATATTGTTTAATTTTTATTAGAGTGGCATGTGAAATTTCCACTTAATCTATTTTAGCTTTGATAGTTATATTTTCGTTAGCAATATTTTGTGTTGATTCTGTAAAGATTTCTTCCAAGTTTTCAGCGAAAATTTTTAAATTATGAAGAAATTAAATAGATATAGTACTATACAGAATCACAGCTAGAAACAGCAATTTCTGTTGGAAGGAGTAAGCCTACAACTTAAATAATTCTTCGGTATAGTCACCATGTTAATTATTAGTGTAAAATAATTTTGAAATTTTATTATATTTGCCTAACTAATTATAAAGCTAAATAATATTATAAAATTTGCTTTATGCATGTTATTTCTTTTCTTTTGCACTTGTTATTTTGTTTTTTTAGATATCTAATAGGGCTCGGTATGATACCAATTAAAGCAATGATTTTCTTTTAAAACTTCCTCAATATAAATTGACTAATTGATATTTTATAAAACCCACAAATTCACTAATGACCTACTTTATCTTATTTTCAATTAACTACAAATTTTTTTATTTCTACCATTTTCCATTTGTGCGTTTTTATGACGTTTTAATACTCATAGGGAAAAAAAATTTATTTTTAAATCATTTTTTGATTATATCCCAATAACCCAATCACCATTTATAGAATAATATTTTGATGAGTTTTGTAATGATTTCCATGTCTCTTTATGTTTTCTTCTATCTGCATCAATTTTTTATTTCAACGAAAATGATAATTTAGTGAATTTTTTTACAATGTGTAATTTACATATTAAAATAAGAATAATTAACGTTCCATATATACGTTATATATGGACTACATGATTTATTTGTAGAAAATACATTGGTGGTAAAGAAATATCTCCTCACGAAATAGAACAACAATTTAAAACTTTTAATTATTATTATTGTTAGAATACGAAATGAAATATATGTTTATACTGTCAGATTAATTCTAATAGCAAGCATATCAGACGTCTATTACTAGACGAAATCTTGCTACATTTGATTGTGCAATATATCTTCATCCAGTAGGGTAAGTAAAACCCCACCATTTTTGATGAGAAAAATGTTAAAAATAAACTAATCCAGATACATGTTATTAGGAGAACAACATATTGTTATGATAATATTGAAGTGGAGCTGAATGCACTTAAATACGAAGCGATGATCGTACTACTAAGAAAATTGATATATCATTACTACCTAAGATTAAATTGGCTGAGTTGACAAATAAATATATCTGTAAAATACTGAATCGACGACATAGTCTGAATCTATCTTAACTTGGAATGATAATATTGATCGGATATCCAAAAATGTATCAAGTATTTTAAGAAAACTATGGAAATATTCTTTTTTTTTAAATGAATGGCTTAAACGTAAACTTTTGCTTACCTTAGTAGTTCACTATATTTCACTTATTGCAATATATGAAATAACTAGTAAATCCCCTGTGCATTTGCACAGAAGTAGTTCTTTCTTCTTTGTTTTTGGTATAAGTGATGTTGTTTTCTTAATCGCTTGATTCTTGAATATATTTATACTTTATTATGAAATTAAAGTATAATACCGAATACTTTATGACGAAATTAATACTAATTTCAATATAACTTAACACAATAAGATCCGTCGTATCACGTCCCAAGTAACACCAATAATACTTATAGCACGAAAAATTCAAAATAAGCATTATGCCTGTCGTATAAGCAACAAGTAGCATGATAAAGGTATGAAAATTATTGTACAAGCATTATAAGTGTCGAATAACAGTATATAATCATTTATTTCATGCTATGCTTTAAAGCCAATATAAGATGCATTATAACTGCTATAATGCTTATTTTATTGTGTTAGTAGCATAATAAGCTAGATTTCAGCACAATACTACATTATTTTCTATATTTTTTATAGTGTTTTTATTGCGCTTAACCCGAAAGGTGCTTTCTCGCATAAATTTCATAAAGACGCAATATTTCAAAAAAGAGTTTTTTCTAATTTGTAGTTAAACTAAATTTTAATTTACAAAATGGATAAATTTACTTCGATCTAGAAAAAATTCAAAAAAAGTGGCACTTTATACAGGCGCGCAAAAACCAGTTACAAAAATTTAGTTTTTAGATTCACCGAAAAGAATACAATTGTATATATGTTAAAAACAATAATATTCCGCAATTTTCAAATTTTGTATCAAGTGATGTAATTACTGATGCGCAGTCTAGTTTAGTAGAAACAAATTTTATAACAGAAAACGTTGATGAATGTACCAGTAGCTGGGATTTGGAATTATCTGATATTAATGATGAAAACATTGAAGATGGTGAAGATGAAATTTCGAAAACCAATGGTTTTTGACAAAAACAAATCGAATAGTAAAAATAATCAGATCCATTTCTTATAAAAATGAAAAGCGACCAATACCAATGAGATCTTCTATTTCGAATATATTCGTATCTAACTGTAGAGAAGAAAATTCATCAGATTTGTACATGATAGATGACATTAAATTTAAGCTTGTACCGATTAAATGTAAAACGAACATTGTTTTTATCCCTTTACTACATTCGTGTAAGCATTAAACTTTTTTTATTAATTTAATTTATTAAGAAATGAAATTATAATATGTAATTAATAAATAAAAATTCCTTTAATTTCTGAACTTAAAAATATTTTTATTTTAATTTTAATTTTATCTAAAAGTAAGTGTTTTTATTTCAGGTATTTCGTATTACATAATTAAGTTTGACGTTTAAATGTTCTTAAAAGCTATATGGATTTCGGTGTCGGTTTCGGTAAGTCTAAAATGTTTTTAAGTGATATAAATGCCAGTTTCGGTTGACCACTTCGAGAAACAAATTATTTCAAGAGTGCCCTGCTTCTGGAATAACTGTAAGGGAATAAATCTTTTTTGGATTCATTATCCCTACAGTTTTGCTTTTCTGGATTATTTTGAAAGAAATCTATACGCAAATAAATTTATTTTTCTTTTAAATTTTTTCAATAGAACAAAAGCAAGCATTTAAAAAAACTATTATTCATTAGTCGAATAACAGCACTATAAATGTAATATAATTGAATGAATGCTATTACTCGACTTATTAGTCGAATAACAGCACTGTCGCTAAGGTTTCTCTATACACTACACCTACAACTGTATCTATGAAATGAATTGTAATGCGTTATAATATAGTGTACCACTTTTTTAATACTCAAGAAAACAAGTGCGATAGCTCAGTGGTTAGCGTGTTGGACTGAAAATCAACTGGTACGTGGTTCAAATCTCAGCGAGGTAATTTTAAAATATTAAAAAAAATGTAATTAAAATATTGACTTCTACGAAAATTTAATAAATAGAAGGGATGATAAAAAAAAAAAAAAAAATCTTAAAAAAATAATATTTAAACATTTAATAAAAATCCGAAAAAATAAAAAAAATAATTTTTTTTCCTGTTTTACGGTAGCATTATTACATTTATGAAAATGCTTTTACCGTGCTAATATAATGCTTCTGAAATTGCTTTATAAATGCATAGTAAAAGTCGTTTAATAGCACGCCGTGCTGTAATTGTGCATTTACTCGACACATATGTACATCAAATCACCACTTTGTAGATATAAGTGTAGTATAAATGCATTATAGCAGTTATATGACTAATTTTGCATGCTTTAAGCATAGTAAATTAGCATTAATGCTTCTATAATGCTAAAATTGTTACTTGGGGTATTTAATGGCAATGAATGGGTCATCCTACGGCTACGTCGTAGTAGATCGATGTATTTTAATTTGTCTATAATCAAAAACGTTTGTAGGTATAATTCTGTTATAGTCAACAATTTGTTTGAAAGAAAGTAATAAACTTCATAATTTCATACAATCGATGTTGTTTATAATCCCATTAAAATATAGCGCTATATAAATTTTTTCAATACAACAAAAAAATAAGTCAAAAGTGAATTATTTTATTAAAAAAATGATTTATATATTGTCTTTTTTTGTTCTTTATTACAAATGTGTATATTTTGTGATTACATAACAAAATTGCTATTTATGAATAAAATAATGTTTAAAATTGTTATACAAAAGATATTTTATTGAATTTGATTTTGTTTATAAAGATGCAATTTTATTGTGACTATAGACAAAACGGCTATAGTCAGAAATATTTCTGGAATTTAGCGAATGATTATAACCGTGTTTCACTGAATATATTTTTTTTAATAATAGCAAAAGCAAAGGAACTAACATTATTATTATATCATTTTTGAAGAGTGTGATCTGATCTGATTTTTGTTTTCAATTCTTGTTTGTGTTTTTGTTTTTGTACTTTTTTCTATAAGTTTGTCTTTTTTTCTATTTAAAATGACAAAAATTTTATGAAGCCTTTTTCAAAAAAGTCCGTGATTGAAATTTATTTTAGAATATAGATGTCGCTCAACTTCGAAATAACCGTCATTTACTTGGTGTAACTATTTTAAATGTTTTAAGTATTCACCACCAAGACCTTGCTAATATTTTAATATTTTTGTGATGTAATTTACTATTCAATTTTTCTTTTCTAATTAGCCAGTACATATTATTCAGTATCACCTTCATTTCTTTTCATTGTATATGCTTTTTTAATGTTAGTCTTCTATCGAGAAGATAGTTTAATTCTTTTGATTTAAGGATGGTGATTCTCTTTATTTTTACTGTAGGACAACATCTCTTTATTTATTTAGAGTAAAGGTGACATGAACAATTTTATTTTCACTTATTTTCATTTTCAATTTTCTTAAGACAACTTTCAACAAAATATTTTTGGAAACAGAATAATCATTTTTATGTGAAATCAAGATATCTGTATTATCTGCAAATGTTAAAGTTAATATTTGATGCCTGCCATCAGATAGATCGGTATTAGAGATCAAATACAAAAGCAAAATGACAAAATATTTGCTCTTCTGTTAAATAATTATTGTCATTTACTATGAATCGTCTATCAGTACCTTCGTTTGATCGATAAATTAGATTGAGTTTTAAAGTTTAGACCATCATGCCAGAATGTACAAAAACACTGGGCAATATCGGGGAAAAAGGTTGAGTAAATTTTTTCTCCTTAAAAACTTTTCTGATTTGAGCAGCAGCTATACTGTGCGCCTGGTGTTCTATTGTACTATGTTCGGCTTTGAATGAAAATTGATATAGCGGAACTAATCTATAATATTGCCAATTTTAAGCATAAGTTTATATATTAAAAGTTATTAGAAGACTTTCAACTATTGTTGATAAAAGGCTAATTGGTCTATATGTGAATCTATTTGTCTTTATCTGGTCTTTACTTGGCTTTACCATCATAAGCAACAGCTCTAAAAATTCAAACAACTCCGCAACAAAGAAAAAGTGCACCTTTCAATATCATTGGTAGCTTCAAAAGGGCTAGACTAAGTTAATCTAAAGAAATACGGTTTGTGAATGTACAAATATTATGATTTATTTTTGTAAATTTTTATTATGGTATTACTTCATTTTACCATTTAGATCGTAGTTTGTAAATAAAAATGGCCTAAAATAAAAAAATACTACTTTTTTTTAAAATCACATATATTGTGAGGACAATGGTGAAAAAAATTATAATTCCTTTTTGTTGTCCTTTTAGTGAAACATTTTGATTGTTTTTTGTTTTGTTTATTACGAAATTTTATTATAAATGAACGAACAAATAAATAAAATAAAATTATAAAAACAAAAAATGACAATCAACTAACGAAAAATACAAAAAAAAAATGGCATATTCATATTGAAAGCTTACTGAGATTTTTATGTTCTTGCTTTGCCTTCATTTTAATCCAGTTTTTTAAAAGAAAAATGATAGCTATTTTGTGAAAAAAAAATTATACTATTATAAATTAATTCCAATAACAAGAAAAAAAATTATATTTATTATACTTTTGAAATTAAAATTTAAATTATTAAAAAATACAAAATATAAATTATAGATACAGGATTAAAAAAAAAAAAAATAATAATAAAAACAAATACATATGAATATTCATCTAGGCAATTATTATTATTTTTTACATGGAATTTAAAATTACAATTATTATTTCTTAATAATATTTTTGGAATGGACGTGTATTCTTTTTATTTTCTTTTTTATTGACTGTTAATTATCAAAATGAGTGCATTTTCAAAGAAATTCAACTTATGAGTTTTTTTGTGATAGAAAGAATGTCATGTTCTCTGCCTTGTTTTCTTCAGATGTACAGATCCTGGATTGGATGATTTAATAGTTAGTTTTGGGTAAAATGAAGCAACCCGAATCGTAAAATCACTGAGTGAAATTTCGCACGACGACATATTTAAGAAATTTTTGGTTTTACAATCCATAATTAAAGACTTAAAGCTTTACTTTGATGACAAGCTTAACTTTAAATCACATTTTTGTAATATTATCAATAAAGCTAATTCTATGCTAGATTTTGTTAAACGTTGGTCAAACGGAATTTAACGATCCCTATGTTCTTAAATCTATGTATCTTAGTGTCGTTAGACCAAATTTGGAGTATGCTAGTCAAGCTTGGTCACATTTCTATGATGTTCATATCAATAGGATTGAAGCAGTGCAAAAAATTTTTTTAAGATTTGCTTTGCGTAACTTCCAATGGTCAAATCCATTAATTTTGCCTCCACATGAACATAGGTTAAACATAATTCATTTTAAAACTTTGAAATTAAGACGAGAAGTGGCGGATGTTATTTTTCTTACTGAAATTATTAAAGGAAACATTGCTTCTCCACATATTTTGAATAACATCAACATTAATACAAAGAATCGCCAACGAAATGCAAACTTCTTTACATCAAGTTTCCATAGGACCAATTATGGCAATTATGAGTCAATTCATAGAATGCTACTAATTTGTAATAAGCACATAAACTATATTGACTACACACTTTATAAAAAAACTATACATGTAATCTGTAATGATTAAAATATTTGTGCAGTTTATACAATGTATTTTAACTAGTTCTAAGTTAGATACGATTTTAATTTGTAAATTGAATGTGTTATGTTGTATTGTAAATCAAAAAAAAAAAAAAAATAATAATAATTGTAATGAAGTTTGAGCTAAACTAAACAAATAAAATTATCGAAGTAATAAATAAATATTACAATATTTTAGGACTGATAAAATGCAGTACCCATATTGTTTTTAGTAGTACTAAATGGCATAACAACTACTATCATCGATGTAAGCATAGGTATCCAAACTTATATTACGCCATCGATGTGTGTTCGTGGTTTAAATGACATGTACAAAAAGCTGTATGACAAATACTGTATGACAACACAACTAAGACCAAAATCATGCACACAACTCGTACATTATAACATCCAATCCTTCATAAAACACGCGGATCGAAGAATTGAGTAAGTTGAATTACCTGGGCAATATGACAACAGATGAAAATATCGATTTGGATATTGACCGCATCACAAAGGTTCATACTGCATTCGACATGCCTTCAAAAATATGGCAGACAAGCAACATATTATCTCTATTCACCAAATTAACAATCATCAATGCATCGAAACATCGAATCTTTAGTAAACATAGTAAACTCCAAACATTCATTGGCCACAATTTATTTCCTACAGAACGCTGGGGCTAAAAACCAATCAAAAAGAAATAGACGTGGAAATCCGACAGAAGAAATGGCGTTAAACGTAAACCTGGGAAGAATATCGCGGAACAATTTTGCGAATAGAATCCTCTGGGTACATGTCGCATCAGAAGGCCGAGAAAAACATGGAGAACAGCAGCATTAGCTGAAGCAAATACCCAACAAAAAACGTGGCCACAATTGAAGAGGTTACCTTTTGAGAGTAGCCAATAGAAAGATTTTATTTCCGCTCTATGCGCCACGGATGGGGTTACAACGATGGACAACGACGAATTTTATGTTTAGTGATAACCAAAAGTCCTAACCATTTATTATTTTTTTTATCCCAAAGATCAGGTCCAAAAATCCAGGAAGCACTTTCTACTTTCATCGGGAACCGAACCTGAGACCTTTCGGTTGAAAGGCAGGTACTCTACCTAGTGCGCCACCCAGCTTGTAAGTTGAACTTCCTTTATTAATTCTATAAATACCAGATAGAAAACTTTAAAGTTGATATTAAACCACTTAGCAATATCTTGTTGCAGTTTACTTGGGTTATTACTAAAATCTATAAATTTTATTTAAAATACAATTAAAAATGCATCCCAAGAGTCAAATAGATCCCAAAATATGCTGTTTATGTTACTAACTTACAATGGTTTCTTGTTATACATACTTCAATGCCTAACATCAAAATTGGAATTAATATTGCTCAGTAATATTTTACTTTAGAACGAGAGTTATAATAATCTTTCCAGTAGCCAGTAGTTTTTTTAAAAGTTTTATAAATTATTATTCCTATACTTTTAATTACATTTTCGATTATGCCAAAATATGACTCAAATTGTAGCAAAATCTATATGAGTAAGAAACCTACACAAGTAAGAGTATCAGAATTATGATCATATAGCTAAAATTACCATAACAAACCGGGATTGCAAATTTAGATTCCAAGATATTTCTGATAATAAACACATCTGATAATTAATTCATTGAAGTAGTAACAGTACATTTGGAAAATTCCACCTGGCAAACGAATATTTTGGCTGCAAACATTTCACAAAAAACTTATTTGTAGCCAACAGCGGCTGCGCATAAAGACAAAATGTCAAAAATTTCGGAAAAAATCAGATATAAAAGAATGGATTGTACAAATTTTTGGTGAAGGGAGATATTTCCGTTTTTATATCCGACATCGGTTTCGCATAAAAATAAGAAAATAAATTTAAAATTTTAGAAAGAAAAAGATAATGTTTCTCTTTTTGTATCCTAAAGCGGCTTACACATATGTTGAATTATAGTTTCAAAATAAATTTGTTAAAACTGATTTTGTAGTCCCAATTTGTTTAATATTTACTTACGAAAAAATAGCTTCCCACCAAAGATTTATTTTATTAAGTGGAATTTGTATTTTCGAATTGTTTATTTGATAAGTCAAATATGCTAAAAGGATATAGACACCAGTAACAACAAAATTAGATTTAACAAACATTTTACGATTTAAAATTTCATAAAATTTATCTCAACACAATCGTTCATTAATCAATACTGAATTAAAAATGGAATTAAATACTTGTATTGTTAAAGATGCAACTGGATTTTGGTATTATTATTCATTTTGTACATCTATTTAATTTCTATTGCACTTATAAAATAAATTAAACTTCAGAAGTCTGACCTATATTTGAGTAATTTTTCATTCGTGTCTTAATTATTAAAAATTTGAAGTATAATATTCTCTACTCTGTCCACTTGAGACTACAGTAATTCAAACCAGTAATGGTTTTTAGCATGTCTATTATTTTACAGAAAATTATTCCGATTTATTTTGTTTTTGGCATAGATAGTAATAATAAAATACAATGGGCATTAAATTTCATATTTTTGTCCAACTAACTTTTACAGTAGGTACAAAAAAAATACTTAGATACTATTTTAATGAGATATGATTTGAAGAGCTTCACTCTCCACAAAAAAAAAAAGAAATTTATATTGTGCAGACGAATTGCTCTTATTTTGAAATATCTACCCTTTATTTAAAAAAAAAATAATAATGGATAAAATTCTACAGGACAACGTTAGCGATACTTAATTCAATTCTTAACTTTTAATTATTTTTATTATAATTTTTTTTTTTTTTTAATATTATTTTCTGTTTTCCAACTTTTCTCTTGTTGGTCAAAATTATTTGCATTTATATTAATTTTTTATAATTCACTTTGTCATTATTCTGATTCGGATCAAAACCTATAAACTATAAAAAAAATTGGAATTATTGCTTACTAAAGTGATGAAATGAAATAATTCCAACCAATATAAGATTTGTTGTATGATAATGAGGCTGCTGCTATAGAAGATCAAAATGAATCTCTGAACTTGGATTATCAAAAAATTTAATTAAATAACCTTGGATCTATGAAAATCAATTATTAAACTGCTCTTCTGATTTCTTTTGAATTAATCTTTTTTTTTTTTTTTTTTTTTTTTTTTTTTTTTTTTTTTTCTCCTATTACTCCGCGTAGTAGCATAGGGCTTCGATAGTGAACCTCCATTCCTCTCTGTTGAGTACTACTTCCTTAATATCGTCCCAGGTATAATTGTTGACTGTTAATTCTTGATCGATTGTGCGTCTCCATGTGTTGTATGGTCTGCCGGGTCTCCTTTGTCCTTGTGGATTCCACTCTAGAGCTCTTCTTGCTATATCACTTTCTGATTTCCTTAGTGTATGACCTATCCATTTCCATTTTTTCCTATTTATCTGTCTGTTGATAGGTTCTTCTCCAGTTATCATCCATAAATCTTCGTTGCTAATTCTTGCCGGCCAGAATATTCTGCATATAATTCTCAAGCACTTGTTGATGAATACTTGTAGCTTCTGTTTGATTCTGACCGAAGTGAGCCATGTTTCACTGCCATATATTAATGTTGACTTAACACATGCTCTGAATATTGTTAGCTTTGTTGTTCTCGATATTTGGTTGCTCCGCCATATCTTCATTAGGCTCCCAAATGTTCTTCTTGCCTTATTTATACGGCTGTTGACATCTTCTGTTGCACCTCCTCTTGATGTTATAATGCACCCCAGGTAGTTGAATTCTTCTACGTATTCTATCTGTTGTCCACTCACTGTTATTGGCTCACTGTAACTATTGTTTGTCCTCATTGCTTTGGTTTTCTCGATATTTAATTCCAGTCCCGATTTCTTTGCTTCTTCCTGTAATCTGTTGACTTTGTTCTGTAGGTCCCTTTGATTTTTTGATATGAGGCATACATCATCTGCGTAATCTAAGTCTTCTAAGTTTCCGAAGAGATCCCATTCTATTCCGTTTATTCCAGTGCAAACTTCTCTTAGAATGTCGTCTAGTATTGTGTTGAAGAGAAGTGGAGATAGTGGACATCCTTGTCTAACTCCTATATTGGTGTAGAATGGATCACTGATCTTACCTCTGTGTTGAACTGTTGTCTCTGCATCTTCATACATCGCTTTGATGATGTTGATGATTTTTTCAGGAACTCCTTTCTTTGTAAGTGTTCTCCATATTGCGCATCTCTTGACTGTGTCGAATGCTTTCTTAAAATCTATGAATAGTAGATATAGTGGGGCATTCCATTCCACTGATTGTTCAACTATGACCCGTAAAGTATTTGCCTGGTCTACACAGCTTCGGTTTGGTCTGAAACCTGCCTGCTCTTTCCGTAGTATTGGTTCTAGTACTTCTTCTAATCTTTTCTTTATAATAATTGCTATTATCTTATGAATAGTATTTAGAACCGTGATTCCTCTCCAGTTGCTGCAATTTGCCAAGTCTCCTTTCTTAGGTATCTTGACAATCATTCCTTTCTTCCATGATGGTGGTATATTCTCTTCTATCCATGCTTTCCTGATGTGGGGTTCAATTGTTTTTGCGAATAAGTCAGGGTCCAGTTTGGCTATTTCTGCTGGAATTCCATCTTCATCTGTTGCTTTGTTGTGCTTCAGGATATTGATTGTAGCTTTGATTTCTTCTATATTTGGAGCTTGAGTAGATATTGGCAGTCCCTCAGTTGGGTAGATATTTGCATTGTCTCTGTTTCTTATGTCTGCTTCATTATTTGTACTTTCTTCGTTGCTCAGTTCTTGGAAATGTTCTCTCCATCTCTTTAATTGATCCTCTAAGTTTGTGATGAGCGCACCATTTTTATCTTTAATTGGTTTGTTTTGTTGTTCCGACTGGTTAGTTAAGTTCTTGATTATGCGATGCAATTCTCTCAGGTTATGTTGCTGTGCTGCTTTTTCTGCTTCTCCGGCTAAATTTTGTAGAAATTTCCTTTTATCTCTTCTTGCTGCTCTTTTTACTGTTTTCGCTATTTCTTCATATTCTCTTCTTGATGCCATCCTGTTGTTTATCATTTTCTTCATTTCACCTCTTCTTTTAATCAAGGCCCATGTGTTATCGGTTATCCAGATTTTTCTTTGTGGTTGTGAAATTCCAAGATTTTGTGCGCTTGTTTGGTTGTAAATTTCCAGAATCTCTTCCCAAGTGTATTCTCTATTATTTCTAATATTTTCTCGTAACGCCGTAACTATGTCAGCTCTTACTTGCGGATTTTTTAAGTTGTTTATATTTATTTTCTTCTTTCTATATCTTCTGCCTCTTCCTTGTTGGCTTAGTTTCATTCTGAAGTCCCCAGTTAGTAA
Source organism: Argyra leucocephala (assembly GCA_963942445.1). Classification (NCBI taxonomy): domain Eukaryota; kingdom Metazoa; phylum Arthropoda; class Insecta; order Diptera; family Dolichopodidae; genus Argyra; species Argyra leucocephala. Next base: position 121,066,014 of record OZ012678.1, read on the forward strand.
TTCATGATCGCTGTGTATATCTGCTCCCCTTCTATTTCTCACATCTAACATTGATTGTTTCCACTTCTTGCTGATGCATATGTGATCTATCTGATTTCTTGAGATCCCGTTTGGTGTTGTCCATGTGTATTTGTGGATATCTTTGTGTGGAAATAGACTCCCTCCGATTGCTAGGTCGAAAGTCTGACACAACTCTATCAATCTTTCCCCGTTGTTGTTTCTTTCTCTTCCTAACCCGTGTTTGCCCATTATCTCCTCAAGTCCATTGTTGTTAGATCCTATTTTCGCATTCCAGTCACCCATTAATATTATGATATCTCCCCTATTTATGAGTGCTAGCGTTGATTCTATTTGTTCGTAGAAGTCATCCTTAATATGGTCTTCAGCGACATCTGTTGGTGCATAGCATTGAATTATTGTTACATGTCTTGTCATATTTCGAAATCGCCCTATAACAATTCTATCCGAGACTGCCTTCCACGAAACCAATGTTTGTCTCAATTTCTTTGATATTAGTATTCCGACTCCACTTTCACCCCCTGTTTCCCTTCCACTGTAAATTACCATGTTTCCATTCTCCGTGTTGATTTCTCCGGTGTTGTTCCATCGCATTTCACTTATACCTAGGATGTCTATGTTGTAAGTAGCCATTTGAGCTTCCAATTGCGAGAGTCTTGAAGCTTCTCTAAGTGTTCTTACATTCCATTGTGCAATTCGGGTCCTTTTTTGAGTGCCAAAGGTCGTTATCAAGTAGTCATTCGTGTATCCGAGGCTTCTTCTTCTATTATTTCGAATCCATTGATTTACCGATTATGCGGGTGATTGGCCTACAGTAACCGGTCCTAGGAGATGGAGTAACCATCTACCGCTGCCTAGAAACAACGTGGCGCTACCTTATTACCGGTTCGATCTCAATTAATGATTTTCATTCGATTAATCTCGAAATTTCAATTAACAAATTTAATGATGGATTTTTTTTTTTATAAATCGCCACCAACCAGGTTCGAACCGGGGTCCCCTCGGTCATGGATCCTGTTACATAACCACTGCGCCACCGAGGGGTATTTGAATTAATCTAGATAGATTAAAATTTTAAAGACATTATAATCTCTTGGAATCGTATAATTAAATACTAAGAACAAATTATTGAATGTAGTCGAATATTTCCCTTCGATTATTTTACTAGGTATGGTTATCATACAGATATGCGTATTTTTATTTTATCTACTGTTTGCAGACTTCTTTAGTGTTTTATAATCGACTCTGAGTACTAAGAACTAGAAAAAATATTATTAAATGAAAGTAATTCAGTAGATTTCAAAACTAGAAGAATTTACAATTCACCAGTTTATATTATATTTACACTCTGTGCGATAATTGGGCTCATTTGAGAATTCTTAAATAAATAAATAAATAAAAAATAAAAATAAATGGTCAGAATAAGTAATTAAAACAATGCGAAATATTTTGATGTGGCATTAAATGCAAGGCTAAAAGTTAAATTTTTTAAGTCAGTGTGACGAAAATACAAGAAAGAAAAAGTTAGATAAATATCACTTGATAAATATCACTTAGACGAATTAAAAGATACATTTCTGGCTCTAGAAAAAGGGACTGCTACTGTAGCATTATAAATTAATGAGAATATAAGATCAAATATATGAGAATGGACCCAAAGAAACTAGACCATCCGTCCAAAATATAACAACAAATCTCTGCAAATTTGAAGCAGTACACATCTTTAAATATCTAGGTGCCTTAATAAATAATAATAGTTATATGCATTTGACAATAATTACTAATAGAATCCAAGCACCACAAAAACGCTTTTACGCATACAAATACTCTTGTTCTAAAATATTTAACAAGACAATCAAGTTAAGAATGTACAAGACCATAATATAACCAGTCTGAATCTACAGTTGCGAAGCTTGGACTTCTGCTGGTATTCGAAATAATAATACTGAGAAAATATTTGGTCCCAACATATTTATGTGACGACGATGAATACCACATAATATCAAAGAATGAGCTAGAAGTACTAATTGATGTTCACAAAATATTATAAAATTTGTTAAGGCACCAAGACTAAGATTGCCAGGACATTATGGTGAGGATAAATTAACAAACGGTGCCATAAAGAACATGGATGCGGTACCGTACAATATTAAAGAGCATGAAGTAGACCAAGATCAAAATGGCTGGACGAAATCGAGGACAGTTTTAAAATTTGAGTCAACAAATGGAGGAGACTTTCACAAGATAGAGCAGAATAAAGGAAAATTGTGAATAAGATTAGGGCTCAATCCTATCTGTAAAACCAATAGATTCAAAATTAAGTTGAAACCAGCACAAAATTATTCATTAGTCCAATCGTTTATAGATCAAAAAGACTAAACTGGATCATAATTGAAGAAGACTATAGCTTGGTGTCGAATTAGAAGGCTCATTGTGTCTTTCCGACGGTTCCCATCATTCTACGAAAAAAAAATCAAAATTATTGACGGTAAACTTAAATTGTACATAATATCCTTGGACTTTATTTAATCCAGTCCGAATGTAAATTGAAATTTCATCAATATGTCAATATTACAAAACCTAGCCATAGAATTATTTAAAATAATATTTTTTAGTTTTTAACTGAACTGAGGAAAACTTTTTGAAATTTTATTAAAAATTAAATACAGATTAATAAAATAAGAGTTTTTACAATTCTTAGGTTTTTTCTCTAATTTTAATTTATCAAAAGTAATGCAAAAAAAAAATAATTTAAATTTTTTGTGTTTTTAAAATCAATTGTTTCATTTTACAAAAGCGTTTTGTTGACTGCGACAGCCAATTAGAATTTTTTAACTTTTTGAGATATACGTTTTGGAGCTATGCAAGTTTAAATTTTGTGGTTCATAAATAAAAATTATATATTGAAAATTTTGTCTTTATTCAAATTTTGTTGAAAATAATTATTATTCTTATTTGTTAATTTATACATCAGTTTATCAGCACATTAATATGCAGCCAAACTTTCAAATCCATTTTTCTTTCAGGAAGTGATTCTTTTTTATTGAACCTTCTTTAATAGGTTTATAAAAAAAAATATTTATAAAACTAAATTGTTTGGTCGCATAGTGTTAGATTGTTTAAACTTAAATATCTGGTAACTATTATCTTTTCTATTAACAGAGGCAAGTTATTATAGGACTTTTAATACTTACAAACAGCTTTGCAGAGAGAGGTAAGGTAAATTAAAAGGGTAGTTTAGTAAAAAACGGTTATATTTTTTTTTTAAATATCGGCAGATTAAAACTTTTGTTGCACCGTTATTTTTTAATTGTGGAATTAGGTAGTAGTGGCTGCCGACAGTAGACCGGTGGCTCTCACCAATCGTGGAATTACATCGGTAGGGATGTGACTTCACATACTCGAGGCTCGGACTATGAACGAATTTTTAATGTATGAATATTAATTAAATATTAAATGTATACATAAATACTTAAATAACAAGATAGTTTGAAAAAAAAAAAAATAAATTAATAAATTAAAAAGAAAATTATTAAATGATTGAATTCCCACGAACTGGTCACTACTATTTGCCAATAATTTTCGTTCGAGAAAAATTAAAGTTCCTATATGGAACAGTAATCCTCCACGGAAAATTGGTTACTATAATACTGTAATTAAACATGCGATCGAAAAATTACAAAAAAAAATAGTAATTAGTCAATCTAAAATAGGTTGGTAACAGCGAAAAATAAGGTGCCTAGTATGTATTTCGATCGATTTTAATCGAAGCGTTCATCGTTATCGTTCGAGTTATTCGATTGTAATCCTTAGTGCCATTATGTATTTCGATGAAAATTTGATCGAAAGTATTTTAAAATACTGCCATTGTAAAATTCAAATCTACGATGAAAATGATATATGTTTGATTCTTTGACTGTCAAATTCAGATTATTATACAAAAAAATCTACGATGAATATACAAAAAAAAAAAACAAAGCAATAGTGTTATAACTATTTGAAATTTTTAAGTTAAAGTTGAAAGTGTTTAAATAACATAAAAATTATTAAAATAAAAGTTTTTATAAATAAAATGATTTTAGCAGAGTTAAATTTTCAATTTCTGATAATGCTGAAAAACGCTTTCAAATTGCGTTAAAAAACAAGGAACATATATACGGGATTATTCTAATCCACTTGATTTGGAAGATTATACGTATGTTGCTTAGTTTTGATCAAAATTTCCTGTTGAACAACATTACTTTTATGGATTTATTAGAAAAATTAGGGCAAAAAATGAAATAGCCAATAAGTAACACTTCGATCTCAAATATAATTGTATTCAGATTTTTGTGCACGGTTTGTGCCAAGTAAATGATTTTCAGTGTAGAAAATGATTTTCATGTCGGACTAGCACAGCTAATTTTTTCTGTTGTACTGTTTTATATGAAAATTGCAGTTTATATTTATGTCCACAATGGATCAAATTCTGTTACGTGTTAGAAGAAAAAAGTCAGACAAACATTATTTTTAAGATTAAAGTAGAATTACTGAAATAATTTATTTACACTAACTTTTCATATTGCAGCTTATTTGTAACTGGCCTTTCATTCCTATTAAAATTTGTTCCAATAAAAAATCCTTGTGAAGAATAAAGTAAAATACCTACTTCCATTTCAACTTTTAAATTTATTTTTATTCCAAAAAATATCATAAATATAAAACAAAACACCAAGAGTCACTCTTTTATTTTATCCGTTTATAAAATAATTTGTACAAAATCTCTCTTTCGATGTCTCTTTCGTGGTATAATTTTATATCAATAAACTTTCGACAATTTCTGAGCGATATCGAAATACATAATGACAATTTCGCATTTTGACATTTCGTTCGATCAAATCGTAATCGTTATCGAAATAGATAATAGGCACCTAAGATAGGTAGACTTTAGTGGGATCTATTCCCACACTTATGAGATATACGCACGACTGCGGCTCTTGATATTCTTCGGGGATTACTAGTTATCTTAAGAAAAAATGAAGTTATTATTTTAATTAATAATGATTTTTTTAAATGAAGTTATTTTAATTAATTAATAAGCTAATTAATAGTCAAAATACAAGAGTAATAAAATAAAGTAATTTATTCAACTTATACTAATTGTTGACAGTATTTTATTTATTTTGTTAATATACAATATTTATTTACTGTAAAATTGATACATATTCATAACGTCGTAAATTAAATTACACGTTACAAGAATATAATATAAATGATCATTATTGTTGACAATGTTAACTCTTGAACAATCGAAAAAAGACTGCCCAATTACAAAACATGTATGGCTTAAAATTTTAAAAGTTGACAGTTAACAATAGAATAATACTGCATAAGGATAAGGTGCGTACATTAAATTATTTCAGTCAGCAGAATCATAACTACATAATGTGTGTACACGAGTAATTATTTGTTTGAAAATTTTTAACTATATTATTAGCTTGTTGATTGTTATCTTTTTGCAGTTATATTATTCCATTGTTAACTTACTTAAAATTACTACTTATAAGTTTCCATAACACTAATTGTGTTAAATTAACTAAGTTAACCATAAGTAATCCTAATGACACAAGGTACAGAAGCAGTGCAAATTCCAAAAATGACACAAACTTTACTCACATCCAGAATCGAACACAGGATCTCTCGATTGAAATGTAGGCGCTCTTTATCAACTGTGTCAAACTCTAAGTATAATTGTCCTACATCTATTAAGAATAAGAACTCTATGTATATGTTTCACTAATTTTGATTAATATTTTTGATATCGATTATTACACCATCATCAAAAGACTTCTTTAAAATATATTCTACGTCTACTTACATTATTTATTTCTTGATAACTGTTAGGTCTGAGTATTGGAAGATATAATTTAAGTATTAATCATATCACCTCGAAAATTAGGTCTACCAGGACACAAAAATCTTAACTAAGGCCTCTCACCTAAAATTTACTTTGTTATAAACATTATTCTTGTTCCGAGGGCTTACATAGCCTTAGCATTTTATTGTAGTTTTAATTACATAATTTGCCTAGATAAAAACATAGCATGCTCGTACAACAATCAGTGTTTACTTTAAATTAAATTAAAAATATTTGTAAAATTCTTATTTATAAAAAAAATCATTTAATAGGCATGTTCATATTCAATAGGCATGACACGTCTATACTGTTCATGTGTTAAATTTGTATTTGTTGTACCCATGTCAGTTTTTTTTATAAAGAATTTAATACATTAAGCATTAACAATTTTCTGTTAAGGCTACTAAAATACAATAAAAATTACAATAAAATTTTTGAATTAAAATATCCCGTTAAAATCAATAACAGAAATTTCAATTTACCATTCCATGCCATCATGGTAAAATGACAACACTGTATAAAATTAATTCTAAAAATTAAAAATGAAAGAAAGATAGGTAGGTTAATTTTTCAGCATCTCTTTAACCAGAATATGATATGATCTCTCCCTATAAATCCATCCACAATGCAAGAAGTATTTCATGAGCGTGAATAGCAACTTTTTAAATTTTCATACAATAAACAACCATCATTATAATCATTACCGGCATCTAACTACCCACTTTATTCTACAGTAACCTTTATATTAATATTTAAGTAATAAAAATCACAAGGCGGACTGTTACGATATTGCGTTCGTTTTGGATGGCTGATTTTTATATCTTTTTTTTTACCACACAAGTTCTTCATTTTTTTCGTCTTTGTTTCATCTATGATTATTGTGTTAACATAATCAAGAAGTTAAATAAAAATAAAAAAAAATTAAAAAGAAAAACAAAAAACAAAAGGATTTCTTTTGAACTTCATATAAAAAAAAAAATTTGTATTATAGAGACAAAAGTTGAAGTTACTCTTTCAAAGGACCTTAATGTCAAAAGTGTATAAATGATAAACATTTGATTTTGTAATTTTATTGTAAAATCAGTTATTCGTACACATTTTGTTTTTTTTTTTGCATAAAATGTAATTACCTTGAAGAGTTATCATTGCCTTTAAAATAGCTTTACGGTTACTTGATTTCTTATATTTACCACATTTCACCAATACCAGCATTAGCAGTTCAGTTTAATACACAAAAGTCTGTGTTGTTTAATGAAAATGGAAAAGTCAAATGCACAAAAGTCATTTCTTTCATTATTTCTTTTTTTTTAAAGTGTGTGTGTGTGTGTGTGTGTATGAGGAGGGTGTCTTTGAGTACTACTTTTTATTTTACAAAAGATTAAAAATTTATATATTTTAAATAATAATGACAATTGTATCCTGTTGGAAGTGTGCGTGAATGAAAGAAAAATATTTATTTTGACTTTGAGAATAAGAAATAAGAAAAGTTTAAATGGGGAAATTATTACTAAAATTAGCTACGATTTGTACCCAGCTAACCGGATTTAGTTTATTTAAATCGTCTGAGTACTTTAAGTAGTGAAAATGTTATTCTTAGGAGTAATTGAAAAATCTTTCCACTCCAAATGTCAAGATAATATTTTTGTGTCCGGATAGAAAGCTTTAAAAATGTTTATTGGCATTTTGGAACACGTCCAGTTTTAGCTTTTGATTAAAAATTAATCAGAGTTTAACTTTAAAAATATAATTACAACTATAGATTATTATTATTTGGTATAGATTTCGTATAAGGTGAGTTCGTATAAATACTTCTGTCTTCATGTCATTTAATATATTTTAACATGAATAAATATGTCCTAAATTTTCTAAGCTCCATCTCTTATGGAATATTATTTTATTTCTGGACCACCAATTTTTTCTGAGCAAACGAAAGGGAGACTAGGCTCACCAAATAGTGTTAGTGTTTTTAAATTAGACACCATCATAAATAAAAATCATAAAATAAAATTCAAATTTGAAAAACCATTGGCCAATTTAATTTCTCCAAAAATTTTAATAATTGTCCACGGGTCCAAGAGGCCAGCACTAAAAATATGAAAAATTAAAAGAAAATAATTATATATTCTCAGATTTTTTTAACCTTATTTCCACCATCTTAAACTGATTGATTTTACAATCATTATCTGATCGTCAGATAATTGGAAACGTCTATTTTATCCCCTAGATCTAACTTTCGGGTAAATCGTTAACACACGAAATTTCGTATTTTCTGGTTGAAAGAATTGGGATAATCTCAGGACCGTTATTGAGATACTCCACATTCCCATTAAGTAAATTCAACCAACAGAATATGGCAGATTTGAGCCAATTACTATAAAATGTTCCGTGAAGTCAATTCTAATATTCTCATATTTTTTTACCTCCTCGCAAGCGTTTTGATAGTTAAAAGTCGATTTCGTAATAAATTTGATAAAGCTAATTAATTAAATATTTTTTTTCCTATTTTTGCCATTTTTTATAATGTCACATTTTATTGTTTGTAGACCAAGCATATTAGACATCTATTAAAGACGAAATATTCAGTGAGATTAGTACAACCCAGTACCGTTAAAAGGAAATAAAATAATATACAAGCTATGAGTAGATTAGTTATATGCAGAGTAGATAAAACATGCTGTTATAGTAATTTACAAAAACTAAAATATATTAAAAAGCTAAGTTAATGGTAATTGTAAAGTTAAAAATAATATAACTACTCTAGTAGCGGCATGTTTTGTTTTTTTTTTGTTTCTATTTTATAACAGTGTCGGGTTCTACTATTCTCACAGAATGATGATAAATATTTCAAAAAAAAATGTTGCAACCTTGGTATAAGCATTAAATGTAGCACTATTAAATAATAATTTAATCCCGTTATTTGTTTTTTCTTTGTTTATTACGTAGCTAGGAGCTCGTACAGATTTAAGAATTTACATAAACTTCTTGAGTCCTTTATGTTTAGAGTTATATCGCTGAAGCGAACATAATTGGTAAAGTTTTACCAGACAGCACAAGCAGATTTTTAGTTGTTTTATTTTGAACTCTTTGGAGAGAGGTTAGGTCTATGTCATATATGTGTTTCCACAAATTCCTATACCATTGTGTATTGTACTATAAAATAAACTATAATATGTGGATAGCTTAACCTGGTCTGATAATGATTTTCCAATTTTTTTAAATACTCATGCAATTTTTGTGACAATTCCAGTTTGATTTATCATCAGACCAAACACCAAGCTATTTAAAACTAGTGGCCTTATATATTTCAATTCCATTGTAGGTTAACGAAATTTTGTTTTTTTTGGCTTTGGTTATCATATATTTTGCCTTTACCACATTTACTGTAAGCTTGTGCAGCAAGCTGTTTCGATTCATTTCAATGAATGTCTTCAAATGAATGTCTTGATTCATTTCAAGCTCAAAATTGTTATAGATCACCTGTATACAAAACGGATTTCCGTACAATTACCCGATTCTCATGTTATAACAGTATATATTAAATCTATCTTCTAGTAGGATAAAATAAAGTAGCTTATATAAAATAAGTAAATTTTCGAATGTTAACGAATTATTGTAAAATAATATACACATTGATTTATAATTCGAACAATTTTGAAAAGGTTAACTGCTTCTTAGACCTACCACAAATATGTGGAAAGAATGCCATAATGGTGATATAATAATTTTCATCTTCCTTCATATTTCGTTTTTCGTTAGAAAAATTATACCCAACTAACTCGAATTAAAAAGGCTGTTTCTAAAAAATTAATGCTACTAAAAACTAAAATGTTTAGATATATTTTTCCAAAAAAAAAAGACAAAAAAAATTCGGAAAAGATGAAGTCATTATAATAACACATACAACAACAACAAAAAGTATATTATTCTAAAGTAACGGTCCTTTTTGATTATAACATCTTCCGTTAATTTTATTTTCGTGTTTTTTTTTTTTTATTTTTTTTTTTAAGAAAAATTAAGATTTTCCTCTTCGTCTCTTTTTTTATGTTTTTTTTTTTTTTAAATTATCTTGATGCCACTAAATTAAGCAGGCCATTAATTTTGAATGATATGAACGTTTAAATACATTTTACATAGTACACTCATACAAACGTATAATACCTATTATTGTAAGAGTTTTCCTTTTCCTCTAAATAGAAACACTACGGTACATATTATTATATTTTAGCACAGTTTATAAATGAAATTAGCTTTAAACAAAAACAAAAAAAAAAATATTTACGATATAACTGTTAAGCAGATAAAACTTTCAACAGAAAGAAGTTAATTTTAATAGAAGACAGTGGATACTACTTCGGTATAAACGACATAAAAATAATAACACAAGAAAAAAAAATTATTGTACCCATAACTGTGAAATTAAAGGTTAACTTAAGAGAGAAATTATTTAACTCGGCAAGAATCCTCATAAATTCTTAAGAGAAAAATCAGATAAAAATGTGAAAGTTGGGAGAAAGAGAAAGATAGACCAAAAATAAAATAAATTTAAATGAATTTGAAAAATAAGTTTTTAACACTATTTGATTCTTCACTTTTTTTTTTTTAATCTTAATTACTGTGATGATTTTAATCACATTATTTAAAAAAAGAGATGTGTCACAGAAATATTTATAGTTATTGGAGAAAAACTTTAGTTATAAAATATTTATTTTTAATTTAATTTTTTTTTTTTGTTTAAACTTAGTTATTGAAATTTATTTGGTTTTTTTCAAAAATGTAGTGACTATGAAATTTTTTACGGAAAAAATAGTGGAAGGAAATATCAGGCTAGGAGAATTATTCTCTAATAGAAATAGAAGGTACACGACACCGAGTTATATAACTTTAAATGTCCAACTAGGTGCAGATAGAGCCTCTCGCAGCTCGTCGTTGTAAAATATTTAAAACATATTATAACTTAAAATGATGAGTCCTTTTTTTCTATAATCGAAATTTTAGGACTTTCGACACATGCACTAAACTATCACTCTTAGCACTAAATTCTACATAATCACACTAAATTTTTTCTTAAAAATTCCGAATATATTTTAGTACGTCCGGAATCATCGTACTAAATTAGCTGATCCCACTTGATTTTTTGTCAAAATTTTAGTGTAGTCTCAAGTGCACTAGATATCGCATCAAAAGAATAACATATATAAAAAAGTAAAAAATTAAAAGTTCGTTGCGTAGTAAATATGGAAACAAAAAAAAAAGTCATTAAAATGGCACTAAAATTATAAATAAACTAGCTATTCTCGGCGTAACATTCGCCGGTCTAGCATTAGCATTATAAATGAAACAATTTATTTTATTTGTTTATTTTCTTTATTTTCTTAAAAAAAACTCAATGTTTTACATATTTTTTTATTACATAATAAATAAGTTAAATTGAAAAACTTAAAACTATAATTGTAAAACATTGATTTTTTTTAAAGAAAATAAAGAAAATAAACAAATAAAATAAATTGTTCCATTTGTAATGCTAATGCTAGACCGGCGAATGTTACGCCGGGAATAGCTAGTAATTTACAATATTGTTTGATCTATCTATAACTATTTTTTTTGTATTTTTTATTTAGGTATTTATTTATTTATTATAAATTAATTTTGACCGCTAATAGTTTTGAAGAAAACTTTTATATATAAGGCAGCGTTTATACGTTTTTGAATTGTGTTTATAACGTATAAATGATTTTCATTAAAGTTTGACGTCCGACTTTGTTATAGAATATCATTATTTTTTTTTTTTAAATAATAGTGCTCGACACAAAAGGTATTTATAAACTTCTAATTGTGTTATGCCAATATATTGAAAGATATACATTAAAAAATACAGAAATGTGTATTAAATATTATTATTATTTATCAATACAAATACTTAGAACAGATTTACTATTTATATTTCATAAATGTTCTGAAATAACACTGAATATTTATATTTGCTTATAAGTATTTATTATTACTAGTCGTAACGTTTGCATGAAGAAATATAGTATACTTTGCAACTATATTTGTTTATCTTTGAGATATGTAATTAAAACTTTTGAAATAAAATTTGATGTAATTGCAATAAAATTTGTAAATGTAATAAAAATAAGTAAAACAAAACTTTCATGAAATAAAATCTGATGTCTAAACTAGGGAGCGTTTTACAAATACTATTAATAGAGACGTACATTTCAACAAAATGTGGCGAACAGAGATGTCGCTGGCAGTATAGATATGAAATTAAATGCATTTCAGCTAAATACATACCACACCCACATTAAAAAACATTAAAATTTTTTTTAGTATCATAATAGCCCTAACTATTTCAAAACTCAAAATAAAACAACAAAACATTTATTTATAGAATTTATATTTTTATTTCACTTCTTTTAAATTTTGGTTTTGACGTTTTGGTATGATTAGGACCATTATAGTAAGGGTTATTATTTTTTACAACTTTGTTAAATCATACCGAATCATATAGACCATTTAACAAAGTATCATATGACATCATATGACTCCTTATGACTATTATAGTTAGGGGTAAAGCCAATAATTATGCTTTTTCTCTTATTCTTCAGTTTTTATTGTTATATTGTTATCTTACTAAGGTCTCTGATGTAGGTAAGGGTAGTCTGTGATTTTTCTTTTTGAAGTCTTTTTAATTTTTATGTGTACTAAATTTGCCGTGTATTGAATTGGAACTTGATAATAATAACATAATATATTTTGTTTTTCTTGTTCTTAGCAGATCGTAAATTTCGGTTTATGATTCTCCATGTACAATATAATATTTACTCAATGCTACTGCGCATTTGAATTTATACTTTTGAATTATTTGTTAATAAAATAAATTAATTTCAATTATTGGAATTTCTGAACATGGGTGAGGTAAAAATATATTTTCTAAATTTACTATTTTTTTTACCGGTAAGTTTTTTTGCTGTAATATCGTAATATCGTAATATTTTAACAAAGCTATTTTATCAATATAATAATTAGATTCTGATAATTCGGTTTTTGCCTTTGCTACTTTGTTTTTTTTTTTTTAAATTAATTCATATAATCAGATATAATCAATGCTATTGCTCAATAGGTGAATTGTTTTTAGGTTAATTTTAAGTTGTTTTTGGTTTTATCGTTTTGTGGTTTATGTCTTTAAATAAAATTTTTCACACAATCGTAATTCGTAATAGTTCTAATAAAGTTGTCTAATCTAGAAAAAAAGCTTTGTGTTGTAAAAGCTTTGTGAAAAGTTGAACAGACGTTTAAGCGTATTAATATATAAGATATATATTCAAAATCTAATACCATAATTTAACTATTAAGCAAAAATATTTTTTCTCTCTAAATGCATTTTTTAAATATAAATAATTGTTTTTTTTACTTTTCAAAGTTAATAATATAACAACAAAAAATAATATAAAATTTTCTTTTTGTTTTATTAAGCATGCATTTTTGTCTCTTAACCAAACAGAAACAATAATTCAAAACAAACTAAAATAAAATGACAAAAACTACATTTAAAATACAAAATTTCGTAGTCATGATAATAATAAAGATTGCTAAATATTGCTGGATAGCGCTTTTTTGCTGTTTTCATAATAAATTTGACATAAAAAGTTAAAAAAATATGGCGTATGTATTAGGTATGTTAATATTAATTTTACTTCTAAAAATTTATTAAAATAGTGCGACAAATACTAATGCTTTCGGTAATGTCGTCTGTGCTGCAACTGTGCTGCAACTGTAAAAAACCAACTGTCATCACGCTTTCGGTTATGCAATTGACAACAATTGACGATCGTCATGCTTTCCGAGCATACAAAGCCGCAGAAATTTTTATTATTATACTTGTCGTCATTTGTTTTGTTCTGTGAGTGTGTAGTAAAAAATGTTTGTGATGGATTGTGAAAAGTAAGTAAAAAAAAGAAAAATTACTACCATTATTTATTTACCAATTATAATAACACTATTTTATTTTAAATTAGATAGTTTTTTTATAATATGAAACATAAAAAAGTAATATAAAATAAAATAGAATTGTTATTCAAAAAAATTAAATTAAAATCAAAAATACACACAATAAATCACAATTCACAAATCAAAAATTTATGTTCGGTAATATCGAAGACAAAAGGCTGCATTTGTAGATTTGACAGTTGATCGGTCGCAATAAATGATAATTGATTGACCGTCAATTCAGCATTACCGAAAGCAGGGACAGTGCGACTATTTAGTGTAAAGTGGGCAGTGCTAGTACGTGCGAAGTGCTAGGTTTGGAAACGCCCTTCATTATTTAATATTAGTTCAAATATTTGTTTTAATGATTTATTTCATTTCAATTATGTATTCATACACACAAAATTATAGATATAATATCAGATACGCTATCGTAATAGTTTATTTTAGATTTAAATTCAACTAAAAAAAGTAGTAACTTAACTTATTTATGTTAAAACAAAATACTTTATTTCATTTAGTTCCCTTTTAATTTGATCTCGGCCATCTTAATGATTCATTTTTCTGAAATGAATTTACATAATTTTAAAGTATTTTCTTCGAACACGTTCACTTCATCCTCATCGTTTATTTCACTTTCATTATTTCCACACCATATTTCCATTTTGTCGACACTATCCGGCGGGTTCTTAAGAACTGCTTATTCTTTGTATTTGTTGCGATAAAAATCTTTTAATGCGACAACTTTATATGGTCAAAGAATATTTAAGCCTGAACAAAACTGCATCTTTTCAACTGCCACTATATTTTCTATTTCGTATTTGTATGCAGGTTTTCTCATTTTGTTATATTGCTGTCTACTTTCGTTTGTATTTTAATGATTTTTTTTCTGGCTTCCTCTCTCTTTGTTCGTTTCCTTCATCTTCGTATTGTTGCCTACTTTCATCTTCGATTATTTCCCTTATTTTTAAGTCACGATCAGTTTTAATTTAAATTCCTGCTTAGAAATACATAGGCGTAGTTTTGATTGTTCGATGATAAGTTGAATTCAATATACGTTGCTTTTCAGTGTCGTTCAGCAATACTGTGATCAATATTCTGTGAACTCCTTCTATTTGGCCATTGAATCTTGGCACATCTGGTATAGTGAAATGTAATTTAAAATCATGTTGTTTGCAGTAGGTAATCCATAAAAATATTAGAAATTAAAGCTCCTCCTCTACCAGTGATAATTCGATTAGCATATCTAAAGGTCTCTGCGATGACGTCTATCTTCTGAATTGCCTCATCTAAATTTAGTGTTTTAATAGGGTATAACCAAGTGAATTTTGTTAAACCATCGATAACTGCAAAAATGTAACGATAAATTGTCTTAGTGTTTTTTAGTGGACCCAAGTGGTCTATGTGTAAAGTTCCTGGAGGACGGTTTCCTTTTCGGATAGGGCATAGTAGACGCGTATATTTTCCTGACTTCCTTTCCTTTTCCTTTAATAAAAATTCAATAACCAAAGATCTCCAGATATCAGTCAGACATGTAGGGGTATTCAGTTGTAGCAATATATAAATAAGGTATTAGCAATATATTGACATATTTGGCATTGTCAGATATTCGATTTAGAAATTTAATTATTGCAATCTAATGATTATCCTGTAATGCAATGTCTGAGTCAATAGACTAACAAAGTAAAATTTTCGAGTAAACAGAATAATGAAGAGAGTGCAGTTGAAGTTTTAAATGCTAACTACACCACATATAATATTATCTGTCTTCTTCTAATTGTGTCGTTTATTGAGGAAGCTCTACGTTGCGGAAATTCTAGCAAGTTACCTATTTTCCTTCTCTTACTCTGATATCTAATATAACACAATTATTTGACTCTTTCAAGTGCCTACATTATTAGACGTTATAAACTCTACAAACTGGCACCATATATTTATTTATTCATTTAGTTATCTCAAAATATGCTAATAATGTCTGTAAAACTGAAGGTTTCATTTAAGACTTCGTGGAAGTAAGACGTGAAATTTTAGTGAAGCTTTTGGGTAAAAATCAACGGATTTTGTTGAATACTAAAAATGATAAAAATAAAAAAAAAAAAAAAAAGTTATGAGTGAAAATATTATTCAAGGGACAGAACAAACTATTGATAATTTTAATAAAATAATAAATAAGTGTAACGATCTAGCACGTGTTAAAATAAAAAATAATAAAAAAAAAAAAAAAAACAAAAACAATGACAAATAAAACAAAAAAAACATTGGAGCAATCCAACGAAGATTTAAAAAAAGAAATTTTGGAATTAAAATCTATAATACAAAATTTAAAACAAAATAAAATAGAAAAAACAACAAAAAATAATAATGACAATGAAGGTTCTTATAACCAAAATAGGTACGAGGTACTCGGTACACTCGAAGAAATGGAAGAAGAATCACCGAATACAGATAATAACGAAGAATTTAAAAAATTAATAGAAACGGCAAAAACAAAAAATTTAAAGAAAAAAGAAGAACAAAAATCCAGAGCCAATATAATATTATCAACAGATAATAAACAAATTAGAGAACCAATAGAAGTGACAAATACAACAGAAAATGAAAATCAAAACAATAACAACACAAGTAACAAGAGTAAAGAAAAAATACCTCCGATTATTATTTACAACCAAGAGATGCCAGAATTAAAAAATATTCTGAAAAATAAACAAATAAAAGATTTTTCTGTGAAAAAAATTAATGATGAAAAACATTTAATTTTTTTAAACAATATCGTAGACTATAATAAAACAAAAGAACTGTTAAAAAAAATCAACGCAAATTATTTCACATATACGCCAAAGGCACAAAAAAATAAAACATTAATATTGAAAGGACTAAATTCAGAAGATGAACCAGAATATATCAAGGAAGAATTACGATCATTAAACTTAGAGAAGGTAAATATAGTGAAAGTAACAAGATTAATAACCAAACGCTCAATAAGAGAAAACAAAAACCTGCCAATATTTATTGTACAAATATCACCGGAAAGTGATATATCAATAATACAAAAGATTAAAAGAATAAACTACCAAATAGTAAGGTGGGAAAAAATTACAAAAAACGAAATACCACAATGCAAAAGATGTCAAAGGTTAGGCCATGCGACAAGTAATTGTAACATGGACTACCGATGCGTCAAATGTAATAAACAACACGAAATAGGAATGTGCACAATGCCAAAAGAATCAGCCTATGCTGAACTATACTGCGCATTATGCAACAGCAACGGTCATCCAGCATCGTATAGAGGGTGCCCTGAATATATGAAAAAAATTAAAAACACAGAATTAAGAAAGGCAGCAATTAATAAAAGAAATGAAGCCAAAATGAAAATGATAAATAACTATGTACAACCACAGTTGTCGTATGCAAATGCAACCAGAAATTTTAATGGCAACACTATTAGCAATAATAATAATTATAATAATAATAACAAGAACGACAATTATAATAACAATAATAATAAAACTAATAATAATACACTAACAAATTTAATACAAAATAATGAGAATACAAATATTTTACTCGATTTAAAAAAAACTTTACAAATAATAGAAAACAAAATAAATGAACATACAAAAAAAATAGACTACCTATATGAGACAATGCCATTCAACTCATACTATGAATAATAATAATATAAATTATAAAAAAAAATTAAAAATTATCTCTATTAACGTTAACTCTATAATATCAATGTATAAAAGAGCGTACCTAGTACATTTTCTAGAAAAATATAATCCAGATATAGTACTATTGTCAGAAACCAAATTAAATTCTAAGCACAAGCTCAATTTTAAAGATTACAATTTTATAAGAACTGACAGACCGGGAGCTACACAAGGAGGTGGTACAGGTATTCTTATTAAAAAAATATTTAGGTATTGTTTAGATACTCAAAATTTTATTTATGATAAATTTAAATGTCTCGAGATAAGCACAATAGAATTAAAATTAGAGCAAAACAAAAAACTAAAATTAGTAGCATTATATGCAGGGCATAATCATAATGATAGGTTTGAAATTGAATTAAATAAAATTTTTGAGGTTTTAAAATTATACCAGGAAGATACGTTTTATGTAATCGCAGGAGATTTCAATGCTAAGCACACGAACTGGTCAAATAACACAAACAATACAAGAGGGAACATATTTAAAAATTGGTTAGAAAAAAACGATATATTACATAAATCAAAATTATATGGAACCGTAGAGCCAACATATCCGAGAACAAGTTCTTATTTAGACTTAGCAATTATTGATTTTAGATTGAACCTAAGTAACAATAGCAATAATAAACTGAGAACGATTCCATATGATAGTGATCATAATGCATTAGAAATAGAATTAATATTGGATACTAATAGGCTAACATTAACAGAAGAAAGTAACAAAAATAAATTAAATTATAAAATAACAAATTGGAAAAAATTTCAAAAAATCTTAGATGAAAAAATGAGTAGCATTTCAACTAATGAAAACCCTTTTATCCCTAATTATAGAAATTTAGAAAATATCGAAATAGAAAATAAGTTAAAAGAGTTAGAAAAAATTATAAATAATGCAGTAGAGTCATGTAGCCCCAAATTTAAGGAACACACTATAGAAAAATTTTTAAATTATAAAATTAGGAAACTTCAAAATTATAAAAGTACAGTATTAACGGCCTTAAAAATGGCACATAGAAACAATCAACACTCATGTAATAGAACAATTAGATTAAAATCATTATTAAGAAATATTAATACACTCATTAAACAAAATTTATACATTCAAAAGAACAAATACTGGGAGAACATTTTAAAAAAAATTCATCCCTCTAATAACAAAAATATGTTCCCTATTATTAATAAATTATTTAGGAAAAAAACAAATAAAAATATCGACAAGCTCAGGATAGAAGAAAATCAAAAATACTTGATTGAGAGCATGGGTATTAATATCAGACAATTAGAAAAGGATGAACAGGGTAGATATATTATAAGAAATCAAACAGATATTTTAGATATTATAGGAAATTATATTGAACAATCACATAACCAAGTACATACAAATTCGTTATTTCAAAATGATATTAGAATACAACAAACAATCATAGAATTTAACAGGCAAATAAAAATAGAAAAGGATGCAAATATAAAAATAATTTATTTTAGTGAGACATGCAAAGCAAATAACTTAACAACAGCTCAAACATGTAATAATTATTTCGTTAAAATAACAGATTTAAAAGAAATATTTAAGACATTAAGCAACAAATGTTCCGCAGGCATTGATAAAATTCCAAATATAGTGTTAAAACATCTTCCAAATAGCATAATAGAAAACTATTGTATAATTTTCAATAATATACTTAATAATTGTTACTTTCCAAAGATGTGGAGAATAGCAAAAATAGTACCAATCCCAAAACCAGGAAAAGATCATAATGATCCAAAAAATTTTAGACCAATAAATTTATTACCAAACATAAGTAAAGTATTAGAAATTATAATAGCCAAAAACATTACAAAATTTATTAAAGAAAAAAGAATTATGCCAGAAAACCAGTTCGGATTTAGGAAAAAACATTCAGCAGTACATGCAATAAATAAATTAACGTCTGATATATGCTGGGCAATTAATAAAAAGGAATGTGTGGGAGCATGCCTTATAGACTTAAAAGAAGCTTTCAATTCGGTATGGATTGATGGACTAATTTTCAAACTTTTAAAATATAATTTTCCAACTCAGATAATAAAAATGATAAAAAATATGCTAGAAGATAAAAAATTTATCACAGTAGATGGACAAACATGTTCTAAGAAAATATTTAAAATAACAAATGGTTTACAGCAAGGGACTGTAAACGCACCTTTGCTCTTTAATTTATATATTGCTGAGCTATTAAATAAACTAAATCAAAACCAGTCTCTGACAAGGAGCTTGGCCTTTGCGGATGATCTTATTATTTATAATGTAAATAGATATGTATCAAAAATGCAAGCACAGCTGCAAGAAAATTATAATGAAACACAAAGCTATATTGATACTTGGAAACTAAGAATCAATTATAGCAAGTGTGAAGTTATATTATTCAGAACAAGTCTAGATAAAGCTAACTCTGATGTTAGAAAAAACTGGCGAAAGTTCCACATAAAAACTAGAGACAACACAAAAATTACGAACCAAAAATCTGTCAGATATTTGGGCGTAAACTTAACCTACAATTTAAATTATAAGAAACATATTTCCAATCAATTAGAAAAAGCGAGGAAAGCTTTTATGGCTTCCAGGAAGCTCTTCTATGAGAAAGGAATAAATAACAGAGTCAAAATCATAGGGTACCAAGCAATGATAAGACCTATTCTTACATATGCTTGCCCAATATGGTATAATATAAGTCCATCATGTATGGAGTTATTGAGAAAGTTTGAAAGAAAGTGTATAAGGCATTGCACAGGTAAATTTAGAAAACCGGAATCAGACTACAAACACTATATATCGAACAAAACGCTCTATGAGACTAGCAAAATCAATAAAATAGATCAATTTATAATTAACTTAACGAGAAAGCATTTTTCTAGGGTAGAATTTGTGACAGAAAATAGTCTGATTGCTCACTCAATACATCCAGATGATGGGTACATTGAGATGACAATGAGAACCGGTTATATACCTCCAGAAGGATGGATTTACCTGGATAAAAATAAATATATTCAAAATGATGATAAAGTGCCCATAATATACCATATATTTAGGAGAGCTACAAATAAAAAAATAGAATACCAACCAAATTTTAAAACCGAAGATAATAGAGAAATGTTAAGGTACGATATGTATATAACAAATAAAGACTTATTAAGCACCGATAAGTATTGGTGGCTTGAACAGAATAATGAATAAACTCATAAAAACATAGTATAGTTAGGGTAAATATAAGTTAGATTAGGATAGTTGTAAGTTAGTTATAATTAGGTGATAGTCTAGAATAAGTAGTATAGGGTAAATATAAGTTAGATTAGGATAGTTGTAAGTTAGTTATAATTAGGTGATAGTCTAGAATAAGTAGTATAGAGTTTTATAAAAACAAAATACAAATTAAAAATTGGTTTTTATTAGAAAAAAAGTTTTTCCAGTTAAATTATACAAAGAAAGAATGCACTTACGCATTAATAAAATAATAATAAATAGCTAACAGCTGATCAAGTAAATTAATAAATTTAAGAAATACTAAATCTTAGAGTACCTTCCTCAAAAGGTCATTAAGTTTGGAAATAAGAAATAAGAAAATTTGGTTTAAGTGTTTTTTGTACAGATATAAGAAAAAAAAAAAAGAAATGGATTAAAAAAAATAAAAAAATGTCTGTAAAACTTTCCTCTGCGGTGAATTTAAGCAAAAACCAGTGACAGGAACCAAAAAAATTAAATGTTAGACTTTTTCAAAATGTTATCGCAAAAAACTACCGATTAAGAAATTTAAAAAAAAATTTAAAAGTACTAATTTTCGTGCCCATCTTTCAAATAAATCTGTTATAGAAAAAAAAACTCCGAGTTATAAGCCCATATAGGAAAACTATGTTTAATGGTTTCATGACAAAATTATATAGGACAAAATTTAATAAGACAAAATTACATATTAAAAAAATTGCATACTAAAATTTTTATAAAAATTTAAAATTATTTGATTTTGTAATGAAGGTACTTTTTTTCTTATAAAAGAATACAAATCCTTTTATTTGGTTAAACATGGTCTTAATACTAATATTTTATTACGGTCTTATATTATTTTAAATTTATTAAATTATTTAGTTTTAAGGCAGCTGGAAATTAACAAATGTTTTTAAGATTTCTTAAAATTTTTAAAAATACAGGTAGATTTCAGGATGCTGTTTAATAATTAAACATTTTAATTTTTATTTTTTTTATTAATTTATTATTTTTATAAATTTTCCTTTTACTAATGATTTTTAATATTTTCAGTAATAATAATAATCTTTTACAATATTTTATCGAAACTTTAGAAAAAGCGCAAATTTAGTAAAAACTATAAAGAAAATAAAAATTTTGTTTTTATATACGAGGGCTGATGCCCCCAAATCTCCGTTAATCATTTGTTGAAACCCTATTTTTGCCGACGACAGGTAAACGCAGATTGCAAGGTTTTAGTACAAAATATATAGCAAAAAACAATATACAAATAATACATGGCTCATATATGACTTTAATAAATTTAAAATTATAAAACCTTAATAAAACATAAGAATAAAACCATGTTTAACCAAATAAAAGAAAAAAAGTATTTTCATTACAAAACCAAATAATTTTAAATATTTATAATGTAATTTTTATATATGAAATTTTGTCCATATGTAAATTTGTCCCGACACCATATTTAATACAAGAACTAAAAAGCAAAATTAAACTAACAAAATCAATAAAATATGAAGTATTTTAAAAAGACATAAAAATAATTAAAATTACCAAAAAAATAAAGTACCTATATTCAAAATTTATAAATTTCCCTGGTTTCGTTTCGAAAAACGCCAGAAGCAGTATACTATAGAAAACATATCAAGGGAAATATTAACTACTCCTTCAAATGAGGCTGAAATTATAAAACTACCATCTTTTTCATCTACACATGGTGTTTCCGTTATATGAAAAAGAAAATTTTAAATCAGAATGGACAGTTGTATATCGTTGACTCCATAGAGGTAACAACAAAGAGACTAAAAAAATAAAAAAAATACTGTTGGTAACAAAAACGTTAACTCTTTTACCAATCTTTAAGAAAACCTTGCAAAAAAAAATATTTTTTTTACAATAGTAGAACTATTAGGGGCTTATTAAGCTCCTGAAAAAAAGTTTTTTGATCTAGGTCGAATTTTAAAACGGTTTTGAAAATGTTCGCTGGAACGAACAAAAGTATACTCACTGGAAACAAAAATTTGCTAAAACTTACAAAAATTCGGAACAAAGCAAAGATATATTTTGCACTTCTGGCAACGTTTTCTTATTACAAATTCTGTTATTTGGAATAGGCCTTTTACATCTTGTTCCACCACCTTCCATGTCATATTCTGGCCAATGGCTAACGTTATCTTTTACAATATCACTATTTGGTCGAGTTCTATTCCCAGGCCTCCTTCTCTTGGGGTTTGGTAGTAATATTGATGGTCTGCCCTTTTTTGTATTGTAATTGGCTTACTAAACAGTATGAGTTCTTCTGCCGAAATCGAAAATCCATGAGATCCATAGAATTCATGTTTTCAAGTTTGCAATCATTTTTATACTCGATGTAACTGTTGCTTACACCTAAATCAATTGCATGAAAGATTATGCGTAAAGCCCATTTTGTGGATTTTATATGAATTCAATAGAAACTCAACATTTGATCTAAGCGATCAACCCCGCCCGTTGTATATTTTTACCGATTCCGAACGTTTTACAGTAACATAGCTTCTTGTATTTTTTCCCATCTTTGCACATTATCTAAATTGTCAATACCAACAAAGTTGGAGGCTACATGTACTTCTTTATTGTCATACCAATTGGTAAGACAATATTTTATTCTAAATTGACAACTTCTTCACAAGTTCCTCGTCCCAGTTTTCTGAATGTCTTTGAATCAGAAAACGGTGGTGTATTGAATCCAACTATTCAGTCTAGCGCAATCAATTGTACTAATTTTTTTCTGTGACAGAGTTTCCAACAATTGATAAGTTGTAAAATAGTTATCGAATGTTAGAAAGTGTTCTGATGTGATGACTTCTCTATTTCCAATCAAACGTAGTACGACTGATGCACCGAGGCCATAGTTTTTTGATAAAGCGTCAGATATCTCAGTTGAGTGGCCTTGATAATAATTGAAATTAGTACAGACAAATTTTAAAATTACCGTTAAGCTGTGGCGAACAAAAATGTGGGATTTTACGACTGAAAACTTTTGTTCGTTGAGGCGAACATTACTTTTAAAACTAATTTTCAATCAATAACGAATAGAAAATTTGTACAAAAGTGAATTAAAAATGGAAAAATAACACATTCTTTACACTTTTAAATAATAATAACCTAGTTTTACATAAATATTGGAAAAATATTAAAATAAACAACTCAACTTACCAGCCATCATGTTACCTCTTCAACACCATCTTTCACTTTAATTAATTTCCCACACATTAAATTCTCAAAATCATTTTTCTAAGACAAAAGCAAGTTGTAATATTTAAGAGAATCTTAAAATCTACTTTGAATAAAATAAAAGCTTTTAAATAAGATTTAGAGCAGCACCCGGCAAAGTATGACCCAAATCATCATTTTATGTTACCCGCTCCGAAAATTTAAAATTGATTTCAAATCAATAAATATATTTTTTGAATACAAAAATCTAAATATAAAAAAAGACAAGTTGTTGCTGTTGAAAACTTAAAATGTTCTTTTTAAGTTTTTAAGATAACATAGCATAACAAATAACAGCCAAGAAGAACACAGCATTTCAATATGAATACATTTTACGGTTACATATGCTTCAATTAAAAACCAATCTTGTTGATAAAAAATGGTTCTTAAAACTACTGTTCTTAATTGATATAATGAACCATTATAATGAATTTAACAAACGACTTCAGGGTAACCTCCACACAATTTTAAAATTATATATGAAGAATGGAAGAGTTTTTGCTCCAAATTAGTTTTATTTGAAATGGATATAAAAAAGCGTAAATTTAACTATTTCCCACATATAAAAACTCCAGAAGAAAAACGAAAAGTTGATGATTTCGATGTAAAAAAATTTGAGTCTTATATTAATAGCATGAAAGACGAATTTGAAAATAGATTTGAAACTTTAAAAAAGCACGGTCCAATTTTTGCATTTATAACGAAGGTTATTGTAATTGATGAAACTGTTTTAGATTTACAATGTTTTGAATTCCTTGAAACCACCAATTTTAGCCTAGAGCTGATTGATTTAAGAAGTTCAATTTTATGGACTGATAAATTTAAAACTTTACGTGGAGATTTAGAGAAAACAGAAGAAAATCATCTTCATATGATATTTACGTGCTGGAGATATCTTCCAACAAAATTCACAAAAATAAAATATGAACCAAAGTTGTCCAAATTAATTTCAACAGTACAGCATCATGGAAGCCATTGATTTCGCCTACTGATAGCAGTTCAAATATTAAATGTTATTTTTGTTGTTTTTTATTCTATTGTGTACTGAATTTATCCAACTTATATTTATATAAATTTTTTTTTGCTTGATAAAAAATGAATTCACTTTTGGTTTAACTCTTTTTTTTAAATTACTTTCATATAAAATTGCCACTGACCCACTACGAGTTCAAAAAATCTCATCTTAGACGAATTTTACCTATAACCAAAAAAGTTTGCCGACCGCTGATTTAGAGCATAAAATAGAATTTGTTCGCCCAGGCGAAAGGTCAAGCTTAAATTGGACGCTATGCTACGAAAAATTAATTTTTTTGTGGAAATAGAAAACTGTGTTTTAAGTTATATAATATTTAACTAATGAAGAAAGAAATATTTTTTTAATGCTGAAGAAATATTTTTTAACTTTAACTAACTTCTAAACAAAAACAAAAATGAATAAAATTGCACAAAATATTATTAATCAAATACCAACTTTGTTCATCACCACCAAAAAAAGCAACAACAGCAAATTTTTCAAATAAATTTACAAAACTAATTTTTTATTCGACTTCGTAAAAATCGAACCTCATATTTTTTTTTTTCAATTTTCTTCACATCTAATAACTCCAAATCCTATAATTAATGTTTTTATTAAAAGAGATTCCCTCTAAATCTAGATACATTCTTCAAATAAAAAAACTGAATATATCATTATGTACGGGTATGTAATATTGTAATTTAAATAAAATCATAATATATGAAAGTTT
Organism: Argyra leucocephala; assembly: GCA_963942445.1. Lineage (NCBI taxonomy): Eukaryota > Metazoa > Arthropoda > Insecta > Diptera > Dolichopodidae > Argyra > Argyra leucocephala. The sequence continues at coordinate 121,091,865 of OZ012678.1, forward strand.
CTATGTACTGTAATTTATTTAAAATAAATTTTATAAAAAATAACAAAAATATAAAAATAACTCCATTACTTCCGGTTTACTTCTAGGTATTTGAAAACTTTTGTTTTTGTTTTTTTTTTTTATTTTGTATGTTTTTTTTCAAGTTTGAATATTCAAATGTAAATCGAGTCAGCAAAAATAATCGAATACCAGTCAGGCACCCCACGCAATTTTCATCTTTTGATAATTTATTGAAAAATTTTCTTCTATACCATCACAATTATAAAATATCTATATATACAGTATATAGTAACACTGTAAAAGGTGGTTATGTGAGGGGTATTTAGACATGTTACATATTATTCATCACCACAAGAAATAAATAATTTACCCTTCAAGAATATTTTGATAGTCTAGTTTTTTGCTATTTTGTTTTTATTTTTACATTTTCTATTCTAAATTCATTTGGTTACGAGGAAGAGAACAGATATCAGACACTTCTTTGGATTTTGATGTTTCTTTCTTCTTTTTTATTTTGTTGAAATTCAAAAAAGAAGAGGGGCTCATTTCGCAACAGGAAATTTAATTTCCCATACGCATAAATTTTATTTTGAAAATCCTTTTTTTTTTTTATTTTGTACTTTTTTTTTGTACAGAACTTGTACTTTAATACAAGCACCAGCAATGGTGTTGTTAAGTTAGAAATTCAGTTTTTTTTTGTTTTCTGCTCTCCTTTTGGTATATTTTTTTCTTTAAACATTTTTCATTTGGCATTTTTATAGATTTGAATTTTCCTGTAGTATGTTTTTTTTTGTAAGTACGAGATATATGAATATGTCTTATATATGTGACTAAATATCTCATTTGTTATCCTAGCCTAACTAGAAGGAATTTTCAATTTATATATGAGTAGCTATATACTATATAATGTGAATATATTTATAAATATCTATAATAATTTTTTTGTGTCTTTCGATTTATTTAATGCCGGCGACAAAAAGTTTAAAATCGGATATAGGTCGGATGTGTATGTATGTATGTATGTACGAATATAGATGTATGTACTGTAATATATTTAAATATACTATCATAATATTGTAAGGATTGAAGAGATGTGAAAGTAAGGTAAAAAGAAGATATTCCCTCAATGGTAAATAGACTACCACTAAAAGTATAGGGTATCAAAAAAAAAAAAAAAAAAAAAAAATGGCTTAGCTAAAATCAAGAGTTCTATAAAAGGATTTAGGAAAAATGAAATTTATAAGAAAACGAAGAACAAAAAATAAAACAAAAACAACAAATTTTTTTAAACCCATAAAACAACTGTAATTACTAAGATCACATAAGAGTTATTTTTATTTGTTGTTCTTAAGGATCTCATTAATGAATTAGTGATAATGCCTATTAAATTTAAATGAGTTTAGAATAGAAAAAAAAATTTATTTCACAATTGGGATTCATTTTTTAAAGAAAGACATTTAATTTTATAGATTCTTCTTCTATAGTATGGTTTTTTATGTTTTACTTTAACTTTAAATGTTTTATATTTAAATTGGTTTAATGTTCTTTCTTTTTTAGATAATTTAAATATCAATGTAGTATTATAATAGTATATCTAGTGATTATTGAGGTTTAAATGAACAGTGATCAACTTTTTTAAGCAATGATTAAAATTTTTTGAATAAATAAATAGCAAATATAAGTATTGTCACATATTTGTATATCTAATAGTTGGTTGTCTGTTATTATATTTAATAGTATTGCAACCAATAAACTATCTGGCAGCTATGATAAATTATTATTGGGTAATTAGAAATAATTCCAAGTTACACATAATATATTCATGATGTGCCAGAAGGAGTTATGGTCGTGCGTATGGTCTTCTCCTTTGGATATGTAAATAGTAGTGAAGTTGATAATAAGGGTATTCACAAATAGGTATAGATTGAAGGTGTAATCTTGTACTGGCGTAGAAGTGTATTGCTATTGTAAAAAAAATTTATATGAAAAAATATTCTACAAAACTTGTGGATTTCTACAAGACTCAGCCCTTTTGTACTTTAGTTGATATTGAACTTTTGAAGTTTGACATTATTTTGTAAATTCAATACATATATTTGGAAAATGGCTGAGATAACGACAGAAATAAAAAATTCAAATTGAAACAAAATTTGAATTGTATTAATTTCAGAATGTAGCTACAAGTGGAAAAAATAAAGTTGTTTGACACATATTCTCATAGTAATTATAAATTGAATTCATAATGTAAACAAACTGTTTTGACAATTCTACATCGAGCACAACGACAAAAGTACAAGGGTAGTTCACGAAATCGTTGTGCAAATCATTGTAGATCTACACCTTTTACGTATTATTTTTTATAGGCTTTAAAACTTATGTTAGACCACATTATAAAATGTTAATATTATAATTATTTCAGTTTTGCTAAGTTAGGTTCTTAAAAGTAACCATTTTAAGTACTGCTTTTTGTATATACATAGTGTTGTATATTTATATCTAGATTTTTAATTCATTTATTCATATTATAATAAAATACAATTCTTAAAATATACATTTACTAAATATAGGATCATTCAGATATTCATTAGAATATGTGACGAATGAAACTACAAAAAAAAAGAAAATACAATAAGGCATAAAAATATAAAATATTGTTGGGTACATCGCTACATAGTAAAGTAGAAAATTAAAGGTAAACATGGAAAAAACTAAAATAACTTAAAATTAAAATTATATAATAAACAAATAAAATTTAAATAAAAATTTAAATAATAAAAGAGAGTAAGCAGAATTAAGTACAAACTAGCTATTCCCGGCGTAATATTCGCCGGTCTAGCATTAGCATTATAAATGAAACAATTTATTTTATTTGTTTATTTTCTTTATTTTCTTAAAAAAAAATCAATGTTTTAAATAATTTTTTATTACATAATAAATAAGTTAAATTGAAAAACTTAAAACTATAATTCACTTTATTTAATATCTTAAAAATAGTTTAACATTTTAATACAAATAAACTCAACATACAAATAAATTCAAACATTTCATAATATTTTATACTACACTAAAACTATCAAAAGATCGTACTCTAGACAAAGCAACATACAGCTGTTAAATAGAGAATTGTGTTTTTAGTGAAATATTTGAATAAGTATTAAAATGTTAAACTATTCAAAAACAAAAAATGTGTATTAAATATTATTACTATTTATTAATACAAATAATACTTGAATAATTGATTTACTATTTAAACATTTATATTTATATTTGTTTATAAGTATTTATTATTAGTACTCGTCACGCATATTAGTATCTTCCTATTTTGCAAGTTTAGAAAGTGGATTTTGCGGGAAGAAATATAGTATACTTTGCAATTATATTCGTTTATCTTTGAGATATGTAATTAAAACTTTTGAAATAAAATTTGATGTAATTGCATTAAAATTTGTAAATGTAATAAAAAAAAGTAAAACAAAACTTTCATGAAACAAAATCTGATGTCTAAACGCACCCTAACAAATACTATTAATAGAGACGTACATTTCAACAAAATGTGGCGAACAGAGACGTCGATGGCAGTATAGATATGAAATTAAATGCATTTAAACTAAATAAATACCACACCCACATTAAAAACACATTAAAATAGCTATAAATACGTTTTTAGTGTTTTTTTTTTATTATCATAATAGTCCTAACTATTTCAAAACTCAAAATAAAAAAACCAAAAACATTTATTTATATAATTTATATTTTTATTTCACTTCTTTTAAATTTTGGTTTTGACGTTTTGGTAGGATTAGGTATGACCATTATAGTAAAGGTTATGATTGGTTATGATTTTGTTCAATCATATCGAATCATATAGGCCATTTAACGAAGTATCATATGACATCATATGGCACCTTATGACTATTATAGTTAGGGGTAAAGCCAATAATTATGCTTTTTCTCTTATTCTTCAGTTTTTATGGTTATTTTGTTATCCCGCTAAAGTCTCTGATGCAGGTAAGGGTAGTCTGTGATTTTCCTTTTAAAGTTTTTTTAATTTTTACGTTTACTAAATTTGCCATGTATTGAATTGAAACTTGATAATAATGTCATAACATATTTTGTTTTTATTGTTCTTAGCAGATCGTAAATTTCGGTTTATGATTCTCCATGTACAATATAATATTTACTCAATGCTACTGCGCATTTAAATTTATACTTTTAAATTATTTGTTAATAAAATAAATAAATTTCAATTTGTGGAATTTGTGAACATGGTCTGGGCGAGGTAAAAAATATATTTTCTAAATTTACTATTTGTTTTACCGGTAAGTTTTTTTGCTGTAATTTCGCTGTAATATCGTATTTGCTGTAATATCGTAATTTTTTAACAAAGCTATTATAATAATATTCTGATAATTCGGTTTTTGTCTTTGCTACTTTGTTTTTTTTTTTTAAATTAATTCATATAATCAGATAGTCAATGTCAATGCTCAATAGGTGAATTGTTTTTAGGTTAATTTTAACTTGTTTTTGGTTTTACTTGGTTTTATCGTTTTGTGGTTTATGTCTTTGAATAAAATTTTTCCCACTATCGTAATTCTTAATAGTTCTAATAAAGTTGTCTAATCTAGTTGAAAAAAGCTTCGTGTTGTAAAAGCTTCTTGAAAAGTTTAACAGACGTTTAAGCGTATTAATATATAAGATTATAGCAAGAATATAAAAATTAGAAGACTGAAAGAAAATTAAAATTATTATAGTTAAAAAAAAACAAAACTAAATTAAAGTTAAAACTAAATCGTATGAAGTGCAGATTCAATTTGAAGGTGATCCACTTCAAAAAGCCAACGTCTAAGATTTCTGCAAAACGAAACAGCTGGTCTGTCCGATCTTAAAGAATATGGTAAAATAATAAAAAATTTTTGAGCAATATAATCATCATCATCATCATCATCTTATAGCGCTATAGCTCTGGGTGAGCTTTGGCCTTCATCACTATGCTCCTCCAAAAAGGTCGATCTTGTGCCGCTTGTCTCCAATTTGGGATTTGTAGGATTTGAGCATCGTTTTTCACGTTGTCTGCCCATCTGCTTCTTGGTCTTCCTCTACCACGGCTGCTATCGGGCTTTCTATTCAGCACCACTGCTTGCTTTCGGCTTTCGCTCATTCGACTTACGTGGCCAGCCCATCTTAGTCTTTGGGCCTTTGCAAACCGTACAATGTCCTCACTATCAATCATATTATTGAGCTCGCGGTTGCTTCTGATTACATATTCTCCATTCTGTAATATATTTGGGCCGAGTATTTTTCGGAGAATTTTTCTTTCAAATATGCGCATGCTATTCTCCTCGGCCACGTTCATAGTCCATACCTCACATCCATACGTCACTATGGGTCGTATGAGAGTTTTATATATCGTCATTTTGGCCTTTCTTGATATTAATTTTGATTGAAGCTACTTTCTGCTTGTATAGTAGCATCTATTTCCGGCCTGAGTTCTATTATGAATACAGCATTGCATACTATTATTATTTCTTTTTGTTGCTCCGAGGTATGTAAAGGTTATAACTCCTTCAAAGTTGTACTCTCCAATTCTTATATTATGAGTATTTCTTATTTGTTCATTCCTTGACATTTTTAGATATTTTGTCTTGTCTTCGTTGATTTTAAGCCTACTTTTTATAACTCCGCTTTTAATTGTACAAATACTTCTGCCATATATCTGTAATTTTTTGCCATGATTACTATGTCATCCGCATATGCCACTATTTGTGTTGTCATATTGAATATAATCATAAATCATAAAAGTGGCAAAAATGAGAAATACGGGTTCTTGAAACATTTACAAAATATAAATTATTAGTTATAAGATGATATCTAGTTATAAATCGGTGAGAGAGATAGCCCGACCTATTAAAAAAAAATTTCAGCGTTTTAAATATAAATGTCTATCCAACTTTTTAAATAAGGGAAAACTCGGCATTAGTCTATTTTTTTTTAAATCATCTTTATACGGTGTTTTTGAGCGATCAGAATAAGTTGAATTTCATTAAAATTAGAACCACCCCATCAACTAATTTTAAATTGCAATTTAGAATTGAATAGAGCAAAATACACAATTAACATAACTTTTAATGAACAATACAGATTTAAGTGACAAATGTTTCGAAAAACATTTTTAAAATAATTATTCAAATAGCAAGTATGTGCAGACCAATTCAGCTTATTATCAAGTAAAACCCCAAAGTACCTAAACGTATCTACACTATCAATGTTAAAACAAGAAATATTACAAGGTGATATAATATAATATAAAATAGTTTAGTGACTGTTTAGGAAATAAAGGAAATTTGGGACAATCAGGAGAATGATAACAAATAACAAAATTCTCTAGGAAACAGTTATTATTAAGCCTAAATTGCATAATTTTACTTTACTTATAACTAACTTATGAACATAAAACAATTTCCGAATTAGGTCCAAGTCAAAATTTTAAATTGCAAAATAAGTCAAGCAGATTATTATTGTTGTACGAAAATGCAGTATCATCAGCAAAAGCTGTGTAGTTATACCCTTAAAAAGTTGTTGCAATAATGAGTACATAAAAATAAGAAACAGAGCAGAACCTAAATGAACCTTGGGGTACACCGACCTTGATATTTAGAAGCTCACTCAACTTGCCATCCATTTTTACTCGTTGCTTGCTATTATTAGGATATGAACCAATTAAAAACAAAACCTCTAAAACCGCGTTATAAATTTTAGGTAATAGTAAATTTTGACTCTCTGTATCAAACGCTTTAGTGATATCAATAAATAAACCACTACAGAAACTACCGTTGTTAATACAACGGTAAAATTTTATTGCAAAACTTTATTAACACATTCTCGGTACTCTGTTTTTTCCAAAAACCAAATTGTGCGTCACTACAAGATCTACTTTTCAAGATCAAGAAACTGTAATATTCTGGACTTAATAGATTTCTCAAAAATTTTTGAAATAGCAGGCAGTATAGAAATAGGTCTGTAGTTATTAGATTCCAATACATTTCCTTTTTTAAAAAGGGCAGTTATTTTAGCTACTTTTAGTTTATCAGGAAAGATTCCTTAAAATATCAAAAATAAGTAGAGAAACCTTCTTCAAAAAATTATTGGAAAAAGAATCGTTAGTCTATGAATTTATAAGCTATGACGTTATAAGCTCAAAAAAGAAGATATGTCACTGAAAAGGTTCCTCGCATAAATTAGGTCAAAATTTTCAGATTGTGCGTTAATATAGAAATTACATCATTTACTAGTTGTTCAGAAGTATTTACAAAAAATTTATTGAAATGATTAACTAAGATTGATGGATCAGATACTATTTGAGAAATAATTTCTAAAGAGGAAACAGAAGAAGAAAAATCTTTATTTAATATTGAGTTTATAATTTTCCATTCACCTTTAATCTTTCCCTCTGTTTTCGCTAAACTGTCTGGAGTTTGTTTTTTTTTTTATACACAGGCTGGTGGGAATCTTCAAAAGACACAATGCGCCCCGCAGCTGGACATTGTGTATGGGGTTCTTACCTAGTAAACCACACCCTTCCTATATTGCGATCCAGTCCTACAGGACTAATGAGCAACTTTTTCTAACGAAAAGCCAACCAGCTCTCCGAACGAATTTATAATTATGGAAGACTTGTGAAAAACCTCGTTTCGTTGGGAGCCAACATAACGAAATTCTTCACCAATCCCGTAAATACAAATCCATCTAAACGTGGGAGCAGGTCAACCTCCGATCACCAGCGCGACGAGTCCTCAAGAATGTGGGTGATTATTGCTGCACTAACTCAAAAGGTTTTACTCTTTTGAGTCTTCTGGCTATATTTCTATTATCCAGGAGCTGTACTACCTCCACATTTACATGGTGCTGAAGTCTTTTTTCGTGACTTATTGCAAATTTCTGTATTTCCTTATCGGCAGATTCTATTTGCAAATTTTTATGAACCAGGGCGCGGTCCCAATATTTCTCTGGAACCTATGAATAATATCTCTATTACTTTTTTTGCTGCATCCCCATAGCTGGATGCCATATGACCATACTGGTTTCAGTATTTGTTTATAGAACAGAAGTTTGTTTTGTATTGTTAAGGTAGAATTCTTACCTATGAGCCAGTTTATTTTTCTATAGCGGATTTTTAATTCTTTTTTCTTGTTTTTTATGTGAGCTTTCCAGCGAAGTTTCGCATCTAACGTCATACCAAGATATTTGGCAGTATTTGAATGAGGTATTTCTTGACCATTTATATATACTGGTTTATGGTCAATTTTTTTATTTGTGAAATCCACATATACTGACTTAGCTTCATTTAATTTTAGCCTCCATCTTTTTGTATAATCTTGGATTTTTGTTATAGCTCTCTGCAGTTTTTCTATGGATTCTTTATTATTTTCCCCAACAGCCAGAACCGCTGTATCATCTGCAAACGTCGCAATAATATTATTTTCTAGTGCAGGAAAATCACAAGTGTACAGTAGGTACAGTATCGGGCCAACTGTCTGGAGTAATATAGTTTTTTATAATAATATCGAACTTCATCTGGACCATTTGGTTTGTTAACCAGCGCTGAGAAAATCACCGAAATTTTATTTTGGGCTGTCTACAGATCAAACATTTTTTTTTTTTATATAAAATAAAATTATTATGACAAATTTACTATTTTATTAAGAATTGAGAGTAAAAGAAACAAATAAATATTGAAAAAGGAGAATTTAAAAGAAATAAAATAGTATCTATACAAAACAGAAACTATTTTTTACTTCTAAAACACAGTAAGTACAAATACCAAATTATAACACTGTAACTTATTGCAATTACTGTGTTTTAATTTGGAATTTGCTTCTTACTGTGTTTTGAACTAAGAATCGTGATGTGAAAAACACACTTACTGTGTTTTGGAAGCATCGATTTTACTGGCTGAAGGTTCAGATTGTAAAAGTAACAATATACAATGTTAGGAAACAACATAGTCAATTTTTACTCTCAGTGTGAATTTCATCATTTTGTTAGTTATTGTGTTTTTGCTTGGGACAGCCAAATTAGTTATAAGTCACTTACAAGTCACTATACCGTACTTTTAATATATAAGTTTTGATAATAGATAATATAGCAATTCGAAAAATTAGATTTAAGTAAACATTAAGATTAATTTTTTAAAGTTATTAACACTTTATAAATATTAAGTTATCTAGCATGATAATATGAAGTACAAAATTAACTGTGTTGTATTATGTAGCTCTTAAAATAACTTTATATTTTGATTAATAAAACAAAAGATTGAATTTCAAAATTATTTTGCTGACTTATAAATTCAGAAGCAAATAGTTATACTATAAACAGTATTATAAACAGTATTAGAACAGTTATTTTGGCGTATATACAAATTTTTTTGTCATACATGCAATAAGATAAGATAATATTAAGAAAAAGGGTTTGGATATCCTAATTCTTGTTCCAAACTTCTTTGTTTTTATACCTCTAAAGGATAGCCTTCGAACCATACTATCACCAAAAAATAATTAAACTTTTTCGGCTCAATTTTCTTTTATTTCGTCTCAAACTTCACACTCAATTTCCGAAAACTTGATTTTCTGGTTGTGCGACAAAATAATTGGAGAGCGACGAACTGCCATTCTACTATTCAATTAAACTCCCTGTAAATACATTAATACCTTGATTTCTATTCCAACAATTATTATGAGATGAAATTATTGGAATTTAATATTCTTTCACTACTACACAATCACCATTACTATAACATTCAGCTTATTGATTATATTTACATACCTTTATATTATATTTTGTTCCGAACTTTTTATGTTGATAACAATCCAGGACCACCGCAAATGTAATACATTTATTTTGTTCAATTAAAAATCAAATATTCACTTTGAAATTTCTGTACAAACTAAATTAAAAATAACATTTGAGATTTAATTTTAGTTTTTATTACTCTAAAACTGATTAAGGAAATTCAAATGAAATGTGAATGATTATCTTCCTTGTTAGTACATTCTCTACTTGTATAAAGGATTACAATACCATTTCCGATTTTCTATGTTACACATGTTCTCGTATAAATTTCGTCTTTCTCTATTTATAAATTTTTACATTAACTACTATACACAATCTCTAAACTTTCCCTAATATGAAACAAAATACAAATACAATAAAAAGTTAAAAATAAATTTTAAAAAAAATTTTCTAGTTAAAAAACTGTTAAAGTTCAAATTTTCAAAATATTTAATTCTGATAATTTCAAAAATTGCAAAAAAAGGTTGAAGAGTTTTACTCTTACAAAAAAAAGAATAATTTGTTTGGATCCATCTATTTTTGCTATTATCCTTTTTTATTTCCAATATATTGAATTAATCATTTATATTTTTAGCGAAAATTTTCAAATCGAAATAAACAGCGACAGGAAAATTTGATCAAGGAATCAAAAAAATATCCTGGGCAAAACCATTTTTTTTTTTTTTTTTTTTTAAGAAATTTGTCTTTATAAAAGTTCATAAAATGTAAATATTTACTGAACGTGCTTCTTATTGATTAAAGAGGAAATCCAAGAATAAATCTAAAACACCACAAAAAAAAAGGAAAAACAAAACACTACAGTAGAATAAATTCAAATGAAAGTGAAAGCTCAGAGACCTACTCAAAATAGCAATCCAAAAGGTAATTCATTTTAAATCGAAAATACACTTGGATTTTATTTTATTTCTATTTTTTTTTTTATTTTTTTTTCCTGTTCTGTTTTTTGATGTAAATAATTTTGTCGGTTTTCCTCATCTAAATTTTTAAAAAAAAAAAAACAAAGAATTTTCATTTTTCCTTTTCTATGCTTTTTCAGACTAAAGAAAATATAATATATAGATATTATTAAATATGTATATATTATTATGCATAGAGTCCTTTAAAATCCATTTTTGAAATTGAAAGAGAATCCTTGGATTGAGATTTCAGTGAAGAAATATTAATCTGCAAAAAAAATATATATATGGAATTTATAATGAAAAATTCCAGAGAATTTCCCTGCATACAACAGTACCTACCTATTCAATCTATATCTATAGGGTAGCAGGTAAATGTAAATTTTGAAAATGCCAAAGTGATTATTAAGATTTTCTTTTTGTACATATTGATATTACTAATGGCCTGTATATAGTTACTAAAAAAAAAAATTTTTCTTCAATTAGTTGAGTAAATGTTTTTTTATGATATTATGAAAATTAGAATAAAGAAAATCTCAATATCGAAAAAGATTTCATTTAATTTTGATATTTTAAGACTAGCTATTCAAATTCAGTTGTTAAGATTTTATAGAAGGACTATAAAATTTTGTTATTTAAAATTATTATTAATGTACCACATCTACCTTCTTAGTAAATTTTCTACAAAGTTGACATTAAAAAGAAATTTAATTTTCATTATTTCAATTATGAAGGTATACAAACCTATTACTCAAATATACATAATTTAAAAATTATTTAATTTTTATTTCTTTTTTTTTCTGAAAATCAAATATTATATAAAATTTAATTTATAATTAAAATTGAATTTAATTTTTATATTTAATGTTTGAGGTGATATAATTTATATTTTTAGAAGGACATTTTACAGAAATTTCTGAAACAGGATATTTTATATAACAGATTGTGAAGGCGAGTTAGTTATGATTTGAATTTTATGTGACATTAACAATTTAAATGCTACCAATTATTTTGCCATGATTTATGTGCAGTATATCTTACCTCAATGGTGAGTGTAGTAGAAGTAAGCTGAAACTTAGGTAGAAGAAGGAGTCAAAAGTGACTAAAGCTCTTTTGGATCATTGAGAACAGGGTTATGAGAACAGCACTCATAGAAACCATTTGAGAAGATCTATTCAATTAGAAGTCTCATTGTTGGCATTTAATTGAATGAGTAGGAATATTTTGTAACATACCAATCTTCGTAGATTTAAGATAGTGTTTATGTTTCTAAATTATGTTATTGACTCCATATTTGAAAATTATCTGAATTATTTTCTGGTTGAAAGAACCAATTGGGTTAATCTTTGGACCATTGAAAGGTTCCACTTTCCATTTCACCCTACATAATTCCTCATAGTATCATATTACTGAAGCACAAAATTACAGGTTTTTCACCACATAGCCTTAATTGGCTTGAGCCTTACCTCTCTTCTCGGGAATACTAAGTTTTATTTAAAACATATAGGACCACTTAGTTTTATAGTTTCAAAATTGATGCTCCTAATTTTCTAAACATCTTAGTTTTGCTGATGCCTCAAAGCCTTTTACTCTTATATCTTCCTCATCGGATTGCCTAAACCTATACAAAACGATATTAACAATTTCGTTTTTTGGTGTTCAAAAAATGGATTTGAATTGATAACTTCTAGGAGGAATTCTGCTCAGACAGTTTGGGTCAACTACCAACTAAATGGCTGTTTGCTTTCAAGAGCGAATTCTATTATAGGCATCGGATTAATACTTGACCCTAAACTGAGCTTTAAACTACATTATGATAAAATAGTGAGCAAAGCAAATTTTTCTTTAGGTTTCATTAAACGATGGTCTAAAGAATTTTCTGATCCCTATCTCACGAAACATCTTTATGTTACATATGTAAGGCCTACCTTTGAATATGCCGGTCAAGTTTGGTCTCCACATTACTTGACTCACATTAATCGAATTGAATCGGTTCAACGAAAGTTTTTACGTTTCGCTTTGAGTAACTTTTCGTGGAATGATCCATTGCGACTTCCACCTTATTCCCACCGTCTTAAGCTCATTGACTTGCAGTCATTGTCTGATCGGCGGGTTATTGCAGATATCTTTTTTAATCTTTTCGCTAGCCCCTGAAATTTCAAATTATTTGGTTGAAAGATCCAATCGGCATAATCTCAGAACCGTTGAGTTGTTCCACGTTCCCTTTAATCCTACTGAATTTGGTAGATTCGAGCCAATCACTAGAATGCTCCGTGAAGTAAATTCTAATTCTAGTTCCTTTGATCGACAAGTAAGTGTTTTAACTGTTAAAAAACGATTACGTTTTAATGTACAACTGAGACTCCCTAACAACAGTTGTTCTTTTTAGCTTTGATACTTTCGGCCTAACTTTTGGAAGTACTCTTAATAAATGTATGGCTATTAATATAGGTATTAACTTATGACTTTTACCCTTATACTAACAGCATGTGTCTGGTTTAGTTTATTTTTAGTTTTTTTCTAATCAATTGTGGTGGTGTTTTACTAACCCTACTGGATGATGACTTATTGCACAATTAAATGAAGCAAGCCTTCGTCTAGTAATAGACGTCTGATGTGTTTGTCCTAATCATAAACTTGACAGTGTAATACGGCAGATTTAAGCCAATTAATAATAATACTTCGTATACAGTCATATTTAATTCAATCTTTTTGTTTACCGCCACATCAGCATTTTGATTGTTAAAAATAGTTTCCGTAATAATTTATGTAAATCTAACTAGGTCAAATGTTGTTCTTCATAATTTTTTAGTTGTTCTCATTTCATTGATTGTAAAGTTCACAATTAGTATTAACTTAGCTTTTAATATATATTAATTTTTATAATTTATTTACAGTGCGGTTTATCTACTCCACTGCCAGGATATCATACCATCTATTTACTCTTCTAACAGCATGTTTTTTTATTTTATTTTTTAATGGTTTCGGTTTCTACTAGCTCCACTAAATGATGATAAATATTGCAGAAAAATGTAGCGAATTTGCTCTAAGCACTAAATCTGACAATATTAAATCATAACGATATTTCTAAGCTTAATATTATTTTTAATGCATGTAGTAGGTATGTTACAAATGTCTTTAAGAGTATTCTAGAATGCACATTTAATAATTATTTTAATATCTACTGGGCTTCCTTCTTACATTAATAAAAAACTCGATTTTGGTCAACATCTCTCTCAATTAATATTCGTCGGCATCAGATTGCTATAAGCCGTGCTTAAACGCACAGATTTTTTAGTAGACTATATGCTCGCTCTTCCACATTCGAGGAAGTTATGGAAATAAAATTTCAGTCGTATCCTTTAGTCGCAACAGCATTAAAATAAAATGTGTGCATCATACTTATAGGTAGAAACAAATAAATATTTTATGGTAGGATTAGTTACAATATTTTATTTTTTTATTGATTTATCTTAGGCAACAACCACATACGTAATACTTTATATAAAAAATAAAATTAAATTTAAATTTAGTTCTGGTTATGCATAAGCTGCGATTTGATAAATTAAAATTTTTGTATGTTAAAATGACTTAAATAATCTATAGTGCGACATCTACATTTCGGACTTATTTGGATCATGAAAATGTAAAAATGGCTGCTTTACTTTTATTTTACATTTGTGACGATGTGTGTATAACTTTATATGTGTAAAATTTTAAATTGAAATTTCTAATTGAAAGTTAAAAAATTTTGTAAAAATATTTAATTTCACTACGATTTCTGTTAAATATCTACCATTTAAAAAAAAATAAAAAAAATCTGTTGATAAATGACTTTGGAAATTGTACCGAATATTTTTCATTAACAGATTAAATATTATTATGATGATTTGTAAATTTAGTTTGTTTTGCTTTTATTTTTGAAATTTTCTTAGTTTTGGTATTTAGTTCAGACAAGGAAAGCCTCTATTTGAATAATTAGTTATTATTTTTGGGAACTTATAGAATACAATATTGTTGTGTCTTGAATAAGCTCAAATTAAAAATGGTACTATTCTATACTTTTTGGTATATTCACTATCGTTAAATCACACTGTTGCACGAAATATTTATCTTCCATTGTTGTCATAAGATTCTAACAATCTCTTTTCATGCTATATTATTATATACATACATCCATTTACAAATTTATAGATTAACATTGAATTTAGATAGACAACCAATTATAAGTCATTCAAATTTCTGAATGAAAATAAATATTATTATAATGTAAAATTTGAAAATAGTCCTTGAGAAAATGGTTCGAAAAAATAGGTATATTTTTTATAATAAAATAATATGCAAATTAGGATTGGATAAATTGAAAAGGACTCTTTGTGTAATATGTTTTTATATTTTCATTATTTTCAAATTACAAATATTTTAAAGTAGGGTAGGATAATGGTTTACTCTTATAATATCTATTTAAGTATAAAAATTAATTTTTTTATTATTAGAATATTATACTCTAAATTTATCCAGACATATGTAGCTTAGAATTATTAAATTAGAAAATCTTCCAATAATAAAAAAATATTCTGTTATAAAGGTAGTAGTTGAAATTTTATTAAAATGGCAAAAACACTCATGTCACTTCAATTTATTTAAAAAAAATTTAAATTATAAGATTTCAATAAAAAAAACATTTTAATTTATATATTATTATTATTATTCAATTATTATTATTGTCAATAGATTATCATCCGACTGCCAACTGTAAAATTCGACATTCGAAACTCGAAAATGATTTATTATTTTTCAAGTAATTACATATTGTTATTCGTTTTTATTTTTAAGTTAATTTTTTTAATGCCATGATAACATATGAGTGATATCTGTATAAATCTTTGTAGTATCTTTATTATTATCACAATTATTATTACTATAATAAATAATTCTTATTAGGTAGTATTATAAAATGATTTCCTATTGAACAAATAAATTAATAAATATTTACTATAGCTGAAAATATACAATATTATTCCCACTTCATAGAAAACATATACTCAAGTAATATTATAAAAGATTTAAATCATAAAATCTTCTACATTATTATATACATAGATATATTATGTAAGTTTATGTAAGTACACAATATATATAAATATTTGAATAATAGATGATAATAATTATTTAAAATCATTCATCAGAATAGTAGAATAATAATTTAGGTATATTTCAATAATAGTAAGCAAAATATTACAGGGCTATAAAGTACCATTTTGGGGAGAAACTGTGAGAATCACATCACAATTGATGATATTTCCAATATTTTATTTTTTTACTCCATTTTATCTAACCGACAGTTCGTAGTAGAACATTGAATTAATATTTGCCCAAAGATTAAATTTTTTTAACTTGTAATATCTCCACTTCCTAGATCAAATTTAAACAGTCATTATCGTTAAATCATTTTAATTTGATTCGATTTTGATTTTGAGTGTGACCTCTTAAAATGGGTAGTTAATGAGATAACTGAAATCTCCTCAAAATTACTACCTAATATATCATGTAGGTACAGCATACCACTTAAGAGCGTTTCTTATTTTATAATTACTAAATCAGGCATCCATAAGGACTCAGATGCTTTATTTTCATTACCAAAAGTTAAATCCCAATTAGCCCATTTAAGGCTGCGATGAGCTGAAAATAGATCACCGTTTACATAAAATTTAATTTCGTCTTAATAATGTAAGTATGTATATTACTTATATAAATGTTTGTGAATATTTTAACATATTCGTAATAATTTATTGAAATTCTAATATTCTTTAAATTATCATTACCTACACAGTGAAACTTGAACATAAAGTTAAACTATAAGAAAAAATAATAAAAGTATTTTAAAAAAATTGAAATATTTCACAGAATTGGAACCACGATTTTTTATAAATTTTAATTATAGATTTTTAAAACTGAATCTACTAGTAAAGCACTAATATTTTTACTTTAAAAATTTGTTTTCCATTTAATACCCTTGACAGACTATACTTCATTAGACTAAAATACTTCATTAATGAAGTAAAATCTTCATTTAGCATTAAATTAAGAAAAACGCCATCTGTTGGAAATTTTAAAACTAAATTTTTATTGAAAATCTAAATTTTTGAAAATATTAATTCGAATTATCATTTTCCTATTTTATTTTGGTCAAGTGGTTAAGATAATAGTATTATTTTTGAAAAAAAAAAATAAAAATAATTAAAAATAAGTGAAAATAATTGAAAGTAAACTTTCATTATAATATAGATACATAATAAAATGCCTAAAGACCATCCGGGTAACATTTAATTTTCAAAAGGATAATGTTCTATCCTAAAAAAACTTCATTACATTATTTCTACATCTGATAGAAAAGAATCTTATCAGGGCCTAATTATTCATCAGAGAGGCCTAAGTGTTTAGAAAATTGATTTCAATGACCATTATTATTAAACCAACCAATCAACGTATAGTATAGAGTATTTAAATTTTTTTTTTATTTATAGTAACATTTGCCTTCCATTAAATTTTTTCACACAAAGAATATTTCCCAAAAAATTTATTCTTTTTTGCAACAAAATAATTCTTAATAAATGATAAATCTGTTTTCTCTTAAGTTTAATTGTATTTCTTAAATAATTTAACAAGTTAAAATTCAAAATAACTTTTTTATTTTCCATTTTTATTGTTTATAAAATTATATAAAAAAAACTAATAATTAAGTAACTAATCTGTCACCACTTCATTAAACTTTACTTCATAATTAAGTTGAACTTCATAATGAAGTATAGTCTGTCAAGGGTATAAATCTCTTTATTACAAAATGTATTATAATTATCCTATTAACAGATTAAAAATTAAGTTGAACAATTCTATTTAAAATATAACAGCAAAATCTATCAACATCGTGTAATTTGAGGGTAGTTTCATAGTATCATCGTCGTATAGTATCAACCAACAGTAATAAATGTCGATAAAATTAAACTGACGAATTAATAACATATTTTGACTATATTGACTATATTCTCCAAACAGAAGGGTATGGTATACTGATATCTCCCAAATTGGGAAGATGTTTCATGCTGGTTTAATTGGGACAAGCCTCATGTTCCCCACTACGCTTGACAAACATAATACTAAATCCTTTATAGCTACTATAACAAACATAATACAGCAAACATAATACTAATACTTTCGAGTTAAAATATAGCCATCCAGGTATTATCTGTATTGCATTGCATTTAAGGACAAAAGATGAGGATCTAACATATACATAATTTGTGATAGTCAGGCTATTTAAGGCTAGTTAAAGCCTTGAAAGCTTTGTATTTAAATCGGATTTAAGTAAATATGTAAATTAAATAAAAATGAAACTATTCTATTTAAGAAGGCTTAGTTCCTGACAACAGCAGTAGTTTTCCACATTTAATGAGTTGATAAGCCAATAATTTGGTAAATAAATACTCGAAATATTGTAGATTGTAGTGTAAAATTGCAGTACCGTACTTAATTAAGCACGAAAAGGTGATTCTATCTAAGTTACTGTAGAATGTAAAAAAAAAAAAAGCTTTCTTATATCTGTTTTAAAAGATTAATAAAACCAGCTGAAGAAAACAAAAACACTATTATGCACAAAGTCTTGGACATGTGTGAATATAAGATAATGAGGAAGCAGATATCCTTGCAAAAACAGTTGCAAAGAGTCAATTCATAGAGCCAAACCTCAGTATTGTACAGTCAAGTATCTGCCTGCAAAGAATTGATTCCAATTGGAAAACAAAAGAAAATAATACCATATGGGATAGTTGTCAAGGAGGAGTATTACATCTAAAACCAAAATCTTTTTAAATGTACTACTAACAGATTAAATCAGGCAATCAGGAAGAATAAATCCAATGTCAGAATGCAGATATAGTTTATCATAGGACAAGAGCCACTCAACAAACATCTGCTCAAGATTGGTAATTGAAAAACAGGCAGATGCGGATTCTGGTAATAGGAATTTTCTTCTTATCTTCTATTTAATTACGATGCCATATGTCATCACTATAAAAGAAATATTAATGTACAAAACGATATAACTAATACTGTAGTTAGTGTAGAATAATTTTTGTTCATTTTTAAAAATCTTATTTATAACCTTTTCGTAATACCCAAAACTGTTATTATACAAATATTTTTTTCTAGTTTTCGCTGTAAACGATCGATAGACACTTTGAATAGAACGATGAACACTACCAAAATAAAATTATCTGAAGAGTATAACGTTTTTAAAACAATATTAATAACTTTTTTATTTTATTTACAATTTATAATGCCTTAACCTACAAAAAATTTTTATAAAACTGGTTTTGATTACTTTCTATGTAATTAACGTAAAGATCAGTTTGCTCTTTGTTTGTTAACTTTTCAACTTAAGTTTAGTTTGAAAAGGTATTAATTGTTATTTATACATTTCATGTATTGTGTTATTTCAATTTTTTAGTAAAAATTATTGAAAAAACCAAATCTATAATTATAATTGACAAGCATTTAAGGTCCTGCGCAGTAGACACCTTTTCATTTTATTTCGATTATCCTACTCCTTAATGAACTTCTAATATATATAATATATAAGATTATATATAAAACAAAAATGCGCACACAGTTGAACATTTTGTACACATCCGATTTTATTATTCAGCAAATACATTATGCATAAGTGAGAACTTATTAAAATAATAAACAAAAGCAAACAAATCAGTTATTACTAAATGCTTCTTACTATAGGAAATATATCGGAAATGAAGCAGTATATGAGGGACGTGTATTTATGTGTCCTAAATAAAACTTACTAACCACAAAACTTTTTATTAAACACGAGTGGTTTCTGCTATATCGTGCGAAGTCTATGTCAGTACGTAAATTATTGTTTTTTTAAAAACTTTAAATTTGACTTCAACTTGAAATATAATTACTCAACAGGGGCCACTAGTTAATTATTATATTTGAATATAAAACTTAACTTACCTTAATCTAACTTAATCTACAAAAACTATTTACTATAAGCTTTTTCTTTTGACAATAAGAGATTCTAGCTGTTGTTTAACCAACAAAACTCTCATTTTGTAAATGTATCTTTGAAAGGAATGCACATGTCGTATTTCATTAAGTCTCTGTTAATATTGTCTGGAGTAAATTCTATTTTTTTATTCGTAGCCCGTGTATTATAATGAAATAATATAGGGACGGAATTTTGGCTTTGGATATAGCCTTTGCTATCTAAATAAATAAAAAATTCGGGTGCTATAAAATCCGTTTTTAATATGCTTTCTCTGGATTCCTCGTTATGGTAAAATACATGTGAGATTAAACCACTTTCTGAGGTTTTTTGAGCTATATCGAACTAATTCCTAATCAATTTAATAGTAAAATTGTCGATCATCATATCTTTTTGACATATCTATTTGAATAATAATGGATATATCCAGTTTCAGGATTACGGGATTTGTTTATGCACACCCTAATGCATTTTCTTTCAAATTTGCGTAATTATTCCATTAGGCTACCACTGATATTGTACCAGATAGGAACTGCGTACGTTAGACTAGATCTTGTTAGTGTTTGATAGGCTATCACTTTGATTCTTGTGTGTATATAGTTTCATTGTAGAATAGTTTTTTAGAGGCCATGAATGCTTAGCTACCTTTTAAGACGGCGTTTTTAACTTGATCTGTAAATTACAGGTTTTATTAAGAAGCACTCCCAAATACTTTTTTACTTTTTTTATTTTTGTGTTATTTGCTGTTTTTATTGTAAAACCTTTCCAGTTTTTTTATGTTGTGGTTTAGATTACTGTATGTGTCTCGAAATAGGATTGTTTCGCATTTATTAAGATTTATTTTTAAAAGCAATCATATTTTGCAGTAATCAACGATTATGTTAAACATTTTCTTTACCTTATTTTGTACCATTTCTACAGCGTTAGATGCTGAGTAAAAAATTGTATCGTCTGTAAAGGCTAATGTATAATTTATTCCTTTTATTCTGTCTAATAATAATTTTAATAGCTCTATCAAGTAGATTGAGAAAAGGATACGTGAGTTAACCGTTTCCTGTTGGAGTCCGTTTTTAATTGAAAAATTTTTTATTTTTATATCTGGAAAATTGGCTATATAGAATTTGTTATTGTAGATTAAATTATCTATTAAGTTAATTAGAGTTTGTAGGAATCTTAGTTTTAATAATTTATATATCAATCCATCTATCCAAACACTGCTGAAAGCCTTTTCCAGAATAAATAAATACGATATGGTACTAAAAGATAAACAAGACCAGCTCATAGAAATCAATAAATTTTTGCTATTAAAAAAAAATGATAGTAGGTATAGGGGTAGGTATTTAAATTCCATTTTGAATTAAAGCCTCAAAATATAAATCTAAATTTTAAAATTAATATTTTACATAACACCTTGAACCGGCTGAATTTATGAATATCTAATTTACAATGATGCTCTAATACAATATAGTGTTATTGAATATTTACAGTTTGATAAATTTTAGTTTTTCTAAGAGAATTATTGAAAAATTAACACTTTTTATAAATTTAAGGTGTTATGTAGCTATAACAATAATGCAGGCATCTAAGACACAGAATGGTCTCTATTGAAACGTTAATGTTAGTAATAATAGATATAATAATGACTATCATAATATATTATAATAAAATTTAAAATAATAATAACAGTCATATTTTTTTACTAATAATAATATTAATAAGAAATTTTAAAATAAAATTTGTTAAATTTAAAATAATAAAATTACAATAGAATTTCTAAATCCTTTTACGTTAGTATAATGTATTTTACAGTTTATTATTTTTAAAAATTATAAATCAAAAATTGCTATGCCCAACTATTTAAAGAATAAATTATCAGTTGATTTTATAATATTTATTCAATTTCAATTATTATTACAAGTTTATTATTATTTTAAGATTATGAAATTACATAATCTATTTTTTGAATTTGATATTATTCTAATTTAATCTTTTTGATTGTTTATTCAGAAAATTTTATATTTATTCTTCGAAGATTTCGAAATTAAAGAAGATTCAAATAAAATTACATTTAGTTAAAGACCACAAATGAAACAAAGGAAAAATAATTATTATGATTTAAAGATTTTTAATATTCGTTAACTTTTTCATTATCTATGTCTCTTACCAAAAAATTAAATTTGAGCAATGAGCTAATAAATTGGAAAATAATTTCAGAATATATTCTTCCATAACTATTATAATATTCGATTTAATGAAAAAATTAAAAGTTAATCCGTGAAATTATTTTCTGCAGAATAATGTGATTGACTAGGTATTAATGGTCTCGAATTCAAATCCTGAAAATTTGCGATCATGAATTTTTATTAGCTATATACTTATCAGATTTCAAACGAAAAATGTGGGCACGTGCAAGAGATAATTGATGCATGAATATGTTTCAGTTACAAGCTATTGTATTGCATTGCAAATTATATGAACAGAATTCATTGGATTTCTTAATAACAGCAACATTTTTTAATCTATTTTCCATACACATTTTTTAATCTATTGCTGGAAAGTTAAACCAAAATCGATTTAAAAGTTTGTACCGAACAAACAAGAATGGTCGAATTAATAGAAACTGTTTAAAATTATTCAGGGCCCCAAAATTATTGATAATCACATATAATAACTTAACTCTCTCATTCCCATGTTGTTTACAACATGTATTTTTAAAACTTTACAGATAAAAGTTTAACCGTTATTTTGTCAAAATTTATTGAGTAACTGAGAAATTATTTTCGTCATCTCTATTGAGTACTAGTTTTTATGTATTTAGCGAAAGTTATCATTTAATTATTTCAGTTATAAGTCAAGTGGTTAAAGCAAAAATATTGTTGGTTAATTTTGTGATAATTTTTTTATTCATTCTCTAGATATCGATAATTTTATTTTTGTTGTTTGTATACAACATTAGGTGTCAAGTGTAGTAATTCTTTCACACCCTTAGCTACACATAAATTTTTTACTATGTCGAGACAAAGGGGATTGACAAACGACGAAGTACAAAATATTATAGAGTTTCAATGGAGTGATTCAAAAAATGAAGCTGATAACAAATCAGAGGTAAACCGACCATTGGAAAGTGTCCTAAATCACATTGGCGAAGAAATAACTGCTGGTGATTTTCAGAACTTAGTCGACGAAGAATTAATACTTGAAGATGTGATTGAGTTTATTGAGGAGGTATTCATTTGTTTAATTGTCTAAAAGTTCTAGATACATATTAGCGCGATCATCTTTTTTTAGAGAGACACTCCCCTACTTGAAGGATCCGAACTGGAAACTTCGCTAGATGTTTCGTCAAAAATTTATCTCAAAAAGTTAAAATGGCGTAAGAAGAGCTTTACACCAAGTAATACTGAGTGGAAATCACCACTAAATCCAATTAGCGAAGTGAAAACTCCGCTACAGTATTTCAAGATGTTTTTTGACGATTCGATGATTGCTAATATAGTAGATCAAACAAATTTATATGCCACACAAAGTAATTTCGCTAGAATGAATGTAACGGTAAAGGAAATGGAGCAATATATCGGCATTCTACTTTATATGGGAATTCTCAAATTACCTGAAATGAGAATGGTTTGGTCAGATGATCTTCGTATTCCGTTGATTGCCAATGTAATGTCAAGAAACCGGTTTGATAAAATAAAACAATATCTGCACTTCAACGACAACCAAACATGTCTTGGTAAAGATCAAACTGGTTATGACAAGTTACATAAAACTAGACCGGTGTTAGAAGGTCTCCGTTAAATTGTTTAAAGGTGGAACCAGACGAACACCAGTGTTTTGATGAACAAATAATTCCATTTAAAGGAAGACATATTTCAAAACAATACAATCCCAAAAAGCCTCA
This sequence comes from Argyra leucocephala, assembly GCA_963942445.1. Taxonomy (NCBI): domain Eukaryota; kingdom Metazoa; phylum Arthropoda; class Insecta; order Diptera; family Dolichopodidae; genus Argyra; species Argyra leucocephala. The sequence goes on from OZ012678.1 coordinate 121,115,569, forward strand.
TAAATGGGGTTTCAAAATGTTCACCAGAGCAGGCAAATCAGGAATTATACACGATTTTGCTATGTATATTGGAGATGGCACTTTTCCAAAATATGGACTAAGAATTTCTTCTGACCACGTTATTCATCTTGCTAAACATTTGACCGAAAAACAAAATTTCAAACTATATTTCGACAACTGGTTCACTTCAATCCACCTTATGGTAGCTTTACAAAGAAAAGGATTCTACTGCACGGGAACTGTTCGTGCTAATCGACTGGGTAAACGTGAGCTCGATAGTGACAAAAAATTAAATGACGCTGGACGTGATTCATACGATTATCGAGTGGAAAATACCTATAATTTGGTGGTTGTGAAGTGGTATGATAATAAGGCTGTACAATTAATATCAACAATGTCTGATGTGAAACCTTTACCAGAATGTCGACGATGGAGTCAACAAACAAAACAATTAATGGATATTCCACAACCGGCTGTTGTTCAACAGTACAATGCTTACATGGGAGGGGTCGATCTAGCATATATGTTATGCGAGCTTTATCGTATAAATCACCGTTCAGTAAAGTACTACGTGCGAATTTTTTATTGGACTTTGAATACTGCTGTGGTAAATGTTTGGCTCTTATATCGTCGTGACTGCGAAACGAATCATATGAGAAAACGAGATGTGTCATCTTTGATTCAATTCGAGACACATATAGCAAAAAGTCTTGTCTACTCAGAAGCTGGCGAAACAAGAAAACGTGGACGTCCAATTAGCCCTGTTTCCATGACACATAAATCGTCTCCTCCTTCCAGCCGATCAAATACCACTGGTTCCTCATCACCAAAAATTTTAGTAGAAGATGTTAGACATGATCAAGTAAAACATTTCCCAGAATATAAAACTACTAAGTCCAGGTGTAAACTTTGTAAAAACGGATATACAACTGTAGTTTGTAAAAAATGTAGTGTTCCTTTATGTTTTAATCCAAAAAGAAATTGCTTTTTTATCACAAAAGTAAAAAAAAAATTGATATATTAATACTATAATGTAATTTGCTAAATAAAATAACTGACATGATAGTGGCATATAAACACTATCTTTATAAACTGTTTTTTTTTATTCTAAAGAAGTACATATTGTGTAAAAAAAATTTTTATTATATCCCTCATGCCCAATGTTGTATATGTACAACAAATTCTGGAACGTAGACCTTTTGCGATGAAACCTGCTTCTTTGGATTTCTTGACCGACAATTACCCTAATTACATTTCGACAAAAATTCTATCTCGCACAGGGAAGAGATGGGCATGAGAGGGTTCTGGAACGTTGTTTATTTAACAAGATCTGTTTGTTGATATTAATTGTAGCTTTCCACATTTAATCAGCTTAGGTAACATAAAATTACTTGTTGGCTTATTGCAATGCAGTATCATATTGAATTAGTATAAAAGTAAATAAAATAATTATGGAAAAAAATATTTAATGGAATTATAAAACAACTAGCTATTCCCGGTGTAACATTCGCCGGTCTAGCATTAGCATTGTAAATGAAACAATTTATTTTAATTATTTATTTTCTTTATTTTCTTAAAAAACATCAATGTTTTAAATATTTTTTTATTACATAATAAATAAGTTAAATTGAAAAACTTAAAACTATAATTCACTTTATTTAATATCTTAAAAATGGTTTAACATTTTAATACTTATTCAAACATTTAAGTAAAAAAAAAAACAAAACATTTATTTATAGAATTTATATTTTTATTTCACTTCTTTTAAATTTTGGTTTTGACGTTTTGGTATGATGAGGTATGGCCATTATAGTAAAGGTTATGACTGGTTATGACCTTGTTAAATCATATCGAATCATATAAGCCATTTAACGAAGTATCATATGACATCATATGACTCCTTATGACTATTATAGTTAGGGGTAAAGCCAATAATTATGCTTTTTCTCTTATTGTTCAGTTTTTATTGTTATATTGTTATCCTGCTAGGGTCCCTGATGTAGGTAAGGGTAGTCTGTGATTTTTCTTTTTAAAGTTTTTTAATTTTTATGTGTACTAAATTTGCCGTGTATTGAATTGGAACTTGATAATAATGTCATAATATATTTTGTTTTTCTTGTTCTTAGCATATCGTAAATTTCGATTTATGATTCTCCATGTACAATATAATATTTACTCAATGCTACTGCGCATTTGAATTTATACTTTTGAATTATTTGTTAATAAAATAAATAAATTTCAATTTGTGGAATTTGTGAACATGGTCTGGGTGAGGTAAAAAGTATATTTTCTAAATTTACTATTTTTTTTACCGGTAAGTTTTTTTGCTGTAATATCGTAAAATTTTAACAAAGCTATTATAATAATATTCTGATAATTCAGTTTTTGTCTTTGCTACTTTGTTTTTTTTTTTAAATTAATTCATTTAATCAGATAGTCAATGGTATTGCTCAATAGGTGAATTATTTTTAGGTTAATTTTAATTTGTTTTTATCGTTTTGTGGTTTATGTCTTTAAATAAAATTGTTCACACTATCGTAATTCGTAATAGTTCTAATAAAGTTGTCTAATCTAGTTGAAAAAAGCTTCGTGTTGCAAAAGCTTTGTGAAAAAAGTTTAACAGACGTTTAAGCGTATTAATATATAAGATAATAAACGCTAACTGTCACACCTATAATACTTAATTTCTTCTTCATATTACATCTCAATTTTTTGATAAACAAAAACAATATTTTTTAAAAATTAAAGCATTTTCTTATACATTTTTTCAATCCCAAAATCAATAGACTATAAAATAATTTTTCTTATTCACATTTTTGTAATTACACGAAATGCCAAATTTCTATCCAAAATTGTTTGCTAATGGTCAAGCCAGTGAACAGGATAGTTAAGAAATGTAAGAATTATTGAAAGTGATTAGTAAGTAGTTTTGTAAGTATTTTGTTTGTACTTAATTTTTTAAAAGCGAATGTAAATGCACTAATAAATAGATCATATTAAAAACAAAAATTAAGTTATAAATTAAAATTAAATTAGTTAGTTATGTATTGGTGATCTATTATGTTAAACATATCATAAATAAAATTCAAATCCATCACTAAATAGATACAATCACTTTTACTTCAAATTCTAGATATAAGTCCATACAATTCATTATTAAACAGTATTTAATAACATTATGAATTGCAATCAAGGTCAAAGCTTAAAGTAATACTTTATTCAAAACAAAAAAAATAATCAACGAATTATTGTACTAAGTGAATTTCAATTTACTAAAACTCCATTAAAAATATTCGTAAATTGTATGTTATTATTGGAAATTAGAAAATTATATTGGAAAACTTTAATTTTTATCTAATAAAAACAATAATGAAAAATTTTTTGATTATCATAAGGTCAAAAAATTTGTTAACTAGTCGATTCTAAAAACAACACAAATATTATTAGGTATATAATATAATGAAATATGTATATATAGAAATAACTGTAAAAAATACTATCTATCGTAATTTTAAATAACTAGAAAAACTTTTTCAATTTGTGTCCGTCAAAGAAACAAACACCTTAAACTAATAATAATTACCTACACATCAAAATACCTTTTATGAATAGTTAAAATTAAAATTGTTTTTAATATTTTTGACAGTACACTTGAATAGGAGCAATTTTTGAAAATCATATATCAGTATAAAAAAGATAATTATATTTTAATAGTTAAATTTTCTATTGTTCATCAGTTGGCAATGGCTCTTGAAGATCACACTAATAAACTTGAGAAAAATAATACTTATAGAAAAATAAATCATAAATAAAAACTTCAAAATATTAAGTAAATGCAAAAAATTTATGTTAAAATACAAAATTGAATAAATAAAAATGAATAACTTAACGAATCCTGTTCATTTGGATCAGTAAGTGTTAAAATGCTAATATTTCTTTTGTTAAGTATTTGAGATGTAAAATTTATACAACTTGAATACAACCAGGTCAAATAAAAAATATTATACCACAAAATGTAGAATGGACATACAAAAATTAAGCCACAACATTTTCAACAACTCATCTTATTTCTAAGAGTAATCAAAATTACAACTGAGTCTTACCATTAAGCCTTATTCAGTGGAAGATGTGCATATGTATGTATGTATATTTATATAAATTTATTTTAAAACCGTTTCATAAATCTCGCAAGAACCCCCAATAACAATAACACAATTGTTGATCTGGTCGAACACTACATGTCATCGTTACTATTATGTTATGTTTTACTATATTGATCAAAGATATTCAAATTTATAATGTCGTAATGAGATTACTTGGTTATTTGCTGCACTCTTTTTTTCATAAATATGATAGAATATTGTTGTATGGTCTAGGTAAAACATTTCTAATAATACAGATTAAAAGATTTAGGTATATCACTAATTTTAATTTATACTTATAGATAGATAAGGCTATATTAACAAAAATATAAACAGTTTATAAAATATAGAGAAAATAACAAATGAAGTAAAGTTAATAAGTGCACCAAAAAAGTAAATAGAAATTACATAAATGCAATATTTCAAATTAAAAATCAAAAATTAAAAATCTAGTAAAAAAAAAACAATTAAAATAACAGATCATAATGTAAGAGAAAAAAAAATAATAAAAAAATACCTACATTAGAAAAAACAATTTTTAGAAATTACACTTCACTCGGTATAGAATATATAATATTCATTTTAATATTACTTAAAATTATTTTTATTAAAAACGAAATAACTACAGGTAGTACTTTTGGTTTATTACTATATTTGCTATTATAGTTTACATAATTCCATTTTCAACTTTGTTTTTTTTTTTGTTTTTTTAAATTATGTTTAACCTTTTTTAACCTCATGTATAGGTTGTAGATACAGTTGGCTGTATTATTAGATTAGATTATTTTATTTTCATTTTATTTTATTATACTTAACACAAGCATATTACAAAAAATATTTCTTAAAATTAGAATAAAAATTAATATTAAAACAACAAACATAATTTTTAATTTAAATATAAAAAAAGAAAAAAGAAATTAATACTATCATAATTTTTTAATATTTATTCAATAACTTTTACTTATTTATGACGAAAATAAGAGGTTATGGTAACAAAGAAAATAAGTTAATTTTAAGTTGATCCTTATTCATAGAAAGATTAATGTTGTCTCTGTATCTGTTAACTAAGATAAACATTCTGTTAATAGGTTCGAACTTACATTAATTTGTACGTTGATGAACAACATTGAATATATTTTCAGAACGAAAACGTGTACTAATTTTGCGATGATTATTGATCTTATCTTTGATAATTAGTGAATTAATTTTCCCAAAATTATTCATTAAATACGACATCAGCAACTATTCTTCTGGATTCAAGAGTTTTTAAGTGTAAAAGTTTTAGTCTGTCTCTGTAAGGTAGTAAACGTATAGGATCATACCAAGGAAGGTTTCTTAAAGCGAATCTAAATAACTTTTTTTGAATAGCTTCAATCCTATTGATATGGTCGACATAGTTAGGTGACCATATTGGGCTAGCATATTCTAGATTTGAGCGAACTAAAGAAGTAAGTAGAGATTTAATTACATAAGGGTCAGTAAATTCTTTTGACCATCTTTTAATGAAGCCTAGTATTGAATTTGCTTTATTGACGATAATGTTGAAATGTTGTTTAAATGATAATTTATCATCAAACATGACCCCGAGATCATTAAAACAACTAACTCTCTTGATAATCTTGTTATCAAGGTTATAATTCGAAATTATCGGAGAAGTCCGACGAGTGTAACTGATTTGAGCACATTTCTCCACGTTCAATTTTAATCCATTGACGTCACACCAGTTTAAGAACAAATTAAGATCTTCTTGAAATAAAGTAACTTAATTAGGTGACCTAATTGACTTAAAGATTTTGACATCATCAGCATATATGGATACGCGGCTATTTCTCAAAATTATTGTTACGTCATTAATAGATAAAATGAACAGTAATGGTCCTAAGTAACTGCCATGTGGAACTCCAGAATTGGCATTGTATGGATCAGAAATACTTGATCTAAAAAATACATTATATGTTCGGTCAACTAGGTACGATTGCATCCAATTTATGAATGTTGGTGGAAAATTAAGAGTACACTGAACAAATTTTTACTGTTTTTTCAATAAATCGGTTGTTGAATCGGTTGTAAAAAATGCCAATAACAATATTTGTTAAATTAATAGTATTTTTTATTATTATAGAATGATTTTTTAACACAAAAAAAACAATAAAAATTGTACCTATATTAATACAATATTAATAACAAAAATTGTTCAAATAACAGTTTTGGTTATTAAAATTATAACATAATTGTGAATTTAACAATTTTTGTTGTTACAGAATCGTTGTTAATATAATAACAGAAATTGTTAAAATTTGTAATTAAAAAGAAAACTATTGTTATTAATTCAATAATTAAAATCATTAAAATAAGAACAAATTGTATTTTGACAGTCGAAATTATTAAAAAAACAAAACTTGTTATTAAAACAATAGTTTTAGTATAATTTTAGCTTTAATTTAACAAACATTTCTTAAAATGAGAAAAAGATGTTTTCAAATTTATAAATTTTTATTCAGTTCAAAAGTAATCGCAGGATAAAAAGGACGTTTTGCTAAAGTTAATTTAAAAGTTAATAAAAATGTGTAAAAAAGAATAAATACCATATTGAATAAAAAATACTTATTTAATATACATATAAATTTCTTAATATAATTATTGAATGAACATATAGCTAATTGGAATAAATTTAAGGAAATTTCTAGAGGTAAGTTTTATTTTATATTAATTAAGTGGAATAGTGCAATGATTAATATTTAAATTATATTGTATTTTCTTTTTTTGAGAAATAGTTATTGGAATCACATGTATATTGTGTAGAAGAAAAAGTATAGTTTGTATTTCAATGGCAAACCGACTTAAACTTGATAAGTTCAAAATATTTTTTGTTATTACATTAATTATATATACGCTGAGAAATTAACTTAACGAAATTTTTTTTGTTTTAGATTAATTGACCTATAATCATCATTCATCAAAATAGTTATAAAGACAAAATTAAAGAATCTGCTGTTAAATCCATGATTGAATTTATTGCAACTGATAAAGTAACACATAGTAAGTTTTTTTTTATGAATACAAAAGTGTTTAACAAAGTAAGATTGATTTCATAAAAAATATAATTTATATAAATATAATAATAAGTATTTCTCGTATTTATTATTTATTATGCTCCATATATTGTACAATTAATTCTTTTAAAACTATTTACTTAGATACAGATATATAATTATCTTTACTACAGTTGATTTGTATTTTTTTATTTTTATTTAGAAGTTTTCGAGTTTAATACTATAAATTTAAAGGAAAATTGGAGATGAAAAACCTTTTTGAATTTTTGTTTTGTAAAACTTAACGCTAACTTAAACAGTAAAACCTATCTATAGTAAAATCTATACGTACGAACTAAACTAGCCTAATTTTTTTTTAACTTAATTTAAATTTCTGATCAGAGGATTTTCTGACATGAACAGTTCCGAGTGGAACTTTACAGTTAAATAACTTATTTTTTCTAAAATTGTATTCATGCTGGCTTTATCATGCAGCTTTTTGGTTGAATACCATCTGGGAAGATTGAATACAAGTTTCAAAAGTTTATTTTGCGCAATTTGCAATTTTTGGTATGACTAGCTGCACAATCTCCCCAGACTGGTGCCGCATATAACATTATTGGTTGAAAAATTACCTTAATAAGTATCAATTTGTTTTCTGTGGATAAGATTGATTTTCGGTTAATAAGGGGATACAACATGCGAGTACATTTGTTAATTTTATCAATAGTGTTAGAAGTTTGCTTTTGAAAGGTTAGCCTTTTATCTAAGGTAATGCCTAGGTATTTAATAGTATCGGCCCAGTTAATTTCGTCATTTTGCAGTTTTAATGGTATAGAAGGTAAAAGAGAGGCTTTCCTTTTTTTCGTAAAATAAATTGATACTGTTTTGGAAGCATTAATTTTTACTCTCCATTTTGCATAATAACTAGAGAGCTTATTGAGTGAATTTTGTAGGTTTGTTAATATGTGATTGGGATTAGTGCCAGCAGAGTAAATTGCAGTGTCATCAGCAAATACTGATATTTTTGTAAACTCTAGCCTAGGGATATCTGCAGTGTAAGTGTTGTACAAAATTGGGCCAAGTACCGAGCCTTGTGGAACTCCTGCTTTAATTTCATACAAATTGGAGCATGTATTATTCAATATCACACGAAATACTCTTTGATGAAGAAAGTTTTGTATGATTTTAATTAAATATATAGGAAATTTATAGACTTCTAATTTATGAAGCAAGCCAGAGTGCCACACAGTGTCAAAGGCGGAATTTATGTCAAGCGCTACTAGACCAATAGATTTGCGTTCTTCTAAGTTGGATTTAATGTAATTTTTGACACGTAGAAGAGGGTGAATGGTACTATGCTTTACCCTAAATCCAAACTGTTCGTTTGGAAGAATTTTTTTAGCTGAAATAAACTTTTCCAGTCTAATTTTTATGAGTTTTTCAAATATTTTTGAGAAACTGCATAGTAAGCTGATAGGCCGAAAACTACTTAATTCCTCCATCGGTTTTCCAGGCTTAAGAATCGGAATAATATGAGCTTCTTTCCATATATTCGGGAAATAACCTAGTTTTAAACAAGAATTGTAAATCAAAATTAGATATCTTTTTGCGTTTAATGGTAATTTTTTGATACATAGATTAGATATGTGATCTGAACCTGCAGATTTTTTAGTCTTTAATTGGGCAAATATTTCATTGACAGATTTCAGTTCAATTTGTTCAAAGGATTCTATTTCAGCTTGATCAATTTTGCTTACAGATTCCTCCACCATAAGATTTGTATCATGGTCGCTTGTGTTGTTGTTCACGGCGTATTTGTTATAAAAATTTTTAGCTAATGCATTTGCTTTATCAATATTCGTGTAAAATGTGTTACTGTCATCCTTTAGAGTACCTATAAATTTATTTTTATTTTTTAAAACTTTTGAAATTTTCCAAAAAGGTTTTGACGATTTTTTCAAGTGCTTAAGAGTATTAGACCATTTCATATTTCGAAACTCACTTATTTTATGTTTTAAAAAATTGTTGAAGTGTTGTAATTGAGCATAAAAAATTACATTACGACTACGCATCCACTTTCTCCTAACAGTGTTTCTATGCCTGATTATATTTATTATATAGTCAGGTAATTTTTCGGTGTATTGCTTGACTATTTTCATGGGTACAGCCAATTCAGTTGCTCTTTTAATTTTGTTGTTTAAATTAGATATCATATTGTCTATTTGGTAACAATAGTCAACAGAATCATTATTATTGGTATTTAGTTCCATTTTAAGAAACTTCTGATACAGATACCAATTTGCATTGTTAAAATCCAAATAAGTACGATCATGTGATATAGTTTGTTTGCTAACGTTTAAAGTAACCGGCAAGTGGTCAGATGACAGATCATTAATTGTAATAGGTTGGGAGCAATATTCTGGTATGTTAGTTAAAAATATATCTAGTGTAGAAGGTAGTGTATTACTATTATAAGGAATATAGGTATGGTCAAAAGGATATAATAATGTGAACCTATCACTTAGTAATAACTGATATAAAATATTTCCCCAACTATTAGCCCGGGCACATCTCCACATTCTGTGCCTGCAATTTATATCGCCTCCTATAATGAAGTCACCTGTAGTTCTTGAAATTTTTAGTAGATCTTTTTTGAAGTCATTTTTATTTAGATTTCTTACGTTCAGGCTACTTATGTAATTTTTAGTGCCGGAAAAATAGACAGAAAAAAGTTTAATTTTCTTGTTATCATTTAATGTTACCTCTATACCAATATTTTCTATTAAATCCAACTTTAAAGGTTCAATTAGTTTATGCTTAATATCTTTTCTAATAATTATTGCTACACCCCCACCACTTGTTGTAAGACGATCTTTCCTATATATATTAAAGTTCGAGTTTTTTAGGATAATATTATTGTTAAGCCATGTTTCACATATCAAGCCAACATGAATACCATTTTGTAACATAAAATTGAACAATTCATGGTTTTTGTTCTGAATAGATCTAGCATTCCATGTTAAAATATTTAGTTTATTACTAACATTCATTTTGAATATAAGTATTTAACCGAAAGTTCAGTTATAACCGAAAATTGTTCAGCCTTATTTTTGCAATTACTTAATTTATTTAATAATTCATTAGTTAAATTTAATATTTCATCAACAGAAAAAAGATCTGAATTATTTCTTATATTATTACTACTATTACTATTGAAATTATTATTACTATTACTACTAATACTACCTGCTGGAATTTTATTGTTATGACAGCTTAGACTTGCAGCAGTGTTACTATTGTTGTTCTCCCAAAAAGAGTTTGATCTACATACAACATTGTAAGGTAATGAATATGTGCTTCTATTATTGTTGTTGTTGTTGTTACTATTGCTGTTACTATTGCTGTTTGTCTTGTAGTAAAGAGTGTTTGGAAAAAGTACATTGTAATTACTTTTACTCATAGTTGCATTGTTGTTGTTGTTTGACACTGGGGTATTTTGTCTTACTTTATTGTTGCGACCCAAAAGAGAGATATATGTTTTCTTATTATCACAAATACTATCAGTGGAATGATGTTCACCGTGACAATTAGCACATTTTTTAATTTCTTTGTTTGTACAGTCAGTAGTTGAATGACTGCCGGCGCAGAAAGCACATTTTGTATTTACGCTACAGTTACGTGAATCATCTGGCAATTGTAACATTGTGTGATTTTTTTATTGGTGGTTTTACGTTCCCATCTAACTTTAGTGTTGAATATATAAGTAAACTTATTACGTAATTCGTTTAACTTAATTGAATTTTTTTCTAAATATACAATATATAGTTGTAAATCATTATATAAATTAGTGTTTTTATTTATTGATTTGATATCCAAACATTTTAAACCTTTTTCCAATAAGTTATTCTTCAAATCAGTGCAATTGTAGTTGTCCAATCCAGATAATACAAATTTTAGTGGCTTAGTGCTTTTCGATTCATATGTAAAAAACTCTAGATTGTTTATTTTTAGTTCGTCGAGTGCTTTTGTGTAAGATTCATTTGTGTTACAATACAGTTTTATACCAATTGAAATGGATCTGACATAATAATCATTTACACCAATTTTTTTTCATAAATTCGTGAATTGTTGAAATTTTTTGTTTTATTATAGTTATTGGTGGTGGACCATTTTTCTTAGAATCAGTGTTTTCAACATTATTTTCGCATGCGTCCTCCATACACGTGCTTTCATTGTCATCATCAATAGTTTGTAGAGGTAAGTAGTAATTACTCTCAGAAGTTTTCTTTTTTTTTTGTGAATTGTCAAAATCACTGTTATTATTTATTTTAAAACTTTTCGCCATGTTTGTGTCTTTTTGCAAAAAAGCCACATTAATTTCATTTGAAATTCTTTTCCTTTTTCGAATAATTTTGAGATTTGGAATTCAAATAATTAATTTTAATGTTGTAAATTACAATTATTTTTCTATAATATGTTGTATGAACAAAATAATTTCTTTTAATAACTTTAGAAGTTTTCTCGATGCAAGCAAAGGGAATACTGTATAATAATAAGTACATCTATTAAAATTAATCTTCTTGTTTTGTATAATATAAAATAAATTTACTCTATTTCTTTTTAATTACAGATAGGAAATTATTAACAACGTTTTACTTATTGCACCACATACTAGTGACCACCCACAGCAAGAATTGTTCTTATTGTGGCAAATAAAGAAAAACTAAACATAAAAAAATTTGGATTTGCGATTCACAAAATTCTTTTGTAATTATTGATAACACAGTTCAACAGCTGAAAGAATTGTTAGAAAAACGAATTAAAGAAAATCTGCCAGTTCAACCGTTACTAGCAGGAACTGTAGATGGTTATAAAGAAATGTGTTTAAAAAGAAGTGCTTTATATATATAAAAATTATTAGCAAATAAAAAAAAAAATTTTTTAATTAAATATAATGCATTGTGTTTCATTTAAGACATCCCAAAAAAAACTGTTATAAAAAACTATAAGTTTAATAATTATTATTCAATTTTCTTTATTGATGTAGAAGATTAGATCCGTTTATGAATCAGAGTTGAATGGATATTGTGTTTTTTGTTAGGACAACTTATTTTTAAAATAACAACTTGTATTATAAAAATAATAAAGCGGTTTGTAAAATTAATAGCAGAATATTGTCCTTGCTATTAAAATAACAGTTCAAGTTGCTAAACCAACAGATTCATTATTACATTTACAATAGTGTTTGTTAAATCCACAATTTTAGCTATTAAATAGATAACCCTTCTTGTTAAATTGACAACTTCTACTGTTAAATTAAAAACTTTTGCCTATTAAAATAACAATTTTGTTATTATATTTACAGTAATGTTTATTAAATTCACAGTCTTAGTTATTAAAGAGATAATGCTTTTTGTTATATTAACAACTTCCACTGTTAAATTAAAAACTCAAGTTGTTAAATCAACAATTTTGTTGTTAATTCATATTAATTTATGCTCTCTCTTTTTTCTCTCAATGGTTATTACTTTAACTACACTGGTGATTAATTTAATAACGATTTGTTATTGGACGTATTTTAATAACATTTTTGTTAATTTAATAACGATTTTATTAATTTAACAGTAAAAATTTTTTCAGTGTAGCAAGCTTCTTTTAGTAATAACATTGTGTGGTAGAATATCAAACGCTTTACTCATATATCAGTGTATATTACATCAGTTTGAAAACCAGCTTCCATTGTGTTGAAAAAAGAAGAGCAACATTCTACTAAGTTAGTAACTGTTGACCTATTTTGGCAAGAAGATAAAAAGATTAAACAGGTTTCATATATAAAATCATAAACTATCTTTTCAAAAACTTTTGGGATACAAGATAATTTATCAATAGGACTGTAGTTAGTCTTTTTTGTGCACTGGTCTCATAAACGACTTTTTCCAGTAGTTTGGAAATATGCCAGATGCCAAAGGACAAGTGAAAAGATTTGACAATGGTTATTCAGAAAGAAGTTATTCAGAAGAATTTTTTACACGATTTCAGGTACATTATCTGGCCCGGGAAGAGAATCATTATTTAATCGATCTAAGTAGGATTAAATTTTTAAGCTTGAAAAGTCAGCTTCAGGTAATGCAATAATATGAGAATTAACAGCCATTAAAGAATCATAGCTGTCTGGCTCACAAGTGTTGCCTTCAAAACAACTTGAAAAAAAGGTTTTAAAGAAATCTGCAATGACTGTCGCATCATTGGAGGAATTATTATTATACGACATTAACGCCGGAAACTGATCTGATTTGCGTTTGGAATTTACAAATTTCCAAAATATTTTAGGATCGCGTTTTATCTGGGTAGATATCCCGGATAAATAATTTCTGTAGTTAAAATTCAGAAGGCTTTGATATGAATCAAAAAGATTAACAAAGTTATTATAATTTGAATCCCTCCTATTTTTCATATATAAAATCCATGACCTGTTCCTTTTATTTTCAGTTTTTTTAATTCCTGGTTAATCTAAGTGGGACTTGATTTTATATTCCTCTTACGAATCAAAGGAACAAATAAATTAAATCCGGTTAATAAGATCTCATAGAAACTCTTAATTGCAAGACCGAGATCAACTTGAGATAGTATTATTTTATAATTAAGAGACAAAAAATAGTTATTGAGTGAAAGGTAATTAGCTTTTATAAAATTATATTTATAGAAGATTTCAGAACTTGATGTAAGAGGACTATTAAAACAATAGGAGAAGCAGAATGGAGGATGATAATTATCAATAATTGAAAGAGGCATACGAATATTATTAAAATACAAATTAGACCAGATCGGATGCAAAAACTAAATCCAATTGTCTGTTACAAGAATTTTTAATTTGTGAGACTTGTTGGAGATTAAAAGAATTAAAACCATCAATAATTTCCATTCCAGAAGCCGAATTAATTTGACTCGGTATTAAATATCCTTCTTCCTCATTAAAATTCCAACTTACATTTGGGAAATTAAAGTCACCTAATATAAATATTTCAACAAATGAATTCATTTTAGATATAATAGAATTAATTGCTATTGACAATTTTGAATAAGTATCAAAACTAGGGGGAATATAACAACAACCAACAAAAAGTGCTTTTTTATCAAGATTTATCTTAATAACAATAATTTCAAGGTAAACGAATTCAGGAAGTATGGATTCTTCAACTTGGAAAGAGGTTTTTATTGCAATAAGAACACCACCACCTTTTGGTACGATGAAGGCATTATTATTTGAATTGACTGATTTTTGATATCTATCTTTTCTGAAAACTATAAAAGAAGAATCAAACAACTCTAAGGAATTTGTCGAACTTTTAAGCCATGTTTCTGTTAAAGCAAAAATATTTTAGTCCAAGATTTTGGAATTAATAAAAATGAGGAGGTCTCACTACGTAAGCCCTTGACATTTTGATAATAATATGTCAAAGTATGGCAAGAGTAATTAGTAGAATGATTATTAGAAGAATTAGTTAATTGCACTATGATTTAGTAGGCAGTTTTAGATTATAACCAATTACACCACATCAAAAGACTTTATATCACAAAAAAATAGTTTAAATATTATTTTGAATTTAAGGAAAATACAATTTTATTTGGAGGACTTGCATTTCTGCAACATTTGTCTGAACTTCATATTTAACCAAAGTGTTCTCTTTTACAAACAAAAGTAGCCATACGCAAAATTTGCATAAATTTTTCCAAAAATTTGTATGGTGTATGTCAAAATGTCAAAAAACAAAATAAACAATACTTGTAATCTGTGCTTTAAAAAAATTAATTTAAGGAATAATAAATTATTATATTGTAATGGATTTTGCAAAAAGTGGATGTGCAGTACATGTACAGGATTGGATAATGAAGGATTCAAGATATATACCACTGATCCGGAGAAACATTGGTCATGCAATATCTGCATCAATAGGAAGCGCAAACCGTCAATGGGAGCTCCAAATGAAGCTGATTCCATTAATCAGAAATTGGAGACAATTATCAAAAATCAAAACCTTTAGGGATCAAAACTTCATGAACTCACCAAAGAGGTCAGGCAAATGAAAACCTTTATTGATTCCCTAATTGATGAAAACATGATACTGCGACAGGAAAATAAACTACTAGAAGAAAAAGTCCATAAAAACTTAATACAAATAGAGAAAATCAAACAAAAGAAATATACAAAACAGATTGAGGTGTGTGGTGTCCCTGATGTAATGAGGAAGGAGCATCCAATTCAAATTTTCAAGAAAATTTCAACTGAAGTTGGGATGGATATTGATGATAAGGATATCAAGGGCATATACAACAAAAAAAAACTCCAAATCAGGTGAGCCGCAAATATTAATATTTAATTTTAGTACATTGGATGTCAAGAACAACTTGTTAAAGTTAGTTAGAAAAAAAGAATTAACAACAGAAATATTTGAACATGGAGAGCAGTGCAAAGAAAAAACTACAATTTTCATAAATGCGCTCATTTCATACGCAGCTCACGCCATATTTCAAATATCTCCATAAAAAAGCAAGAGATATAAAAAAAAATAAAATCATAGAATTTACGTGGGTACGTGAAGGCAAATTATTTATCAGAAAAAATTCAAATAGTAAAATCATACGTGTCATAGGACATTCAAATCTTGATGCACTTCAATGATATAGAATATGAATTGCCGATCAATGCCCTCATTGAAACAGATTTATTTAGTATTAAAGACATCAAATTTAGTAATAATAACTCACTTAAAATATTATATTTAAATACTAGAAGCCTAAAATATAAAATTGATGAAATAACACACTTATTGAATACTATTGAACAAACTATTCATGTTTTAATATTCACTGAAACGTGGATCTTAGATAATGAGTGTGACTATATTGATATAAAAAAATATTCCAAAGTATTATCATGTAAAAACTCAAGACGAGGTGGTGGAGCGGGAATATTTATTATCAGTGAGTTGAAATATACAGTCTGTAATATATATTGTGATGAGTATAACAGCTTTGTCAGCATAAAGTTGGATGATGGTGCAAATGAACATAACATTGTGGCTGTTTATAGGCCTCCAGAAAACTCATCAAGCCATATCCATAAATTATTTGAAGTATTAGGTTCACAACTGGAAAATTTAACGAATAAAAATAGCATAATTATAGGAGATTTTAATTTTAACATTAAGAATAACAAAGATGAGGTTGTTGATACATATAAAACGATAGTAGAATCCAACGGATACTACTTCTGTAGTGAAGAGATTACTAGACCTGAATCTAACACTTGTCTAGATCATATACTTACTGGAAATCCAAATGCAGACATACATATTATGCATTTTCACCATGATATATCAGATCATCTAGGTATTATAGTAGAACAGAAAAACATAAGCATCAAAAAGGAAAATAATAAGCTAACTAAAACTAGTCAGCTGTATAAAAAAATTAATTATAACTATGTCAAAGATCAATTAAACGAGTACATTATGAAAACAACAGATGTAAATAAAATGGTGGTCAACTTGACGTCCAAGTGTAAGCAAATAATTGAAAGTGCTACCGTTGTGAAAAAAAACCAAGTATTAAAGGCAAGTATTCAGTACCTTGGATAGATGATGAGTGTTCAGAAGTTATTCAAAGGAAAAATTACTAGTATAAAAAACATGCCCAAAATCGGGAGTCAAAATATATCAAAGACAAGTATAAGTTCTGGTTAAACAAAGCAACAAATCTCAAAAGAAGAAAAAGAGAAGAGTTTGATGATAATCGATTTCGAATGGCAGGTAATGATGCCAAGAAAAATTGGCGCTGTATTAAAAATATAATAAACAACAATGAAAGAAAAGTAAACGAATTTTGCGCCGATAGTAAAATGAGTGTAACACATAAACTCGAAAAACTTGAAAAATTTAATAAGTTTTATGCTACAATCGGTGAGAGTTTGGCAAAAAACTTTGGAAGTATATATTTGCCAAAATTAAAAACAGATAAGGAATTTAAATTTGAAAAGTTAAACACTTTTGAATGTAAAAAACTGATAAATGGATTATCTAATACTAATGCCTCAGGGGAGGACTTAATGTCTGCAAATATATTGAAAATGGTAAAAGATGATATGGCTGTTAACGTAATGAAATTAT
This sequence comes from Argyra leucocephala, assembly GCA_963942445.1. Classification (NCBI taxonomy): domain Eukaryota; kingdom Metazoa; phylum Arthropoda; class Insecta; order Diptera; family Dolichopodidae; genus Argyra; species Argyra leucocephala. The sequence continues at coordinate 121,132,912 of OZ012678.1, forward strand.
TAAATAAGTCACTTGAGAGAGGTATAATGCCAATATGTCTAAAAAATAAAAAAGTTATACCAATATATAAGAATGTAGGTAATCTGAATGATATTGATAACTTCAGACCTATTTCGATTTCTTCAGTATTTAGTAAACTGATTGAGACTGCAGTCAATAACAAGTTTACTGATTATCTCAATAAGAACAAATTAATGTGTAATCAACAATATGGATTCAAGAAGAAATCTAGTACCCAAGCAGCATTATTTGATGTAATAACGCAAATTCATTCGGGATTGGATAAAAAGAAGAAGCTGGTAGCTGTGTTTTTTGACGTTGGGAAGGCTTTTGACACAGTAGATAGAAATACACTTCTACGAATATTATATGAACTCGAAGTAAAAGGGACGGAATACAACTGGTTCAAAAGTTACTTATCGGAAAGAATGCAGTACACAGAATGTGATGGGTTGAAAAGTGCAGCTGTAAAAGTTGAACATGGTGTAATACAGGGAAGTTCACTCGGACCTACGCTATTTTCTTGTTACATAAATGGTTTATTATGCACAAAACTAAATGGTAAGCCATTTGTTCGCTGATGATCTGGCCATAATCTATGAAGAAAAAACAAACAAAGAATTGGAAGAATTAATCAACATGGACATTAGTGAAGTTCACCAATGGATGGAGCGACATAAGCTGACAATAAATACAGCTAAAACAAAATATATGTTTTTTAAAAGAAAGACAGGTGATGCCTTAAATATTTACTATAACAAATGTAAGTTGGATCCCGTGAACAGCTACAAATATTTGGGAAAATTATTAGATTAGAACTTAAAGTGGGAACAGCATATAAAAGAACTAATAAAAAAAGGAGGAAAAATTGCAGGAATATTCAAACTAATAAATAAAAGAGTACCACTAAAAAATAAGAGATCAATTTATTACAGCTTATTTCATAGCTCAATTATGTACGGAATTAAAATATGGGGAAACATTGTGAATAAAAATTTAAACACATTACAGAACCTGCAGAATAAAGCGATAAAGAACTTGTTTGGATATAAAAGGCAAACTTCAACACAGGAAATTCATAGAAAGCACAAAATATTACAATTGAATCATGTTATAAAATGCAAACAGGCCACACAAATACATCTCATACTTACTAAGAATATTAATACAAATATTAAGCCGATGTTGAATAATGAAGTTCATACATACTCAACTAGAAATGCAGCTCAAATAAGGGTAACATCTTCAATAAAAAGATTTAACAAACATGACACAATATACAATACAGCATACAAAACTTATAATGAATTACCAGTTGAGATCAAAGAAACTGCTCAAATATCTAAATTCAAAAGTAAAATTAGTGATTATTTTCATCAATTAAATAATAGTAATAATACTTAATATTATATAAAAAAAATCATATTTAAATATCTTCTATAAAAACAAAACATTCCTTATTTTAAAATTAAAATTGCACTGAATTAAAACTTAATTAGTTATAGGTAAAATTGTAAAAAGCTAAAAACACTCTGTACGAGCAATGGAGCTCATTTGAGTAAATAAATGAATAAATAAATAAATAAATAAATGTTATTAAACTTTAAATAATATTTCTAACGGCTTTTGGGCTGCTAATTACACTATGCTAGTTGTATTTGACCATTTGACTTTTACCGTTAATTATTTATCCTGGATTCCTTAGTACGAATTTCCTTTTCTCTCAATTGCGGTGTATTTTCACTTTGTCACTATTTATATATTATTATATAAATAAATTATTCTTCTTTTTGTAAAACAATAATATAAAAATTTTATGACCAGGCTTATTAGCTCTGCCCTACTGAAATTATTGTTAAAAGACATTTTTAATGATGATGGATAATTTTGTTTTTTTCAAGAGGCTTCATCTATCGTTCTATTTCCGATTTTTCATAATATTACAATCAATAATAAATTTTCAAACTGATTCCTATTCAATTAAATTACAGTGTAGTTTTAATTACACATAAAATATTATGTACACATCCATAAAACTATGATATCACATGAATATTGAATTGACTAAAAATTTACATTATAGTCCCGTAACTATGTAATCTCATATTATGTATACACTCGTAAATGTGTGTTTTGTGAAATAAAAAAATTAAAAAACAACAACCAAAAAAAAAACACAAATCAGAAAATGAAAAAGAAAATAATAAAAACAAAAAAAGGTACATTGAAAAATGTAGGACGATATGGCAATAATATTGTAAAAAGGGAATAATAAAGAGTCCTGAAAATATATTGATTACGTGCTAATGGTCATATCGCATGCAAATGATTGTTTGTTTAACTTTCACAAAGAAAAACTAACATTTTATTTTTGTTATTGTTTTTATTACTTTGTTTTTGTGTTTTTGTGGAACCTTAGAATATACAACAAAAATTTGAAAATAAAATATTTTCTAGAGAATATAAATGTTGCTTATCCTAAAAACGCACCACCACCACTCTAAAATGTATTTTGAATATTGTATGAAAATTTAAATTTTTAATTGAATGGTATCGCAATAGAATGTTGTATAATTTTCCAGACTAAATAGTTAGTAATTGGAACATTAGAAGCTTTTTGGATGTATGTAGGTACTAGAATAATGTTGAGCTCTTAATTAAATATTTTTACATTGTTGTACAAGCATTACCTAAAAATATTGACATTAACATAATTACAATTTAACATTCGTTTTCTGAATAACATTCAAACTAACGTTTTTTACCAACTGGAGAAGCGTTTGAGTGGTAAAAAAATGTGTTTTTGCTTAGAAACACATATCAGGGCTTTTCATTTACATACACAGAGTTGTTAAAATTTGAATTTTTTTCATTTACAGTTTTGTGTTATAAATAAAAAAGCAACACAACTGATTGTCGTGTTTTATCTACCATAATTTTGCAGTTTTGATGCTAGTTGATGCTATAAGCAATATTGCCAATATTGCTTGTTTATGAAAACCACTATTATCTGTCTTTTATACTTAAGATTATACTGAAACATTTAAGAATCGTTAAAATTTTTTATTTTAAATGTCTCATCGTAATAATTATTGTGAGTTTAGTTTTAATTTTCTTCGTCCAGATTTTTTAATCTTTGAATATTCTGTTCCTATTTTCAACTAGGAAAATTCACAAAGCTATATTATCAAAATAGCTTTTTCAATCTAACTAGGCCAAAAAAGAGCAGAATTGTCTCTGTGTAGTGTTCTAAGAATACATAATATTTTAAAAATAAATACTGAACAACTGGATCAATTTTCACTTTTCATAAACTGTAACGGTTTCACAAGCTCTGTTTGGCGCTTTTTTGATAGTATTACTTTAAATATATATGAATTGAAATACTTATTACTTTTGTTTGATTCTATTACGAAATATTATATTTTTAAAATATTCTACATTATCATAATTTAGTGATTTTGTGGTAGTTGTGCAAAACAAATTACTCTTTCGCAATGATGCACCGAAGGTACAATATTTCAAATTATAATAACGGAATTATAACATTATGAATTAAACAAAGCTGACAAAAAAATTAAAATGTTCCAACTATTATTATTAAATACTAGTCTTTTAATAGAAACCTGAATACAAGCTACTATTTTTTCCTAATTATTTTTGTACCTGCTTTGACTTTAAAATAGTTGAGATTAGTTATGATTTTCAAGCTGTGTTTCAGTTTTGATAAATTATTCAGATTTTTACTAATTTTTTGATTAGTATATGATTGCAAAGTGGGACCAGATATTCTATATAATATTAAGTTCATATTTTTTATTGTTGCATTTTATTTTCTTGTCTGTATTTCAGCTAGAATCAACGTTTCGCACATTTAGGTACTACGGTACTGTAAAATTTATTAAATAAAATGGAATGAGTAATTTTGTACGAGAATATTTTTTGACTTACCAAATTTCCTGGTGAACTAATTAAACATGAAAAAACTACAATTATTATTATCAGGAAATAGGATTTTGTATAAATTATAGTTGGAACATACTTCAATTATGCCTAAATTATACGATAAAATATGTTTCAAAATTTCATTATTTTAAGGTGGGATGGTGAGAAATAGAAAATCAAAAAATTGACCCTGCGCAAATATTTGAACTTCGCACTATCTAATAATTAGTTAGATAACGTTATCAATATACCATATTTTTCGCCATTAATCTTCTACAGAATTTTAATATGTATGTCATTGCCAAAACACATGCCATTGTTTTTTCTTCCTTTTATAAATTAAGTAATGGTATGATAATATAGGGATAGACTAATTTTTCTAAAAATTTTAATTCATTCATAAAACTTTGATTAAATCAAAATTTCACCACTGTTCTACACATATTTTTTTTTTTTTTTTAAATTATACTCAACATTATAATGTCACTCACTCTATTATATTCGTTCCTAGTTTTTATTATTACTGTATAGTTAGTTACTTGTTTTACGTTTTTATTACGTTTTATCGGTGCAAACAAATTCTCATGTTATTCATTTATGTGTGTACATAATATAGTTTTATTTCAGATCCTTACATTCATTTTATTTATTGTTTTTTACTGTTATTATTTTTTTGATACTCAAGTGAATCGAATGGCTGGGTCTCTTTAGAAACATTTTACTAACAATGATTTGAAATTTACACAAAAATAAAATACATGTACGAGTGTAATACCTAATATATGCGTGTGTGTTTTATGGTAAAACTAATAAATATATTTTTAGTAATACATTGAAGCACGTACTGAATTTTCAATGATTGGAATATTGGACATTACGAAAATAAATTTTTTGTTTTGTTGTTTTATTTTCTTTTTTTTTATTATTTAAATTGAAAGAAAACAGAAAGAGAATTAACACAGGTGATTTTCCATTTTGGTCATCAGTGGTTCTGTTTTTTTCTTCTTGTTTTTGTTTTTTTTTTTGTTATATACAAATGATTTTTATAATAAGACGAATCCTCGATTGCCTATTATATAGATTTTTTTATGCATTTTTATTATTGTTTTCTTTTTTATATTTTTAAAACAACTGAAGTGAGTACAATTTAGGTTTATAATAAATTTATAAAGGATAACGTATACACTTAATATATGCATCCTAATGATGTGAAATAAAATTTTCCTTTTACACAGACACACATATACACCATCATACACGCATCAATATTATATTAAAAAAGTATTTGGTAGATTGTTATTTGCTTATTTTAGCACTGAGGTTGGAAAAAAACATTTTTATTTTGTTTTTTTGCAAGTCCTCTTAGAATTTTCATTTTATATAGAAAAAACTAAACAATTTTCCGCCTTTTAGAAATTAAATTTAATTTATGCCAACGGTATCCTTTTTATTGTGATTATTTTCATTTTAATGTTGCTTATGAAAATCGCTTCTATGCTATACAAATTATGTATCGATGTACGAATAATTTAAATGAATTATATTCTAGGGTATTTCATACAATACAATATATCCATTTGAATATATGTACGTAGGTATATATGTGAGTTATACATGTTGTATTATTATTTAATAAAACCAAAAACATTTGTTATATTCCCCTAGTCCTTTTTCTCAACTGTGTGCTATTTAATTTTATATTATTAGGATTTTTTGTGTTTTGTTTTTGTTTATTTTAATTTTTATTTTTTGTAGAGAAAGTTGTTTTAAGGTGGTGAATAGAATACACCTTATTTGACCTATATGTGTAAAATTACAATGATTTTTCGATAAATTTTGTAAAGGATCACCTATTTTTATTAAAATTTATATATTTTTTTAATAAAAACTGTTGTAGTTATTGCTATGTATATTATGCATGTATATTGTACTAATTTGAAACCAAACTACTGATATTTAAAAACGGTTTTATTTAACATATGCTGTAAGGTTTGTTGTTTTATTTATTTATTTTCTCTATAAAATATGCATTTTTTTATTATAATATGCTTTCTTTACAGTATAAATAATACTTTAAGAATTTAATTCAGGATATTTTCTTTTCTGAGTCCATATACACGATTTCGTGTCAATTAAATAGTTTTCTAAGTAGTTTTACAATTTAACACTGCAGTTAACTATTTAATGCTAATACTTCAAAGTCTATCATGATGATTAGTATGAATATATACTCTTAGAAATTGATTTTGGAATTTACTTCAATAATTCCTTGAACCATTTTCTGCGAAAATGTGGGCCACTAAGTTTGTTAGTTATATTTTGTATGGAAACATACGAATAGTTTTAACAAATTTAAAATTTCGTATTCTTCATATCGCACACCTCATTCTAGTATATCGTAATTTGACTTACGATATACTAGAATGATTGGTTAATTTTGAAAATAATGACAGGACACATTTACTGTATAAATTTCATAGCGATACGTTGCCAGCTCCCTCGAAAGTTATGACAGATTAAAAACTTACGACATTCCGTTAGTTTCGTTGACTCTCTGTTCTAATGCATTGTAAGTCGACATACAATATTATAGAACGTACATTTTAAATCAGATATCGATATACAATGTTTATGCTCGGATGTACTTCAAAACTTGCCTTCTAAAGTGTGTATGTACACTTACAATATTTTATTTTGCCAAAAAATTTTAAATGTATATAATTTGTATGTATTTTTACCATAAATAACTTTGAAGAATTTTGAGAGTTAAGTAATTTTGTTGATGACGCTTTTTGATATAATTTTTTGTAATGTTTTGTATTTTATCATAAAGTTTAACTTCCTCTAAAAATATAAAAATGTTTTTGAGTACATAACAGGACAATGATAGTGATGATAAAAAAATGTAATTATTATATCGAACTATTTTCATATATCCCATGTTTATGTTACAATTCATTTTTTTTTATTAGATTCTTACTTTATGTTATTAATATTTTTTTAATCTGTTTTATTTACCTTTATTCAGCTGGAGAGGTTCACCTGTACCTTTTGCATTTTACTTTGTGAATATTTTCGATGCAAATTAACTTAGAGACTTGAATCTTTGTGAGAATTCATTTTTTATCAAAATTTATATTTTAAAACTTTTTTGAAATTAAATAAATAATTGGGGGGTGGGTAAACCAACCATTTTTTTTTGTATAGGTATACATTATTTTACATTTATCGTTTATATAATTTTTTTTTTTTCATTTACTTGGGTACCACAAGGACAGTTTATCATCAAAATATGATATAAGAATATTTCGGTGCCTAATGATAATTTTGTTATTTCTAATTTGCACTGAAGAATTTTCATCCACCTTTGAAAAATATCATTATTGAGAAATAGTTCAATGTTCCCAGCTGGTTTAGGTAAAACATTGCTTACATTTTCGTTCATCATAGCATCGGCATCGAAATCATCATTGTCATTTAAGTCCTCCTCCTTATGCTGGTGGAAGAATCACTCATCTATGTCAAAACCATCTAATTTCTCTAAGTTGGATTCAATTTCATTTACAGTTTTAAACCAATTTTTTTAACAATAAAATGAATTAGTCAAATTTAACAAAAAATAATATCGTTTTTGTTTATTGTTGCAAAAACACAACATCAAAATTGTTGTGTGAAATTTTTTATTCCAAAATCAAAAAAGTTTACTTACATTGTTTTTTTAAGATTAAATTTATTATAAATATACAATTTAATATGGTTTTATAAATTGTTACACTTTTAAATTTTAATTACATTTTAATCGCTTTTAAGCAGTAAAACCCAACAATAATATTAATGTCACTTTGAAGGCTCAAATGTAGGTGTATGTAACACAAATGGGTTTTTTTACATAATTAAGCTAATAAAAACTAAATGGCAATAAATTATTGTCAGTTGTGAGAAATACTTGACGGTAAGGTCTGTGTTGCGAAAACGCAACGATAAACAAAAATGGGTTAAAAACCTTCCCTTGACTACAGAGAATAACACGAACTCGTAAATGACAAAACATTAAAATATGAAACTATCGAAACTTGTGCATCATATTTTAAATTTATTTATTCTGACAACATAAAATATTTTTCAATCCTGATATTTATCAGAAAGTGGTTTACAATATTTCATAAACGTTGCATTGTAGTAAAACACACCTGAAATTTTGAATATCACACATCGAATGGGAAAACCAACATTAATGGTGTATCATCACAATATTACCGTTTCAAAAAAACCAATTTAATGCTGGATAATAACTAAATTAGCTTGTAGTGAGACAAAATTGACTGAATTAAAGACATTTATTAAATTTTCTTATTTACCAAACTAAGATACAGAGCTTGTGGATATTTTAATACATCATGTTTTATTTTGTACCATAATACCCTGAGTAATATGAAAAATCCCTTTAATATTCTTAAAGAATTGCAAAATAAAAAATTTAAGTTAATAAAAATTTCAAATTTTATTTTAAAGATATATTTATATTATACATAGCTATATTATATTAAAAATAAAACTACGATAATAATATAATAGAATTGGTTGAAATTTATACTACTACAAAAAGACTTTTCCAGACTTTAATCTATTGTTCAAAAATAAACAAAAACCAAAAACATAAAACTTTTACCAATTATCTCATAGTTTTAATTTTAAATAATTTGAATTTATAATACAGAAGTATATTTCAGTTACACTCTACTCTCCATCCCAATCTTTATTCAAAAGTTTTTGAATTTATTTATTTTTGTGTCTATTAGAATTCTATTGTTCTATCTATTATCAATGATTTTTATGGTCTATAGTAATTAATTATTGAAGCTAGAAATCACTTCAATTAAAATTTAAATTAAAGAATTTTAAAGAAAAGCATAACGGTAATACTTTAAAGAAAATCTCTAAGTCAGACTTTGAAATTTCATCGATTATACAGAGAATTATAAATTATTTTAATCGGCCTATTTCTATCACTAAGTTTTAAATGAAAAATATTTCATTGTAGCAAGAAACAATTTTCCTACATTTTCCGATTTTTTTTTTGAAAAGTATAAACAAATTCAGATTTATTTTCAATTATTTTAGATTTCGCTTTTAATTTGCTACCCAACAAGCAATTTTTGATCTTTCACGATACGAATAGTAATATAATACTAGCTATTCCCGGCGTAACATTTGCCGGTCTAGCATTAGCATTATAAATGAAACAATTTATTTTATTTGTTTATTTTCTTTATTTTCTTAAAAAAATTAATGTTTTAAATATTTTTTTATTACATAATAAATAAGTTAAATTGAAAAACTCAAAACTATAATTCACCTTATTTAATATCTTAAAAATAGTTTAACATTTTAATACTAGTATCATTTTAATACTAATATAAGACAGCGTTTATACGTTTTTGAATTGTGTTTATAACGTATAAATGATGTTCATTAAAGATTGACATCCGACTTTGTTATGGAATATAATAAATTTTTTTTTTTAAATATTAGTGCTCGACACGCATTTTCGTATTTCGCAAGTTGAAAAAGTGATTTTGCAAGAAAAGGTATTTATAAACTCCTAATTGTCTTATGCCAATATATTGGAAGATATACATTAAAAAATATAAAAAATGTGTATTAAATATTATTATTATTTATCAATACAAATACTTAGAACAATTGATTTACTATTTATATTTCATAAATGTTCTGAAATTACACTGAATATTTATATTTGTTTATAAGTATTTATTATTAGTACTCGTCACGCATATTCGTATCTTCGTATTTTGCAAGTTTAGAAAGTGGAGTTTTGCATGAAGAAATATAGTATATTTTGCAACTATATTTGTTTATCCTTGAGATATATAATTAAAACTTTTGAAATAAAATTTGATGTAATTGCAATAAAATTTGTAAATGTAATAACAATAAGTAAAACAAAACTTTCATGAAACAAAATCTGATGTCTAAACGCTTCCTAACAAATACCATTAATAGAGACGTACATTTCAACAACATGTGGTGATCAGAGAGGTCGCTGGCAGTATAAATATGAAATTAAATGCATTTAAACTAAATCCATACCACACCCACATTAAAAACACATTAAAATAGTCGTAGATACGTTTTTTGTCTTTTTTTTTCATTATCATAATAGCCCTCACCATTTCAAAACTCAAAATAATTTCAAAAGCAAAACATTTATTTATAGAATTTATATTTTTATTTCACTTCTTTTAAATTTTGGTTTTGACGTTTTGGTATGATTAGGTATGACCATTATAGTAAAGGTTATGATTGGTTACGACTTTGTTAAATCATATCGAATCATATAAGCCATTTAACGAAGTATCATATGACATCATATGACGCCTTATGACTATTATAGTTAGGATTAAAGCCAATAATTGTGCTTTTTCTCTTATTGTTCAGTTTTTATTGACGCCTTATAACTATTATAGTTACGGGTAAAGCCAATAATTATGGTTTTTCTCTTATTCTTCAGTTTTTATTGTTATCCCGCTAGGGTCTCTGATGTAGGTAAGGGTAGTCTGTGATTTTTCTTTTTAAAGTTTTTTTTTCATTTTTATGTTTACTAAATTTGCCGTGTATTGAATTGGAACTTGATAATAATGTCATAACATATTTTGTTTCTATTGTTCTTAGCAGATCGTAAATTTCGGTTTATGATTCTCCATGTACAATATAATATTTACTCAATGCTATTGCGCATTGGAATTTATACTTTTGAATTATTTGTTAATAAAATAAATAAATTTCAATTTGTGGAATTTGTGAACATGGTCTGGGAGGTAAAAAATATATTTTCTAAATTTACTATTTGTTTTACCGGTAAGTTTTTTTGCTGTAATATCGTAATATCGTAATATTTTAACAAAGCTATTATAATAATATTCTGATAATTCGACAAGACAAAATTGCTACTTTGTTTTTTTTTGTTTTTAAATTAATTCATATAATCAGATAGTCAATGCTATTGCTCAATAGGTGAATTGTTTTTAGGTTAATTTTAATTTGTTTTTGGTTTTATTTGGTTTTATCGTTTTGTGGTTTATATCTTTAAATTAAATTTTGCACACTATCGTAATTCGTAATAGTTCTAATAAAGTTGTCTAATCTAGTTGAAAAAAGCTTCGTGTTGTAAAAGCTTTGTGAAAAGTTTAACAGACGTTTAAGCGTATTAATATATAAGATTATCTCAGTTTATATATCTGCAATACCGTCACCACAAAAAATTGCTTTCACAAAGTAGTACATTGTAGAAATGAAAACAGGAAGTTGAAGAGATATATTGGAAGAATATTGGAGAGATATCGAGTTATTCAAATTGCTGTACCAGTCAAAAATCAATAAATTGTATTAATATTTAGATATTTTTCTTTAAATCCAACAGTATCAGAAAATTTTGGAAATACACCTTTATCAATATGATATACTAGTACCTAAAATTTCAAGTACAATAATTACCGTACACCAGATTTAATTAACTTTTCAATTGAAAAAAAAACTTGTAAGTTCTATAAAAGTCAAACATTTGAATATCAACGGTAAATAAAATTGATTCTACTTTATGTGAATTCTGGTGTGATATGATAGTGAAGATAATTATATTCGAATTTATTTCTTTATTTATTTATTATTTATTAGTTCAAGTGTTTACAAATTTCAATATTAAAATTTACAATAAAACCATTCTATAATAATAAAATATAAAACGAATACAATTCGTAATTTAAAATAGAGATTATAAAAAGTATACAATTAGTTTACACAAAATTCTTAATAGAATTAGGAAATTATTTAAAATAAGGATTTCTTCACAACATCTCTACTCATATCAAAATTTATTGCTGTGTTGTATTGATTTGTTTTTATCTATTTATAGGCTCATTTTTCCCGTAGTTAGTCCTGGGAAATGTAATAGAAAATATGTTTTCGGCCTAAGTTATCGCACTCTCGTCCGACGAACTAACCATTAATTTATGTCTATTGTTATTTTCTTAAAGGAAAAGTTTACGAAATTCTATCGTATTAAATCTAGTGGCGTAGTTCTTTTAAGCCTTCTGACATCATTTTGATTATCTAACAGTTGAGTGGCCTCAACGTTAACATGACCCTCCAGAAGAGCTAAATGCTTTGTTGCATATCTTTTTATTTCATTTTCTATGCAAGGAATTTTTAGATCTCTGTGCAAGTCACTGTTGCGAACATACCAAGGGACATTTATCATGTTGCGCAAGACTTTATTTTGGATTTTTTGTATACAAAGTACATGTGTTTGATTGGCACATCCCCATATTTGTATGCCGGACAACCATATTGGTTTGATTATCTGATTATATAACAAAATCTTGTTATGTATAGGTAATTTAGAGTTTCGACCTAAGAGCCAGTACATTTCTCTATATTTATTTTCAAGCTCAAATTTTTTCTTTTTGACGTGCTCTTTCCATCTAAGTTTGACATCTAATGCCATTTCTAGGTATTTAGCATTATTTTCTTGGGGTATATTTACCCCATTCAGATTTACCGATTGTTGATTTTCTAATTTTTTATTTGTAAAATTTACAGGTACTGATTTTAACTCATTGAGTTTAATTTTCCATTTCTTTGTCCAGAGGTATAACTTGTCGCTTGATCTTTACAACTTATTGCTATTCAAAAACTAGTACAAATTATTGCTATTCAAAATTCTCAGTAAGAGACAAATTAGCAGTATTTAGCAATATAAGTTCATCATATTGTGGATTTCAGGATCTTCTTTAGGTCAGTTCAGAAAGATGGCTTCTAAATAGATTTCCTTTCTTGTAAAGTACCCAGCCAGTACCCAGTCAGGTTACAGATAAGATGATGTAGACAGTTTCATGCTCTTCCCCTTCTCTATAGATTCTGCAAAAAGTCATTTGAGGAGACTCGAGGCATTCTGGCATGCTTCCCAATAAGAATAACCCGTGGTGACTCTATCATAGTGTTAATAATTTCCATCAAATAAAACAAAAATAATTCTTCGAAAGAAAAAAGGATGTTATGTAATTTTTTTTAACATCTCAAACTCGACTTACCTAAGTGCAACTTGAAATTTTAAAAGTTAATAGCAATTATTTTTTAAAACTTATTAGATTAATAAACTAATAAAATCTAAAACGAACAACTGATTTACAAATAATTACAAAAAATTAAAAACAAATGTAAAATAACCTTATTTTAGCTCCTAGACAATAATGCCTGATTCACTGATTCAGAACAATTCTTCCGAACACATGCGCGCACTTATTTTTTATATGAAAATTTGAATTGTCTCAATTTTCAAAAATGTTCGGAAATTTTTTTCTTTTAGGTAGGAGCAAAAGCGGATTTAATTTTACCTATTTTGTTCGGAACAATTTTTTTTTGTCTGTAATTTTTAATTTTTTTGACATTTTTCACATTTAAAAAAGCATACAGGCATAAAAATATTTTTTTTGTTTTAATTTTTAAATAAATTTTTGATACCTAATTAAAAATTTAGCAAATTGAAGAGGTAAACACAATTGGAACTACCGACGAAAAAATTAAAATACATACGCTCTTATGTATATGCTCACAATTGCAACTACAATTGCTCAACCACAATTTCGTTGTTGTCGAAATAAGACTATTTTCTATTTTTTTCACTGGTAGTTGGATTTGACATTTCTGACAACCATTTTAAACATCAGAAAATAAAAACAAAACAATTATTCTGAAATCTGATATTATCTATAATATATTTGGTCTGTTTTTTTAAAATTATATATGTTCTACAATTTATAATTATTTATTTTTTTATTTAGATACATATATAAATTTAGATTTTTTAGCGATGTGTTTGGATCTGATGTGGCTACAAATAAATTAATAAATTACTCAAAATGATTTTTTTATTTCGAAATCCGCCATTTTCTTTTCTGTTTTGTTTGTGTATTTTTATTTTTCGTTTCGCTACAATTGTGTTTCGTATGACGAAAAATAGTTGAGCGAAGCGGATTTCGTTGGTAGTCGGTGGTCGGTGGTCGCAATTGTGTTTACCGAAGTAAATTTGAAATAAAAGCAAATTTGAAAATGAATTCAAATGTCAATTTCGCTTGTTTAATTTTTGTTATTTTGGTACACAATATTCTAAAGCAATGACTCGCAATCGTAATAGTTCTCTTTTAATAAAATTGTTAGGAATTAATGTTCCTAAGCAGTGAATTAAGCATAAAGGAAAAGTATCTTTAAAATATATCCTTTAGATAGAAAAATTAATTCCCATATTTTTATTATGAAGATATAAAAAGACGTATTTTATCCCAATTGGAACATAACAAATAAAGAAATTCCATTTCTAGACCTGTGATTTCTTCCTTTTATCAGAAAAGCCATCCAATTTGGTTAAAAATTTGCTGAAGCAAATATCGTCGCGATATTTTCTATACGATATATCACGCGAAGGACATAAATTGATTGCTGGGTAAAAATATTTTGAAAACTTTTCCTATGTATATTTATATGGTGAATTAAATCTATACTCATAAAATTTTAAAGATCATACTTTCAATTAATCATTAAAAATTCAAATGGATGTAGTGTGTGTGTGTGTAAAATACATTTACTTTAGAAATTGTGGTTTAAGAAAAATAAAGGAAGTTCTTTAGTTTTATTCTTTTAAAACAAATTTGCTGACATTTGCAAAACCATACACTTAATGCTCGTTTCTTTATTATATAATAACATCATATACATAATAAGAGTATGTATAAATTTAGTCATATTATGTGTGAGTGTGTGTATTAAAGTTTATTTAATTATATAATGTTTGTATGCATGTTAATATAACTTCTTAAATGAAAAAGTTATTGCTTACTTCAAACTTACTTTACATTTCCTTTTCTTAGTTTTTTTTTTTGTCTATATTGTATTACAATATAGTTTCCAAAAAAAGGTTATAAAAGAAATTTAAGAAATTCTTTCAAAACATTCCTGTAACAGCTAAACCAGGCTGAAAAAAAAAGTCGCTAGTAGTAATGTAAGGCACAACATTGAAATGAAGAAGCAAATATGAATAGTCAAATCAATAGACTAGAACTTCCCACTTTTTAAGATTTGAATAAACCATATAGATCAGAGTTGTGATAAATTATTGTCATTTTAACTTTGAAAGATTCAATTAATACAGTGTTAAGAGAAAAAAAAACTCTTACACTAATTACATACTTCACCACTTGATTGACACTGCAGACTATGTAAATTCTGGACTTGATATTTAACAGCACCTTTAATATCTATCGAACTCAGACATTCATCACATAGTTTGAGGTCGAAAATTTCACATCAGCATAAATAATAATAAAATATCTATAAGAATTCTATAATTTTTATATGAATAAATTGTTTATATTATCAGTGCACAGGAACCCCATCCAGGGGAAGCAATTCTATGTCGGATTTAGTATATTACGAACAGTTATATCTTAACGAATTAAAAAAAATTGCTTATTCTTATTACTTCTCTTTTGAATTTTTCTTTTTTTTTCTTTTATAATTACAGTACTGCAGTGACACTATCTGCATAAAGTGGATTAAGTAATATTTTGCGGGTATTTTAAGTTTTCTGCTAAGCTAGACCAACGAATTGAACGTACAGAAACTGTAACTATTATCCACATTCGCTATTTAAGTTCAAACAAAGTTGTACTCAAATACACATTTTATAAAATTTTATTAAATTGCCGATGTACATACTTTTAATGATTGTTATTGATGTAGTAATGTGTTTTTTGTTGAGTATTGGCTCTAGCTCACGTTTTTGAGTGTTTTTAGCCATCTATTCCATTGTTAAAATTCTCATAAGCTTCTGTCTCGGCTTCACATATTTTTTGTTTTTAAGGGTGTGATAAAGGTAGAGGTGTTTCTTTTGTACATTCTGCACGTTTTTTTCTTTCTTTTTTTATGTTTTTAACTATGGCGCAGCTTGCTTCTAAGCTTTTGTTAGCGTAACTATTACTAAGTTAATCTATCTTTTGTATGTTGTGTCTTAACTGAATGAAATATGGCATAGTAAACCATACTTTAATGGAGCTATACAAATTTACATAATAAAGCTGACGAATCACGATTTTAAAATGGTTCCTAAGATAATAAATGGGATTACTCCAATCAAGCTTGGAATTAATAAATAACCTTAAATATTTAAAAGTAGCGACAGATTCAATTGAAAAACAATTTGAGTCACGTTGACGATTATTAAAACAGTTAAAGAAATTTTGGAAATTTGGAACAGTATTAAGACAAAGCGAATATTTTTTTTATAATAACGTGATTAATAGAACAAGTTAAGGTTATCGATATTCATGTTAACATTGTATTAAAATTCATATATTTGGGTTTAGAGCTAATAATTTATTTGTGTTTATTAAACCAGTTATGGAATATATTAATATCATAGTGTTCATGTTAACCCAAATGTGAAAGTTACTTTTGGAAGAATAAGTAAGAGGATCAGCAAATACGGTAGAATTTTCTTTAAACGGTTGCAGAAAAAGAGAATTAATATATACCAAAAAATGGTCCAAGAACCGAACCTTGTGATACACACCACTCAAAACATTATATTATCATTAATATTTCTGTTTTCTTTCAAACAAAAATGAACGAAACTAATTGTTAATAAAACATCTAAATAAACCAGCATTGTGTAGTTAAGTTAACAAAATGTTATAATTTACAATGTCAAAAGCCTTTGTAATATCTATAAACAATTCTAAGCAGATACACATAGATTGCTGTTATTCAAAGCTTCATATACCTCAGTTCAAAGTGCAGTTACGTGGGGCACTTTCGGTTGGTTCATTTTAAAAATTCAAACTGATTATTGCTAAATAAGTTAGTTTTATCTAAAATATTCACAACATGCGTCTTATTGAAATTGGTCAGCCATTCTTAATTTATGATGGAATACTTATACCAGAAAAAGACTTTTGTTAAAGATATGAGCAACAATATTTACCATCTGTACGAAATTTTCTTTAAAATTTTATAGATGACTGTGTAGTGGAGATACGTGCTATCAATGTATGAAAAATTCCCAAAAATTAATAACTGAAGATGAAAAGATAATCAGTGGTGGTAAGAGTGAGTATATAGTCAAAAAAAGGTGGCGGAGTTACGGCTATTGTACTCCCGTCCAATATGGATTCAGAACTAATTGCAGTAAAAATTGAATTTCTATATAAATCAGTTTTTATTATTTTTTGTTATTCTCCTGTTGAAAATTGTATTAACTTTATTAGTACTATTGATTTTATTTTATCTCTATTGAATCCATTCGACGAAAATGTGGTTTGCGGTGACTTTAACCTTACAAATATCGAATGGATTCCAGATGATGAAGAACGTTATTTAATTCCAAGCCACAGTTCAACTAAGTTCGAAGTTGTGTTAATAGACAACTGTCATGCTAATTCTCTGCAACAGGTTTCTACAATTAAAAATTGACTACATAAACAATTAGACCTTATTTTCACATCAGACTGGAATAATCTTACAATCAATGAAACTGAAATCCTCGTTAACATTGATAACTATCATCCCCCTATTAGCTTCACCTACCGCTACGACAATCTCATTAGTATTACACCAACTATATCTTATCCTTATAACTTCAGTAACACAAATTTCATTGGTCTTAGAAAAATGAGCCATGGTAAAAATATAAAACAAAAATGAAGATACATATCATCAATTCGTAATTCTACTTAATTCTTATAAATTTCTTTTAACCAATAATTATGCCAATTACCTTAACGATATGGCATTTGAATTTAAAAAGAATCCTAAATTATTCTGGAAGTATATCAATTCAAAACGTAAATCAGATCAATTTCCAAATATTATCGATTACGAAAACATAACTTCTAATAATTCAGAAGTGATCGCGAACATTTTTGAAGATTTTTTTTCAAGCTCCTACTTAAATAACTCTTATCTATTAGATACTAGCAAAGTTACCCGACGTTGTCCGGGTCGACCACAAAATGAATCGAATTTATTTCAATAAAGTTTGATTTATGAATCGAATTGAAAAAAATTGGTTTATCAAAAATATTCTAATATTTTTTTTCACTACGATAAAAACATATCAACAATACTCCAACTTAAGCTATACTTATATTAAAATTATTTCTTTGTAAACAATATTTTGGTGATCTTTCTTTTATGAAGTATAAGCAAATACGTTCCTTGCTGTTGAGGTATTCTTGAAATAAAGAAATGTTCGTTTTTTCCACAATCAATTGGAATTTGTACTTAAATGAAATTAGGATGCCAAGTTCTTATTCTTAATCTAGTACCGTAGTTTTAGCTTCTTCAAGTTTCGTAGAGGAACAACAACTTCATTTTCATCGATAACTGTATCTATCGATTTGTACACATGGACCCCCTGGAACACTCTGCAGTATTTTCTGATTAATAAAACGAATCGTCACATTTTTGTGGCTAATTTACATAGTCACTTCACATAGTCATGTAAAAATTTTATACTGATTCCTAAATTCAAAAATACTTTTTCAGAACAGTACATGCCTTTTTTATTTTTCATAGAATACCTATGAATAAATTTTCAAGTCTGTAACACAATTTTTTTTTTGAAACATTTCTGATAGAGTATGTAAGTGTAAATTTTCATGCCTGTAACACTATTGGTTTTTATTCCTGAGACATACATGCCAAGAGTTGTACGGCAGCAATCCGAACCAGTCCAAATTTTTGAAATCGGTAACCGTCGAATTTCTGTATTTGTGCAAGAGTATCTAAGTGTAAGTTTTTATGCCTGTAACACAATTGGTTTTTGAAATATTCCTGAAACGTACGTGCTAGGAGTTGTACGGCAGCAACGCGAACCAGTCCAAATTTTCGAAATCGGTAACAGTCGAATTTCTTTATTTGTGAAAGAGTATCTAAATGTAAGTTTTTATGCCTGTAACACAATTGGTTTTTGAAATATTCCTGAAACGTACGTGCTAGGAGTTGTACGGCAGCAACCCGAACCAGTCCAAATTTTTGAAATCGGTAACAGTCGAATTTCTTTATTTGTGAAAGAGTATCTAAGTGTAAGTTTTCATGCCTGTAACACAATTGGTTTTTGTAATAGTCCCGGGACGTACGTGCTGGGAGTTGTACGGCAGCAACCCGAACCAGTCCAAATTTTCCAAATCGGTAACAGTTGAATTTCTTTATTTGTGAAAGAGAATCTAAATGTAAATTTTCATATCTGTCACACACATGGTTTTTCAAATATTCCTGAGTCTTGGTAAGAGTTGTACGGCAGCAACCCGAACCTGTCCAAATTTTTGAAATCGGTAACAGACGAATTTCTGTATTTATGCAAGAGTATCTAAGTGTAAGTTTTTATGCCTGTAACACAATTGGTTTTTGAAATATTCCTGAAACGTACGTGCTAGGAGTTGTACGGGAGCAACGCGAACCAGTCCAAATTTTCGAAATCGGTAACTGTCGAATTTCTTTATTTGTGAAAGAGTATCTAAATGTAAGTTTTTATGCCTGTAACACAATTGGTTTTTGAAATATTCCTGAAACGTACGTGCTAGGAGTTGTACGGCAGCAACGCGAACCAGTCCAAATTTTCGAAATCGGTAACAGTCGAATTTCTTTATTTGTGAAAGAGTATCTAAATGTAAGTTTTTATGCCTGTAACACAATTGGTTTTTGAAATATTCCTGAAACGTACGTGCTAGGAGTTGTACGGCAGCAACCCGAACCAGTCCAAATTTTTGAAATCGGTAACAGTCAAATTTCTTTATTTGTGAAAGAGTATCTAAGTGTAAGGTTGCATGCCTGTAACACAATTGGTTTTTGTAATAGTCCCGGGACGTACGTGCTGGGAGTTGTACGGCAGCAACCCGAACCAGTCCAAATTTTCGAAATCGGTAACAGTTGAATTTCTTTATTTGTGAAAGAGAATCTAAATGTAAATTTTCATATCTGTCACACACATGGTTTTTAAAATATTCCTGAGTCTTGGTAAGAGTTGTACGGCAGCAACCCGAACCTGTCATCTGATGGCTTTGTAAAGTACCGCGTTATTTGCATACCGGTACCATGAATAACTGTGCAAAATTTCAGAACTCTATCTTTAAAACTGTGGGCGTGTATAGCAAACAAACAAACAAACAAACAAATAAACAAACAAACAAACAAACAAACAAACAAAAAAACTTTCCCTTTTATAAGTATAGATGAACAATTTTCATGATTTAGAAAATTTTCCTAGTATCCCGTTCACGACGATAGATTTTGAACTGAGTAAACTGAAAAAACTTGACGATGATTCAGTTCCTGGACCAGAAATTATATAAAAAAAGTTTTCTGAATCTCTCTGCACCCCTTAATCAATTTTACTTAAACTTTCACATTCTCAAGAAACCTTTCCCGATTTTTGGAAAAAATCGTTTGTTAGACCAGTTCATAAAAAAGATTCTAAGAATGATATAAAAAACTATCGCCCAATTGCAAAATTATTCTTAAAATATTTGATTTAATAGTATTTGACTCTATTTATGATCATTGTTCAAACTTACTGTCCCCTAACCATCATGGTTTTAGGAAAAAAAGATCCACAGTAACAAATTTAATAGAATGTTGTTCTACATTCATAGACTGTATGGAAGCTGGATTTCAGACAGGTGCCATATACACCGATTTAAATAAGGCCTTTGATCTTCTTCCTCATTCCATTATGAATTTAAAAAAAAATGGGATGCCTCCTTCTTTTATCAACTGGATTAATTCCTATTTAATTAATAGGAACTACAACGTATCATTTAGATCCGCTACAAATATCTTAGAATTAGTACAAATTTATAATTTTCTAACATTCTTTGGTAATAAACTACAAAATTGTATAATTGTCAATTTTAATCTAGAATAAGTTTAAGCTTAAAATTATATTTTGTTTGTTTAATTTTGTACACTTATGTGTATTGTAATAACACTAGAAGAAACCCCCGGGTACATACCTGGCCGACCAAAAGAAAAGAATTTTTCTGTGAAACGGCACAATAAAATGATTTTTAACTAAAATATAATTTGACACGTTGAAAGTATCTGACAACAATATATAGAATAGTAATATTAATAACAAATCACAAAAAAATAAAAAATGTTCAAAATTTTAAGTTAATATTAATTTTAAAATAAAATTAAAAAAATATTAGAAAGCATTAAACTTTTTTTGTAAGATTTAATATGTTTTTATTAGCCACCAAAACATTTAGCATAACTGATATTATTAATCGATTAATTGATTGTTCGCGTTAATTGGAGAAACATGTGTTATTAAAAAATAGTTTCCGATAATTTTATTAAACAATTAATCAGACCTATGGGTTGGGCCTTAAACCATGGTATATGACCATTAATCAGACCATGGGTTAATTTTTAACCATGGTAAATGAAGAAAACGGTAGTAAAAACACATTTTAGAACTGAATGTTTCTTTTAATACTGTTTAGAGTTTTCTTTTAAGAAATTTTTAATACCATGGTTTGCCATGGTATTAAACCATTAATCAGACCTATGGGTTAATTATAAAATTCATCATATAGGAAACAATTGCATAAAATGAAGTATTCTAGTCCTGGTATGCAACATTGTCAGTTACAGTGTCGTTGTCAGTAGTTTTCCCTGTCTTGGTTCTATTAGAATTTTAATTTTTAGACCAGTGGATTGTGTAGATGTGACCATGGGTAAAGTAAGGTTGAGGAAGATAAATTACGACTCTTTGAAATGTTTGACCTTGTGAATTTGTTGATTGATATTGCATATGCAAGGCTTACTGGAAATTGATGTCTAATAAATTCTTATAAAATAATTTTCATTCTGATATTTTTTTTTTATTTTATAATTAAAAGAGTTAATTTTATAAAGATTAACTTAACATTTTGAGCAATTCTTATTTTTTTGTGGTTTGCTATTAATATTATTATTCTATACATTGTTTTCAGATACTTTAAACATGTCAAATGTTCAAAATTTTCTTGACTTGACTATTCAGGTGCTCAAATTAAAAGAGATATACCTACAACCTTTTTTAACAAAAAGATTCGGAACAAAACATTTAGAACTATCAATTTAATCATCAATCATCAATTTAGTACTATTTTAAGCAATCTACTCAAACGATCAGAGCACTTTTGGGCAAAAAAGTTAAATTAATGGAAACTACTGAACACAACAAATTTTTTTACTCTAGGTCGTTCGTGAACAGTTTATTGAATAAACCTAATATTTTACTGAAATATTAACAATTTGGCGAATGACTATATTTTATTTTTTTATTGAGGTACTTTAAATTTTAGTTTTCTATTTGCCGACTGATGAATGTTTATGTAGATTTTAATAAATATTATATTTTTGTTCTTATGAAAAAAATAATTGTCACAAAATAATTGTTTTAAAAAAATGCAATCATTTCATTTTCAAAGTACTTCAAAATAATTCTAAATTGAAAAAAGAATACAACTAATAAAATCATATAGATATACATACCTCAATTTATTCTTGGTAGGTACCATATTTTATTTTTTAATTGATTCTACTAAGAAAACAACTGTATACGTAAATAATAATTTATTTAAAAAAAATTTTTTTTGTAGGTATGTTAAAATGTCTTGCATGGGATGAAATTTTAAATGGAAATTTCTAATTAATAACTAAAAAAATTTAAAAAAATATATAATTTTGCTTAGTCTCCTTTTGAATATCTATCATTTTAAAAAATAATAATGAACATCGACTGTTAGATGGTTCAGATTTGAACCGTACATTTTCAATCTATAAATTAAACATAAATGATGTATTTTCAAATGACTAGTTTATTAAAGAATTTATTCAACGCATGACTATTCATATTCATCTAAAACTACCTGGAACGGTTACTGAATAAACCTAATATTTATCCTAACTATTTTTTTCAATTGAACTATGTACTTTAAATTTTAGTTTGATTATTGGCCGGCAGATGGTTTTTTATGTAGATTTTAATAAATATATAATTTTGCTCTTAGTTTTTTTTTAAAATAATTTTTTTTAAAATAAGATATTTTAATAACTTTTTCAAAATTTTTTACATTTAAAAAACAAATTTGCCTTCAAAATCGTGTTCTTGTGTATTATAACATAGATAAAATAAAAATTGATTTTGATCGCCACAGCTTGCATCATCACTGATTGATTGAATGAAAAAAAACGAAGCACACGAAAAACCACGAAAAGTGTGCCTTCACTAATTGTGCTGTTGTGTACTATAAAATAGATTTGTAGAATAGTTTGTATTTATTAAACATAAATAAATAAATAAATAGTAGTGTTCATAATGAATTCCTAAAGTAAAAAATTATACTTTTTCCATTGTTTTTATAGTTTTTTACTGATCTTTTAAGGCTTAGCTTTGCATATTTAGTTTAATCCTGTACTTATTTTTGTATCTGTCACGTATTATATACTATGTGATTTTATTTTCCAGAATCTTTTATATGCATTTCTAATAATGGCATCGTTGGAAGTGCTCCAATGGTCTAGCTTTACATTTGAATTCGAAACTGTACACATTTTCATATCTGCTTGATATTAGCTACCTATACACTGTCTTATGAGAATCTTTTATACGAATTTCCTAATCACATCGTTGGAAATTTTCCTATGGTTCAGTTTTACATATTAGTTCAACCCTATACTCATTTTTGTATCTATCAGTTATTACCAACACTAAGATCTTATGTTCAAGAACCTTTTATATGCATTTCATAATTACATTGTTTATTTATTTCAGTTTGTTATTTTCAAATTACCACACTTGGTTTTTTTATATTAATTTTCTACCTTTATCAAATACAGGAATTTTTAAGTTCTTCCCCCAAAACTTTCTTTTAAGACTTTTCATTCAATAGAATATTTTTTTTCTCTTTTTCTTTTCTCTATTCTTTTAATTTGTACTCCTTCATACCCTTTTACTTTTTGTTACATCCTTGTAATTTTCTCGTATTTAATTTTTAACATTTCCAAGTAAAAAAAAAAAATTCTATATCCCACCTGAAAATATAGAAATATAGGATTTTAATACTATACATTTCTATTTCTATTTATTTTATACAAAATATACATAACAAAATTAAAGGACAAAAAAAAATCTAAAACAAAACGAAAAAAGAATTGGTTCAGAAGAGAAGCATATAAAAAAAAACAAATATAACTTCATTCCTCCCTAGTCTGGGCGTCTATTTTATTTTTCTAGTTACTAAAATATACCTAGGTCGTTCATTACGTAAAGTGCCTGTTTGTCGGCTCAAAAAGAAAAAGAAACCGAAACAAAAAAAATTAGAAACATTACAGAAAAATTGTTCAAGATGATTTCCTACTTAAATTAAGGGCAACAGTAGTTGTTGTTTAAATTGTTATAGTAATGATAGCAGTAGTATATTAATAGTTAGCACTGTATACTTACGAGTACATTATTTCATATAAAAATATCAAACCACAAAATATATATGCTTATAGTTAAGTCAAGTTGAGTCAATGTTAAATTAAAAGAATAGTGCTAGCATTAAAATAAAAAATTACAATAACAAAAATAATAATGAAAAAAAAAAAAAAAAAAAAACAATTATAAAAACAATAATAAAAGAAAATAAATATATGAAGAAAAAGAGAAAACATTATTTTTGTGCATAGGGAGGGTTTAAAGTTGGTGGTGGAAATTGTGAAAAAGTTGGGAAACAACATTACCGCAAATTAGCAAAACTTTCAGTTTTAGTAATAAATTATGGTGCCGGGTTAATATTTACGAGCTTGTTAGACATTAGCGGAAATGTAGACAAAACTTTTTTCCAGATGAGTTGACTGTGAAAGCTTCAAAGGATAAATGAAAAAAATAAAAATAAAAAAAAATTTCTTGTTGTATATTTTTGTTTTTTTGGTATATATGAAACCAAAAAATGAAAGGCAGGGTAACACAAAAAAAAAAAAATACACTAAAAGTCAAGAGATCGTAGCTATATTTCTTCTTCTTGTTGTTAGTGTTTATTTTTCTTTTTTTAATATAATAAATTTATTGCATAACTAAAGTTTTACTTTTTGGTATAAAAAAAAAAAATTCAAAACTTTTATAAAATAAACAAAAAAATAAAATTAAAAAATAAATTCTTTTAAATATTTTTATTTAGAGAAATATTGCATAATATGGATTGTAAATTAGGGAAAATTAAAATATTTCATTTTCAACTGAAAGAGAAGGATAGATATTTGAGTTTACACATTTGGATGGATTAAAATTGGTACCTACTGTTTTAAGTGATCAGTGATGATTATTATGTTTATTAGGATCGAATGGAAGATTGTAATATAACGGTAATCGAATAAGAATATTTTTAATATAAATGAAAAACGGTATATATTTGATATCATATCATTTTTTATTAATTTTAGTTAACATTAATATTGGTTCAAGAAATTTTCATTTAAAAATAATTTCATGTAAATGACCGAATTGTGATTTTTTTTTAAATTGATTTTTTAAAATTAAACTGATTGTGAAACACCAATGTTTAGCTACTTTTTTACGCAAATGTGTTGTTATTTCACAAATAATACAATTAATATTGGATTTAAGATCATTAATTGCTTGGATTGGTTTATCGAAATAAGCAATGATTTTTTTTCTTGTGGTGGCTTATTATCTAACTTCCGGCTTATTATCTTACAATTGTAGCTCTATTTTGTTATTTGTAGTATTTTTAAGATATTTTTGGGAATTTTATGAACGTTTAAGAGATGAAAGATTAAAAATAATAATAATAATACCCTTGATGGACGCTAATATTGCTTTGATGTTGATTTCAGAATTAGGCTGATAATAATATTCTTGTAAATATTTAAGTTTTTTTTTCAACCATGGCATTGCAAACAACTGAAATATGGGAGAAAGATTCCTCTTCTTCTAAACAGAATCTGCACTTGTCTGTGTTCGATCGACCAATATTGAACAGATGCTTGTTAAATGAACCATGACCTGTAATAAACCATATCAACATTCTGACGTTGGATCATTGGATTTCAATCATTGGCCAAAAAAAAGTCCAATAAGATTATATCGAATGATCTGAATGGCTAGTTCATATCAACTTTTTTAGAAATTATGTAGTCATTAAAGTCTTCTCTCAATAAATTTACTGTATAGTGAAGAGTGTAGTCTTTGTCCTAGTTCTGTATCTATTGTCGAAGTTCAATGTGACTCTAACTGATTTTTAATCGAACCTGTTCAAACTTTCAAATATTTAACTAATTGATTCCAACCTTGTTTGGAGTAGTGAACATGCTGATTATCTTAAGAAACATTTAAAAAATGTGATTTGTCAACTTTGCTATGTGAGTTTATATAGCTCTACAAAAGTGTGTTCTTTGGTTTATTTTGGAATTTTTCATTCCAATTTTCAGTGTGATATAGTTTATTGGGATGGTGCACACTTTAACAAATTACAATCACTTTTGATTTCTCAAAAACATGCTGTTAGGATAATTTGTAAGGTTAGCCGCCTTGCACATACTTTTAATTTATTTGGGTATCCTTCAAATTAGGAATTTAAACCTCTATAAAACACGTAAGGTATTTTTGATAAAATCAGTTAGGAAAAGTCAATAAAACGCAATCCAGTCGTTTCTATTGTGTAAGATACTGCACATCGTTAATTAATGAACTGCCAGTAAATTACAGATTTTAATACACAACACCATGATTTGTGGAACATATCAAGATACCTATGGTTATTCTCTTATAATCACTCTGATATTGAATGGCCTTTAAGCACTGTATTGTAAATTCCAATATCTGTTCTGTTCAACTGCCTTAAAAATCTGGTTTGCTATTTTTATAATTATAATCCAAGGGCAAACTTTAAGCGTTTTAGCAATTGACAAGAGAACCATTCTTCTCTCATGGTAAACTTTATGTAGTGTCCAGTAAGTAACAAAAAATAGTAATTTTATTTTAACTCCAGCAAATAAAACAAAATATATTGTGTATAAAGAAGCTTCAATTTGACAGAATCATTACAATTATTATAAGGTACAACATAGATATATGGTAATATATATATTACGAGCTTAGTCACTTTTAGTAAGCTTCAGGCAACCAAATTTTGACGTGTCTCACTTATTTATATAAATATTGTTATTTGACCAAATAGGTGATTAAATCAAATAGGTCTGATACCCTGAAATAAATATACTAGCTTTACTATAGCAAGTATATTTATTTCAGGGTATATTTTATTTTATCGTGACCATGCTGCCGATTGTGTGATTATTTGGTGAGCATGTACATGGCAGCGCACTTCGGGAATTTGTTATATTACATTTCCAAATTTGAAATTTTATATATTTTGTATTGGACCCGAAAAATTGGACCTGGGGTGACTTTGCTAGCATTATAATATATAGATAGATAATTATTATAATTGGATTAAATCAGTATTGTTACTTTGATAATAAATTTTGTAATACAGAATTATTTTGACACTATTTACTTTGCATTCTGATAATAATTTGATAAAAATAATAATTTATAAAAACTGAACTAAATGGACAATTTTTCAGTCTCCTATATGTTTCCGCCTTAGAAAATTTCCAGCTTTATATAAACTCTTTTGAAAAATAATATGTTTTATAAAATTAGTGCAATAAACTTTAACAACATTTTAATAAAATTAAAATGATTATGCAGTAAATTAATATCTGATGGCTATTTAAAATTGTAATCAATATGAACATTAATTTTTTTTTTAAATTATTATTATGTAAATAACCAAGTTTTTTTTTATGATTAATAGTAATTAAGTAAAGTGCAAATTAATGTGGCGACACATTATTATTGCTCTATACTTCTTATTTTGAAATTTATCTAATAATAAATTGGTGGTTTGGTTTATGAAATACAAAGTAAATAATAATTTAATAACATTATGTATATATTTATTTATATTCTTTAATTAATTTTGAAGAAACAAAACTAACATTAAAATAAGATGAATATCCTATTTTAAATAAAAAATGAATCAATCATAATTTTCAATGACATAAACTGAACTCGGAAGCAAACAATTCTCGGATATTTTTATTTACTCTTTTTTTTGTTTATTTTTTTTTTGTTTTTTTATTATTTCTTTTGTTGGCACCAAAAGTATTATAATTATAACACGACATTTATTTAACAAAACCATTTCCAAATTAAATAAAATGATTAATAACAGAGTGTTCTGTGGTTAAATGAAAAAATGTATTAAATTATATTTGTTGGTTTTTTTAGTAGATGAGAAAATGTTTTATTGAATAATCGATATTTGTTGTTATTGTATACTGGTTTATATTTATATAAACAAATAAATGACAATATGTAAAGTAAATAAAGAAATAATAAATAAATGAAATAAAAATAAAAATATATAAATAAAAAATAAAAAAATACAGAACTATAGATCTAAAAATGAATGGTATTAAAACAAAATAATCAAAGCTATTGTCAATTATCAAACATTCATTTATCCTTTATTCTACAAGTTCAACTAAATAGTAATTTAAATAATTTCGAATGATAACAAGATATCGAAAATCAGCTACCCAGAAGCACTTTCCGAATCGTAAGAAGTATTTTGTTTTTGTAAAACAGTTTTAAGAACTTTGTCACAAGTGTTTTTATTAATATTTAGTTATTAAGAATCATAGATGAAAACGACGCTACAAGTTTGTCATAACTGATATTGTGATAAAAATTGATTGTTACAAAGCCTTAACAACGTTCTGATTCAGTATTGCGTTTGTATTTACAACTATTTTTTTATTCACAACTAATTCATCAATTGGTAATGCAATATTTCTGAAGTAGCTAAGAAAAAGTTACCACAACGGTGTAGGACAGTTTTTACAACTTATTTACAACTGGTGGATAAAAAATGAAACTAATTCTTTTAATGAAAAAAATAATTCTAATAGTATTTAAGTACGATATCATAGAGTAATCATATAAGTAGAGTATTCACGTAGAACAAAATTTGCTAGTCACTTTTTCAAATATCAAAATTCTGTGTTCACTCAAAATAATATTACTCAATTTTTAACTGCTTCTAAGTTGAGCGCAATGTATTTTGTACTCATAAATAAAAAAAATTTGTGTACCTACTATCTATGAAAATATTTATTTGTAATTATATGCTGCCAACAGTGTCAACGATATAAAAGTTGTATGTATAGGTACTCAAATCTTGTATATATCGAATGTGCATGCTACGGTATATACATACTTCTTTATTTCGCTGTTCGCATTTCTACTTTACTTATGTTATAAAAATTTTTGTTCTAATTTTTGTTTGATAAAAATTAAAAATTACACAATGTGTGTATAAAAAACTATGAGTCCTTCCAATAGGTAAAGTATTCACCACAAATAATATTACAAATCAAAGTACCTACATATTCAATTTTTTTTTAGAAATTGAAAGAATTCAAGATTATTGCTGTATTTGTTGTTATTTTGCTTTAATTTTTAAAATTTGAAGAATTAATATTTTTATTTGGACTTGGTCAATGTGATTTATGAAATTTGTGATTTCAAACTTTATAGAGGAAAGGGACAATAAGTTCTGAGAAAAGAAAACAAAACGGTATTCCGTACAAAGTTCACGATTTGTAATACATAACTAATCAATTTTATTCTTTTATTACTATTATTTTTAGAATTTGTTTCTTGATTATGTGATTCTATCATTGACCTATTATTGTATGTACATATCCTATTTCCTTCATTACCTTTGCGATTTAATTGTGTTTTTTTGTTTACATTTTTCTATATATATTTTTTATATTGAATTAGATATGTAAATGGTGAACACATATATGATATACACTCATCATATAAATCAAAAGTACATACGTATGTGTATACTCTTCAAATTATCAAACAATGCCTCTATACTGCTAGCCTAGTCACTGGGAGAGCAAAACTTTATACACAAAACTAAAATATAACTTAAAACGAAATCGTAATTCGAAAAAATCCCGAAAAATCATTCTGTGAATAGGCTAGAAGTATAGAGGCATTGTATGAAATATTCTCCTCAATAAATAAAAAATTTTGAGTAAAAATAGTTGAGTTTCGAAAATTATTTTGAGTGTTTTGGGGTATTGAGTGAAAATGGGACGGCATTTTTAGAAGAAAATGATTAACAAATATTGTTCTACGTGAATACTCTACTTATATGATTACTCTATGACGATATTTAGTAGGGTGGAAATTTCAGTAAAAAATTTACAAATAATCAAATCCGATCAGCTAATTTATAGCGATGTCTAACGAAATCAAGAATTAAAATGTATGTAAAGAAAATATATGAAATTCAAATTACGCACTTTAAACGAAAATTTTAACCAGATAATACAGAAAACTGTTTTGAAAAATTCTGGTATCATTGTATAACTGTTTGACATCTGAGCTTAAATCCATGGTAACATACAAAGTTTGGAAACTTAAAAAAAAATTAAAATAAAAATAAATCAAGCAGACAATACAACATTTTTGTATCATTCATTTTATCTATGTATTGTGTCACGCCCGTTCAACCTTTAAAATTTTGGTTGAATAATCCTTATTTCGTGAAATCTTAAAAAAATTCCCTCTAAAAAGGAAAGTATGCTAACCATGGGTATGAAACATATATTAAGCATGACGTTATCAATCTACGTGAAATATAGACCATTAAGTGTACCTTGTAATTGGTTTTTAAATTAACTGTGAAAGAGATGTGCGAACCAATTTCAGAAACTAGAAGTTTCAATAGCCAATTGATAACCACTATATTTACAGTTTAAGTTTTTACTAAATTTAACAACTATTTCACAATCAATTACCGGTTGTGACATCACTGTTACAGCCAAAAATTGGTTATGTACAACTAGATATTTTTTCTATGCTTGCTGGGACGTCATATAACAATCTAAGACGTGTACAGATATAACCGCAATGAAAACACGATTATTTCATATTTCCACGATTATCTATATCGTCTTCTTCATTTAGCCTGAAAGCTCGGAGTAAGTCAGAGTAATATACCTCCATGTAAGTCGATCTCCCCTAGAACACTGACAGTTCTGTAAGTTAATTTTTTTGCAATAATTTTCGATATTATCTCTCAATCTGATTCTTGATTTGCCTCTTGCTCGATGAGGTCGATTTTCGTTCATTCTTACTATATGCCTAACATTAAAGTTGTATAACTAGTTTTGTATTATATTCATGATTTCTTTGTTATTTCTTCTTTAATATTTTCCATTTTGTAATATTTTTTGGCCAAAGACTTTTCGGATTATTTTTCTTTCTAATTCACGTAAATGTTCTTCGTCTCATAAAGTCCACCGTTCACATCCATTTATTACTATTGATTTCATTATTGTCTTATATATCACAAGTTTTGTTTGTATAGTAAGAAATTTGGATTGTGGTTTTATTTTATTAATATATCTAGTAATTTGTATTTCTTGCGCATTTTGAATATTGTTGTAATTTTTAATATTATTTTATTCTAATACATTCTGAATCAAACCATAACGGCATGCACTTGTCATTTTGAAGATGATTTTTTTGATATGTGGCATCACTCATTAATATTTGCAGTTTTTTCCTCAGAAGAATACAATTTATGTTGAAGTCTTCAACTGTAAACACAATTGGCTGTTCTCTCAAGTTTTGTGTTACTAAATTGAAATTTGGGTGTTTACTTTTGTAAAATTTGTTATCATTAATTTGGTGGGCTTTATAATTATTTATTTCTACTATAATTATATAGTGATCGGATATATCTGAATTTAGGTAGGTGATATTCATATCAACCTGCAAATTGTTGGTTATAACATGATCTAAAGTGGATTTAGAGATTGGTCGGGTAACTGAGGAATCACTAAATAGAATCCACTGCTTTCAATTATTGTTTTGTACCTTTCAACATCTGGATCATTTTCTTTAAGAATATTGAAATTAAAATCACCTACGATGTAAGTTTCTTTGATGTTGTGTTTATTTAAATTTTCTCCTAGTACATTATAGAAAGCATTACATATTTCCTTATTATTTTCAGGTGGCCTATAAATTCCTATTTTGTTGATGTTCTGGTTATTTACTTTTATAAGAATGTTTACAAAACTACTGTACTCATCACAAAAAAATATCAGATATATTGTAATTTAGTGATTTATTAATAAATATAGCTGCATCTCTCCCTTTGCGATTGCTTCTACAAGAAAACAGACTTTTATAATTTGAGTTCTATGTTTGTTTCGCTTAAACATCCACGTTTCAGTAAATACTATCAGCTGTATCGTTGTTTTGAGATTGTCCAAAATAAATGCCATTTCTTCAATATTATATTTTAGACTTCTAACATTGAGATATAAAATGATGCTTTCACTTTTTTTAAATTTATATTTTTTTTGCATTGTAAACAATTTATTACTTTACTGCTTGACATTTTGCTTGACGTCGATTCGCTTTTGTATGCACGAGAGCATAGTGTTGCCATTTTGGAATTAGTACAGCAAGATAATTAAAGTTTGTAACACATTCAAAATTAAAGTTGTTGATGGTAATATTTTGTTGTATTATTTGATTGCGTTTTCTTGTCATTTCCATATATTTGGTCTTATTTTCGTTAATTTCCACACCACCTTCTCTTGTCAATTGTTCTAGCATAATAAATGTTTTTACTATTTTATTATAATTTTAAGAAACAATTGCTATATCGTCAGCGTAGGCGATAATTTGGAAGGATTTTGTGAATATATTACTGTCCTCATCAATTTCCTCCCTTCTATCTATATGACTTTGAAATAACTAAAAAAATAAATATTATTTTTTTTATTTTCTACTAAATTTAATCAAACATTCGATTCTGAGAATTTTCAAAATATTTTAATAAACTTTCATTTTTTACAACATTCTTTTGGAAATTCTCACCACCATATTTAATGGAATTTCATTGTGTTTCACAGTCCTTGTTTCCAATAAAAATTAGAATTTACCAACCATATCAAAAAAATACATTGGAAAAATAACCAAAATGGCAAAGAGTAATACACGAAAAAAAAACTTAAATATGAAATCTATTTAAATCCTTTTATTGTTTTCTTAAAACCTCTGAAACCATTTAATTTAAAGTATTTCCAAATTTGAAATTAAGTTTATAATGTTAATAAAATTCATTGAGGTTATTTTTTTCTAGTTGAATGAAGATGACATTTAATTATTAAAAATATGAGTGTAGTAGATCAAAACAATTGCATTTTCAAAAAAAAATAAAGTATAGATTGGATAACTGAATAGATTATAGATTTTTTTTAACTGAACTTTAATGTTATTTATTATTAAAATTGTTTCAAAATCACTTTTTCAATTAAAATAAAAAAACATTTTGAAAAACGATAGTTTAATCAAAATGTAAGCTTGTAAACAAATTTTGCAACTACAAATAAATCCTAAATCTTTTACTATTTATTGTTTCAACCGCGGGAGTCGATGTTTAGTCGACTTTTTTCGTTTGGAGAAAAAAGTAACAATTCGTTACCGCGGGTTTCTTTAGTTGCTAGTTTTTTTTTCTTTTTCGGAGACTGTTGAATCACACGAACACGATCAACATCAAGTTCTCAGAAGTTTTTGATAAATAATAAAACTAGTAACATATGGCACATTTGTCCATTATCTTTCTTTCTTTTATACAACTATTATACCTATTTCATGTAGAAACAAGTAAGAATTTGTATACCTCGAAAATATTGCTCAGGTGTAATAGTTCTCTAATAATTGAAAGATAAGAGACAAATTTGCAATATGTTACTAGTTTTATTATTAATCAAAAAATTCTGAGAGCTTCATGTTGAATCGTATTATTCAACAGAGACTTTTAAAATCGTCCATTATTTTTTTAACGACTTTCATTGCATGGTGTTCTATAATTTATATAAATGGAAATTTTGTAACAAAATACAGCTCGAGAAAATTGTGTGTTTACTGGGAAGCCATCCCAAAATAGCAAAAACATTTTGTAAAAAAAATTACGCCGATAATATTTGGCCAAAAGCCAATCGGTAATTTTAAATGGCATATGTCATCCAGTAAAATCTTACGATAAATGTTTTATACCAATAAAAAGAAGTTTTTTAAATTTAAATATGGAGGGATCCCACGTAACAATTTTATTGTTATAAGACTCTTGCGCACTCTTATAACACTATTATAAACACTCTTATAGCAGTAATAGTGTTAATTTGAATGCTCCGCAATTGTTGTGAAAAGTTATAAATACGTTATAGCAGTGTTATATATACGTTATATAAGTGCTGTAATATTGTTATAGGATTAGTATACATATATTAGTGTATATGTTTTTTAATTTGAAATGATATTCATTTGAAATAATTTATGTTATGCGAGAGTGAGAAAGGTATTATTTTTTATTTTAAAATAATAATTTTATAGAGCTTATATTTATTTCATGAGAGAGGGAGATAGATATTAATTACATATTTTTATATTTGCATGTAAATGATTTATATATCAAATATAAAAAATGTCTTACTAATAAATAATATTTTGCGGTTAAAAATAATTGTATTAATATTTATAAATATTGTAACCAAAATGCAAAATTTGGCTGGGAATGAAATTTCATTGACATTTATAATAAGAATACTTCGAAAAAATACATTGCCCTTCAAAAATAACCAATTTTTAAATAACTAACAGAAAATATATTTTTAAATTGCATCTTTAAAACATTTAATAATGTATGTTAATTAATGCATAACATCAAATTTGATATTTAAATAATTATTTTTGCAAAAAAAATGCAAAATAAAAATTTTTAGTTTTTGTTTATTTAAAAAAAATTTACCATGTTTGTAGAAAATAATGGCCGTCGCAAAATATTTATTCAAAAGCAATAGTAAGTTTATTAGTAACATTATAGAAATACAGTTAAATAATAGCACTACTACTGCCATTCTAGCAATGCTATTCTTATAACAACACTTTAACTCTTGATATAGGATTACGCACTTTTAGATTTATAAAAACATTGCTGAATCACTTGCGGAAAATCCCATTATAACAACTCCCGAAATGTCTATAAGAACATTCTTATAGCAATATTAATCACATTATTCCTATAAAAACATAATTATAACACATTTAATGCTTATCGAGAGTCATATAGAAGTCTTATAGCACTAATTTTGTTTTTATAACAATAAAATGTTACGTGGAATGTTATATCGCAGTTAAAAATGAAATTAATAAATAACAAAACGGAGATGGAGCAGACTGAAGGGGAACTCGGTAATCAACAAGCATTTTGTCCAATGGAGGAAAGAATTGAAGAATTCTTAAACTTAAATATTCAGGTAGATCCATGCGGAATAGAATTATAGTTAGAGATACAGTAATACCAGAAGTTGATTCAATCATTATAGATGAAGAAATATCTCCGTCACAAGATATAGAAATCTGTAGAACACCAGCAAGAAAAAATCCAAACAAAGAAAGAGTAGAAATTTTGAAAGAACACGCTGAAGATTTTAAAGAATTAAAAGATAATGTACAAAAATTGGACAAAAGAATGAAAGGAATTGAGGAATATATTAAGAAATAATATTAGTAACAGAAGGATACAAATCAAAAATTATTAAGAATTAAGGAAAAAAAATTAAAATTGTATGAAGAAGATATCAAAAGAAAAGCGTCAGATAGGGCATGTAAGATACAATATTGAAACAACAATTATTAGAAATAAATTACCTTTTTTTTTGATATTCCAATATTGTGGTACTGATATTCTAAGACTGTTTTATATAAAAAAAATTATATTTATGAAAAATGTATTATTTTTTTAAACTGTACTATTTGAACATGAAATGAAAAAATTTTTTTTTTAAATGTTATATATTTTTAAGTTATTATGAAATGTATTTTCTTTTTAAATAAGTTATTATGAAATGAATAAATTATAAACAAACATTATTTATTTTCGAAATTAAATTATTAAAAATATTTTATTATAGTATATATAAACAATGATGAAAAATTTATGCAACTATATTCAATAATCTCCACCCTAATAACCAACCAAACAACCAATATTCAATAATCTATTACGAACTTCACCTCCTCCACTTTGTTCTAAATTTTCATCGTGGATGCATCAAGTTCACTACCATGATGTATACAAATATTGTGCAGTGCTACATATACATTTATTATTTTAGTGCCTTTTTCCAGACTATAATGGACTTCTCCAGTGCCCAAAAGACAACGAAATCTGCTTTTTAAAACCCCAAGAGTTTGCTCAACAATAGTTCGAGTTTTTGAATGTTTTTTTTTTAATAAATTATTTTGGACACACTTAATTTTCAAGCACTTCCGAAACTGTTGTCTGTGACAAACCCAAATTAAAATCATTTCTACTCCAGTTTGGTACCCATCTTCAGCGTTAAAACGTAGAAAGCAAACTAGTTTTAAAATAATTGATATATAGCGTATGTTCTTTCACTTTTTTGCATTTATATCTTCCAACAGTTTCACAAAAATATTTTTCGATAATCTTAATAACTTTCTAAAAATAAAATTTTGTTAAACGAATTCAGTTCTCAGGTTTAAATTATAAATTAAACTAACAAAATGTTAAAACTAATCTGACTTAGATTTATGGAATAAAAGTCGAGTTTCCTTTCACTAATCATTTGTATTTATTTTGCAAATATCGATATTTCGGAAGCAACTTACTTCCTTCATCAGTGCTTTGCGACTATCAAAAACAATTAATCTGACTTCTTCTGGCTCCAAAGGATTTGATACATTTCTCAATAGTTTTCTCTCGCGTAATATTTTTATTAATTGTTGCTTCACTTAACTGTATTTCCTCAGTTTCTTCTTCAAACATTTCTAAGCAAACTAAACTCATTTTTAAATATTTTATTTTTAATAGGTAATTTACTTTTATATTTTCAAATATTATTATTTTACTTTATTGTTAAACTTTCTTATAAACATTAATCACAATTAAAACATTACAAATTAACTTTGACAGTGGAGATTTTTTTTCTTATATGGCGACTTTCAATTCATCAAGTGGACTGAAATTAAAAAAAACCCGCGGTAGCGTGACTTTTTTTTAGCGACTTTTGAAAATCACAATGCCTCCAGCAGTTGACACTTTATATTTGAATTTTAAAAGTTATAATCAAAGTAAAATAAAGTGAATAATAATAAAGTTAATAATAATAATGATATGTCAATGTAATAATTTTTTTGAAGAATTCTTAGATCTAGAATTTACATCTAGAATAACGATTAGTTTGATTTTCTTAGCTCAACATTGAATTACTGGTTCAACATTGAATTACATGTACCCATTTTCTTCAGCAAAAATTTCAAAATAAGATTAGGTACACAGACTAAAGCAAAAAAAATTTAAAAAAAAATTTAAATGTAAATTCAGTATTCAGCATTACTCGAATTATGAAAGAATAAACATTTAAAAAAAAAAACAAAGAAAGATATATTGTAAGTATTTTAAATTTGTGTTAGGACAAAAATGGTGCATCTGTGCATTGAATGGAACTATTTGAATTTTCGTAATTTTTGAAATGCGTTTAATTTTTTGTTTGTTTCTGTTTCTTTTTTTTTCTTTTCTTTTACGTTTTATTATCTTTTAATTTCATTTGTTTTCGTTTTTGAGTGTAAGATGAAGAAACATGACAAATTAAATAGATAGCAAATTACAGTGCTCTTGGACAATTTAATTGATAATGATACTAGCGCTTTTGAAGTTGGCACAGATTTGATCATATATTATCAGAAGATGACTCAGAAAGTTATTATGTTAATATTTTTTTTATTTTTTTCTATTTCTGTTCTTATTCAGTTATTTTTTATATTTCTGTTAGTATCACGGTTTATTTACATTTTTAATATTATGTTTTTGTTATTTTTGTAATACAGTATTGATGACTCAGTGGCTAAGTTAGACTTTTTTTTAGCTGCATTATTTTTATATATTCATGTTTGAAGAAACAAAAACAACGCAAAACTGCTTTTGTTTTTGAGAAAAATATTAGTTTTGTTGTTATATTTGTAATGAGGTATAAATGTTTTGTGAAAAAAGATGAAAATAAAACAAATATATGAAAAAAACAAAACAATTAAAATATTATATTTTTCATTCATTTTTATTTTGTTTTTTATAAAAACAAATCAATATTTGAATTCAAGATAAAAAAAATATTAAAAAATAAATTTTTTGTATATATTTTTGAATTAAAATTTTGTAGGACAGAAATGGTACTCGTGTGTAAACCAACCAACAATGTGTTCCCTATGTTAGTTCAAACTGAATTACTAAGTATTCCTTTTTCTACAATATAAATTAAAAAGATTAATTTTTAACAAACTGAATAAATTATCTTTAAAATAAATAAATAATTTTATTTAAGATTATTTTTTTTTAATATTATAAAACATGGTGATTGCAACACATTAAACCTTATGCACATGCAGCGGCAACAAAATCAAATTGTTGCAACAAAGTGAACCATTTGTAAAGTTAATAGCTACTCGTCTTTGAGCTTCAATATTGTTCTTGCTTTAAATTTTCCAATGTAAATAATGTTTAAATTAATTATTCTTTGATAAAATAACTTAGAAATAGGATAAAATAATTAAAATAATAAAGCCTATATTTAAAATATATTCTTCATATTTTGTGTTCAGTTATTTGTTTTGAACCGGGTTTAATAATAATCTAATAATAGGATTTCAATTAGTAGAAAAGGTTAAACCGAAGAATAATTTTTTTGAAAATCCTGTAATGTCAAATTAGAAGTTGAATAAATATAGCCTAAAGACCCTATAAATATTTTTTTTAAAAATTAAAATCGCAGGATGTGAAATATATCTTGTTACCGCTAGGTTAGGAAAAGTAGAGAACATTTAAGTTGCTTGAAACCGTGTTTACGATGTGAGAATGAGTAGCTGTCATATTCTAATCCGTTTTATTATGTTAGTTCATTATATTTATATTTTCAGTTCATCAGACTACTTTATTCTATTTGCTAGTTCTTACTACTCTTTAAGACTACAAATTTTTCAAACACAAAATTTTACAGATATTAAATTGGCTCAATTTTTAACTAAACAATATTAAATTGTTTATCTCAGTACCATACAGATGCCTTCCAACTTACAAAAATTTTATCAATAGTAATAATTCTTAAATATGAATAAAACAACATAGTCTGAAGCAAGAATAATAAAAAATAATAACAAAAAAAAGAAAAAAAACTGAATAAGCTATATAGGAAAAACACCAGAATTCTAGTAAAGAAAAACAAAGATATAAAATATCCATAAAATCTATGAATATTTATAAAGTGTTGGATTGTTGAATGATAAGGAAAAGCAAATAAAAACAAAGAAATATATGCAATATCTACATCCAAAAAAATTACGACAACAAAAAGAAAAAAAAACAAAAATAAAATTTTGATGAATTTTTAATTCAATTTAATTTAATTTTCATGTTGAGCACAACACAGTGTACCCACTATGCAATTCACTATGGGTGGGAGGGTATAGAATTTTCTTTTTATTTTCTCATTTTCCAAAGTTAGACTATTCTGGTATCATTCAGTTTTACCTACAATCTAAGTTAAGTTTGTTTTTTTTTTGTTGATTTTTTTGTTTTCTTTTTATATAATTTAATTATGTACTTAATCCGTTTCAATTAAAATTATAATAGCTAATTTAGGATGGTTGTTTTTTTTTTATTTAATTTTTGAAAATTTTGTGTCTCAACAAAAGTAAAAGTTTTGTTTTTGCTGAAAACCAGAAAATAAATTATTTATGTAAAGAACTTATTTTTATTTTTTGTTCTGTTTTTCTTTTTTTGCTGTTGTGTTTTGCCTTTGTATAAATTTCTGAGATGTCCTTCTCAGAAAATTGTAAATCCAAAATTAAAATATTAAAAACATAAAATTATTCAGAATTCAAGTTTTAAGAGATTTTATAAATTAAAAAGAATTATTAGAAAAAATATTATTTTGAGATAGAAGCGACAAAAAAAAAAAAATAATAAAAAAAAAAAATTAAAATTATTTTTGTATTCAAAATAACTTAATTAAGTAAAACCAGATAAATTTAATTCGGCAAGAGAATTAATTATTATAAAATTGTTTTTGGCCTTGAAATTGAATTAGTAAGAATATTATATTAGGTATAGATAGATAATATTATAAGGTGTTCAATTTATTGTAATGTGTAATTATTCAAGGAGTGAGTAGATGTAGTTATATTCTTTTCAGTTGAAGCTGAGTTGAATTATGCTCTGAGTCGAGTATCTTCGGCAGCAAGGGTTATTATTAGGGTTACTATCTGAATAATATTTCTGAATGGAGTTATGATAACCATTTGTAACTAAACTTTTTTTTATTTTATAGTAAGTTTTTGTTTGACAGATTTTTGAAAGCTAGTATAGTATTTTTCATCAAATAAAATGAATAGACTTAATAACTTTAGATAATATAGTCAGATAATGTTGATTTTCACCCCCTCATTATTTTCATTATTTAAATTCAATTATATAATCCACAGATATTTTTAATTTTTTTAATTATATGATATTTATCCCCGGCGGGTTGGGGTACGAAATATCCGCAGTAAGGCATGCTTGTGGTAAAAGTCCACTAAAAGCCTAGAAAAATCCAGAAGCGACTGACCCAGAATGGGCGGCTTTCTGGTCTGCGACTGATCCCAGAGGGACGGCAGGAATAAAAGGTACCGCCTTGTACAAGGGAAATATTATCCTTAGGCTAGGAGATGGAACTCCGAATTAAAACAAAAAAAAAAAAGTATGCAATGAATAAAACTCAAAGATTGTATACCCCAGGTGGTAATCCAGATCTTCTGGAAAATCCACCCTCTTTCGAGGCAGGTCTCACGGATTCTGGGGGAGACCACTTATTGCAAAACCACGAAAGCAGAGCTGCTTTAATTGACCCATTCAGAAGAAAATCTGGGGTCCAGAGAACACCTCCAGCAGGGTCTCAAAATATCTACGAAAACATGTCCCAAAAAGACAGATATAGAAACCCCGACGAGGGTAATAATAACGAAAAGGCACTTGAGGCAAAAAATAATCAACTTAATGCCAGAGTTACAGAATTAGAAATCTTATGCAGGGAATTGAAAAATGAACTCTGCATAATTAAAGAAGAAAATGTGAAACTAAAAAATTCACAAAACATGTCTACTAAAAAAGTAGTACTAAAAATTTCATACAGATGATGAAGAACTAGCTCGAGAAACCGACTGGATCTTTAAAACAAAAAGAATCTGTAAAAAAAGAAAAGCAGAAAAATCACCTACTTTAAGCCCAGAAAATGTTGCGGACAAAGTAGAGAAAAATGTGCAAATAAATGAAGTTGCGAAATGTAAAAGTAAAAGAAAAGGTAAACCTCCTCCAGTTATACTTAGTAATGTAGTGGAATACCCTCAAATAAACAAAAAATTAAAAGAAAGCAATATTAAATATAAAGTTAATATGCTTAACAATAAACAACTAAAAATTAATGTTGAAGAAGAAAAAGAATATAGAGAGTTGACTAAGGCAATAAATGAAGCCAATATTGAATGGCACACTTATGAAAATAAGAGCACCAGGCCTATTAAAGTAATGGTTAGGTATTTACATCCGTCATGCCAACCTGAAGATATAAAAAATGAATTGAAAGATAGAGGCTTCAAAATTTTAGAAGTCACAAATAAAATAATAAAGAAAAAGGAAAATAACAAAGAATCTACGGTACGTCTTCCTCTCTTTATGCTAACATTCGAAAACTCCGAAGATATAAACAAAATATTCAAAATTGAATTTATCCAGCACATGAGGGTTAAAATGGAGGCTATTCGTAAAACGACTACCATTCCTCAATGTAAGAGATGCCAAAGATTTGGCCATACACAAAAGTTTTGCCAGCGTCTAGCTCAGTGTGTTAAATGTGCTGGTCCCCACTTAACAATTTCTTGCAAAGAAAAAAAAAATATTAAGCCTAAATGTGCTAATTGCCTTGAGGCACACCCAGCGAGTTATCGTGGTTGCCAGGTGGCTAGAGAGTTGCAAAAAAGAAAGAAGCTACAAAAAAATGCCCCAAAACAAATGCAACATAGACAAGAAAAACAAAAGACAAAACCTAGGCAACCTATTGCCCAGAAACAGAATTGCATTGAAACTTCAGAGAAACCTAAAACTTTTACGTCGAAAAAAGTCGTAGAAGGCTTATCATATTCACAGGTAACACAAAATAACCTAAGTCAAAAAAGAAACCCGAAAGAACAAAATAAAGTTTCTACACAAAAGTTGACTGAAAATACCATTATGCAGATGATGCAAAATATGATAAAAACAATGAATGAAATCTCAACAAGACTATGCACATTAGAAAACAAACATAATGAAATATATATGTATACACCAAAAAATAAATCCGCAAGGCATGGTTAAGAACGCACTTCGTATAGTCACGTGGAATGCCAATGGTATTCTGAACAAGAAAAATAATTTGGAAATTCTATTGAGAACACAAAATATTGATGTATGTCTCTTGACAGAAACACATATGACAGATAAGTCATCGCTTAAAATAAATGACTATACATGCTACAGCGCAAACCATCCGAGTAATACACCCAGAGGTGGTAGCTCAATTTTAATAAAGAAAGATATTAAGCACCACGAGGAACTTAGTCTAGAAATAGATGAATTCCAACTAATCGTGCTACGAATTATGTCTGTTAAACAAAGCCTTTGTGTCGGTGCATTATACTGTCCACCCAAATACAACATAAAGAATAACATGTTTGAAGAAATTCTTAAACTACTTGGCGATAGATTTATCCTGGGAGGTGACTACAACGCCAAGCACATAGATTGTGGGTCTAGAGTAACCTCTACGAGAGGAAGAGAGCTAAGAAAAGCTATAAAAGAAAAAGGCTGCATTTACCAATCTACCGGTAAGCCAACCTATTGGCCAACTGATAGAAATAAAACTCCTGATCTGCTTGATTTTTATATAACAAAAAAAATTTCACCCAATTATATTAAGCTAGAAGATAACCATGATTTGGACTCAGATCACTCTGCAGTCATACTAAATCTATATAAAAAGGTTATTAAGAAACAGTCGAAACCTCTGCTAACGAACAAGACAACTGACTGGGCTAGCTTTAAACAAGAAATAGAAAACAAAATAAACATAAAAACAAAACTAAGATCCAAATGTGATTCTGAAGTAGAAAATTTTATTAAAATTATTCAAAATGCTGGATGGAATAATACAAAAAATTGTGAATATAAATCTGTAGGATTCAACTACCCTAGAGAAATATTAAATATGATAAAAATAAAAAGAAGAGCTAGACGCAGATGGCAACAATCGCGTGATCCGGCAGACAAAACTGTGCTAAATAGGTTAACTCAGAATCTTAAAAGAAAAATTAAAGATCTTAAAAATGAAAATTTTGAAAAATATATAAAAAATTTATCAGCTAAAAGAGAAAATAACTACTCGTTGTGGAAAGCAACAAAGAGTACAAAAACCTCGATCTCTCAAATCCCGCCAATCAGAATGAAAAGCGGTGAATGGGCGAGAGATAATAAAAATAAAGCTGAAACATTCGCAGATCATCTTGAAGAAATTTTTTGTCCAGACGAGACAGAGTCGGATGATCTCACTGAAGAAAATAATAATTGGCAAGAAAATGTTATATCACCATTTTCAGAGAGTGAAATAGTGGAACAAATTAAAAAACTCAGAGATAAAAAAGCTCCAGGTTTTGATCTAATTACATCGGAAGTCCTGAAAGAACTTCCGAAAAAAGCTATAACAATGCTAACACGCATTATAAACGCTGCTATAAGAATAAGGTATGTGCCGAATATGTGGAAAATAGCAGAGATAATTATGATACCAAAGCCAGGTAAGCCCATAAATGAGGTCAAATCCTACAGACCAATATCATTACTACCAATAGTATCAAAATTATTTGAAAAACTATTATTGATTCGAATGAGACCGATCATAGAAAATAGTAATCTGATTCCAAATTATCAATTTGGCTTTAGATCTAAGCACTCGACAATCGATCAAATTCATAGAATAACAGACATAATAGAAAAAGCTTTAGAGGAAAAGAAAGTATGCTCTACCATATTTCTAGATGTAGCCCAAGCTTTTGATAAAGTATGGCATCGAGGCTTAATAAATAAACTAAACAATATGTTACCTAAACAATACGTAGATATACTCTCATCATATCTAGAAAACAGACTATTCAGAATAAAACAAGACGAAGAGTATTCTACTATTAGAGATATTAAAACGGGTGTGCCTCAAGGTAGTATTCTGGGTCCCATACTGTATTTGCTCTACACCAATGATTTACCAGAAATGGAAAATATAACTGTAGCTACATTCGCTGACGATACTGCGGTGATGGC
The DNA here is from genome assembly GCA_963942445.1 of Argyra leucocephala. Taxonomy (NCBI): domain Eukaryota; kingdom Metazoa; phylum Arthropoda; class Insecta; order Diptera; family Dolichopodidae; genus Argyra; species Argyra leucocephala. Next base: position 121,177,557 of record OZ012678.1, read on the forward strand.
AGTAGGATCAAATATTGACGAGGCTACAATTAAATTGCAAAGAGCAAGCGACAAGCTATACCTCTGGACAAAGAAATGGAAAATTAAACTCAATGAGTTAAAATCAGTACATGTAAATTTTACAAATAAAAAATTAGAAAATCAACCACCATTGGTAAATCTGAATGGGGTCAATATACCCCAAGAAAACAATGCTAAATACCTAGGAATGACATTAGATGTCAAACTTAGATGGAAAGAGCACGTTAAAAAGAAAAAATTTGAGCTTGAAAATAAGTATAGAGAAATGTACTGGCTCTTAGGTCGTAATTCTAAATTACCTATACATAACAAGATTTTGTTATATAATCAGATACTCAAACCAATATGGTTGTACGGCATACAAATATGGGGATGTGCCAAACAAACACATGTACTTTGTATACAAAAATTCCAAAATAAAGTCTTGCGCAACATGGTAAATGCCCCCTGGTATGTTCGCAACAGTGATTTGCTGAGAGATCTAGAAATTCCTTGCATAGAAAATGAAATAAAAAGATATGCAACAAAGCATATAGCTCGTCTGGAGGGACATGTTAACGTTGAGGCCACTCAATTGCTAGATAATCAAAATGATGTCAGAAGGCTTAAAAGAACTAAGTCACTAGATTTAATACGATAGAATTTCGTAAAATTTTTCTTTAAGAAAATCAAAATAGCAATAAATTAATGGTTAGTCCGTTGGACTAGTATTAATGGGAGGGGTGTGGTTTAGTCAGTAAAAATCTGGCACACAATGGAAGCTACGGGGCTCATTGTGTCTATGAAGATTCCCACCAATCCACGCAAAAAAAAAAAAAAAAAAAAAAAAAAAAAAAAAAAAAATTTAAATTCAATTATATAATCCACAGATATTTTTAATTTTTTTAATTATATGATATTTATGTAAAAGTTTAATAGTTCAATTAAATGTGATAAATGAGTAAATATTCGGATAGTAATCAAATCCAATAATGCGAGATTTTGAAATAGAACAAACAAAATTGGCAAATTTAATAGACAATATTATAAGTGATGATGAAGAATTTATTGAGGGTAACAGTGATAATAAAAATACTAAATTAGTGCGTGAACATGAATCAGGAATAGAATAAAAAGGTGACTTTAATTCTGAAACTGAAAGAGTTTATACTAAAAATAATTTTATTTAAAAAAATGGATGCTTATGGCGCAATAATATGTGACACGTACTGAACATATATTAACCCTACGAAGAACGTTCAAAACGTTCAAAACATTTATAAAGAACGTTCAAAATTTATAAAGGATAAGCATGTAGCCTTTGTAAGATATAAAAAGACCTACGAAGCAAATATTATACTTTTTATTCTAACCTGAAATTTAGTGGTTTTCATGAGGAAAAAAAGTAGAAAAGCCAAGTCGATGCCAATTTATTGTGTGACACTAAAAAGACAGGAAGACCAAAAATAAGTGTAATAAGTGCAACATATATATTTGTGCAGATTGTTCAGTTCCACTGTGCTGCATTTGTTATGAATCATCAAATTGAACTGGGTTAAGGAAGAAAAATTATGCTGGCCATCATATGATGATGATAAGATATTCTGACTCAAATTTGATTTAGTTTTTTAATTTCAAATTTTTAAATTTTTAACAAAAATAATAAATAGAAAATCTCTAATTTATAAATTAAAATGTTTTATTTTTGTAATATCAAGTCTTGAATATTATCATATTTATAATTAAAAAATCTTCTATACTTATAAAAGAGAAAGTTTGTTTGTTTATTCTCTATAAACGCCCACAGTTTTAAAGAAGAAAAAAGAAACCGGACACGGTACTTTACGAAGCTATCAAATGACATGTTCGGGTCGCTGTCGTACAACTCCTAGCACTTCTCATGAATATTTCAAAAACCAATATTTGCGGTACAGACATGAAATTTATACATAGATATTCTATCAAAGATAAACACATACGTATTTTACAGTTTTTCGAAATCCGAACTGGTCCCAGCAGATACTGTATAAGTCCAGCACCCATCAGAATTATTTCTAAAACCAACTGTGTTATAAATATGAAATTTTACACTTAGATATTCTTTCAAAGATAAAAAACGACTGTTACCGATTTGAAAATTTTGGATTGAATTGGGTTGATGTTATCCTAGCACCTATCAGGAATGTTTCAAAAAACAATTGTGTTACAGACTTATAAGGTACTATTAAAAATAAATAAAGACGTATTTTCCAGTTTATCGAAATTGGGGCTGATTCGGATAGCTGCCCTGCAAGTGTTAACACCCATCAGGAATATTTAAAAAATGAACTGTGTTACAGACAAGAAAATTTACACTTAGATACTCTTTCAAAAAAAAAAAGAAATACGATTGTTTCTGTGTTCGTATACAATATAACATTTGCAATACACTAATGAATTAATGAAGACTTAAATGTTAAAAACGAAATGGCAACAATCAGTGCAACCCTCATACAAAGTATTGAAGAATTGACTGAAAGATTATTTCCGAATTTTACGAATCATTATACAAATTTTACATGGCTATGTGAAATGGATATGTGAGCTACAAAAATTGTGACAATTCTTTTTATTAATCAGAAAATACTGCAGAGTATTCCAGGGGGTCCATGTATGCAAATCGATAGATACAGTTAAAAATGTAAATGATGGTATTAACTACCGAACAGTGTTTTTTTATTCGTTGGACACGGTTTTCTCCTCATCAATTAGAATTAAAAGTAGCAGCTCCAATATTGCTTCTACGATATTTCAAGCAGTCAAAACTATGGTACTAGATTAATAATAAGAACTTTGCATCTTCATTTCATTTAAACAAAAATTCAAATTGATTGTGGAAAAGGCGAATCTTTATTTCAAGAATACCGCAATAGCGTGTTTATTTTTATTCCATAAAAAAACCTGAAATATTATTTGCAAAAAGAAATAATTTTAACATAAGTATAGTTTGAGTTGTAGTAGCTATTGTTGATTTTGTTATCGTAATGAAAAAAGTATTAGAATATTTTTGATAAGCCAATTTTTTTCAATTCGATTCATAAATCAAACTTCATTGACGAAAATTCTATACATTTTATGTTCGGCCCGGACAACGTCGGGTAACTTTGCTAGTTATTTATAAAATTTCAAACTAATAATACTAACTTTTTTTGTTAACATTTACCTATTTAAATGGTTCATCAATCAATTTAAACAGACAACTAAAACACACTGAATATAAGACGCAAATTTAGATTCCTATTTGTCGCCATTACTGAAAAGCTTTTTCTTTTTACAGAGCAACTCTTCATGTATTTCAGTAGAAAATTCAAAGTTAGGCCACAATAGCATCAAACGAAAATGCTTACTGATAAAATCCTCAATAAATACAATATTTCGTCATATCAATATCATAACACTTTGTTCTTCGACTATCATCAGCTTTTTCTTCGGCTTCAATGGTGATGCCTTGAGTTGAATAAATAGCTTCACATAATGTACAAGCAATACGTCACCACTTGGCTTTTTCAAAAGGGTAATTTATTATAGCTGATTCCTTAAAGATACGTGCTAAAATAAATATGGGTATATGTGTAAATATTTTTTGAAGTAACATCCTTCAGGTTGGAGGAAATCAAAACAATATCAAACCAACATTCATATTGTATGGAATCCCAATGATAAATATTATATAATCCTTAATTATCGTAAATTAAATACTTCAAGCTTGACTCAATAAGAATTTCTTAATACCTATGTACATTAAATCAATTACAAATTAAGGATTCCGTTTACTTAAATCTTAAATATTCCAATTTAAATATAATTCAAAATATTGTAATTATTTTCCCTTTTTTTATTTACTCTTTTTAATAAGATAAGAATTTAACCTGTTGACATTTTTACCAAATCTAAAATCGTGTTGCATTTTATAACAAAACGAATGTCCGTAAAAACAAGAAATTCATGATTCAATCATGATCTCTGAAAGGTTAAAGTTTTTCAAATTTTCTTCAATTTCCACATTACAAATGACATTTACTTTAATAAGTAGTTAAAACTTTTAAAACTTTTATTTATAATAAAAAAATAAGATACATCCATAGATAAGATATACACCAACATTATAAAATAAAAATAAGAAAAAAAAAATAATAACAAAAAAAACCCGTCCTTTCATCTTAAATTTATTATCAATCAATATCATTATTATCATCCTCTCGGATATACTTGCAAATCAAGTAGATTATTTTTATAAATAAAAACAACAACAAAAACAAAAAAGTAAATAAAAGAAAGCCTACTAAAAATCGAAATACATCCATGAAACTTTTTCTTGCACCCAGAATCCTATTATTATAGATTTTTGAATCAAAAAAAAAAATAAAAATCATAATCAGATTCCGGTAATAGCTAATACCCAAACCTTTAATTTTTTTTAAGGATTTTTTTCTTTTTGTTTGTTGTTTTCGCACATTGTTATGAATATTTATAAGAAAAAAAACAAAACGAAAAACAAAAATAATAAAAAAAAAAGGACGAAAAGATTTCTTTTAGGATTTTTAACTTTAATCAATTTTACGATTGATCATTGATTATCTATTCATTTTTGGTCTTATACAATTTTTGAATTCTTTTAAGGACTTTCTTTTTAACATTTCAAAGATTATTGATTGATAATAGTTATGATAATGATGATGATGATGATAATATTGAGTGAATTTCGAAAAGGAAAACATGACGAAATATCTCATCATCCCATCTCAGCCATATTGAACCTGTTTCGTTTTTATTTCGTTTGAATTTTCATCAAATTATCAGCAGGTTTTTTGAAGATTTGATAAGGACTCGTGATTCTTGAGTTTGTTTTCTTTTCTTCCGCCATGAAATCAATAGATTTGTTTTTTTTTTTTTCATATCATTAAAGTGAATCTTCAAAACATAATATTTTCTTTTGGTTTATTAGTTTTTATTTTTTATATTTGTGAATTTCTTTGTCAATTCTTGTTAAATACTTGGAATATAAATTTTGCAAATCGGAAACTCATTTAAAGGATACTTACAAAATGTTGTTAAATTTTTTAACGCTATTTAGTTAGTTAAAAAGGATTTTTGTTTCTATTTTATTTACACTATAGAGAAGTATTAAGATGAAATTGTGATTGTTTTTTTTTTTTTTTTTTTTGTTGTCGTTATTATTTTTGATGTGTTAATGTTAAGAATTTTATTTTTTATTGATTTAAAAAATTAAACATTCGTTAATATGAATTTTTTTATGTTTCCGTTATTGATTTGTAAAAAATGAAATCAATTTTATTTTTTTTTATATAAGTAAAAATCGAAGACACTGTTTCGATAGACTATTTGAATGTATATTGCCCAAGTAACACCAATAATGTTTATAAAGCGAAAAATAATAATTAAAATAAGCATTATAACTATAGTAAAAGCACCCAGTAGCGTGATAAAGGTATGACAATTATTGTATAAACATTTAAACGTAGAGTTACATCAATAAACATTTAAATTTCATACAATGCTTAAAATCCAATAAAATATGCATTATAACTGCTTTAATACTTCTTTTGCTGGTAGTCTAATAATAACCTATAATCCTTCAAGCAGTGTAGTGTGTACATTACAACTGCTATAATGCTTCTTTTATAGTGCTAATAGCATAGTAAGATATAATGCTTCAAGCAGGGATATTTTATACTTTCACTTCTTCTGTAGCGCTATTATGGAGGTAAAAGAAGCATTTAAGAGGATAAATTAAATAAAGATGAAATTTATCAAAAACGTTTTTTTAAATTTATAGAACTAAATTTTAATTTAAAAAATATATAAAGCTACTTCGATTTGGAAAGAATTTAAAAAAAGTGGCTCCTAACACAAACTTGCAAACACATTTGACAAAAAATTGGCTTTTAGAGTCACCAATAATAAATCAATGATTGTATGTGTTGCTAAAAGCAATAGTCCGCAAATTTCACATTTTGTGTCAAGTAGTGATGCACATGATTACTGATTCGCAGTCTAATTTAATGAAAATATGAATTTATAACAATAAACGTTGATGAATGTATTAATGACATCTTCTATTTTGAATATATTCGTACCTAACTACTGTAGAAAATTCTGCAGAAAATTGTAGAAGAAAATTCCCCAGATTTGCACACGATAGATGTAATATTAAATTTTAATCTGGTATAGACGAATTGTTTTTTTGCCACTACTAAATTTGTGTGAGGGTTAAAAATGTTTTTATTAATTTAATTCAGAGATGAAATTAAAATAACTAAAAAATATATATGCATAATTTTCAAACTTAAAAATGTTTTTATTTCAATTTTAAGTAAGTGTAGGAATATAGTTTTTATTTCAAGTATATTAAGTACGACGTATAACTAAGTTTGTCATTTACATGTTATTAGTTGTATTTGCATTTCGACGTCGTAACCTAAAGGAAATTTCGTTGTTTCAGCATCAGTAGCAACATCTTCAAATACAATAGAAAGCTTAGTAATGATTTTCAAATGCCTTCGTTTAGTGGCTGGCTCTCTTAGAACTTATTTCATTTTAATTTTACTATTTCTCAATTGAAACGAAATACATTTTTTTTGGATTTATTATCCCTACCATCTTACTTTCTTGAATTAATTTCAAAGACATAGTAACTATACACAAATCAATTATTTTTTCCTTTAAATTCTTTAAACATAATAAAAGCAACGTTATTTAAAAAAATGTATCATTCATTAAAGCTAATACTCGATATAAAACTAGGCAAATAATGTTTCAACAGTCTAATAACATTAATATTGTATAGCTACATTAATGGTAATACTCGGATGAAAACAATTTAAATATATGTTCTAGTGGAATAACAGCGCTATATAAATGTAATATAATTGTATTAATGCACCACGTAACAATTTTATCGCTATAAGACTCTTGCGCACTCTTACAACACTGTTATAAACACTCTTATAGCAATAATTAGTGTTAACTTAAGTGCTCCGCAATTGTTGCGAAAGGTTATAAATACGTTATAGCACTAAAATGGCGAATCCTATAAGGCACCGGAGTGAGTTCTGTAATATTGTTATAGGATTAGTATACATGTATTAGTGTATATGTTTTTATTTTGAAATGATATTCATTTGAAATAATTTATATTATGCGAGAGTGAGAAAGGTATTATTTTTTATTTTCAAATAATAATTTTATGGAGTTTCTATTTATTTCCTGAGAAAGGGAGATAGATATTAGTTAATAATATAAAAAATGTCTTACTAATAAATAATATTTTTCGGTCAAAAATAATTGTATTAATATTTATAAATATTGTAACCAAAATGCAAAATTTGGCTGGGAATGAAATTTCATTGACATTTATTATAAAAATGCTTCGAAAAAATACATTGTCCTTCAAAAATAACCAATTTTTAAATAACTAACAGAAAATATATTTTTAAATTGCATCTTTAAAATATTTATTAATGTATGTTAATTAATGCATAACATCAAATTTGATATTTAAATAATTATTTTTGCGAAAATAATGCAAAATAAAACTTTTTAGTTTTTGTTTATTTAAAAAAAATTTACCATGTTTGTAGAAAATAATGGCCGTCGCAAAATATTTATCTAAAAGCTACAGTAAGTTTATTAGTAACATTATGAGAATACAGTAAAATAATAACACCACTACTGCTATTCTAGCAATTCTATTCTTATAACAACACTTTAACTCTTGATATAGGATTACGCACTTTTAGATTTATAAAAACATTGCTGAATCACTTGCGGAAAATCCCATTATAACAACTCCCGCAATGTCTATAAGAACATTCTTATAGCAATAATTAATCACATTATTCCCATAAAAACATCATTATAACACCTTTAGTGCTTATCAGGAGTCATATAGAAGTCTAATTTTGTTTTAATAACAATAAAATGTTACTTGGGGCTATTACTCGATCTCAAACAATGTTAATATGTCCCTATATAACATATCATTTAACCAATAAGCCATCATTCGTTGTCTTTTCGAAATCATTCATTAAGTTATCAGTATACGAGAAGAAGAGCACAAATTAAGTGTTCAAGAGCACCAATCGGCTAGTGATCCAAACTGATGGTTACCACTCTTTAAATATCAGTACGTGATATGGCGAAGAGGTGTTTGGTTTTGTTGATGATATACGAAAGCCTAGATTTATTAGTTAAAAAATTTAAAATTAACTATATAGAAATTTAACTACAATTATTCGAGTATAGTTAATGAAATTTATTGACTATACTCGAATAGCCTATATTTAGATAGCTAGATTTATTAGTTATTACACTGTATTGTAAATGTGAAAATGTTCAATTTGTTGTTGTTTTTATTGTAGATATATTTTTACTAATTAAAAACAAATAGATAACAAATTACATTTGTCGTGTCAATTCATTATTTTTAGTAGAATATTCTGAATTGTTCAAGGCACTACTAAATTTAAAATAATATGCTTATACGAGATAGGAAAATCTTGTTATAGATTTCATTTAAAAAATAATTTTTAAAAATTGTAGAATCGTTTAATGTAGAAATTTATTAACGGTTGTATAAATTTACAGGATATTTTTTTTATTCTTTTTTATTTTGTATTTTAACAAATAATTTTCTGATTTCTTAGCTGTGTTGCTGATATACTTTATTGCTAAGTAAATATTACCACTTTAGAAGAAACATAAGAAAAAAAAATTAAATAATAAAGACTCGACAAATTATCACAAAAAAAAAAAAAAAAAATAATCAAAGTTAAAAAAAAACTGTTTTCCTTATAAATATCCTTTTTTGTTAAGGATTATTTTTTTATCACATTTCTAACAAAAAAACAAAAAAAACAAAATGTAAAGGAGTGAAAATAAAAATTTAATTTAATTTTGCTTTCTTTAAAGAATTTCCGATTTTCTTAGTTTATATTTCTCATTCTTAACTTTTTCTTTTTCCTCATCTTAAAACTTTGTTCCGTTTTCTAGGATTTGTTAATTTCAATAACAATTCCTTCTCAATTCAACATATCTGCTATTATTTGTATATATAAAATGTAAAAGGACTAATTTATTTTTATTGATTTTACTGATTTGGTTCGGTTGTCAATTTAATTTAAAAAGAGAAGTGAAAAAAAAATAATAATATAACAACAACAACAACAACTACAAAAAAATGACAAAAATTCATCTAATCCTTAACTAAATAACAAAATAAATTACTAAACAAATATTTAAAAAGGACACAATATTGCATAGATTTAAAATCAGAAATCAAGGATGAGAAAATATTTTTGTAAAATAAAAGAGAAAATCTAATTTTTTGTTTTAAATTGAGAGTTTACAATAGATTTTTGGTTCTTCTAGTGAAAAGAAGTGTTGTTTTTTGATTTAGAGAGCGTACAATAGTAGGGATACGCTTGTGAAAAATAACAACAACAACAACACCAATTTTGTAGTATAGTTTGTTATTCCTCAATAGAGAATATAACTTTGATAGCTTTCTTACTTTTTCTTTTTGCTTTTGTGACATTAATAGGACCTTATTTATTTAGGATATTATGTGTAGAGTGAAGCAAAAGCTGGGAAAATTTGTCCATATCTTTTATTTTCATTTAAAAAACTGTGATGGAAATTAAATTTAAAAATATATATATATAGCTACGTATTTAAACAAATAAATTTAATGAAATTTAATTAATTTAAAGTTGTGATATTTTGGTATTATGTTGTTAGTGAACTTTATAATTTTATATTACATTTTTCTTTTGTCATTGCTAATATATGTAGGAGGTACGTAGGAACCTATTTATATTATCAAATATTATATGGTACTGAAATTTATTATTAAACATTTAAATGTATTTACACATAATTATTTATGTTAATTTTTGATTGCACATTAACTAATTATTTTAGTCAAACACCAGAGTCCTAATTGTAATTAAGTTCTCTATTAGTAACGAGACAACACATCCGATATACCATAGTCGTTGGTCATTACTGCTTTTAACAATATTTACTGTTGAACTGGAAAATCATTGTGAGAGCATTGTGCTGATTCTGAATTTAAAGGTTTAAAGAGTTATTTGAAAAACAGGAAACAGTATACGAAGTGTGATGGAATAAAAAGCCGTTATAAACAGTTTCTCAGAATTAAAATTAAAAGGAAAATCGATAATATATCACGTAACATTTCATTGTTATAAAAACAAAATTAATGCTATAAGACTTTTACATGACTCTCGATAAGCATTAAAGATGTTATAATGATGTTTTTATGGGAATAATGTGAAGAATGTTCTTATATCAATTCCGGGAGTTGTTATAATGGGATTTTCAGAAAGTGCTGCAGGAATGTTGTTATAAGTTTTAATGTGCGTAATCCTATTAAAAGTTAAAATATTGTTATTAGAATAGAATTGCTAAAATAAGAGTAGTAGTGTTCAACGTTCCCTCTAAGCTGGGCAAACGGGCGGCCGCCCAGTTAAAAATTGACATTTGCCCACTCAGCATTTCTATCCGCCCACCAGAAATTATTGCAAACAATAATTTTTTTTATTTGTCACCATTTTCATTGCGTAAACCGTAAACGCACCCAGTTGAAAATTTCGTATAGATTTCCACACTAAATTCTGGGTTATTTGTTTGCTGGGTTATTTGTTTTAGTATGTCTCAATTGGCAACATTGAAATTAAATGTCAATGTTCACTTTTTTGAATTCAATAAATGTGGATGTGAAATTTAAAATTAACTAACAGATAACACCACGATATGTTAGAAAAATAATAAATAAGAAGTAATCTACAGTGAATTAAATTTTGCACTATGATTTTGGTTATTTATTTTAATGTTGAGAAGGCTGTGATATTTATTTCAAAAATTATTTTAAAATGCAATTCCTTTATTTTTTATACATTTAGTATGTCAAAACGAAAATTCGATGAAAGCTTAAAATCCACAATCAAGACATCTTCAAAATTCAAAAAAGAATGGTTAAATAAAATTGTTGAAACATGCGTCTCATCGTCAACTATAAAAGAAAAAATTAAATTAGGTGATATAATTAGGTCAAATTGAAACCAATGATGTTCTTTGCAAAATATGTACCGAAGCAAAAGCTGAAAGTAAGTTTAAAAATGGCAAAAACTGGACGAATTGGAAGTTGTACTACTTAAAGAGGCATTTAAGCCAAAAAGTACATTTAGATTCGGTAATAAAATTACGTAATTGCAAAAAAGGTGGAATTGTTGAAATGTTAACTTCCTCTACAGAAGAACGACAGATACGTGCAGATTTGATAGAATGTAAAAAATCTAATAAAAACGATACCAAAATTTTGATAGACAACGTTATTCTTGCAATAAAAATTAACACTTCGATGTCATCAGTACAGGAAATTCATGAGCATATGGAAAAATATATATCTATTCCCAAAAGTTGGCGCAGCAAGAATTATGCATTCGAATTGGTTCAATGCATTAATTTTGTAATACAAAAACAGTTTCTTGAGGAACTAAGAGAATCATTATTTCATTGTTTAATTGTTGATGAAAGTACTGATATATCTACACACAAAGCTTTAATTTTATACATAAAATACCGGCCAAAAATTTCTTATGACCATAAAACCGTATTTGCAGGAATTTTAAAATTGACTGGATGTACTAGTTCCTTCATATTTGAAGCTATTTATGAATTTTATATAAAAAATAATATCAATATGCATAATATGGTAATGTTTACATCAGACGGTGCTTCTGTAATGCTTGGTAAGAATAATGGGGTGGCTGCATTGTTACGGAACAGAATCCCTCATTTATCGCAGCAGCATTGTGTAGCACACAAGGAAGATTTAGGAATTGATGATGCTTGAAAAAAAGTACCAATAATGTGTGATATTGAAACATTATTAAAGACAGTATTTACCATGTTTAGTAGATCAACCGTAAAGAAAGCAGGCTTTGAAGAATTGGCAAGCGTAACTGAATGTGATGTATTAGCATTTCGTCCATTAACGCATTCACTGCCAACTACGAGTTATCTCGTAGTAGCAAACCTTACTCAACAGGCCAACTACGAGATAACTCGTAGCAAGAACTTTGCGATTATATTGAACATAATTTCGATATGGCTTATTGAATTAACTTTATTATTTCATTTTGGCACATGGAAAGAGTGCTTTTTTCAAAAAAACAAACAGTAACGGTTTCATCACATTGGGAATTCCCCAAAAGTAATGCTTTATTGAAGTTGAATTTTTATACATATAAAATTTATTCGTGCTTAGATTTTTGAGATTAAAGGTTGTTTTTGATTTTCTTAAATAGTATTTGTTTTTAAATAAAATTTTTATCGTGTTGAAATGGAGGATGAAGACATAGAAAAATATTTAGATAGTTTAGAAGTATCTAGTGACAACGATTTTTCTGCTGATGAAGATGAATATTTGTTAGATAATAATGATGATGAAAGAAGCAGCTCTGACAGTCAAAGTTCTGAGTCTGACAGTGATATTGAAAATATCGCACCTAAACGAATTCGCGTTGGTGAGAATATAACATCTTCAGATAATGATTGGAGTGAAATAAAACAAGGTCCTCCTCAGTTTCCATTTAAAGGGATACCATTTATAAATGTTTCTGAAAATTGTATAACACCTGGAGATTATTTTGATTTATTTTTAACAGAAAACTTTTTAACTTACTTGGTTGAACAAACCAACCTTTATGCCAATCAAGAAATTAGTAAAGCATCATTGCTGAGATCATCTCGTTTAAAAAATTGGAAAGATACAAGCAATGAACAACTTAGAGTGTTTTTTGGATTATTATTACACATGGGGCCTATCACCTTACCAAGTATATCACGTTATTGGAACACAAGTAAACTCTATGGTCTGAAATATTTCCGTAACAGAATATCAAGAAATCGGTTTCAAATGCTTCTTCGATTTCTTCATTTTTCAAACAACGAGCATCAAACCGCCGACCGTTTATTTAAAATAAAGCCAATTCTACAACATTTCAATGATACAGTGGATCACATTTACCATCCAAAGCAGAACTTGTGTATTGATGAGTCCATGGTTCTTTGGAGAGGCCGATTAATTTTTCGCCAATATATTAAAAACAAACGACATAAATATGGGATAAAATCATTTGAACTCTGCGAATCAAAAGGAATGATATTGAGGGTAAAAATTTATGAAGGAAAACAAGTTGACGGTTGTAAAAATCATGCCAGTGAGGTTGTAATGAGCCTAATAGAAGGTTTTCTTGACAAAGGATATAATCTTTACATGGATAATTTTTATAATTCCGTGGGTTTAACAAAAACCTTAACCAATAGATCTACGTATGTGTGTGGTACTTTGAAGGTCAATAGAAAAGAAAATCCGAAAAATGTAATTCAAAAAAAGCTTAAAAAAGGCGAATCAACATGGGCTCGATTAGATTCGGTCGTAGTTTGTAAGTGGAAAAAAGGGACGTACTCACTATATCCAACAAACACTATGGAAACATGGTGGAGGTAATGAATAGAAATAAAAAAATCTCCATAAAACCGGATATTGTTCGGGACTACACCTTGAGAATGGCTGGAGTAGATCGTAGCGATCAAAACATTTCATATTATTCATCATTAAGAAACTCTGTGCGACGGTGCAAAAAACTTGGGTTTCAATTTTTCGAAATGTTTATGCATAGGTAATGCTTGGCTACTTTACACCCAAAATAATTCAAACAAAAAACTCTCAATATTACAATTTAGAGAAAAGGCTATTGAACACTTAGCTGGTGAATCTAAAAACATTGATGCTCGCATCGAAACTAAAGACAACTTTCACTATTTGGAATCAATTCCACCAACGGAAAAGAAAAATAACGCAACTAAGCCATGTCGTGTTTGTTATAAAGAAAACAAAAGATGTGAAACGAGGTATATTTGTGCCCTGAAAAGCCAGCTCTTTGCGTGAACAACTGTTTTAAAATTTATCATCAAAATTAATATACATATATTAAGAAGAATAATAATAACAAAACTTAATTATATTTTGTTTTGTCATGTTTTATTTATTGAAATAAAGTTTTTTTTTACATTTTTATTTGTTTATCTTGAAATCAAATAAGAAATTATGGAAAAAATAAGGTACGATTTATCTCGTAGTTGGCATATCCAAATGAAATTTTATATAAGTAGGCCAAACTACGAATTTATGTTGGCGCCTGACGTTAGATTTATGAAAACGGCCTTGGCAGTGAATGCGTTAAATGAATTTAGATGGCTGTCAAGACATTTTGCAGTAAGAGCATTTATAATTACGATCTATTGATAGAATACTGCACTGAGGAAGTGGAGAAATGTAATGATCCAATATGCAAATATTGCCTAAAACTTCTTAAGGATCCAAAATATCGCCTTTCATTAATGGTTTTAAATGACGTTCTTGAAGAGTTGTCATCTCTTTGTAAAATATTTCAGAGCAGTTTGTTGACAATAATGGATGCAATGCAATTTGCTAAAGCAAGGATCAACAAAATCGAAAACCAATATTTAGGCGAAATAGTTCATTGTAATAATGATATAAAAGATCTAATTGGTAAAAATCCTGGTATCGACACTTCAGAAATTTTACGATTTATCGAATTGTTATGTATACATTTAAAGAATAGGTTTCCAGAAGAAGACGTAATGGATTGGCATGCATTTGATCATAATGCTATAATAAATTCAAAAGATTTTAACTTTGGTCAAGATTGTATAGAAAAGCTGGTTAAAAAATATAAAAATATACTTCCCGGATATGACGAACAAATTGGAACAGCAATTTCAAAACAATATAACGATTTTAAGTTTTTAATAATTGAAAAGATCAAAAGTAATTCCGTAGCTAATTTTTTTGATTTAGTTAAGCTGGCTAATGCAGATTCACAATTTAAAGAATTGACAGTGCTTCTAGATATCTGTGCTACATTTCAGGCATCCAGTGCAGATTGTGAACGTGGTTTTAGCTTGATGAATGCTATAAAATCAAAATCACGAAACAGATTAAAGACTAATAATTTAGATAACTTGATGCGAATAAAAACGTTTATCACATCAGGAGGCAATATTAATTTAGACAGTATTTATGAACATTGGGTTGTTAATAAGGACAGACGTGAAAAACATTAAATTTTGATTTTATATTTTTTTATTTTTAATAGTTATTTTACCTTTTGAATATAATATAGGTATATTGTTTTTGTTTTCTATTTATAACTTTTTATTAAATTAGTAATACTTGCTTGAATGTAATATAATGCAACGTGTAAAATTTTTTTATTATTTACATATTACAAAAATAAAATGATAAAAAAAATTTTTTTTTTGAAATTTTACCCAATTTTTTTTTAATTTAATATACTTGCCCACATTGCAGTTAGCACACACACCAATTTTAAAAATTGGAGGGAACGTTGGTAGTGTTATTATTTTACTGAATTCATATAATGTTACTAATAAACTTACTGTAGCTTTTGAATAAATGTTTAAAGTATCATTTTACTCAAATTTGATGTTATGCATTAATTAACGTACATTATTTAACATTTAAAGATGCAATTTAAAAATATATTTTCTTTTATTTATTTAAAAATTGGTTATTTATGTCTTTTCCAACTAAATTTTGCATTCATTAAAAATCATTTACATACAATAATAATAATATCGTCGGCTGGAAAAACGTTTATTGAATGTGACGAAATGTGATTTCCAGAAAAACGATGTTAAAGGCTTGAGCTGCGGTTATTCAAAAACTGGACGATAAAATTCAATATTTTTTGTACAACATACAACGTATCAAATCAGCTTTCAATTCATAGTTGTAGAATGGTCCGCCCACGCTTAGTTTCGGAACTAAAAGCTGTTAAGTGCCGGATGGATTTGTCGTATGTGCAAAATTTTTTGTTTTGAAAAGTTTTTCTCTTTTCGTATGTGCTTTTCTCATGTTTATATAGTTGTAGTGCCATGAATTTCCATTTTAAACCTACAAATTTTAATTTTTTTTTAAGATTCAGTAAAAAAGCATAAACATTTTGTAATTTTTGTTCCTCGAGAATGAGTGAACTGAAAGAGATGAAATTAATATAAAAGATATTTCTCAGTAGGCTCCAGCCTTGAAAGGATTTCACGCCATTAACGTTTAATTTTTGAAATTCTGTCGTTAACAGATTGAACTGAAGTTTATAACAAGACTTTGTAAGCTGCAGATTTGACAAGAAAATAGGATTAAATAAAGGTGGGATTTGAGGGTTTCTGACTTTTCTTTTACGCAAAAAGTATTAAGGTATTTTACTTTTTGATTAGTTTTCGTAATGATATCTTTGTTTTTTCCCTTGGTAATTTTAGTATTTAATCTTAAAATATAACGTAAAAGGGAATAATAATTTTTGAAGGGATAAAACTTTGTTACCTTTATATCAACTAAAAATTTAAGTTTAAACATAAATTTGTTTTTTAGAAAATATTATTTATTTCAACAATAACATTTACAAATCTAAATAGCTTATTCTGCTTCATAATTTAAACGGAAAATTCCAGTATCAATCTTCTTTGTACTACTGTAATATTATTAATGTTAAGTTAAATTAGCTTATTACTAATAAAATAAATAAAATATCACCATAAATTCAGTTTTATTTAATTTTAGGTAAAATTTTTAAATAATCCTTGTCCGTTTCTACGTATTCTTGTCCACCTTTATGTAATTTCATTTGCTTATTAGCTTTCCAAAGGGCGGAGTTACGCTTTTTTTATGAGAAATTGGAGTGGAGTTGTGAGATGAACATGAAATTGAAAATAGTAATTCCCTTTCATCACTACAAAAAGAGTTTCCCTCATCGTTGGACGGACTGAAATTTTCCACAAAATCGCTGATATTTTGTTCAAGAGAGTAATTTGAATCTCTGCATCATCTCTGAATCTCTGAAATCTGAGCCTGTTGAAACAATTTGAAAATATTTTTTAATAAAAATGTTGTTTATATAAAACTTTTTCATTTTATTTACGTGAATCACTCCACCTCGGCACTTCCCTTTCATCGTATCCAAAAATTATATCTTGTAATCTAATACAAAAAAAATAAACAAAAAAATCTAATTAGAAAAAGTAAATATCTCAAAATATTTTACTAACAATCTTCTGTTCGATCTTCTGTTAAAATTGGTAGCGACGACGAATAATCCTACATATTGATCTTCACTCAACCAAAGGTGAACCACAACTGAATTTATTTTCCGTTTTACTTTTGTATTTTTCTTTAAATGCAAAATTACACATGAAGTGTAAAATAATACTCTAGTAAAATGTAAAAGTATATAGCTAATGAGCACATATTACAGTGCAGGAATGTAAAAATACCTACAAAAGTAATTTTGAAGAAAAATAGTGGAACATTTCTATGAACATGTGTAATGCAGTACACATCTAGGATGTTAAAAGAACTATATAGAGTTTTTTAATCAAATTCATTTATTTAAAAAAAAATGTTTTTAAACAAAAAATAACAAAATTATTATATTCATGCATACAAGTAACACATTATTATCAATACAACATTTTTAAAATTACTATACGTTTACAAGGATATTAAATCAAGACCAAAAACAAAAACGGAAAAACTCAAAGTTGTTTCTATTAATAAGTTAAATTTTGAATAAAAATTTATTATCAAATATTTTTGAAAAGTGCAAAAAAATGTTGGTACTGATGATCTTAATTTAATATTCTTGAAAACTTAGTAATTTTTTAACTTCCCAACTAGCTTTATTTTATTTTATTAATGGTCCTTGAAAAGCTATATATTTTAAACTTATTTCCTAATGGATTTTTATTTGAACGTCCAATAGAATCTGGAATATCGTAGATCATTTGTACTGATTCTGCTTGCATTGTTAAACTAATCCCTTTTGGGTAACACATGTTGAAGTTAAAAAAAAAATATCAGGAAGGTTTCATCGGCTTCCAAAAATATCAGGATGATTTCAACGGCATACAGTTTTTGTCTTAAAAAGACACATTTTACATTTAATTTTTTTATCTTAGTTTTTGTTTTTGTTAAATGTTTTCTATATTTATGGGAAATATTAATTTGAAAAATTTAGATTACACATAGGTATAACATCTTAAACTAACACTTTTTAGAAATGATGAAATTTAAAATGTTTTTAACATAAATCTCAATTTTCATTGTTTTAAAAGAACATACTAAACATGTATTCATTTTATTTTATATTATTTATTAACTACTTTATTATCAAAATTAATTAAATTAAATTTATATCTTACACTTTTTCACTGCACAAATGCTTCGCATTTCACAATAACGCGCGTTCTAATAATTATGGTCGGTACAAAAAGGAATTCATTAAAACATAATATATTCATAATATAAAGTGTGTGAATACCTAATTCTGCCTGCTGACACAAGTAAACTCTGTGTAATTTTGCATGCAGAAAAGAGTAAATGAGAACAAAAATAAAATTGCATGTTATATGTGTATCGATCTATCTACGATTTATTAAAACTGATATCATACTTTTATCAATTTTATTGTTTATGATTGTATTGGCATTTAAAATCGCATAGGATATAAATAAATATACAAATACGCAGTGTAAAATTAATACGATTTTTGTAAAGATTTCGTTTTACTAATGTATATTTAGTAATGTTAACATTGATATAATTTTTAACGGAATTTTACATACTTTTTACAATTACTCATTAAGTTTACTTCCAATTATGAATAGTACACGTTTATTTCGAAGATTTTTGTAATAATAGTAAAGATAAGTGGTTTTTCTTAGACAATTGCAGCACTAAATTTATGTAAAATCACATTTTTTTTTTACTGTGTATGTTTGATAAATAAATTTTCAAAACATCAATAAACTAACATCAAAGTAGAATAATCAAATCAAACTATAATTTTTAAAATGTTTTTAGCTTGTGTTTTGCTTATTAGCATAATATAATGCGAGCGTTCTTTTTACAATTTACGCGTGTGTAGTTCACACAGCATAATATAACGCTCTAATTATTTTTGTATCTTATTAACTAAATTTTATTTTTAATTTGCTTAATTATTTTAATTGTACTGATTGTTAGATAAATATTATGATTCTATTAAACATAAGTCATAATGATTATATAATTGAAACAATGACTTCAACCTTCAACAGAAAGACCAGCAATTTGACAAAGTTTTTTAATTTCAAGATTAGGAGTGCAAAGTATTATATAGTTAGATATTATGTCGAAGGACATAGAAAACAACATCATATTATGAAAATTGTTATATAATATAAACTTTCATATAAATCAATGACCAAAAATAATAAAAATAACTGTGAAAACTCTTATTTACAGAGAACTATGCGGCTATGTGAAAGAGAAAGAAAAGAATATTTTGTATGTTTTTCTTGAATTTATTTCAATTTTAAATAAAATTAAGCCAAAGGCATATTTAATCAAGAAAATTACTTGAAATCCCATTATCATATTATCCTTAAAATAAAACAAAAAATAATAAAATAAAAAATCATGTAAATTCATTTACTTATTTATTTCCCTAAGATCATAATAATTAAAAAAAAAAATATTAAAAAAAAATGAATAAACAAAATAATAAACAAAAAAAAAAATGTTTTTTATCCAGAAGCAAAAATTAAAATTCAACATGAATCTCTTAGTTTTGATGATCTTAATTATCTTTCACAGAACCAAAACAAAAAAAAAAAAAACTAGAATATAAATTCCAAAGAGTGAATAAAATTGAAAAATTTCAATTTGTTTTTCTAATTTTCTATTTATTTCAAAGTTTTAGAATTCAAATTGAAATTAACAAGAAGAAAAAGACAAAAACAAAACGAAATTAACTCTTTTTCTGTACACTGTAGATAGTAAATATCTCTTGATACTCTTTACGAAACTTCAATTGATGAACAAAACCACATACAACAAAACATTTACATCAGAAAAAAGTCTTCTTTTTTTTTACTGAATCACCCTCAAAAACCCTTTTCATTACCATCTCATCATCGACCCCAAAGCTTTATTTTATTTTTAACCACTTTATGATTTCTTTTGATGGCCGGATGAAATTTTTCAACTTCATTTTATAGAAACAGACATTTATACCAAAAAAATATTGTTCAATGCCTTTTTTTCTTTTTTTTTTTTTTTTATGTAACAATAGAATAGAAATTAAATTTATTAAAATAGGGAAAGAAAATAAAAATAATAACAAAAAAAACTCTTCAAGAAAAATGCGACAATGAAAGCAAAAACAAAAAAAAAAAAACTTTAAAAGAAGAAAACAGAATTTTTGGTATATACCGTACTTAAGATACAAACAAATTTCCAAACAAAATGGAAAACCCTTTAAGACAAAATTACCAACAATCATTAACATTTTAAAGTAGTACCATTTGAAAAATAAAAATTCGTGAAATAATTTTTAAAAGAGTTGAAAGTAGATAAAAAAATAGCTATATAGTTACTTGAATAGCGAAAAAAGAAAAGCAACAAAAAACAAAAATTAAATGAAAGAAGAATATTTTCTATTTCCAGGATATAAGAGAATCTATTTTAAAAAAAAAAAAAAAATTATACCTAAATTCTAATATTTTTCTTTTCTAATATAATTTTATTTTTTTTTTTTTATTTTTTTTTCATTTTCTTTTCAACAGTTATTATGGATACGACTTGAATACTTAAAATTTGGATATTCGTGGTTGGTATTATATAATATTATCTTGCAGCTCTCTGAGTATCCTGTTGAAACTGATAATGATGCTAGGAGTAACATTATTGTGGCAATCAACAGCGTATAAAATAAATAAAAAAAAACAGGAAACTTTTTTCACGTTCTTTTCTATAAATTTAACTTTAATTGTATTGGGTTAATATTTCAATTGTCCACTGCGAAAAATTATCATTATAGTCTTGAGAATGATCGTACATTTTCGTTTTAATTCATCGCGTATTTCGTCATTATGACGCAGACTTCTTCATTGATTTTTGTACTCGACTCTTATAAGATTTTCTATAAAAATTATAATATGTTTTACATTTAAATTGTAAGTTTTGGCCCATCGGCATACTTGTGAGGCTAATCCGATTGTCACTTGAAAACAAAATATATTCAGATAGGAAATAATACTTTAGATTTACTTCAAACATATACTGAATTTCGACAAGGATATGCACTATCATGCGACTTCTTCAATCTAGTACTGGAACGTATAGTGTGACGAGCTGGAGTAAGCAGGACCGGTACTAAATTTGCCACATCGGTCCAACTACTGAGATATATTGATAACATTTACATCATTATAAAATCACAACGAGCGGTCGTCGAGACTTTTATCCAGATTGAAGAGGAAACGGATAGGTCTTAAAATAAAGGAGAAAAAAAACAAAATGTATGGTATCGACAATAATAAAATGGTCTCTCAACATCATATTGGTGAAAACATAACTGTCGCGGCACATATCATTTCGAGTAGTTCAGAAATTTATTTACCTTGGAGGCAGCGTCAATCACACAAACGGCATCAATGGGGAGTTACGGCGAAAAATAACCCCTTTGTAAACTGTTGCTGTTTGCACACAAAAACATTTTGGGTCCAAAGCTCCTATCCCGGAACACAAAAGGTCAAATTTAAAAAATGCTCATACTTCCAATTTTACTCTACTAGAATGAAGGCCCAATGCAAGAGATGTTAGTGCCCATGCAGTTGGTGTCTTTAAGAAGCAAATTCTTCGACGGATATATAGTCCTGAAAACGACGTTAGAGTCTGGACGAAAAGGTATAATGCCGAACATTATGAGCTGTATAATAAAGTAAACGTAGTCATGATCATTAATGTCAAAAGACTCTACTACTCTACGACACTTAGAGTGAATGGATGAACATACTACAGCCAAGAGAATACAGACCCGAAGGTACAAGAGGTCGCATCAGACAAAACCTTCATTGGAGAAACGAAGTATGGCCAGATATGAAACAATTTCGTATCTGCAACTGAAGAGAAACCGACCCTAAGGACAAAAATGTAGGACGATGGTGAGTCAGGTCTAGGAATTACATGGTCTGTTGACCACCTAAAAAAATAGTTTTGACATATTTTATAATTATTAGTAATCTTGTGACTCATTTTCATTATCTTGAAATTTTAATCTCCATCATTATTTTGTCTTACTACAAAGTCGTACTAAAATATAGCTTTGCTTCACAAGGATATGACATAGAAGCTGGATTTCGATAAGGTGGTGTTTTTGGTCTTGATACTATATATCTGTGGTCAAAATCAATAACCGCTTAGGTCGAAAATCACTGTTTCGTGTAATTGCAATTTGAAAAATTTTCAAAATTTAAACATGTTTCTAAAAAAAAATTTGGACATTTATTAAATAAAGACTTTTATCAAAAAAAAGGTTTTTTAAAGATAGATAAGTTTATGTAGGCTTAAAATTAAAAGAAGTTATTAAAGAAAAAAGGCTATAAGCGGTTATAAAAAAACAACAAAATTTTATTTAACATTCTAAAGTCAATATAAGTCTTTGTTACATATGTAATAATTTCGTTTTCCCAGTATTAAATTGAGTTTATTAGCTTATTTTGACATAAGTTTCCAAAAGGCAGTACTTTTAGAATACAATAAGTGCTGAACTCTAAATAATTTTTCATAAAATATTATTTTCGAAAAGCAATAAACGCTTAATTCGATATAAGTTTTTGTTGAAGTTCATATATATGGTGAATGTATGTTATTATAAGCGATATGCAATAACAACTTAGGTCGATATAAACTGAAATTGTATAAAAAAAAAGTCTCTATTATAATTCTTAAGTCAGTTTAAGCTTTTATTGTATGTGTAAATTGCTATATTAATGACTTAAGCGATTATGTTTTCTTTTAGATAAGATATTTATCTTGGAGTCTAATAGAGGTTAATACTTCAATTTTTGTGTGTATATGAAAGGCAATAAGACGAACATAATGGTGTTAATAACTCAATTCTTTCTTATCTTGACATAAGCGGTTATTGATTTCGACCACAAATATATTGAACACGTCAGAACAGCTGAAACAACTTCGAAATATTCACAATCAAGTGTGAATAAAAAATTTTCTCAAAGTTATTTCTGTCACTTAATTAAATTTTAAAATAGAAGTTTAGAAATGTCAAATAGAACTATTAATCGCATATATGAAAGTTTAAATCGCATACAGTTTTAAATAAATAAAAATTAATTTTATAATTTTAAACAGAAAAATTATTTTAGGTTACGCTTATGAATATTCATAATAGAGAGAAAATCAAAGTTGGATACAAAAGACGACTCACAAACCCATCTTCTTCATCCAAGTTAAATTTTTGTTTGTACTTTGTGCATTTGTGGCCTATTTACTCTTCTATAAATTATTCATCCATTTTTTTCATTTTTTTGTTTTGTTTTTGATTTTCAATCTTATACTATTTTTATATTTCAAAAATTTGAGGATAAGCATACTCAACTTTTAACGAGTACTCACTCTAAATTAAAATTTTATTCACATCAAAATTGAATATACTTTAAAACGTCAAAAATGTTGAGTAGAGTGTAGCGATAAGTTTATTGACACTCTTTTTTTCACTCCCTCTTTATTCACACCAAACTGAGTGTTCTCTCAAAAAAGCTGAGTGAACACTCACACTTCATTTTTATTCACACTACCCAATATCTGAGGATATAGTTGGTTTAAAAATTCTTAATTTGAAAAGTAAAAATACAACTGGCACAGCAAAGTCAGGAAAAATTTGGTTAAAAAAAATTATTTGGGTTAAAAGCTGCAAGTGCAATTTTATAATGATAATATTGTATAATTTGATCCAAAGCCTAAATATTTAAGAACATAAGATTTAATAATACAGACAGAAACAAATTTCAAAGTATGAATATCAGTCTATTCTGATTGATATCTCACAGTTATACAACAATATATTAAAAACATATTTTCCCAAAAAAATGGTACCTACCTGTCCTATTGTTATAATGCAATTATTGTAAAATGCAAAATGTACTGCAAATCGTGATATATAATTATATTCTCAAAATAATTAATACGAGTATATAAAAAAACTAGTATTTAAGTCAGAACTGTACTTTTGTTTTAATAAGATGTAAGATTCTATCAATTATTGATGGATGGTCCTGATATTATCAAAAGATTCACTAAAGAAAAAAAATAAAAACAAATAAAAAATATATAGAATCAGAAATATCCTTATAATTTGAAAAGAAAAATGGACCCAAAAACAGGTTAAGTTAAAACAACGGAATAGAAGAATGTTCAACCAAAACTTAACTAAAACTGTAATGACTGATAATATAATCACATGCAGGATGTGATTTAAAATAAATATAATAATTCAGTATAGTCGTGTTTAGCATTCAATTCCTATCTAAATGTGTTAAAAAAATCATGAAGTCCTAAACCAATAATTATTCAATAATCATAGTACTTCTAAATAAAACAGTTTTTACTAGGGTACATTTTTAAGTTATAGTATGATATCTTCACCAAAATTAAGAAGGTCTACGAAGCGAAAAGCATTTAATTTAATTTCAGTTAATGCTAGCGTAACACACGTTGTTAAACTTACATTGTTTAAACCATAACACTTTTTTCAATTTTTCTATCTAGAATTTCTTTTGATTCTAGAATAGTAGCTAAGCCTAAAACCGTCCAATTCATGTAGAGTGAAAATTGGTTTTCATTAATATCAATTAGGTATTTTCTGCTACCCTGATATAAGCTCTTCTCACCCGTCAGAAACAGTCCTTGACCTTTCTTTTCATATTTACTGATATTTGTAAAAAGAAACACACAATTAGGTATTTATATAGCGCAAATTTTCAGTATAAGTCCTTAACTAAAAGTACATTAAAGGAAAAACCAAATTCATTTCCAACAAAATCTCAACCTACATTTTCTTTTAGTGTTAAATTAAAAATAGAAAAAGAAAACTCTGAGTGATAAAGAATAGGATAATAGCGACTATGACTTGTTTCAAGTGAATTAATTTAAATGAAAATAGAAAACCCAAACAAAATATTGTCCTCAGTTCCTAGAAAATATAAAGGAACCCAAATGAAGATCTCTACTTTGTTTTCAATTGGAAGACTTTCAACTCACAATAAAAAACAAAAATAAAAACAACTATAAAAATAAGGAAATAAAAACTTAAATTTTGTTTTCAATAATTATAAGAAAATCGCCTTAAGAAAAATGTTTTTTGGTATTTCAAAATTGGTTTATTTTTGTCAATATCCTTTAAACGGGTTTTATGGAAAATATAATATTTGAAAAAAATTAAATATATATTTTTTAGTATAGTGTTGATATAAATTTTACCAATCAGAAGCAGAATAATCTAAACACATTTTATTTTCCAATGGAAAATTTTTTTGGCTTCATTTTTTTTATACGTTTTTAATATTTGTAACCAGATCACAGTACGTACATTAAAATTATTAAAAATGTCCTTGAGCAGTAATATTTTTATATTTTACAATATTTCAATATGTATATACCAGGTATACTAGATACTATTACTGTTCAGCTTTTTAATATAATTATGTACAATTTTTTAATTTATTTATGTAGTCGAACTGATTTTTTTAAAAGGATTACATTTTTAAATAGAAATAATTAAAAAAAAAACAACAAAAAAATTAAAAAACAAAAGTTTGAAAATTTTCAAAGCCTTTAATTTAATTTTATATAACATTTAAAAAAAAAAAAAGTAAATTAAATTGAATCAATGAAACTTAAAAATTCTATTATGTGCGGAGTTTGTTTTTCAAGATATCATTTTGAAGGGTAATGAGATTGTTATTGAAAAGTATTGTGGAATAATGATTTAAGGTACATTACTCATTAACATATTATACAAGTTTATTTTGTGATAATATTTAGAAATTATTAGAATTTTAAAAAGAAAGAGAGCATGTATTTTTGAGATCCAACGGAATAAGGCTAAGATTTAAAATTTCAACTGTTAAAAAAAACCGGTTCCTATAGTATTTTATTTATTCATTTATTTCTCATTAAATATTTCATCATTTTTTTATTTAAATTACAATTATATATTCTATTAATATAAAGTTTCTCCTTATAAATAATAGAACTGTTCATTCAAAAGAATAAATTCAAATAAAAAAAAAAAATAAAAAAAACACTCTATACGGGCTCATTCGCCCGTATAGACTGTAATAGTGTACATAACGGCTGTTCCAAGCATTCCTATCAGCTTTTTAAGAGGAAAAGGAGCCATTATTTTAAAATTGAAAAAAAACATCTTAACTAAATCGAGGGTACGCTATCGATTGGAGTTATTTTCAACTTCCGGGAAGGAACGGAAAAAGGTTTTTTGAACAAAAATTCACCGAAATTAGCTGAAATTGAGAATTTCTAAAGTGGAAAAGGTACTTTTTTATGCAAATTCAAATTCTAAATAACAGCATTGGCTTTAAAAGTAACTTTAACAGCACAGGAGCTTATCTCAGTTTAACGAATTTTATTACCAATCCCACGTAACAATTTTATTGCTATACGGCTCTTGGACACTCTTATAATACTATTAAAAAAACTCTTATTGAAATATTAGCATTAATTTGTGAGCTCCGTAATTGTTGCGAAATGTTATAAATACATTGGCACTGGAGCAATTGCTCTAATATTGTATAGGATTAATATATAAAGCATATTATATATTAATGTATATGTTTTTATTATTCAAAAGCTACAGTAATTTTATTAGTAACATTATAGGAATACAATACACTAAAATAATTACGCAACTACTGCTAGCAATTATATTCTGATATAACAACACTTTAACTCTTGTTATAGGACTTTCAGATTTATAACATGGAATTGCTGTAGCATTTGCTGAAAATACCATTATAACAAATCCCGGAATTGCTATAAGAACATTCTCATAGCAATATTAGTCACATTATTCCCATAAAAACATCATTATAATACTTTTAGTGTTTATCGGAAGTCATATAGGAGTCTTATAACACTAACTTTGTTTTTATAACAATAAAATGTTACATATATTTGTACATACGTGCATGTACAAGAAGCATTTGACTGTGTTGACCATGAGGTATTAATATTAAAAATGATAAATCTTGGTTTCACTCCATCAGATCTAGCTTTCTGAAATCATATTACAATAATAGGTTATAAAGAGTCAAAATAAGAAATTATCTTACCAATTACCATTCAATTAAAAGAGGCGTCCCGCAGAGTTTCATCCTAGGACCGTACCTTTTTCAACTTTACATTGATGACATATCTCGACTTAAAGGCTTACGACTTAAAAAAAGTTAAACTTAAAGACCCAATTCACCTCTATGCTGATGATGCAGTAATAAGATATTCAGCAACAACTGAAATTGAATCGAGGAAGAAATCGAAAACGACCTAAATCTTTCAATCAAATCATCAATTACTAATTTTCATATATTAAAAGAACTAGAAATTCTCTTGGTTGGCATTATTATATAGCTCGGAAAACTTCTTTTATAAATTTAAAGTAATAAAAACTATAGATAACTTTAACTATGTGGGACTAACTATCAATAAAAAATTGAAATGGGCTGACCATCTCCACCATATTATTAGCAAAATATCACCTTATCTTTTCATATTGCGTATAAATTACGAAAATTTGCTTACACAAATGCATTTACACGTAATACATTCATCTTCTATAATCACATATTATGTATCTCAATCCTATATGGAGCGGTTTCAGCCAACATAATACTGAACAAATACTGAATCAGATACGTAATGTATCTAACAAATCGATTGTCTTCCAATAAATATTGAAGTTTTATAAGCGAGGAAATATTTGTAAGCGAGGGCTATATTTAACAGCGTTTAAAATAAAAAATAATAAAATCAAGCACAACTGCATTTTGAATAGAATCATAGACATCAGTACACACAATACACTAACAAGTCAAATTTCTATCAGTCCTGTTTAAATCAAATCAACAGAATAATAATAATTATTTATATAAACGATTGAAATTATTTAATAAACTGCCGGTTCAAGTTAAAAAAAATTATTCCATATAGGAATCTTTAAGAGCGACATAAAAAAGTTTTTATTAAATAATAATTGATTGCAACAAGTTGAAATAAAAATAAACAAAAACAAAAAACAACTAGAAAAATGTATATATTTTATTTTTTTTTTTTTATATTCTTTGGTAGAATTATTTTTTCGGGAAATAAAGTATGGGATTGCAAAATTATACTACATCTACAATTTTTCGAGCAGTTATTGTAATAACTGTCCGAAAGTATATATGTAAAAAGATAACAAAGAAAATAGCTTTTTTAGGTAGAATAAGATCAAAAATTTCCAAAGATTGTGCAATTAATATAATATATAATAAGCCTATACTGCCACATTTCAACTACTGCTCCTCAATTTTCCTAGGTAATGAAACACACTTGAACAGACTTCAAATTGCACAAAATCGAGCGATGAGAATTATTTTAGAATGCGGTATTAGAACCCGTATCAAAGATATGCTAAGTACATTGTAATGGCTGGATGTTAGAAGTAAATTGAAATACAACATACTGATTCTGATGTTTAAATTTAAGTATAATTTACTAACCAATTATATGCAGAAACACATTGAGTATTATTATTTACGAAACAGAGGAGATTTTAGAATACCGTTATACAAATAATAGCACAAGCACACAAAATTCACTCGTGTACAAAGGAGTAGAAATTTTCAATGAATTACCAAATAACATAAAAAATTAAATTAGAATTAGTATATTTAAAAAATTAATACGAGAACAAATATGTAGATAATTTTAAAATTAATTGTAAAAATTATAAAATTTCTTAGAGACTAATAAAATAAATCTAAATCTAAATATAAATATTTATCAAAATGACTGACTATCAATTCATTAAATATGAAAACTACTGCTATTATCAGGAACTAAATCTATCTAAATAGAGTAGCCCCATTTTATTTAATTTGTTATCAGATTATATTCTAAATTATTTTTTGTCATTTATTTTATCCGAATGACAAAGGGTACTGGACCAGGTCGAAAAACCGATAAAGTATTTTTTTTGCTTCATCGAAAGGCAGGCGCTCTACTTACTGCGCCACCCAGCGTGTAGTCGATATTGGATTATTACAGTAAGGCTAAAAATAGTATATTCTATTGAAGGAAGAATAATAATAATGTTATTAATTGGTAGATTTAATTTATAGGCTTAGTTCTTTTTAAAATATCTATTATAAATTCATTTTGTTAAAATAAGATTTTATTAGTAAATTAACTTTGATTGCACACTCTAATTTTTTGAATAAGATCGGATAGTTTAGGCTAAGATCTACAACATACATGTTAGTTTTAAGTTAATGAAGTCTTATATTAAATATATTTTACCATAGAAATAAAAAAAAAAATACCCTTTACACAATATAGCACAGTATAGTCTCCGATTTATGACATCCCTACTGAACCAATCGAAGCTATTCAAAGAAAATGTTTTAGATGCTCGCCCCTATAGCCCTTCGTAATCCTATAGGGACAAATTTGTTTTCATTCGTTTACATTGATTAAACCTAATTCATTTGGATACCCTACACAAAAAGAAGAAAATTGCTGATGTAACCTTTATTGTTGAAATTGTTAAACGCAATATTATTTCTACACCTATATTTCTGATAAAATTGTTATTAACCCATTCTATGCAATGGTACCAGCTATATAGCCTCTCTCAAAAATATGATTTCTCATAATTCTCAGAGCGTATTTAAAAGTACCATTAAGAATTTATTTTTGGACTCAATTTAATGTGTATAATCAGTCAGTAGCATTTTATCTGCTTTAGTGATATCAAGTTAAAAACTAAAATTTTTTATGTGTTAAAAAAATATTAAATATGAGCACGAAAAATTGCAAGTATTATTATTGGAATATCTATAAAAAATTATAATTAAATAAGAAGTATATTAAAAGTACACATTTTATTCTATATTTTAATATATTCCGTTAATCAAATGATTGCAATTAATATATTTTAATCATCATATTTAAAAAATAGGTCCCATATGGTACCGTAGCGTTGATACGATACAAACATATGAATG
Source organism: Argyra leucocephala (assembly GCA_963942445.1). NCBI lineage: Eukaryota > Metazoa > Arthropoda > Insecta > Diptera > Dolichopodidae > Argyra > Argyra leucocephala. The sequence goes on from OZ012678.1 coordinate 121,207,872, forward strand.
GTTTATTATTGTGCTTTTTCATGTCAATCCATAAAATCTTTTTTGTTTTTTTCGTGAATACTTTTTGTTTTACATAAATTTGTAGTATTAAACTCCATGAAGTGGCAGGTTTTACATAAATCAGGAGAGCCAATTGGAATTTATTTAGAACCACCAGATCCAGCATATGATTCAGCTGAAAACGATTACGATGAGAACGAAGGCGGTAATCATAGACTTGCATCAATTACTGCTGGGTGGCGCAGTAGGTAGAGCGCCTGCCTTTCAATCGAAAGGTCCCAGGTTCGATTCCCGACGAAGCAAAAATTAGTAGTAATTTGTTAAATAAATACTCAAAATATTGTAGATGTAGTGTTAAATTGCAGTACCGTACTTGAATAAAAGCACGTAAAGGTGAGTCTACCTAAGTTACTGTGAGAGTGTAAAAAATAAAAAAAAAATAAAAAAAAATAATCAACTACATCAAATAGCTGAAATAGAATAAGCTGGAAGGGTTAACTATAGTGAAAACGATGAACTTGAAATTGAAAATTTGCCTGAAATCGGTCAAATCGTAGAAATAGAATCTTGCTCTTACAATGGACCTGATATTAATGTTCCATCATCTGTACCAAAATTGAAATATAAATTTGAATGATCGAGAGCTAAATTCTATAGTTCAAAACATTATTTCCAAATCCAAATTATTTAGATTCTTCAGCAGAACCGCACGAACTATTTGAAAGAGTCTTTGATGATGAATTAGCAACGAAACCAATAACTATGGTGTTGTAACAATACAAAAAACCCTAATGTAACAAAAATTTAATTAAAAGATTTTATTGGTATAATGATTATTTCCGTGTACAATAATATACCCAATTTGCATAATTAATATTCATATTGGAGTCGTGATATAGATACGCATAATGATTGCAAAAAGTATGTCTCGAGATCGTTATCGTGAGATTGAGCGTTGTATTCACTTTGTTCAAAAAACTGCTACCAGTTCAAATGACATAATGTGAAAATTCCGTCCCTTAAGTGACAAATTGAAGCAAAACTACCCAAAAAAAAATTTCATTGTGAAGAACGTTTGCCTTATGATGAATCGATAATCAAATATTTCGGCGATGGTGGCTGTAAACAATTCATAAAGGGCAAACCTTTACGTTTCGGCTGTAATGTATGGTGTTTGAATTCAACAGAGGGCTACTTAATTAATTTTTTGTTGTATGTTTTGTTTTTAATGTACTATTAGTAACTTAGCTTAAACTTTTGAATAAAACTTTTCAAAAACAGTTTATTTGTGTTTTCAGGTATTTAACTTATTCTAAGAAATCAGTACGATAGTACCATATGGTACCTGAGATTCTGATTCTGATCCTAAGATCAAAATTAAGAAGTATATGAATAAAAGATCATAATTAAGATCGGAAAAAAAGTTGTCCTGAAATGATTGGGTTAATACCAATTCTTAATTTAGATCCGTTAATCTTTTTACTTTGACACACCCTAGAACTGAGTATGATAGATTGAACCCATTAACATAATGTTAATATTCGAAAATAACTATAAATGAATCCTTAATCAAATCTCAAGTCGGTTTTAAAAAAAACAGCTAAACCAACTAAACTAGTTACACAATACACACCTATAACATTCACTCGTATTAGGTATTCTTAAATTATATAACTTTAATGCTTTCAGTTTATATTAATATAAATAGATTTAATTGTATTTATATTATTTTTTTTTCTCAAATTTTAATTTTGATAGATGTAAATAATTTGAAACTGCTTGATATAATAATAAAATGCCTCAGTGCTCTTCTTTTTCAAATAAGCTATCATTCATGTTTCTGCTTTAAACTTCACATATTATTCTAAAAAATATTGTGCCTATCTACTAATTTTTAATGACACGATAATAATAATTTACATTTATATGTTCTAAAAATTCAAAAACAAAATATTCTACCAAAATTATATTAATTTTCCATGTCATACAAAAAACAAAAAAAAAAAAAACAATACAAAATAACTCTATTCTATAATAATTAATATAGAATAATTAAATTCAATTAATTGAATCAATGAAATGCATATTATCAAAATCATTTATGTGTAACGATTATCAATAAAGTTTATTATCCTTGATAGAACAATATTAAAAATTAAATTAAATTAAATTAATACCAATATAAAAAAAAAAAACAAAAAAAAAAAAAATTCAGCAAAATCTCTTTTAAAAAAAAAATAACGGAATATATTTAGCAAAAAACTAAAAATACTTTTGATACAAGTGTACATTTTCACAAGGAATTTTCTTTAGCTTTAACAATACTAATATACACATATACATAAACACATAATAAATAATATAATAATACATGTACCTATTAAATTTTCTACATATTAATTATATTTGAAAATACTCTTGTACATTCACAAATATGTATACAAAGCTTTAAGGATTAACAACAGAAATATTCAGGAGAAACATGCAATAAAATATAAAATGACAATAATCGTAACAACAACAGTAAAAACAATAATAACAACAACAACAACTGAAACAATAATAATAAGAAAACTAACAACAGCAGCAGCAGCAGCAGCTCAACAATAATAATATAGCAACATGATTCGAATCATCCAATTTAAAATTCATTTATTTCCATATATTTGGTATTTATATGTACTTGGTTGTACCTCCTTCCTATTATATATTCTGAATATTTTTTTATACTATTAATTCTATGTATATTGTATACCGTTCATCATAGTGCTATACCCATTTAATATCTACAAACACAACTACTCTGGATGATGTCCTTGTTGGAAGTACTCATTTAAAGCGTGTATTGTGTGAAAAGAAAAAAAACGAGTTACTTGCACTCGGATGATTTTTAATTGAAATTTTTTGGTATTAAAAGAGATCAAAATATTTAAATTTTTTTAACTTTTTTTTTTTGTTTGTTTTTTATTTTTTTGGTTTATAAAGTTCTTTTAATACCAGTGTCGTGACAGAATCTCTAATTTTTATTTAGGTTAGAAACCTCTTACTACCTATTCAAATATTTTTAAATACATACATAAAGTAAATTATTTAATGTACGTTTACTAACTTTATAGAAAAAAAAAACAAAAACTGTAGAATTAAAAAAAAAATTAAAAAATTATTTTTAATAAAATCTGCTGTAATTTTATAAAATTAAGAAACAAAAATAATATCAAAATTAACAAAAAAAAATTTGTGTTCAAGGATTGTGTAATGTGCCGTGTTAAGTAGAATATAATGAAAAGAGGTGATTTTATTTTGAAAATATGAAAAGAAATTTTTTTATCAAAAGAAGTCTATTAAAATTCTAATCTAGAAAGTTAATTAAGTTTTTTTTTCTAATTTAAATATTTTATAAAAGAATTTTTTTTTCTTTTATTCTATTTTTCATTTTTTACTTTTTAATTAATTTTTATTTAATTACTTGTTTACTTTAGTCCTTTGAATCGCTACAATAAATTTTTATTAATTTACAAATCGGTTCAAAATAAATATAAAAATGAATTGAAAGCAAAGTGTTTTTAGTTACTGCTAATAATTTTTATTATTAGATTCAGATTAGATTTCTAAGAACATTTTTTAGTTGCTAGTGAAATCGTTAGTTTAGTGTATTTGGTGTATTTATTTAAATTTGATTAACCCAATTAAATTTAATATTACAAAAATTAGTTTGATTTATTGCTGTTTTTGATAATCAGATTTGTTTTTAGTGATATATTCGCTAGTAATTAGTCGGCTAATTTATATCGAGTCACAAAATATCGATTTATCAATTTAATCAATTTATCAATTCTAAAATGTCGACATTAACAAAATGTCGATTTGAAAAAAAAAACAAAAATCTAACTAAAAAAATTATCGCAGCTAAGATTTTGTAGCCTATCTACTAGCAACTGCAATGCTAATTTACAATCTGGCATAGTTTATATAAAGAAAGAAATTTCGTTAGGCATTCATATAGTTGAAATAAATAAATGAAAAGTATGCCTTCCCATTTGAAAATCTCGATTTCGGCCAATTACAGCCACTTTTGAGCTTAAAAAACCCTTTTCCGGTTCTTCCAGGAAGTTGCAAATATCACCAATCGATAGAGCACCCGTGATTTAGATAATAAATTTTTTTTTAACAATACAATAACGGCTTCTTCCCCTCTGATACGCATGTTCTGTAACACCCGGTATATAACACAAATTATGGAAATGTGACAATCCTGATCTTTAATCCAAGTGTAAAATAAATACTTATATAGTATGACGATCCGTATGCCTATTTCGTAAATACAGAATTCCGCCCTCAACCCCTCGCGACAATTTATTGAAACTCAGTTTCCACGACTGCAGAAAAAACATTTAAATATAACATTTAAAAACTCAATACTTTGTCTTGAAAAAACAGACAAAAAAATCAATTTTATTTTTAATTGCCTTAAAGCTCTCGCATCAATTGATTGTAATCCTGTTTTTGCCCTGTATACACAAACTATAAGATTTTAATAACAAATATAAAAAACATGAATTTTTGGGGTGACCCGCATTTACAACACAATTTTCTAATAACAAATTAATAACTGTAAAAATCAATGTTTTTTTCGATATTCTAAGAGTCGCAGTCAACATTTTGGAAGACCGACATTTGATAGAATCGACGTTTTTGAGGAAAAACATTTTGTCAATCGACTTAATGGAAGTTTTTATAAAGCCAGGATCGCCTTACTTTTATTGTGCAAATATCAATATTCCGGAAGGAAATTTACTTCCTTTATCAGTGATTTCGATTAATTAAAGGATTTACAATTCTTAATTCCTGTCGGAATTGTTTAAAGGCAAACATTATTGATTTTATTTCAATAGCACTATAGTGTCATTACCAACAAAATATCTATAAAAGAGACAGTGAGTTCCATAGTTTCGAAGTGTGTTAAGTTAAGAAAAATAAGAGTTTTCTGGTAGGATAACCAATAAGTCGCCGGGTGCAGTTTTGGATTTTTTTTAAGCCACCTAGTGAAATTTGAGGTGTGCTAGCACCATATCTGAAAATTTTACTTCATCTTAGGGCGAATATAAGCTTTATATATATTGATCATATTTCTTGCAGGAAAGTAAGTTCTATATCATGAAAGAAAACCCAAACATTTGGCAGACATTTTATTTATGTTTCCTATATCAAAAATATGCTCGTTGCACTGAATTTTTTGGTTTATCATGCCTATCCAGCAAAGACAATTTCTTATGATAGGTAAGATATACATTAATTATACTTGTTACTTTAATTGGGAGTTACAATTTAATTAATTTTTATTATTTTCAGGATTATGATATGATTTTTAATTGTTTTATTTCCTTTAGTTTTAATTTTATTTTTCTCTATATTAGCTGAACTAAATCGGGCTACTTTTGATTTTGCTGAAGGGGAGTCAGTGCTAGTTTCGGGTCTTTATGTATAAGATCGAAATATACAAGCATTTTATTTATTTATTATTTTTTACATTATATTATTTTCTATTATTTTTTTTAGCGGGTCATACTTGGCTTCAAAGTGTTTTTCGTCCTTTTCTTTAATTTTATTAATATTTTTTTTATGCTTTAAAACCTTATTTATAAGTAATTAATTTTAGAAATTGGTAAATGCTAATTGAAGTTAATATTTTCTATCTTATGTTTTCAAAACATAGGCTTTACGTCAAGCTCATTAGCTAGTTTAATAATTTATCTCATCCAAATGTAGACAGTGGATTAATTTATACCTCATAAAAAGTATACAATTGTTATTAATTGTCCTACAATTGACGGGTCTAATCAGGCCGTTACAATTTTTTTCTTTGAAATCGCAGTGTTGGAACGTGTTGGTCAAACAGTTTCAAGTTTTGTAGAATGCCATCAAGATGCTGTCATTAGTAAAACTATGGATTGGATTGAGAGTTGAAGAGAGTAAGTCGTTGATAAAAATCAAAAAAAGAGTAGGTAATAAGGCGAAGCTTGTAGAACGCCTGCGTTTATTAGACATTTGTTAGACATAAAACTGTCAATAACGGTATGAATGCTTCGGTTCAAGAGAAGATCCTAAATGTGTATAAAAGTTGCAACACTTACTAATGCCTATTATTAAAAACGGCGTTTAAATCGCGGCTCGGATATTCATTCGATTTTGTAAAATTGGTATTATTCAAAACGCACGTTTGCAAACTGAGTCGGAAAAGTTTATTAGTATTTTTGAAAACGTTGTAGAAACGACTTTCATACAAATTACTGCATTTCATATCCGCCATTAATTTAGCACATTTTAGAAAATGGATATAAAAATACTAAGTTAAAATTTGATATTAAATACTTGTTTATTTATTTTTGTTTTATATCAAAATTATTTAGAAATATCGAATGTCTGTTTTTTTTTTTTTTTTAAAGTGAAGTTTTAAATTTTTTTGCATTTTTAAATGAATAACGATTTCTTGTAATGGTATAGAGGATATTATGAAAATCAAATTGTATTTTTTTTAAAAACATATTTAAACAAATTTTTATTTAATCAAAAAATATTTATAAACCTAAAAGTTAAATAATTTGTAATCATATTATACTTATTTTCTTAGTCTTTTAACTAATTCTCTTAATAGTCTTTAAACTAATTTTAAATATTTTGTTCAAACAATTGTTTTTACTACTCTTCATTAATCAAATTAAAAATATCCTTTGCAATGTTCTTTACATTTCTTCTTGTATCATTTCTACAATTTATTCATGTTTATTAGTAATAAAATCCAGTTTTGAAATATTTTATTCTTACTAAATATTTATTGCGTACAACAATACAACAAAAAATAATGACCGCTTACTTGAGCAACCAATGTTTTCAAAAATACCAAATTATCATAGTGTATTGGGTACAATTTGATATCTCTTGTATACACCCGATATTCCAATACCAAGAAAACAGAATACATAATTAGCAGCATTTGCAGATGATACTGTTCTACTTGCTTCACGTGACTGCTTAAAAACAGGTACAAAAAACAATGACCTACAAAATAAAATAAAACAATGACTTACAAAATACAAAAAAACTCGATACCATCCTGAACCCATAATGAGAAATAATAAAGAAATAAAAATCGAAAATCAAGCTAATTACCTAGGGATTCACATTGACAACAAATTGGCATGGAAGAACCACATAATCCACAAACGTAATCAAATAAGGCTATAATCCGGACAACTACAATGGCTTTTGGGAAATAAATCTAAATTGGCAATGAACAACAAGCTGCTACTTTACATAACAATTTTAAAACCGATATGGACATATGGTGCAGAAATCTGGGGCACCTCAAGCAATGCCAACATCAATTTAATACAAAGAGCATAATCAAAAATAATTAGAACGATAGCGAGAGCCAAATGGTATGTGAGAAATGATGATCTACACTGTGATTTAAAAGTACTGACAATAAATGAAGAAATTAAAAAGTAAAAAATATCAACCCATTCTAACAATGAAATTATCACTCTACCAGAACAAGAAATAGACGCCTGAAAAAATACAGACCACATGATTTAATAAATAGATTTTAAGTTTAAAAAAAAAATAAAAAAAAAAAATATAATGTAAATGAATTTTAGAAAAAATTACTATAACAAAATGATTGTATAGTTATACTATACCCAAAATGTAAGGAAAGGTACTAGGTGTCTTATTAAGACATATTAAGACAGATGTAAATAAAAATGGGGAAAAAAAGCAATTATCATTCGATCGAATCGAACACGGTTTTACTCAATACGAGCCGCGATTGAAATGCCGTTCAATAATAGGCACTAAAATTTTGACCCTACCACCATCTATATGAGACGTAAAATATACTAATAAAAGTCCAGGTTCTAAAAAAGTTAATTAAATTTCACATTATCAAGGAAAAGTCATGACTCATGAGATAAGAGTAATTGTTGTACTCAAAATTTTGAAACAAAAAAATGTGTAATTTTTATTTTATTTTTTATATTTTTTAATCGGATTTTTATTATTATTTTTAGTGATAATTTAAATTAAATAATTTAATTGTTGTCAGGTTTCCGTTCACTAATAATTTCTAATATTTGATTGCATATATCGATATTTCGGAAGCAACATACTTCCTTCATCAGTGCTTGTGACTAACTGTATGTATTAATTCATTTTTTCCTTTTTATATCGTATTCCTTCCATACTAGATATCTATTTTACCTGTACTTTTTCAAATTATTTTATTAATTTCAATATCGGTGAATATTCCCCAAATCATTATTCAATCTGTCATCAGTTACAACACAGTTAGTCACAAGCACTGATGAAGGAAGTATGTTGCTTCCGAAATATCGATATTTGCAATCAAATATTAAAAATTTTTAGTGAACGGAAACCTCACAACAATTAAATTATTTAAATGTATTTTTTGTTTTTAAAATTTAAAAAAAATAACAATTACAAAAACTCCTACAAATATTAAACATTAATACCAAATTTACAGAACCTATGTTATATTATTAATATTTTAATTATCTAACAAGGATTAAAATATCATTCGAAGTGGCATTGAACCAGGAATATTTTTATTTACCAGATGTTATTTATTACAATTCACCCGCCCATTCTTATTTTATAATAAATTAAATTTACTTTTATAAAATAGAACCTCTTAAATTCCTACAGACTTAAAATACAAATAAAAAAAAAAGTTTTTTAAATTATTTCATACTAAAAACTGAATATCTCTTCAAAAACAACCATAAAAGTAAGTCTTAAGCATCACTGAAACTTTTCCTTCAAATGTACCCACCTAACAATCTACCTTTTATTCAGTTATTAATATTTTAACAAAAATTCTACACAAAAGAAGAGTAGAATAGAACCAATTGCATAACTTTTATGTGCTATTTTTCACCAAAAAATTTCAACTTGTTTTAGTGATAAAATAAAAGGATGTGATCAAATTTTTTATTTCTAACTAAAAACTATTAACTTGAAAAAGTTTTATAATTTTCTAAATTCGACCTATCAATGAGCGGCCGTACACATGTACATACAATTTATAGAAACAAAAGCAAACAACATTTTACAATGAAGAAGTTTAGAATCCTCTATAACTGAATAGGTATAAAAAGGTGACAGTTTTAAGTTTCTTTTAAAATTTGAGTAATTCTATATTATTATGTATATATGTATATATAATATATATACATACATGTATATACGTACGTGTACGTAAACTTAGTTCAAAAGATATAAATCTTATTGTCGAAAAAGATTTTTTGTTTTTTTTTTCGATACGCTGGTTGAAGGTGAACACATGCGGTTCGTTTCACAAAAAACAAAAAAACATTCTATATAAAATGTCAGTTATTTTGTTTGTTAGATACCGTTATTTTTTTTTTTTTTTTGTTTTTTTTTGTTGTTAACAACTTTTGTAAGTTGACAGTAGCTGTACCAAAAGTTTTCTTTATTAGAAAGGTACAGGATTAAAATTTTATTTTATATTCAATTTTAATTATTTAACGAGAATTAAAGTTTTGTAGTGTTTTACACAAGTTATGACGACTGTTGCAGTAAATATTATAAGAAGCACAAGAGAATAGAGCTTAAAAACAAAGAAAATATTCTTAAGCCATAATTAAAATATCAGCTTAAAATATTATTGAAAAATATAATTCTCAATACTTTTTCTTTGTCTCATAATTTTTTACTCAGGGGAGTCTAAGAAATCAATAGTTACTACTTTGTTAATACTTTATTTAATAAAAATATTTTTGCACCACAGCTGATGCATTTTTATGACATATTTTTTAACTGTCTTTTGTCTGTAATTTAGGTAGAGAATACATTTTCGTATATTATGAATTCGGTACTGCAATTTATTACAGAAAGTTGAACAAGAAGTTTTCGATATTTTAAGAATTTAACAACCGAGGCTTCAAACTGGGATCTTTTGATTAGTAGTCAGATAACATAACTACTACATAATTTCGGTCGACAATTATTACACTTTTTTTCATATTATTCAGTTTATTCTTCATTTTCATCTGCTCCCTTCTAGATTTAATAAAAACTAAATTTATTCAAATATTTTTTCCGAATTAAATTTGTTTGAATTTCTAATATGCAGACGTCAAATTGCCAAACTTTGTCAAATTTAAAAATGATATTTGCAACTTTTTTTTCTAATATAGATGTCTCTATTGACAAGGTAGTTATCGTTTAATAGTTAAATACGATATCATCCAATAAAACATAGTATGTAGGTAGGTAGAAGTGGCCATTCCAGTTGATTCTGGAAAAAAACCAATTAGCACTTAATTGTGCGTTTTTGATACCACGATACCACCAAACATAAGTGTCGGGTCAAAAGTTTGATATTCCAAACTAAAACAAAATATTTTTCTGAAGATGTCACTAAAGCTTCTGGAAACCCCAAAAAATGATGGGATGTATATAAAAAAATTATATTTAATACAAATCCAAATAGTATGAATAGTCAAATCAACTCCATTATATTTCAAAATATGGCATACAATGAGCCGTTGGAAATTTTTAATGTTACACAAACTCTCAATATTCCTTCTACTGACATTAATACTAATTACCTTAATCGATTTCATAGAAACATATACTCAAATTTCAATCTGTTCCCAACTAATATACAAGAGGTGAATGAGGTGATTAATAAGTTAAAAGCATCTGCTGCAACAGGATATGACGGAATTTCAACAAAATTTGTAAAGAGTTCACCAAAGAATTGAGTCCTATTCTGACAAAATTTATTAATTTATAACAAATAATTTTCCAAGTTGCTTAAAATAAGCGATAATTACTCCTATCTTTAAAACTGAAGATAAAACTAACCCATCTAGTTATAGACCTATTTCAGTGCTCTCAGCATTGAAGTTTTGGAAATCATAATTAACAAAAGACTAATCTGTTTTTTCAACGCTAATCCGATTCTACATCCGGATTAATATAAATTTGAACGGTACTCTAATATAACGGCGGCCTGTCTTGCTTTAACAAATTCTATCACTAAAAGCATGGATGAGGGAAAATACATGGGCTGTGCTTTCACTGATTTAAAGAAAGTTTTTGATTGTGTTGATTTCCAAATAATACTAGAAAAGTTTTCAAGTTTAAACTTCACTGAATCGCAAATAGCTTTCTTTAAATCATACCTATACGAAAGAACACAGTGCGTACGTGTTGCATCACATACGAGTGATTGGTTAAGTATCAGAAAAAGAGTTCCACAACGCTCAATTCTTAGTCCTGATCTGCTTAAATTATATGTCAATGATTTAGAACGTCTTCCATTAAATGACACCATTCAACTCTATGCAGACGATACTGTCATTAAATACTCGAATGATAAAGAAGATGAATTTTTTGTTACAATCAAAAATTATCTTGAGATGATAAATGAATGGTTATTCCACCATAAACCACTTATGAATGTTGATAAAACGAAACTACTGTTTCAACAACAAAAACAACAAAAATTTTCAAGTAAATTCTTTCACTCATAACAATCTTAATTTTGAAATAGTTCAAAAATATAATTACCTTGGTCTTTTGTTGGATAGTAAGATGAAATGGAATGAGCATATAAATCAGGTTATAAAAAAATATCGCCTTATATATTCTCATTGAAGAGGTTAAAGATGTTTCTAAATAATAAGGCGCTTTTCAGTATCTACTCTTCTTATATTTCATCCCAAGTTACCTACGTTAATCCAATCTGGAACGATGCTACTCAGAAATATCTTATCAGAATTAAAACCACGTTAAAAAAAAGCTATCAAAATCATTCATAATTAAAATATATTACATCCTACCCATTTGCTGTATAATAATACATATATAAGCTTTCAAAATATCTGTAAACCAGAGTTGTACAATGTACATAGTTGCTTTTAAAATTATTAATAATAAAATTAAACATAATTTCATTTTAAAGAAACCTGGATATTCATAGTCATAATACTCGTAATAAAGCTAACTTTTATTTGCACTTATTCAGAACAAGTAATCAAAAGAATAATATTACAATTGTCTAAAAATGTTTAATGAATTACCGAATGATATTAAAGATACAGAAAATATTTGTCTGTTTAACAAAAAAACTTTGCAATTCTTATTTAAATAACTATATATACTATTTATTTATAGATAAATCTGTAGGCCAACTTTATAGGTCCTTTTCCCTTTCGGAATGTGGGCCTTTTTTATTAAATTATATTAATTATTTTTGTATATTTATATTATTTTTTTTATTAGTTATATTATATCTTTATTAATTATTAAATTATATTTGAACCGGTTGTATTGAAAATTACATTTACTGTCATTTTAACCATTTGAAAAATTTTTCGGTTCTCACGGGGTTTGAACCCGTGCTCGTTCGGTCGTTACATTACTACACTCGAGTGCTTTACCACTCGCCTACCGAGGCTACACAACTACATACTTTTCTATTGTAATTTTGTTTCGGTTGTTAAATTTTTATGTTCACTTTATTTCTATTGTGTATTTTAATTTAATTTTTGATTTTGATTTATTTGATATTTTGTTTTATATAATAATATATTATATGTTTTTTATTTATTTATTTAACAGTGAATCTACAAATTAATCTGCGGGATTAAATCTAATCTAATCAAATTAATCAAATTAATCAAAAAACCAACTATACAGGCCCTTTTCCCTGTGTTTTTTATTTTTACTATACTATATACGTCCTCATAGAAAACAAACTTTTTTTTTTGATTAACTTAGTTAAATTTAACTGATTTAACATAATTTCACCTAATTGGTTTCATAGACTTGCGTTAATGAGGTCAATATTTATTTTTTATATACAGTTACATTGTAAATAAGGTAACATTACTAAGTGATAAGGTAAATAAATTCAAATTCAATAAAAAAAAAAAAAAAAACATCTCCTTAAGAGGTCTGTCAAGATTGGAACCTTGTTTGGCCAGTGCATCGGCTCTCTCATTCCCATAAATGTTACTATGACCTGGAGCTCATAGTAGAGAGATCGAAAAATGCTCAGCTACGCTTTCAAAATCATTTCGGCATTGTTCTACTAGCTTAGAGCTGATAGTGTTCGATACCAAAACTTTGATAGCGGCTTGGCTGTCCGTAAAGATATTGATACTTTTGTTTTGATTGTATGAATATGAATAATGGGTATTAAGTGTTTCTTTAATTACAAGTATCTCTGCGTAAAAGACACTAGCATATTTAGAGAGACCATAAGACTTTGATATTTTTTGATCTTCGGAGATAATTCCTAAACATTATTCGTAGATCCATACTGAAAATTACTACATCATTTTCTATTTTTTCAATTCACGCTTTCAATAGGCCCCAGCAGGAAAACCTACCTTAGGCTTTTTGTTGGAGTTCAGTTTAGGAGTGATATAATTGGGTGTGTCTGTTCATTTGAAAACTGGCCTGTGATATTACCGTGTCCATATGGTCGGGAATACCATACGTCAGTTTCCTTTAGTCTGACTGCACTTCATGATACAAAATATTTTATGTAGAAATCGGAATGAAGCAGATTCAGGATCACATTTAGAGCGTTAGTAGGGCACAATAAGACATAGTACTTACCTAAAAATTAATGCTAAAGTAAACTGTCAAATTACTTTGTTATTATGTTCCTTAAGTAAATTTGACATTTTAATTAAAAATAAAAATGGATTTATTGAAATTTGATAATTTTAATTCAATTTTTTTCTTATTTAACTTTAAATTTTCTAAAATTAAGATACTACCACTGCCATCTATACTAAAATACGATATTACCATTGAGTACCACTTGCAGAACAGAAAAGTAATATTTTTACTTAAGCATTCCTTGAGTTTTTTCTTACGTTTTTTTTTTTTGAATAGATTTTAAGAGAGAAAAAATTGCTTTTTAGGTGAGTACCGGCCTGAATGACGAAATTAGCATAATTTAGGTAAATTTTTTACGATCTGGGTCTTACGGTCTTAATGATCATTAATGATTGTCAAAAAAAAAACAGAATATTTGGTATTACTGTCGTCTCGAAAAGAAGGAAATAAAAAACTGGACAAAGTAATTCTTTAATGCTAAATCAGCGAGTGTTAGGCCGGTTATTGCTAATTAGAAAACAACAACAACATAAAATCAAATATTTATGTACTATCAAATGAAGAGTTATTTTTCAAAAGCGGACATTTCCACCATAACCATATTTTCAGTAAAGTCAATAAACTTACGGCGCATTGCCTGTAGTTGTTGTAAATTTTAAATTATACCAGTTATATAGTTGGTCTTAAGCAAAGTCATGATTCCGTCTTTCAAAAATGTTGGACCTGCATTTCTGAAGTTATTAGTCCTCAATTTTCAAAAACGTCCCGTTTTGCTGCAAAGAAAAAAAAAATACCCACTTTTGCACGGAACTTTTTGGATTTGTTCTATTTTGTTTCGTACAATCAAAAAAAATTGTACAAAAAAGAAAAACCTCCTTTTGAGTTGGGATATTTAGAAAATTTAAATTAAATCTTTTATGTCGTAAGTTAAAGATTATAAAAAAAAACTTTATTTCTTATATAACTTTTCATATAACTTAACAAAATAATGACCATTCATTATAATAAAAAAAACATAACAAAAAAAGCAAAATTAGACTTTTAGTATCTCAATATCATCTTCTAAACAGATGCATTCGTTTTCTAAGTCGGTGGTATCTTCAGGCTCACAGTTATTATTGTCTGTTATTATTATTTTCTGATACCAACTTAGTTCGGTTATTTCATGCCAATTATCACCAAATTGTTGTTTCAAAAGATTTGATATATTATTTTTTTTTTGTATCGGCTAATTGCCCTGTATTTTCTTGCAACTCATGCAAAGTAGTTGGGTTTCTTTTTTCTCTTTTTAGTAGGCCTATATTATGGTTCATCATGGCTTTCAAATTTATAAGTAGAAAATATTTTTAATAAACAACTAACGGTATGTCGAGATTTCTTCTTTGTTATTTGTATTCTTTTTATACTTTGAATCCCTTCTAAGTTTTCGTAATATTCTTGTAAGCGTTTTATGTCCATTAGACCCAGTCTTTTTTTAGAATCATTAAACTTCTGTGCTTTCGAAAAATATCATTATACTGTGTTTTTGTTCTAACGACTGGTTTCATTCTTATATCTTTTTCTAATCTACAGTTCTATGTGTAGTAACGAAAAAGTTGATTTTTTTAGAAACAAATACACTACACATTTAAATTACACAACTAACAAATACACACAAATAATTTTTTAAATAGAACCAATTCTTTGCAATTTCACAGGGGATCCACTAGTAAAAGTACATGAAAATAGTGAAATTTTGTAAATATTAGTTTCTTTTATTTTTCTATTATATCATATTTTATTATCCCATTTGATTTTAATTAAGTATTTACTTATTAGATATATTGAGTACGTAAGTGAAATTTAATTTTACAATCAATTTCATTATAGTTTTTCTTACGTTTCCTATTCTCGTACATTTTTTAATTATTATTTTTTTAATAATTTAATAACATGAATGTTTCCCTTATACAAGACTTCCGTTATGAATAATTGCTCTATTATTATCTAATTGAATCAAACAAATATTCATTTTGAAATAATACAATATAATATTTTGAATAGCTAATACCAGCCGATTGAAAATTAAAAGTAATTGAAAATGAAAAATAATTGATATGAAACGAGATATTTTGTTATAATATATTACATGTCCCCTGCCGTGGTAAGTAAAAATCATGTAATTCTGTTTACACAATTTTCACTACTTTTTATAAGATAAATTAAATTTCTTGGAATATTATTAATGGAAATTTGGAAAAAATATTTCAAAATAAAGTGCTCCGTGGTATAGTTAATGCACCATGATACATTCGTTACAAAGATCTCCAACGTGGCTTACACATTGAAACAGTCACGGGTAAGATCAAGAAACATGCAGTAAAGCACGAGCAGCATCTGCAAACTGCTATGAACTCGGGAATGGCAGCAGCTCTTAATATAGACGAAAATGGCCGTCGGTTCAAGCGAACGACGTGATATTATCTTCTATCTTTCGAAAAAAGAAAATTATTTCTGTAATATCAGCTCATTATTTATTTATTTATTTCAATCTACTGGGTAGTTCCTTACAGATTTTGCTTATAAAATATTAAAAACTAAAATAAAATGAAATTAGAAATAGAAAACAAAAATTCGAAAATATAAAAATATTTTCAAATATAAAATAACGTTAATAATAAGATGTATTAACAATTTCAAGTTAAAATAAAAATTAATTTGAGAAGAGAAGTTAAAAAAAAAAGAAACATTCAGATTTAAGTAATATACATAAATATTAATAGTAATAGCAATAGTAATTATAAAAAGGCAGTATATTCAAATGATAATAGAGAATAATTTTAATAAATTTGTAGAATAAAATTATAATTAATTGCAGAAAGAATTATTGTAATGTATCAAAAAATGTGATGATTTTTCTCCTTAAAACGAATCTACTGTAGTTGAAGTCAATTACTGAAAAACTGTTATTAAATAAGCACTGAGAGTTTGCTATAGGTTTAGAAAACCCATAGTTCGTTCTATGACTTTGAAGATATAAAATTCGTTGGCTTCTGAAATCGCGTACTGGAACATAGATATTATAAAGGTGAAGAATAGATGAACATTTTATTCTGCCAGATAAGATATCATAGGAAAACATCACGGAAGCAGCATTTCGCCTAGCCTCAAGAGGAGAAAGCTTAATAAGTTGACATTTAGCTAAATATCCGGTAATATAAGGTTGCCAGTTGAATTTACGTAGACAAAACCTAATCATATTCTTTTGAACAGACTCTATTCTCTTAATATGTTTATCATAATAAGGCATCCAGATCGGACAAGCATATTCGAGGTGAGGACGAACAAGTGCAGTATATAAATTTTTGAATGTATAAAGGATCAGAAAATTGCTGTGAGTTACGCTTAATGAAACCTAACATAGAAAAAGCTTTAGAAATAATTCGATCTATGTGAGCATTAAAAGTTAATTTATTATCGGGAATGATACCCAGGTCTTTTGTTTCACAGACATGTTCAATATTAGAACCATTGATATTATAATAAGATTCAATTAAAGTTTGCTTCCTGGAAAATGATATGTAACTGCACTTATTAATATTTATGGTAAGGCCATTAATGTTACACCAAGAGTAGAATTTGTCAAGATTCTGCTGCAGGAGGTGGCAATCTTCGTCCGACTTAATAACCGCAAAAAATTTAGTATCGTCAGCAAATGATAAAATCAAAGACTTAATATCGAAGTCGATATCGTTCATAAACAATAGAAATAAATGTAGAAAACAGCTACAATTTAAATGAGTTAAGTATTTTTGATATGATTAATTTTTTTAAAACTACTAAAACTAAATTACAAGATTTTCACTTTACACGGCTGCCCCACTTTTAAATAATATATAATTTTTAATACATACATACATTAATATTTTATTTTATTTGCAATGTTCAATAATACAAAAATTTACTTTTTTATCTAACTTAAATTTTTATATAACTTGTAAGATTTTCCCTTTTCACTACCCCCAACATTTAGGTCTCACTTTAATTCATAATATAGTTTTATTATTATAATAATTATATACAATTTTATGTCACATGGTATTTTGCAAAATCTATTTTAGGTACCTATACCTAAATAACAATATACTATTAACTCAGTAATAATTTAAATTGTATTTTTGTATAATTGCTATTGTAACACTACAATCTATATGATTCCTTTCCTTGTAACACTTAAATAAACTTATAAGAAAATTATACTTGTATAACATTTCTTTATTTAAATAATATGATAGTAATTATTTTAAAATACATTTACTATCCAGATACGTAAAAATTGGCTTTAAAATTTGTTCTTGTTTCATTTGAATTTTTTTCCTTTATTTATAATTTATAATAATTTTAATTTGATTTTTAAATAGTTTATACAATTAATATTGAAATTCATAATATATAAATCGTTTAGTCTTTGGACATTTTTGAATTTATGAGTAAAAATAACATCCAAAGTGTCATTATCACAGAGATATGGAAATATTAAACCTCACATGTCGCTTCATGATAATAATCATTATCTGCTATCGTGCGGACCGTGCTATCTGCTATTGAAGCTATGCGTGGTGGTGTCACCCTAATTATTTCACGGAACATAAAACACACTCTCCTGCCCAACATTAAATTAAAATCAATGAAAATATTTCTGTTAAAATTGAAACTAAAGTCAGAGAATTTATTCTGAGAATTGTCTCTGTTTATTTCAAAGGCGTTTGAACATTTCTGATAATCTCAGGCAACTTATTGTAGACTCTTGGTGCAATAACATCATAAAAATTGCAGAAGTGATTTTTTTTTATGATTAGGAATTTTTACAAATCGACTTGTATTGATTCTCAAATTATAGAAATCAGAATATCTAAAATTTAGATTCCCAAATTTAATGAAAAAGAATTTTAGAGTTTTATATAAATACAAATTTCTTATAGGAAGAATTTTCCTAAGTTCAAACAAGTTAAAACTAGGAGTCAAACATCTTTTTTGGCAAATCAACTTAACTGCATGTTTTTAACTTATTAAAATTTGATTCATTTTATTGAAATAAGCTCCTCCCCAACAGATAATTCCATACTGAATTTTCGAATGAAAAAGGGCATAATAGACAATAGCTGAAATTGTCTGATAACAGAATTAAGATAATTCTACAGGTAGTTAGTGTGAGCTAACCAATTTAGTTTTGAATCCACTAATGACCCTACACTGAAAGAAAAAATACGTTTAAACTTTATTTAACGCAAATAAACTTTATTTGTAGTAAACATTTTTTTTTTTTTTATAAACAAACAAAAATTTGTACTAAACACTTTTTGTTTCTATTCAATGTTATTGAAAATTCTCGTTTTTTTAATTTGTGTTGAAAGCATTGCATTTTCATTTGTAACAAAAGCTTAAAATTATTTTGTGACTAATACAATATTTTTGTCACAAATATTACACAAAAAAAATCTTTTGTCGCAAAAATGTTCTTAGGGTAATTTGTAACGCAAAAAAAACAACTTTTGCGAAAAATATAAGAAAATTTTTATAATTTCACATAAACGAAATTTACTCCTCCAAAGTGTTTTAAGCCATAATATAAAATTATTTACTGCTAACTTAAAACCTCTAACTCAAAAACAAAAAATTACTAAAACATTAGCAGCAAACGAATTTCATTTGCAACAAAAGTTTTCATATTTAGTTTAGCAGTTGAGTAGTTACGTAACAGGCGTAAACTTGAATTCTCTTCAACAGTGAATTGATATGATTCGACAAGGCAAGTAGTGTTATTATATGTGCTATTAAAAATGTGTATTGAGAAATATTTAAATAAGAGGATAATTAAAAGTTATATATTAAAGCCTTAAAGGTTTAAAATATTTTATAATTAGAATTAAAGTAAAATAAGTAACTAATTTTATAAAATTATAAAGAGGAGAATAGCCTCTTATAGAAATACAATAAATAAATCCATAATTCAAGATTTATTGAAAAATCTAAATCGAATGTAAGTATTATTTTGCTTTTGCTTTTTTTTAGTTAACATTTTTATCTTTAATTGCTGTTCAGTTTGTCTGCTACAGAGTTAAGAAACCTTAGCACTTTGTTAAGTCAGATTTTTACTGAAGAATTGCCACAAACATTTTCTCAAAAATATTGCTAAGGAAGCACGCTAGTAGAAAGTTGCATGATGCCCATAATAATTATAGGCAATAGGCGTAGCTTGACGAAGGCTGACCTCATAGCCCGATGAAGTAAATCAAAATAAAAAACTCTAGCAGAAAATTTAAAGAACTTGATTTAAGTAAGTTATAAAAATTATTTAGGTTTTAATTTAAATAATATTAATTAGTTTTTAAATTCAATTGTTGAAACAATGAAATTTTAGAATATTTTTTTTTCCTTTTTTATAGAACTTAGGAGAAGCTGACTCCAATATACGTCAATTTATAAAAAAGAAAAAACACTTTATTGGTTCACCTATAGAGCAGTGTTTGGGGTTAGTTGTTAAAGTAAAATACGTTTTTGTTGATCCCTTAGAAGCTGTAAAATGCTGTACAGCTGCATATCAATTAAAATGTCAAACTTTTTAATACGATTTAAAGATATCACCAAAATTTGTACCTCCTTAGCTCCTTCAATAAAGAAAAATAAAAGTATGCTTGAACGCTACAACGTAAAATCAAAAAATTATGTACATTTTTTTTAAATATTTGAATTACGATGGTATTAATAGTAAGAAAGGTTTAGTTTTTTTGTTTGAAAAAAATTAATTTGAAGAAGCAGATTTTATTTTTTAATGTAACGACATGTTTTACGTTTTACTTACAATTTATGAAATAGTAAGTTTCGATGATTTTTATGTATATTTAATCGAAAAAAAATATAAATGTAATTGTTAATCTGTAGATAATTTAAGTTTTTCATGCCTAACTAATTTTCATTTTATTAATAATTTAAGAGTAATTAATATAACAAAATTGAAATTGAAGAATATGATTAATTAAGAAAAAAAATTAAATTATGAATACCTATCCATTGTAGTGTGAATAAAATAATTCAAATTGAATTAAAATAAAAAATAATTAAAAGTAATTTTTGTTATTATGATTTTTTTCAGATGATATTCCTTTTTTTTTGCAGAAAAAATTGTTGTGTATTCTCGGGAAATTCAATAGAAAATAGATGAATTTGACAAAAAAAAAACTTTATTTGCATAAAAGTTGTTTTGTGTTACCGGTAAACTAAAATACATTTGCCGTAAAAGAAGAATGTTTTCAAATAAAAATCTCTCTGTTCACCATTAATAAATATACTTTCTTCACAAAAATATCAAAACGTTTGCGATAAATGATTATCTTTTTGAGCAAACGTTTTTTTATGTACAGTTAAGCCAATAAAGTTTAAAGTAAATTCTTTTGGTTGAAATAATAATAACTTTTGTCACAAATGAAATATCCCAAACGAAGTTCATTTGTTGAATTTTCGTTTGCCATGAACATTTTTTTTCTTTCCGTGTAGGTGCTTAAAACAATCTACTTTTTCGATCTTGAAACAGTTTATATCACAGGATATTAAAATAAAAGTAGAGTTATTAGTGCATTTTAGGGAGTGGCTTAGTAAATTATAATCAACAGTAGTAGGCAAATAAATACTAAAATTCATGTATTTAGTTTTATCACTAATAATTATTTTATGTTTCAAAAACCAATATTTGATAACAGCCAGCTCAGAATTAATATCATTAACAATAAGAGAGCTGGAACCTCCTTCATAAGCAATAGCAGTATCATCCGCAAAAGCTATAGGATTGCCATTAAAAGTTTGAATAAAAAGAGAATTAATATAAACAAGAAAAATAATAGGGCCTAACACTGACCCCTGAGGTACCCCACACTTCAAGACCGAATCACTACTAAAAAGATTTTTTATTTTCACCCTTTGTATACGATTAGAGTGGTAAGATCTAAGCCAATCATATATAAAAACCCTGAATCTAGTTCTGAATAACTTTACCATTAAAATATTGTTATCAACCATATCAAAAGCCTTGGTTATATCAATAAACACAGCAGAGCAGAACAAGCCTTTATTTAGTGAATTATAAATCACTGAACAAAATTTATGTAGAGCATCTTCAGTTGACATACTCTTCATAAAGCCAAATTGTCAATTACTGAAAAAGTTTATTTTGTTTAGGTATGTTAAAAATTTCTTTTTCATATTTTCTCAAAAATTTTTGACAAGCTAGGTAAAAGTGAAATTGGTCTATAATAATTTGCACTTGTAGAATCACCTTTTTAAGCACCTTTTTTAAGCATTTCGCAAATACCCCCTTAAAATCACAACAATTTATTAAATAATTAAGTATCTGCAGCGAAATATTTTTTAAAATCGAGCTAGAAATACCATCCAAAGTCTTTGAACTAGAATTTTTCATTACTTTTCATTCCATTTAATATATCAATTGCTGTAATTGGAGAAAAGTAAAAGCTTCCAGTTAGAAAAGGAACATCAATAGTTAACAAGTTGCTAGAATTTGAGCTACTTACAAAGCGATCAGATAGATTAGCAGAAATGTTTGTGAAGAATTCATTAAGGTGATTAGCATTTATTGCGGGATCAGACACTAACTCATTATTGATTTTTAATCTTATCTTCCAAGTAATTTCATTATTTCTGGCGATATATATTGTAGGCATATTATACCAACTGGAACTGTACAAGAAAAAACAATTGGGGAAAAATACTAAGCAATGAAATTAATATATTCATCGACCAATTTGATATACTATTTCCATCTACGCCATCATATTTTCTTAAAAATAGAGGGTCCATCAACACTTGACCTGATTTTAACCAATAGTACTAACTTTATCTCTCAGCCGGTTACATTGAATTAACTAGGCTCTGACCACTTCTTAGTTCTATTTAAAAATTTCGATACTTCAATCACAAGTGGTCTAACACTTGTATTTACTTACCAAAGAGCTAATTGGATATCTTACCAAAAATATATAAAAGTACAATATAAAAGCCGGGTCTTAATAATCTTGTTATTAAACGGATTGAACATTTAATTTATTCAAACTATTATGCATTTGAGTAGTATTTTATTGTATAATATAAAATAATACCTATTTATTTTCAGCTGTCATTTTACTGTCAATTCTAAGGATATATAAATTTATGTGAATAATAACATATGAAGGCATTTAAAATTGCCAGTTGGTTTTAAAGATGACAATAAAATCATAGAATTGAAATGAAAAATAATTAATATTCATTTAATTTTTAAATTAGAAATGTATACTCATAGACACAATTATTTAGAAAGCACAAAATACTATCATTACTATTAACAAAAATATTGTTGTTCAAATTATTAATGATATGTAAGTAATATATTGATGAACATTGAATTTAATTTAGAAAATTGTAATGTACCAAAGATAGATAGCTAGGTATTGAAACTTAAATTAAATTTTAAAAATTAATGAATAAGAAAATTATACTACAAATTTAGAATAAGTACCTATATTAAATTTTTAAATTTTGAGTAAATTCAAGTTTTTTATTTTTGTTCATTTATTTATTTTAAGAGGCTAAAAATAGTTTGAAATTTTTTTGGTTCCAGTTTATTTTTAAATTTTAATATTGAAAAATTTATTTTTGTAAGACATTAGATGTGTAGTAGTTTTGTTTTATAACTCTACTTTCAAACATGAAGAGCTAAGTGTGGTGTGGAAATAAATCGATATAATGCAGCCATTATAAGAATTGTTTAACAACTAAGTCGAACGATATATTCGCACACATAAATTTTCATAACTTTTATGAAATTTCATGTAGTTTCCGAAAGATAAGTGTTTTTTTACTCAGTTTTTGTTGTACCTAAATAAACCGAATAAGTGTTTACACCAAAACACAGTTTTAAAATTCAAATCAAACATTTTTTTTTTATGTAAAATTTATATCTCATAACACTATCAATATGTAAATATGGTACAAGATAATCTGATCTGACCACTGGCAGTTACTTTCAATTTAAATGTCACATTATCAAGTGTGCGATTACGCTTATTTGCTTTTGTTTTGTATAATTTACGTAAGTGAAAAAAAAAATAAAAATTTGATGAATAAAGATTATAAGATAGAAATAAGTTTGTAATGCATATTTTCAATTATCGTGATTCATGATAATAATAATGACAAGCTGAAAATATGAAGCAAATCCAAAGTATCACAGATCAAAGATCAATTGTTTGGCACATTTTTAAATTGAAAATAAAAAGTAAAGATGGGGCTATCTTAGATAAGTAAGAAAACATAAATATGGTGGAAATACATCAAATTATTGGTATCATAAAAAAAGAAATGTTTGAAATTAATGGATATTGAACTTTGATAAAATGGTAGCGATATAAAATATTCAAAACTTCTTAACCGTAGTTATGTACCACCATCTAAAAAACCTTTAAGAGCTGTACAATTATGTAATGGAAGAACTAAAATCAAAACTTGAAAATGTAACGTTTGTTGCTATTATAACTGACATAGATCTTGCTCAATCAAATGGGTTATTGTACTGCATCTTAGTTCATATTTATACAAATTTACAGACATTTATAAATTAATTTTACAAAATTAAGTAGTTTTGAGATAAATAACTACACTACAATACTTTTTTCTCTGTTCTCGCTTTCTCGTTCTCGCATAAAACGACAAATGTTCTCCAACAAAAGGAGATAAAAATTTAATTTGCAAAGAACTAACGATCGATTTGCTACGATCTTCAAAAAGTTTTTATGCTACCAACAGGAAAAGCAGGAAATTTTTATTATAAAAGAAAATTCAACACATATAATTTAACTGGTCATTATAGTATTAACAATAAAACGTACTGTGCCATTTGGTACGAAACACAGAGTGGTCGGACGCAAATGACCTGGCCAGTGTGTTAATTAAAATTTTACAAGTCATTCTTCTTGATATTCCTGATATTCAGAACTTTATTTTATGGTCAGACGCTTGTGTTCCACAGAATAAAAACCGAATAATGTCATTAGCAATTTTAAAATTTATAGAAAAAAATAAAGAAATAAAAACTGTAGTTCAAGTACATAAGTTTTCTGAACCTGGACACTTTAGAATCCAGGAAATAGATGCTGTTCACTCAGTCATAGATCGCCATTTAAAACACATAAGTGCTTGTAGTCCACTCGCGTTACTTAAACAATTGACCTCAATGAATCATCCAAAGGTGAAATTAAGATTTTTACAATGTGTTCCGGAAGATTTTTGGAACTATAATGCAGCTAGTCTAAATTTTTCAGCTGTTAAATATAACTCTGCAAAAGAAATAATTTACAATAGGAATCTTTTTCATATAATATTTCAAGAAGATTATGGAGAATATGCGGAAAAAACTACCGTTCCAGTATTTAAACAAAATACTCGACAGAAAGGTTTGGTAAGACAAATTCCTAAAGTAATACATTTAAAAACTACAAGTTCCATTACACAAGAAAAAATATAAAAGATATTTTATATATGTTTGATTACATGCCACCTGAGGACGTGTTATTTTATAAGACTATTTTCAAAATAAAATGAAAATAATATTATCACAACGAAAATTTTAGAGGCTATAAGTACTAGATTTTGTCACAAAAGCAAGAAAATCTGTTTAGGTTTATTTTTTATAATTTATTTAATAATTTTTTTAATACACATTGTGATTTGTTTTTTAGTTTTAGCACTTTAGTTTAGACTGTTTTGTTTTATTTTTTATATTATTAAATTAAATGTGTTTGAATGAATAAAATAATATTTCTCCTTAATATTGAAAGTCTTTGTTAGTTTTATTTTTTGTTACCTAAAACTTGAGAAAAATGTTTAGTTTAGGTTCTTAAGTGTCCGATATCAAAAGATGTTTTATTAACTGTGTTAATTCCCCATAAGATATTGGACATTGAAAAAAATACTTTTTTCATAATATTTTTTCATAATATTGTCACCCATACGTTTTTGTCCAATATATATAAAGAAAAGATCGGAAAAATTAATCCTGCGTATGCTCAGTTTTTCGGCAATTTAATTTTCTTTCTACGTTGTTGGGCAAGATTAACATATGTTAGTATTTTTTTTATTCATACAAAATGTATGGGATTTTATAAAATTTGTAACTATTTCGATAAGAGTTGAAAAATAAGATAAAAGGTTCTGAAATATTTTAAATTGAAATAGAACTATACTAAAATTAATATATTTTAAAACATAAATTAAATAAAATACCAAAGGTTTTTTGAAAAAAGTTTTGTTTTGAATTTTATTTTTGGTATGTTATAAAAAAGAAAAATTCTCTTACGAAGTTAAATTAAAAATTGTGACGAAAATTTCACAATCAGTTAAACATTTTGTTAAAGGAAACGGATATATTGATTTTTCTCAGAAAATATTTTGTTGTCTAGCCCTTTGATATGTTGAAGGAATTTTATTCCACTTTGTGCCGTCCTTTCCAATAAAATATTGATTTGAATCAACATTGTGATTATTTTCTTCTTGTACTTCTGATTCATTATCTAGTGACTCACTCTCAGAATCATGACCATCACTTAGGTCTAAGATGCATTCTTTGAGCATCTGATTCTTCATTTTCTTATTCCGAAATATTCATTTTCATCATTGTCATCATTATTATCACTTTCGAGTCTTGAGGGACCGGCAACTGGTTCAAATACTATTTCTTCCTCTGGTTTATCATCTAGCACATGTTCCACCAATCTAGATAAGTATGCTTGTTCTTCCTCAAACTATAACCTGTAAAAATAAGTTTTTTGTATCTTTTGTGTTAATTTTTTTTTTTTATTTTTTTATTTTTTGTGTTTTTCATAGTAAAAGTCAATGAAAAAAGTGTCATTATATCTATAACAGCATTTTTTTTAAATTTCATATATTTTGAATAGCTTTGCTTGATTTTGAAGAAATTTATTAATATTTACACCAAAATATAAGAAATTTAAAAAATGGGTTTAAAAAACAAAAAACTACCAAATTTACTTACCTTCCTACATGAACGGCAAATAAAATTTTAAACTCTTCCATATTATTGCAAATATTGAAAATTCAATAACTAATCTTACCAAAATATATATATATTATTAATTTTTTTTTTATTTCACTGAATTAAATACACTGTTGTTGTCGGAACTATTAACTCTGTTATAAGTACCTTGTAACAAACGGAAGTGCCCAGTAGCACTTTCTTTTTCTAAAATACCGATATTTCCAAAAAAATATCTCAGAAGATAGATATTCGCAGGTAATAAAAGCAAACACAAAAGTAACAGTAATGCACATACAAAAATAATCATAAAAACATAAAAATCATTTATTTTTATCAAAAATTCTCCAAACAAAATATATGGAAAAACCAAAAATATTAACATAATCCAAAATCCAAAATCCAAATCGATATACAAATATAAATATAAAAAACAAATCGATATACCAATCGACACGTATCGATAAAAGAAATAATATCGACAACTATAAAAATCGGAACCAAATAAATATATCGATATATCAATTGGGAAAATAACAATTTTAGATTTTAAGTTGAGGATTGAGATTTAGTAGATTAGCGATTTCCTGAAAAAGTCGAAAGTGAAATAAAATCAGTCAACTTAACTAACGTAAATTGATTTTTATACATAAATTTTGAAATTAATTTAATTACTTTTTATCATAAATATTAGAAAATTTAATATCAAATCATTTTTGAATTTTCATCCAAACTTTACTTAAATTCATTTTTATTTTTAAAATAGAGCCAAGGCAATAATGGAAAATTTTAAATGAATACGAAAGAAATGATTTGCAATTTGTGTTTTTTTATTTCTTTGCTAAATTCCTACTTGCATGAAGTTTGTATATCAGTTTTCAGTATACTACCACCTAAATTTTTTTTAAAATAATTAACACTATACTATGGCGTAATATAGACTACCATACAATTTACATTTATTTTGCTGTCAAAATTTTAAAACGGTAAAACAATGTCCAATATTTAAAGATGGATGCAGTCTAATAATATCGGTGTACTCAAATATCGCTAACAAAAATGTCGAGTTTAATCATTTATAATATCCTGTTTCTTATGATGTGATTTTGAAATTTTATTAAGTTAAAACTGAAAATAATTTCTATTGATATAGATGGTATTCAGCTTGTCAAATCTATTAATCAATTAAGTGTAATAGTTGGGAAATATATTTCCCTAATAAAAATTATGAATATTTATAAAATAATTATAACAGTTTAAGTCAGCTAATCACAATAGAATAACATAATGCCAACTTAGTGAAATTTTATTTTTCCTACGAATTAATTATATAAGTGCGACATATTTTATCTCACACCCTAACCCAAAAGGTATATTTATATTACTTTACCCTAAAGTTATTATTCTTGTCTATCATTTACAAAACAAAAAAAAAAATAAAACGAAAATTATTCATCAATAAAACCATTTAAAATATTTTCTTTTAAAAATTAAATAATACAAAAGGAAATTGAAAAACTCATCCCCATTCTATTTCCCCATTCACAAAATTCTTAAAATACTAAATTCCAATTATTAATATGTATTATGAATATGAATATAAATTAAAAAAAAAAATCTTTTATTCTCATTCTGAAATTTATACTCCCCACTAATTTTATAATACACACAAAAAAAAACAAATATAATATATATATGTATATTATACACATACTTAGCTTCTTCCATTACATTAGCACTTGAATATTATAAAATTATGTTCCTATAATGAAACAAAAAGAAAATAAACTGACAAAAAAATAACAATAAGCAAAGTGAAAAAAATTAAGAAAAAAAAAACAATTTTCACACCTTCTTTTTTTCACATCTTTATGCAATGCGTGTTAAATATACGTATGTGAAAAGTTAAAGGAAACAAGAAAATTAAAAGATCTCATAAATAAAAACATCCCCACACTTCTAGTCACTAAAATCCATGTATTTTGATCGGAATACGACGCTATATATATATATATATATATATTTATATATATATATACTTTGGCCTAAAGTAATATGATGATATTGGATTATATAAGCTAAACATATGATTAAAAACTCACAATAAAAAAACGGATATTTATCTTTAAAGCTTTGTACATGGTTATTGTTAAAATAAAAGAAAATGTTTGCCAGTTATATAAGACGAAAACCACCCTTCACTATGGTAATAACAAAATATTATTCAACTGATATAATTAAATACGTTGGTATACCATTTAGCATATAGATTATTAGTATGGTAACAGTAAATATATATATATATATCTTTTAAAGAATACAGTGCTCATCATACAGCTTGTAAAAAGAATACTGCAAATGTCGACACACGTTAGATTATTTTCCCTGTTAGACGTTTAAATAAATATTAATTACTGGTATATACAAGCAAGAGGGGAAATTATTTAAGGACATATTTTTATAAACTTTTTGTAGCAGGACCAGAAATTATTTCTGTGAACTTAGTCCGAACATTGTATTAATTTAACTTGATCAATTATTTGTTTCATTTTCGGCCCACAGTAGTTTGATATAGGCTTCCTATCATAGAATTTTCAATTGTTTCTAGCAAAATATCATCCGAGACATCTTTAATGTCTTATTTACATTTTCAAGCAATAATAATTCAGCTGCATTTTCGTTTTTTTTTAATTTCAGACTTCATTACCGACCACAAAGATGCCAGTAAAGCGTTGTCTGAAATAAAATATGTTATGCCGTATAGAATTTTACACTTGTTCAAGATCATTAATTTTATTAATGAGCCTAGAAATATTTGAAAATAACCGACTTAAATATATCATCCAACAGTACTAAGACTGGCTTAAATTGTTTGGCAATTATTTAATTTATTTCCTTTTTTTGGTTGAGTATAAACTTGATGCCTTAAAACTTTTATTGATAAGCTTACGTGCAAATACAATAGATCAAAATAGTTTCAAAACAATATTTTTGTCCAACCAGCCAATGACTAGACTCTGTTTAATTGGCATATTTATGATGTGATATAATAGAGAAATTTTCACTCGATGTCTACAAATATCCTTCTAAATCTATTAAAATTTTTTGTTTAAGAATACAAGACATTGATTTGTATTCCATTCAGTCTGATTCAATTACTTTTCATATTCTTTCACTTCTCAAAAATAAAACAAACTAACATTCACGAACAATATTCTCCATTGATCTTCATAAATCTGAGTATTTGATATTATTATTGAATTGACTGATTACTTAATTTTCGATAAAATTAATTATTTGTTGATCTGGCTATCAAGCAAGCTCACAATCATAATGGATCATCAAAATTAGTATTTCAAAGTACTCGATCAGTAAATTCATTAATTTAAAAAATAATAAGAAATAGTAACAACGGTTACAACTATCTTAAATCTAACCTCACTCAAAAATTCAAATTAAGCCTGAAGGAGTGTTCTTTTAAAACTCTGATCATTCGATATTAACACATATATTTTATTGCGATACTATTTCTTGCGTTAATTCTTAGACATTTTATTTTGTGCGTTTAGATCAACTTCTAACTATTTTTTTCCCAAACCTCTTATTTCCTCCTCCATATTATTCCTTAGAGTTAGTGGTAATAAAGGGGTCCATTAAACAGTGTATGTTCGTTAAATGTCTTACATAAGCGAATATATTGATTTTACTGGTTTATTAAATCTTAAACCTTAAACGAATACTGTTGCAGATCTGCATCATGTTAATTTTTCTCTATAATTGTGTTGTAAAATTGTAAATTACCAAAACATAATTAACTGAAAGTACATAACAAAGATGTCAACTTTGTTTTTGCAAATGTTGATGCCGTAGATATTTGTGCGTTAATCTGGAAGAATAACAAAACTGTAATTATATCTTATCAACATTTTGCAAACTATAATCCAATGGGTTCTATAATAAACGCTTTGATAGAATAAAACTACTATTGTAATTGAATGTCCAAATGGTATAAAGCATACGAGCTCAACGTCATTGAAGTTCGTACGGCTGATTAAATCTAAAAAAAAAATGCATTAAAGTTAATATATAAACAAAGTTTATGAATTTATTCAGGTTTTTGGTATTTGGTATAAAAGGAACAACATTAAGGATTTCAAATCATATTAACACAAAAATTTATTCATAATATTAATTAACAAAATACTAATTTATAAAAAAAAACATCAATTCATTTAAGTTCGTACGATTTAAATTTGATTCATTTAAATGCGTACGATGTACA
Organism: Argyra leucocephala; assembly: GCA_963942445.1. Taxonomy (NCBI): domain Eukaryota; kingdom Metazoa; phylum Arthropoda; class Insecta; order Diptera; family Dolichopodidae; genus Argyra; species Argyra leucocephala. The sequence continues at coordinate 121,238,912 of OZ012678.1, forward strand.
TTAGTACTGTGTAACCTTTACTTTTAATAACGCACTCCATTTTTTTTTTGTAGAGATTGGTACAACTTTTGGCAATGCTCTGGTGTTATTTCAGACCAAATTTGCTCCAGTATTTGCTTTAATTCATCTTTTGTCCAAGGGCGAGAGCATCTTAAGTTTTATTTCATTATGTTCCACAGATTTTCTATTGGATTTAGGTCCGGGCTTGATGATGGCCATTCCATTATATTAATTTTGTTTTCAGCAATCCATTTTTGAGTACTTTTAGCAGTATGACTTGCACCGTCTTGTGGAAACACTATCTCATCACCATATCGATGGAAGTAGATATTCCCTTAAAATATTTTGGTATTTTCCAGCAATTAATTATGCCGTCAATGAAATACAACTATCCTACTCCTCTACTGGACATACAGCCCCATACCATCACACTCACAGGAAATTTGACTGTCCTCTTCAAGCAATCAGGATGATATGCTTCATTTTTATTACGCAAAACACGACTTCTTTCATCTCCAACTGAAACCTCAAATTTTGATTCATCGCTAAACAAAACAGAGTTCCATTGTTCTTGCGTCCAATTGATATGATCTTTAGCCCAAGCTAATCTTTTTTTTTTTGTTTAATTGTGAGCAATGACTTTGCTTTTGCCTGCAGTTAAATGTCTTTAGAATAAATTTTCTTTTTTTAATATTTATAAACTTACTTTAAAAAATCCATATCCCATAGATTTTATTCGCCTGAAGCAAGTAGAGGTTGAAATACTTTTTTTATTCTGTCCGTCCAAATATTATTTAATTCGGAAGTTGTTGCACGCCTATTTTCCGTAATGATTTTTCTTAAACATCGATCATTTGCATCAGACGTATTTTTTTGTTTACCAGTGTACTTCTTTTTACCAATTTGTTGTGTTTCTTTATAATTTTTAATTATGTATTGGACAGTACTTTTGGCCATTTTAAATTGCTTCGCTATTTCAGTATAAGATTTTAAATTTTTAAATTCATTAACTATTTTTTCTTCGTAAATCATCACTTAGTGCTTTGCCACGAGGCATATTGATAAATGAGGAATTATAAAATGGATTGAAATGATAACCCAGATTAAATTTTGAGAGAAAAAAATACGGTAAACCTAGTAGACTCTTATTTCTAAAAGAATTGATAACGGCATATACGAGCACACCTAAAGGTGATGTTAGACAGTACTAATATACATCGTACGCATTTAAATGAATCAAAATTAAATCGTACGAACTTAAATTAATTGATGTTTTTTTTTATAAATTAGTATTTTGTTAATTAATATTATGAATAAATTTTTGTTTTAACATGATTTGAAATCCTTATTGTTGTTCCTTTTATACCAAATACCAAAAACCTGAAAAAATTCATAAACTTTGTTTATAAATTAACTTTAATAATTTTTTTTAGATTTAATCAGCCGTACGAACTTCAATGGCATTGGGCTCGTATGAGTGGAGTAGATTTAGTAAATAGCTTTATTGAATGTTACAAAATTAGAATTATTTTGAATAGAATTGAATTATAGTCGAATTTTTACAACTTGTTATATAAAAATCAATTTGTTTTGTGTTTTTTTTTAAATTAAATTAATTTTATATTATTATTATTATTTTTATTATGCATTAATTTCACTGTACAATTTTTTTTATTTCTAATTTCAATAATTAAGAGCTTATACTAATGTATTTACACATATGACCTTTCAATTACTTAGCCTAGCCTGAACTTTCGTATTAGGTAATAATTTATATAATTCTAAGAAGCAATGGCAGGTAAAAACTTTTTTAATCAATTTATTTTTACCCTTAAAATTAAAAACTAACTTAATTATAAATAAGTTTTATATTATTTATTTAACCTTTACATAATTAATAAATTTTATTTTTTTCAATGAATCATTTATTTCTTTGATTTTTACTGAAATTTTTGTGATTAACTGTTAAGACCAATTTTTCAAAACTTAATACCCATTAATGCATGGTGTAGCAAATCTGCATCCTACCTTTTTTATGGCTTCAAAGCCCTTCCAAAGATTCAATTTGATTTCTTAAATACTTTTTGGGTTTCAATCAACTCAAAAATATTTTTTTCAATGGAAAAGGCAATAATCATGAGTTTAAGGGTTAAGTCTAGAAATTAACTCAGTCTGTTGTACAAATTCACTTTACTTCTTCTAGTTTTAGAAAAGACGATTAACACAAAATTATTTAACTTGTTTTTTTAATATAGGTACTACTTGAAAAATTTCTAATTTTTTGTTGAACACCCTGTATTCAAATAGCACTAAATAAATTATTAATGAAAACAAATATTATATAATAAAAAAATATAAAGTTTTTGTATGTTATTACAAATATTATGAAAAATGCATTCATTTGTTATTCTAATAGACGAAAAAAAAATAACAAAAAAAAAACTTAACATAAACTTCAATATTTTAGTGTGCCACACTATTATACCTAGCTCATATACAATCAAATATACATATACAAATATATTATACAATTGGAGTATTATCCTGGAAAACAATAACGCCTTAATACGTAATAAGTTTATTTTCCGTTTTCTTAATGTGAAAAGGTGTAAAAATCATTATGATATTTCCCCAATGTTAATACCAAAAAATAAAAACACTACAAAAAAAACAAAAAAAAAAACAAAGAATAAATAAGAAAAAAATATTTTTCCCTCTTTCTTTATTGACGCAAAAGGAAACAACAGAAATATTTTTAAGCTATAAACAATTTAACAAATGCATTTTCAGCCTACATCAGGATATTGTTAACATAGACAATGCAAAGAATGTAAGAATTTTATCATGAATGGAAACAAAAGTTATTCAAAAGTTAAGTTACATAAAATGGTGGACTTGTTATATTCTTTATATTATTTAGACATAAACATACATACAAACATACATAAAATATGTAGGAAAGATATTGAATGTACAGAATTTGAATAGAATAACACTTTCAAGAAAATAATAAATTAATTCAGAAACGAATTCCTAGTAGACAGAAATGACACGTTTTCTTTCAGAATGATGAAATGAAAATATTGGAAAATTGCATCTGGGACCAAAATGTTATGTTTTAATTTTGTGAATTTGAAATAGTGTAAAGTGCATAGATTCAAAATGTAGTTGGATTTACATTTTTTGTGTTTTCTTGTTTTTATTGTCTTCAAGAGATGTTCTGCTCTACTCTGGGAATGGATCAATATGGGTTCTAATAAATAGAGTGCTGATAATATTTGATATTTTGTCAATGTAAATTTTTTTAAAATTAACTTTGAGACTTATATTCTCATGAATAAATTTAAAAGTATTGTTTCATCAATAACGTAATTCATTCGAAAGTCAGTTAAGTGTGTTAAGTGGTATGATTAGGTTTCTATGCTTTTCTAACAGAAAAAAACAAATTTATTAAATTAAAAAACAACAATATTAAAGATTCTATAACAACAATTTTGACTCTAGTGATTACACAGGAGTTAAAATTTCTGTGTTTGATTGCTAGCTATAAAGTTTATATCAATGAATCGCTAACATTCTATGAACGTTCATTAGTAGGTAGATTTTCTTTTTTTTTTATAAACAGCCAAAGCGTTAGATATGAAAAGACATTTATCACTTACGTGACGCTTTATTGAGATAGAAAGGATAGGATAAATTAGGAAGAAAAAAGGGAGATAGATTAGTAATAGGAAGTTAAAGAATAAAGGTATTCATATTTTCTTTAAACTTTTGAAAATCGTAAGTTGAATGTGCGAACATATTAGGAGGAACATGATTCATTCCACATTCTTGAAGTGTGAACTTCCATAACCTACTTTGTGCCATCTTGGACACCTCTTGTTTCGCGTTGGAATTGTTTAAGAGGAGGAAGGAGCACTTTGATTTCTGCTGAGTTCACACCTACGAAGTATCTATAAAACAGAGAAAGTGCTCCGTTGATGTCCAAGAGAAGTTATGTTTGGATGAAGTCATATTTGGGTCGCCAATTAGACGAATGGCGCGATTTTGAACGCGGTCAAGGTAGCCTAAAGCTTGTTTCAAAAGTAAAAGGGCAACTTTACATCTACTTAGATAGCCTAAACACTTGGCAGCTCCTTTCGCGATATCAAAAATATGGTCGTTCAAAATAATTTTTTATTCACGTGCATGCCTAAAATATTTAGACTATCCGTGTTTTGTATGGTAACACCTTGAAAGGAGAGATTAGGTTGAAATCCTGGAAGTTTGTGTGAAATAGACAGTTTTGAGTTTTAGACGAGTTAAGCTCAACTCTGTTTTTTTGCCCCAGTCAGAAATTCTAGATAAAGACTCAGAAGCTAAACTCATTCATAAGACGCAGGTTAAATTTAGAATGATGTCCAAAATATTGGTAGCTTACTAAAATTTTTTTTACCAATATTAACTATAGACTATGGGATGGACATCTGAACTACTTTTCAAGCAAAGACTTGGCATACATCATCATCATTTCATAGCACTACAGCTCTGAGTGAGCTTTGGCATTTATCACAATACTCAACCAAAAGGGTCGATTTTGCGCCACTTGTCTCCAATTTGGGATTTGTATGGCTTGAGCATCATTTTGAGCATGGTCTTCCCACCTTCTCCTTGGTCTTCCCTCACCATGATTAATCTCGTGCTTTCTATTTAACAGGTCTGTTTTCGAGTTTGATTCATTCTAATTACGTGGCCAGCCCATATTTTAGTTTCTGGGCTTGTGCAAAACTTACAACGTCTTCATTCTTAATTATATTATTTGTATATGTTATTATTCTTCATTTTCCAATACTTTTGGACCGAATATTTTTCGTAGAGTTTTTCTTTCAAATATACGTAGGCAGCTCCACTCGGCTACATTCATGGTTCATACCTTAAAGCCATACGTCACTACGAGTCGTATTAGAGTTTTATAAATATCGTCATCTTTCCTTTTCTTGATATATAGGTACTTTGATTGTAGCAATTAATTTCTATTTACATCGTAACATCTGTTTCCGTTCTGAATTCTGATTAATGCAATTTCCCGATTTATCGCTTCTTAATGTTTTCCCGAAGTATGTGAAGCTTGCAATTCCTTCAAACGATTCATTGTTACATTCTGATAACTTCGTTTTTGCTCTTTTCTTGACATTTTTAAGATTTTTTGTTTTGCCTTCGTTGATTTTTAATCCTACTTTTTTATCTGGATTTCTAGTTTGTCATATAACTGCGGTTTTTCGAAAATATTATTATATCACTTTTCAGAGCTATCCAAATTATGTTTCTATGCTGTCAAAGACTTGTTTGAAATTTAGTTTGAAGTCTATACTTGAAGTCTAGTTTGCATACAGCATGCAACATACAATAGTCCTTACTACCACTAATTTCGGAAATTATTTGGTTAAATCGAAAAAATCTTTAATTTTAAATAAAAATTTTATTTTTTAATCTGTAAATAATTTTTGCCATGAATGATGAAAACTGTTTTTAGTTTTAACTTTAATTAAGCTTAGTTTTTGTACCAAGTAAGTTTTTTTGACTAAAACGATTTTGGAAAATTTATTATTAGAAAAGAAAAACTAAATATTCAAATAATTCACCATTTTAATATGCAAAAATAAACAAACAAACAAACAAAAAATCATTAAATTTAAAATTCCATAAACATTTGAGCTACCTAAGTCTAATCTTAAATGAAAAATAAATATTTTGTTTTTATTACTTTCTATTAAATTTTTAAATTTTTTTTTTTATTTTGTAATCTTTAAATTCAAAAGAAATAAAGAAAAACATCATATTATAATCTAAAATTTATTTTTTTCTATACTCCCAGCATATTTTTCTAAAACATAAATTGAAAAATAAAAAAAAAATACTCTGTTTATTTTTGAAATTGTATGTACATAAAGTATTTAAATAATCCAATTCAAAGAACCCAACAGTGTCACAGAAAAACTTACCTTACCTTTTAGAAAATTTTTATTTTAAGCTATGGGTTCAGACATTCAAATACACAAAATATAAAACAGAAATAATAAAAAACACAAAAACAAAACAGTTATCTTAAATAATTTTTTTAATATTATGAAATAGAAAAGTAGAAGAGAAACAAAGAAGTAAATTGAAAATTCACGAGTAATCCAGAAGACATAACAAACACCCATTTCACTATAATTTAAATACATTTTTACTTCAGGAGATGTCCTAGGGTGGTTATTACACATTTTAAGTAAATAAAATACTGAGGTTTATTCATTCAGATAACAGTAAAGTTATTATACTGTTTATCGGTGTAAATTATCTTGTATGTATTATAAATACAGTTAATAATAAAAAAAAAATGTAGTTTTGCTATTTTTCTGTTTTTTTTTTGCTTTAATACAGGTACATAATTATTATTATTTGCACAGTTGTTTCTGCAATAAAATAAGATAACATTAAATTAATAAAAAATTATAAATTATGTTCAAATAATAATGTAAGTGTTAAAAAATAATTAAAATCAATTAACAATTTAATAAAACAATTATTTAAATGTTAAAAAAATATATCAAAAAAGTTTGTAGAAAAATATACAAATATTGTAAGAATAAAGGGCTCTTATAATAAATATCTATTACCGGTTAAATAATAGTTAAGTATCAAAATGAAATATTTAATCTTCATTGAATACCTAAAGTATAGTAGATAGGCTCCTACGTACGACATTATTTAAAAAGAGAGAGAAATAGTTGTGAAATTGAAGTAAAAATTTTGCCCATTACATTTTGAAAAAAAAAATATTTTGATCTGCTAGGTAATGCAGATAATAAAATATATTTCATGCTGTTTAATATGTCTGGTCATATAAATTGCTGTCAAAATTTGAAAACTTTAAAATTTCAAAATTCTAAAACGTCAAAACTGAAAATGAAATTAATTAAGAGCAAAATATACTCTGGAAGTAAATTTGATCATATTTTGTTTTTTTTTTTCAGTTGCTTTATTTTCACTAGGAAATTAAAGGGTATAATTTAAATCGAAAATTTAACAAGACGAACATAATATTTTAAATTATATTTACATTTTGATAAAAATATATTTTAGATAATATTTCTTCTTTCAAACCGAAATAAAGTATATGTAGAAAACAAGGTACATTTTTCTAAGCCCATATACTTTAACATTATCCCAAAAAAAAAAAAATTTAACTCTTTTTTAGCTTTTTGAAATTTTCGGATTCTGGTAGCATCTATTAATTATTAAAACTTAATTTATATTAGAATAAATTATAAACTTAAATAGACAATTTTTTTTGTGATATTTTAAATCGGAATACGTGTTAAAACATTCGCTAAGAAGAATAACATTGTGTTTGTAAATTTGTATAGTTTGCTTTATAAGTTAAAGCTATTAACCCGAATTAGTCCTGTGTTGCATATGGCAACAGCTAAAATAAAATTATTTTTGCTTTATTGAAATAAAAACCGTTATTTTTATAAAAGTAGTATTGCACTTCTTTTTACCTATTTACATGTACTTACTCATATTAGGCTTTGAAATTAAAATGACATAAATAGAAATAGTGCAGTATATAGTTTTAGTTTAGTGAAAAAAAAATGTGAAAAATGGATGGGAATGAAAAAATAAGTTGCATTTTTTTTCTAAATATTAAACTGTAATTATAAAATTTTATTTTTGGATGATTTTAACTAATTTGTTAAGTGGAAATTTTTCAGTTCAAAAAGTATCTTATATAAATTTTTCCATTTGTATTTTGTCTGTTGCCATATGACAACGCTGGGCTAATCTATTATAGAAAACATTTGTTCAGAGTATATTATTGCATGTGATTTATTTTTGTGATTTTATAGAAAATTAACAGTAAAAAAAACATTAGATTACTTAGAAGAGATTTTGAAGAACCAAATGAAATTGGAGACTTAAGTGATTCTTCCACCGTTTTCAAAAACAAATCCACGAGCATATGCTATTGGCGAATATAATAAGTACATAAGTGGCATCGATAGAATGGATGAGAACATCAGCTTATATCGGGTTGAGATTCAGGGAAAAAAATAATGGAACAGCAAATTTTCATAACATCTTGATGTATCAAAATACAATCCTTGACAAATTAATCTAATTCACAATCCGGAAATGTGTCAATTTCAATTTCTTTGACAAATTGCTATATATTATTTTGCGTAATGACCACATCAGCCACTATCTGATGGAAATATAAAACGTAAAAGATCTCTCTCAAAATGTCTATGGTATAATAATACTAAACACTTTATAAAGTCTGTGGAGAAGAAACCAAGATTTGCTGGCGATTACTGTTAAATGTGGTATATGTATCAAATGTGATAAAGGACTGTGAATACGGTGTTTGGAATCTTATCACAAGCAATATATAGTGTTCCATTATTTTTTTTATCAATTTTTCATCTATTGCTCTCATTTATAATTTTACTAACATATTTTATTCCAAAATCTAAAATGTGTATTTCATATAATTTTTTTCTCCAATGCATAGCCCAGCCTTGCCATATGGCAACATGCCTCCTGAACAGCAGGGCGGTTCCATAAACCAAAAGAAACACAATAATATGTTATTTTACTCAGGACTAACAGTTTTTACTAAATATAACCTCAGAATTAAAAAAAAACAAATAATCCAGGCTAATTCGGGTTAAGGATCACAAAAATTTTCTAGTGTTTCGTTTGTCCATTCAAAACTAAATTTAAGAGTAAAAGTAGAACAAATACAAAAGTAGTAAAAATCGTAAAATCCATACAAATTGTTTGAAGGTCTGTACCTGCTTACCTTTCCAGTTGAAGTAAGGGTTTTGAAATGCCAGCTGAATAAATATGTTGAAAAAGAATGTTATATGTATGTTTAAACCGTTATTATTTTTAATGTAGTTAATAACTTGGTTACTGTTGGTTAAACTGGTTTCTTTTATTATATTATACGTTTATTATATTTTGTTAATTATTATAGTTTGTTATAATTAAATTGAACTATAATTAAAACTGAAATTAAAAATTAAAAAAAAAACATAACAAATAAATTTTAAAAGTATCAATACTAGAGAATTTTAAATATATTTATATTTATAAAATAAAATAGTTAGGAAACATTGTGTTACACAAGTATAGCATGCATGATCCATCACACGTGAAATAAAAATTTAAAATTATAGGTTATTTGTGGAGTAAAACAGATTAGAATATAATATTAAATTAGAAAAATAAATTTTAAAAGCAAACAAAAATATACTGATTAAATATAGTAAAAATAATTTAAAAGAAACTTCATAAACTAAACTAGATTACAATGAAATTTAGATGAAAATATGACATTTTTGTAGTCCATATACAATTTAATAGTGTTTTTCAATTTCGATTATTACATCATCATCAGAAGACTGATAAAATAATGATGTGTTAACGTTCATAGCTACGTTTATAGGCTATTGAACATTCCGGGGTCCAAATTAATACTTTAGGGTCTTATAGCTTCTGATGAAACAGACATGGGGTTAAATATACCGCGAAAGCGGTCTCAACTAACTTTTATAATTATAAATTACTTCTCATTCTTCTCCTACACGTACAATTTTATTGGCTGAAAAAAATTATGTCAAAATTGAAAAGTTTAATGCCCAAAAAGTTTTCAAATATTGAAAATAGACCGTCCCAAAACATACCCATTTAGTTTCATTTGAACCTCTTCTATCACACAATGTAAATAAAACTACTTAGGAGTGAGCACTCAAAATTTTTTTAATAAAATGTAGATCCTAATTAATTAATTAACCAATGAACATATACTTACTATAATATAAACATATGTACTTACTTACTATCAATGATCCAGCTTTATTCCAAATTGTCTTGATTGGTAAACATGTTCACATAATATTCGTGTTATTTATTTTGCGGTTAAAAATATTTTATTGACTTTGAATAAATTTATTTACTTTGACTAACAACTTCAATTAAAGATAATTTTCTTTTAATTATTCTATTCAGTAATTTAATTTTGTTCATACAACAAAAATTAATTCGAAAAACCACCTTTCATTTCCTATTATTTATTTTAGACGATTTTGCTGATAAGGAAATATTTTTACCATTACAAAATTTTTTTCTTCTAAATAATATAATATAATATGCCTTCATTATTATATTTTTAATATTCAAAAAAGAAAATTTCTACCACATCCTTGTACAGAAAATAATTCAATTCATAACCAAACCAAAAATTGTTCAGATAGATTTGTTCAAAGAAGGATTTCTTTTTAGGAACCTATATAGCTTTATGATGTGCTGTTAAGAGTTTTATATAGGTGCACAGTGTAAATATTATTTCCTTCATTAAATATGCAATGAAACCACTTGCGGCGTTAACCGCAATTAAAGCAATTGAAAAACAAAAAAAATACGCATTGCAATATTCATGTATGATTATTGGTTTTCAGCCACCTTCGATGGTGATGACATTAATACAATTTTTAAAAAATAAAAATTTAAATTTGTATCTAACAGAAATGATAAGATAAAGTGCATGTTATCTACCGAATATTCCCTATGAATAATTAAATAATAAATAGTTTGTATCGAACATTTTGTTCATTTGAATAGGTTCATTCAACAATCTTTCCCTACATTCAATAATTTTGTAAATAATATTATAAAGCGAATTGAAAGAAGTTCGGCAACTAACTGTACTTAACTGGCCAACGGGAAATAGACTTTTTTCTAATTGATAAAATTATAACTGGTAGATACGGACTAAAGGTTTTCCCGAAAATCACCGATTCTAATAATATTTTCTTCTTCTTCTTTTTTGGCTTAGAGCCGGTTTTTCCCCAATTAGGTTGCTTCTTGAGAAGTTAATGTCCAACATTGGATCCATCTTTTCGGTGATCTTCCTGGAGATCTGGTGCTGTTTGGTGTGCCATCTCCAGAAATTTTCGCAATGAGGTTATTTTGCATTCTAGAGACATGGTCGTTTCAACCTCGCCTTCTAGCTCAGGTTCATCTCAAAACATCTTGAATATCACAGGCTTTTCTCATTTGAAAGCTCGGAATTCTGTTCCTTAATGTGTGCTTTGTAATTTTCCTGAGCACTTTCATTTTGACTGCACATGAAGCGGCTTGCCTTCGGCTCGTCTCTGCTCTCTATTCAGCTGATAATCGGGTGAACACATGTTTTATATATTTTTGTTTGTTTGATGTTTTTGATGATTTATTTATTTTTCCATATAATGGCGTGTAATCATCCAGAGACTTTAAACCGCTTTTGCTTAGTTTTTTGCAAATTCTGTGATTTTCGTCGTAGAGGAAACCTCCTCTACCAAGTGTATACTTAAACCATATTACTTGTTCGATTATTTGGTCGTTCAAAGTCAGTTTGCACTTTTGAGATCGTTTGCATTTACGAGTGATTTTGTCTTTGCAACCGAGATGACCATGTTGAGTTTTGTTATTGTTAAGTAAAACTGATGCAATCAATTTTGCAGCTCGTATTAGTTTTCGTAAATTAGCACAGTGTCATCAGCGAAATATATAATTTTATTTCTCTTTCATGGGTTCTAAATCCGTGTCCTGCATCCGCGTCTAATAATATGTAATCTTAATTGCTTTGGAGAGAATGAAACCCGATTTAGTGAAATCTCCACTTGTCAAGATGAATAAGAATTTGTCGGTAGATCATTTTAATACCGCCATGAAAGACATAAGAAAATTTTTCAAACGTTGAGTAATTTATTCAGCTGGACAAGAATATTATAGGGGATCGTTTAAAGATATTCCATTTTTCGATGCACATTATGAGATGCACATTATGAGTTTAATATTAGGTTCTTGTAAAATTTTTTAATTCTTAGACATTCTCTATGATAACAAATCTTTTTGAAGTTCCTCAAACGCGGTAGTTTCTTTACGAATAAGTTATTACATGGTTCACAACTAGTTAAATTATTTAACACCAAACCACTTATTTGTAATGTTGGATTTGATTCACTCAATGCTATATCGAGACCAACATATTTTGCAGGTATGTTACTCTATTGTATCCTAAACCAATTAGCTTAGCACATGGACTGTTTTGTTAAAAGTCGAAGTCGGGTTTCTGTGGAATGCAAAATGAATGATCCTTCAGTCTTTATGCCTTGCTACTCCCACCATGGTACATTCGAAATGATGTTCATCATACACACTAAAAATAAACATTTTGTTTAATAGATTTCCAAAATAGTCACAAACACATGTAGTAAAACTGTAAAAGTTGTAAAATGAGGGTGTCAACATTTATCTACCAGATATGCAATAAATTGAAATATTGTAGAAATCATAACTACCTATTTTATAATTTATTTTAAAATGTTTGTTAGAAATTTAATCAGAATACTTTGAATTTTGTTGCATACTGTGTCGAAAATGCAGAACTGTACCCAAAATATTATCATCTTCTACATAATATAATAATGGATATCTATTCTCTTGAATACACATATAGTATTCAGGTATTTATTTGGATTAATATCATGTGAAAATAACCTCAAGTAACCCTTCACTTTGGATATAATCTGAAAACCATAACCCTTAAAGTTGTTTTTATTGTAAATATAATTCTAAGAGACATTTTTCAAACGTAGGATAAAATTAAATACAGCTACAGTGCTTGAATAAAAGTTTTCGAATACAACAAAATTTTGTTTCTATGTACACATAATTGCTTTTACAAAAATTTCCGGACCAGCTGGATTTTAATACAAAATTTATGGACAACCTGTTATTAGTAGACCATAGTATAGACATTGTTAGATTGACTTGAAGTAAATTAGTCAGAAAAGATTACCGGAAGCACATATGATTGGTGTATTGTAATTATTAAAGTAAAAGTGGAGTTAATTTCGAAAGTAGTACAGCTAACTAAAAACAATTTTGAAAGAAACTGAAGTTCTATTTTTTTGCTAATTGTGATTGTTAATGTAACGACATGTATAAAACAAGATGGTGTTCGAAAACTTTTTTTTATTATGTCCATTTTTTAATACAAATATAACTTTAACAATTTATGTATGTTTGTTTCTAGGTAATTATTATTTTTTTTTTTTTAATTGCTATCCTTTATTTGTTTGGATATGTACATTCTGAATTGTTGTTGTATGGATGTATGATAACGTACTTATTTTGATATGTGTGCATAAACAGGAGGTTTTTCTGGTTTTCTTGCAGAAATATTTTAAAAGGCTCATGATATAACAATGAACATAACCGCAAAGGTAGATTTAAGCACATAGTATTATCATTCTGATATTATAAAATTTTCATTTAAAATATTCTAAAATTTTATTTTATATAACTATATTTATTATTTATACAATAGATATGTACGTACTTATGTATGAGGTAATATAATAAATATGTAAGAATGAAATGAAAATTTCAATACATGAAACAAATCATCATTGATGAACTTATACAATTTTCTATTGAGTTCAGGAATATTTATGATATAAATAAATTTATACCTTATAATAATCTATAAATATATAAGTATAGACACAGGATGTTGAGAGATCAATTTAGTTGAATTTTATTAAGGAAGTTGGTTATCAAAGGAAATATATAAAAATGTATTAATAGAATTGATATCACCGTAGAATATAATCGATAGATGAGCAGAAAAAATATGCAAATGTGCAAAGTCGAGTTGATATTCCGTGGAAGATAATTTGATTATTTTTTGAGATTATAGGACGTGTGGCAAGCGTCACCTTGGTAAAATATAACATTAAGATAATCACCAGCCCTATGAAAATTTAATGATTGATATAATGTCCTGGGGAGAGGGAATAGAAGGATTGTGTCGACTTAAACGCACTACAAGTGGTTCTAGTGGTAAGTTCTTTGGATGGCAGTGGTAAATTCTAAAATAACCATTAACAACGAACAGTGATCTATAAAAATCAAATCCTGACGTTAAAAAAACGTAATTAATTGCTAATTGACTTTCTAGAACCAACTGGTGTGGTAACTTTCATCTACCCACCTACCTTAATGCAATATAAACTCCTATATTTATGTTAAAATTAAAACTAGTCTCTTTGATTATCCTAATTTAATTTTTACTTTGTTTCAAATTTTTTATATCAAACAAAATTTTATTCAAAGATTGTAGGTCAACACAGTTTGCCCAGTTTCATTTATTTAGCTTGTATAACAAAATGTTTGATTGTCCGCTACGAGTAATACTTCTTCATTGACGGAAGTGCATATAAGCCTCCAAAGTTCAAAATCTTCAATTTATAAAACTCCACCTATTTTGATTTATTAATTTATTTATTTATATAAATTGTACATAAGACGATTAGTCTTTTTATTAAACAATTAAATATATTAAAAATACTTTTTGTTTTATTAATCTTATTTTTTATTAAAAACTACCGTCAACCGTCGTCGACAAAAACAGGTTCTTTTTTTCAGAAAAAATTTTTATGAATATACTTATTCAGGGGATCTTGTAGTTGAGGTTTGCAAGGCTAATTAGTCATCTACACATGTGAAGAAAGACTGTTTTTTTTGTGTACAAGTAACAATTTTTTTAATTTCGCCTTTTAAGACAGCTATTCTGATATTTCTACGAATATATTTTTCATATAGAAGTTCATTTCCAGATGTTTCAATAGTAATAATAAGCTTTATAATAATCAGCCTTCACAATATAGTTTTAATTTATGAGAGTGTTAATCAAATTATATTCATAAAATAATTTCAATTAGTAATGAAAAAGAAGTTTTCAATAAAAAAAAATCAATCGTGCGGGACTCAAAACGCCCAGATCAAAGCCATATACTGACATGTTTATTAGGCTCTGAAGACCGTGTGGGTCTGAAACTAATTTATCATTATCTTTTACTTTTAATGTTAATGCTACATTTGAGTATATATAAGATCTTAGAGATCGAAAATGGTTTTTGAACAATATAAAAATAAAACTAAAAATAATTTTATAAACATTTACATTTATTTTACTCCCAGTATATTATTATGACAATGTATAATTTTAATTTTACTTATTTTATTTTTATTAATTATTATATATATATTTATTACCATGATGGCATATTCATAATTTTTTAACAATTCTAAATTTTTTAGAGCTTACACTATTGTATTTTATAGGTGTAAATCATTCTTAATTATTATTTAGACTAGTTGATCAGTGTTGTGCGACGTAAACTACATTATGTAGATTACGTTATTTTCTTCGTTATTTACGTTATTTACGTCGACAATACTTTGTAGGCAATACCATTATGTCTATTTCATTTTCATATTTCCATTATGTCTATTAACTATATTATCTAGTTAATTAAATAATAATGAGTTACCATTAAGGTAAATAAAAATACTTATTTTTTTTGCAAAAAAAAAAAGGAAAATTCTATTTTATAACATAAATTCAATCCGAGTCATCCAGATACAATGTTTCTTGAAACACTACAACGATTGACAAGTATTTATAAATTCAAATATTGGTACGAAAAGCTTTATATTTTCTTTAATATGTACTATGACTATTCTAGGATCACATGGTTTAAGCCTTACTTTTTTTTTATATTATTAACCACTTAGGTCAGAAAACCCTTTATACTTTCGTACCGTTGGCTTTTGAAAGAGAAAAGAAAAGTGATAGTTAGACAGAAGAAAAGGAGAAAGGTTCGGCAGGGAGTGGCGAACTATATTATTGATGTTTAATTGGATTTTTGTAAATTAAACAAATAAAGACTACCCGTTCCTGGGAATGGTTGTAATGGAATGCGATTCCACATTGTACCTTTATCAACAAAATCAACTTACTTAAATTATTTTAAAAAAGATGATCCGTTAATTTTTTATTTAAAACATCCTTTGCAAAGAGATTGCCGACAGGGCTGTTACAGTTGCTATGCCACTTGAAGTGCTGAGACAATTTTCCCTTTTGTTTATGTTATTGTCGAATACAATAGCATAAACGAGAGTCGAATACAGATCCTTTGCAATATCAACAGAATCCACAACAATTTCAGACAATTTCTCAGCTGTTTTATAATCTCTATTTAAGTCCTAATCATGTAAAAAAGCTTGCTATTCGTTACCATTATGCAATATTGTAACAATAATTTTGGAAAAATGCTTCCATCCATCAATTAATAAAACTTATAATAAGCTTAGCTGCTGTAATTTTTTATATGCTTTATCAAGCTAAATTATTGATAATGCTTTCCTACCAGGAACTTTCTAAGCATGCTGGCCGTTCTAAACATGATCTTTCTAAATATGCTGTATGTTTAACATCATAGTTGACATTGTTTTTATTCTATTAAACATTGTTTGCATTGTCTACAGTAAATTGCTTGTTCACACTAAAGTCTACTTCAAAGTGTAGATAAATAAACATTACACATATGGAATAAAAGTCGAGTTTCCTTTCACTAATCATTTGTATTTATTTTGCAAATATTGATATTTCGGAAGCAACGTACTTCTTTCATCAGTGCTTTGCGACTTAATAATATTTACACTAATCCTTACATATAATTATATAATTTGAACCCTTAATAATTATTGTATTGTATATTATTATGTTTATTTATAAAATTTACCAAAATGTATAATATTTTATTTTAAAAATAATTTTATTAAGTTTTTTAAACTTTATGTAATAATTTAAATCCTTCTAAATCTATTGAATTTTAATTATTGACTACATATTTCTAAAATATTCAATTATTATCCACCCTGTTCTCATTATAAAAATTTAAATGAAAATATTAATTTTCATAAAGACTTTTCCAACAACATAAACTAAAATATTTTCAATTTATGTTTTTTTCTTTTTTTTAAATTAATTTTTTATGATAAATATATTTTATTGTACAATATTTCATTATTGCATTGGTATTTGATGGTCTTCAATTATTTGTAGTGTGGGTGATAATGTTCTTAGAAATTGTAAAGGTACTTCTGGGAAAACTTGTTATGTTATTTTTCCTATTAAAAAGAAAATATTTGAATAAACATTTTATGAGGTCTATAGTCATAATTTGTATTATGCAAATTGTGTCTGCATTACGGTAATATCTTTTGCAGGTAAGTGAAATCGTACTGGACATTGTTTTTTGTCCCGTTTAAGTTCAATTTTTAATAGTTTGAGGCTGAGAACTAATAATTTGCAATTATTATTAATTCATTAAAATTACAATATTCATTAATATACGCACTACAGGCATTATTCAGTATGTAAAATGCTGATAAAAATTTGTCAGTAGTAAACAGAATCTGTGTGTAAATATTCTAGTTTCATCAGTTCAGTGTGGTGTACATCGAGCTTCTATATTAGGCCTGTTGCTCTTCAGTCAATTTGTTGATGATTACCACATTGTTTGTCGGATTCTCATTGTAGATTCTATGCGTATAATGCGCAACACTCTGTTATAGTGGTTCAATTGCTAATATTCAAAATAGTCTAATATTGAACCCATCTAAAACGAAAGCCATGGTTATTTGTAAAAAAATTAGATAATTAAGAGATACAGTGTGTAAATTCTGCGAAAATCTGGGTGTTGTTCTTACTAAGACTTTTTACATGGATCGATTATAATATGTAATTTTTAAAAATGTATTTTTTCAGCTTAGTAAACTTTGAAAATTATCTTATTACCTGAGCGAGTGCGTTAAAAATAGATTAGCCTCTTCCTTTATCTTTCCACTTATTATGGACTTTATGGATGTATAGTCAATGCTAGTATGAGTGTAGGTGAACTATCCGTTTTAAAGGTAATCTTTAATGCTTTTCCCCGTTTTGTAATTATAATCGCCGTAGGTTTGACAGTGATGGCAGTGATGTTCAATATAGTCGATATAAATTATTCAGTTATTGAAATTATTGAATTTATTGTAATTATTTTGTGATTTTTATTACTTACTTTTAATATTGTATTAACATTATATGAAATTATTATGAGTAAAATTATTTAGATCTTTTTTTTTCATTTATTTTCGTTTTTCTTTAAATATAAGTGTAAAAATAAGTGTTAGTAACTATTCATATTCTTTGTGTACAATTGTTGAGACATCATCTCATATAATATATATATGTATGTATTAATGAATACATAATTTAGTGAAATTAAAATAAAATATTCGACTATTTCCAATAGTTATACAAATTTTTATGTTTTCTAACGCTAAAAAATAAATTTTCCTAAAAAAAATGTTCACAAATGTGTCCAATATACTATAAAGCTTTCAGTGTAATTGATAATCTTATGTATAAATGAGAAACTGATGTATTATTAAAGTAAGGTTGATACATAATTCAAACAAGAGCTATCCTCTATGCTACCAAGCTCTAGTTTACAAACATTTTATATTAAATTTTGTGAATGTTATAAGGAACAGCTAAATTATGTAAAAAGTATAATATCTTGGGAAAAAAATTTGTGAAATAGGAATTTTAGAAATGTACACTCACGTGCACTTTAGTACTTTACTGAAACCATAATATTAAAGAAAAAACAAATTATTTTTAAATTTAATTTTAATTTTACTTTTAAATAACAGTAATATAATTTAATTTTTAAACAAAAACAAAACAAAAATAAAATATTGAAATTCAGTCCATTAATATTAAAAGCTTACATATTACTACATACATATATATTATTTCATTTATTATTCTTTTTTATGGTATTTCATAAAACAGTTTGTACTTTGAGTAGAAAAATACAAATTGCATTTAATGCGCATGGTATGCGTTCTTTTCTTACATAATGCAAACCGGCATCTGGAAGCAAATTGTTCTTGAAAAGCCCTTGAAATTCTCCTCTTTGCATTTTTTAACTGCACTGCCAATTCTATTACGCATCACAATACCTATGTGATATATGCCTTGCTCATTCAAATATTTTACACATTTTAAGTTTGTAAAAAAGCGGTCTGTATAAACGCAGAGTTTTTTTTTCTTCAATACGTGTAACCAAAATTTTGACAACACTTGCACCTAATCCATATTCCCGCATATCATTCTTTTCTATAGCTCCCTTTCCGGTATATATTAAAAAATCAAGAAGGAGTCATCAGGAGCAGCCATAACAAAGTAATTGAGATCCACAGGATTTGGTTTTGATGGAATAAATTGTTTAAAACTACATCTACCGCTAAATGGAATAATTTGCTCGTCTATTGATAGATGTGTTAATAAAGGCAAACTTTGGCATCTTTTTTTAACCCTTTCAATAATGGGACGAATTTTCCATAATTTGTTATTAATATCGTGTTCACTTTCATTATTGACAAAGGGTGGATAATTTCTCAGTTCGTAAAACCGATTTCTGCTCATACAATTTGTAATAACAGGGACCTCAAAATCTCGTTGCCAATACATTTTACTTTGAGGATAACTTAAACAGCTCATTATGAAATGTATTCCAGTTAGATGTAAAATCTCTGTTGTATCAGTATTAACTGTCCGGAAATTTCTGGTTTGGTTTGAATATAAATTTGTTTCAAATGCCACCTGGTCCCAAAATCTTACATCCAGATATAAAAAAAACATATCGAGAATATTAATATTCTCATAGGGTATGTCTTCGGATTCTACTACTGGTAATTTTTGGGCCATCCAGCAATTTAAAACATTTTATATACTCCACAACAATCTTTTAAAATCATAACCAATGATTACTTTTTTAATAGCCACTTTAAGTTTCTTCCTGCAACAGTTTTAGTTCCTTCTTGATGGTTATTTGCAGTATTTTCAATGTTTGTAATATTTTCAGTTACATAATATTCTTGATTACCTATATTTCAATCTTCTAAAATATCATTCATATAGTTTGTTAACTCATCTTCGTACTAACGTTTTCAGATAAGTCTAAATCACTATCTTCGGCTATTCTTTGAATTTCGTTATCTGTTAAACCTAACAAATTTAAAAAAATGATAATATTGAAAACCGTTGTACACTCAGCTACACATATCAAAAAGTGACGTTTTGTTAAATAAAATCCAATGCACATTAACTTTATTGTATATTTTTTCTTAGAAAATAGCAAATTAACCACTTCTAACTTAAAAAAAAACACAAATTAATATACTTTTTAAGCTTTTAATAATATTTTTCCACAAAAATAGCTTATTTCCACAGAAAAATAATAAATTTAAAATATTTACCTCCACGATTCATGTTGCGTCTGAAACTTAACAACTTATTTTTTGAAGTAACGATCTCTTTCTCTCAAAAAGATGTTATGTATTAGTTTTAAATTAAAGAGAAATAATTCTGAAATGTTTATAAACATTTTCCGAGACACATTTTTTCAAATTTTTTATTATATAATCTCATAACCTCAGTGTACACAGGCAGCGTAGAGGCTATATATTCAACAAGTTATTAAGTCGATTGAAGCTTTTTTTCTAAAATTACTTTCATCATCAAAATTACGAACCCCAGAACTAGTGGGCCAGTAAGAATCTTCAATTATCCATAATAGGCTAGTCAACAGAAAAATTATAAAATTGAAGGAAATTCACTAATAGAAGAATAGAATTTTATTTTCAACCAGATTTGAACCCGTGTTTTATACATTTTCGTTTTTTTTTGTTCCCTTATGGATTATGCTAGAGGGAGAAAGATTTCTAAAACTATTTCATATTATGTTATTTGATTTATTATTATTCCTACCGATTTAACTATTTCAAAACTTATTTCAATTGAATTATTATGAATACGAAAGATTTGGAAAATAATATCAAAACAATTTCCTAAACTTTATTTTATATATTAATGAATTTTGATTTTGAAATAGGTATAATTGGATTTTCACATACCATAAATTATTTTCAAATTTCAATTTCACAATAATATTCTTATTGAATAAAATGGAAATAATTATTATAATAATAATTATAATAATTTATTTTTACTTAAATTTAAATTTTAAATTTCAATCTATTGAACGATAATAATTATTATAATTGATTTGTCAGGAAATGGAAGTTGTCAATTAATACAATATAAATATCCGGTGAATCTTAATCTGTATTTCAGGAAAATATTGATAGAAAATCAAAATAAAAAAAAAAACCATTGTATATGGGAAACGAAATTAAAAGGTCTTCATTATAAAAAAAATGTATATTGAGGTCTATGATTTTATTATAATATCCAACATTGTTTATTATTTAAGATTACGGAATGCCAAAATTTATTATACGTCAAGTGACAAATAAATGACAGTTGATAATATAAATTTTCTTTTCTATATTATATTTTTTGGTTATCTATTTGTTTACCTCTATTTATATTAATTTTTACTATAATGATATTGTGGACATTTTTTATTTAAATTAAAATATAATATGTTCCCTACATGGCTATAGTATACATAATTGTTCTGAATCATCGTTTTAACGTCAAAAACAAATCATCGTGCTCTCGATATAATAATAACAACATTTTTATTTATTTTTTTATTTAGAATATTTGAATATGTATAAATACTTAATTGTGGTGTAAGAACTAACTTGTTTTTGTTATTCAAATAGAAAAGTTTATTTATTTAATTCAATTTAGTAATACAACTTTTTTTAACTTAATAACATTTTACTTATATAGTAATGTAAATTGAGAAAAACTATGGAGTAATGGAGCTCTACTAGCGTTGTATAGTGTTATCACAAATAAACTTCAAATAATTAACTAATTAATTTAATTTAATTTAAGTGAGGTAAAAATATAAAGTTATTATAGTGTTTTATTAATGTTTAATTATTGCTTATTACAAAAAGCTACATAAGATATTTTGTCTACAATAAAAAACAATGCAAAATTCAAATAAACTTAGAAAAATAGATCAAACTGTACTCGGGTACAACAGTGTTTCTATAGGTGTAAGTTGTGCAGTTGCACAGAGAGCTTCACAAATAAGATATTAATATTTTATTAAACAAAATAATTTTATCTTACAGAAAAAAAAAAAATGTCGGTCTTGACTGATATACTGAGCTTCTAAAAATTCAATTTATTATTTCTGTTGTTGTATATTTATTAAAAAGAGGATGTACAAGGTTTATTTAATTCTGGAAGTTAATGTTTGAGCTATTTTATGCAAATTTTTAAATTTCAAACTTAATTAAAATAACCTACCTCATGGGTATAGTATAGGGAAATGGCTTATAGCTAATTAATCTTTATTTAAAGGAATTTTTCTGTGCAATTCTGAAAAATTTATTTAAGTACAGATTAATTAGCTGCAAGCCATTTCCCTCCTATACCCATGAGGTAGGTTATTTTAATTTGGCTTTAATTTTAAAAATTGCATAGGGCCAGCTCTGGCCGTACTTACCCAAATAATTACCAGTTTAAGCAAAGTTAGTTGTTGGATAGGATAGAAAAACTATTATAATATTCCAAAATATAATTTCAATTTGGTTTTGTTTTAATTGCAGACAATTATTATTGTAAGTAAAATAAAATAATACCATGATTTAAAACCATATATTTTATAATCGGCTTCAGAAAAAAATAACTTAAGAAATTTTTTTTTTATAATTTTTTTTATGTAGTTATTCATTTGGTTATCATAACCATTTTATACAATTATTTTAGATGTAGAAATTTAACAATTTGCTCCTGATTAAAATTAAATTTTAAAAGTTCCACAATTTGTTTTTTTTTTCGTTTTGTTTGTTTAGCTAATTGAAATTATTTTCGTTTGACTGCTTGCTAGTTTGATCTAAAGGTTTTATTATTTTCCATCTGTTCTAATATGATTGCTGAAAAGATTAATTAAAAATGTATATAGCGAGAAATTAGATGATTAAAGTTTTACGGTCACATCTTTTGGTCTCATTGGTACAATAATGATTTGAAAAACACGCAGAAAAGCAAAAAGTCAGAATAATGGTATGCCGACTTGTATGATATAATCTTACTTAATATCTTACTAATTATAATTATCAGACATTAATATAGACAACTCATTGCAGTCCTGAACTCTACAACCGAAATTTACCACATAATTGCTAAAATTAATTTTATAATCCCTGCGAGTAGATAAGCTATGAGAGTTCTGTGACATTTTCCGCCATCTTGGATTATCTCAAGGTAGAGAGGCACTTTTTGATCCTAAATGTATGCAAATTCGCTATATCTCAAGGTAGAGAGGTACTTTTTGATCCTAAAGGTATGCAAATTCGCTATATCTCAAGGTAGAGAGGTACTTTTTGATCCTAAAGGTATGCAAATTCGGTATATCTCAAGGTAGAGAGGCACTTTTGTGATCCTAAAGGTATACAATTTCGGTTGAATATGTCTGTCAGTTTTTGATGGGATATCATGCATATATTTAGGATTAAATCTCAAGGTAGAGAAGCACTTTTGTGATCCTAAAGGTATACAATTTCGGTTGAATATGTCTGTCAGTTTTTGATGGGATATCATGCATATATTTAGGATTAAATCTCAAGGTAGAGAAGCACTTTTGTGATCCTAAAGGTATACAATTTCGGTTGAATATGTCTGTCAGTTTTTGATGGGATATCATGCATATATTTAGGATTAAATCTCAAGGTAGAGAAGCACTTTTGTGATCCTAAAGGTATGCAAATTCGGGGCAGAGATGTACTTTTGACGTGGTAGACATCAGAATGAATTTTGACAATTCAAATATCTCAAGGTAGAGATGCACTTTTGACGTGGTATTATGGAATATAAATTTTTGGAGTGGTATTATGGCATAGAAATTTGGTTCGATTAATCTGAAGCTATCAACCCCGCCGAAGTTGTCCACCCCGCCGAAGTTGTTAACCTCACCGAAATAAAATTTTGGGGGGTAATCTGAAGCTGTCAGGTGGCCGAAGCCCCGCCCAAGTTCCAAAGTTGAGCGCCGAAGCTCGCCGAAGTTAAAGTTGTAATTTGGATATAAGTTTTTTTGATAGAGTTGGAACTTCAACAGCTTCGGCAAATAGATTTTAGGTTGATGATGTGTGTTGGGTAACGCGACGCCGCGGCCGCTGCTGAAATTCGTTGTCCGCCGAAGTTCCAAAGTTGTATGTCGAAGTTCCAAAGATACGTTCGAGTTGAAAGTTGGTCCCCTGCGCCGAAGTTATTTATATTAGTAACCGTTGAGGTTGTACAGAGCTGCTGCTGCCAAAGTTGTACTAATTAGCTGTCCAAGAACCCCGCCGCCGCACCCAAGTCGAAGTTCCCAAGTTGTGAACCACGCCGAAGTTCTGAAGCTGGCGCCGAAGTTGTGAACCACGCCGAAGTTCTGAAGCTGTGAACCCCCGCCGAAGTTCTTGTTGTTGGGAACATGTATCAGCGACCTTGGACAGTATTATGAAATTGTTAAAGTATCCTATAGTTTTGGGAGAAGAGAAAAAAAATTTTAAAATTGAAAAATGAAAACTTGCGGTTTTAAATTTCTTATCAGTCAGAAATGTTCTTGTATGGTTATGAAGAATGGAATTAGAAAATTGCTTTAGTGACGTCAAGAATTTCTTAGATAAAAATTATTATTATATTGTGGTTCTTATCAGTTAGAAATGTTGTTATATGTGAAAAAATAATGCGTTAGCGAAATTGCAGTGTAAAGTTAAAATTCGTCCGTCCATCTAACATCCAGCATGTAATTTATTAATGCTTAGCATTCTTCATTAATAAAACATAAACTTAATTGCTTTGTTTACAACTTGAGGTTTTAATGTTTCAAGTTCTTATCATTTTAAAAAATAAATGTGTTTTCATGAGGGTGGAATTGGGGTGTAAAGTCAAAAACTTAATCGCCTAACTTGCGGTTTCCGTTTTTAGTTTTCTAGATAAGGTAAAAATTTAGTATAAATATGATGTCCAAACAACTCTTCAATCATAAAGAGCTCAAGTTTTATTTAAACAAGACATATTTTGGTTTCAAATTATTTAGATAACAATATAATTAAAGATGGGAAAAAATTTTGATTTATCAACATTGAAGAGCAATGGCTTGGAACAAATTGTGAAAGACACCAATATACAAGAATTTATGGAGGATGAAGACCTAGATATGTTTCTAGAAGACGTGAATAAAAAATTGCAATTTATATCATTATCAAAATTAAATATTGGGGAAAAATTTGAAGTGCTTCATCTCTTAGAAACAACATCCAAATTTCCTAAACAAGATGGAACACCGGTTCGCTGTATAGTGTTAAGAACAAAAGATTTTTTCACATATCTACCAAAATATTATGTGGAAAAATACTCACCCAGAATCATGGAAATTTTAAATAGAAAAATTGAAAATAAAGAAATAAAATACTATTTTGAAATTGTAACTATTAAGAATGTGAATATTGAAATTGAATTTACTAAAGAAAACATTTATAACTTTAATTGAAATAAATTTAAATTAAATTAAAATTGTTTTTTGTTATTTCTATAATTTAAATGTTAAGACAAATAAATAAATAATTAAATAAAAAGCATATTATTAAAAAATTATAATAAATTTTTTTTATTTATCCAAGAATTGTGACTTGATGGAAAACCAAGCCATTTAACAAAAACTCTCTTATCTTTAGTTTTTACAATTTTTTCAACTAGATAGACATCTTTATTTTCAGCTTTTATTAATTCTAGCTCATAGAAACCGCCTTGAATAGGATGACCTTGATAATCTTCTAATAAGTATGTGATGGGGCTAGTAATCTGAATTTTCTTGATTTTAAATATTTCAGTTGTCCAATTTGGTGTGTATCCCTTTTCAAAAACATGTTTGTACTTGCTTATACGAACTGAGTCACCAACTTTAAATTTTGCTGGTGCAACAATTTTAATATGATTATATACCGTTGACAACAGCTCATTTGCGTTTTTATTATTTACATCAGATGGTCGCTTCTTAATAGTATGATGTTTGGTGTTATTGTATTGGTGAACTAATTTTCCAACAGTATCTATCCATTTATAATTACCATTAAAACTGAAATCTCGCCACATTTTTTCCTTTAGAGTTCGATTGAATCGTTCAACAATGCTGGCTTTTAATGAGCTGAATGTTGAGTAATGATTAATATGGTATTTTCCAATCAAATTTTTGAAAGTATTATTAAAGAATTCTTTTCCATCATCGGTTTGTAAATTTTTTGGATGTCTTTTAGATTCTATGAAAATAGAATTCATCGCTTGAGTTACATTTTCAGCAGTTTTATTTTTTATGGGAATAGCCCATGCATATTTTGAAAAGGTATCAATAACTGTTAATAGATATTTATAATCTTTATTTTGTTTAACATAAGCACTCATTTCTACTAAATCAGCTTGCCAAAGATCATCAAAACCCTTGATAATAACCCTTCGCCTTTTAAAATTTCTACGAGCCGGTTTGTGCAACTCTTCAACAACCTCTCTCTTAGACATTTCGAGAAGTAAAAATAAAATATATACACATGTTGTAATTTTATTAATAATTTATTTTCTTATTCGGTTATACAATTTCATAAGCTTTACAATTCTTATCATAATATTTTCAGCTGAGATGCATTCACATGTTTCGGGAACATCCTCAACAATTTCAGCTGTATATGGACATATACTCCAATGATAACCATATTCCTTTGTTAATTCTAATGTTGAATCTTTAAACCTTTTTAGAAATTTGAAATGAAGATTTAATTCTTCATAGTGCTCCTCCAAAAGAATATCTCCATATTTAATGAGAAAATTCTTTAAAGAATATCCGATTTGATGTATATCCATGTCAGCAGTTTAAATTGAACTGTTTTAGTATTCTTTTAAAAATTTCCTTTTCTAAGGTCATGTGTTTGTATTAGTTCTTTTTTCGAATCATCTGATAACCGAACAATATCAGTACGAGGAGTTTCCACCATAATTACTTCATCTCGTAATGCATTTATATGTTTTATAAGAAATGCTATTTCTCCATTTATATATTTTTTAGTTTCATCTTTAGTTTTCAATATATTAGTTTTCAAATTAGCATCCATTTTATCATTTGATCCATAAACACGGGATATTTCATTTCTTAATTTTAAAAATACATCTTCTTTTAATTCGTTGGTTAATTTCATAACATATTTTTTTAAATTTTCAATTGAATCATCAACATATTTTTTATTTGTGGAATCCATTGTGTTAAATGGGTTATTAACATTAACTAATTTTTTAAATTGAAGATCATAATCTCCGTCCTCTGTTAATTTGAAACCAAGAGCAGAATAATTTTTAAATAGTAATTTATTTGAAGTTTGATTGCGAGAACTGCGTCCAAACTTATCAATAGACATTTTGCAAGTGTATATATGTTAATATAATTATTCGATTATATCAGCTTCTCTAAGCTCTTCAAGAATAGAATTGATTTCATTTTGATGATTATTATTCCCAGCATGTTGTGATGCATGTAAAATTCTCAATCTATCAATTAACTCATTCGGATCGTCCCAATAGACATATTGTTTTGGTTGTTCAGAGTATAGCATTAATGATTCCGATGTTTTTGATAAATTGTTTATTGAATGACCTGCTCCCTTCTTATTTCTATTTCTGGTATTATATTCATGCTCATAAAGCTTTCTGATAATATTCTTATATTTATAACCTTTATTTCCTTTAATTTGTTCTAGAGAATCATAATTTTTTCTATGAACATTTGTGGTTTCTAGAATTTTCTGATATGTTTTCAAATCACTCTCTGTATAAACTGAATCATCAGGTTTCTTCTTAAATATAAGCTCAAGCAATCCATCATTTGTTTTGAATACATCATTACCAATTATTATGTTATGATTTTGTTCATCAATTCGAAAAGTAGATGCTCCTAGTTTACTTGTATTTGTTTGTAAATCAAAATAAGGTCCATAACTTTTATCAAGTTCTGATTTATTGTATCCATATGGCGCCACTCTCTTAGGTGTTGATGTTTCAAAATTGAATGATGACTCATCATTTAAGAATGTTCTATTCTTATCAGCTTGTGGTTTAACTTCCGGTTTCAACTTAGGCGTTGATGTTTTTTTAAAATTGAAAGATGACTCATCGCTTAAGTAAGTCTTATCATTATCAACATCTGTTTTAATTTCCGGCTTCAAGTTAAAATTGTTAGACTTCTGGTATTTCACAACATTAGTCAATTCTTTAATTGGGTTTATAATGGGCTCATAAGTTTTCTCTAAAGCTTCTTCTTGTAAAATTCGACCTGTTTTTAACGCATGATATTTCCTTTTAAGGCTTTTTTTAACTTTAATCATTTCCTTCATTAGCTTCTCATCCATTTTGTAATCAGTTTTAGTTGTTGTTAACTGAACTGGTATCGGATCGGTTGGTGCTGTTAACTGAACTGGTATCGGATCGGTTGGTGCTGTTAACTGAACTGGTATCGGATCGGTTGGTGCTGTTGATGTTACCATGTAGTACAGTAAACTAAAATAGTTATGATGTAACCATTATCTATTTATAACTTAAGAAATTCTTCAAAATTTTTCCTATAACGTCCATTGTTTAAAGAACTATCCTTATCAACCACTACAAATCCATAGTTATTCTTCCAGCAATGTGAACATAAATTTTTAAATTGATCGAAGTTCATATCAGAATTAACATGATCATTGTAAATATGTTTTAAATTCAAATCATCTTGTTTGAATGCAATTATGAAATTTGCATTGTCTCGCACCAAATGCTTAGGAATACGAGTATAACTTTGACATAAATAGAAGCTGTCAACATCATTATGGCGACCCATACAAAAATATGCTCTTATGCTATCTTGTTTCTCGCAAGCAACATCATCAAATATAAATATTGAATTTTTTTGAGCTTCTGATGGAGCAATTATTTCAGAATTATTTGGAAATTCATTGTATCCCATCCCTTTAATGGAATTTATTGTCTTTCTCAAATATTCATATTTCGGCTGATGTAATGACTTTGAGTAAATGTATATGTTTTCGAAATTAAGACCTTTAGAGTCTAAGAGCATGCTTAGCATAACATTAGTTTTTCCACAATTTGACGGTCCAACAATCAATCCCCGAATACTATCAGGTAATAATACACCATGTTTTCTTTTCTTTTTAAAGCTTCCTCGATCAAAATTTTTTACTTTAATCGGTTCATCTACTTTAACAAACTTCATTTTGACAACTGATTAAAATCTATATAAATTCGAGTTTATATAAGTAATAGACAGTCAGTTTGTATCGATAGTTAATTGAAGACATAAATATGATTGATCACAATAAAAAATTAATCAGACGTAAAAGGGTGTTTAAAGGGAGAGGAGGAGTAATCAATACTCTTATAAATAAATTACCATTTGAAGCACATTTACCAGGATATAATTACTGTGGACCTGGAACTAAACTTCAAAAAAGATTATATCGAGGTGATAAAGGTATTAATCAATTGGATGAGGCTTGTCGTGAACACGATATTGCATATTCACAAAATCGCGATACAAACGAACGTCATAAAGCAGACAAAATATTAGCTGAAAAGGCTTGGCAAAGAGTCAAAGCAGCAGATTCAAGCATAGGTGAAAGAACTAATGCACTTCTCGTTTCTGGTGCAATGAAAGCTAAAGTTAAACTTGGAATGGGCTGTTCAACTAAATCAAAAACGAAACAGAAATTATTAAAAAATATTATTCAAGAAGCCAAGGTAGCTGTTAAGGGCAGTAAACCAACAAGTCAAAAAGATACAATCAAAATTGCTTTGAAAGCAGCAAGAAATGTAACTAAAAAGAGAAAACAAATAAAATTACCAAGAGTTCTTCCAGTACCTAAAGTTGGTGGAATTTTACCTTTAATTCCAATTTTGGCAGGTCTGTCAGCTGTGGGAGCTCTCTCAGGAGGAGCTGCTGGTATAGCTAAAGCTGTCAATGATGCTAAAAGCGCTAAGAAACAGTTAAATGAAAGTGAACGACATAATAAAACAATGGAGGCTATTGCTTTAAGAGGAAAAGGTCTATATTTAAAACCATATAAGAAAGGACTAGGATTATACTTGAAACCAAAAAATTTTTAAATATGCTACCCAAAAGAGCTCTAACCAACATTGATTTAAACAATTTTGGAAAGAAATATCTAAAACATTTTCGTGGAGTTTTCATGAAAGATGATTTACCTAAAAGCAAACCTTGGAAATATGAATGTGGAATTATAAATTTAGATAATTCTATTGGATCTGGTACTCATTGGGTAGCATATTATAAAAATGAAGATAATACACAATATTTTGATAGTTTTGGGAATTTACAACCACCAGCTGAAGTTGTGAAATACTTGGGAGATAAGCTCACATATAATTATAACACATATCAAAAATTTAATACATACAATTGTGGTCATTTATGTTTAGCTTTCTTATCAAATTATAATTCTATAAACAAAAAGAAAAAATTTTAAGCGAATAAAGAATAACAAATAAAAAAAAAAAAAAAAAAAAAAAATAAAAACTGATTTTTTAATTTAAAATTTAATTTATAGTAAAAACTGACCTACATTAATATCAGCTGATCAAAAATGAAGTTCAAGGTTATTTTGCATTACTCAGATAGAATTAAATAAATTATTTTTCTGATTTTAATGTTTTGCCGTCGGTAATTTGATATTATTTCTATGTATGAGATATATTAGGAAGATATCAATAATAAAAGTATCTACAATTTCCAAATTATCTTATTAATAAAGTGCAAGTCATGTCGTTAACACTTACATTAAGTGGTAACTCATCTATTTTGACAGCTGAGTATTTCCCACCTATAGAATTACAGCATAAAGACTATGTATGTGGTTTAGTTGATTTTCAAACATACAATTCAATACCAAATATAGATGAGGAAAATAATAGATTTATTATTGATGATAATAACATCACTATTCCGACTGGATCCTATGAAATAGAGGACATTGAGGAATTTCTTAAAGGAAAATTGGAAACTAATGCTAAAGGGGAGCAGGAGAAGCTTCACATAAAAGCTAATAATAACACACTAAAATGTGAAGTGTTTTCAGATAAACAGATTGATTTTGAACGAGAGGATACAATTGGAGGAATACTGGGTTTTAGCAAAAGAAAATTAAAACCAAATGTTTGGCATGAATCAGATTTATATGTGGATATAAATAAAATTAATATTATACGGGTAGAGTGTAATATCGTGTATGGAACTTATATTAATGGAATAGAGGCTCATACATTACATGAATTCTCCATTGGTGTGAGTCCAGGCTATAAAATAATTGATGTTCCTCAAAATGTAATCTATTTACCTGTGAACGTCAAACGAATAAGTTCTCTAACACTCAGATTAGTTGATCAGAACGACAATTTAATAAATTTTCGAGGTGAAACTATAACAATCAGATTACATCTAAAACCTATCGCATAATGATAGTCTATAATAATTCCAATAAATATTCAATAAATGATGCTCCTCAGTTCATTATTGATAGATCGTTGCAGCAACAAGGTCATCAAATATTGCGTAATAAGCGTGCTATAACGTTGGAAAATCTACAATTTTTAAAATTAAATTACAAATTAAAAAATCATTAAGATGAATTTATTTGAAAGTCCTGCTTTCGATGAAAGCATCACAAATGCACATTGGCATACATATTCACCATTTTTGAATTCATTTAACAAAAGCGATATAATTCGTATTCAAATCCAGAATCAGAATTTAAATATATTACCATCAACGAGTTTACTTTATATTGAAGGATCACTTTCTACGAAAGATGGCCTGGGAACAACAACAACAAAATTGACTAACAATTCAATGGCATTTCTTTTCGATGAAATACGGTATGAGTTGAATGGGAAGGAAATTGATCATAACCGAAATGTTGGAATAACATCCTGTTTAAAAAATTACATTTCTCTAAATGAAACCGAAAGTATCAGATTAATGAACGCAAGTTGGACACCTAGGGTACGCATTGAACTTAATGGTTTGTTTTTTAATTTTTGTATTCCATTAAGAATGCTTTTGGGATTTGCTGAAGACTATAAAAATATAATACCGAATGCAAAACATGAGCTGATTTTGACCCGCTCTCGATCAGATGATAATTCTATGATTTGTGGTGATCAGATTGAAAAAGCAAAAATTCAACTTATAAAAGTACAATGGAGAGTTCAACATATAACTTTAAATGATACTTTAAAATTGAATTTATATCAAAATATGAATAAAGGTACAGCGATTAAATTAGCCTTTAGAAATTGGGATCTTTATGAATACCCTACATTACCATCAAATACTAATCATCATATTTGGAATGTAAAAACGACATCACAACTTGAAAAACCACGTTTTATTGTATTTGCTTTACAAACAAATCGACAACATAAGCTGGATAGAGACCCCGCACAATTCGATCATTGTAATATCACCGATTTGAAAGTATATTTGAACTCAGAAGCTTATCCATATGAAGATATGAATTTGTTATTTGAAAGAAATCGTTATGCCATTGCATATGAGGCATACTCAAATTTTCGAAGTAATTATTACAATCAAACACTTTGGGATTCAGTACTTACATGGCGTGATTTTAAAAAAGATGCTATGATTTTAGTAATTGATACTCGTCATCAAAGTGAGAATCTAAAAGTGGGACCAGTTGACGTCAGAATTGAGTTGAAAACTTCAGAGAAAATTCCTGAAAATACTACAGCATATTGTCTTATGCTGCATGATCGATTAGTTGAATTTAGCCCGCTGACTGGTGAATTCAATAAAATTATATAGTTCAGTTAACATCATTCATCCTATATGATCGATTGTTATATATTTATAATCACTATATTTCTTATAGCAGCCGGATATTGCTTAGGCTGTTTAATTTATCTAGGTTATAAATATATAAAATTGCGGACAACATCATCAAGATCAGTCAATTCAGAGATTTAAAAAAATAAAAATGGAGTATGTAATAATCGATATACAAGGATTTCGGGATAATAACAACAAATTCATTCTAAAAGAAATTGCTGTTCTTACATCAAAAGATGAAATTCAACATTTTATAATAAAACCACCATATAGTTGGCATATTCTGGATACCAAAACAAAATATACCAATAATTGGTTAACTAAAAATCATCATGGATTCAGATGGTCTGACGGAACAACTCATTTTTGCGATTTCATAAGTTTTTTAAAAATATTTATAAATAATCGAATCAAAATCTATGTGAAAGGTTTGGAAAAAAAGATTTGGATTGAACACACTTTGAAGCATAACAATGTGTATAATTTAGATGGAAAAGATCCTACAAGTTTGAAAATATTGGTCAACCAACAAAATAAAACACATCAAAAATGTACATTCAAACATAATGGCTATTGCGCATTGGAAAATGTTTATATGATAAAATCAACGATCTAATGATGGAGGAGATTAGTTTAGAAAATTAAACCAGCAACTTTTATATATATATATATATATATATATATATATATATATATTTCTATAAAATATGTAAAAACTGTAAAAATAAAAGCCTGTAAATTAATTGCATGCAAATAAAAAGTAAATTACAATTCGAAAAATTATTTTGTTTTTGTATTTATTCTAATTTTCTTTTTTACATTTTTTTTTTTTTTTCAGAATTTTTTACATTTATGCAAGCTTTTCTCCTTTTGATTTCAACTGGCAGTTCCATATATGAAGAACCCAGCTGTAGCGTGAATTTGTTGATATTGATGACTAAATTAATGATTGCTGATAATGCCCAACCACTATCCTTTTCTTGGAACTCTTCAAGCTTTTTGAGAATAGAATCTTTAATATGTTCAGAGTACCAATCTTCAATATTCATGTTGTTATAAATCGCAGCATTTTTTGTATTTATGTATTTTAATTCATGAATCTCCACATCTTGTTTCATGATGTGAAATTCTCCACATAGCACGGCATTAATTTTTAGACTTGTATCTTTTTTTAAAATTTCACCTATTTTCTGATTGAAGAGCTCGAAACAATCATCGAGAAAATCTTTTGGCTCCTTATGTTCCAAATTAACTATTATACCAGTCCTAATTCGATTTTGGAAAGCTGATTCACCATTTTCCCATTTAATTCTAGTATTTGAAATACTAGTTTTAGTATAACTCCCTCCAGCTTTTATTATTGGTGTTGTTGTTGCTGTTCTTGCATTTAAATTCAAATTTACTCTTAATTGCTTCAATTTACATCGATAGCTCTGAATTAAGCATATAGCATTACCAATATGCTGTTTCTCACCTATTGCCTCAGCTTTCTCCAGCATTTTCGATAGCGTTTTTAAATATTTTGAGCATATTTTTATATTTGGTTCCACTAGCTCATATCGGGTTTTAGAACTATTAAATGCTGCTTGAGTTTTTTCAATAATTTCTGCTACTTGTTGATCTCTCATTTTAATTTTTAATTTAAATTATTTTTTGTATTTTTTTAAATTATTTGAATGCAACGAACAATGAACTAATGAAATACTTAGTGAAAATCCTAGCATATATAAAGCAAATTAATTTAAAATTATTGTTTTATTTATTTATATTATAATTTCATTATAATTGTTTTGATCTAGGGAACTCTCTGACGTCACGCGTAAATAATTTCATAATTCCATTCTTTATAATCATACATATTATACAAAAACATTTCTGATTAATAAAAATTTAAAACCACAATTTTTTCATTTTTCAAGTTTATTCTCTTATCACAAAACCGTACACATTTACTACTACTATAGGATACTTTAACAATTTCATAATACTGTCCAAGGTCGCTGATACATGTTCCCAACAACAAGAACTTCGGCGGGGGTTCACAGCTTCAGAACTTCGGCGTGGTTCACAACTTCGGCGTGGTTCACAACTTGGGAACTTCGACTTGGGTGCGGCGGCGGGGTTCTTGGACAGCTAATTAGTACAACTTTGGCAGCAGCAGCTCTGTACAACCTCAACGGTTACTAATATAAATAACTTCGGCGCAGGGGACCAACTTTCAACTCGAACGTATCTTTGGAACTTCGACATACAACTTTGGAACTTCGGCGGACAACGAATTTCAGCAGCGGCCGCGGCGTCGCGTTACCCAACACACATCATCAACCTAAAATCTATTTGCCGAAGCTGTTGAAGTTCCAACTCTATCAAAAAAACTTATATCCAAATTACAACTTTAACTTCGGCGAGCTTCGGCGCTCAACTTTGGAACTTGGGCGGGGCTTCGGCCACCTGACAGCTTCAGATTACCCCCCAAAATTTTATTTCGGTGAGGTTAACAACTTCGGCGGGGTGGACAACTTCGGCGGGGTTGATAGCTTCAGATTAATCGAACCAAATTTCTATGCCATAATACCACTCCAAAAATTTATATTCCATAATACCACGTCAAAAGTGCATCTCTACCTTGAGATATTTGAATTGTCAAAATTCATTCTGATGTCTACCACGTCAAAAGTACATCTCTGCCCCGAATTTGCATACCTTTAGGATCACAAAAGTGCTTCTCTACCTTGAGATTTAATCCTAAATATATGCATGATATCCCATCAAAAACTGACAGACATATTCAACCGAAATTGTATACCTTTAGGATCACAAAAGTGCTTCTCTACCTTGAGATTTAATCCTAAATATATGCATGATATCCCATCAAAAACTGACAGACATATTCAACCGAAATTGTATACCTTTAGGATCACAAAAGTGCCTCTCTACCTTGAGATATACCGAATTTGCATACCTTTAGGATCAAAAAGTACCTCTCTACCTTGAGATATAGCGAATTTGCATACCTTTAGGATCAAAAAGTACCTCTCTACCTTGAGATATAGCGAATTTGCATACATTTAGGATCAAAAAGTGCCTCTCTACCTTGAGATAATCCAAGATGGCGGAAAATGTCACAGAACTCTCATAGCTTATCTACTCCTGCGTTTTATCGGTTTCATGTTATAATTTTCAAATGTATTCTGACATGGAAAACGATTCGGAATATAAATTAATAACCGAATCTGGAATTAGGGGCACATTTAAATGTTGTGCTGCGACCGATGAAATATTTGTCTATAAATTAAAACTACAAATTGTATTTTGTTAATTATTATTTTATTTTGTTTTGTTTGTTTGTTAACTTCTTCATTTCATTTTATCTACTCAAATACAATAAGCAAATATTTTTATTACATAGAGTTTGTCTTGGAGTAGTACATCCAATTGTGCAATCACATAATTTATCAATTTAACCCTAGAAGAGACCTTGAGACCAATAAAAATAAATGTTTTTCTCTTATTAACCGTTGCATTGCATTTGATGTTTTGTTTTCTCTAATATTCTCAGTTGTTATCCTGCTCTAGCGTATGACGGTTTTCCTTTTGCCATATTAGTTAATTACCAACTGAGAAAAATAGACAGGTTTATTATTTATGATTTTTTTTTTGTTTTATTTTTTTTTTTTTTGTTGTTATTAATTTTGCATTATTATAAATATTAACCCTTTGGTAGTATAACATAACTTTACCAATTTTATCGTAATAGCTTCGTGAACAAAAATATATTACACGTATTTCGGAAGAAGATGCAATTTATATACCGTCAATTTATTACGTCAGATTATATAAGCAACGAAGAATACGTGTGTGATGGGGCTGTCGACTCGTTCGATCCCATGTGCCTTATCCATGTCATGCAATAGAAATGCCAATAGATGGCCTATGACATTTTTTTATCATTTTGGCATACTCAATATGGCATTTGTAAATTATTGTATAATCTACTGCATAATGTACTGGTCAAAAATCAAAAATTTTTATTGAAATATTTAATATAGATTTCACCTCAAGCTGGATTAAAAAAAGGTTAGCAGTTACATTAAGAGACTAACTTTTGATTTTAAAATATCAAAAACATTCTTCAAAATTCGTAATTTGCTTCAAAGCCACCTGCTACAAGAACCATTATAATTATAATACCATAAAATTAATCAATTTCATTAATTTTTTCTGTTTTTTTTATTTATAAGACCCTAAAAGTTAAATAAAAAATTACTCATATTTCAAATGATAGAACAAAACGTACAAAAATGGACATACGGAATACAATACGTCGTATCGACATAATATGATTATCTTTTACAGAATTAACCTTCAAATTTTATATATACTAATTTTGTTTTTGGTCTGAGGACATAGATACCGTACATATTTCCTAGTTACCACAGACGTTACCTACCATACTTACCGTACAGTTTGCATGTAAATTCATACCAACCGTATCATCAAATAAATGATTGCATAGTATTATAATCACACGCTGGATGGCGCAATTGGTAGAGCGCTTGCCTTTCAACTGAAAAGTCCCAGGTTCGATTCCCGATGAAGTAAAAAAAAATGCTTTATGGGTTTTTCGACCTGGTCCAGTACCCTTTGTCATTGGGATAAAATAAATGATAAAAATAATTTAGAGTATAATCTGGTAACAAATGAAATAAAATGGGGCTACTCTATTTAAGAAGGTTTAGTTCCTGACAATAGTTGTAGTTACCACATTTAATGGGTTATAAACCAGTAATTTTGTTGAAAAAAATACTCGAAATATTTGTAGATATTGTAGTGTAAACTTGCAGTACCTACCCTACTTAATTAAGCACGAAAAGGTGATTCTACCTAAGTTACTGTCAAGAAGATAAAAAAATAAAAACTATAGTTTATGAAAAGGTAACAACCTGAAGTAAATCCGAAAGAAATAAAGCCAAATGACATTTTCTAACTTTATCTTATATGGGTGTTGAAATAAAGTTAAAATTAAAAAGAAATAAAGATTAAAATTAGTTTATATTTTTTTGGGTTTATTTCAATACCACATTTGAACAGATGATAATGATAAATTTGAATTTTAATTATGTATTTTGGATTTGGATTAAAATTAGGAAATTCAATTTTTCAGAATATTTATAATATTTATATTGTATGCGGTAATATCTCACTCGCCAGACTTCCCGCCGTATGTCCGTCCCGCCAGTGCCCTTTAACTTTTTAAAACAGTAAAACCAATTATCTGCGGTGTTATGGTTCACTACTAATACGGAAAAGAAGAGATATGCACGTATATGAATTACACACAGAATTTGTTTTTATAAATATTTGAATACTTACATATGTAAATATTTGAAATGGCTTTATTAGTTTTTTTAAAATAAAATAAAGCCGAAAACAAAAATTATATGATTTCGGTTTTATTTCCTCCGGCTTTATTTCAAGTAACCTATTTACCAAACAAAAAAATATTTTTTAAAAATCCTCATCAAACGTATGTTTCTTTGCATTTTTTTTTTTTTGTTTTTTTTTTTTATTTTTTTGTTTGACGAAATCTAGGTACATTTTAAATTTTGAACAAACAACCAAACCAATGCGTTTTGTAAGAAATTAAATGAAATTTAAGCTACTATTTTGTATTTTTTTTTTAAATTTATAATTCAATAGTGAAAGTTCTAAGATAATTTTTTCCCACATAACTAAAGAAAATTTAATTACCTTCAAAAAAAATCCTCGAACGACTATACTGGGACCAGTACTTCAGAAGCTATGAGCTATTTTGTCCCCACACTTCCTGTTTTTTTGCAGTAAATTTTTTTTATTTTTATTTATTTTTAATACAAGCATTTTTATTTTATTAAAAAAAAAAAAAATCAATTATACAGTAAGTTATTAGTAATTAGTAAATAGAATTAATTATATAAGAGAATTAATTATATAAGAGAAAATAAACCAAATTTTGTTTGGCTCTAAGTGAAACATTATAAAAATTGATGATGGTGTAATAACCGAAATCGGTTAACAATATTTTATAAAATTCTGAAACAGACCTAGAGTTTTAATATTTATTTAATTTCAAATTTTATTTCATTGGATTATGAAAGTAGGTGTATGATGTAGCATTATGATGACATATTCAGTTTACATTGTTATTGGTGCTTTGTGTTAATAATTAAAGTAGTAATGTGTGAGACATACTGCGTAATTAAGACATAACGCAAAGTAGAGTAAAGAATCTAACTTTTTTTACTTAATATAATAGTAGGTATAATACCCTCTTTCTCGAAATTACTTGAAGTTAGGTATATATCTTATTTGACAATCTCAGGAACTTATTCTCATAAGTTAAGCTTCTTTATATAAAT
The DNA here is from genome assembly GCA_963942445.1 of Argyra leucocephala. NCBI lineage: Eukaryota > Metazoa > Arthropoda > Insecta > Diptera > Dolichopodidae > Argyra > Argyra leucocephala. The sequence goes on from OZ012678.1 coordinate 121,278,159, forward strand.
TTATTTTTATTTTTACTTCTTTTAAGCATATGTCTGAAGTAGGATTGAAACATTTTTGGTTAGTACCTCTACAATAAAGCGATATGTATTCTTTTTTAAACTGCACACAAACTTTACTACAGTTGGTAAGCAGTGGTATTATACTAGTATCTTTATAAAATGTTTGGATGTTTCTCTAATCTATTTTTGTAGTTTTTGGTGTATTTTATTATTTTATTGTGAATCAAGGGAATGCGGATGTAATTTTCGATTACTTAGCTTGATATGAACAACGTTTCATTTGCCACAGATCTAATGACTGATCCTGAAATCGTTGGATCAAAGTTTAATTAAGTTGTCATTAATAAAAGCAATTATATATTCAATCATATTACATTTTAGTTTTAATAATATTACTTGGTGTTTAGATTATTTTGCTGATGATACATTGTTACCTAATTATATTTTAATAAATTTAATTAATTAAAAATATTGAAAAAATAATAGCTATATACTAGTATATACATATAGATACGGGTAAATATCTGCTTATATCAAAAATATTTTAAAAATATTTTAATTTAAATTTGTATAGGTTTGTAATTCCAACTGATTTATTTTATAATCGTAAAATTTTTAATTTCAATCAAAAAACTCCATTAAAACGAGATACACAAAAATCAATTTTTTTTTATAGATATAAATAGATTCTCCTAAAAAATGCAATAATAAAAGTAATTAATAATATAGATAATAATTAAAATAATCTATAATAATTAGCCCACAAATCAATAATTTTCAATTTTCAATTCCAATTAAAGCATAGAAACAATATTTCTAAAAAAAAAGAAAAAAACTATTCAAATAATCATTATAATTTATGCAATTAAATATTATTTTTTAATTGCACAATATCATTTTAATACACTCATTAAGTACGAATGGAAGAATAAAAATGTATATATATACTTATAAATAATTTTTATTAAATTTAAATTGAAAAACCTAAAAAAATGTTTTCAAATTGCAACATTTTCTTAAAAGTATTTTTTTTGCATTGCAATTTTCAAAATAAATATCTTAAAGATATTTTTTTTATAAATTATAGACAATCATAGATGGGGTAAAAAACAAAATAACAAAAATATTTTCGTATAATTGCATTTACACGTATAAGTAACCTATAAAGAATGCAAATACACATATTCATGTATGTATCTATAAAATGCTTCATTTATAAAGCAAAAATTCCTTTTTAATAAAATGTTTACTAAGCTAAAATTCAATTTACACCCCACCACCGCACACATTAAACACAAACTTCAAACACCTAAATATTATAAGTATACATAATAGAATAAGTATACATATATAAATTCATAATGGTTACAACATACCCAACATGAATTGAAATTTTGATTCTTATACATTTTTTTTTCTTTATTAGATTTTAAAAAGGAACAAAAATAAAAGACAAACACCGAGGTGTTAAATTTGCACTCTCAAGTAATTTCTTCAATAGATTTTTTTTTCATTTTGTTATCATTAAGAGAGATAAGAAAAGATTTTTACAACCTCAAAACAGTTATGTAAACAAAAACGATTTTATAATCTATTTAATCTACTTGCCGCCACACCACATGCATGCATACCTACATTTATTATATACATCGCACACTGTATTCTATTCAGTAATAAAATAACTACATGAATACATACGTAATCTGTTATAACTCCTTTTAAGTCAGAGTGTGTTAGCTAATGCCAAAGATTTTTTTCATAATATAGTCTTTACTAATACACCACATTCTATTAGATTTTAATATTATATGTATTGTTCATATTACAGTTATGTAGAGATGTAGGTGAATCGCTAAAATAAAATGTATTAATGTTGTAGTTGAATAAGGATAAAAATTTTAAATGTGAAAATGACACGGATGCAATATACAAAATAACACCATGAATAATGCTAACAAATTGAAAAGTTCCGTTTTATATTCTACACTTCAGAAATAAAAAAAAAACAAAAAACAAAAAGAAATAAAAAAAATTAGATGTGCTGTTATTCCTTAATGACAAGAAAGATGTGTAAATTTATGCAAAAAATAAAAAAAAAAAAAAACAAATATAAAGGTTTTTTTTTTAAAGAAAATAAATGAAAAACAGAGTTTAAAATGTCATCTAAAATGATGACAAAAAAAAATATTTATTCACTTCATATACACACAATTCAGTGACAATATTTTAAACTCGAACTCGGCAACAAATTCCACAATAACAAAAAAATACATTCTCATCAATGTTTGCATTTACTTTACTCTGATTACAATATTTATTTATACTTTCAACTCACTCATCATAATTGCATTGCAATATGTGTAGATGTGTGTGTGATGTTTGTGAATTCGGAAAAAAAGAAACGTGATAATTTCCGCTGTTAAAAACTTATTTTCTCTCTACACATATGAGTAACGACCCTATATGTTTAAAATGAGGAAATTTTCTTTTCAATATTTGTTTTTCTATTTGTGTTTTGTTTTTATTTATTTTTTTTACTTTTATCTTGTTTATTCATGAAAAATGTTTTCTTTAGCTGATTTTGTTTTTTTACTATTTTTATTTTCATTATTATCGACACTGTGAAATAAATATTTTCACGCTGTTAAAAATTCAAAAAATAACTCGATGATGATTCAGTAAATGCATTTTATTAATAATTATGTGGCATTGGATGAATTCGCTTTATTGAGAAGAATTTCATTTTTTTTCGTTTTATTTTTTTTTTTCTTTTTATTACTGAGGGTTACATTTTTGGAGTTAGTTTTTTTAATCACAGTTCTCAACTCTTGATAAAGGAAATATTTTAGTTTTCGTATCCAATATAGTGGCTAAACAAAAAAAAAATTTTTTCAACTCTGGCGCAAGCAGATATTTTCTAATTTGCACCCAATATAGTGGCTATAAGCAAATAAACATTTTGAGCTAACTCGGGAAAAGCACTGCATATCTCCGTTTACATTTTGTTTTTCATTTTTTGTGTTTTGAGATTTTCATGATTCTCGAATGGCAAACAAACGCAAATACAAAAAACGTAACGAACCGAATCCAAAAAAAATAATTTTGCTGATTTTCGAGTGAAAATGGAGAGTAGGGCAAATTTTGTTCTTAGTTTATTTCAACAAAAATAAAAATAAAAAAATAACACTTTGTTTTATTTCTTATTATCAACTTTATTTAATTTATTATATTATTTAATTTTGACTTTTTATTATTTTGTTTAATTCAACTTATTGTATTATTTGATTTTTGACTTATTTTACAAAGCAACAAAAGTGGCAAAACAACACTCTACTAGAAGTAATAAAATCGAACTGCCACGATTAAAAAGTAACATAGCATAATTTGTCATAAGAAAAATAATTATTGTAATATGATAATTTTCATTTAAAAGTAAGTTATGATTTTTAATGAAAATCATGATTGTTAATTAAAACGTGTAATTTAGAAAAAAATTGTTTTTGTGTAAAAATTAGTTTATTCATCAAAATATTTTATGAGAAAAAATATTAAGGAATGTTATGAAATAAATTTAAGGAATGTTTATGGGAACAGAAGTTGAAAGAGTGATTAGGTTTAGAATATATAACTGGCACATTAGAAAAAATGTAATAATGTTATTTATAAAATTTATAATATTTATAATATTATCTATATTGTTGCTAGCTTTAAGAAAAAAATAAAAAAACCGTTTAAGAATCATGATAAGAGCATCTTTCTTTGGGTTTTTTGACATTTATAATTTTGGTACATTAGGATTTGTTTTTGATATTCAGGTAGGGTCCCATCATTAACGAAGTTAATTCTCAAAATTCTCATTCATATTTCTGTGACGACAACACTGCTTATGTCTGAAATTGATTTTTCCTGTAAAAACAATTTTAAAGTTTAAATAAGAGTTTAAGTTGCCTACTACACATCAATGTCTTCATCAGTATTCTTGTCTTTATATAGACAATATCTGGACAATAATACTGATGAGCGATTACACATCAATAATGCACTAAGCACTACTTTTTTATCCATATTCGGAAATTTCACAATGACATATTGTGGAAGTGTTCTGAATATATTGATAACTTCGAAACATATATGAATATTAAAAAATATAATTTCTGGAGGAATGTTTTTGACTTCAACATTAACTTCAAACTTAAATTTGTAAAGTAAATGTTGTGTATAAGAAACGGCAAATTATTTATTTTCGCACATTTTAATAATTTATCAGTTGTTTTATTACAATAATTGCTATGATTATTAAAATTAATAAAATTATTTTGACATTATCTGAACATTTAAAAAAAAAAATATAACATTATCTGAACATTCCCCAAACAGCCATTTTTTTAACATTAGCTGATTTATTGATGAGATAATTTATGGGTCAGCTGATTGAATTATTGATGAGAATAGGACCACTCTCAATAATTTCTCATCAATATATGGACAATATATTGATCATTCATTCATGTGTAATATGCACCTTTGTGTATATTAACAGGACTGTACCAGGTTATGATTTTTTACAATCGCTTAAGTTTTCAATAAGCATTTGAAAGCAAAAAAATTGTTTTAATAAAAAACGCCTACATTGTTGTAAGATGTTAATATTAAGGGAGTGTGTCATCTTGGAGTATCATTTGCCTATTTTTTGCAATTTATCTGTATTTTCATTTGCCTGCATTTCATTTGCTTGCTTTTCATGTGTAAAAATCGTTTAAGTAAAATAAGTCGTTTAGACACTCATATGAAAATGATATCCGTTTAAATTTGTAAAAAACGCTTATCAATTTATATTTCTTTATGGCTAATTGTAGGAATATAATATTTAAAATAAATTAACTTAAATAAGCGGTTACGAAAAAAAAACAGCTTTTGGGTCATATTGACATAATCGATTATGTTACCCTAGCAGAAAAATGATTATTTCTGTCAGAATAAAATTAAATTTTGTCAGGAAATACTATCGAAAATTCAAAATACGATTAATAATATTTATCTCTACTTTTTCTTATGTTAACATAAGCACTGATGATTTGTTGGCACAGATTTAATGAAAATACTGCTACCAAAATCTTCGAACCATAGTTATTATAATATTAATAGAAACATTATGATGACAGTTAACCATTAGAACTGGGATAGAGGTAAAATTACAAAAAAATATACTGAAAATTTTAAAGACTTATTATTTTATTTTATTCACAATCTCTATTACAAATGTTCACCATATTATAATACAATAATGAAATATATTGGAAAAGCACATAGCTAATAGTATATTATTTTACATTATTCCTTTAAACATAATTTTTATTTTTAATTTTATAAGAAATCTTAAGAAGTAGTAGTAAATTAAAATCATTTATATAAATTTTATTAGAATTTTAAGAAAAATAATAATGAAATCTTATAATTTATTGAAACCGTTACAAATTCTCTATTTATTATTGATCTAATGATTTCGTTATTATTGTCTTATGAAAACATTACTCTAAACTACATTTTATATTCGATTTCTTATGAAATCATTATGCATATGTACTATATTTTGTTAACGGTTTTTTTTATAGTATGCATAATAAAATCAAAAGAAATTGTATCATTTTTAAGAGATAAATTATATATTTTTTTTTTATTTATTTTTTTCTTACTATTGATTGAACATGTATAATCTCGTCTAATGATTTTGTTAGAGAATAAAACATTATTATAAGCTATGTTATAAGAATATATTTTTTAAATGGTCAAAATATTTTACAAACAATTTATTGCGTCAGTCATTTAAAAGTCTGTGAAGTGTGTAAACTGTTTACTTTTTAAGGTTTAATAAAAAGAAAGTTCAAAAAAATAATATGAAAAATGAAATGAATAAAGGTATTAATTAAACCATAATTAGATTTTTTAACTTTTTTAATAACTTTAACTAAATGATACCATTTTAAATAATTTAACAAGAGACATTATAGATGCAGAACTACTTTTGATTTGCGATGAAAATTTGGAAAAGGTGCTTTTTTGTATAGAAAATTAATGCTCACACAAGCGAATTAAAATTATAAACTAGTTTTCCAGTGGCTTGAAATCATCCCTGGCTAGAGACTTTGGAAACTGGTACGATGTAAAGGATAAGTGGCAGAAAATGCTTAGTTTGAGACAAAAAGAAATAAAGGAAAAAGCAAGAACAAAAACGGATTTTCTAATTGAATGGCCGTTATCTTCAAACTCTAAAGCAAAAGACTTGGTAATCAAAAAATTTGTAAAATTTTAACTTTCAAATTATTAATGTTGGTTTATTTTTGTGTTTATTCTCCACAGATTGTTATTGATTTTGATCTTTTATACCCAAGAAAATCACATTTACTATACAGTAAATGGAATAATTTTAAAAACAATATCAGTGGTAAAAATTGCAAGGAATTATAAATCCTTTAAAGATACAAGTAAGTATTACATACTAATTTATATAATATAATATTATAAACAAAAGCTTGAATTAAATTTAATTTTGTCAAAATAATAGGTTAATAGATTAACCTAAAAATCTTACTTTAAATTAAGTATTTTTTACGTATATTTAATAGTATTAACTGTTATACGAGGACACATTTTATAAAAATCTTCTGCTCTATGTCCTTTTGCAGAATTTTTAAAATTTTTAAGTACTTTTTGGGATAAGCTTAGATTTAGTTTTGATTTTCAATTATTATAATAAAAAACTGTTATTTTGAATAATTTTTAATTTTAATATTAATACTGTATTATATAAAATGTAATAAATTATATATGTTAAGAAAATATATTTTGTTTAAAATAAAACTGTAAAATTTAATTAAGTGTGTTTTTATTTATTTAAAAATCGTCTTTTTGGTACAAACATACTAGTGGTTATAATTATATAAATTTGTAAAACTAGTTCAGCAACATCCTTTTACGATTTTTTCAGATATTTAATTACATGAATGATTTATAAATTTTTAAAATAAGTATTTCTAGGTAGTTTGCAATAATTCAATTCAATTCATTTATTTCCTTAAATATACATTTTTTTTTTTTTTTTTAAATACACAGATTTTTACAGAGTTTAGAGATATTCTCTTTACAGCTGAAACATTTTAAATTTTAAATAAATGGTACATTCTCATATTAATATTAAATTTTTAAGGGAAAACAGGATAGTAAAAACCTTATCCAAATAATTTTTTTTTTTTTTTTTTTTTTTTTTTTAGATAAAACTTACATTTAATTAAACTTAAAACTAAAAACATAACTAACCTAACTACTACTAAGATATATATTTATTTTAATTTATTATCTATATGTATTTACAAATTTACATACAAGTTTTGTATCATAATATTGTTTGAATATTGCAATTTATTATTAAATTTCTCTTTTATAATATTAATATTTTCGTCAACCATATTCACATTGGTCTTATCGTGCAACTTTTTCGTTGAAAAATAAAATGGTAAGTTCATCATTAGCTTTAGTATTTTGTTTTGTGAAATTTGTAATTTATTTCTATGTGTTTTAGCACAAGTGGCCCAGATTGGCGCTCCATATGTTAAAATTGGGAAAAAAATAGTTTTTAGAATTATTATTTTATTTTCTAAAGATAGAAATGATCTCCGATTTATAAATGGGTATAGTATTTTTATGGTCATGTTAATTTTATCAATTGTTTTATATATATGATATTGAAACGTTAACTTTTTATCTAGGTGCAAGCCTAAGTACCTTACGGTGTCCACCCACTTTATTTCAGTGTTGTTAAGAAAGAGATTGGATTGTGGCAACAAGGAGGTTTTTCTCTTTTTTGTAAAAAATATAGCATTTGTTTTTTCTGAATTTAATTTTATTTTCCATTTGTAATAATAGTCATTTAGGTTATTTAGGTACATCTGCAAATTTGATATAACGATTTGCGGGGAGGAGTTCGAAGTATATATGGCAGTATCATCTGCGTAAATTGAGATAGCGCTGTTCTCTATTAAAGGAATGTCGTGAGTATAAATATTATATAAAACAGGACTTAATACAGAGCCTTGTGGGACACCTGCTGCTATAGGTCTTAGTTCTGATGTAATGTTATTAATGGAAACGCAGAAATTTCTATTGCTCAGGAAGTTTTGTATGATTTTGATTAAAAATATTGGAAGACCGATTACATTAAGCTTATGTATTAGACCCTTATGCCATACTGTGTCGAAAGCAGCCTCAATATCTAATACTACCATACCAATTGACTTGCCTTGACTAAGGTTATTTTTTATAAAATTTTTTACTCTAAGAAGAGGATGTAGTGTGCTATGTTCCGCTCTGAAGCCAAACTGAACGTTAGGTAAAATGTTTTTGCGGTCAAGAAAGTGAACTATTTTATCTTTTATTAATCTTTCGAAGATTTTTGAGAATGTTTTTAATAAACTTATCGGGCGATAACTATCCGGATGATTAGGTGGTTTGCCTGGTTTTAATATTGGAATTATTTTCGCGATTTTCCAATCATCTGGGAAATGGCCAATTTCTAGGCATTTGTTGAAAATATTTACTAAGTAGTCAATTACTTTCCTAGGCAGTTTTTTAATACAAATGTTTGAGATTTCATCCAAACCTGGAGATTTATTCCTCTTTAATGTTTTTATGATATTTTTAACTTCGCAATTTTTGATTAGCTCTGCGTTTTTTAAAGAGTAGTTAATAGTTTCAATCTGTCTACTACACGAGTCTACTAAATTGCTTGTATAACTATCGGAGAACAAATCAGTGAGTTGATGTTTTTTTTCTAATTGTTTGCTTATCAGATTAGCCTTTTCAAGATGTGTCAGGTACATTTCATTGTTAAAACTAAGTGGTGGCATCACTTGATGTTTATTTTTAATAACTTTTATTATTTTCCAAAAGGGTTTTGAAGCTTTGTTGAGTTGTTTTAGTTTTCTATTCCACTTTTCATTGCGAAAAAGAGTAATCTCTTCATTAATTTTTTCATTTAAAAAACTTATTTGAGCTTTGTAGATAAGTAAACGATTTCTTAACCATTTCCTTCTGATAACATTTCTTTGTTTAATTAGACTAGTTATGTTATCTGGCAACCTCGTTGAATGAAAGTTTTTACATGTTCTTGGAACAGCAATATTTATTGCTTCATGAATTTTATTATTCAGCAATGCTATCATATTATCTATATCATTTTTTGTTAAGTTATAGTTAATTGATAAAGAGTTGCCAGGATTATTTAATTCTTTAGTTAAGAATTTTTGGAACACATTCCAATTAGCCTTAGAATAATCTAAATGGGTGTGTTCGTTTGTTATTAATTTTTCTGACAAACTGAGAAAAACCGGTTGGTGATCAGATTGTAGATCAGTTATAGTTTCAGGAACTTCCATCATATTGGACCTATTGGTAAGAAATATATCCAGCACTGATGGGTTATTTCTGTTGCTAAAAGGAATATAAGTTGGTTCTGCTGGAAATAGGATTTTAAATCTGTCCGTTGTTAACAAGTCATTAAGTATATTACCCCAAGAGTTAGCACGTAGACAGCCCCAAAGTTTATTTCGACAGTTTAAGTCCCCACCTAATATGTATTCTTCTTGTATTCGTGAGAATCTTAAAAGGTCCGACTTGAACATACTCTGTATATGCTTTTTGTCTTTTGAAAATTTGCAGTTTTGTTTCAGGCATTTTGAAGAGTTTCCAGGAAAATACGTTGCAAATATTTTTAATTTAATATTTAATAGAGAAATTTCAATACCAATATTTTCTATAACATGTGTATTAAACGCAGAGAGTTGTTTGTGTTCTATCATTTTATTTATAACTATGGCAACTCCTCCACCTATTGATGTTATTCTATCTTTTCGGTATATTATATAATTTGGATGGGAGAACTTATCGTTTGTATTCAACCACGTTTCATTAATAAGACCAATGTGGATATCATGTTTTGACATGAAATCAAAAAATTCAAAATATTTTTTACGTATGGAACGTGCATTCCAAATTATTAAATTTAATTTATCAATATTATTATTCATTACTTGAATATAAGTATTTTACCGCTAGTTCGGTTATAATTTTAAATTGTTGCTCTTTATTAATACATGTGCTTAGTTTACTGAGCAGCTCATTTGTTAGTGTAGTTATTTGTTCAGCAGAAAACAAATTGTTATTAGTATTATTGTTTAAATTGTTATTATTTGTATTGTTAGTATTACCAGTATTATTACTTAATCCATCATTGTATGTATTTTTGTAAGTTGAGGTTGATGGTGTATTTATGCTAGTGGTTTTGCTTACCCAAATGCTATCTAATTGCTGATTAGTTGTAGATGTATTTTTTGAGAGCGTGTTTGGAAAGTTTATATTATAGTTGCGACTACTGTCAAAACTTTTAGCCATATCAGTACGTGGTTGATTGTCTTTGGAGAAACGTCGTCTCATAAGACTGATATATGTTGTTCTACATGGACATGCTGTATCTGTAGAATAATGTTCACCTTTACAATTCGCGCATCGTGGTTTTTCTTTCTCGGCACATTCGATTGTTGCATGGTTACCGGAGCAGTATGCACATCCAGTTTGGATATGACAATTTTTGGATCCGTGTCCAAACATTTGACAATTATGGCATTGAGTTGGCTTGCTTGTGGATTTAACTTTGTACTCCCACCGAACCTTGGTGTGGTCAATGTAACAGTAGTTTTGTTTTAATTGTTGTAGTGTGATACTTTTATTTTCAAAATATATAACGTAAATTACAATTTTAAGACCAAATTTAGTTGATCTTTCAATTGTTTTTACTTCCATACATTTTAAACCTAAATTATTCAAAGTAATTTTTACTTCATCATTAGACATTTTTTCTAAGCCCGATAATAGTGCCTTGTATGGTTTTGTATCTTTTGTGTCATATGAGAAAAATTCACATTTATTTTGTGTTAAAAGTTCACGTGTTTTATTATAAAAATCAACAGTTTTTAGAAATATTTTTATACCTATTGATACAGCCTTTACATAGTACTCGTTATTTCATGAGTTTTTAATAATTCATGAATAAATTTCGGATTACTTTTCAAGACTGTGATTGGAGGAATTCTTATAATTTTTTCTGTTGGATTAGTTCCAACATTAGTGTTTTCCCCTGAAATATCTAAGTTTTTATCATCAATTGTTTGCAACGGTAAAAAATAGTTTGATTTTTTTTTATTAATAATGTCTTTCACTGTATTCGCACTTATATTTAAGCGCGACATTTTAGGTTTTATCGATGCACTATATGCATCATTAATTTGGGAAAAATTACGTTTTGATCTTATTTTTACGGTTTTTTATACACGGGTTTATATCTCGAAAAGTGCACTCAATGCAAGCAGAGAGAGAACTGGGTAGTTTGCAATAAAAAAAATTGATATTAATTTACATTTGTCATAAAAAAAATTATAAAATTTACCTTTAGATTTTATTGCAATTGTATAATTTCGGTCAAGAGATCAATTTATTACTGTACCAATTTATCAAAAGATCAATTTATTATATTTATATAATATATTGATACATAATAAAGGATCAATTTATATAATAAATTGATCCTTTAAATATTATTACTCTGATATTATAAAAATATTAGTTAGGGTTTTATTTATTTCAGTACGTTATCACTATGAAAATATTAGATTTCTATTACTTTCATTATGGTTATGTCATATAATGTATTATGAAAACGTTAGATTTCTAATATTTTTGTTATGCTAGCATTATAAAAATAATAGATTTCTAATTCCTTTTATTATGCTAAGCTTATGAAAATGTTAGTTTTCTATTACTTATGTTATGTTAGAATTATAAAAAATATTAGGTTTTATTACGAAATTATGAAATTTCTAATGAATTCATTAAACGGCTTATAGTTTGAAATCATAAGAAAAACTTATAATTTCATTAGAAACACGCTTGACGCCTTTTCAAATGTGAAATCTAATGAATTTCATTGATTTTACTATGTTTTTTTTCAGAGTGACTGCATCGGCTGAATGCTTTCTATCCATCCAATTAATTGTTTCGTTACATATTGATTCAAAATTGTTGTTTTATCGCTTTCACAAGCTTAGATTATCTTTTAGATTATCTTCGTCCATAGCAGCTTTTATACTTTTTAACAGCAATAGTTTTTCATATTCGCTGTGATATTTCTCAGCATTATCAACTTTGTCATTTGTAATAATTATCTTGGTTTCTTTCTTTATTGAACGTTCTAATGCTGTCACATTAAATATACTATTGGCATCAATATATTGAATGTAACCTAGATTTGTGTTATACCACGTGGTGCTGGTGATATTCCGGGTAGTTCAAATTTACCCAAAAAGATTATTATCTTTATCTATTATATTTGTATAACTATCTTATATAGTAAAAACTCTTCGAATATGCTGATGAATTACATTTTGCATTGTTACTTTTTGTAGATTATTATTTATGTTATAATTAAGTGCAAATTTAGGTGTATGTATTACTAAAATTCAAGAACTTTGTTTTAAAATAATTGAGGTATTTTACTTGTTCACCTTACACGGCACAAATTTATTTTCTAGTATCATCTGATATCTTATTCTGTTCAAATTTCATTTGATTACCTTTAATTTTGTATTTTATACAACCAAAGTTCGATACCGCTTAAATTTTCTTGTACAAGCTTCCAATCAATTAGGAAATGTTGGGAATGCCTTTGTGCTTTCCAAGAAGCTCTTCTATGCCAAAGCAATAAATGGTAGAGTAAAAATTATAGGGTACCAAAACATTTACCTACTCCAATGCTTTTCGATTATTTATTTATCAGATTTCTGATAGTTCTGGCTTTACTCATTAAACATGGAAAATTATTACTATTTTCAAGAGCTAAGTCTTTCTAAATAGAATAGCGTCACTTTATTTGAATTGTTACCAGATTATACTCTTGAATATTTTTTGTCGTTTATTTGATCCCAATGACAAAGGGTTCTGGACCAGGTCGAAAAACCAGTAAAACAATTTTTTCGGAAATCGAAAGATCCCATTCGGTTAAAAAATAAATCCATTTGTATAGGCCGGTATAATATAAATCTTTCTGGATGGAGTTATTGAGAAAGTTTGAATGAATTGATATAAACATTCCACAGGTAAATTCAGAAAACTGAAAACAGACTTCAAACAAAATGCTCTATGAGGTTAGCAAGATAAATAAAATCGACCAATTCAAAAATAATTTAATAAAAAAGCATTATGTTGAAGTATAGAATAATTTGTGACAGCCTGATTGCTCACTCATTACATCCAAATGATGAGTACATTGAGATGAAAATCTCTGAAAAAAAATTTTCAGCACTTCTCCTACATTTACAAGCATTATTAAGGAAAAAAATTTTCACAGTAAAATTTTACGATAAAATTAGTTAATGTGGAATTTGTGAAAAGCCCAAACTGCTGCGCATTTTTCAGAAATATGAGCATTTTTCCTGTAGAATATCATCATTCATTAGTTGTTTTGAAGAGTTTGTTTCGAAAAGACCAAAACCAAAATCATTGGTGAACCAGTTCATATGACAAATTCAAATTTATATGACAAATTTTAAACTAAAATTCGATATTTTTAGTTAATATTTCTAATTATTCTATAAATGTTAACTAGAGAAATTTTGATGATAACAGAAATACGTGCTGATTTGTGTGTTGAAAAATGCGCTTAAAGATGCGTCTAGAAAATTTATGTGAGAATTTATTAGTATTTGTATAGTAGTGCAGGAGAATTGTGCTGAAAATTTTTCCGACGCTCTGTATAAATTCAAATGAACTCATGTGCAATTTTCAGCATATTTTTCAGTGCAGAATCGAGAGCGAAAATGTGCTTCTTTTTTATCAGGGATGAGTACTAGTATTTAGAGTAATTATATATACCATCAAAAGTATGAATTTACTTGCATAAAAAATTGCCAATAATATAATCATAAATTTAACAGTGCTACAAAAAAAAATATTTAGAATAATAACAAAAATTTGAAATCGAAGACAGTATGGAAATATTAAAGTACGATATGTATATAACAAGCAAAGACTTCATAATTAGTGATAAGAGTTATAAGCATTGGTGGCAAAAACAAAATAATGAATAAAAATATAAAAACCTGGTATATAAGAATATTTTAGTTAAATATAAAGTAGATTAGGACAGTTGTACGTTAGATATAATTAGTTATTAGGTTAAAATAATGACTGAGGTAAATGTAAGATAGATTTAGACATTTCTGTGTAGATACAATTATGTGGTATAGCTAAGAATAAGTATATATTTAAATTGTCCAAACGAAATAATAAATAATCTTGAAAATGGTTTCCAAATAATTCAAGAATTTTATTACAGATGGAAAATCAAAATCAAAGGCGAAAAAACAAACTCGATTTTCTTCACAAAAAGAAGGAAATCATAATACTTGCCTAACAGATTTTTAAATAATAATGAAATGAGATATGGGAAAGAGATGATATTAAATATCTTAATATGCATTTGGACAAAAAGTTACTGTTTAAAGCACATATAACGAAGACAGTAAATAAAATATATCTATATATATAAATATTGTATCCAATTATAAATTAAAAATCTGGACTAACTGTAGAAAACAAACTAATAATATTTAAATCCATTTTTCGCAGTATTCTTTTATATGGTTTATACGGGTATATGGAAGAGCGCTGCAAGAACAAATTTAAATGTGCTAACAAACGAAATGCAATCCTAAAATTAATCTTGGCTAAACCTTTTTGTTTTTCCACCAACAGATTGCATAGCATAGCAAATATTAATAGAGTTTCCGAACAAATATTTACAGTTTCCGAAAAGTAATTAAGTTAGTTTTTAAGTTTTAGGATAAAAATAAATTGATCAAAAAGGTTTTTACTTGCCATTTTTCCTTAAAAAATAAATATTTTATTAATAGAAGAGTTCAGGTTAGTCTAAGTAAATTAAAAGTTAAAAGTGTAAAAATATTAGTAGTATAAGCTCTTAATTATTAAATTAGAAATAAAGAAAATTGTAAAATGAAATTAAGGCATAATAAAATAATAATAATTTAAATTTTGTTTTTCGTTTGTAGTAAAATTCTTAAATTAAAAAGAAAGAAAGGCGCATAATTCCTTTTATTTTACTAAAATATTTATTTTTCTATTTTTTCAAATATCGATATTTCGCCAAAAATATGTTTTTTTTTTATAGTTACTACAGTAACTTAGGTAGAATCACCTTTTCGTGCTTCATTAAGTACGGTACTGCAATTTTACACTACAATCTACAATATTGCGAGTATTTATTTTAACAAATTACTGGCTTATCAACTCATTAAATGTGGAAAATTACTGCTATTGTCAGGAACTAAGTCTTCTTAAATAGAAGAGTTTCATTTTTATTTAATTTGTTACCAGTTTTATGTTAATTTGCTGCATTTCGATTTGCGCTCTACCTACTGCGCCACCCAGCTTGTATATGTATATGTTGCCTTCTTCAGTGTATTGGCTTAATTAAATTTAGACGTCATAAGTACCAGTAGAGGGCATCAATTGAAAACATTACTAGGCTCTACGAATGACAAAAAGATGAAAACAGAGAAAAGCGAAATCTACAAAATATCATGCAACAAATGTGAGAAGATATAAACATTTAACAAAGAGATTAGCAGTAAAATTTCAAGAACATCTAAACGAAGCAAAAATTGCTAAGACAGAAAAAAATATATATCCATATATCCAATTTCAAATCTACTGTAGCAGGATACATCGCAATCAAACAACATGAATTAAGCGTTTTTCTTTCTTTATAATTTAAGAATAAGTAGTTTAGGGTTTTATAAAAGAAATTCAAAATTTCAATTACACAAAAAAAAAATGTAGGTATCTACGCAATAAAGAAGCAATAATAAATAGTTAAAACCTGATATAAACTAATAAATTCAAAAAATATTAAATTTGATAGTACCTTTTATAATAGGTCAGTTTGAAAATAAAAATAGTATAGTTTGGTTTAAGTGTACTTTTTTTTTATAATTGTAATATAAATGTAAGAAAAAAAGAAGTGAATAAAAATAAAAAATACATTACAAAAAAAAAAAAAAAATAATAATAATAATAGATTTTTACTGCACAAAAATTTACATTGAATTTCGATATTGCCAATAACTTGTTTTCAAATTCCATTGACTTTGTTAGAACTTTTTATATGACTTTTCTTCTACCATTCACTACAAAATATTTGCTTTTTATCCTAATCACGACTGCATCAGCATGTCTATAGAAAATAACACTGTGTAATGGTAGTTGTTGATCATTATAAAATATTATATATATATTATTCTGCATTTATCTGGATGTTTGTAAGTTCGACGGAACGCTCCAACACATACACAAATTGCATATGTGTACAAATGCATATATATACAAATTGCTTTGGTGCTTTTTTTTAACCCCTGTCTACCATGCTGAACCTTTGCAGGAAAAATTGATTGCATGAACTATATTTTTTTAATTTAATGTTAGTGTTCTTCGCAAATAATAAGGAAAAATAAAAAATAATAATAATAATATAAATAAAACAAACAATTTTTTTGATTTATAATAATAAGGACTAATAGAAATTTAATCAATAGCAAAGAATATCTATAATAAGAAGGTTCACTGGAATAAAATTTAATAATTTGTCAATGTGTTGGTGACTATTTTTCCAGTCGATTTCCAATATTGTAAGAAATAGATAGTCATAAGAATTTAATTTGTGAAAGAGAGATAAAAATTCAAAATACAAAGTGGAAAAAAAATAAACGAACAATTTTTTTGTATGAAAAAAATATTGTCTTTATTTTTAATTAGTTAGTTTAATTCCAAATTAAAATTTGTTTCAGCACCGCACACCAAACACTTAACAAGATGATGTTTTTTCAATTTCGAAACATTTTTAAAAAATTGTGTATAGAATAGTTTTTATAAAAACTTTTTTTAAACGTTAGAGTTGATTTATTTTTAAATATAACATACACTGCTTAATTTTGATATATAATCTGCATTTTTTTTTTCTAAGTACTTTCTTATATACTAATTTTTTTTAAAAAATGCATATCAATAAAAAATATTATTTATTCAAATTTGATATGTTCATATTATTAATATTCAACTTTGTTACCTATTTATAAAATTAACAGGTACCTAAATGCATTATATTACTTATAATATAATATGTATTATTAGTTCATTGATGATTAAAATGCACAATTTAATTTTTCAGAAACTAAAAAGGCATCGGATTATTCATAAAAAAACAAACCGCTTGATATTCTTTTTAACTACCTATTTCAATACCTGAAAAACTGTATATTGAAAATACATGAATGATAAAAAATATACTTCCCTTATAAGCCAATAAAATAAAATAATATGATATTTAAGAAATAACATATGTTTTTGAAACGAATATTATTTTATATAGGGATCTGTAAAAAATTAATCATTCAAAATTTATTTATTCTCATACTCTTATAAATTTAATATGTTTATTTTAAAAAAAAATTCGTACACAAAATTTCAGACGACTGTACACATGAAAAATCTCTAGTGGGCTAAATAAATAAACAAAAATGTGGCCCCGTGGGCTATGATGAAGTGGTTTTTTAAATGGTTTATATCGCACTCTTTCTTTCTCACAACTTCTTACATAAGAAAATATTTACAATAGTTCTTTGCTTCCTTAACTAATGGTTTTTTTTTTGTAAATGTGTTTGTGAAAATATCTTTGACTTCCAGTGAACCTTCTTATTATAGATATTCTTTGTCAATAGTTTAATATGGTATAATAGCCAAAAGGCAAACAGCATTTAACACAAAAAAAACATAATTCACTCAAAGGTTATTCTTATTACTTAAAATTATACACAATAATATATATATGTGTATCAGCATATTTGTATTGTATAATATTATACATTATACTACTTTATTGCTTCTACCTTTTATTTTTGTCATTATTGTGTGCGTAACTCACTTCACTCAAAAAAAATTATTTTTGTTTTTTTTTTTGTTTTTTTTTATTATTTGCTGTATCTGTGTTCTGTATGTTCTGTATGCTCCATTCCAAAAATATTATTTTATTTTCAGTGTTAAGTGTTCGCTGTTTACTTCACTGTTCAGGTTCATTGTTCAATCAATAGAACTTGATAGAAGTAGAGTAGGATAATAAACTCTACTTCTACGTCGGATAATAAAACATTGCTTATTTTAAATTGAAAATTATTAATGAAAATGTTTTTCTATTCTTTGTAAATTTTACCAATTTAGATACAAAATTTTGAATATTTTTTTAAAAATAACACAGTACCATAATAACAGTTTATTCATATAGCAAAATAAGATCCCTATACATTATACAAAAGACAAAATTTATATGAAAATAAGATCCCACTTTTAAATTTGCTCTCCCAGAGGCCACAATAACACTAATACGGTATAATTTATACTAAATGGAACCCAACTAACGAATTATAACTAAATGGAAGTGAGTACGAGTATACCATACAAAAATACAAACATTTTATACAAATTTGTTGGTATGGTACTTCTTTTTCTGTTATATAAAAAAAAAAAGGATTAGTGTTAGGCCAATATAGTTTTCTTAAATAGAAAATTAGTAAAATCTTTGTGTATGAATAAAATAAAAGGAATCAAAATCAATCTTAATAAAAATAACAATGTTTTTTCAATTTAAACTTTCTTTTACTTTATTACCGTATTCTATTATTACACAGAAAAGTATTTTTGTTAAATTATTTGAAAAAAAACAATAATTATTTATGTTTCTGAAATATTGAAAATGTAGCAGTAGTTAGTAATATATGAATATATGAAATTTTCAAAAAGTACTAACACTAGCCATCAAAATAATTTCCATTAAAAAGAGAGAAAATATATTGAACGAATATGTTCATCTTTAATAATATACATGTGTATCAGCATATTTGAATTGTATAATATTATACATTATACTACTTATACCTGCTTATACCTTTTATTTTTGTCATTATTGTGTGCGTAACTAACTTCACTCAAAAAAAATTATTTTTTTAAGGAAGGGTGTGGTTTAGTAGGAAAGAATCCTACATACAGTACCAAGCTACGGGGCTCATTGTATCTTTCTGAAGATCCCCACCAGCCTACGAAAAATAAAAAAAAAATAAAAATTGGCAAAGTTTTGACTACAAAAAAAATATTTCTTTTATGTGTTTTAGAAAATTAAAAAGTGATATAAACATAAGTACTGTAATTTCGGAATATAGAATCTAATGAAAGAAAAAAAGAAACTAGGATTTATTTTGCTTCCGTCATTTATGACGGGTTACAAAGCTAGTATGTAATAATACTTTATATTATTATAATTAAAATAAATTTAAGATAAGATTTTTAAATTTAAATAATCAAACTCTACTTAAAAAAATTAAAAATCATAATCGATTTCCCATTAACCAAACCTACATTTATTATAACTGAATATCTAACTTAATACTATGGCATTTTATTTAACCATCAACCCATCAATTTTTAATCTCAAGAATGCAATATCCCCCCCCCCACCATGTTGTTATTAAATAGACGCATGTTTTGATCCCTCATTCATAAACACAAAAAAAAACAAATTCAAATTTTC
Source organism: Argyra leucocephala (assembly GCA_963942445.1). NCBI lineage: Eukaryota > Metazoa > Arthropoda > Insecta > Diptera > Dolichopodidae > Argyra > Argyra leucocephala. Next base: position 121,297,912 of record OZ012678.1, read on the forward strand.
ATTACTGATATGTATAGAACATTCATTAGAAATAGGTAAACAACCCTCTTTTGTTTCGCCTTTTTTATTTTTGTGTTACACTGAATGATATTAAAGAAATTTTATAGTCTCCCAAAATCAACCTCATTATGGATATATTCTCATATAAATATTATGAAAGATATAAAAAGCCAAAAAAAAAAAAAAAGCAAAAAAATGATAATCATTCCATCCCAAAGAATAAAAACACAAAAAAAAAAAAATATAAAAAAATAAAAGAACAAAATCCATCCCGAATCATTTACCTTAAGTACAATCAATTTACTTTCACCGTATGTTGTCTGGTGTCTAGTAGTAATATGGAAATGGTCTTTTTGTTATCATATTCAAGGACTTCAGTTATACAACAAGGAAATAAAAAAAAAACAAAAATAAGCTTACGTATGCATATGTCTACCACAAATGACTACCACCCATCAGCAACTGTAAAAAAGCTAATAAAAAAAATCTATAGAAAAAATGTATAAAGGGATTGTTCTAACGTATATATATATATACATATAACTTTATTATATCTGTACGTAATATTATATGAACGAATAACTGTTTTGTATCTTAACTTAAGGTTTTTTGAAAACAAAAAGAAGGAGAAAAAACATAACAACCCAACATCCATCGACCTCCATCTCCCCTCTAAACAATTTAAGTCTATATCTTTTATTTAGGTGTGAGTATTGGGGTTTTATTACGAAAAAATTGAAAATTAAGGTAAAAACTATCATCCTTTATAATTCTATACGTGTATCTATTTTAATCATACTTAGTATCTGTATTTTTATATAAATTATTTTAGCTTTAAATATCTCATAGATATAGTTCTAGTAACTTGATTTCAAAGTCGAATATTCAACAATTTACAAACGCATCATCATCTATCGATCGATCTATTTTATCTTTTGCTTTACCTACATATAAACCTATTATATCTTACAGACAATATATATGTATGTATATCCTTTTCCATAAAGGGTGAATAATTGAATATCATAAAAATGAAAAAAAAAAATCATTTGATAAAACAAGTCAGGATATTTAGATAAACCAAAAAAAAAAAAAAACGAATAAAAGCAAACGAAACAATAATAATAAGAGTAAAACTTTAACTTACGTCGATGCGTATAATATGGTAATGATAGTAACATCCGTTTCTCTTTCTTTTTTATTCTTTTTTTTTTTTTATTTTGTTCAACATTCATGCATCCTTTTTAAAGAATTTTATTTTTTCAATGTATTCAATCTAAAATGATGAATAATATTGCTTGAAAAAAGGATTCAATTTTATACAACGAAACTAACAAAAAGACATATCTATAGTTTTTATAGACTGCGTATCTACTGTGCGTTTATTGATTTTTATTTGGTTGTTAGATCTGGCTTGAATTTTTGTTTTACTGAAGATTTAAAACTTTAATAAAAAGTTAAACTTTAAAGGATAAAGTTGTTAGTTATGTTATGAATGTAGCATGAATATTTTTAAGATTACGATACGATATATATAATTATTTAATTGTTAATTCAACTAGTACGTTAAACTGTTATATTTTTGTATGACAGTTTTGTAATCCAATTATTAGTTCTTTAGATAGTGAGAGTAACTCGCTATACTAAAATAAATTATTCTTATTATCCGAAATGTTAATATTGACATTATTAGTGTTAGTGCTGTTAACCCATTTAACATCTTATTAACTTTTTTTTGAAAAATATTTGTCTTTCCATGAAAACTTTGTAATTAGAGTCCCTAAAAATCAAAAATGCTAAAATTTCACAGATCCGTCCTGTCGTTTCCAAGCTGTGAGGGTGGCTGAAAAATTTATTTAACATTTTAGAGATTTTAATAGAAAATTAACAAATTTATTTAAAAATACAAAAATAACAATAATTATTGCAAGGACTAAAATATATATCTAGAATAATTTCAACAAAGATTATATTGTATGATATAATAAAACATTTCTCGTGTAATGGGATATGTAATGGTTGGGATGTTTATCAGAATTTTCGTAATTAGAAAAGTGCAATGACGGAAAAATGTCATCAAAATGTTATTTACCGAATTTGTTCCTTACCGGTAACTCGGTAAAAAAAATACTATTACCGGTAAATTACTGGTAAATCTGAAAATTTTTTAAAATAATTCTAAAACGCACAATATTATCGTATGGTATATGATAAAAAATTAAAAAAAAAAAAATTATTTTATTTTAAAGTATTTCAAATTTCTTTTTATTTTATCTTTTAAATATAAAATAAAATATATAATTACAAAAAAATAAACTCAAAAAAATTCATAAAAAAATAAAAACAAAATAGAAAATAGTCATTATTTATAAATTGTTATTTCAAAAATATGACCGCAAAAAGCATAAATTGTCAATGCTTCTGTCATTTAATTTTGCTCTTATTATTGTGCTGATGAGCCTGGCAGTAGAGAACGCACGTTCTGACTCTACACTTGTTGCCGAATAGTTATAAGATGGTCGAACGCAATATTTAAATATTTATTGCGAATATTTTCGTCTTGGAAATAGGTTATTTCCTTTTTGACAATTATTCCAAGATCTCTATTACTCTTCTTCTTATTATCTTTTTCTTCTCAATTATTTTATTTTTTTTTTTTTAATTTCTAGTTGAAGTTTTCAAAGATATATTGGACACAGCGGTCAATGTTGATGAAGCTGAAGGTGCATGGACTTTTACAACTTCAATTACCTACATCACATTATCGTTATCACAAGCAATATTTTCATCTTACTTGTTGAAAGCACGGGCAGTTAGTTAAATTATTGTTGTAGTTATGGCAGCTTTACTGGTTCTATTAAATATTCCATTATCGTTATTGTTTTTGTTCTTCAATTTATTCGCGGGTGATGAAGAAAGTGTAGAACATCTCAATTAATAGTTCGTCTTTTCTTTATTCGTAAAATTAATTCATCTTTAAGTTCGTTGCTTAATAAGGTATTTTGTTGCTTAAGTTCGTTCAACATACATTATAATGTTATATCAGTTGTAAAAAGATTAACATCTTCGCAACATAATGCTTGTACCGCAAATTTTAAAGGCTATTATGTTAGATGTATGTACGTAGACAAGCGAATTTCTTTGTGCTAATGTCGACAGTGATAGCAGACTCTATATCTATAAGACTTTTCTATTTTCATAAAAATGCTCCAACATCGCTAGTAGGCTATTCCATCGGGTCCGTGTGTCCAAAGTTATTGAAAGATTCTTACATATAATTCATCTTGTATATTTTTCTGGAGTATCGCTTTATTTTTCGTGGGCGATTAATGAAATTTTTTAACAACGTTTCGAATCTTTTCTATCAGAGGACTTATATTTGCATGTTGAATAACAGGATCCACATTCACATTCGTTTCAGATATTAGCTCTAAACCATCGTCATCCTAATTTTTTTTACCGAATTTACCGGTAATGAGCGGTAAAATTACCGGTAATAAAATTATGTTTTTTCTATATTTAAATTTTGTTTTTTGTTTGTAGTAAGATTCTTAAATTAAAAAGAAAAAAAAACGCAGAATTCCTTTTACGAATATTTCCAATTACGCCAATACACTGAAGAAGGCAACATATTATTGTCGAAATATCGATATTTGTAAAAATAAAGATTTTGGTAAAATAAGAGGAATTATGCGTTTTTCTTTCTTTTTAATTTATGTTTTTTTCATTTCAATTAGCGGTAAGCTGTATATACCGGTATTGCAATACCTAATAACCACTAATAATTAAAATTCCAAAAACAGCAAATATTTTTTTGTTTTTTAACGCCTAAAAGTTATTTTTTTTTAAATTTTAATGAATAACCATTAGTACATTTGCCAATGTCTTTAATAAATTCATCGGTCCAGAATAATAAAAGGAAATCGATACAATTTGATTTGTTTGATAAATTTATTGGCGATAAAATAGGGTTTCCTAGTATACGAGAATTATCACCAAATGCAGAAATATTTTCTATATTACATTTTTTCCAGAAAATTTTTCCTTTTTCATTAACAGGTTCTTTAGCTTCATCATTTTAACCTTTGTCTACTTTCTAACTCAAAAACTTTCATTTCAGTTTAATTAACCACAACCCCAGTATTTATTAAACGTTCCCTACACGGTTTATATCACTACAACCTTCATTCCCAGAATCTTCTTCGGTTAAATTTCCGTCATTTTCTGGCCGAATTACGTAAATATTTTCATCAGATATAAGAAGTTAAATGTTTTGAGCTAAAGATTAATAAAAAACATAAAAGTTTTGTCAAATACTCAATCTTTGTTAGGAAACCACTCATTTTTTTTTTATTTTCCATATAAAAAACTTTTGAAATTTTTTATACATATTATAATAAATGGCTCTTCGGCCACTTGAATAAGCGTACCGTAAAGTTCTGAATGTAATAAACTAATCGAAACATTTTTCCATTTACAGAACCCCGGGTACAGTAATTAGATTTTATATTTTTCGAAAATCAATTTCGAACTATTTCGATATTGGATGTTTTCTAATACTAAAAACAATTTTCATGTTATCTATTACTAATCTAATTGTGTTAATTGGTTTATTTTAATATTACTACCAATGCATAATCTATTGTGTGAATATAGGTAACGATTATAATATCTACATATATATTACTTTCCGAATAATGTACCCGGGTGTAAAAATCCAATTAGAGTACCTGGGTATACCAATTAGATTATTATTTTTTCAGAATATTGGCATTTTCCAATTAGAGTACCTGGGTATTATATTCAGACCTTAACGGTAAGGATTTTTGAACACGTCCTATGCTATTCTCGCAAAAAACAAAAGCAATCCCTAGTCTAATATAAATGTTTTAATAGTATCCCATAATAATAAAAAAAGCACAAATTTAAATATTGGTAGTTACCACTCCAAAACGTTATCCATAGTTATGCATGCGATTACAAACTTTCCAATATTCACTTTAAGTAAAATAATTGACTTATAACAACCAGCATATTGTGGTTCTAAGTGAAAATAGTTTGCAAATTTGATTAGAAAGCCTACTAGATTATAAAATTTGAAAATAATTTGAATTTTTGTAGTAAATTATGTTAAAAATCCTCCTAGCTTTTTTTGGTAGTTTAGTTAAATGGGTATGATTAATATTTTTTTTTTTTACAGTACCTATTTTATACTATTAAAATTAGTATTATTTAAATATTGTCTTGTGGTACTTTCATATGTTTGTCAGAGTTATTTTGAATTGCTCTTCTAGAATAATTTCTGCTTGAAGAAGTTGAAAATAATAAGGAAATTATTGTACGTTATTTTTATATTAGTTCTTAGTGTACAAGTGTGATTTCTATTGGTGTTTATTCTAATTTTTTCACTAATATTATCCATTATGTTAGTGTATATATTTCGCTCCGGGTATTTAATGAAATTGGTTCTATGTTGTTTCCTACAATGGGGATTCTAAGGAAGATGTTGTATCTGCTTAGGAGCTGATCCCGATAAATAAAATGTGTCGTAGAAAGATGAAGGAAGACAATGTGTTCCTATTTGTGTACCCAGCAGAAGAGAAAAATATAAGTGTGAATTATTCTTATAATTTTTAAAATAAAAAAATAAAAGTTGTTAATTGGATTGCAATAAAAGTTTAAAATACCAGATATGTTGCCAAGATTAATGTAAATGTGGACTAGAAAAATAAGTTGTAACAACTTTTCTTTGCAGTGTCCCTAAAGTGTTTCTGTTGTGTCCGTATTTTTACTCTTACAAATTTACTTATTTTATCGACTTTTCTTTGCATTGTCCCTCCCTAAATTGTTTTTACTGTGTCTGTATTTTGATTTTTAGAAAATCGTAATTTGACTCAAGTTTTGTAGAAAAAATTCAAGGTTTGTTAAAATCAAAATTTGAAGCAATATTTATAAATTAGTAAAATATCAATGTTATGTTACTTTTTTACAGAATTAGAAAATGTTTGATTCTCCCAATCAATCAATAAAGGACCAAATATTTAAAAAAAGAATAAAAAGTTTAAAACAAAATAGTTTAAAACATTCAACACCCAAATTATGAACCAGTTTGCAGAAATTAAAAATCAATTTGATTCAAAATCAGTGCAAGAATTTAAAGGAAGAAAATATTCAATAAAATATCAAAAATTACTACAATATCTAGAGAATTGAGCTCAGCTATGAAATTTTTGGAACCAGAGTCACGACAGACAAAAACAAAAAAGCCAAAATTATTATTGTATATTCAAAAAATTAAATTTTTATATAAATTATTCAAATTAAATAATTAAAACAATTAATACTTTAAAAGTTTCCATCTTTTTATCCTCTATTCTAGCTGGAAATATGGTACAGTAATCATGCACTTGGCACAAGAATTGAATTTTGTTTAATTTTTGGAAAATATTATAAGAGAATACGAAATGTGTCGATATTTTATCGACTAAATTTGCCGTAAATAGGAGCACATGTGTGTGAAGTTTATCGACACTTCCTCGACACATGTGTTGTAAATATTAGGAGGAGATGTGCACGAAATGGGTAGACACTTTGTCGATTATATTAATTTACTGTAAATATTAGGTGCACATGTGTGCGAAGAGTGACGACACTTTCTCGACACTTGTGCTGTAAATATCAAGAAACACATGTGTCCAAAATGTGTCGACACTTTATCGATTACATTTGCTGTAAATATTAGGAACACATGTGTGCGAAGAGTGTCGCAAATTGCTTGACACATGTGCTGTAAATATCAAGAAACACATGTATTCGAAATGTGTCGATATACACGCGACACTTTATTATAATGAGAGACACATGTACCTAGACATTTGCGACCATTTGCATCATTTTTATCCCTACTTGTGTCGTGAATGTGTTTCATGGGCACGGAGCACATTCACGACTTTTTAGGAACACTTTTATCAAAATTGTTTACCGGGGATGACTATACCCCAAGTATATCTGGTACTCCTAGCTTTCCAAAAATATATATCTTTAATGACGCATTTTATCCTTTAACGACGGAAAAGACATTTGAAAGTATCTTTGTTGTTTTGGTTATATGTTTTTGTTTATAAACCGTATATCTGTTGATCTATCAAATACATATATATATTCAGGTTTTTTTTTTTTTTTTTTTTTTTTTTTTAATATTTATTACTTTTATTGACATAATTGTATACAAATTAAAAAATATTTAAAAAATTCACACATTCAATTGTTATATTTTACTACTCTAAAAAAATTTAACTTTCTTTAACAGTGATATAGACAAAACATTAGTTTTGGTATAAAACATCACAGAAAAATAAATATTTAAAAACAAAAGTAAGATACTTACAATCTAAAGATTACATGTATACATATATAGATATACAATTATTATATATCATAACATAAACTCTAATTTTTATCTAATAAGATAACGGTCTGCAGCATATTTTTCCCCGCAATGACAAACTATCGAATCTGCAAAATCAGCGAATTTGAGCTGACATCGTAGTTTTACATGTTTATTTAAGTTCTTTACTGTGACAAAGTCCCGAATCTCTATCTTGTCTTTAAATCGATGTAATTGCGTGTTGTAATTTGGTGAAAGTACATATCTAACATTTATCACTACAACAAACTGTCGAATGTGTTTTTGCGTTAATTTACTTTTGTCATTATTTTTTTAAAATGCGAAAGTGTCAGATTAGTGTATTTGTCGTTGTGAATTTTTAATTTAATGAAAAGATTTTGTTACAGCATGAAAAATGTCGTGCTAAAAAATGTGATTTGCAAAGAGTAATGAACATTATAAATATATGCTGGATGATCTTTCGGTATTCAGTTTATAAAATTGAATTGTGATCGATTGTGATCGAGTTATAATTAAATGTCAAGTGAAAATTCATAAATTTTTAAAGTTTGAGTAAAATTTATTCCGATTAAAAATTTTAGAAATTTTCATTCATTAAGTTTACCAAATTCAGGTAACGAAAAAGTTATTATTAATTAAAAATCGAAAGCCCTGTAAGGTTGTAATAAATGATATGTAACATATATAATGAAAAACAAAAAACAGGTGAATTGTCAGCTAAAGAAAAATACCAACTTGACATTCACATAAAAAGAAAAGAAGCTGCTCGTAATTTAAAAAATATTCAAAAGGAAGAGGCTCAAAAAGATAATACACTTTTGGCGTTTGAATTTGATTTACAAGCCGTTTTGAGTACCCTTAAGGGAACTACTAGTCCATTTTTTTACGTCAGAAAGATAGCAGTATATAATTTAATAGTATATAATTTAAGGGATGCTTCTGTAGAATGGTTTTTCTGGAATGAGACCGAAGGAAGAAGAGGAAGCATTGAAATTTCTACCAGCATATTTAAATATATTATGCAGTATCCTGAAGTAGAAACTGTATTTATGATGTCTGATAATTGTGGAGTACAACAGAAGAATACTAAATTTGTGTGTATGTGTTTAGAGTTAGTTAAGAGACACCACGTTACGTTAAAATAATAAATCACAAATATTTTGAATCAGGACATAGCTTCATACAATGCGATTCAATACATCAAAAAAATTTTATGACGGCAAAGTGACTTCCGGTGTATACTCCAGAAGAATGCGTTCAGCAAATAAGAAATGCACGGAAAAATCCATCTCCGTATAGCGTTGCTACCACACAAAGATTTAATAGACTATTTATAATTCAGAGAAAGTTTTTTTATAGGAGACGAAAACAACACATTCCCTTTCAAAATTTTTGTTTGGTTTCAGTATTCGAAGGTCACCCCCAGATAAATTGCACATAAAAACTGATTATGAGCAAGTTTTTATACAATACAGTTGAAAGCAAAGGAGAGGTTACCCTTCGAACTTACAAGAAATATGATAGGCTCGTTGTTCGATAAGATTTTCAATATCTGATGGGAAAAAATGTGATTTAGAAAAACTGTGCGATGCAATGTGCGACTGTGAATTGCAAATTCCAGCCTATCACGCATTTTATGAGACTTTGACGCCCTCTCGTTCAGTAAGAGATGCTTTTGCAATAGCAGATATTTCTGAAGAATCTGATTCTGAACAGCTTCAAAATTGAAGCCCTTTCATAAAAAATTGTTATGTTTTGTTTATTATTCGTTATTAGAGATAGAAATTTTAATTGTTGTTTTTATTTATTTTTATTTAAAATGTTTTGGAATATAAGTTATTTTGTATATAAATTCTATTACATTCTATTACTTATATACTTTTTACTAATTTTTTAAATATTAATTTCGAGTTTTTCAAAAATTATATGCAGATTCGCTACTTTATGCAAAAAATTTAACCCGAAATTTTTAGGAACTCTGACAAACTAAGTACAGCAAACTAACGAAACTGCAATTGCTTTTCGTCTCTTTCGCAAATCTTTGCTTTGCCCAAATATTTTTTACACTTTAAAAATAAATTAATAAACAAATATTAATAATGAAGCCTATGCCGAAAAAATCAATGCGAAAAGTATAAAACCTGATTTTACACGAAAGGTTAAAGTTTGTTTTTGTCCTCCTGAAAATTGTAAAATTTACACATTCGCGAGTTTGCCATTGAGGGGACGATATTATGAGAATTTCATGATTTAATTGAAGAAAAAATTAGTAGCTGGTAAATTTAGTCAGTCTGTTGTTAAACCAATTTGTTCTGATTTTTTTAACGCAATTGTATTCGTATTTAAAATTGATGACAAATCAATTAAAAATACGATCGGAAACTAATATATTACTTTGTAATTAAATATGTGGCAATGAGTTGTTTGTTAATGGTAACTTTATCTCGATTTGTTCTTATATTGTCAGCGGCTATGATTTGTTAATACAAATATTATTGTTGTCGGCTCTTCTGATGGTGATGTTGTAATCGTATGAATAATATGTAATCCTCTGAGCCAGAAAAGTCTAAATGATATTAAAATTAAATGTTAGTATTAATAAGAAAACGAATAGTTTTAGGTTAATTTTGAACTTTTTAAAAAAAAAATAAATTTTTGTAAAATCTGAATATAAACAAACAAAAAAAAAATTGAATGCTAGTATCATACGTTTTTTTAATTAAATAATATTATTTTGCTATTGAACTGTTATATAAGGTAAATTAAACTTGCTAGAATATTATTAATAGGGCTTAAACAAATTACTGTATCTCAAGGATAATTGATTGTTACCATATTGGTGATAATTTTTTTTTCCATTATTTATTTATTAAATTATTATTTAGTAACTAAATTATATATAAAACTAATTCTATTTTAACAAATTATATTAGATTTTAGGTATTCACTAAAATGCTTCAATTTATAGTGTTTTTTAATGTAATAAATAATAGATTAAAATTAAGACCTAGCTAAATGCTGTCTGGTCGTTTAGAGTTACATGATAATACTCTTTGCTTATAATATTAAAAATAAGAAAAACAAAAAAAAAAATAAAGATTTTTTTTCCTTTTTCCTACTTCTATTTTTTTATTTTTTTTTCATTTTCTTTGATTTACAAGTTTAATTTATTTCATAATATTTTTGCTATCATGCATCTGTTACTGCGCCAATAAATACTCCATAATTTGGTTTTTGAAAAACCGAAATACAATCAATAATCTTTAACTTTTCAGGTAGGTCATTAAAAGCTATTAAACTAATATATATGAAGTTATTTTTTTGTTTATTTGTCTTGAAAAGTGATAGGTAGCAGTTAGATTTATTTCGTGTATTATGGCTATGGATGTCTACATTACAATTTAGTGTAAAATTATGTTTAATGTTATTGTTTATTTTTTTAAAGGCTATTAAGAATAATTTTTTATGGCAAATATTATCAAAACTGAGATATTTAGGAGAGTATAACATATTTGTTGCATGTCGATTACTAAATCCGTGAATAATTTTATTTGCTTTTTCTTATTGGACTTCTAAAACATTCTTGTATGGTTTTGAGAGCCTCTACTCCAAATTGGATTTAGATAAGTAAGGTTGGAAAGTATGAAGGAAGCATAGATTGTATAAAAGAGTATCTATGCATTAAAAAAAAATTTAAATCTTCTTGGTATAAAAATATAGGGTGATATTTTTTTCAAAACATGCTCAACATGATGTCAATTGATGTCCTTTTCGTCCTTAAAATACTAAATACATATATTTTTAAAAATGCGGTAAGACCGAATATATAATAGATCAACAGATTTAATGATGTATATAGAAAAATATCAAAACAACAAGAATAATTTCAAATGTTCTTTTCGTTGTTAAAGAATAAGATGCGCCATTAAAGATATATATTTTTGGAAAGCTAGGTACACCCGGTATTCTTGGGATATAGTAATAATAATGAATACAATCGAACACAAACAAATAACTAATTACTTTGAAATTTTATAATATTTTGCTTTTAAATTTTAATTAAAAAGTTGTACTTTTTTGCTATAAAAAAAACTTAAAATTTTTAAAATCAAATAATTTTTTGTTTTAATAATAAAAACTAATAAAAAAATATTAACTTTTGAAGAAATATGAAAAATAAAATGTTGGTTCCATTTAAAAATTGAGAATAATTTTTCAAAACACAAATTTCATTTCTTTGAAGACATTTGAAGAATGGGTTCTTCTAGAATATTTAAGGTAAAAATTCAAAGTAGGGTTAATAGTGGTGGAATACATTGTACAGAAATATATATATATATATATATATATACATTTATATATAAAACAAAAGGATAATAAATCTTCATTTTGTTTTGCAAATGATTTTTTTTTTTATTATTCTTATTTTCAATTTATTTCACTTTTTCTTCATTAAACCCAATGCGACATGGCTATATGTGTATTGTTATATATCGAACGAAAGGAATTATACTTAAAATGAAATGAAACAAAAAAACACAAACTAAGGAAAAGAAAATAATAAAGGACCATTAACAATTTTATGCAATTTTCAGTCTTTTTTTCTTGCCCTCTCTTTTTCGTTCTTTGTCATATTAAAATGTAATTGAAAAAGAAAAATGATTTTATAGCAATAAGGAACATTTTTAACAACCATGATTATAAATTATTATTTTTTTTTTTGTTATTATTATTTTTTAATTCTTGAAGAATTTTTAAGAGAAAGAAAATCATTACAATATAATAATAATTATTCAAAGAGAGATGAACAAACAAAGGTGAAACTACTTAAAATACTGAAAGGTCAAAATTACAAATTATTGTCTTTTATAGTGTTGCTTACCGTTACTTTTATGGAAAAGTGAAAGATTGAAATATGATTTTATATTTTAAAAAATTGTATTCTAAAGAAAATATTGCTTGACTGATGGGATAATAACATTCTTTGAAGATTTTGTTTCGATATATTGCAGTTTCAAGTTTTCACATCTTTTAACATTGTTAATCTTCCTTTCATTCTCTACAACGTTTATATAACAATTGAATGTACTATAATAATAATAACTTTTTTCTTATTTTAGTCTTTATTTTCTTAGAAATTCATAAAAAATATATTATAACTACATAATATAACTAACAAAATCCATGTATTATATTAAAAATTATAAGAAGTAGATGAAAGTATATAAGAGTAAGAGAATAGTAGAGGCATTTTTTATTTTAAAAATAATTTTAAATACCACTTCAAATTTAAATATCAACATAACTAATTTATTCACAGTGGAGAGATATTAAAAAAGCAAAAAAAATTATATGAGTAGTATAGAATCAAAAATTAAAAAAGTCCAGTTTGGGGCAAATCTGAATAATACATGATTATTCTAAGGGAAATGTACTCTATTATATTGTGAACTTTCGTAATAGAATATCGAGTCAAATTACCGAAATATATGAGTTCTAAATTTAGGTTTATTTTCAGAACTTTAAAAAGTCCATGATATATTCAAAAACAAAATTTATAAAAGTCCAATTTACCGTTCATAATAATAAACCACGTTGCAAAACTTTTTCATTGTACATTAGAATATTAATTTGATCTATAGAACAATTTTAAAATTACATTTAGACACTATCAAGTAGCATTTTCAAGAAATAAAAAATTCGTTTTTTCTCAAAATAACTCTAAATGGACTTTTTTAATTTTTGATTCTATACTACTCATATACAAATATAATTCATAATAACTTACAATAAGAATATAATAATCGATTTAAAATTAATATACATATTCTTAAACCTTACAAACCTTAACATACGCATACGCAGCTTGGTTGAAAAAAAGTACGTAAATCACAGCTCAAAACAAACTCAACAAAATACAGCATTCAGCTTGTTTGATGATAAGTGGGACTATACAGGCAATATCTACGGCATCATTAGAGACTCTACTTCATCTACAACCCCTTCATCTCTTTATACAAAAAAAAAACACAAAGGTTCACATCTATAAAGATATTACTGGCGATGATCAGCAAATTAAAAAACTGATACACCCAGTACTAATTCGTGTACTCCAAAAGGATGATACATTTTCGATAGCATTATCCGACTACTGCTTGCCAAGAAATAATTTTGAGAAAGCAGAGAGATGGGCTGGAATCTCCCCACCTTCTTTCGACAAAAGATCATAAGTATGGTAGGCTGCCGGCTCCAAGAAAATAAATGGAGTAGGTAGGATAGGGAGTTTTTTTTCGACTATGAATTGATCTTTCTTTCTATTTGAAAATCACAATAAGTTTTAAGAGATAAAAACAGATTCCTTAAGAGAGGTATGAAAATAAAGGTTAATGTACGGATTGTCTTACTTTAAAGATAAAACAAATTATTTTTCTGCTAGACACCTAAAATTTTCTTTCTCAGTCTGTTGCTAGTTGGAATATTCAGTAGGTTTCTTGCCAATGAATTTGGATGACATCACAGTCTGATCACGTAGTTGTTTGTGACCTTCTCAAGTTCTTCTATTACTGTTGGTTTTTTAAGTCTTTGTGCAAATTTTATTATCTCCATATTTGACTTCGAACTACTTCTTCATAGTTGGTATAACCAGATAGATTTTAGCAAGGAATTATATATCAGTAATTTATAGTTGTACTTAACATGATAATCATAAAGTTATTAACTTTATTCTGAGTTTCTCACGAGTATATTGAAAAAGCTTCAAGGCCCGTATTTATTTAAGCCTAGACTCTACAAACACAGTTTTTCAAGCCGAAGTACATGATATAGAATTCTGTGTTCAATCTATATATTCTCTCGGACAAAAAAACAAACATATTAACTATTAATTTATATACCATCATATCAATGCTAGTATCGAATTGTTTAAAAATACTTGGAACCCTGACAAAAACAAATAAAGTTACAATAATGAGCATTGTGACATAGCAGTAAGCGAAGCTGGAGATTATCTAGCAAAAGAAGCATCGGATAGACCTTTCAAGAGGCCAAGTCTGTTCTGCGGGACTCCCCGAGCACAGCTAAATTACAATAAAAACCTGGGTATAGGAAAAAGCTGAGGATTTCTGGGCTAACGTTCCTCCAAATCGTAAAAAAAAAAATACTCATGTCTAAATGCTCATGCCTAAACGCTCGAGCTCAAGAAAACTAAAACTTTTTTAGGTCTCAATTGGAAACAGGTACGTATCTTGGCAGGGATAATAATAGACCACCGCCTAATAAAGAAACACCTTTATAAAATGGGTGTAACCAAAAACAATTTGTGCAGAATATGTGAATATGTGAGGAAGAATCTATTGAACATCTGCTCTGTGAATGCGAAAGGCTCACTCGTAGCAGACTTCACCACTGAGGCACAGCGTTATCACAACATCAGGTACCCTTAATGACTCAGGCACGAGTTATAACAATAACTAATGAACACGGGTTATCACAATAAGCCTATTTGCGGCAGTAGTGACATATGCGGAAAATTCCCTCCCGAAATTTACAATCTATCTATCTATCTAATATACATATTACATAAAATACAAAAGTATATAATTAACATACAAATGGATATACACATATTATATAGCAAAAAAAAATATTGAAGAATAGTACAACCCCGATATGATTCAGGAAAAGAATATATTATATAGTTTAAAACTCAATATATAAAAAATAATCACAAAAACAAGAATAGCTTTACAAGAATAATGAAAAAAATATATTAATAGTACTTATATTAGACGTAGAAGTGGTATTATAATAGTTTAAAAGCAAAGGTGAAAAGGAAAAAGAAAATAGTATAATTAAAAATTAAACAATCACAAAAATATTTTTAAAACCTTAAAATAAAATAAATGCCTCACTGGAAAAATTTTTAACATCCTAAATAAAGCAATAGTGCTATGAAAGCATATGCTTATTGCAATTGTAATTATAAAAGTAATTTTTTTATTTTATTTTCGTAGGCTTTTCCCCAATAAATGATTCCATATTGTAACCTGGAATGAAATATACTATTGTAGAACATTTTTAGTACCTTGTTTGAGCAAAACTGTCTTAGGTTATATAAAAACAATGGGCCAACTAATACTCTTGTCGAGGGCAAGGCTGTACTCAAGAAAGGTAGTTTAAAACCGATTGTAAAATGTGTACCGAATAGATAAACAAACAAGCAAATAGACATGAAAAATGGTAAAACAATAAATTTAGAAAAAAATTTCAAAAAAATAACAATAAAACTGAGACCAAGATGACAAGAATTTGTTATTATAACAGTTTTAATAATCTTCAATATTGAATTTGTTATTCTAGATTTCAGAATAATTATTTATGTACCTTAAAATATAACAATAAATTTTAATTACATTCAAAATTGATGATTTTCTCATTTAGAGCTAAATTTCAAAATAGAATCGCATTAAACTTACCCAGATATTTTTATATTTACCAGAATAAAATTAATAATGCCTATGATCTGGAAGGGTTCTCTTCCAAAATTTTTTTTCCTAAATGTCTTGATGTCAAACTTAATTTATTCAAAAATAAGAATTGAATGAGATGAGAAAAGAATATGTTGTCCTTTGTCCCCTCTGAATAGAAGTTGATGTATTCATAGCAAGAAAATATTTTTTTTTTGTTTTGAAAATAATTGCCAAGTAAAAATCAGGGTTGGACAGTTGAGAATAGAGTTTGAACAAAATAGAAGTATTATTTGATTTTATACTATTTTGTTTTATTTACTTAAATATCAGTTTTTTTTTACCAACCAATTTATTTGTTTTCGTATAATTTATACATCAAGAAGAACTAGGTAGATCTATAATACAGAGTTTATTAAACAAAACAAATGAAATTAATATTTATCGAATTTGACTTATAAAGAATAATAAAGCAAAATAGATATTCAAAAGTAAATATTAAAAATAGATTTAGTCATAATTCTAATATGAGATATGCCATGTTTTAGTTTTTAAATCGGTACCAGTGCAAAAGCTATAGCATAAATAGTAAATATATAGCATAATCTGCGAAAGCAAACTTCTAGATTACCCAAACAACTTGGCCCGCAAGCTAATGAAAATTGCTAATGATCAACTGTATAGTACTAATACTAGTGTAATAAATTTATGAAAAGAATAAAGAAAAGAGAATTATACTTACATGATTTTACTAACAAAACCAAATGTCTAATTGTTGATTTTAAATGTTTTCGAAAGAAAAACAAATGTCAAGTTGCTAATTTTTAATATTTTTTTTGAATGGCAGTACACAGTTTTGCGATGCGTTTTTATTACATGGCAGGGACCCAGGCTTTAAGAAGAGATAGTTCTATCAGTGATTTAATTATGGACAAACAAAAATGATAAAAAAAAAAGAAAAACAAGAGAATTATGGGAGTTTTTCAAAATATGTTCTCTAATGAAGGTATCAATATAATTTAATTCAGTTCAGACTATCTATTTATTTATTTATTTTAACAGGTGATCCTACACCTAAATCTCGAGGCCAATCTTTATAGGTCCTTTTCTCTTTCGAAATGTGGGCCTTTTTATTAAATTATATTAATTATTTGGTATATATTTTTGTATATTTATATATTTATATTATTTTTTTATTATAGTTGCATTATATCTTTATTAATTATTAAATTATATTTGAACCGAGGTGGTTGTATTGAAAATTACATTTTCAGTAATTTTCACAATTTAAAATTTTTTTCGGTTCTCACGGAGATTGAACCCGTGCTCTTTCGGACGTTACATTACTACACTCGAGTGCTTTACCACTCGCCTACCAAAGCCACTTCAGACTATCTATTTTTGTTTTTTTTTTTAAATTATTATATTTTACTATTAACCCTCATATTATCCACTTTGTGTGATATTTTACCCAATATGAAAATATAATTCCTGTAAATTAAAGAAGTTATTTTATAAGAAAAAAATATTTATTTGTGCACTTTATTTTATTGTTAAAAAAAACATTTAAATTTATTGGACAGTAATTGGGTATTTCAAAGCTCTTATTTACGATTATTGTCACAAGGAGAAATGGATATTTATGTTGTGCAGAATTTTCTCCAGAAGTTGTCGTTAATTCGAACCCTGAAAGCACCAAGTTGTTCATTAACCTTAACATTTTCATAAGGAGTACATATATATGGAGCATTGTTTACCCATTTATCCCATAGCTCTCTAATTGAAGCAAATTTGTCAAATTACCCGATTAATCTTTAAAAAAAAATTAGGAAACTTTGAAAATCAGTTTGATCATACTTGCTAAAATGAGTAATCCAATAAAGCTTTTTATAGTTACATCATCAATGTCATTCCAGTTTTCTTCATACACTCGTTTTCCCTCCAAGTTTGTATTATCCATCACAATCTTTATCAAAGCCGAATTAAATGCTCAAATGCGAATTAACAGCTCAAATGCATTTTTGATACTGTGAATTCTTCCAGCAGCATAAGAAGTAATTCCAATTTGTCTTTTGAAATTGTGATTAAGTTTTGGTCAATTTATCACGGCCTACTAAAAATCTATTTTAAAAATCTATAACGTATCCAGCTGTCATGCATTAATGTATAAAAATTTAGATGGGTAAAATTCACCCGAAGAAAATTTATAAATTGGGTGAATTTTCACCGGAGGATCGCTCACGTAGTAGGTTGCATACGTGCTACATTTTTTTAAATTTTCCAAAAAGTGTTCTAATTTATAAAGAAGTAACTATTTTTGGCAAATAAATAAAAGGAATAAGAAAAAGCTAAATTATGGCAATTATCGTGCATAAAATTGAAAATGGCTGAAATTTTACCCGAGGATAGTATTAGGGTTAAAACTTGTTTGATGTAGTAAGTCAGCACGGAAATTTTAACCTTAATTCAAAGTCAAGACTTTCTTAAACGATTAAAACGAACAACACTTGAGTTAAGCTAGTCTATTATTTTATCTATCAAAACCTTATTGGATTAGATCAGAGGGCACTTCATGTCTTTAAATTAAAAGTAAATAGTTAATGGTTAGTTTAAGAATAAGTTATTGTTAGTTTTAATGTTGTAATAACGATAGGAGTTTTTAATTGCTTAATGTCTCACAGTCTGTAAAACTACTCTTCTTCTTTCGAAACTTCTTTCGATGATTTATATCTACCTGGAAAAAAATTGCTCACTTACATCCATACCCCTGATTAACTCGAATAATGGTTTACTTGATGTCCTTTTTTGTTGTATATTGCACAAAATTAAAGTTAAATTTGGATGTCCTACCAAAAAAAAAAAAGAAAATTTTTTTTTTATTTATTAATCCTTTTGATATTCAAACGCAGCGATAGAATTGTTTTTGTTATTTCATTTTAACTATAAATACGTTGGTTATTTGATTCACCCACTATACGGTTTCATTAAGGATGTGGGATAAAAATATTTCAATTACAGAAATACCAAAATTGTCCTTCTAATAAGTACAATAACTTTTCTAATACTTTTAACTGTAATTCGATATGTCACATTATTTGGTTTCTTTTACCCTTGCTTAAATAAAAAAATGTATTTTTTTTTTGCTGTTGTTAATATATTAGTAAATTCAATTTTTTTTTAAATTCTTTGTTTCAATTTTATTTTATCTATTTTTGTTTCTTATTCTTTTTTTTTTGTCTTTATTTGCTCTTCATTTACCATTCTACAAGTTAATTGAACTCAAAAGTGGTGAATTAATGGCTTCAAAATTGCTATAAATCTCATCTCCAACTAAGAAGACAAAAATATTTGTATAGGACAAGATTCACGAGAATATGAAAGAAAGAGATAAAAAATAAGAGATAGAAAATAGAAAAAGAAAAATTACTCTTTGGTTAAAAGTTGAAAGTTTTTTAATGGTATTTGTGGCAGGATAAATTATTATTATTATGATAAAGGTGGGATGAATAATATTCTTTTATTTTAATTTAAAATAATGTTAAAGGAAGTAATTGAAGTTAACCATTAATAAAATGGTAGGTGTATAATAATATAAAATATATATGTGTATATATACATTATGCATTATAGGTAACAGTTCATCAGGATAACAATTTTCAAGTACTTATTATTAATAATAATTATTATGATAACTGATAAAGGCAAACCCAATATAAAATAAGGGTTATACAAAATAAAAAAAAATTACAAGAACGCTTAGAGAATTCCCGTCATTCAATATTAAAATTGAATGCAATAGACTGGGTGTAATATTCATAAAATTATTCCTTAAGGAATTTCGAAATTAATGGAAAGATAATTATGAAATTTATTTGATAGAGTTATAATAATAGCAAATAATAAGAAATGAAATAAAAGGTCCTTAATATTATTTTTTACTATTTTGTTTTTTTCTCTTTTCTCTTCTTTTTTTTCTTGTTTATATTTTAATATAAATGATGAGATGATTATGACTGAGTCAAGTAAGAAATTTTTATAATTAATCACAAAATTAAAAATTCATTTTTAAAATTTTATTTAATTTTTAAAATTATGTTTTTGTTTTGAAAAATTATCTTATGAACATTATATTTAAATTTTAAATTTAACTACATTTATTTTAAGTTTATATCAAAATTTTCAATTATAAGATTTTATTTTTTTTTAATGGTTTTAAAATGTCCAAAAACTGAATATTTTGAAAATAGTTAAAATCATAAATTAGAGTAAAAGTTGTACTGTCATATAAATCATTTAATAAGTTATACGTTTTTGTATAAACAGGGTGATTAATGATGGGCTGTCTAAATAATGGTAATTTAATTAGTTTAGTTTAGTTTATTTAATTTTATTAATTCAATAAAAAACTATTATAATAATTATATTTAAAACATAAAAAAATTTACAAAATTTAACGTTCATGATTTCAAATCGTAATAGTTTTACTACATTCGTATTCAAAACTTTACTTTTTAACTATTTAAAATTTCAAAAGTAAATAAAATGTAAATGCTTTATATCTTATTGTCTTTTATGATATTAATTAATTTTCTTTCAAATCTTGAAATATCCATATCATTTTTAACTGCATTGGGTAAAAAATTAAAGGATTGTGTAGATAGAGTAGACTATTTTGTGTTCTGGTTCTCCTGTATAATGAGAATCAAAAATGACCCCTATTTCTTAGCAAGTAACAACCACTTTCATATTTAATATTCTTATGTAAATATTACGATATCCTATCATACTTCAACTTATATACGAACATTATTGCATTAAATTTTAGTCTTTGATTTACGCTCATCCATTCCAATTTATTTAGCATATCCTTAATTCGTGTCTTTCGGTCACACTTTAATATAATTCTCATAGCTCTATTTTGAAGTACTTGCAATCTATTTAAATTTTAATAAAATCAAGGAAAAGTACTCAAAATGTGTCAAGATAATTGCATTATAAATTAATATTGCACACTTTAGTGATATTTTATTTCTGATACTTGCCAAAAAACCAAGTTTTTTCGAATTCGAATTTTTTACAAATATTATCAGAATGCATATTATATATAAGCTATTTATCTACCATGACTCCTAGATATTTAATACTATGCTACCACACTCTAATCGTTCATTATTTATCGAAATTTTCTATTCGAGAATTTATCACCATACAATTTGTTTTACTAACATTAAAACTGATGTCGTCTATACAGATTTGAGTAAAGCCTTCGATCTTCTTCCACATTGCGTCATTCTCTTAATTAAACTTGAATTTCCACCGTCGTTTTTTAAATGAATTGAATCTTATTTTTGGCTAATCTAAAGTATTCTGTACGATTCAGAGCAGCTACGCCAACATCATTCGAAGCAAATTCAGGAGTTCTTCAAGGAAGCCATCTAGGTCCCCTTCTATTCATAATCTCTATTAATGACGTTGTATCAGTAATAAAAAATATTGATGTTCAAATTTATGCTGATGACATGAAAATTTTTAAGAAAATCACTTCACTTCGAGACTCAAGTTTGCTTCAAAATGATCTCGATAATTTTTTTGCATGGTGCCGTAGCAATAACCTTATGCTTAATATGAATAAATATGTTGTGATGAGCTATCAAAGACGTACCAGTTTCTTTTCAAATATCTATTCACTTAATGGACATGTTCTTGAAGTAGTTAGGTCGATCAACAATTTAGGTGTCACTTTCGACGAAAAAGTGTCTTTTAAATTTCATTATAACAATATTATTAGTAAGGCTAACTCAATGTTAGGTTTTATACAGCGATGGTCCAAAGAATTTGATGACCCTTATATCTTAAAATTCCTATATACATGTCTTGTGATGCCACAACTGGAATACGCTAGTTAGGTCTGGTAACCCACTTACGAAATTCATATTCAAAGAATAGAAGTTATTCAAAAGAGCTTCATAAGATATGCACTTCGCCACCTTCCTTGGTCCAATCCACTTGTCCTGCCTCCATATGAACACAGATTAAATTTGCTACATTTAGCTACATTAAAAACTAGCCGTGAAGTTGCTGATGTTCTTTTCATCATCCAAGTAGAGAAGGGGAATATTACATCCCCATTTATATTGAATTCTGTCCGAATTTCCAATAACACTCGACTCCGATCACCTAATATTTTCACACTTGTATTTCATAGAACCAATTATGGTATGAATGAGCCTATCCACACAATGATGATAATAGTGAACAAATATAAGAACGTGATTGACCTATCACTCTCAAAAGATGTGTTAAGGAATCGGCTATACCTCTGTAATCAGAACCCTTCTAACTAACCCCTCTAACCATTAAGTAGTTAACATTTGTAAATTTTTATTGTTTTTTAAAATTTTGATTCTGTTAAATTTAATCTTATATTAAAAGAAAAAGGAAAATAATTATTGTAATTTGTTTGAATTAAACGAATAAATAAATAAAAAAAAAAAAAAAAAATTGCTGAAATTAAGTTTTAATTTATTTTTTGACAACCACTCATATAATTATGTTTCTAGGTCCCTGTTTAATTTATTTTCTAAATCTATTTATTTTCTATGTTATTTACGCATAATACAAACAACATTACTCCCAAAACGGATCATTGTGGGACTCCTAGTTCTACTCGTGTTTTGACTGATATATCCTCTCCTATTTTTGTTCTTTGAAATCTTTCATTTAAAAAACTTTCGAACCACTTTTTTCCAGTGCCTTTTATTCAATATTTATACATTTTTTCTATTAAAATTTTTAGAACCAGTATCTCGAAATCTCTTTTTCAATCCAAAAAAACCACGATGATAACTTTCCCAGAATCATTTTCTTTCTTCCATTCATTTATTATCCAATTTAAAGATGTTTCAGTTGAAAATCCTTTTCTGAAACCAGATGGTTCTTCACAGATAATATTTTTTGTAGTTAGAAATTCTTCCATCTGAAAGCACACAATTTTTTCGAGGATTTTTTCATACATGGGTAACATATTTACATGTCTTTAATCACATGCTATCTTTGCATTTTTTATCTCTTCTGCAGGCACTCCTATAGACTCCTTCCATTATCTCGGAAACATTCCGTGCGTCAATGAGGTATTAATAGTTTTAGTTAATATAAGATATATTAATTCCTTAGATTCTAACATGATATTTATATTCAATCCATTAAAATCATTTTTACTATTCATATAATTTTATCTAATTCAGATTCATTTATTTTTTGTATACTATTTCTATAATTTATATTATGTGGAATGTCCCTATTTACCTTCCACTAAATCTTTGTTATTATTAATAATTTCATTATTTATTTCTATTTCATTTATGCAATTTTTATTCTTTCCTAACACATATTTCTTTATTTGCTTCCACATAGATTTTTGATCTCCTGCGTCAGCATTAATTTTCTTTTCTATAAAGTTATTTCTAATTTCTACACATTTCCTTTTGTAAATATTTCTTGAGATGGAAGAATATAGGCTCTTCCATACTCTGGTTTGTTATTAGTAATGAGTGAGTATCTGTTGTACATGTTGTAACCTAATATGAGTCCTTTTCATTTATTCTAACTCCCTGCAATACCACTCTGCTGTATTATTTCTCGCTATAAATTATGTTATTAATTTCTCAAACGAATTTATTATATCCTTGCTAAATTTTTTAGCAGTTAAATCTCATCTACTCAGTTTATTAAGCTAGTGAGCCCACAATTATTTAGTTCAGTCAAAAATTTTGCTTTATCGAATTTTCGGAACGGAATATCTAACGGGTAATTAGAAAATATTACCCGAATACTCATCGATGGTACCAACAGAATCCACACCAATGAAGAATACAAAACGTTGTACGATTATAGTATCGCACTTAAAATTTCAACATCGTAGTTTGTTGAAACATGTTGCCAAAGCGAATGGGGAAAACCTCTACGTAAAATTATTAATGATCAGCTGCATGATGCTGGCAAACATCACGTAAAGACAAATCCTGTCCTGCTCTTGATAATCTGTAGCAGTTTGACAGAAAAAACCCAATAAAATTTGATACAAAATTCAATAAAATACCAATAGTATTCTTCAAAACAATTTTTTTAAATATATAATAAATAAATGTTGAAGACTAAAATACTTTCTACATGAATTCAAATTTACCTCAGCTTGAAAAAATAAAAATAATCTTCAATCATGTAATTACAAAATGCCAACATATTCTCATATCCTTCATTTATTCCCATTATACAGATCTGAACACATAAACACAGAAAAAAATCTTATAATTACATAGACTCATCAGTTCACCCATCTACTCTACACATTCACAAGAAACAAAACCAGTTTTCTAGTAAAAAAAAAAAAATAAATAACAGGTAAAATATATGTAGGTGAAATCATTGTAATTAAAACCCAGGTTGTTAAATAAAATGTCATATGACTTGAATTCTTAATTATCAATTTATTCTTTAAATACATACATACATATCGATATTTTATATATATATATATCATAACGTTTTTTTTTTATTTTATCCTTTCACCCAATCATTTTGTATTTTTACCTCAACTATGCCTTGCTTAAGAATTTTTCTTTGAAAAAGGCATAAAGAATTGTTGAAAAAAAAAGTAAATAACAAAAAATATTCCATGACCATTAAAATTTACCACTAGAACAGAAAAGTAAAAACAAGAATAAAGAGAAAAGAACAAAACACCAGAAAACCACAAAGAAAATTTCAATATTTTATCCACAAATTGGACATTCAACAAAATATAATATAATATACATACTAAATACCCTATTAAATATGATATCAGTGTCCTATACAGGATGTTAAATTTCAGCACCTATACAGATGCACTTAGCTATCTAGGTTTGAATGTTATTATTTTCTTTTTGTAATAATCTTCTTGAAATGAAAATCAGAATATTGTAAAATTGAATAATTGCAGTTTTATTTCTATTTAAATTTTATTTCATTTTAAAATTCTTAACAGGAATTTATTGTCCTTTTAAACATTGAATGTATGTTAGTTTTCCTTATCCATTGAAAATCAGTTTTTTTATGTTTAAATGCAATTTTACACAAATTCTTTTTATATTTTTATTCTTTAGAAATTTACAACTTTATAAAGTTACATTGTTATTGTTTTAACATTTTGAAAAAAAAAAAACAAAGTGGTTAGGTAATTATACCCCATTAAAATAAGATGTTACCTATACCAAGGATTACTACAATATTAGAGATGTCGTTATTCTTGTATTTGCTTCCATATATTATGGTATACAGTAAAAATCGATTTCACTATTGTGTCACTTTTGTAATATTGATTTGAAACTGCTTGATTTAAGCTTGAAATAAATAAATGACTATTTAATTTGACGAAGGAACAAACTACAAAAATTTGTATATGTTTTAATGCAATATCTTATAATAATACATAAAATGAGCGACGTGGTGAGTAAAAAAGCAAAAATAATTGATTAGTATTTTACACCACAAAAATATTAAAATTTTAGCAAGTTCTTAAACCTAAAAATTTGCAAAACGGTGGTGAACACTTATTCTTTTTAAGTTTTCAGTCAAAACATAGCTAATGATGTTTAACATAAATTGTATGTAAATTATGAGCACATGTATATCAATAAGTATATATATATTATTGTAAATACAGGGGTGGAATTCTGTATTGTGATAATCACGCTGCGACTGTCGCATATCTATAATTGGTATTCTATATGGTGATTGTCACATTGATAGTAGCTTTTTTTTGTGATTTTAGGGTGACAGCTAATTTGGTGTCACTCATGATAAAAATAAGTAAAAGTTTGATTGTTTTTTGATATTTAAGCCTTTTAGATTTTTTATGATGTAAATATTAAAAAATGCAACTTTTAGAATTAGAAGTCGCTAAAATTGCAAAAAATAATGGAACTGAATAAAAAATGCTGTGATTATGTGTTAATTTTTTTTTTTAATAAGTTAGAATTTTATTTTGTTTTCAATTACATTCAACTAATAATTTCAATTAAATTCTTTCAAAAATTTAAAACTAAAAATAACAAAACTCACAAATATTGAATTTGAAATAAAAAAACTTGAATTAGAAGTGAAAAACCTTTAATTTTTTTTTTTTTATAATTTCACTTTATTGATTAGTTTTTTTTATAGTGTCACTTTATTTTTGTTTTCAATTGTTTTGACACTTTGACATTTAATAAATCACTTGTGCTGCCATTTCCGAATTGT
This sequence comes from Argyra leucocephala, assembly GCA_963942445.1. NCBI lineage: Eukaryota > Metazoa > Arthropoda > Insecta > Diptera > Dolichopodidae > Argyra > Argyra leucocephala. Next base: position 121,324,063 of record OZ012678.1, read on the forward strand.
ATTTTTTAAGATGCTGCCGTTTTCTTAAATTATTCAAGTGATCGCAATACAGAATACCAAAAATTTTTAGTGTCACCTTTGACTGTCGCAAGGGTGACTATCGCTTATCACAATACAGAATACCACTCCAGTATGAAGTTAAGAATATGTATGTATGTATCATGTATGTAATATCATATGTATCAATAATGTATGTATGTAATATCATATGTATCAATAATTTTATTTTTTAAAGGTTTTTAATCAAAATAATAATTATGTTATGAAACTTCGTTTCGATTATAATTCATTCTAGGATAAAAAAAGTGTTAATAGAACTAAGTGGCAATAGAATAAAATTTATTTAAAATTTTTCTTTACTGCAAACTTAATTTTTTTGGTATGAACTTTTTTCCTCAATTTGGGTATGGGATAAATACAACACAAGAACATTAAAATCATTATTTTTTTCATCAGATTGTTTATTTTTATAATTTCGAGACTGAACGATTAACATCCCAACTTCTTCAACGGCTTGGTATTTACAATAATATCTACAAGACATGGCATAGACAATAGCATTGTCTACTTATCAATTTTTCAATTTTTTGTATAGTAGCCAATTTTAATGTGGAAACTGCATTTCTTGTGAAGTAAAACTTGCCATCAAAATAACAAAGTTCCATTTTATTTTAAATGACAACGAACATGCATTCCAAATTAATTGGAATAATTAAAAAACTTTGTATGTACATACATTCATGACATAAGCAGGATTCGAATTCGAAATTCTCCTTTTGCTATTAGATAACATAGTGGATAACATAACCATTACACTTTAGTCTGTTTAAATCAATAGCTACATTAGTCAGTCTAGTTTAATGGCTGTCTTTAATATTGACGAATATTTTTTGATTATATAAAGAACCAAATCTGATGAATGAATTGTTTAAAAACGCTTCAGAATATATTTTACAATAAAATCCTAAAACCTACTTTGATATCTTATGCGAAAACATACTTATGAGAGTAATGGGATTTTATTGTGTTAAGTTATATTGAAATTAGTACTAATTTCGTCATAAGGTATTCGGTATTATACTTTGACTTCATTATAAAGTGTATATATTCAAGAATCAAGCCATTCAGAAAACAAAAACAATTACATATACCAAAACAAATATATTTTTTATATGAAATCGTACCTGAAATAACTGCTTCTGTGCAATTGCACAGGGGATTCACTAGTGCAAATAAAATAACATAACACAAATGAATAAAATTAAGAAATCTTAAAGCGAAATTTTAGAAAACTATACTTACATTACTAGAAAAATTTAAAAATATACATATATTAATGAATGTTGATATATAATTATTTTAATTTAATTTTTGTTTATTCATTCCAAAATATAGTTAACATATACTGACATTATCGACTTATATTAATTTAGAGCTTAGATTAAATCATCTTATCAACTACAATTTACATTTTTTTACATATTACTACATTGCCTGCTTAATTATAGATTACAAAATACTTTTACTTGGACAAAAGGAAAATTGGAGAAAAAAAACCTTTTCGATTATTTTTATTTTTATTTAAAAAACAAACTTAGAACTAAAACTAAAAAAAAAACTTAGGAAACTATAATTATAATTATAACTATAACTATGACTTTAGCTTAAAAGCGAACGGTACAAACAGTAAAACTAGACAAGCGCAGCGTGTCAATCATCAATAATTAACCAGACTCCGAACTAAGTAATTACTTGAGTATTCGCACTTGTTGTTGAATTTTGTTTGCCTGTTTGTAATTTTATCGGCAGACTTTTTGACTTCAAGTCTATATCCGTCGTGCTGTGATACCATGGAAGACTTAAGATCATTTTTAGAAGCTTGTTTTGCGTAATTTGTATTTTTTTTTTGTGGCAATTGGCACAATCTCCCCATATTGGGGATCCATATAAATATAAACTTTGGAATATTGATTTAAAAATCAAAGTTTTATTTTGTATAGATAGGGAAGATCTTCTGTTAATTAAGCCATAGAGAGATTTAATTAAAATTAGGTTTTTTTTTATTTGATCCTCAATGAGGGGTCCGAAAGTAAGTTTTGGATCTAGCATAATTCCTAGATATTTAATTCTGGAACTCCATTCGATAACAGTACCATTTAGGTTAAGGTTTCTGCTTGGTAAATTACATGATTTTCTTTTTCCTGAGAAGAAGCAGGCGGCCGTTTTAGAAGCGTTGATCTTAATTTTTCATTTGTAATAGTATTGGTGAAGAGTATTGAACCCGCTTTCCAAATTTTGCATAATGACTGCAGGATTTGCATCAGTACTATACAGGCTGTTATCATCGGCAAACAAACCAATGTAACATGAATCTGGGATGATAATATCAGATATAAAAATATTGTACAGGATAGGACTTAGAATTGAACCTTGGGGCACGCCTGCTGGCAACTGGTATTTTGAAGAGTGAGTGTCATTGATTTTGACACAGAAAGTTCTATTATATAGAAAGTTTTTAATTATTTTGACTAAGTATAGGGGAAACTGCAGACAATGTAGTTTGTAGATCAAACCGTCGTGCCATACAGAGTCGAAAGCTTTTTCTATATCACAAATTAAAATACCCACAGACTTCTTTTCTTCAAATTTTTCTCTGATATATTTCGTTATGCGTACTAGTTGGTGATCAGCAGAATGTTCAGGTCGAAAACCGAATTGTTCATTGGGTAAAATTTGATTGTTTTCGACAAAATTTTGCACCCTAATTTGGAGTCCAATGTTGATATATATTTTTTTTTAAATTCATTTTTTAGTAATTAATACTATTTTAAAGCATTTAAATCTATTTACCTTCAAATAACAGAAAATAAAATTAGTTCAATATGATTATTACGCAATAACAAAAAATTATTATCTGCATTAATTTTACGGCAACAATCCTCCAAATTGCGACTTTACAAGCGGAGCATCATCAGCAAACAAGAAAAATTTTACAATCCTGTATACACAATTTAATGTCGTTTATGTGCAGTAAAAACTTAGCACTCCTAATATTGCACCTCCTAGCACTCATTTATATATATATAACAACTATCCGATAATTTACCATCCACACACGTCTTTTGTTTTCTGCACTCAAGGAAACTTTTAAACCATTCAAGTTCTACATTCATAATACCATACTTTTTAAATTTGTATATAAAGACTTTACGGTCCACGGTTTCAAAAGCTCTTTTAAATTCTAAAAAAAATGTCCATAATTACCAAATTATTCTCTTTTGCCAGTTTCCAGTCATACAAAACAAAATTTAAGTTCGTTTCACAGAAATGTTTACATCTGAATCCACTTTGTTCATTACATAAAATATCATTTTCATTTAAGTACTGTTCTAATTGCAAACTTACTACTTTTTCCAAAAAATTTTCATATATTGGCGCCATATTAATGGGTCTATATTCGTACGGCTCTTTGGAACTTTTACTTTTAGGAATAGGACGAACAACAGTTTCTTTCCATGTTAAAGGAGAAATACCCTGCTTAATAGAAGAATTTGTAATGTGTACTAGAATGTTCCCAAATAATTCAAAAGAATCAATAATTATTTTAGAGCTTATACCCATGTGGTTAATTTTTTACACTAGATATTATAATCTGGCTACCAATGCTTGAGAAGGTCTTAACGCTTCTGCACAAATTGGGTGAATTTAAACAAAATGTTAACAAAAAATATGAAAAATTGCAATTTTGGTATGAAGATGAAGATTATTATTAATTGTCAACAAGTCTTAACAGGAATAAGTGTTAGCAAAAGTTGACTTGATTTTTCTACATACTTTTATACATAAATTGGGTAATTTTAACCTACTAACATAATACTAGAGCTTATATTAATAAAGATTATAATATAACGTAACTGAACCTATCGTTGTCCAAACCTTTTTGTTGTAAATATACAATACTCCAACCCTTTACACATATATCTAATTTATTTTTGAAATAAAAAAAAGAATATTATCTCTTCGTTGTAATGCAAAACATTGCACATATCTTTTCATATTAATAAATAAGTTATTAATAGAAAACTAAACTAGGTGAACGTTTCAGTAAAAATATTAGTTCAAATGTTGATATAATTTTTTATTTTGTTAAGACCATAACAATTTAACTATGATGTTCACTTATTTACTTTATTCAAATAATTGTGAAAGATATATTATTAAATAGATTCTAATACATACTTTCTTCAATTTGTAAATAAAAAATATTTAAAATTACTAGATTGTTTTGAGGGGAATCGGGAAAATCGACCGGCGGAATTATGAAAGTGATATATCAAAAAAACCAATTAAATTAATCAACTATTTTTAATTATATAGCATTTATGAGCCAAATTGAAGTTTTTGCTAAATATATTTTGTATTTTTTTTTTAAATATAGAATTTTGCTAAATATATATTAGTGTCGAATTCAGATAAATATAAATTAGTGTCGAAAAAATTCCAAAACTGTTTCTTTTCACAAATAGAAGAAATAAAATTGCAAAAACTTAACAATTGTTAAAAATTAATATGTATGTTATGTATGTATGACTTGAATACATCATAATATAATTTAAATGTGCCTTTTTAAGCTTTTACACTATACTGTCGTTGCAGCCGTATTCGATCATGTCAAATTCAACCGAAGTGATTTTTTTCAAAACTAAAACATGTGTAGCCATGTGAGCATGATTTACAGTAAGTGAGGCAGTTCTTCTGATTGTAATAGGTAATTGATTTTTTAATATGATAATAAAAATTGGTCCAGATGTTGCAGAAGAAAAACTTGATTAATTATATACATATGTGAAAAAAAAAAGTGATTTTGAATAATTTTTATTTTTTATTAATGAAAATACATGTTTTTTTATTCTTAACCTTGATTAAAGTATAAATTCCTGTATTTAAGAAAAAGAAATACCTGAAACTATTTAGCAAATACCAGAATTGGTTTAACAAATACATGAATATATTTAGAAAAAAAACTCAATTTAACTGGCAAATGCTATATACAGTAAAACACGGTTATAGTTGTTCGCTAAATTTCAGTAATATTTCTGACTATAACCGTTTTGTGAATATAGGCGTACTAAAAACAAAATTGCATTTTTACAAACAAAATGATATAAAATATCTTTTGTATAACAATTTCAAACTTTATTTTATTCATAAATAGCAATTCTGTTATGTATTTACAAAATATACATTATTTGTAATAAAGAACAGAAAAAGACAATAATATATAAATAAATTTTTTAATAAAATTATTCACTTTTGACTTTGTTCTGTTATATTTTAATGTAATGTATGTAGACAACATCGATTGTATGAACTTATGAAGTTTATTACTTTCTTTCAAAAAAAATGTTCATTATAACAGAATTGTGTGTGACTATAAATGTTTTTGCCTATAAACGAAATAAATACATACAAAAATATTAAAAAAGATGATGACAGTAAAATTGTTGACTCAAAGCAAATTGTGCCTATAAACAGTAGTGACTATAACCGATTTTTACTGTTATTGATGTTAAATTGATAGAGAAAAGATTTCTTTTTCATGGTACATATTAAGATTAAAGAGATATAAGGATAGGCTAATAACGGCAAAAAGTTGGAGAAAAAAATTCCGATACCATGAAAAAATACTAAAAATTTAAAAATACATTATTTTTTTACACTTTTGTATTTTATTTCATTTTTAAATCACTTTTTAAAACTTTTAATTAATTTTAATTTAAATTTACTTTAATATTTTACAAAAAAAAAATTTAATTAATAATACAGAAACATAACCACAATTTAAATTATGTAAAAAATATATAATTTTGTTTTTTCTGAGAGTAAGACTTCATCAGTCGATCTACCATGGATTTGTTATGTATAAAAGACAAAAAAGAGGTAGTTTTAGTTGGTTTAAGTCCTTCAATACCATTGTTGGCTTGAACGCACGTTACTGAAACCACTGGTTGTCCTTCGAGGATTCCTACCTACCTACAGAAAAAAAAAATTAGATTCATATAAATTGATATAATCAATGATGTTGACATCCAGAATTTTTTAAGTTGCACAGGTGCCCACTAGTATAGTATATTTTTTGTAAAAAAATTATCAGCTGCTGAAGAAAGAAAACAGTATTTATTTTTCTGAAACAGTTATTAAAAAAAAGAGTAATGTAAAAATAAAAAATTTTAAAATATACTTTTGTCGAAACACAACTAGCCTCTTAAAAAGTATAAAATAAAACTAGTGATGGATGTTGAGCATCTAGTACCACTATATGATAAAACACAAAAGTATATAATGAATCTTGCTGAAATATTGTTAATGAAAATTTGGTATATTTATGGCTTAAAAAACACGAAGTGGTTAAAAGAACCATGCTTTGCGATGTTCTTTTAATATTCGTGATGATTTTCAGCCGCAAATATTTTAAATTTCAATTAAAAATATTCCAGCAGTTACTAACTATCAATAGTCAAAATCATTCGATATCCCATTACTATAGCATAGGTACTCCAATTCAACTAAAATAGATGATAAATGGGCGAAGCCAAGTAACTATTGTATTTTCAAAGTTGGACAAACTAAAAAATTTATATTTTTAATAACAAATATTTTGGACTACATGTAACATTAGTTTCAATAGACTTCCGCGACACCAAAAATATTTTTTGTAAACTTTTTTTAAAATTAGTATCAATTAACAAAAATTCCGATGTCTCTATTAGATCAAAATTTTTTTCTTTATAAATTTATTTAATTTAATAAATTAAAAAAATTATCCTGTTAATTCTTACTGATATATTAAAATACTTACTGATACAAGCCGTATCTCACAAATATGAAATTTATACATACAAATTAACTGAAGTATGCTGAGGCTATAAAAAATTGTGAAAAACTATTTCGATTGCTAGTTAGCCAATTATAATTCTAGTTGATTTAGACCTCCAGCAGATTATCTAACTACAAATTTAACTCCGATTTACTTGCAACCACTTGCAATAGAATATTGTGGTAAATACAATTTTTTTTAGAAATAAAAATAAAAACTTTAAATGCAGTGGTTAGATTTTCAAAAGAAATATTTAAATTAAAAAAAAAAAAGAAATAAAATAAATAAATAAAATAAAATAATAATGTTAATACAACTGCAGGAAATTTGAAACGCTTCTGGCGGCTATTTGTTATTATTTTTTTTATTTTATTTTTTACTAAATCAAACAGTTTTCCACTTTTGATTAAAATTTAGTTTCATTTTAATAATAACAACAAAAAAAAATAAAAATTTATATTTTTTGTTTCGAATTTTCCCAGGATACCTATACTAAAAAAAAAAAATATTTCAATTTATTAGAAATAATGAATGTATTATATTCATATATACTGAATATCCATATGAAATTGTATATTTGCTGTTACTAGACAATTTTTATAGAGAAATGGTCAACACATTTGGATAACCTTTTATGGTTGATACAAAATATGTGATTAGTTATTTAATAAAAGAAAAGGATATACCTATACCTACCTACCTACCTACCTATGCTGAACTCCATTTTTGCATTTTTAATATACAAAATAAGTTTTTATATAGATTTTTTTTTTTTTTTGTTTTTATTCTTTTTGTTATTTATTAAATTGGAAATCCCAAAATATTTTGTTATTTGAAAATAAAAGGAACAAAAATATTCAATGATTTTTGTTTTTTTTTTTTGCATATTGTATGAGTTTAGTGTCAGGGACGATTCAAATTTTAGTTTTAAAATTTTTAGTACAATTTGTGGTGAATGAAAGTGGCTAGTTCTGTAATTAACTTACTTAATTAATAAGAGTTCTAAGGCTCATGTGTTCTATAAAATATCTAAATGTACATATAAATATCAAAATACAAATTTAAATGATCTACATACAACTTTACCTTCCATCAAGGTTTTTTCTGTCAGTGAACACAAGACAACGAAACCTCAATTTCATAATTATTAAATTTAAAGAAAATACGGTACAAATATCTGAAAAATTTCCCAACCGATTTTCGTTTGTATTCTGTTAAATATAGATATTTAAAAGGAGACGTAGCGAAACTAAATTTTATTTCAAAATTTTTTAATTTTCAATTAGAAATTTCAATTAAAAATTTCACCACATCTATAAGTATGCACATTCATCTTAACATACAAACATTTTAATACATCGATTTGCGGACACTCACCCATGTACAGAGTTTATTTTTTTTTCACGCCAGAATTAATTTTAAATTAATAATTTTTTTATTAATTATTTTTTATTATTAAATTAAATTTAATAATTTATTACATATTATTTGGTTGTTGTCTAAGATAAAAAAAAATCAAATATTGCCAGGAATAAATTAAAATAATGAAAAACAATTCATAGTGAAATTGACCACGGTTTTTTATCAAACTTCCTCGAATTTCTAAGAGCGGGCGAGTACCAGTTTATATTATTAAGGAAATGATATACCTATTTATGTGACTTTCATAAGATATGAACTGTTGATTATATTGGGATGACTTAAACCATAGTTATATATATATATATTTCGCTCATTTGCGACAATGTTGTCATAACTGAAAAGTCGTCCTTTTTGGTAAAACGACTTTGAAAGTTTGAAGTTGTTATAGTAATGGGAAAACTAGTTTTATCTAAATTATGTCTTTTAGTAACTAAAATTCAAACCATTTCATAAGTTTTCAATTAATTTAAAATTTATTTTTACTTACTTAAAACTAAGTCATAAAAAAACACGTCTATAGTTATGACGTTATTTCTGCTACATGTTTTTTCAAGTAGTGAAAAATTTAAAATTACAACTTTATTGTAAAAAATTGGTAATTATGTCAATAATTGTAGTTGCAATAAATAAAATAAACAGAATTTATTTTCACCAATTTTTATTAATAAAAACTAAAAATATTGTTCATAAATTCAATTTGCATATAATTAAAAGAAATAATGATTATAAAAATAAGAACAAATTAATTTTTAACATAGTAATAAAAATAGGAACTTTAAATCAAATTTTTTTTTTGTCCACTTTCGGCGACATAATCTCCTTATGGATGTCAGAAATTATTTTACTTCCATCAATTAAAATGTTTGGAAGTGTTTGCACGAGTATAATAGCTTTAAACTTTGGAATTGAAGTAATATGCTCTCTGATGCATATCTTAATACTGTTGTCTACCCTTTTTTTACCGTGTTTGCCTCGTTTGTCTCATTCTAAAACAGTTTACCCAAATCTGTTTTTTTTCTCCAACACAGTACGGATATTGCGATCATTTATGTCCAAAGTATTCATAAAAAGCAATTCACAAACTCGAATTTGTTTTATCGTTCACATGAAAATAATATGCGTTCATCATTCTTGGTTTGCCGATACCACCTTCGCGAATATACGGATACTTAGGTTGAATGGATTAAACATCATTAGCAATAACCTAACTGAGATAAGACGGTATTGAAACGAAATAACTTCTCAAAAATGCTAAATTACATAACGACACAACTTTTTCACGGCGAAAATAATAAGAATTGCGTTAAATGGATTGAATTATCTGCATGGGCTTACTCAGATCAAGAATGAAAAATTTTGAGTTATGACGGTCTTGTCGCAAATGAGCGATATATACATATACATATTCAGTTCGGTTTTATTATCACCTACTGTGGTCTTAGCTATTTGTAACAATATTTTATGGTCCATATATATGTACATAATATATACATAAATATTATTCGTAACATTTATTTTTTTCCTCTTTATTTTTTACACAATTAATAACTATTATCTACTTAATTCTGTATCATTGTGTATTTGATTTCTGAAATAAATATTAAAATCCAGTAGCATCAATTCATAAAACACTATCAAACCAATAAAGTAATTCAATAATTAAAACTTTAATAGTTATCACAATCATCAAAAGTAATTGCACTAAAAAGAAAATATTTCTAATAAAATCAAAACCATCCTATATGAATACTAATCAATAAATCCAAGACCGAAATGAAAATAATTGCCTTGGAGCACAATTAGTGAAAATGTCCAATTGATCGCTTGTTAATTGTGTTTTTACCCTTCGATGTTCGTCTATACGCGAAATGGTATGACCAGATTTGTTTTTTTTTTTACAAACTAGCCTCATCCCGCTTGAACAGCATCTTTAATACTTACGGACCACTTCCACTTGGCTAGAATAATTAAAGCAGAAAAAAAAAGGAATTACAATAAAAATATATTCACCTAGAACAAAAAATAGACATGCTTAAATCTGAATAAATAATACTTAACCATAAATATATAAAAATAATAAATCAGGTACAACATTGACTGGGCAGAAATAGGTAGACAAAGACAATAATATGAAAATAAAGATTAAGGAAAACCTTCATTTTGTAAAAGCGAAATTAAAAATTTCTCCTAAACATTCATTTTGAAAATTTATTATTTTTACTATCCCTGGTTTATGTACGTATTATTATTTATGCTTATTCTTTTTCTTTAATCATATTTGATGGTCTTTGTTGTTGTTGTATTGTCAAATTAACACAAAAAAAAAATTTAATTTTCTCTCTGACTTTCATTAAATGAATATACATGCATTATTTTAGTACTTTATGTATGTACAAGGTGTTTCAAAACTATCTTATCTCTCATAGCATAATGTGGTGGTACCGAAAACGGATAAAGCGTTGTTGTAAGCGTGCAAATACCCCACAGAGAAATTATCTCAACTCTTTTTATGGAATAATTCTTTTCAGTAGCAAATGGGAATTACAAGAAATACTTCAGCTCACACACAATCCCCAAAGGTAGAAGAAATTTGATTTAAAAAAAAATAGTCAATGTAAAAACTTAACATTTGTTCATTTATTTTTTTTTCGAAGTCGCTGAATAATGAACGCCTAACAATGGAGTAATTTTTTTTTATTAAATAATGAATTTATGATTAACCCATTTTAATTTATTATCAATCCATAGCCCCAGATAGTTGAATTTTTCTACCATCTTTAAATTGTGTATTGCCGAAAAAAAAGTAATGATTTATAGTTACAGTAATCCATTCTTTGTTCTTTCAGTATTAATTGGAAGAATCTGAGTATTTTGTCATATTGTTTGACTCAAATTATCTATTCAAATTATCAACGGTAAGCCTACCTATTGGCCAACTGATAGAAATAAAACTCCTGATCTGCTTGATTTTTATATAACAAAAAAAATTTCACCCAATTATATTAAGCTAGAAGATAACCATGATTTGGACTCAGATCACTCTGCAGTCATACTAAATCTATATGAAAAGGTTATTAAGAAACAGTCGAAACCTCTGCTAACGAACAAGACAACTGACTGGGCTAGCTTTAAACAAGAAATAGAAAACAAAATAAACATAAAAACAAAACTAAGATCCAAATGTGATTCTGAAGTAGAAAATTTTATTAAAATTATTCAAAATGCTGGATGGAATAATACAAAAAATTGTGAATATAAATCTGTAGGATTCAACTACCCTAGAGAAATATTAAATATGATAAAAATAAAAAGAAGAGCTAGACGCAGATGGCAACAATCGCGTGATCCGGCAGACAAAACTGTGCTAAATAGGTTAACTCAGAATCTTAAAAGAAAAATTAAAGATCTTAAAAATGAAAATTTTGAAAAATATATAAAAAATTTATCAGCTAAAAGAGAAAATAACTACTCGTTGTGGAAAGCAACAAAGAGTACAAAGACCTCGATCTCTCAAATCCCGCCAATCAGAATGAAAAGCGGTGAATGGGCGAGAGATAATAAAAATAAAGCTGAAACATTCGCAGATCATCTTGAAAAAATTTTTTGTCCAGACGAGACAGATTCGGATGATCTCACTGAAGAAAATAATAATTGACAAGAAAATGTTATATCACCATTTTCAGAGAGTGAAATAGCTGAACAAATTAAAAAACTCAGAGATAAAAAAGCTCCAGGTTTTGATCTAACTACATCGGAAGTCCTGAAAGAACTTCAGAAAAAGCTATAACAATGCTAACACGCATTATAAATCCTGCTATAAGAATAAGGTATGTGCCGAATATGTGGAAAATAGCAGAGATAATTATGATACCAAAGCCAGGTAAGCCCATAAATGAGGTCAAATCCTACAAACCAATATCATTACTACCAATAGTTTCAAAATTATTTGAAAAACTATTATTGATTCGAATGAGACCGATCATAGAAAATAGTAATCTGATTCCAAATTATCAATTTGGCTTTAGATCAAAGCACTCGACAATCGATCAAATTCATAGAATAACAGACATAATAGAAAAAGCTTTAGAGGAAAAGAAAGTATGCTCTACCATATTTCTAGATATAGCCCAAGCTTTTGATAAAGTATGGCATCGAGGCTTAATAAATAAACTAAACAATATGTTACCTAAACAATACGTAGATATACTCTCATCATATCTAGAAAACAGACTATTCAGAATAAAACAAGACGAAGAGTATTCTACTATTAGAGATATTAAAACGGGTGTGCCTCAAGGTAGTATTCTGGGTCCCATACTGTACTTGCTCTACACCAATGATTTACCAGAAATGGAAAATATAACTGTAGCTACATTCGCTGACGATACTGCGTTGATGGCAGTAGGATCAAATATTGACGAGGCTACAATTAAATTAAAAAGAGCAAGCGACAAGCTATACCTCTGGACAAAGAAATGGAAAATTAAACTCAATGAGTTAAAATCAGTACATGTAAATTTTACAAATAAAAAATTAGAAAATCAACCACCATTGGTAAATCTAAATGGGGTTAATATACCCTAAGAAAATAATGCTAAATACCTAGAAATGATATTAGATGTCAAACTTAGATGGAAAGAGCACGTTAAAAAGAAAAAATTTTAGCTTGAAAATAAGTATAGAGAAATGTACTGGCTCTTAGGTCGTAATTCTAAATTACCTATACATAACAAGATTTTGTTATATAATCAGATACTCAAACCGATATGGTTGTACGGCATACAAATATGGGGATGTGCCAAACAAACACATGTACTTTGTATACAAAAATTCCAAAATAAAGTCTTGCGCAACATGATAAATGTCCCTTGGTATGTTCGTAACAGTGACTTGCACAGAGATCTAAAAATTCCTTGCATAGAAAATGAAATAAAAAGATATGCAACAAAGCATTTAGCTCTTCTGGAGGGTCATGTTAACGTTGAGGCCACTCAACTGCTAAATAATCAAAACGATATCAGAAGGCTTAAAAGAACTAAGCCACTAGATTTAATACGATAGAATTTCGTAAACTTTTTCTTTAAGAAAATCAAAATAGCAATAAATTAATGGTTAGTCCGTTGGACTAGTATTAATGGGAGGGGTGTGGTTTAGTCAGTGAAAATCTGGCACACAATGGAAGCTACGGGGCTCATTGTGTCTATGAAGATTCCCACCAATCCACGGAAAAAAAAAAAAAATTATCTATTCAGTTATTTGTGTTTGAATATAAATTGTATATAAGATAACTTTGTATCTGTAATTACTACCTGATAATACGAAACATATCAATTTTGAAGGTCTCAAAAGTTTAAATCATTTACGCCATTGCTAATGAACACTTATTTAAATTTTCATGATAAAAAGATAACAAAACGAAAATCAATAGGTAGCTATTTAATTTTTTTAAAAGATTATGACTTTGCATTTTTATTTTTTGTTTAATTCACTTTAGTTTTTTATGAAGCTAATTGTTATTTTGAGTGAGTGAGTGATTATTGGAGCAAAGCAAAAAGAGAATTAAAAAACTTATTTTCTTTTGATTAAAAAACAAACAAAAAATGTTTGTATTAAATTTATTATTTTGATATTTATATCTTCATATAGCCGTGATCGTCTAGTGGTTAGGACCCTACGTTGTGGCCGTAGTAACCCAGGTTCGAATCCTGGTCACGGCAGTGAACAATTTCCAAAAGTTCATTGTCACGGATTGAAGATTTTTTTTTTTACATTGAAAAAATTAGAAATTAGAATTTAAACGAATGATCCATCCATACTCCTATTGGAATTCACAAGATAGTTGCTATGACCGTTACTAAAATGTATGTAAATTGTTTCACAAAATATTCTGTAAGCTGCTCGAAATTCATAGTAGTTCAAAAGTGTTTCATACAAAAAAAAAACAGGAAAAAGTACCATCATATTTGCATCACATATAACGTGTATCATGAGTATTGATCATCATGAATATCTATCATGGATATATCATACATGATGCACTGACAGCCAAAGACTTAAATTTAATATATATGCTAATTTATTTATTTATTTATTTTTTCCATTTAATAATGTCTAAAGAGAGTTTGTTAATTATCATATTGCGACTATACATTTACACATTTAAGTTTATTAATAATTTTAATTATTTTATATTATCAAGAAAAAGAAGTGAGAAAGCAAATAAAAGAAAAATTCACTTGATGTTAAAAAATAAAATAGAGAAGAAAACATAAAAAAACAAAACAAAAAAATTAATATTTAACTACTATAATCAAAATTTACTTAAATATAATTAATATGAACTATAAATTAAACTATAAAAATAAAATAAACAATTGATAATATTAATTCTTAGTTTAAAACTTGATATGATTTTGCGTTATAATTTTTGAATGTTTTATTAATTAGTTCATTCTTTAGGTGAAGTTTATCTAGTACTTTTAATTCCTTTTCTATACTGTTGCACCATATTATTCCCAAGTGTATCGTTGTTGATGTTCCAAAACGTGATGTATTTTTCGGGATTATATGTATCAAGTTTTTGCTTCTAATATTCACTTGATGTATTTCATTTCTTTTTGGTAGAACGGTTGTTGTATGTACATAAAATTCTGGACATCACGGATATGAAGTATAACTTTAAGGTAAACTAAATTGCTTACCAGTAGTATGTTGTTTGTTCAGTGAATAAACTCTGTTTTGTCACGCCAATTATAATTAAATAAGTTTTTTAGTGCCCTATTTTAGATGCTTCGTATTTGATGTATAATTTGCTTCGTTGTAGTTTCCCATAATTTAATTCCATAACTAATATGACTATGCAATAGATCATAGAAAATATATTTTTTCGTAGCATATGGAATTAATGAAGATATTCACACCTGCTACCGAAGACAGCTTGTTGCATAGTTTAGCTGTATGAACACTCCATTTTATCTGAGAATCAATCCACAGTCCAAGGTATTTATATTCTGAAACCATTTCTAAGATTTTATTATTTAACTCAATATTCAGCTTAAGAACGGAGAAAAACAGGTTGTTTATTTCTTTCAACAGGAAAACCAACATATTGGCCTGCAGATATAAACAAAACTCCTGATCTGTTAGACTTTTTTGTAATGAAAAAAGTATCAACTAATTTTACATTTATAGAAGATAATTATGACCTCAATTCCGACCATTCTGCTGTCATCCTAAAATTAAATACAACAATAGTGAAAAAATCTAGTAAACCATTTTTAACCAACTCATCTACAGATTGGTTAAGCTTCAAAAAGGTTCTGTTAGAAAAAATTAACTTAAGAGTAACATTAGACAATGAGGAACAACTAGAAACTGCTACTGAAAAATTTATGTAAGCTGTCCAGTTTGCAGCTTGGAGTAGTACTAAGACAAAAAAATCAAAAAAAATCAGCCCTAGATATCCGGTGTATATCCTTAACATGTTAAAAGAGAAACGAAAAGCGAAAAGGAGGTGGCAACAAACGCGTGACCCATCCAGCAAAACGGATCTTAATAATAAAAGTCAGGAGCTAAAGAGAAAAATAAAGAAATTAAATGATAGATCTGTGAATTATTACCTAGAAAATTTAACAGCTACTAAAGAAACAAATTATTCTTTATGGAAAGCTACGAGTAAAATGAAGAAGTCAATTGTGCATTCTGCACCACTGAGGCAAAATGATGGCTCATGGGCAAGGAGCAATAAAGAAAAAGCTGACACTTTTGCAGATCATCTCGCTGATATTTTCAAGCCCAATGAAATGAACACTGTTATTGATCTAAATGAAATAAATAACCATGAAGACATAAATATTCCCTTAATAAGTCGAAAAGAAGTAATTAAGGAAATAAAAAACCTAAAATTAAATAAAGCCCCAGGTTTTGATTTAATAACTTCAAATGTGCTAAAAAATATACCCAACAAAGTTCTCACACTCTTGGTATATATAATGAATGCCTGTATTAAGCTTAAACACGTACCTAGTATATGGAAAGTTGCCGAGATAATAATGATTCAAAAACCAGGAAAGCCTGCTAACGACACCAAATCCTACAGGCCGATATCTTTGCTCCCTACAATATCGAAGTTGTTTGAAAAATTACTATTGAGAAGGATTCAACCCCTCATAGAAAACAGGAATATAATACCTAATCACCAATTTGGGTTTAGGCTCACTCTCACAACACTCAACAATAGATCAAGTACATCGAATAACAGACATTATAGAAAGGGTACTGAAAAATAAACAAATTTGTTCTTCAGTATTTCTAGATGTAGCCCAAGCTTTTGATAAAGTTTGGCATGAAGGACTCATCAAAAAGCTAAGTTGTTTGCTCCCTGAAAATTATGTTGAATTATTTTCATCATATCTCTCAAATAGAGTTTTTCGAGTTAAAAATGAGAATGAATACTCCTCTCTAAGAGATATAAAAGCTGGAGTACCGCAAGGTAGTATACTGGGTCCAATTTTATATTTTTTATACACCTGTGATATACCAGAAGTAGGAAATATAAAAATAGCAACCTTTGCAGATGCCACAGCGTTGATGGCAGTTGGTTCTACTATAGAAGAAGCTACAAACAAATTGCAAAAAGCTAATGACAAAGTTTCCAACTGGTGCAAAAAATGGAAAATTAAATTAAATGAAGCCAAATCTAGTCATGTAAACTTCACCTATAAAAACATAGTAACTCCTCTCTCAGTTAAAATTAATGATGTCGTGATTCCATACGAGAATAAAGCCAAATATCTTGGCATGACCTTGGATGCAAAACTGAAATGCTTTCCATTTCAGTTGTGCATCCAAGGTCATGCCAAGATATTTAGAATTTAGAAAATCGAAAAACAAGAACTCCAGTTCAAATATAGAGAAATATACTGGCTGATTGGGCGGAATTTTACGGTCTCGACCGATAACAAAGTTTTGATGTATAATCAAATATTGAAACCAGTCTGAGCATATGGTATTCAAATATGGGGATGTGCTAAACAAATCCATATTCAAACTATCCAAACGTTCTAAAATAAGGTACTGCGCAACATAGGCAATGCTCCATGGTATGTTCGCAATGCCGATATTCATCGAGATCTGAAGATGTCATCTATAAAAGACGAATGAAATGCGCTGCACGGCATAAAACTCGTCTGATCCAACACGTCAATACTGAAGCTTCTAGCTTAATTGACAATCAAAACTTTGTGAAGCGACTAAAATGAACAAGACCACTTGAGTTAGGTTAAAACCTTTTATCTATTAAAACCTTATTGGATTTTGGTAGATCAAAGGTATCTTAGTTTCTTTTAGTTAAATGTAAATTAATGGTTAGTCTATAAGACTAGTTTTAATGTTGCAATAATGATAGGAGTTTTTAATGGGTTAAAGTCCCACAGTCCTTCAAACTGCCATCCCCGGTAATAGGTAGTCCCTGAAGCTTCTTTCGATTATTTACTACTATTTGGAAGTAAAAAAAAAAAAAAAAAATTTTCAGCTTGATCTAATAATCATATATTTCGTTTTCTTTATATTTATAATCAGTTTTTGACTAAACATCCATTTATATATTATTTGTAGTTCAGTATTCATTTTACACTCCAATTGCTTGTAATTTCCTGCTCTAACTACTATGCAAATATCATCAGTAAATAAAAATGTGTCGACATTATTACTTTGTCGTTGTATACTATCAATGTATAAAGTGAAGAGTAAAGGTCCTAAAATGCTACCTTGTGGCACACCAAAGTTCACATTTTCATTTCTACTTTTTAAATCACCAATTTTAAAATTGTGAACGATCTTTCAAATATGCTTGAAACTATTTATATTCTGTTCCTCTTACTCCAAAACCATACAATTTTTGAAGCAGTATATTGTGATACACCGTGTCAAATGCCTTTGACAAATCTATAAATACTAATGCCACTATTATCTTATAATTTTGAACTTTTGTTATCACATCAACTACTGCTGTTTCCGTGCTAGATTTCTTTTTGAAGTCATATTGATTATTAGAAAAAAGTCTTTATTTATCTAGATATTTAGAAATTTGATTATGTACAGTTTTTTCTAAAACATTATATATTACAGGTGCAATGCAGATCGGCCTGTAATTGTCGAAAATTTTTTTTTTCCATTTTTGAAGATTGGCACAATTCTTCCAATTTTTAGTTCATTTGGAACTACTCCTTCTTGTAATGATTTATTTACAATCGTTGAGATTGGTTCACTCAAATTCTCATTACAATATTTAAACATATTCGCTGATATATTATATGGATCCAGAGATTTTTAGTTGTTTATGCATATATAATCTTCTATAGCTAAGAATATTATAATAAGTCACTCAAAACAATAATACTAAATAATACTCAGATGCTTAGTTATTTTCAGAAGATGTGTGCTATAATAATAATAATAAAAATATATTAAGGAAAGACGATTGCGGAGGTAAATATTTAAATGATTTGAAAAATATATGGTGAAATCACCACCAGGGATATCAATGAATACCATGACAATATTGTAACAGTAAAAATATCTGAAATACCTTATAGGTCTAAATCACATCAAGAATATATTCATCTAATTTCATTGAATATTTCTTTCCTTCTTTATTATCAAATTATTTTTTAAAGCACCTTGTATAATAACATAAATATGTATGGAGTATGTTATTGAATATTAACAAATAAATACAGTATCTATCTATTATTCGTTGATTTAGTTGGATTTTGTTAACAAAACTTATTCTACCATTTAGTTAGGTATCTACATTTTTTTTTTTTTTTCATAAATGCTAACAGTAATTTATAGTTTGATTAAATCCATTGTAGTTTAATTAATAAAAAAAATATCAATTCATATTTATGCAGTTTTGGTTGTATCTTTATGTATAGGTATGATTGCATAATATATTTATGGGATTGTATACAATAATAAATATGTATTTAAATATTTTGTGGTTGAAGTTTATTAAATGAAATAGCACTAAATCAGGTTTATAACACCAAAAAGTTTATTAGACATAATTTCAAAACTTTTGTTTTCTAATATTTTGTAATATCTAATGAAATAATACTTTTTATATTGCTAATAGATTTAAAATAAGATAGATGAAAATTATATTATTGTCTTTAGTTTTGTTTTTTGATTTTTCCTATGATTCAGTTGTATTAAGTAGTATAAGTTTGGGTTAAGCATGAATAAAGACGCGCCGCAGAAGGCCAGGAAAAAACATAAAGAACGAAAGTTTTAGCCAAAACCTAACAAAGAATGTGGTCACAATTGCAGAGGTTAGCAGCAGATAGGAGACGATGAAAGTACTGTATCTCCGTCTTATGTCCCACGCATGGGGTTATAGGACATTGGCGATAAATAAAGTGTTATTATAATTTCTCAATTTAGATGACAATTAAAAAAACGCTTAGACGACTTAAAAGAATAAACACGTTCCAACACGTAACTTTAGACTAAAATATTTTATCTCTCAATTCCTAATAGCACCAAAATTGTTTTAGTAGTTATTCTAATTAGTTTTGCCTTTTAACTTAATACAGTAATTAGGAATTAACCTAAATCGGATAGGTTGGCATGCACAAAACACACCAACAAAATTAACTCAAATATATAAAACTGAATATAAAATTATTTTAAATAAGTAACATTTTTTTTTCAAAATCACACTCGATATTATCAATTTATTAAAAACTTAGAAGTTGTACCGCAACTTATAATATGAATCAGATTATAGTATTACTTTTTCCATTTATTGAAAAATGTCTACCTTAGGTATTGAGTCACAAAGTCGATAGAGTAAATCCTGAGAAAACCTTCTTATAACTCTTGAGAAACTTATCAAGACTTAAAAAACGACTTAACCTTTTCAGAGACACGTCAAGCGATTGTGCAAAGTAATAAAATGTTTCTATACTGCACAACAATTGATATTTCAATTTTAAGCCCAACATAAGATGTTTTAAAGTTAATGATAATATATTCCTACAATTATTATTTAATATATTAATACGCTAATAATGTCTGTAAAAATTTTTGCATTGGGGAATTAAAGCAGCAAAACCAGTTACAGGAACTCTAAAATTTAAATGTAAAGCTTTTTTAAAAAATAACATATTGAGAAATAAAAAAAAGATTTAGATTTGATTTTAGATTTTTAATTCATTTATTCATATTATAATAAAATACAATACTTAAAATATAGATTTACTAAATAAAAATAATAAGAATAAATATAGGATCATTCGGATATTCATTAGTATATGTGATGAATGAAACTGCAAGCAAAAATACAGGCATTAAAAATATAAAATATTGTTGGGTACATACATAGTAAAGTAGAAAATTAAAGCTAAATATGGAAAAACTAAAAATATCTTAAAATTAAAATTATATAATGAAAAAAATAAAATTTAAAATAAAATTTCATAAAATTTAAAGCAAAATTTAAATAATAAACGAGAGTAAGCGGAATAAAATACAAAATTATAACAAGACTAAAAAGTAAAATCAATAACTAGAAGACTGAGAGAAAATTAAAAAAATTATAGTTAGAAAAAAAACTAAATTAAAGTTAAAACTAAATAGTATTAAAAACAGATTCAATTTGAAGGTGACCCAGTTCAAAAAGCCAAAATCAAAGATTTTTGCAAAATGAAACAGGTGATCTGTCCGATCTTAAAGAATATGGTAACATATTAAAAACTTTTGGAGCAATATAATCATAAAAGTGGCAAAAATGAGAGGTACGGGCTCTTGGAACATTTACAAGGTATAAATTATTAATTCTAAGATGATATCTAGTAACAAAACGGTGAGCGAGATAGCCCGACCTATTGAAAAAAATTTTCAACGTATTAAACAGATATAAATGTCTAAGTGATAGAATATCCAACTTTTTAAATAAATGAAAACTAGGCAATAGTCTATTTTTTTTTTAAATTATCCTTATACAGTGTTTTTGAGCGATGAGAAGAGGTTGAATTTTATTAAAATAAGAACCACCCCAGCAACTAATTCCATATTGCAGCTTAGAACTGAATAGAGCAAAATAAACCATTAGCATAACTTTTAAAGAACAATACAGATTTAAGTGGTAAATGTTTCGCAAAACATTTTTAAAATAATTATTTAAATAGGAAGTATGTGCAGACCAATTCAGTTTATTATCAAGTAAAACACCCAAGTACCTAAACGTATCTACACTTTCAATGTTAAAACAAGAAATACTACAAGGCGAAGAGAAGACAAAAGAGTTTAGAGACTGTATAGGAAATAAAGGAAATTTAGGACAATCAGGAGAATGATACCAAATACTAAAATTCTCGAGGTGAAAATTATTAACCCTAAATTGCATAATTTTAGTTTTATTACTTATAACTAATTTATGAACATAAAACCATTTTCGAATTAGGTCCAAGTCAAAATTTAAATCGCAAAATAAGTCAAGTAGATTGTTATTGTTGTATGAAAAAGCAGTTTCATCCGCAAAAGCTGTAGGTATACCCTTGAACTGTTGTTGCAATAATGAATTAATAAAAATAAGAAACAGAACTGGACCTAATACTGAACCTTGGGGTACACCAACCTTGATACTAAGAAGGTCACTGAACTTTCCATTCAATTTGACTCGTTGCTTCCTATTATTAAGATATAACTCGAACCAATTAAAAATAAAACCTCTAAACCCCGCATTATAAATTTTAGTTAATAGTAAATCATGACTCACTGTATCAAACGCTTTAGTGATATCAATAAATAAACCACTACAGAAATTACCATTGTTAATACCACCATAAATTTCACTGCAGAACTTTATAAGTGCATCCTCGGTACTTCGTTTTTTCCTAAAACCAAATTGTGCGTCACTAAAAAATTTACTTTTATCAAGAAACTGCAATTTTCTGGACTTAATAGATTTCTCAAAAATTTTTGAAATAGCAGGCAGTATAGAAATAGGTCTATAGTTATTAGATTCCAATACATTTTCTTTTTTAAAAAGGGGAATTACTTCAGCTACTTTTAACTCATCAGGAAAGATTCCTTGATAAACGCTGAGATTAAAAACATAACTTAAAACATCAACAATAAGTAGCGAAATCTTCTTCAAAAAATTATTGGAAAAAGAATAGGTGCAGAATTAGATATTTTAAGACTCATAATGAGTCTATGAATTTCCAAAGACGTGATAGGCTCAAAAAAGAAGATATGTCTCTGAAAAGGTTCCTCACATAAATTAGATACGAAATTCTCAGATTGTGCGTTAAAAGAAATTACATTATTTACTAGTTGTTCAGAAGTGTTCACAAAAAAATTATTAAAGTGATTAACTAAGATTGATGGATCAGATACTATTTGAGAATTAATTACCAAAGAGGAAACAGAAGTAGGACAATCCTTATTTAAAATTGTTTATAATTAAAAAAGTTTATAATTTTCCACTCAGCTTTACTTTTCCCTCTATTTTCGCTAAACTGTCTGGAATAATAATTGTCTTTGCACTGACGTATTTTAAATTTAACTTCTTTACAGAGTTTTTTATAATATAACATTAACTTAATGTTACTTGGATGTTTTTTAACAGATAGGCATATTTTATTTCAATAGAACATTAGACATCCAAGGTTTTATCTTGTGCGTATTATTAGTAAAAGTACGAGTAGACATACAAGATTTAACATGCTTACTAAGCGTTTTAGAGAAAATAGAATAGGCTGCTGAGGTGTCATCAGAGTTATAAACATCTTCCCAAAGCTCAAAAAATAAAATATTATTTAATTTGGAATAATCAATATTATAGGAGAAATTAATATAAGAAGAATAATAACAACAAGTACTAATTTATGTGCCCATCTTTCAAATTATTTATTTATAGAAAAGTATATCCAAATTCTAAACCCATATAGGAAACTAATATACTTAACACAAGAGCCATGTCACAAAACCAATTAAATTTGAGACTTTTTCGAGTTAGAAGTACTTTTTAAAGTCATCAAAAAATTTAAAATTATCAAAATAATAAAGTAGTTCTAATTTTTTAACTTCCCTGGTTTGTGTCTTTGAATTAGCTACATTGAAATGCTTCTCATTGACCAATTTTTAAGCTCAAATTTGTAATAAGTTTATTTTGTAAAGCAAAGTATAAGTAGAAAAAAATATTTCTCTTGTTGCCATGCTAAATCTTCCTTTGCCACCTTTAAAAATTTCCTGGATTTGCTAAAAATCCTTCTTAGGGCAAAAACAGCAGAAGCAAGATAATAAGTAGAACATATCAAAGGAAATATCGAATATTTCTTCAATTGGTGCTGAATTTACAAAACTCCCTTGCATGCGAAATAAAATTTTAAACCAGAATGGACATTAAGTATTACATGGGTGACTTAAGTGAAGGTAACAACAAGAAAATAAAAGAAAAAAGATACCCTATGTAGCAAGAATGTTAAATGTATGTTGTATGTTCAAAATTTAATTGTTTTTTGACTTTATTTTGAGTTAAATATTTGAATAACGATGCTGGTCGAGCGAATGTTACAACAGCTAGTAATATATTAATAATGTAATGAAATAATTGCAATAACAATAAATGTATTATACATAGGTAATATAATTAGTTTTAAGAAATAATTAAACAACGAATAAAATAAATCAGTCTTGTGCTAAAGCTTAAATAGTGATTTTTATTAACTTGTCAGTGTTATAAAAAGCTTAAATAAAGCTTAAATAGTACTTTTTATTAACTTGTCACAAATATATTAGTTAAATTAATTAAGTATCCTGTTGCCATGTGGAGTGTACTACTCAAATTCTGTGAAACCTAAATATTTACTGTACCTATACAGACTGAAAAAAAGAAATTAATCAGTGTTCATATTCAAATACTGTCTACTGAGCAGAGAAAGTGATACAAACTTTAACAATAAATAATAATAGTTTATTCTCTGCCATTTCCCGATCTTTAAATGAACTTTTTTTTACCCATATGCTAGGTCCATAAAGTAGCAAACAATAAGGTTCATTCACTGATGTTACAGTGACACATATTTTTGTTGATACAAAACAAACTCCTAAAATGTTTGACTTTTTAAGATCAACATTAAAAAACTTTTTCTTTTAAATTTGGGAAAACACAAATACCATGAAAAAATAAAATGTTTGAATGAAAATTTTGTCAGTTTTTTGTTTTGTTACTTTTTTGTCAATTTTTCTTCATTCCCTCTTTGGAACACCCAAATATTTCGATGTGAAAATCATTTTTATTCTTTTATTTTATTTAAAAAAAAAAAACTGTAAAACCGTTTCTTATTTTTTTTTTTTTCCTTCTATTCAATCAACAAATAATAACTTTTCATGTTTGTTTCTACCTTTATCTTTTTCATATTATCATGTACATTTTTTTCCCGATGTCAAATAATGATTTAATTTTGTCGTATAATTTATTAATAGGCATTATGAAAGTATAATTTCGTTGAAGTCTTCTTCGTGAGTTTTTTATTTTTTTTATATAATTCAAAGTGGATGAACACCTAATAATATCCCCTATTTACCCTATATTCACTGCCTTTTACACAGAGATTGGAATACACTATTACATAAAATACCAATGGTATATCTACTAATTTTAAATGTAGAAAACTACATCTATTGTAGAGTACTTCGCATTTATAATAACATAGTTCTATTTTATTTTTAGTGATAACCAAAAATTTCAACTAATTTGAAGATAAATACAAGATTCATGATATGCTTTTCATCACCAATCTGTAACTTACACGAGAGTTGCTTACATGTTGAGTCGCATTTGTTAAAAAAAACCTGCTGTCGCAAAAGCTGCCGGTTTTGGTGTGAGTGTGCAAACAGATGTCATCTGCAAAATCGTGGTTATGAAACTATCTTTTAAGAGTCCATTTAACCCTTCTGTCTATACCTAAAAATATACGTTCCATCAGAGCTGAACATTCCCCAGTATTCAATACATGTTATATGAAAAATTAATCAATTTCAATTCCAAATGTTCCTTTTGAAATAAAACAATATTATATAGTGAAAACTGAAAAAATTTAACTCAGAACTTTTGTTATTTTTGTTATTTTATCTGTTTTATGTTTAAAAATGGCGGTGTCTAGACGGTCAGTTATTCAGTCAGTTTTCACTGTCAGTTAAAACTGAGAAGTGTCTACTCGTTCAGTTTTGAATGAAAAAATTTACAAATGTCGAAAACTGAGAGTTACCATTAATGTAACAAGTGGAAGTGAGACAATAATAATAAAAATTAATTTTTAGAATTTCCAACAAATTATTCAAATGTTTCTGCTCTAAAACGGTTTTTTTCTGTGTTACGGTTAACTTTAGAAAAGTAGGCTATAAAATTCGAAATGATTGAAATCGAAAAACTGAAGACAATCATTCATTTCAACTTTTTTTATTTTTTTCAAACAACAACAAAATACATGTATTTCAGTGAAAACTGACAGTGTTCACTGATCGTCTAGACACCGCCAATGAATCAAAAATAAATACTGAAATATGCTTAGTTTTTATAATAATTAATTTGCATATTAATTATTCAGAAAAATACCTGGGTATTCTAAAGTAGGACCCAGTTATACGTTTTTTGACTTGTTTTTCAAAAAAATAATTATTAACGGTCCCATTTGATGAATCATGAAACTTGGGTTCATTTGAATGGATAAAGGTGAAACTATTCAAGACGAAAATAAGAAAACATACCCGTGTATGTAGGTATGGGCGGAAGGGTTAATACCTTTTATTCCACGATTTGTTTATATACGTTCGACAACGATTTTAATTTCTAACAGGGTATACGTCTATAATGTTTGAATCATCGAATTAAATTTTTTTTTTATCTCCTACCAATTACACTAAACACATTAATGGAGTGAAATAAAATAAAATCTAATATATTGCCCAACATTTCTAAATATTACATTGTAGCATAAAACCGGGGATGTGATGGAGTCGACGCGAGTTGTTCAAAATGGCAATAAAAAAAATCAGCGAGCTGGTTGTTAAAAATCTACACGTTCAAATGCATTATAATCAAGAAAAATACATATACCGAAAGCAGATAAATTAATTAAATAATCAATAAGAGCAATAGAAATGTTCAAAAATAATCCTGGTATCTATGAACATAAAATTGCGAATTTAGTTTAAATATTATACCGTTTGAAGATAATAATAAATTTAATGTTCTTTCCAGGGATAAATTTTATCTGGTTTTATCTGCCAGCCATGTTATGTTATGTGGTAATTATGACCATTTTCTAAAATTTTTTGACATATTAGATCCGTCTACTCGATCGTTGGATGAATTTCGTGTTAATTTCTTCGTGTTCTATTTCCGCTAGAAGGTGAAGGAAAAGTTTGAAAATTGAATCAAATTTTAAAATACAACATTAATAATATTAACGATTTCCGAGATTTTGTTGATGCAAGCAAATATCAAATCACAAAATAGGTTTTAGCTTAATTAATTTGATAGTCATAAAAATGAGAATAATTAAGGAACATGTATCAAATTTAATGACAATAAATTTAATGGGGAAGCAGATAGAAGACTGGAATGCAATTCCCATTGTTATTTCATGGATGAATTAGAACCGTAGATTGGCAACAGATACAAGAGTTCGTCAAAGAAGCGAGAAGTCCCATTCTGCAAATGAACAGGTCAAATGGGCTTCACATTAGTAAATTTATTTATTTTTATTTCTGCTATTTTTGCAATATTTTATGCTCAATAAATTTCTTTATTGTTAATATTGTTCTTGTTTCGATATTTATTCATATGAATTACGCTTTTACCTATTATATGCGAGCCGGTTGTTACAAATTTACCAGCATACCTCTGCATAAAACCATCATTCCGCATCATTTACTAATTGTATAATAACAGTACCAAACTTCGAGATTTTATAACAAATTTTATAAAATTTTTCCAAACAACTACATTTCATTAGGTATGTTTCCTTTCATGGAATAATATTTAGGTTTAGTCTTATGTTTTAAATACTATAAAAACAATTTTACTTAACTTTTTTTTTATGTTTGCATAATCTTAAACTTTACATGATGTATCTTTAACTTTAGTGATTATATTTTGACATTTTTAAGTGAATAGAAACTTTATTTTATTATAAAGTAAATTCTTTTAATATTTCGAATTGTCTGCGCGTAATACTGTAATACACAATTCACGTGGGATCTCTATGTTCTTCATAAAATATTAAAATTATTTCTAATAACATAATAAAGAGAACTTCAAGTAGTGTCTCCGGTTAATTTCCTTATAATTTTTTCATTTTATGTGTCGTGATTGATGTACGAAATATACGAATCGAAAAACTTAAAGGTAGGAATTCTACTACACTCATGTAAGTATTTTTAAGGAAATATTTTTATTTCATTACGCAACAGCCGTCAAAATGAAATGTAATAAATAGAATTTCGTGTTGTTCTTTAGGGAATAATTACAAAAAAATTCTATTCAACATTTTATTGTATTTCATTTATAAAAAAAAATAGATGTTTGCGAGTACTATTTTTAAATTAAACTCTAATAATTGTTCTCATAGCATATTGGGCCATATAATGGAAAGTGAAATAGAAAATGAATCATAGTGATATGAGGCAATAATTGTATGTCTCGAATCGGTAACTATTAACTCAAAATCTGTGGTGCAATGCATCATTATTCTCAAAGAGATAGCGGATGAGTTTAACTTTCTTTTAGATAGGATGTTGCGTTATAGTAAAATTCCGGAAAACTGCAAAACAAAATAACATGATAGGAAAAAATCCTTCCAAGAAATTATTTTCTACGTATTCACAATCTATTGTTGCGCAAAGAGTCTATAAAATCACTCAGTTGCAGATAGCTTAACAGAATTATCTGATATGAGCTCAAGTTGGCCAATACTGAATAAACATTTTCCTCAAACCTACTATTATTGAAAAGATTAAAAACCTATGCCATAGTAGAAATTATTACCGGCCCTTTATTATACATAATCATACTGAATTTAAGAGGTTGAACTCACCTCAAATAATTTATGAAAAGCCTGCAGAGATGTAGAAGAGGATCACCACATATGACATTCTCTATGCTCCTGTTACGAATTAGTTCATGACAGAAAAAACTATTTAATTGGCGGTCTCGAATTTCCTTTATAACTATGTAAATTATTTGAAATAATTTTAAAGATACAACTCCCACTTCGCAACATCTGATCCTCCACGAAAAAACGAGAGCTAAGTAAGTTTAATTACCTGGTCAGCATCATGTCAACAAATGAAGGTGCCGATTTGGATATTGACGCCTGCATCAGCAAAGCGTGTACTACTTTTGGGATGCTCTTAAAAATATGACAAGTAAACAATATGTCGCTGGGGACTAAAATAAGCAATTTCAATTCAAGTGTAAATTTCAGCCAACATCACCAGAAAACTCGAAGCGTATACCAATAGATATCTCCGGTGCGTTAATCAAACGAAAATAGACATAGAAATTTGACAGAGGAAATAGCTTTGAATCAGGCATTCTGAATCCTGACAATAATAACGCGAAATAATTTTTGGAATTTAATACTAAAAGTGGCAGACCAAGAAAATTAAGCAGAACAGCGGTCGTAGACGAAGCAAGTACCTACTAAAGAACGTGGCCACAATTGAAGAGATTTGCCACAGCTAGGTGATAATAAAACGATTTTATTTCCGTCATATGTCCAACGAATGGAATCATAGAACGATTATGATGAAAGATTCATGTAATGAAATATTTTTAATTTCGTGGTGCCACAATCGAACCCTTTGGTAAAGCCACTTTTAGCAGCAACTTATACCTACCAACGTATCTTTGTAATCATTTTGATGTCTTATGACTTAAATTATTTTATTGAAACTCATTGAAACAACAATTCCTAACTTATCTACTTATTTATCAATCAGTTATATAAAACGAACAAAAAGTTGACAAAACGACGAGAAAATACACTTCTAAAAAATTTATTCACACTTTCTTTAAACTGCAAGTTTTATATCTGCTTCGAAGTTCAAGGAGGTATAACATATATAAAGACTATATCAAAATAATTCTATAAAATCTTGGTTATTTAAAATTTAAACAGAAAAATACGAAACTTAAAGTATAAAAAAAATTTTCACTTGAAAATAAATACAAGAGTAAGATGAAATTTAATTTGCCTAAAGGAATTTCTTCTTTTTTATTTAAACTTATGAAGAAGAATATTTTTTCTCTTAATATCACCTATTTCTTCCCTTCCCTTTCTTCTTCAATGCTCTGCAGTATAGATGTTTTCTTTATTTCAATCTCTCTTCTTAAATGTGACAAAATTTTCTAAAAACACTATACTGAAGTACATTATATTTATTATTATATAATACTATATACTATACACTATATACACAGTACACAGTACACACTATATTATTATTTAAAGTAGTGTAATTGTTAGAAATAAGTACACGTTTAAAAAAGTTTTTTTTTTGATAAAAATAAAAAAAAATAGGTACTTACATAATAAAAGTAGATAGAAATAGGTATATAAAAGATATAAAAGAAAATCTTAATTGATATATCTATGCTAATTGAATTCAATTATGTGAAAGTTTTTCTTTACTTTTCATACATAATTCTTTAAAGTTCTTTAAAATCACCGTAAGTATAATAAAACTGAAACATTTCAACACAACGCGCAATTCTTATAAAAATTATTTTATTTTAAACAACGTAATTTCAACAGCAACAACAACAACATTTCTTATGATTTTTAATTACTTTGTAAAGATATTCTTTAATTGTACCAGAATAAAAGAGAGAAGCGAGGTAATGGTTTATCAATTCAATGAGTAAAATAATATTTGTAATAAAATATTGAAGGATGAAATGGTGATAATAATATGTATAATATATACATATGTATACATACATATACATACATATATACATACATCTGTACACTGAAAAAAAATGCTTTTAGAACAAAATTAACACGATTTCTGGAAATGTGTCGTATTATTCCAAAAATTTTGAAAGGGGGATTGTGAAGTAGATGGTGTACCCGTGTAGGACCTAATGAGTATATTGCATGGATATCTGTTGTTCCTGGTTTTCCAAAAATATATATCTTTAATGGCTTGTCCTTTAAGATCGAAAAGGACATTTGAAACTGTCTTTATAGTTTTGATTACTTTGTATATACACCGTTCAAACTGTTCTAAAGATGTAGGTCCTTAACCCTTAATCGTTCTTGTACGTCATACAGACATCCTCAATTTTTTATTCTCAGTCTCTTGCTATGTTTTAGTCTCTTGCTATGTTCATTAAGCATATGGATAGCCAAAAAATTTTGATTTACATAGCTGAGACGTACAACAATGCATCCTAAAGGTTTTTGATCGAATGAAATCGAATAAAAACGACGCTCTGTTGAAATTTTGCAGTGAACTTTACGGTGCCATAAACGAGTCGAATATAGCAGTTGCTTTATTTATAAATATCACGAAAGCATTTGATATGGTGGACCATATTGTTTTACTAAATAAATTGTATAATGCGGGCTTCAGAGAACTTATGCACAAATTGTTTCGCATCCTATTTAGAAAATTGAAAGCAAAAAGTCCGCATTAAAATCCATGCAAGTTTAGAAAATGTTATTAATATCGGGGTTCCACAAGACTCTGTTTTAGGTCCTATTTTGTTTCTGTTAACTCTTTGTTTTATCAACCATTTAATGGTAAAGTTACGGCCTTTGCCTAAGATGATACTACCCAGACTTATGCAAACAAGAATTATTTTAAGATTTTTAAAAAAATAAATACTCTTGTTAATTTCACAAAATTCTTTTATTCCGACACGTGTTTCGACCTTTCGGTCATAATCATGGATCATAAATGGATACAAAACAAAATATTACAAGCATTAAATACAAAAAAATAAAAAATTTAACCAGGTAAAGATTTACATATTGAAATTGAAAAAAAATTTAAATTTAAAGTGAACTTAGATTACAGGTAACAAATAATAAATTTATTGATAATTGAAAATACAATAATAAATAGAAAAAAAATTTAAATTATTAATTTCTATTTGATTATTAACAATGTTTTGTTTATTTTTTATTGCTTTCTTAATTTCTGATTTCATGATATGATATTTTGTGAAATTAACAAGAGTATTTAATTTTTTAAAAATGTTTATTAAATTTCACCAAGAGTGTACAAGTGAAAGCATAAAAGCTAAATTATTTTAAGACTTTTACTGATATTAATTTTGATTTGAAAGTTATAAGAAGGTGGTTTAAAAGGCACAAATTGGTTATAAGTGGTAAAACCAAATATATGTTGCTTAACCTTTCTGTAACAGTCTGTGAGGATTTGTCTTTTGTATAACATTCTCCGTCTTGCTTGAAAATGCGTCTTCTAAATTTGTCTGAACATGATTTGTCTTTGTCTATTTATGATAGTAAGTTGAGCTGTACTAATTAATTGCTTTATTATTGAACGTGTTGACTGTTTTACTTTGACTTATTTGAGTGTTACTTTGGATGTTAGGTTAAGTTGGAGAGAGCACACCAATTACTTGACTTATTATTTAAATAATGTGATTACGCAGCTTTATCACCTCTGCCAGCACAGTAATTGTTCAATTCTAAAATTAGTTTATAATGGTTGGTTTAAGTCTAAATTAAATTACGGTATCTGTTGTTGGGGTGGTAACAATTTCAATAAAATTGAACTATTGCTTTTCAAACAAAAACATGATATTCGTTAATTATAGTTAATTATAAAACCTCAAGTTTTATTTTGTTTAAGAATTTAGATATACTTCCTTTAAAACATAATATGTATTTTTCAGTTTATACAGAAGTCCTACATGCAAAACTTTTTCAAATACTTCGCTTATGTATATAAAGGCAGCTCATACGTATTTCCTCTTTTAAAAAGCATTATTTATGGTGTTGACAATTCGACATACTTGCTCTATTGTGTTGTGCTGGGCCCTAAGTCCGAACTGAAATTCTGGTATCAACTTACGAACTTCTATTATAGGAAATAGTCTTTTAAGCAGTAATTTTACAAAAACTTGTGAGAGCTCTGGAAGTCTGATTGTGATATAACCAAAAAATGATAATTTTAATATGATTTCGCATTAATATTAATTACCTTGTTTTTCTTTTAGTGTAGCTCTTATTTTTTGGCTTTATGATAAACCAATTTTTATTCTTTGAAATAATCTGAAAATTTTATAATACAAAGAAATTATTTTAATATAATCCCTTATGGAATACACATAACTACCCACGTAACAATTTTATTGCTATAAGACTCTTGCGCACTCTTATAACACTATTATAAACACTCTTATAGCAAGATTAGTGTTAATTTGAATGCTCCGCAATTGCTGCGAAAGGTTATAAATACGTTATAGCACTAGAATGGAGAATCCTATAAGGCACCGGAGCAAGTGCTGTAATATTGTTATAGGATTAGTACACATGTATTAGTGTATATGTTTTTATTTTGAAATGATATTCATTTGAAATAATTTATGTTGTGCGAGAGTGAGAAAGATATTATTTTTATTTTCAAATAATAATTTTATGGAGGGTCTATTTATTTCCTGAGAAAGGGAGATAGATATTAGTTAATAATATAAAAAATGTCTCACTAATAAATAAACTGTTTCGGTCAAAAATAATTGTATTAATATTTATAATTATTGTGACCAAAATGCAAAATTTGGCTGGAAATGAAATTTCATTGACATTTATTATAAAAATACTTCGAAAAAATACATTGTCCTTCAAAAATAATCAATTTTTAAATAAATAAAAGAAAATATATTTTTAAATTGCATCTTTAAAACATTTAATAATGTATGTTAATTAATGCATAACATCAAATTTGATATTTAAATAATTATTCTTTTAAGTAAAAATGATATTTTTGCGAAAAGAATGCAAAATAAAACTTTTCAGTTTTTGTTTATTTAAAAAAAATTTACCTCGTTTGTAGAAAATAATGGCCGTCGCAAAATATTTATCTAAAAGCTACAGTGAGTTTATTAGTAACATTATAGGAATACAGTAAAATAATAACACCACTACTGCTATTCCAGCAATTCTATTCTTATAACAACACTTTAACTCTTAATATAGGATTACGCACTTTTAGATTTATAAAAACATTGCTGTATCACTTACGTCCCATTATAACAACTCCCGCAATTGTTATAAGAACATTCTTATAGCAATATTAATCACATTATTCCCATAAAAACATCATTATAATACCTTTAGTGCTTATCGGGAGTCATATAGAAGTCTTGTAGCACTAATTTTGTTTTTATAACAAAAAAATGTTACGTGGGTAGTATGTTTTTAAATCTGTATATTTTTCTTTGGGATAATGGAAAACCTAAAAGAATTTTATTTTATATTGGTTTGATATCTATTTTTACATTTAACACATTGGCATGTGTAATATAAAACTTTTAAGAAATTTGATTTATTAATTTTAAGGAAGTTAATTATAAATAATTTATTAAATAACATTAAAAGAGACATAATTTTAGAAAATCGAAATCTTGTTCTAAAAATAGGGTATGATTTTTTGGAAAATTTTAAATTTGTTTGTTTTTTTTTAAATTACTTTTTAAATGTTATATAATCTTAATTTATTAATTCATGTTTTTCCAATTCAAGAGTTCCCAACTAATTCTTCACAATTTACATGAGTAGATACCTACTTGTTTCTACGAAAATTGTCTGATTGTGTACACCAGTATATTTCTAAATATAATAAAAATTTAATAATTATAAATTTAGTCGAATTCGAATTGATTAATATAGTGAAGCTTTAGTTTTGTTGTATTTGTTGATTTAAGATAGTTTGTGTATTGTCGCCATTAAATTTGTTATTGTTATGATGAAAATTTTAAGAAACACAAGAAAAATTGCAATAAAATTTATTTCGTTCATCATAACACTACTAGAACTCATCAGTAGGTACTTATAGTGTTAGACTACCTATACAACTCCTATTTTCCTTTTGATTGATTTTATAACTTATTAGAAGATGTCAATAGAACATCTGTTAGTTATAAAAATCTAGGTAATCTAACACTATAAATACCTACTGATGAGTTATAGTAGTGTTATGATGAACGAAACAATTCCTGAAAATAATTTTGTTTGTTAACACAAATAATAATAATATTTATAGATACAATGGTGATATAAAACATCTATGTATCAAGATTGAATATTAATTAATAAATCGAACTTGTTCTTTTTATGAAAAGTAAAATGATGTAAAGGCTTTAAAAAATTTATATTTATATAAATTTATTTATTTATTTATTTTTTTATTTCTTGTTTAGATCAAACAGATTACAATTAGGTCTTAAACTAAAAGAAAAAAAAAATAAAAGAAAAGTAATTAATATTAATTTAACAAAATTATTCTGAACTAAAGTACTCTACAATTTAAAAGAAAAATAGAAGGAAATCGGAAAACTAGAACTACGTATTAACAAATGGTTATTAAGTGTGATAATAAGAAAATGTGTTTTATTATAAAATATTCAATTTCAAGAGAATTGTAGCAGTAAATCCTTTTTAATTTGACTTCCACTTAATGAAAGATCAATGTAGCTTTTATATTTATTGCATAACATAAACACACACAAAAATAACCACAACATGATTTCCTAAAGTATGTCCTGTCAAAATTTGGTTTGATTCTAACAACTCTAGGTCACATTTTTATTACGATTTAGGATAAACTCTTATGTTAGTATTACCTAAAATTATTTTTGTCATAACCGCTTATTTAACTTAAAGTATTTTAAGTATTCATAAAATCTACCTATAGTTATCCATAAAATCTTATAAATTGATAAGAGTTGTTTACAAATTTAGAATATTATTTTCATATTTTTAAATATATTATATTGCGTGCTTAAACGGTTTTTTTTCGGATCTTACAAAAATGTAAGCGTTTTTTTTCAAAATAAAGTTTTTGATTTTTAAATGATTACATAATTTAAGGGATTTTAAAAGACCAAAAACTGGTACAGTCTCGTTAATTTATTTTTAAACTTTTATTAATTTAAACTTTAAAATTGATTTAACTCAAAACATCAATTTCAGACATAATCGATTATGAATTGTTGCCACAAATTGAAGAAATACTTCGAATGTAAAATATATTTTACCAATCAGTTTATTTATGAATTTTCTTGGTGAAAATGGAGAAAAA
Organism: Argyra leucocephala; assembly: GCA_963942445.1. NCBI lineage: Eukaryota > Metazoa > Arthropoda > Insecta > Diptera > Dolichopodidae > Argyra > Argyra leucocephala. The sequence continues at coordinate 121,359,716 of OZ012678.1, forward strand.
CACTCATTATAAATGCTGTTATATCAATGGATTATCCCTCAAAACATAAATAACACTTTCTTTCTCCAATTCTCCAATTACCCAAAATAATTTAAAACAAAGCCCCTTTTTATATTTCATAATTTTTATATTCTAGCATTATTTATGACTTTATGTAAATTCTAGGTGAATTACCAATTTTTACTGAAATACGGAACCGTTACGTATAATTAAAATCAATCATTTTTGCATTCATTTATGACGTATGAATGTTTAAAAAAATAATTATTCTTCTCAACGTTTCTATTTCGTAATTTTTATTATTGTGAATTAATCATCATGAAATCAATTTTCCAACAAATCATGTTCTATTGTTCTCCAATTTGGGGGGACTGTACCAATTCTCATATTGCCAAACTTCAAATAAAACAAAACACTTTATTTTTCTACAAGAAAACTTCATCAAAAGTCAAAAATTAATACTATTGTTTACAAAATCCTACAATTAAATAATAATTTCAACCATAAATTGTAATTTTCTAAAAATACTGTCATAGAAAATCTATATCAGCCGTAGATACATACAGCTTAGTCTTAAGTAGTTTTTAAGTTCGTTATAAGTAGTTTTAAGTTTAAAATAATTGAAATTTACATGTAAGGTTTTTACCATTTTCCTTACAAATTTAGAATTAATAAAATAAAATATTATATTCAAAACTTTCATGTTTCAGTTGTAAAGGTAAATAGAAATAAAAATACCTAATCTCTGTAAAATATATTCTAAACTCTGTCACAAAACAATTATGTAAAATATTAAGGTTAAAAATAAATATTATTTTTATTTTTAAAGATTTCGTAATAATTTAGAATTGTTAATTTTTGTAACGCTATAACAATTCAAATTTTATTTTTTATTGTATAATTTTTTTTAAATGAAAATTTGTAAAAACAAATAAAGACATTGAATAAAAATTCAATACAACAAACATTTTTTTTCACTTAATTACTATTAATAACCAATATTTATCGAAAACGTTATTATAAAATTTGTCTCTAAAATAGGGTTTTACCAAAATTTTGAAGGAAAATCTTACTCTCTTTAAATTTGTTGCGCTTTGATATTTTATTCTAAATTTAAAAAAAATTATTGAGTTGTAAACTTGAAAAGCCTAATTTAACTTATATTTTGCCAGTAAGATGATAATGTTTTATTGTAATGCTTCAGCTGTACGTTTCCATATTGTACCAGTTTCTAAAACCTTTTTTTTTATAAATAAGCTTCAAAAACACGCTTTCCATACAAGCAAGTTGTCATAGGAATATCACTTATGGATAACTGTATCTAATAGTAAACTCGAAACAATTCAAACGATGCAATCAAAAATTGCATATTTATAGGTTTGCCCAGGCTCCTTTTGGTACCTTAAAAATATTAATCTGTATAAAGATTTGAATATATCCTTGAAGTACAGAAGAACTTTAAAATATAGAAACAGATATGCAACTGGACTGGTCCAATACCCTATGCCTTTGACGAAAGGTTTTTAAAGCATTCCTGTAACTAACAGGGTAAAAAAAAAATCAATGGACAAGACCTTCCAAAATTTTCGATTATAAGATTTGATCATAAAGATTACAATTGGTATAAATTATTGTTATATTCACTTAGAAAGACTTATTAAAGACAGTTAAGAGATGAAAAAAAAAAAAATAAGCAACTCACTAAGAATCTACATCCAAACATAGCAATGTTAAGTGGAAATTTTTAAAGTTGATAATATGCAAAACCTTTTACAGAAAATACAAAAGTGTGCTAAAAAAAACTTTTAATCTCAAAAAGTTGTTTCACTTGCTGTTTTAAAAAAGAGCAGATAATAAAAAAGTGTAACTACTTCTAATAACTTAAATAGTTCAGTTTTGGCTATCCTTCAAAATAGTGAATTGCTGCTGTACAATTTACAATTTTGTTATTTAGAATAAGTGGGAACTATTCCTATTATTTTATAAAGCTTGCAAAATCAATATCCGAACTATCAAAATCAATATAAAAATTTCGTTGATATGGAAATTCAAAAATTAAATGCTCTTCAATTTTGGGATTCAAATTATCTGTTAAACAGAGGATAGTATAACCCACAATTATTTTTAATCAGTAATATTTATCAAATTTTTGCATTTACATAACTATATTATATTTTCTATATTAACTGGGCCGATACTATTAAATACCTAGGCATTACCTTAGATAAAAGGCTAACCTTTCAAAAGCAAACTTCTATCCCTATTGATAAAATTAACAAATGTACTCGCATGTTGTATCTCCTTATTAACAGAAAATCAATCTTATCCACAGAAAACAAATTGATACTTATTAAGGAAATTTTTAAACCAATAATGTTATATGCGGCACCAGTCTGGGGAGATTGTGCAGCTCAAAAAATTCAATTCAAAAGTCATATCAAAAAATTGCAAATTGCGCAAAATAAACTTTTGAAACTTGTATTCAATCTTCCCAGATGATTCAACCAAAAAGCTGCAGGATAAAGCCAGCATGAATACAATTTTAGAAAAAATAAGTTATTTAACTGTAAAGTTCCACTCGGAACTGTTCATGTCAGAAAATCCTCTGATCAGAAATTTAAATTAAGTTAAAAAAATTAAGCTAGTTTAGTTCTTAAGTATAGGTTTTACTGTAGGTAGGTTTTACTGTTTAAGTTAGCGTTAAGTTTTACAAAACAAAAATTCAAAAAGGTTTTTCATCCCCAATTTTCCTTTAAATTTATACTAGTAAACTCGAAAATTTCTAAATAAAAATAAAAAAATACAAATTAACTGTAGTAAAGATAATTATATATCTGTATCTAAGTAAATAAATGGAACATAATAAATAAAATAAAATAAAAATAAAATAAAATTATATTTTCTATGTTCCAAAAAATTGTATATTTTACCTTTATGTTGTTTAATAAACTTAAAATTATTTAAAGTTCAATACAGTTTCACAACTGTCAAAACCTTCTATATTATATTTTCATATTGCATAAATCGCATGACTGCATGTTAGCAGATTTTATTATAATACCCATGGATTCTGGACTGAATAAATCAAATTATTGAAATGACGTCCTTATCTTTTCAAAATTAATAGACTCTACCATTTTGCTTTAAAGTTTCATTTTTCAAAAAAAAATAACTGGATTTCAATATTTATTTAAAATATTTAAAAATAAAAATGCAAACATTTTTCAAAAAGATCGCAAAGTTTCAGTTTTTCATACTATACAGGTAGGTTTGTTAGGTATATACCTATATTATATTATAAACATTTTCACTACCTTAAAGACAAATTTTAATAAACTTTAAAACTTTAATTAAATTTTTTTTTAAAAAAAAAATTCCACTTTGAATGAAATGAAACTTTTTTTTTAATAAAAAAAAAAAAAATACACAAATTAAAAAAAAATAAAAACAGAAAAATAAATAAATTAAAAACTTTTCTCTTAATTTTAATCATCTCTTCAGTCTGTATAATTCTCACCATCTTAAAATTCTTTAAATTTTTATTTTTATTTTGTTTTGTTATTTTTTTTATTTTGTAAATTAAAAATATTAACAAAGTTTTTTTTTTTGTAATTAATTCCTAATAACTTGACACTCAGTTTAAGAAGTTGGTCTGATATTTTTTTTTGTTTTTGGTCTTCAAAGATTGTGGTTTTGCTATAATCAGGTGGCATGAAATTTAAGATATTCAAAATATAATTTTGAAGTACCTAGTTTTTTTTTTAAAGACGTAGAAGAATTTTTTAAAGATTAAAAAAAAATTATCCTTTTCAAAATTGAAATATTCTCTGTTCTATACGCTATTTGAAAAAATTCTAATCCAAGGACATCAGAGATAATTGCATTAAATAAGATTTGAATTTTTTTTATTATTTTTCTTCTTTTTTTTTCATTTAATTTTGTTTCACAGCAGTTTGAAAAACAAGTAAAATTTTGCTAATTAATTTTAAATTTTTTGAAACATTTCCGTTTCATTCTCATTAATTTTTGGCGAGTACCGAATATGAAGCTGTCAAGTATAACATATTTGATAAAAATAAAATCTCCAATTTAAATTTTTCTATTAAAAAGCTAAACAAAAAAATATTTTTTTAAAAAGTAGCTAATATTCAAGTAGATTTAAACTTGAAATTAAAACTAGTTATCCAAGCGCGATAACAAGTTAGAAGCTCGTAGTGTGAAAATGGTATTATACTCGTAATATGAATGCAGTTCCAAAATCATAATAAAATAAAATAAGGAAAAAAAAATTTTTTTTTAGAAATATTTGCCTTCAATTTAAGCGTACTAAAACTACAAAAATAAACTTTAGAATCGCAGCTTGATATAATGTTTTCATAGCAAGTTATGATTGTAATTACGGAAAAAGCAAATTAGCCGAAATTCTAGGAAGTCTTGAGATGAGATTAAGAGATTTGGTAAAAAATTCGGCTAATTTGCTTTTTCCGTAATTACAATCATAACTTGCTTTGAAAACCTTATATCAAGCTACGATTCTAAAGTTTATTTTTGAAGTTTTAGTACGCTTAAATTGAAGGCAAATATTTCTAAAAAAAATTTTTTTTTTTCCTTATTTTATTTTCGACTTTTTAGTGAAAATATTTTTTTAATGAAAAATAATATATTTTTAAAGAACAACACATATAATCAAATGGCACTAAAATTCACTCTAATGCAATTTGGTTATTATTGCTCATACTTCAAATGTGTAATTATATTTTATATTACTGTAACAAATTTTATAAAAATATGTAGGTAGGTATATTTTAAAAAAAATTTTGGAGATTTTTGATTAGATACCTTTGAATTTTTTAATTTACGTATTAAAGAATTTTCACCAATAAAAAATTATGCACTTTATAAAAAGAAATCCTGTTAAATACAAAAAATATTTGACGTAAAATCGTAGATAAAATCTGAGAAAAAGTCTGAAATGTAAACACTCATCCGACTTTATCTACGATAAAATTCGATTTTGTCCGACGTGTAAACGCTGCCGAAGCATAAATTGGCATATAAAAGTATAATATATACATGCATAAATCGAAATTGAACTTTTTTACATTCGAGAAGAGTAATTTCTAACTGAGTGGTAGATAACTGATACTTGATAGGTTCAAATTTTGTTTTCTTCCATAAATAATGTTTGCATTTTATTTTCAATTAAACTAAGCCATATGATTATGTATGTAACAAATGCAAGCCCTATATGACACATGTACGTACATTTACTTAGTGAGAGAATGAGAAATAATAAAAGAAACCAAATTAAAAACACAAAAAAAATGTAATGAAAATGTTGATTGAAAATAATTGAAACTGAATAATAATAGAAAATGATTGAAATATAATGATAATGATTTGTATTGCACACATTTATTTTGTATTACTTTTCTGTTTTTGTTTTTTTTTGCTTCTTTACACCATAGAAAGGTCAATAAATATAGTGAATTTAAAGAGAAACCAAATTTTAACTTTATCAAATATCCATATTTCATTATTAGTACACACACATATGTAAATTTCACCTTAGTTGAATGCAAAGAATATCTATAATCTATATTAACAAGAATACGCACTCCCATTTTACGACAATCTAATTTTTAAGAAATATCAAACCGAGCAAAATATCATTAGTTAAAAGAGGTAAAATTTACATTTACCAAATTTATTATGAGAGAGAAAAGGTACAAAATAGATGTTTGCTGTTTGCTTTATACTCTAAAATAATTTTGCGTTCTCATTATTCTCCTATGGATTTGTTTCCGTTCCCTCCCATTATTTATATGAGGCAGGGTGGCAAAAAATGTTAGTTCTAATTTAGTTTGTTCCCTTATACTATGATTAATTCTGATATTTTATTATTTCAATATTTGCATTTTAAACATTATTATTTTCTTATATACCTATTAAAAATATTAAATTATAATTACATTACAATAATATAAAATATTATTAATATTTTTGTCAGTAATAATTTGGAGCTACAAACATTATTATTTTTTATTAATTATATTAGTAAACCTAAATATTTATTATATTGGTATACGATTATAAAATAATACTGAGGACAACATCTATTTACAAATCACAGAATTTAAAGAATATGATAACGCTGTTTTAGTTAGGTCTCCTAAAAATCTTATGCATAGTTGATACAATTTAGAAAATAATATTGTTAAATATTTCAACGAAATTTTTGTCGAAAATATTTTTCAAAATTATAAACTTTATTTATTTAATTTCAGCCAATTTTTTTGTTACTCTCTTTTGTTTACTATATTTTTTCTTTTTCTTACAAGTAAAATTCTTATTATGTCTATTTCTGACAATGTTTATCAAATTTGTATATGAAATTGTGTGCAAACAAATGAATGCACACATGAGTTCATACTCTTTTTATGGATATACTTTGGTTAAATGGTTATTGAAATGGGTATTTTGTTGAATTGAAGCAAATTGAAACAAACATATAAAGCCCAAGGCAAGTTAATTAAGGCAAATATAATAATAATGACTTACACAATTAGTACAACAATTTAAATCGTGATTGAAATTTCACTTTATATGTGCAGTATTGTGTGAATCGGTACACATTATACAACACTCAATATGCAATTGATTATCGGTAGTAAAAAGGGTACAAAACAACTTTATAGACGTTGAAATAATTTATATAAATTTTAATTTATGAAATGTAAACTGTAAATTAAATAATATTAATTATTAGAGCTGTGATTTTTAGCCAAATACATATTTTTTGTCGTTCAAGTTTAGATGTTGGAATAAATATACAAATATGTTTCATTAAATTCTGATTCACTTTGCATCAATTTTTTGTTTACCTTTTCTACCTATTTGAGGTAGAACAAGTGTTTTCACCTTTTTTCACTTTTTTTACTTTTTTCACTTTTTTTGCTCTTTTTGGAGCTTATTTTACCTTTTTTAAACATTTTTCACTCTTTTCACCTAAATTAATATTTTTATAAGTTTGAAATTTTGAATTTAAAAATTAATATTATGGCAATACTTTTTTTGTTGACTTCGTCTTTAATTTTTTTTTGACAGCTTGAATTGTTGTGTATAATCAAATAAAATTAGTGTCAGGGTCAGTTTCAGCTTTTTGTTTGTTTTGTTTTTGATTGGGCATAATTGATTGAAATAATTGTATAAATGTAGGTTGATTTATATGAAAACAAAATCAAATTTCTAATGGTATTTGTCTTGGTCTTATATAACTGCAGCTTTTTAAAATGCCAAATCTTCTAAAAAAATTCTATTGCAACAATTTGCATAAAATATAGCGATTTTAAAACTGATGGTTCCATGCTATTTTGCAAAAAATGCTATAGTTCTATTGTGGCTGACAAGATATAACAGGTTGAGCAACATATTACCAGCGCTAAACATAAATTAAACGTTGAAAAATTTAATTCGCAAAATTAAAAATTTTCTCTCTTAAGTTTTAAATGAAAATAATACTCAACAAAAAATTTGTATGGATTTTTGTGATACAAAATGTTTATTACTTCATAAATTAACAATTCGACGTTTCTCAAAATTTTTCCAAAAATATACAAATTTTAAAATGCCAGATCAAACAACACTTCCAAAAAATTATATAAAACGTTAATATGATGAAACTCTTAGCAAAATACAAAATGAAGACAAACAACAAAAATGCTATATATCTATTGATTAGACCACATATTATGTACGTAACCAATGTTATACTGGGCATTTTAAGTTCTAATGTTTCAGAAAGTAAAAAAAGATTTATGTTAAACGTATGTGGAACTAGAAAAAACTAATCATTCAACAATAGCTCGTCTTTTTGACCATTCAGTAAAACTATTAGTTGGTTGCACCAAGTTTGCGAAAAAAATTAGAGAAATGTTCCCCAAAGTAGATCGGCTTATTGCGTTATAGTGAAAAAAACTTTTTTAAAGCACCATCAAGGGTACAAATTCTGAGATATTTGTATCCAAATTTAAAATTGCCTCGCCAGTAGTAACTCGATGGGTAGATGGTTTGTAGCAATGGTATACTATCATGAAAAGATTGAGAAAATTTAAGTTGTTGTAAACAAAATTTTTGACAGCTTCACTGAAAAATGTGCTCAGCTGCGCTTAGAAATGTGCTAGAATTGTTTTTTAATGAAACGTCTGTATTGAAAAATAAAGTAACACTTGTTTCAACTAATCATGGATTTATAATTTCTTCAATAAAAAAGTTGAAAACTGTTAGTCTACCACTTTCTTCTCAAATATCAATAATCGAAAAAGTTGTTGAACACTTGGAAAATGTAGAAGGTTTGTTTGGAACAGAAATTAAAACAAAGTTTTACGATTTATTAAAAAATTAATTTTGATGATTTGAAAACAATTTCGAGTATTTTAAATGGAAATTTTGAAATTCCAGAGAGATATACAAACTCTGAAATGCAGACTTTTAAATTTGCCCCAATAGTTTCAGTTGTAGTTGAACGAACATTTTCGATGTATAAAAGTGTGGTAAGGTGTAATAGACAAAGCTTTATTTTCAAAAATTTGCATCAGCACTTCCTGATTTACTGTAACGAGGCCTTATGTCAAAATTATTAAGAATATTAATTTTTTTAAATGTTATACTTTAACATTAATTTTATTTTTTTCTTGTATTATAAAAAATTATAACCTTTTTTGGTACCTAAAATGATTTTTTCTAAACATATTTTAGGTACCTGAACTCGATTTTTTAGTACATAAAAATCACAACCCAAAATGTTCAATTTTTTGTTCAAGAAATACCATGGCAATTGATATGATATACTGCTTCGAAAACTGTATAAACCTGTACAAAACCTGTACCTGATCCACTAACATACGTACGTCTAATATCTATACTCTACGAATAAATCTAACACTGTGATTCAATTATCAAAATATAAAACTATAATTCTAATGTAGATCAAGGTAGCGAATTTCATTAACATAAATAAATTTCAAAAACATAATTTTAAAAATTTACTTGTTGATTAAATGATTTTTTTTTTTTTATTACTCATTTTATATTATTTACCAAAAACTAAAAATTATCTAGTATTACAAAAATTACATTAGTGTTGTAAAACTTTAAAAAAATTTTATTAAACGACTATACACCTAAAAAATATTGTATGTATCGATAATTCTAATTATTATTAGATTATAAAAACTACACGATAACTTTATCAATTTTCTATCGTAATTTACAAAATCGACTTTAACATTCACATAATATGCTTGCTCATAAATAATTGTTCGTATTTATATCCTTTTCGATATTTTCTTTATACTTTTTTTTTGTATTGCAATTAAAGTTTCGTTTCATACAATCACAAAAAAAAAAATGTCGACTGACGCCAATAAAATTATTTTAGAACTGTCAACAGAGTATATAAAACACGTCATACACTAATACTATAATAGATATTATAACTAATGGATTTTATTTTTTTGATTTTTGATTTTAATTGCTTATCCAGACTATTACCGTTTATCTTATTTTGTTGTTACTGTTGATTTCCACAAAGCAACAGAGGAAAAAAAAATAAGGAAAAACTAATTTTAAGCGGGTGGTCAGTTTTATGCTATAAGACTTCCAAAATAATTTGCTTTGGATTTATAAAAGTAAAAGTTTTTACCCTTATTTATTATTTTATCAATTCGATACAGGAGTGAAATGTCTCAGTTTTACTATTATACATTTTTGTTATATCGGAATAAATTAGAAGTTCTGAAATAGCAATTTTGAACAAAAAACCAATAATAGAATAATGGTGAATAGGGAAAAGATGTTAAGAAAAATTAGTAAAGTTTTCTTCCAAACTATTATAGAGTATTTTTAGTATAATTTTTATTACTTTTTTTTTGTTTTGGTTTTCCTGGAGGAATTACAGTAGACATAAGACATATTTCAGTAGTGATGATGGTACTTTTTTTATTTATATTTATATTTTTTGTTTTGATTTTATAAGCGACCACGAAATGTTTGAACCCTAGTTGAATTTAAGTAGCAAAATCCATGTGATAATGCTCTATGTACATGTATTATATATATATATGTATAATGTACTTGTATATTATATATTTTGATATGACAAGTCATAAATAGTTTTTTGAATTACAAAATAAAACCTTTAACTTTATCCTGTTGCATTCAAAATGGACTCTATAGTTTTTTGTTTGTAATTCGTAGTTTTGTCGTACAGTGGGAAATTTATGTACTCACTATATATAATTATAATAAGAGATATAATCAAAATTCAGTAATTTTATTCACAATCATCTGGTTGTTACTACAGCTCGGTGTCAGCCTATAACTTTCCTCCACTCATCTCTATTTGGGGAAACATTTCTTCAACTATATGCACTCTTGTCCGTTGTTCTAGACTTCGTCTAACCATCTTGTACTTGTTCTACCTCTTGTTGTAGTGTTGTCATGAACCTAATTATTTTGACAATTATATAGAAAAGGAGTTGGCTATAAATAATAATCTAAATAAACTAATGAAATGTTGATATTGCAGTTTTATGCAATTCAAAATGCAAGATACAAGAGTTCGGAGATGAAAATTATTAAAGGCAATATTTCAAATCCAAAAAACTGTTGAAATATCTGGCACAAATTTTTTTGAAGTTCGGCATAATTTTTGATTGTTAAAACCGGCAAAGGTGTAATTCATTATCAAAAGTGTAAGCTTAAGATGTAAAATGTTTTAAAATCCTGCTGATACCTAATATATTGTAAAACATTTTGAAAATAAAAAAGTGCGCTTTTATTGGACACAAATATTGGAAATAATGCACATAAAAGGTCACGTTTACATAGAACTCTCCACCGTTAAGAACAAAAATGTAAAGCTATAGGAAAATGTTAGCATACCTTAAAATCGAAAATTATTCAACACAAAGTTGAATACAACGTTCACATGATCTTTAATGTCTACAAAAGCTCACGAAAGCTTGAGACATTGACTCCATGGTTACAATTGTTGTTGACAATGTCCCCGCGGCCGATTTGATAGATATTTGGGCTTACAAACATTTTTTAAAAACGGTGTCATCGTAAATGTCTTAAAAAAAACTTCAACCTTATACAATATAAAAAAAACTAAGTTGTCAATTTCATCCGAAAAATAAGTTGCCAACATTGTGTAATAAGAGCTTTCTGAGACATTGTGTTTTAATTACTTTGTGATCAAGCAAAATAAACATACAGTTTTTATTAACACTATACAAGATTGGGTTTTTAAAATTTTTTGTAAACCCAAATACCTGTCAAACCGGTCGTGGACACATCGTCAACAACAATTGTGATCATGTAGACAATATCTCAAGCTTTTGTGAGCTTTTGTATACATTTAAGATCACATTAATGTTGTATTCAACATTCAGAAACCTCTCATTTAACAATGTTGCCAACTTATTTTATGAATATGACAACTTAGTTTTTTTGCATTATATTGGGTTGAACTTTCTTTTTAGGTTATTTACGATGTCACCGATACTTTCAAAAGAGCACAAAGCAAATTTAGATATTTTGAAAACAAATTGAACGACAACCCCAGTCAAGCTCCAAAAAACTGTATATTACAGTGACATAACACATAAAAATTATATGTAGTCCTGTAAATCATTTAAGCAAAAATGTATAACAATAAAGACATATCTTGAGCAACTTTCATAAGAACATCAAAAATTTAATGAGAATTTTATCCATTGGTGAGTTTTGTACAAAATTGCCAAGAGATAGGAACGAATAGCAATAAAGTTTCTAGGATTTAATAAAATGAAATGGTTAACATCCAGTGGTGGCTCTATGGTAGCACCGCAGAGATGTAGAGATGACGGCTTTTGTATAAATATTCTTAATATAATTCAACCTCAGTTATTTATGAATCCAGCATATATTATTATTTTTTATCTAAACCTGGTGACTCAACTTTTAGAGTTCATTTTAAGTTATTCTAAAAAATATTGTTTTTTTTTTTTATTTGTAATAAACCAAAGAATAAGATAATTGCGATCCTAGTTTACTTACCGCTTAGTTGGGATTGAACAGGATAAAATAAGATTGGGAAAATAATATAAGATAGCTATGTTAATAGTAAGTTGATTTTCTTTAATTTTTTTCAAATTGTGTATTAAATGTGGAAACACATCAAAAGAAACATAATTCTATGTTCTTATATTTAATTTCTACAATCTACTTTATCAAATGTTGATTTTGGCAGTGTATGGATGGGCAATTAAGGCATTTTTTGTTTCACGTTCGATTTATTTAAGAGTAAGAAACAGTACATTTTTCTGCTGAGCATGGGTTTACATTTACGTAGTGTCTATAAAATAGATAAGTCCCACAACTACACGGCAATATCCATCAAAATATAAAACTATAATTCTAATGTAGATCAAGGTGGTGAATTTCATTACAAGCATTTCAAAAACATAATTTTAAAAATTTACTTGTTGATTAAATGATTTTTTTTTTTTTTATTACTCATTTTTTATTATTTACCAAAAACTAAAAATTATCTAGTATTACAAAAATTACATTAGTGTTGTAAAACTTTAAAAAAGTTTTATTAAACGACTATACACCTAAAAAATATTGTATGTATCGATAATTCTAATTATTATTAGATTATAAAAACTACACGATAACTTTATAAATTTTCTATCGTAATTTACAAAATCGACTTTAACATTCACATAATATGCTTGCTCATCAATCTACTTTATCAAATGTTGATTTTGGCAGTGTATGAATGGGCAATTAAGGCATTTTTGTTTCACGTTCGATTTATTTAAGAGTAAGAAACAGTATATTTTTCTGCTGAGCATGGGTTTACATTTACGTAGTGTCTATAAAATAGATAAGTCCCACAACTACACGGCAATATCCAAGACAGATAGGCATGTAGTTACATTTTTATCGCAAATTATCCAAATAGCATAATTCTGAATACTGCACTAAGGCTGCAAGGGAAAGAGTCACCCCAAATGTTAGAAGTACATTACATATTTTGCGTTTAAATGATTTATATAGATATTAAAGACTTTCGAAGATGAAAAAAATAGTCTTACATCGACTTAGATATCGCGCTGTTACTGTCGCGATATAAAAAAATTGATCGATCAAAATGATTTTTTGATTCACAAGTTTAAGTAATCCGTGTTTTGTTTTGGAAAAGTGATAAAGTTCAAATGATTAAAGTTTACCTGAAATATCACAGACACTCTCCGAATTTTATTTGCGTAAAATTTCCAAAAGTCATGAATTCCAAAATTTTTCGATGCTAATGTGATGAATTGAAATACTCATTGATTTCGAAAGTGATCACCAATTAATTTGAGACAAGTGATTTTTTCGCAGTTTTTTGTACGTTGTTACGTTTGTACAAAATAAAATCATATCGATGTCGTAAATTGCTGATGATGATGTAATGATAGCATCGAAATACATACAATATAATAAAAAATAAAAAAGTTTTATAAATAAATAAATAAATAAAAATTAAAGTAAAAATAAGGTGTTTTATTAAATAAAATTAATGAAAGAAATTTCTTTTAAACTTAATTTAAAATAAAATCAGTTGTCAAAAATTTCAAAAATGAGTGATAGAAAACAGGTAAAAAAAAAATTTTGGAGTAATGAAATAGTAAAATAATATGAAAATTAATTATAAAACATGAAAGAGTTTACTGTTGCAAAAATTCAAAAACTTCAATGACAACAATTCCTTTAATTGCATATGATTGTCACTTGCAAATGAAAATGATTGACATGATCGTCAAATTATTGACATTCTGGCAAAATTACTTAGTTTAGAGTTTTTAACTGGTTAAATTCAAATCTGCTTTCTTTTTTTGCCTAAGTCAGCAATCTTAATCCAATCATGTTAACCATTATTAGTTTTTTGTGGCCAATTTCAGCAATTGAAGCATTAGATGAACAGATAAATTCAAAGAATTCCATCAAAGTACCTACTGTCATCTACAAAAATGTTGATCAAATTGGAGATTACTTAAAGTATTGATATTATGATTTGGTAACAACTCAAATAAAATGGAACTACTCTATTTAAGAAGGTTCAGTTCCAGACAATAGTAGAAGTTTTCCACATTTAAAGCGTTGATAAGCCAGAAATTTGATAAAGAAATATTCGAAAAAATATAGAACAAACATTAATGTAGTAATAATTTCATTACTGTACTCAATGCACGAAGAGTTAATTCTACTTAAGTTACTGTCAAGAAAGGCAGGATTGATGAAAATCAAAAAGTAAGTGAAAAACAGATCCTTTTTTCTACAAATATGAAGCCATCTACCAAAACATGATTTTTGAATAGCTTTAAAAGAAAATTTTCAATCAACTTAAAAAATACTTACCCCCGATTACATCGTAAATGTCTTTAAAAAATACTTCAATCTGATACAAGGTAAAAAAAAACTAAGTTGTCAATTTTATCCGTAAAATAAGTTTGGAACATTGTGTAATGAGAGCTTTCTGAGACATTGTGTTTTAATTCATTTGTGATCAAGCAAAATGAACAGACCGTTTTTATTAACACTGTACAACATTGGGTTTTTAAATATTTTTGTAAACTCAAATACCTGTCAAACCGGTCGCGGAGACAACGTCAACAACAATTATGATCATGTAGGCAATGTCTTAAGCTTTTGTGAGCTTTTCTAGTTTTGTAAGATCATGTGGACGTTGTAGTCAACTTTGTATTGATACATTTGCTAGTAAAGCTGCTTGTCATACTCGATCAAATACTTTTGAAATATACCAAAATATGCACACATATAAGCCAACAATATCAGTTGCACAAGAACTATGAAAGCTAAAATTGAGTTTTTCATATAGACAAGTCACCAGGTTACCGATAAACCAATCCGATCTTAAACTATCTTTTCTTCCTGTATTTGAACCCCATAAGTATTTTTTTAAATGCCTACGTTCAATTTAGGCTTTCTGGTAATATTTATTTATATATCAATTATTATTCTATGTCATAAGTTTACGACAACTCATACAACGCTACCAGAATACAATTTTTATTTTTATTTTAGTTTGTAACTGTTTTATTTTATTTTTTATGTACATAATAATACATGAATTATCCTTATACATTGAGTCCTTTAGCCTTAATTTTTATTTTGTTATTATTTTTTACTTGTTGTTAGAGAAAAACAAAAAAAAAAAAAAAACTAACTGTAGAATGACAATATTAATGGTTTTGATGTCAAAGATTATTATCATTTGACAGACAGGAAGTTGATTTTTATGTAATTGAAAATACATACAAACAAAATGTAACAACGTTTTAGGCAATAATAAAAAAAAAAAGAAGAATATAATAATAAAAAATATAAACATTTTTTTTTTTTTGTTTTTCTTTGTATTTGTTTATTTATTTATTTATTTATATATTTTGAAAAGTAAATGCAATGTCATAAGACTAAAATATTCATAAATAAAGTTTGATATTCCTGTGTATAGAATTCAATTATAAATGAAATTAGAATTGGAAAATTGTTCTTCAATAATTTTTGTGTATTTTTTTTTTTGTATTTTTGAACAGAATAAAATCAAATAATATTGATAAAAATCTAAAATAAATTTTAGAAGAATAGATATTACAAAGTTAAATAAATTAGGAAGAAAAAAAAACACGAATTTCCAATGTCGTGATTTTATTTATACAATATAACGTATTGTATATTAATATTGATTTCAAATTATGGAACATTAAATACCTACGAAAATTGAATATTCACTTTAAAAGAAATTATACAACATTGTAAATAGAATTGAAAATAGTACACCCTTATAAGTAATGTTATACGACATGATAGTTTAGCTGAATTATTAGCTCATAACGGGCTTAACATAAAAATAAACAAATGAACAAATGAAATAAATTAATTTTGGTAACAATGGCGAATGTCGATTAATTCAAAGCAAACATCAATATCGAGGGCTTAAAAAATAATTAAAGCAAGGAATCAATAACGAAGGTATATTAGCTAACGACAAATATCTATCGTACAGATCTATTTTATGCAATTGCGAAAATCTATTGGTCATGATTTAATTTTTCAATTTGATATACTCTTTAAAAGTTCATTACAAACACTTAATAGAATATGGAATTTTTAGAATTTAAAATAATATAAAATTATGTTCGAATCCAGTAGTCAAAGAATAATTGAAAAATTATATGGAGTAATAAATATATAAATAGCAATGAATAAATACGGCACAACAAGAGGTGAAAACAAACATCAGCTACAACTTGTTGAGTTCTGTAGCGGTTAAATGAAAGGATTGTAAGTAAAAGCTTAATGCGAAAAAAATTAAGTACCTACATGATTGTTCGTAACACATTGATATGCAATACAATTCTGTTTGTAGATGGATAAAGCCAATTCAGAATTAAGAGAATAATATATTTGGAATGGTAATTAAATGAGCAATGGTATATCTTTTAAAATAAAAAAAAATTAAAATTAAGATAGAAAAAGAAGTGTTCATAAAATAAAAAAATACTCCGTACCAACAATTAACGCAAAATACAAACCAACGTTCTTGAGAAGAAGAATGTCGTTATTTAAAAATGCATAAAATCTTAAATTCGAGTTTCGGCTGATAAAAGTCAAATTGTAATAATTTTAAATAAATCCCGCAACGGATAAAGCAAACGAAAAAGACGAAGATAGACTTAAATTAACCTAAAATAAAGTACGTTGGAAAGTCACTACGGAATATATTTTCATAAAAATAAAAATAGAAGAAAAATAAGTACAATTTTTATTATAATTACCGTTTTAACTAAAAATTTTTTTGCACAACAGTCTCTTGAATGTTTTTATATTTAAAATTATAGTCTTTCATATTTAATTACTAATTTTTTCCATACTACTCACAATGTACCAAATTTACCATTGCCTTTATTATTGCCAATCTAAGAGGTTTCGTTGTTGTGTTATCTACAGCTCTCACCTAGAAATAAACTTTTTTCATTCAAAATATATAACAAAAATAATTAAATTTTATTTGTTAACTAAATTTACAAAAAATGTTTTTACACTACGATAACAATATCAACAATCTACAACTTAAACTACAATATTTCTTTGTCAACAATGTTTCGTGTTTTTCCTGATAGAGTATAAACAGACCCGTTCCTTGGTAAACATCCTACAAATAGTGTTGTCCATGAGAGAAACAGTTTTTCTCAGTTGCAGATCAAAAAAATTGGTAGTTTGTCTATAATGAATTTGACAAAACTTAATCGCAGCGGAAATTGTAAGCGTTTAAACTAAAACGGAAATTCTGATGATATTAGCGATATTCTAAGCTTAAAGATATGTTCGCCTTTTTTACGACCAATTTGAATTTATGCTTCAATGATGATGCAACGTTTTAATTATTAATTTAGTACCATTGCATAGTTTTGGCTCCTTCAAATCTAGTAGAAGCATAGAACTGAATTAAAAACAGCTGCATATCGAATAGTAAATACATATATCTCCAAGAATACTCTGCAGTAGTTGCTGATTAATAATATGAACTGTCATATTTTTGGAGCTAATCCACGTAGCCATCATTCCACTTAGTCATGTAAAATTTGTATACTGATTCCTAAAATTGTGAAGTACTTTTTCAGCCAACTCTTCAATACTTTGTATGGTTGAACTGAGTATTGCTGTTTCAATTTCGACATTTAGGTGCCTATTATGTATTTCGATCGACTTTCATCGAATCGTTCATCGTTACCGTTAGAGTTATTCGATTGTAATCGTTAGTGCCATTATGTATTTCGATGAAAATTTAATCGAAAGAGTTTAAAAATGCTGCCATTGTAAAATTCAAATCTACGATGAAAATGATATATGTTTGATTCTTTGACTGTCAAATTCAGATTATTATACAAAAAAATCTACGATGAATATACAAAAAAAAAAAACAAAACAATAGTGTTATAACTATTTGAAATTTTTAAGTTAAAGTTGAAAGTGTTTAAATAAAATAAAAATTATTAAATTAAAAGTTTTTATAAATAAAATGATTTTAGCAGAGTTAAATTTTTCAGTTTCTGATAGTGCTGAAAAACTCTATCAAATTGCAGAGTTAAAAAACAAGCCATCATATAGTCGGGATTATTTCAATCCACTGGATATGGATTTGGAATGTTATACGTATATAATTATACATGAAATTGATGAGTTATTATCTACAAAACTTAATTTGATTACAGCTAATTACTTAGTTTTGATCAAAATTTCCTGTTAAACAACATTGCTTTTATGGATTTATTAGAAAAATTAGGGTTAATACTAAAATAGCCAATAAGTAACACGTCGATTCCAAATATAATTAAATTGGTCAGCGTATTAAGATTATGTGGGTTTATACCAAGGAAATGATTTGCAGCGTAGGAAATGATTTTCATGTCAGACTAGCAGAGCTAATTTTTTCTGTTATGCTTAAGGAAGTTTCATTTGAAATTTGCAGTTTATACTAATGTCCAAAATGGATCAAATTCTATTATGCACTAGAGGAAAACAGTCATACAAACATTATTCTTATGATTAAAGTAGAATTACTGAAATAATTTATATACTTTCATATTGCACTTTATTTGTAACTGGCCTTTCATTCCTATTAAAATTTATTTCAATACAAAATAATTATGAAGAATAAAGTAAAATACATACTAACATTTCAACTTTTAAATTTATTTTTATTCCAAAAAATATCGCAAATATAAAACAAACACCAGGTGTCTAAGCGTCACTCTTTTATTTTATCTTTTCAATTGAAATAATTTGTACAAAATCTCTCTTTCGATGTCTCTTTCGTGATAAAATTTTACATCGATAAACTTTATCGTTTTCGTCCACAATTTCTGAACGATATCGAAATACATAATGGCAATTTTGCATTTTGATAATCGTTATGGAAATACATAATAGGCACACCTTAAGTCTACTGAAGTTTTTCCTTCAGCAATGATATATGTATCTGTTAAAATTAAAAAAATTAATATTAGGATACAAAAAGAGGTGTTCATAAAATGACAAAAAATGCTCTGCACCAACAATTTACGCAAAATATTGACCAGCGTTCTTGAGAAGCAAAATGTCGTTATTTAAAAATGTACTTCAGTGTTTCTGTGAAATTTTTCCTTCACCAAGCTGTATTAAATTCCTTACCTTTTTGGTAAATATTATTATTTTAAAGCATGTTTGTTTATGATTTTTAAAAATTTTTTAAAAAAGTTTTTTTGGTTATTGAAAGTTATCAAATTCCCATTTTGTTTGATTATTTTTATATAAGTAAGTATTTTTTTTTTTATTTTTTATTAACGTTAATTTGTTTTGTCAAACGAAAACTATCTTGTATATTCTCGATTTTTTCAATTTATCAATTGGGTCTTTATTTTTTAAATAAGTAAATGGAAGTAACTATTCCAATTGCAAATAGTTTTGAATTGATCGGCTCTTCTCCTATACACTATATCTAACCCATGTTTTTAAGAGAGAGGGAGAGAAATCACATTAAATTCCAATTGTACTGTTGACCAGTTAGTTGTTGATCAGTGAGCAGTTTGGTCAGGGAATTCCATAAAGTTCTTCAGCGTTTACTGAGTAAGCTAAGATAAGTGGATATAATACTGACAGTGCATGCGACAAATTCAACTTTAAATTAATTTTTTTTATATAAATTATAATCATTTTCCCCAAAAAATTGTCTTATCAAAAAATTTAGATATTTAACAGTAATTTGGTTAAGACATAAATATAAATTTAAAACTTTTTTAATTCATGATTTTAAAAAATTAGCAACAAGAAATTTTTGTCTCTAATACTGACAGGCGTAAAAATTGTTGAGTCTATTACTGACAGTTTTGATTCCTAATACTGACATATGCATAATAATGTAGTTTCTAATAGCGTTATAGATATTAAATAATAAATATAGATATAAATATATATTAAATATATTTGATGAAATAAAATCAAAAATATAACTCTTAATTCTGGCAACTCGTCTTAGGCAACTGGTAATTCACAGGAATTGGTATAATTAACACGCTGGGTGACGTAGTAAGTAGAGCGCCTGCCTTTCAACGGACAGGGTCCAGGTTCGTTTCCCGACGATGCAAAAATGCTTTATTGGTTTTTCGACCTGGTCTAGTACCATTTGTCATTGGAACATTATAAATGACAAAAAAAAATTAAATACAATGAAACTATTCTATTTAAGAAGGCTTAGTTCCCGACAATAGCAGTAGTTTTCCACATTTAATGAGTAAATAAGCCAGTAATTTGATAAATAACTACGAAATATTGTAGATTGTAGTGTAAAATTGCAGTACCGTACTTAATTAAGCACGAAAATGTAATTCTACCTAAGTTACTGTCAAGAAAGTAAAAAGAAGGATCAGCTGAAAATAAATATATACCATGTTCAAAAATAACTTTTTATTGTCGATTCGTTAGCTTCATTTCTTCGAACTTTTTCTAAGAATAATGGATAAAATTTTCTAAGAATAATGGAAAA
Source organism: Argyra leucocephala (assembly GCA_963942445.1). Taxonomy (NCBI): domain Eukaryota; kingdom Metazoa; phylum Arthropoda; class Insecta; order Diptera; family Dolichopodidae; genus Argyra; species Argyra leucocephala. Next base: position 121,380,357 of record OZ012678.1, read on the forward strand.
GTTCATTAATTTTTTTCTATCGCTTTCCAGTTTTCACTTATGAACAGCTTTCTTCCGTTCTAACTTAAGAGAACGAAAAATACCAACAACAACAACTAGTGAGTGCAAAAGGGGAGTTGCACTGGGGTAAAGTGCAATCAATCTTATACTTTTCTCCTTGCAAAAATCACTTAACGCTAATAATAAGTAAGAAACATGCACCTAAGAATAGTATTACAGGAAACTGAGCACCAGTTTCTTTTAAATAAGAATAAAAATTCATTTGCTATGTATTCATAAAATACTTCGCCAGTCATCCATCAAGTATTGGAAAACCCCATTCCTCTTTAGGCATTTTTCTTTTCCTAATGCAAAGGGAATTCTTTTATATTTGAAAACAACCATTGGCTGTGAAATATCCCCAGCAGCATTCCGTACAATAAGTGTTGTAAGACACTACTTTTCGTCATTGTTCGTCACATTGTACACGGCTTTTTCACCTTTATACGCTAAAAAACAATGTTCTTTGCTTTATTAACATATATTTGCATATAATACTGACACCCAACTTTAAGGCCTATTATTGTAATGAACTAATCCTAAAACTTACAGTCATATTTAAATCCACATATATTTAACTGATTTTACATTAATTAAATTATACAGATAGTATTTAAAATTATATTAAACAGTTTAAATTTTACAAAAATAATTTCAAAATGTAAAACCTTAATACTGACATATTAAGAATCTAATACTGAGCTACTATGTGAACATAATTCTGACAGTCTTTATGTTTCTTAATTTATGTGATAATTATTATGAAATACCTGTGTCAGAATTAGGATAATAAAATAATACAATAAATATCTAATGAAAGTAAAAGAATTTCAAAAAAATATTAAATATTTAATTTGTAATAAGCTTTTAATAATTAATATTCCTTTTCCTAATACTGACATATGTGTCAGTATTAAGAACTGGGCCCCTACCGCGTATTCCGATTTTCGTAAAACGAATTTCGTATTCGAAAGATTGGTACTATGTAATACGAAATTCGAGTTAAAAAAAAGTTTGACAACTCGAAAATCGTATATACGAATCCGAATCTAAATTTTCGTACCATGTAATACTACTTTGGAATATTTTTTAACATATTTTATTCGAATGGTTTTTTGTTATCAAATGGAGGTAAAACTTGGTTTGTTTTCAAATTAAGTGAGTTATACCATTGATTAATAATACTATAAAGATAGACATTTTCATACAACAGAAAATGTTCAGCTCACTTTTTCCAAATTCTCTTCATTATATATATTTTCCGGAAGATAATCAATGTGTTGGTGCATTTTCTATATTCAATTTGAATTTTTAAATTTTTGAGCGTTTTATACGACTTTATTCTCTAAATAATTTGTATGTGTTTAGTTTCTCTATACTGTTCTTGAGTATTATTGTTTTTAACTTTTTGTTATTTGAATTTGTATAGGTAATTTGAATTTTTTTTGAATTGATAGGTACAAAAATTTCAAATTGGATAGCATTTTTATCGAGTAGTTTTTAAGAATATTTTTTTTTTATTTTCCTCTCAATATACATTGTAATACAAGGATTTTATAATTGTTGATATTGTGCATGTATATTATTTGTAATAATAAATTATAAAATTATAATATAATTTTATAATGTTTAGGAAACGAAAATATTTTTCTTGTTTTAATTGAATAATTTTCAAAAATAAAACAATTTCAAAAAATTCAAATAATAGTGAACATTCATCCACGTAATGGTTTCTAATATATATTCATACATACATATACGTATATGTATAAATTTACAAATAGAATCAAATTTTTATTTTTAAAAGCTTTCTTTTTGGTTTTTTCAATATGTGGATATGTATGTACGCATGGATTTTAAAATTATAACAGAATTTAAAAATATTTGAAAAACTCATCATTAATTTTTGTAAAATTTATAAAAAATCTTAACGGTAGATTAAATTGAAAAGTATATTTAATATGCTTTTTTGTTGCAGTAACCACACAATTTATTTTTGAGATAATTAAAGCTTGCAAAGCACAATTTTACAACGGTATTTTTCAAATTCAGAATTTTCTACTTTGTCATTATTTTCATAACAAGAGCATTAAATATCAATATCCAAAGGCTTGTCATGATTTACTCCAGCTTTGACAATATATTACAATATATTGTTGTTGTAAATGAAATTCATCAAATTCGTAATATACTTGTAAAAATCTTATTGTGCAGGTGGATTTGTTTAGAACTTTTAATTTTTTAAGATAATCTAACATTTTCTCTACGAACAAATATGGACAATTTTTAATAGTTGTTTGTACAAATCGAAATACTTATGAATTACTTGGTGTCAATAAGGTAGACTCTTTTTTTATGATTGGAATGGAAATAAAATTTATGCTTTTTATACTAGATATGGCATCTTATAAAATCTGTCAGAAATTCTTTTATAAAACCCGATTTTGAAAACTGGAATAATGATATTATTAGCTTTCAACAATTTTACCTAAAGTTCGTAGCACCCATATTAATTCTAACACATTTGAAAAAATGTCAGTAAAATCAGCTTTTCAATTATTTAGTCATAGTACATATGCAGCCATAAAAGCAATAAATAACACTGATCGAATTTTTTTTAATTTATTGAGTAATAAAGCCAATCTGACTGTTGATTTTGTTTTAAGAGTTAACTAGTTAATTGATTATTCAAATTCTTCAAATTTTAACACAAAAAATTAAAAATTTTGAATTCACAACCGTTAAAAATTCTCCGTTTTTATTCTTAGAGGAAAGGCTAGAATATCTTAAAAAATCAAAAATTAAAAGTACCAAAAAAATGTTTCCGTTAATGGAATGGCCCAAACAATAACTGCTGTATTATCTTTATCGAAAGATCAAATTGATAGAATATTAATTTCTTGATGACGCGCAGACTGAACCAAGATCCGTTAGAAAATATGTTTTCTCATATAAGATCTGCTGGTGAGAGGCGAGTATTTATAACGACATATTTGGACATTGATGCCAATGATTTGGCTCATGAAGATTTTATTATTGAAAATTGTCCTGAAGAAATGAGAAGGAAAATGTTTTAGCTTCAACTTCAAATACAGTTCAATCACATAGTAAATCATTTAGTAATTTTGAAGAATTAGCAATTAGATATTTTGCTGGATTTTGCACATAAAAAGTGTCAAACTGCCATACATGTGGATTATACTATTTTTAAAAAATTAACACAAAATTTGAAAACGAAATTTAAATAGCTATTCATAATGAAATATTAGAGATGAAATAATTGAACGTAGGTATACATATAAGTACGTATGTACTTAAAAACCGATTTTAATTGAATTTAAAATTTAGAATTGTATTTAAAACAACTTTAATAAAAATTTGATTCTATTTGTAAATTTATACATATACGTATATGTATGTATGAATATATATTAGAAATCATTACGTGGATGAATGTTCACTATTATTTGAATTTTTTGAAATTGTTTTATTTTTGAAAATTATTCAATTAAAACAAGAAAAATATTTTCGTTTCCTAAACATTATAAAATTATATTATAATTTTATAATTTATTATTACAAATAATATACATGCACAATATCAACAATTATAAAAATCCTTGTATTACAATGTATATTGAGAGGAAAATAAAAAAAAAATATTCTTAAAAGACTACTCGATAAAAATGCTATCCAATTTGAAATTTTTGTACCTATCAATTAAAAAAAAATTCAAATTACCTATACAAATTCAAATAACAAAAAGTTAAAAACAATAATATTCAAGAACAGTATAGAGAAACTAAACACATACAAATTATTTAGAGAATAAAGTCGTATAAAACGCTCAAAAATTTAAAAATTCAAATTGAATATAGAAAATGCACCAACACATTGATTATCTTCCGGAAAATATATATAATGAAGAGAATTTGGAAAAATTGAGCTGAACATTTTCTGTTGTATGAAAATGTCTATCTTTATAGTATTATTAATCAATGATTTAATTTAAAAAATAAACGGTTGTTTTATATGAATAATTTTCTTAATAAATGAAAATATCGCTTCAGTAAAATATGTCAGTATTACATCCACTGTCAGTATTATAGCCACTTACCTTAATTATGGTTTTTTCTGAATATCAACCATACAGGAAAAAAGTAATTTTTACAAGTCTGTTATATTAAATTTTCAGAACGATAAAATACCCATGATATCGTAAATGTATCGACAACGTCGTCAGCACATTGACATATGATCTTAAATGCCAAAAAAACTTTGTTTACATTGTCTAATGATCGGTAATTAATTTGACAGTGTATCCGCAACTCCTTTTCACCGCACGGGTTGTTATATTATGTATCTGAAAATTTGTTGATAAACAGTATAGTTTGGCACAGTTTTGTCGATCTTTTTTATTAAGCAAGCAATAAATAAAACAGATAGGGGAAGGAAAAGTTTTCAAATTAAAGAAAAATAAGTATAAATTTTAATTCATGTTTTAAAAATAAATTTAAAAAGTTTTTTTTTTCATTTTAATTTACTTTAATTTTAATAGGAAATTGACTCATCAAAGAAAGATGATTTTATTAACCATAAAGCATAAAGCTAAAGCACAGAGAAGATTTTTATTAAAAAAAAAAAAACAAAAAAAAATTGCTTACAAAATTGTCAAAATTAAATTTTTCTTTCACAAAAATATTTCACACGCCACTTAACAAGCAGAAAGCACTAAGTACATTTTTTGCCAATTTGAGTTTTATACGTAAAGTATGTCAGAAATGTATAAATTTTGTTCTACGAAAACATTGTAAGGCTCAAGTAAATATATTAGAACTTAATAAAGTAAGTTTCATTGCACTAACTGATTAATTTAAATTTGATTACAGACAAAGAACATTAAGTCGACTTATGGTGGTTTTCCTCTTGATGGACGAACGTCCGGACAAATTTTTTAACCAATCAAAAAATTTTATTTTACCAACACATACACAAAAAATCCTTTCCGGGCATTTTCTTCATCCAATTTCTTAGTGAAAATATTTTTAACTTTTGGCTGAAGGACGAAGAAAAAGATAGATATATAATTATTTGATAAATATTTATTGCTATCTCGATTTATGAATGAACGCATTCACATATAGCATTTCAAATGTTTTTTAAGAAAAAGATATGAAGTTTATTTTTTTTGTTTTTTGTTTTTTAGTATAAAATTATTTTGTTTCTAACAAATTATTTATATTTTAAGATAAAAGCAAAGCGCTATAATTTATTTTTGTCGATATTACAATGTTATTATCCATTATTACTCTTAACAAAATTTTTAATTTTTTTAATAAAAGTAATATCAAGTAGCATGTAAACATATTTTCAAACGTCAACCTTTTTTGACTACATAACAAATGTCAGTCCTTCGTGCATTGAGAGGAAATCATAAAATTTTCTTTGATTGTATTTGTGTTTCAATTATAGTGTAAAAAAAATTGTCTGGACGTTCGTCCATCAAGAGGAAAACCACCTTTAGTGTATTTTAGCTGTTTAAAATATTTTATTCGATAAAACTTCAATTGACTTATACTGCTAACTTGTTCAATCGCCTTCGGATAAATAATACAAAAATCCTTTTATAAGCAGTGTATTTTTGTATTTTCAAATTAGTTTGTTATACATGATGGACAAATAAAGTTATAATAATAAAAAAAAATACTGTAACTCAATGGAAAATAAAACACAGACGTGGAAAATTGTTCAAATGACTAATGAAGTAAAAAGAAAGGGTAGAATACAAATACATATTTCTTGTGTAGTTTTAGAATTTATTGAAAAGAAATTTAGTATGATTCTGGTGAAGGTACGTCGAAAAGGTTTGAGATATTCGAAGGATTTTAATATAATGATGGTATTATTCCAAACATTAAATTTGTTTAGTATTACTTGTATACAAAAAACAAAAAATAATAATGACTTTTAGAATGATGATGTTTTAAAAGATTAAAAGTATTAAAGACTCCAGTGAGAACGAAAATTTTATTTCAACTCCAAAGCTCAAACCAATTAGTTAGTTGAAAAAGAATTGAAAAAATGAATGGAAAAGACCAAAAAAAATCTAGCGTTAAAGTTTCAAATTCCTTTCTAATTATGACTATAAAGGGAATTTAAAAGCTACGAAACAACCAAAAAAACTTAAAAGTTATAAATGTAAAGTTTATTGCGGTGATTTTGATAAAGATAATCGAATGAAATTATGTAAAGGATTTAATCTTCTGTCATATACAGAAAAAAAGAATACGACGTTCAAAGTCGACGACCCAGAAATGAATCAGGAAAACCTCGAAAAATTGCTTCAAAATATTTTTTTAAGTAGTCATTTTAAAAAACTTAGACTTTATGAAAAAATTTGTTTGGGAACTCTAAATATTTCAAACCGATCTCTTAGACCCTCATATAAATATTTATTGAAAAATCTTGATTCGGTGCACATTTTCTATGGAGGATAAAAGATGTAAGCACATACCAAAAAATAAAACATCTACGCACTCTCTTAGCAGCATATGGAAAGCTCCCCTGCCGTATACAGTCATTGCTGTCGCCAAAATAGCATAGGAAATATTTAGATAGCAGCCTGTCTATTAAAAATATGTACAATTTATATAAAACTGACTGCAGCTTAACGAATATTTTGTGAGCGAATTACTTATATACCTACCTTATACACCATGTCTTTCTTTACACCAAAAAAAGACCAGTTATTATTATTATTATTATTATTAATTGAATTAAGTTTGGTTTTTATTTATCTTTTTTTTCTTGTTCAAATTAAGTTCAAAAATCAAATCAAATTAAGTTTTTCTATTATTTTCCTACTATTTTTATTTTTTTTATACCTAATAATGCAGCTTTAGTAAGTACTGTTCAATAAAAATTGGTGAAAAGAAACTGCCAAAGTGTACTAAGTCAACGGATTTTCTATAACTCATTTATAAACTATCAAAACGGATGTGAAAATAATTTTCTACGCTTTTTAGCTCAAAATAAAATATTAAAATTTATGTTTTCTGTTCGCTGTGTAATAAAAAACTAAATGCAATTATTTAAAAACAATTTATTTTTCAAAATTGTTTTCAATATCGATTTACTCAAAATGCCATTTTTTGACTTAATGCTTTCTGCTTGTTAAGCGACGAAATATATTCAATTTAAATATTTCAAAAATTTATCTACAAAATAGGTATCCAAAAATAGGTATAATATTTTGACATTTGATTTGACATTTATTTCAGAGACAATGTGGTGATGCTTAGAGTGATCGGAATCGTAAACAAAGTACATTATGTTGCCAACACAATATTGTCAGTTCAGAAAATTTGACATATTGTATTTGTATGTACATTCTATCGGTTGAACGTTTTCGCATACATTTCCGATGCCACCGTACTCCAATTTAATTTTTATAATTGAATATATAGTAATATCTATCTTCAGATGGCAAAATTATTAAAGAATTTTAGGTTTAAGTTTTTTAATTAGTTCACATTTTTAGATTAGGTAGTTCCGGAGGGGGTCTGGTCATAGTCGTGATATAGACAATTTAGAAAGCTTATCATCGACATTTTCTTCCTAGACTCCAATATATTTTCTAAGTGAAAGTATACATACATTTTGTGTAATGATGTCCTAAGTAAGATGTTTTTTTTTCAATACTTCACCTAATTTCTAAAATAAAATTATTTAGTTATAAATTTTTATAAATAAAATGACATTTACATGCGTTAGTTGTATATTTTAGAATATAAGAATTCATTATATTACTAGAATTTAAAAACTAATTATATAAACACATTCTAGGTACTAATTAAAAATTATTCAATTAAATACATATTTTTAAAATTTAATTTTAAATTTAAATAAATATGTAAGTAGGTAAGTACCTACTTGTATGTAATTATTTTAAAAGATAATTTTTTTTATTTACATAATCAATTTAAACACAAACATATTATATTTTAAATTAAATATTATTTAGAAACTTACAGTTAATTAAAATATTTACATTTAAACACATTTCTTATATGATTAATTTGGCATCCTTGACTTTGGTATATCCAATAATTATTATTATAAATAAATTATATTAATTCAGTATATTATTATTTTTTAAATTTTTTTTTATTTTAATTAACATTTAAAAAGTTTTTTTGTTATTTTATATTTAATTAAGCTAAATTAATTCTAAATAAGTTAAGGTTTAAATTTTTAAATAAAATCAAAAAAAAAAAAATGTATATTAAAATTATTTTTTTAAATTTAAAAAAAATTAAGTACAAATTTAAAATTACTAAGCTTATTTGCCAAATAATGGAATGTATTTATTAAAAATAACGAAATAAAATACATTTATTTTGTTGATAGCAAAATGTTTACATATTTTGCTGCTAAGCTAATGTTGAATAGTTAAGCAAAAATGTTACAGTTTTTATAATAGCTATTACACATTTTTGAGATCAAAATTATTTTTTTTTAATTTAAAATTTTAAAATTTATTTTTACTAAAATCTATTAAAATATTTTAAGACTATTAATTTAAAAAAAAAAAAACAAAGTTAGGATAATGTCTAATGAATATAAATCTAGATAATAATTACAAGCATAATTAATAAACTAGGATTTAAATTGAAGAAAGGGACCTTCGAACTATATGAGTGGTAAACGAACAAAAGCCGACATCTCCATATTTTAGAAAAAATTTAATTAGTACATTATCCTGAAAGTAATTTGAATTTGAAATACAATTTTGATAACAAAATAAGGCCAACTCCACTAAAAATGCAAATAAATTGAGGTTATAAATGTTGGTTAATGTCAAAACCCGCCATTTTCGAAAGCGATTGAGTTTCAAAAACAGACATTCTATAATTACAATCAAAAACCACCAACTACTATACATACATTTTGGCACATTAAATTTATTTTCTTTCAAAACCCGACACCTCCATATTGTAATTCATTATAAGGTTATTTCCCTTCTTAGAGGGAATTAAAAACGTTAATAATTAATACAATTTATTGTTGTTAGTGATCAGTTGTGCTTTTGAATTCAATGAGTTATATTGCGTTTTTCGTGGTTTATTTATTTTTATTCATAAGTTTTGTGCTATCGTGAGAAGTGTTATCGGAAGAACCAGAAAACAAATTAGAAATCCTAAAACATGAAAGAGAACAAGGGAAAAATTAAAAACGTTAGTAAATAATAGGCGGATATTAGAAATTTTTTCTTAGTAAAGTAATTGTCATTTTTTTATGCTAGATATTCATCTTCATCTTTGCCCGAATATCCAATCTGTAAACACAACACAAAAGCCTATAAATGTGATACGTTATCTTTTCCAGACATTTTAAATTTTCATAAACTTTTTTACACGTACTCAAGCAAAAATTCTCAAGATAATTTTATTTTGAAACACACAGTGGAAAGTAAAGTTCAGAGAAAGCGTCCTACAGAAAAAATTCTACTGGGATAAATAAGAGTTTTCTACAACTTATTATTTCCGAAAGAAATCAAGTAACATCTTAGCACCAGTTTGTAGAGCGACATTTGTGTCAAATGTGCTGTGCGTTAAAAAAAATAGAGTTTTAGGGGTTATAAAAAGAAATTTCGAGTCGGGCTTAACATCTTAGGAAACTCGTAACGGAGATCGATACAGTTTAAGATTTTCAGCACGCTGGTTGGCCATTATTGAATTTGTAAAGAAATAAATTTAAACCAATTGAATCGCATTAAGTTCTACTTCACGTTTGTGTCTTTCACCAGAACTCAACATCCAAAAAATGTACAAAATGTACATGAAAGAAGCTTTTTCCGATTCAGCTGTTAAAGAAATTTATTTTCGCAGAATTTTTCATAGTAATTTTAATATTGGATTTGGACATCCTCGCACTGACGTGTGTTCAACTTGTCTTTGTATTTATTAAAAAATAAAAACTGAAATAGATGTTGCTAAAAAATCAGAGCTTCTTATCAAGAAGCGTGTTCACAAATTGAAAGCTAAGACTTTTTTTTCATTATTAAAGGAAGCTCATGAACACTTAATAACGTTTTCTTTTGATTGTCAGAAGAATTAGCCTTTACCAAATCCACCCGATCAAGCAGCATATTACTCTACATAACTATATTTATACAATTTTTCATTTGTAACAGGGTCTTCACACTCTATGCTGACTCCCAAAAATGTTCAATGCTATTTCTGGACTGCAAACCAATATTGCAAAGGCACCAATCAGTTTCCCTCTGCCCTTTTACACCGATTTAATAACACAAATTTCGATGGAATAAATATGATTAGACTAATGGCCAAAATAAAAATTTCACCATTATTGGTATGTGTTGCAAATGGTTAATTGATAAAGCTCTAAAAGAAATAAAAAAAATCGAAATAATATTTTCAGTTGTGGGGCATTCGTTTATATCGCCTAATCGAGTCTTTGCCAATCTAGAAAAGAAAATAAATAAGAAAGAAGTTATTGTCGACCCAGATACCTAAATGGAAATTTTCAAGGAACATACCACAGTATTTAAAGTTGGAGAGGATGTAGTTGTTTCTGATTGGAAATCAGCCGTACAACAGGTCATTAAGACGTCTGTTGTGATGGTCAGTGGCATTTCAAGTTTGCAATGTCCAAATGATTTTTTTTATATCGAGGTCTAAGATCTATAAAAGTTCAAGGAGAAGGTACATATCGAACAGAAATAGAAGTACCAAAATCTTTATGTAAAACTGGTAAAAAAATTTCCAACATTTTGCCAGAAAATATATATGTGGGAACCTCAATTAGCAAACTCAAACTCAACGATGGTGATAATTTACTTAAAAAACATTATGGACTTGACTGGCAGGAGCTGGATATATTGAAATTTTCAGTGTTGTTCCTTTACGTGTAATTTTTAATTGTCTACACTTTGAAGTAGACTTTAGTGTAAACAAGCAATTTACTGTAGACAATGTAAAATATGCTGTATACAATAAAAACAATGTAAACTATAATCTAAACAATAACTATTTTTTACAAATTTAAAAATAGATACCTATAGACTTCATATCCAATAAAAAAAAATATATATATATATGAAAATGCTACCACCATCTATTGGTTTTTTGTGGTATTGGTATTTTACTATATTTTTCACATAAAATTAATATAATCTTACATAATTTCAAAATTTGTCAAAAAATAGAAAACATCACGTAGGTACAAAACAAACATTAAAATAAAGTAATAATTTAATATTACCCAATTATCTAAAGTTGATACCGTTTGCTAATTTTGAATTTACAATTAAATATTTTATTTGTACATTGCGAAGGAAAAATGCCAGGCAGAAGTAAAAATAAAGCCTTTGGTGAGCTTGGATTTAAGCTTATCAAAAGTAGTAATTTTTAATATTTGCAAAAAAAAATTACTTAATACTGCTGAAAGACTTAGACTTAGACTTAGAGGGCATGCGCATAGGTAAGTAATGTATGATATCTACAATAATAAACAAATTTAATTTGAAAAAACTTAGAAATATTTGTAAAAACAATGTAGATACTGATAAAATTAATACAGAGCAAGTGAATATGAGTGAAGATAATGCTGTTTACATAATTACGGATAAAGACGTAGCACTTAACCAACAATATCTAGAGAAAAGAGCCACAGAATCGTTATTAAATTCAACGGTAATGGTGCATTAATACTTGAATATAATTTGTTTAAAACTCAAAATCTTATTGCGGTCTTTAACAGGTAATGAATACATCTGATGAAGAGAATAGGTGCTAACGTGTTTTCTTTTCAAAAGCCATGTACAAGTAAAACTGCTGATATGTCAAACAATTCGACCCATCCAAGGAATATGTTGATAACTCGAAATGTCAACTTATTACGGGATACGTATAAAGAAACTATCCGTAAGTCAATCTATTGAATGAAAAAATCCCCGTGCTGATATCGTAAAATTTACGACTTTGAGAACAAAAAACAACATATTCAGTTTGACACTTTATTTGAAATTTTCCCGATAATATATTTATAAATAGATTTATCAACTTCTTACATCCAATAAAAATTTGCATTCAGTTGCTAATTTGATTTATCAACATAATGCACAAAAATAATTCATTTTGTTACTACTTGTAACTCGAGTTATCAACATATTACACAAAAAAGTACGAAAAATATTAGTTGCTAACTTAATTTATCAACATAATTTGCAAAAATATATTGTCAATATTGCTAATAAGTGTGTTTGGCAACGTTAGACATGGAATTTTTTTTATTAAAATTGCTTATCAAAAAAAAAACACGAAAATAATGTTTTTCGAAGATTTTAATAAAATAAATAATGTCATCGCGAGCACAAAAAATTTTAGAGCTAGCTAGAGGCAATTTAAATCTAAAAAAGCGTAAGTTTTAATTAAATTTTGTCAACTTGGTTATTAATTACACACATTAAATCATTTCCACAAATAGAATAACATTATAGGCGGAAAAAAACTACTAGGTTGTATATCAAAGAAAAAGGATTGAATGTTTCCAAAATGTTTCGCCTTTGTGAAGATCAATATTCCTGTAAACCACAAGCACAGCAAAGAGCCACCCTTCGCCAATATAGGGATATTTTCAATACTGAATTTAATATTGGATTTTTTGTTCCTAAATCTGACCAGTGCAATGATTGCACTTCTTTTGAAAATATATGAATGATGAAGAAAGGAAAGAAAATGTTGGTAGGCAACTTCAACATTTGGACTTTATTAAACAAAGTCGGAAATTAAAAGCTGAAGATAAGCAAATTGCAACGGAAAGTGATGGAAAAATTATTCCGGCCTGTTTCGACTTTCAAAAGATTTTAAATCAATCAGAAAATTTTCTGCTTTTAATTTTACCGTTTTTAAAATGTGTAAAAAGGAAGCGTATTGCTTTGTTTGGGATGAATGCATCGCGAAAAAAGGAGCAAGCGAAGTTGCCTTATGAATTTTATTAAAAGAGAGTCAGAAGCTGGGTGCCAAGAATTAAGATTTTGGTCCGACAATTGCCCAGGTCAAAATAAAAATAAAATACTATTTGCTGCATATTCATACTTTTCTTACAAATTCAAGGTTTCCATTGTACACAGATTTTTAGAAAAAGGGCATATCCAAAATGAAACAGTATCCCCGTTCATGCCAGAATAGAAAATGAGAAGTACGCACTAATTAGAAATGCTAAAATTAAGGGAGCACCTTATCAAACTATAGAAATGGTTCAGTTAGGTTTTTATAATTTTAACATTTTTCAAGAACACAGTAAAAAAATTAAAGCTATATACGGTAAAATTAAGGAAGTTAGAGTCGACGCTGTAGATCCATTTATTGTACGAATCAAATATGAGTACGAAAATAATAATAATGACTTTGTTTTGTTTGATTCAAAAAATTTAATGAAGCGTGGAAGGAAAAAAATTAATCCATATGAAACCGAATTGAATTTACTTTATAAATCGTATTTGCCAATTTCTACAAAAAAAGAAGGATTTGATTACTTTATGCAAGGAAAATTACATTCCTAGGTTTTATCATAATTTTTACGAAAACCTACCTATGGTTGAGGAAAATTCTGATGATGAATCGGAATAATTTATAATTTATGTGATATGAATTTGTGTAGTAAAAGTAATTTCATTAACTCTGAATTATTATGATTGAAGTTATTGTTATTTTCTTATAATTTTGTTATGAATATGAAGAAATGTTTAGTTCCTATATTTAATGTGATGAAATAAATTATAGTAATATAAACTTATCGTATTTTATTTGTTCCATGAAATTCTGAAAAGGTTATATTTATAGGAAATTAAAAATTGCTAATTTCCCATGTAATAGTTGTCTAATTTCACTTGTAATAGGTGTCTAACTACACTTAAAACCAAAACAATATCGTAAAAGTTTCTGCAATAAGTTAATAACTCTCTTTGTCAATCATATTAGCAAAGAAAAATCTAAGCATTATGTTGATAATTCAAGTTATCAAGCAACAATTAAAATGTCTTTCATGCAAAAAGTTGTTTATGCCTAAATCTCCATAATTTTATTATATTAACAACTATTAATGTATACTTATGTAAATTTGGCACAAAAATCTAACTTATGCTTAAATTTGATCGAATTTGGTAAAAAATTCATGGTTTTAAATAACTTAAATTTGCAAAAACTTAAATTGCATTTTATGCAAAACTATGGTTTTCGAGTTATCAATATATACCTTGGATGGGGCGAATTATATATTTCCAACATCTTCAATTTTAGCAACAAACTCATCCTGTACATCGTCACCTTTATTGCTGTTACCTTTATCAACAAAAACTAATAAGAAATCATTTCGTAAAAATAATTCAAATTCAATGTCAGATTTTGTTGATAAACTAAATGACAAAGAAGAAGAGGAGTTAAACGAAGTTCTTTCGAATTTAATTTTTGGATGTAACCTACCATTACGATTAGTAGATTCGGTTCATTTGAAAAACTTTATTAAAAAAATTCAGCCAGCATATTTAGATAAAATTCCTGGTAAGAAAACCAACTTGGTTTGACAAAGCATATAAAAAATGTATTTCATCAAGAATTTCATCAAGTTCAAGAACGAACGACGACGAAAATTCAGTTTGTGAGCTTATAGAAGGTGCAGATTCTCTTGATTTTTAATGAATTAAAGACAAAATACAAGAATAAATTTTAATTCTAATAAAGATGAAATTTTATTAAGATCATTCAGATCAGCCAATTAAAATTTAAACATTCAAAATAAGCTAAAAATAAATGTTTAATACACAATCAATTAAATTTAAACAGATAAATAAATGTGTTATATACTAAGATTTAAGATATATGAAACATAAATATAAGATATATAAAATCGAAACATAAGTATTTTGATCACAATCATTTATGTGGACGCACCGACATAAAAATTGGTGTTATTTTGTAACTTATTTATTATGTAATCAAAAAATATGTAAAACATTGATTCAATAAATAAATAAAATAAATTGTTTCATTTATAATGCTAATGCTAGACCGGTGAATGTTACGCCGGAAATAGCTAGTATATTAGGAAAACAATAAATCAACTAAAACTATCCGTCTATTCGACATAAAAGTTAAGAATCTCTTATCTTTTAAATACTACTTAGAGAAGTTAAAAGATTTTCATAGGTATTCAAGATTAAAAGTTGAAAGATGTCGAAAAGCAGGGGGTCTCTTAACTTTTGTGTAGACCTTTTTTAAGTGATATTCGTATTCTACTTAAGAGGTTAAGAGACAAAATTTCTCTTAACTTAAGAGTATCTACCTCATCGAGGTCCTTTTAAAAATTAATAAGTGCCATTTTGTTTTATGTTTTCTAGAGTGGCGCGTGCCTTTTACATTTTAGCAAAGCTTGTATTTTTTTTAAAAAATATATTATACAAGAATATATTTTTTTCTTAAATAAAATAATTTTAAACTTTTTTTTAATAATGGATACTATTGGTAAGTTAAATTTTTTTTTGTTAATCAAATTTGTTTAGTGATGTAGTTAATTTTATTAAATCAAAGTTGAATTCCGTATTTTAGTTTTATAACTTTTATTTAATAAAAAAAATAAGTTAAATGAAGAATTTTTAAATATTTTTACAGGGGACGAACCGTCAGTAAAAAAAGCTAGAGGAAGTCGTACGAGTAGGAGGCAAACAATTAATAAATGTAGTAATACTTATATATATAATACAATTCAAATATAATATATTAAATTCAAGTGATTTAGAAGAAAAGAAAAATAATATAGTATTTAAATAAATCAGTATTCCCTTTGCTTGCATCGAGAAAACTTCTAAAGTTATTAAAAGAAATTATTTTTTTCATACAACATACTATAGAAAAATAATTGTAATTTACAACATTAAAATTAATTATTTGAATTCCAAATCTCAAAATTATTCGAAAAAGGAAAACAATTTCAAATGAAATTAATGTGGCTTTTTTGCAAAAAGACACAAACATGGCGAAAAGTTTTAAAATAAATAATAACAGTGATTTTGACAATTCACAAAAAAAAAAGAAAACTTCTGAGAGTAATTACTACTTACCTCTACAAACTATTGATGATGACAATGAAAGCACGTGTATGGAGGACGCATGCGAAAATAATATTGAAAACACTGATTCTAAGAAAAATGGTCCACCACCAATAACTATAATTAAACAAAAAATTTCAACAATTCACGAATTCATGAAAAAAATTGGTGTAAATGATTATTATGCCAGATCCATTTCAATTGGTATAAAACTGTATTGTAACACAAATGAATCTTACACAAAAGCACTTGACGAACTAAAAATAAACAATCTAGAGTTTTTTACATATGAATCGAAAAGCACTAAGCCTCTAAAATTTGTATTATCTGGATTGGACAACTACAATTGCACTGATTTGAAGAATAACTTATTGGAAAAAGGTTTAAAATGTTTGGATATCAAATCAATAAATAAAAACACTAATTTATATAATGATTTACAACTACATATTGTATATTTAGAAAAAAATTCAATTAAGTTAAACGAATTACGTAATAAGTTTACTTATATATTCAACACTAAGGTTAGATGGGAACGTAAATCAACCAATAAAAAAATCACACAATGTTACAATTGCCAGATGTTTGGCCACGGATCACGTAACTGCAGTGTAAATACAAAATGTGCTTTCTGCGCCGGCAGTCATTCAACTACTGACTGTACAAACAAAGAAATTAAAAAATGTGCTAATTGTCACGGTGAACATCATTCCACTGATAGTATTTGTGATAATAAGAAAACATATATCTCTCTATTGGGTCGCAACAATAAAGTAAGACAAAATACCTCCAGTGTCAAACAACAACAACAATGCAACTATGAGTAAAAGTAATTACAATGTACTTTTTCCAAACACTCTTTACTACAAGACAAACAGCAATAGTAACAGCTATAGTAACAACAACAACAACAACAACAACAATATTAGAAGCACATATTCATTACCTTACAATGTTGTATGTAGATCAAACTCTATTTGGGAGAACAACAACAGTAACACTGCCGCAAGTATAAGCTGTCATAACAATAAAATTCCAGCAGGTAGTATTAGTAGTAATAGTAATAATAATTTCAATAGTAATAGTAGTAATAATATAAGAAATAATTCAGATACTTTTTCTGTTGATGAAATATTAAATTTAACTAATGAATTATTAAATAAATTAAGTAATTGCAAAACTAAGGCTGAACAATTTTCGGTTATAACTGAACTTTCGGTTAAATACTTATATTCAAAATGAATGTTAGTAATAAACTAAATATTTTAACATGGAATGCTAGATCTATTCAGAACAAAAACCATGAATTGTTCAATTTTATGTTACAAAATGGTATTCATGTTGGCTTGATATGTGAAACATGGCTTAACAATAATATTATCCTAAAAAATTCGAACTTTAATATATTTAGGAAAGATCGTCTTACAACAAGTGGTGGGGGTGTAGCAATAATTATTAGAAAAGATATTAAGCATAAACTAATTGAACCTTTAAAGTTGGATTTAATAGAAAATATTGGTATAGAGGTAACATTAAATGATAACAAGAAAATTAAACTTTTTTCTGTCTATTTTTCCGGCACTAAAAATTACATAAGTAGCCTGAACGTAAGAAATCTAAATAAAAATGACTTCAAAAAAGATCTACTAAAAATTTCAAGAACTGCAGGTGACTTCATTATAGGAGGCGATATATATTGCAGGCACAGAATGTGGAAATGTGCCCGGGCTAATAGTTGGGGAAATATTTTATATCAGTTATTACTAAGTGATAGGTTCACATTATTATATCCTTTTGACCATACCTATATTCCTTATAATAGCAATTCACTACCTTCTACACTAGATATATTTTTTACTAACATACCAGAATATTGCTCCCAACCTATTACAATTAATGATCTATCATCTGACCACTTGCCGGTTACTTTAAACGTTAGCAAACAAACTATATCACATGATCGTACTTATTTGGATTTTAACAATGCAAATTGGTATCTGTATCAGAAGTTTCTGAAAAGGGAATTAAATACCAATAATAATGATTCTGTTGACTATTGTTACCAAATAGACAATATGATATCTAATTTAAACAACAAAATTAAAAGAGCAACTGAATTGGCTGTACCCATGAAAATAGTCAAGCAATACACCGAAAAATTACCTGACTATATAATAAATATAATCAGGCATAGAAACACTGTTAGGAGAAAGTGGATGCGTAGTCGTAATGTAATTTTTTATGCTCAATTACAATACTTCAAGAATTTTTTAAAACATAAAATATGTGAGTTTCGAAATATGAAATGGTCTAATACTCTTAAGCACTTGAAAAAATCGTCAAAACCTTTTTGGAAAATTTCAAAAGTTTTAAAAAATAAAAATAAATTTATAGGTACTCTAAAGGATGACAGTAACATATTTTACACGAATATTGATAAAGCAAATGCATTAGCTAAAAATTTTTATAACAAACACGCCGTGAACAACAACACAAGCGACTATGATACAAATCTTATGGTGGAGGAATCTGTAAGCAAAATTGATCAAGCTGAAATAGAATCCTTTGAACAAATTGAACTGAAATCTGTCAATGAAATATTTGCCCAATTAAAGACTAAAAAATCTGCAGGTTCAGATCACATATCTAATCTGTGTATCAACAAATTATCACTAAACGCAAAAAGATATCTCATTTTGATTTACAATTCTTGCTTAAAACTAGTTTATTTCCCGAACATATGGAAAGAAGCTCATATTATTCCGATTCTCAAGCCTGGAAAACCGATGGAGGAATTAGTAGTTTTCGGCCTATCAGCTTACTATGCAGTTTCCCAAAAATATTTGAAAAACTCATCAAAATTAGACTGGAAAAGTTTATTTCAGCTAAAAATATTCTTCCAAACGAGCAGTTTGGATTTAGGGTAAAGCATAGTACCATTCACCCTCTTCTACGTGTCAAAAATTACATTAAATCCAAGTTAGAAGAACGCAAAGCTATTGGCCTAGTAGCGCTTGACATAAATTCCGCCTTTGACAGTGTGTGGCACTCTGGCTTGCTTCATAAATTAGAAGTGTATAATTTTCCTATATATTTAATTAAAATCATACAAAACTTTCTTCATCAAAGAGTATTTCGTGTGATATTGAATAATACATGCTCCAATTTGTATGAAATTAAAGCAGGAGTTCCACAAGGCTCGGTACTTGGCCCAATTTTGTACAACACTTACACTGCAGATATCCCTAGGCTAGAGTTTACAAAAATATCAGTATTTTCTGATGACACTGCAATTTACTCTGCTGGCACTAATCCCAATCACATATTAACAAACCTACAAAATTCACTCAATAAGCTCTCTAGTTATTATGTAAAATGGAGAGTAAAAATTAATGATTCCAAAACAGTATCAATTTATTTTACGAAAAAAAGGAAAGCCTCTCTTTTACCTTCTATACCATTAAAACTGCAATGACGAAATTAACTGGGCCGATACTATTAAATACCTAGGCATTACCTTAGATAAAAGGCTAACCTTTCAAAAGCAAACTTCTAACACTATTGATAAAATTAACAAGTGTACTCGCATGTTGTATCCCCTTATTAACCGAAAATCAATCTTATCCACAGAAAACAAATTGATACTTATTAAGGTAATTTTTCAACCAATAATGTTCAATGCGGCACCAGTCTGGAGAGATTGTGCAGCTAGTCATATTAAAAAATTGCAAATTGCGCAAAATAAACTTTTGAAATTTGTATTCAATCTTCCCAGATGGTATTCAACCAAAAAGCTGCATGATAAAGCCAGCATGAATACATTTTTAGAAAAAATAAGTTATTTAACTGTAAAGTTCCACTCGGAACTGTTCATGTCAGAAAATCCTCTGATCAGAAATTTAAATTAAGTTAAAAGAATTAGGCTAGTTTAGTTCGTACGTATAGGTTTTACTGTAGGTAGGTTTTACTGTTTAAGTTAGCGTTAAGTTTTACAAAACAAAAATTCAAAAAGGTTTTTCATCCCCAATTTTCCTTTAAATTTATACTAGTAAACTCGAAAATTTCTAAATAAAAATAAAAAAATGCAAATTAACTGTAGTAAAGATAATTAATTATATATCTGTATCTAAGTAAATAGTTTTAAAAGAATTAATTGTACAATTTATGGAGCATAATAAATAAATAATAATAAAATAAAATAAATAATATTTTTTTATTTTTTATTTTATATTAATGTATATCCACTGTTATTAATCATTAATTAATAATTTGAGAACCACTGCTACTTATATTAAAAGTTAATTGTTTGTTGGTAAATTATTTGACATAATTAGACATTATACTATAACTGTAGTTATTCAAGTAGTATGCATCCACATGATGTATAAAAATAAGTATAAACCATTTAATGTCAAGTAAATAAAAATACAAATTGCACAGTGAAAATATTTAATAATATTTTAAAATAAGAATTGAAAAATAATTAAAATTGTTCAAAATAAGAATCATTCAAAGTAATGATATTAAAAATTAAATGTAAGTTATGTGCAAAAGAAAAAATTTCAATGATTATTAAATGAAAACAAAAATAGAATTCACAAATAATTTTACAAATAAAGTTCCCAACAAATTAATTTTAACTTGTTTTATAATATTATATTAAATTTACGAAATTATACTAAAAGATTTTCTTCAATTAATTGCATTAGGTGAAGGTAAAACGGATCATATGTTATGTTAATTATGTAAGTTATCGGCATGTCAAGTAACGGCACTCAACATAATTATAGTAGGCGTATCAAATTTCGCTACAACTTAATTATAAAACATAATGATGAAATCGTGGAAACAGTAAGAAATTATTATTCTCACAAAAAATGCTGACCTAGCGTCTACCAATTGGAATTCGCAAAAATATCTTTATAGAAATAAATTTTGATATATAAAAATAAAAGTTAGTCTTGATTAATAACCAATAGTGTAATTACATAAAATATATCAGTAATTTTGTTCTCTTTTTAACATTAAATCTGTATTAAATAAATTGTATAAAAAAATTGAAATAAAGTTTTTTTTTATACTAAATTAGAATACGATTTAATAACTTGTATATTGAAATTTTTGATATGTTTTGAATTTAAAGTTTAATTGGTAATGGTTAATTGTTTTGTTTATTATTGGTATTATTAGCAATTACATTTATAAATAATTTGTAATACAAAGGTAATATTAAGTAAGTATACAATACTTCTCAGTTATCCACTGTTATAGTGTTAAAATAACAATTAAAAATTAACTTGTATTATTAGTGATCACTCATATATACTTATGCTAATGCACCTATGTATCTACCAGTGCACATTACAATCATAGATATTAAGCAAAACAAAAAAAAAAGTCTTTAATTAAAAAAATAAGTAAGTATAAGATTATTAGAATTTAGTAACATATTATTGCATTTTATAGGAAAAAATTTTTTTTATCAAATTATTACAATAATTTTTAACATAAATAGTTCCGAAAACCAGTTGAAAACAAATTAACTTTAGGAAAGCGCAAAATTAATCAACTGTCTGACAACTATAGATACAATTGATGCCGATCACCCAATATTTTCACACTTGGATGAATGAGCATATCCACAGAATGATGATAATAGGAAACAAATATAAGAACGTGTTTGACTTATCACTCTCAAAAGATGTGTTAAGGAATCGGCTATACCTCTGTAATCAGAACCCTTCAGGTAGTTAACTTTTCTAAATTTTTATTGTTTTTTAAAATCAATTAAACAATTTCAAATATTCAAATATACAATTTTTCTACTATAAACTACTGTTCTAGTCGCAGATTGTAAGTTAGTTTGGATAGTATTTTTTTAATTCACGATATATGTCTTCGCTAGTAGAAAAATTTGTTTCGATAATGTAGTTTGATAGCTGTCTTTTAATGACATTGACGTTTGTTTATTTGCTTATGTATTTCAATTTGTTTTTGTTTACAAAATCTTCACCTTTATTATTATTATTATGGAGTTCAATAAATATAGATTTTTGGTCCGAGATATCAAAATCAGCGTAATTAATGTATATTTCATTCGAAATATTATTGGAAATAATATGATCAATACACGATTGTGATACATTTCGTGTAGTTGATCTGTCTAGGAATCGAAAACCATCGGATTCAACCAGTGTGACGTATTTATCAACTTGTTTGTCCCCTGTATTTTTTATATTGAAATTGAAGTCGCTAACTATTAGAGAATTTTCATTATCAAATGTTGACAGATGTGTTTCAAACAAGTTCAAAAAACTATCAATGGCTCGGTAATCATTAGTGGGTGGTCGATATATGGCAGTTAAATTTATATTACTATTTTTTGTAAGTAGAACAATTGAAATTATCACAAAATGTTGATTTTAGGTTGTACTTTAAAGAAGAATATAAATATTCCGATTCCACCACCTCTTCTTTTGGATCGACATGAGAAAATTTTATTATAAAATTTTATTAGATTTAGATTTAAAATTCATTTATTTCCTTAAATATAAAATTTTTTACAAACTACATCAAATTAAAATTGAATATTATCAAAACACAAAGCTCTTAAGCCTAATAAACTAATATAATAAATTCAATAAAATTAAAAAAAGTAAAAAAAACTATAAATAGTTTATTAGAATAATTAATAGGAACAAATAAAAATATAAAATTCAATAAGAAATAATTTAGTAAAAATAACAAACTTCATATATGTAAGAAAATAAGAAGGATCATTCGAATATATTCAAAAGAATACGTGTTGAATGAAACAAACATAAATGAAGAAAAAAAAATATAAATATAAATGTTTTAGCGGGGTACTAAAATTAATTTGATCTTCAAGAACCCACGTTTCTGTGAAAACAATTACATGAGCTGTTTTAGGAATTCAATCCAGAATTATATTAATGTCATCTAATTTATTTTTTAGGCTGCGAACATTTAAATAAATAATTTTTAGAGAATTATCTTTAACGAATTTTAATTCATTTACAGAATTTAAAGTATTAATGGTTAGAGCTTGAGACGAATTATTAGGGTTGAAGAAACTATCAAGGGTATTTTGTAAGACATCGCTGTCATACTGTTTAGTTGTCATTAAACTGTTCTAAATAACTGTTTGATTCACAATAAGAACAGAACAAAATTAAAATGATCAATTTATTGATTAAATTTAATTTAATGATTAAAATTATAAAGAGATCAAAAAAATATAATCATTGTAGTATAAACTACTACAGGAAGGTGAAAAAACAAATACAATTAATATCTGAGAAGAAAATTAAAGAAGGTGATATTTCGTTCGATTGAAATAAATGGAATAAAGTTATCAGATATTGCTGGTAATATAATCAGTGTATATTTAGAATAAATAAATAAATTAATATTAGATAATAATTGTTTATTAATTTAATTAATTTATTTAATTCAGGATCGTCAAGACAAATTTTGGAAATATATGGGATTTTAAATAATTCAAGAAATCGATGAACGGAATACTTGCCTAAAGATACAATAAGTATGAATAGTGGGAAATTTTGGTACCATGGCTTAGAAAATAATTTGTAATATTTGTAATAAGTTGGAATATCATTAATATATAATATTAACTATACAGAAATGCATTTTGTAGTGTTTTTCCTTTTAAATCAAATTATTAAAGTTAAAATTGTTTACGTATTTTCATTTTATGTAAAGGGCTTATAAAATAATTTTTGAAAAGTTGGTGTTAAGTGTACATTTGCATATATAACTGCATAAGTGAAGTTATATGTTTATGTTAGCAAATGAAGATATTTATGATAAAGTGGCGTATTTAGTACAAGTTCATTACTATAAAATTATTTCAATAACATTAATAACATTCTTGAAATTTAATTTGAAATGAACACACTGTTACTAAACTGTTTCAAAACTGTTACACTGAATGAAAACTATTTTAAAAAAACATTTTAGTAACAATTGTTACTTTATAGTTACATTTTAGAAGCATTTGTAAGACACCGTTTCTAATCTGTAACGTACACAAACCCGTATCACCAGATACTAAACCCTTTAGTATTGGTTTATAAACGGATAAGAAACTCTGTTACTAAAAAGTCAATACAAAGTCATAACAGTTTAGAATTGGTGTTTAATCTCTGCCGCTTGGGTTTTTTATATATGTAAATATAGGCAAAACTGAAGGTGAAAAGCATTGGACAGACGCAGAAGTGAAAGTCTTAATTTCGGTTAGGCTTCATATAGAATCCGAGTTCGTTTACGTGAAGAGGAAAAAAAGTATTTTGTGGGCAAGGGGCTAAACGAAATTTTAAAAGTTTTGTAATGGTTTTATTTTTAATGCAACTAAATAAAAAACTCATAAGTTAAAAACTGTTTCTGACGTTTATGAACACAAAAATCTGCGTAGATTTTTTCTACTCATCTGCAGATAATTTCGTGTTCATAAACATCAGAGAAAAAAATCTGCACAGTGACGACGCATTTTTTTCTGCGTTTAAGAAAACAAGAATTCTCATATTACAAAATATCAATAAATTATTAATTTTTATAAATTTGATGATATTTAAATTTTATTTAGAACACTTTACTATATTTTTTTTATTATTTTTATATTTTTGAGAATTTTTGTAAAAGTATTTTTATAAGAAAAAAAGAAAGTTGGCTCAAAATTGTAAGTCAACAAAGTAAAGGCTAAAAACCAACCGTTCTTTAAATATTTTTTATTTTTAGTAATTATAAGATAAGTTTGTTGAAACAAGTAATAAAGAATCATTCTTTTTTTTCTTAAAATAAAAGTGTTTTATTTGTTGAACAATTAATTATATGTAAATAATATCCGAAATATTTAATAATAATATTAAGTATACTTAGTGTTAAAAATATGTCATTTAAAATAGTTTTAACGAATGAAAAAACAGGAACAATGATTACAGCTGTTCCTCACGGATGGGAAAATCGTGAAGTTTTATCTTGGACAAGATTTTCATCAAAAGCCAGGTTAGAGGTGCTTAGAACAGATTCAAATGGTGCTCCTGGTCCAATTAGGTTAAAAATAAAATTCCAAGTTAAAGTGAAAAATATTTTAACGTTTTCAAAGGCTAAAAAATTGGAGGATTTATACACAACTTTTAATGACACAGAAGATAAAAACTACATACATGTGTACTATGTATAATTACTCTTATGCGTTTGTAATGTATAGAGATAGTATTTGTAGTAACCAATTGACAAATTTCGAGAGTGAATTTTACTAGGAGAGTTTGATAGAAGACGTCAAAATTTCTAAGAAAATAGAACTGCAGCAAGCTTTCATTCCTAATAAAAAAAACTTATGACATTTCCAGCTTCGAAAATGTAATCAATCCAGCTGGGGAATTATTAGACGCATCTAAAACTGATCTGTTAAAATCAGTAGCAAATATGGTGAGTTATTGTTGTTGGTGAGCTACCACAAATACAATATAGAGTTAAAATTGATTTTTGTTTAGTTATTTTAATAACTTATAACTTTATAATTAAATTAAATTTTTATATATAAAAATATAAGTGATAAATTAAGAAAAGACGGTGTTATTGAACTAATAAATATGTATAGGCAACATGAATGCCTTTGGATTTATAAAAGTTCTGTATATAAAAGACTAGATTTTAAAAAAAAAACTTGGCAGGTTCTTTCTTTACATTTTAATTTAACCATTGATGATGTAAAGAGAAAAATTAAAGCATTACGATCATCATACCTGAAAGAAAAAAAGAGATGACTCTGTGGCGTCCCGACATATGTTTATTATGATCATTTATATTATTAATATTATTAGTCAGTTACATTATATTTTGATATAATGGTCACCCTATGCATATTTGAAATAAGCGATCATTTATAATTAACAGTTAGTTAATATAATAAAATTAAAACTAGAAAAAAGAAAACAAATTTTTGTAAGTTCAGTCGTCACGAAATAATAAACGACACAAGTCAAGAAAAACTTTTTAATAATTAATAATTTAATTAAAAACCAAAAAGATACCAGCGACCATAACTCTATAAAATTTGGTGCCGGTGGCGATATATATGAACCAACATTTATTTTTTAATTTCCAGGATTTAATTTTTTACATGATACTTAGTATAGTTTTAAGAAAAAGTAGCAGTAGTTTTGGAGAGGTATGTATAAGTTCATGAATTTTGAATATTGGGTACAGTTATTTATACAGTTGTTGTAGAGTTAGGTTATTTTATACAGTAGGATGTTTGATGTTAGAGTTGCTTTTTATAACAGGGTATTTTATACTAATACAATAGAGCTTAACGATGGTATATTTAAGTCAAATGACAGTAATACCGAGGACTGCAAATTTTCAACCTCGATTCAACCAAACCAAACAAGAAGGTAGAAGTATTAATGGGGATTCAAAATTTGAAAATGCTATTGAAGCAATAGTAAATTTTGGAAAATCAAATGAAGAAGATGTATATGGATATGTATCTTTTGGAAAAACTGTTACTTCGCAGTTAAACAAAATGTCAGATTTAAATGGTATTTTTTTGTATTGTTCACATACCTGTCGGAATATACTTAATAAGCTTATATTTTTAATTAAAAATATATTACATAAATACACAATGAAAATAATTAAAGAACGTAGTCCTAATGCAGAGATAAAAAAAATAATCTTTAAATAATTCGAATACTATCAAAATCAAAACCGATTATTAAACCCAACACAAGTTCTTTATCTTCACCTTACAGCAGTAGTAAGCTAAAAGCTATTATTATATGACCCCAAAAATAATACCAAAATTTGTGTCTGATACACCACATTCGTCACAAACTACCAGTCAAATGCAAAGGTAGAAATATTATATAACAAGCCCTTTCCGGATAAATTTTATGATGAATTTTATATATTAATTTTCTTATATTAATTTAAGAAAAATTTACGTGTATGTAACTTTGTAGAATATGTAGATATTTATTTTATTACATTTTTCATTTTAATTTCTTTCTCAAGATTATTGTAATGTACAATTATTATTTTGATTTTTATGACATATTTGCAAGCGATAACATCATTTGGAATTGCTTTTAATGTTGATCTTTCTCAAGAAATAGTTTAGAGTTTTATTTTGTATTTTTTATTACAACTTTAGGTTGAAATTGTAAATGTTAAATATTGTTTGCTTTCTATTTTTGATAAATTTTGTAAATTAAAAATATTAAAATTAGGAGTAGGGTTTTTAGATTTATTTTTGTATAAAAGTATTTCATATTTTGTAATAAAGATCTATCTTTTCAGAAGAACGAACATTACGGTTGTTTTTATTTTGATCATTATGGTTAAAGATTAATGAAACTGAACATTGGACTAGTGTTTCCTAGGCTACCCTGTTACTTTTAATTAAATCAATTTCAATAGTGATCACCAAAAGAAAGAAAGCAAATAAGGAACATTGTGGATACAATTTCTCAAGTACGAGAAGTTCTTCACTGTATATTTTGGTGACCCCGACATGATCTGCGATAAGCATCTGTAAAGAAGTTCTTCAAAGGAAGAAATAGATTTTTATTTAAAGAAGAAACTACGTTGAATTTCAGAAATGGATCAATTAGCAGCAGAACAGATTTTGTTGTCGAAACAAATAAAGGCTTTAAAGTTAGCCTACGAGCAATTGGCTGAAAAAAAGAGTATTGATAGGAGATGCGATGGTAAACATAATACCTTATTAGATCGAAAGAGGGCAGTGAATCAAGAAAAAAACAGCATTAAATCAGGCTTCGGGAAACAGTCAATCACAGAAAATACAAGAACAGCTAATGTAAATGTTGGTTCATTGATTAGTGGAAAAGATGTTTACCTACTCTTAGGCACGTAAAAGAAACATAATATTAAAGTAAAATAAAACATATTATTAGATTCAGGTTCCCAAGTCAATTTGATCACTGAAAAACTACAGAGGCAATTAAATCTAGATACCAAAAAATTGATGTCAATGGCTTTGGAAATACATGTTTTTTGCCCACCAATGATAAATTGAACATTACAATCGAATCAAGGATAAGGAAGTTTAATTTAAACATCTAAACACAGGTAATGAAATAAATAATAAGTCAGCAACCATCAATATTTGTTAATATGCAAAACATGAGGCATTCCGAAAGAGTTCGAACTGGCTGATCCAAATTTCAATAAACCACAAGGTATAGATATTGTTTAGACATAATAAGAATAATTTAGAAATATTTATTTAGGATAAAATGTGTTTAAGATTATTGTTACACTCTAAAAAATGGTGTGGACTTAATTACAATCAATGTAGTTTTTTATAACGTTTTTTGTAGAGAATTCCGATCAAGCGAGTGAAAATACGCTTTCGAAGTGTATTTTTTAAAATAACTAAAAAAAATGCGTGAAATAATTTTACTATAGTTAATTTAGACGATAATGTTTAATTTTCAACATAAAATGTGTAATTTCACATTATTCTTTCGATCACACATTTTATGTGTGAATTAGCACTACACGATTGAATAATACCCCATTTTGCTATTGGTATTTATGCACTTAATGTTGTATTCCACGCCATCTATTGTACACATCTATTGTATCAAATGTATACACGTTTCGTTTTGTTTGCTGGAACTACGTCAAATTATGCGTGGAAATACACAAAAGTAATGTAGTTTATAACTTATTAGTATTACCATATCGCAAAAATTTGAAACATCGAAATCAAAAATATATAAATGGATATGATTCAATATATTATAATATAATTTTTATAATAAATTCTGAAAAGTTTGTAATATCTGTAAAAATCTTAAGGGACGTGGCATTTTTGGGAAGAAAACTAAAACTTTGATTATTGTCCAAAAATATGGTAATCAAATAAATCTGAAAATATGGCAAGGTTGTCCACTATACCGTACTTGATACTTTACGTTGAATAACCGTCAGCATTCATATTTCATAAGTCAGTCAAATTTCAAACGTGGTGTTAATTGTATGTAATATAATTGTTTGTGTGATACAAAAAAATATAATTATATTTAATAAAGTATAATTTTTCAATAAAATATTAAATTTAAATTCATTCTTTATAATTTAGAATTTAATAAAATTAGCAATATCTAAATATAATAAAAAGCTTAATTGAGGTTGTATGTAAATATTTTTATAATTATTATTAAGTAATTGAAATCACCAACAATTCTACAAAGTTTATGAAATAGTTAATTGAAATCATTTTTGAAATTATATTGAATTAAGTAATTAATTAGTGTTCATTTATAAAAAATTTAATATTTAATATATGAATTTTACAATAAGTTATGTATAAATGTAATATTTGTGAATTAGTTTTAAGTAATTGTGTAAACTATTATTGTTAAGCTGAAAAATATATATTATAATTAAAAAATGAATTTGTTTTCGAATTACACTTTTTTGAAGGGAAATACAGCATCGTTGAAATAGAATAGAATAGAAAATGGGATTGTAAATCACACTTCTCTTGTAGAGAAGTCACACTTTTTTGTTGAAAATCACACATTTTTGTTGAAAATCACTCAAAATGTGATAGTAAATTACACTGTTTTGTACGGAAATTCACACATTTTTAGTGTGAAAGTTAACAAAATTATGGTCTGTTAAATTTCACTATAATTAATGCCTACATTAATTGTAGTGAAATTCAACAAAATTTTTTAGAGTTTAGGTACAATTTGTAACGATCGACCAGTTATTTTTTTCTCTCTTCAAATTTATATTTCCCATTCTATAGAGTACGAAATATAAATTTGCACAAATCACGGCAGCAAAAATACAAATTAAAATAATGTTGCTGCTGCTACTTGGGCACTGCTGCCTTGACGCTTCACAACCTGCTGTTGTATCGTGCTTTAGTCGGTAACCACGTTTAGATATGTTCATTATCGGATGTTTTTACCGTTTAGAACATGATATGGTAGAGAGAAAGAGAAAAAGTACAGTCAACAGACACGTTTTTTTTGGTTGGGTTTTATTTTTTTTTAAAAGAAATCAGTAGGTAACTGGCTGAGAGATGATGAACATGTCTTCAGCGGAAATCATTAAATAGTTGTGGTATGGGAAAAATGCTTTAAAATATTAATAATAAAAACAAAATAAAAAAAAAAAAGTTATTCGGATATTTAAGAAATGTTTAAATTATATAATATTAATTTTAATTAATGTAGAAATGTTATTGAATTAAAATATATAAATATAAATTATGTATTTATAATAAAATAAAAAAAACAACCCACAACATTTTACAAATTTTAATAAAGTATCAAATTAACTTCGAAAGAATTTATTCAATTATATTGCTAAAAATTTTATCTTAATTTATTTGTTAGCGTTTGTGAATTTATGAGAATTACTTAAAAATATAAAAAATAATGTAATTAATTATTATTATTCTAATAAGATAAAATAATTATAGAAAAGTTATTGTTAATAGTAGAGAAAATAAATGTGAGAATTTTTATGCAAAACTCCTGGCATGCAGTAATTTTTTTTGTAATGGCGCGCTAAAATTTGAACCCCCCTCGACTGAAGCACACCCGTTCCAGGCATGCCCCGCGCGAGGATTTCCTACCTTTCGAAAACCTACCCCAGTTCCGTTACAAATTATTATTTTACTTTTTATGACATATTTGCAAGCGATAACATTATTTGGAATTGGTTATTTGCTTTTAATGTTGATCTTTCTCAAGAAATAGTTTAGAGTTTTATTTTGTATTTTTGTTTTATTACAGCAATATTTTTTTCTTTATTATTGATAATTTCTGGTATACTTAAAAACAGATGCTGATAAATTGTTTGTGCTTAAAGATATAATTTGAATTGTATTAAGATTTCAGGCTTAAAATATGTTGTAAATGTGAAGTATTGTTTGCTTTCTATTATTGATAGATTTTGTAAATTAAGAATATTAAAATTAGGAGTAGGGTTTTTAGATTTATTTTTGTATAAAAGTATTTCATATTTTGTAATAAAGATCTATCTTTTCAGAAGAACGAACATTACGGTTGTTTTTATTTTGATCATTATGGTTAAAGATTAATGAAACTGAACATTGGACTAGTGTTTCCTAGGCTACCCTGTTACTTTTAATTAAATCAATTTCAATAGTGATCACCAAAAGAAAGAAAGCAAATAAGGAACATTATAGATACAATTTCTCAAGTACGAGAAGTTCTTCACTGTACATTTTGGTGACCCCGACATGATCTGCGATAAGCATCTGTAAAGAAGTTCTTCAAAGGAAGAAATAGATTTTCATTTAAAGAAGAGACTACGTCGAACTTAAGAAATGGATCAATTAGCAGCAGAACAAATTTTGCTGTCGAAACAAATAAAGGCTTTAAAGGTAGCCTACGAGCAATTGGCTGAGGAAAGGAGGACGATTAAATTAATACAAGAAAGAAAATCAAAGATTGATCATTTATGGGTATCCTTTGAGAAACGTGATAGTACCATACAGTCGGAAACATGAAAATTTAACAGATCATTTATATTTCTTTGGTAATTTTTATGATCAAACACAAAAGTTATATAAAGGATTTAGATCATGTTTAATGTTGAAACATGATGAGCTGTGTAAAGAGGCTTCGCCAGTGGGTGGAGCATAAGACGTGTTAGATCAAGATTTACCATCAAAAAGCAAAATTAGTTTGGATGGAATAAATCAAAGCTGTATCTCCGCTAGGTGGAACATTAAATGTTCAAGTAGCAGGTACAACAGAACAAAGTTATATTATGAAGTTGAATGAATCGAATAAATTCATTCGATTGTTAATTTCTAAGGCTCAATAAACTCTGTAGAAAGGAACATACAAGAAGTGGAGATTCATAATATGTCGAAGCATTATTATGAATATAAAAAGAAAGATTTAAAGGAGAAATTGGTGACCTTTAAGAAAAATGATACAGAAATTTGGGCTACCACAGAGAATCTAGAAGAATTGGGGTACAGCACATAGATTTTCGAGCAAAAAGAGAACAGATTGAGCAACGATATCAGAAATATCAAATTATAAACAAGCAACAAAAGAAGAATATGTAAGAGGATCTGTAAGCAAATTGCCAGGAATTTCCATACCGAAATTTAATGGTGACTATTCAAAATGGCTGCACTTTCATGATCTGTTTTCGCAATTAATAGATCATCAGCCATTGACAAATGTGGAAAAAATGTGGTATTTGAAGGCGAATCTACTTGGAGAAGCAGAAAGGTTGATCAGACATCTCTCTGTATCTGAAAAAAATATACGATAGCATGGCAGGCATTGAAAGATAGATTATGATAACAAGAGATTATTAATATCAACACTATCAACCAAATTTGATAGCTGGGTCTGCCAGATCATTCAACCAGATGTTTGATACGACAAAAGAATGTATTCTTTCATTAGAAAACTTAGGATTACGTGTAGATGGATATTGGGATCCAATGTTACTTCACATCCTATATAAAAAATTAGACAAAGATACTCACATGTTTTATGAGCAATATTTAGAGACTCCAAAGCAAGTTCAATCAATACAAGATTTCTTCGGTTCATTGAAATGAAATTCAAGGCATTTGAGGTGGTAGGAACTAAGCAACAACAGAATACAGCAAAGGTTTAAAGAAAGATGAACCAAAAGACTGCAACCTTAGCAAGTAATAACAATGTACTAAAATGCGTCATTTGTGGAAATGGACATTCAATATATAACTGTGAACGGTTCATGAAGATGACACCACAAGAGAGAGAGAAATTTCAAATTGAGAAATTGAATTTATGTTTTAACTGTTTTCGCTATGGACATAATCAAAAGACATGTTTTGTAAAAGGTTGTAGAAGATGCGATGGCAAACATAATACCTTATTAAATCGAAGAAGGGCAGTGAATCAAGAGCAAACAACATCGAATCAGGCTTCGGGAAGCAATCAATCCAACGTACACTATATAAAAACAGCTAATGTAAATGTTGGTTCATTGATTGATGGAAAAGATGATTGTGTGTTCTTAGGCACGGTACTACTTTTTGTAATAGGTCAAAATAACAAGAGGATTGATTGCCACATATTATTAGGTTAACAAGTCAATTTTATCACTGAAAGACTACAGAAGCAATTAAATATAGATACCAAAAAATTGATGTAAAAGGCATTGGAAATACATGTTTTTTGCCCACTACTGATAAAGTGAACATTACAATCAAATAAAGGGTAAGGAAGTTTAATTTGAATATCGAAGCACAGGTAATGAAACAAATAATAAGTCAACAACCATCAATATTTGTTAATATCGAATCACGGGGCATTCCAAAAGAGTTCGAGCTGGTGGATCCAAATTTCAATAAACCTCAAGGTATAGATATGTTACTAGAATCAGAAGCTTACAGTGATCTTATGCGTTTAGGAAGACTCAAATTACATCATGATTTACCAATACTTCAAGACACTCTATTTGGATGGATGGTTCTTGGAAAAATACAAGGCAAAATGAAGGTTTGGAAGTTGAGTACGAATCAACAATTGGATGCAGATTTAGCAAGATTTTGGAAATCTGAAGAATTAGTAGTTGAGACTAAATTACTTAGTAACACCGAAAAACAATGTGAAGAATTCTTCAGAACAACAACCAATAGAGATGATCAAGGCAAGTTAAAAGTAGATTTAAAATATTCAGAGCTTCTATTTTTTATGAGTTTCTTATACCAATAGTTTTTTAGATTTAACATCTCAATACATTCTTAGTCAATCCACGATGAAGCGTATTTTTGATGTATTTTATTTAGTTTTTTCACAACGGTAGTTCTGTTAATGATCTCTTGAAACCTAGATGTCAGTTCAGCAGCTATTTTATTTCAATGACATTTAAGTTACTTAGCTGCTGTTTCACAATTGAGTAATTAATGTTTTTGTTATTGTTTACTAATTTTTGATATTTTTTTATTATATTCACTATCTCCAATTCAACAACTATACCAAGATGAACAGATAAATCATGATGGAAAATTGAAATATGCATTTCTGATTGAGTATCATTTGATATCACATGATCTAAGCAGCTGTTGGATTCAGGTCTGGTTATTTCTTTGTGACAAAAACAATAGCCATTTGCCTCAACTATTGTTCTATAATTTTTAATATTAACATCATTGTGATTATTAGTGTTAAAATTGAAATCACCAATAATTAGTGCTTTTTTATTTTTTAGGTTTTCTAGATGGTCGTTCATTTTACAGAAGAATCTTTCAATCATAGTAGTAGAATTTTCAGGAGTCCTATAAATTGCTGTTATTTCATAATTTTTATTGTTCAAATTTATGGTTATGTTTATTATACTATTATATTCATCACAATAAATTTCCTTAGTTATATATTTTAACTTCGAGTGAATGAAAATACGAACACCCCCACCTCGTCTTGAATTTCTACAGGAGTATACAGCAGAATAATCACTTATGTTGTAACATTTATATTTAGCATCTAATATCCAAGTTTCACTAACAATTATAATATGAACTAGGGACCCCTGTTGAGTAATTATATTTCAAGTTGAAGTCAAATTTAAAGTTTTAAAAAAAACAGTAATTTACGTACTGACATAGACTTCGCACGATATAGCAGAACCACTCGTGTTTAATAAAAAGAACTTACTACACTCGTGGTTAGTAAGTTTTATTTAGGACACATAAATACACGTCCCTCATATACGGCTTTGTTTCCGATATATTCCCTATTGTAAGTGGCGTTTAGTAAAAAGATAAAAATCAAGAGTTCAAGTGATTTGTTTTTTTGTTGTTTTTATATTTTTTATTTTAGATGAATTTGTTTTTTTCTTTTTTTTTTGGCATATGAACATAGATTCATTTGCAAGTACATAATGTAAATTATAATAACTGATTTGTTTGCTTTTGTTTATTATTTTCATAAGATCTCACTTTTGCATAATATATTTGCTGAATAATAAAATCATATGAGCAAAAAATTTTCAACTGTGTTCGCATTTTTGTTTTATATATAAGTACATCCATTTATTATATTAGAAGTTCATTAAGGATAATTATAGATACTCTAACTCTACTATATAAAAATAAATTTGCTAGTCATATGAACAATTCAACTGATTTTTTTTGTTTTTGCTTTTTTATATTATGTATTTGAGATGAATTTGTTTCTTTGTTTTTTTTTTGGCATATGTACATAGATTCATTCGCAAGTACATAATATAAAATATAATAACTGATTTGTTTACTTTTGTTTATTATTTTCATAAGATCGCACTTATGCATAATGTATTTGCTGAATAATAAGATCGTATGAGTACAAAATGTTCAACTGTGTGCGCATTTCTGTCTTATATATAATCTTATATATTATATATATTAGAAGTTTAATAAGAAGTAGGAGAATCGAAATAAAATAAAAAGGTGTCTACTGTGCAGCACCTTAAATGCTTGTCAATTATAATTATAGATAGTGTTTTTTATAGTATCTAATAGATATGTTAAGTATTCCAATTTGTGTTTCAAACTTCTAGCATTTATGTTTATTATTTTTAAAGAGTTTCTAATATTTAAGTATAAGTTTGTTTTAACGTGTGTGTTAAATGGCAAATTATAATCAGGAGTATTATTGAACATTTAAGTTCTTGTCGTGCAGAACTCTAATTATTTTACTATTTACAGCTTTCCTAATAAATAATTTGCCATCAAGAACCAATCAATTTACTTAAATCAATTTCAATAGTGATCACCAAAAGAAAGAAAGGAAATAAGGAACATTATGGATACAATTTCTCAAGAACGAGAAGTTCTTCACTGTACACTTTGGTGTACCCCGACGTGATCTGCGATAAGCATCTGTAAAGAAGTTCTTCAAAGGACGAAATATATTTTCGTTTAAAGAATTTAACAAATGGATCAATTAATTGAGGTTCAGCACAGATATCTTCGAGCAAACAGAGAACAGATTGAGCGGAGTAATTATACAACTCAACTAGGCGTTAGCAACGGCATCAGAAATACCACACGATAAAGAAACAACAAAAGAAGAATATGTAAGAGGATCTGTAAGCAAATTTACACGAATTTCCATACAGAACTTTGATGGTGACTATTCAAAATCGCTGCACTTTCATGATCTGTTTTCGCAATTAATAGATCATCAGCCATTGACAAATGTGGAAAAAATGTGGTATTTGAAGGCGAATCTAGTTCGAGAAGCAGAAAGGTTGATCAGACATCTCTCTGTATCTGAAAAAAATATACGATAGCATGGCAGGCATTGAAAGATAGATATGATAACAAGAGATTATTAATATCAACACTATCAACCAAATTTGATAGCTGGGTCTGCCAGATCATTCAAGCAGATGTTTGATACGACGAAAAAATGTCTTCTTTCATTAGAAAACTTAGGATTACGTGTAGATGGATATTGGGATCCAATGTTACTTCACATCCTATATAAAACAATACACAAAGATACTCACATGTTTTATGAGCAATCTTTAGAGACACCAAAGAAATTTCAATCAATACAAGATTTTCTGCGGTTCATTGAAATTCGATTCCAGGCATTTGAGGTGGTAGGAACTAAGCAACAACAGAATACAGCAAAGCTGTAAGAAAGATGAACCAAAAAACTGCAACCTTAACAAGTGATAACAATATGCTAAAATGCGTCATTTGTAGAAATGGACATTCAATATATAACTGTGAACGGTTCATGAAGATGACACCACAAGAGAGAGAAATTTCAAATTGAGAAATTGAATTTATGTTTTAACTGTTTTCGCTATGGAGATAATCAAAAGACATATGTAATACTCATGCATATTACAAACCTACCGCAGAACAAAAAAAACAAATCATCACATTGCAACTTTTGTTTTATTTTTGAACTAATAAATTACAGAATAAAAATATTATGAATGGAAATATCACTTTTTACTTTTAAGTACTGAGCAGCAAACTACTATCTCGTGCCAGTACGTTTTTGTTCTTGCAATATCTTAAATTTTTTTAATGAATCATTTGTTTTGGGTTTGTTATACATATCACTGACCCTAAAAAAGAAAGCAATAATAATTTATGATACGTAATTTTAGGAATTTAGAATATTTCTTGAAATTAATAATTTTAATATTAGGAATACATTTATGTAAAGTAATTTTGCAAAAGGTTGTAGAAGATTACATCGAATATTACATCGAAAGAGGGAAGTGAATCAAGAGCAAACCACAACGAATCAGGCTTCGGGAACGAATCAATCTAACGTAGAATACATAAAAACAGCTAATGTAACTGTTGGTTCATCGATTAGTGGAAAAGATGATTATGTGTTCTCACGTTCGTTACTAGTTTCTGTAACAGTTCAAAATAAAAAGAGAATTGATTGCCGCATGTTATTAGTTTCAGGTTCACAAGTCAATTTGATCTCTGAAAGGCTACAGAGGCAATTCAATATAGATACCAAAAAATTGATGTAAATGGCATTGGAAATACATGTTTTTTGCCCAATACTGATAAAGTGAACATTACAATCGAATCAAGGGTAAGGAAGTTTAATTTAAACATCTAAACACAGGTAATGAAACAAATAATAGGTCAGCAACCATCAATATTTGTTAATATCGAATCACGGGGCATTCCAAAAGAGTTCGAGCTGGTGGATCCAAATTTCAATAAACCTCAAGTTTATGTTACTAGAATCAGAAGCTTACAGTGATCTTATACGTTTAGGAAGACTCAAATTACATCATGATTTACCAATACTTCAAGACACAGTATTTGGATGGATGGTTCTTGGAAAAAATACAAGGAAAAATTAAGGTTTGGAAGTTGAGCACGAATCAACAATTGGATGCAGATTTAGCAAGATTTTGGAAATCTGAAGAATTAGTAGTTGAGACTAAATTATTTAGTAACACCAAAAACAATGTGAAAAATTCTTTAGAGCAGCAACTTATAGAGATGATCAAGACAGATTTTTAGTAAATTTACCTATAGTAACGTCATCAGAATTATTAGGAGAGTCAAGACACATTGTACTGCAAAGGTTTTTAAATTTAGAGCCACGGTTAGCTAAAGATTCAGAGTTCAAACGTCAGTATGGATTGTTCGTAAAAGATTATTTAGATTTAGGACATATGAAGGAAATTCAGGAAAAGAATATTCCTATTATTATGTTCTGCCACATCATTGTGTTTTAAAGCAAGAAAAAAGTACCACAATATTAAGAGTGGTTTTTGATGCATCATGTAAAACAACTTCAAATTTATAATTAAATGATATAATGCTAAAGAGTCCAAAAATACAAGATCAGTTATTTAATATATTAATTACATTTCGAACGTATAGATATGTGTTTGACAGCAGATATTAAACAAATGTATAGGCAGATTAAGATGGCTGAGCAAGATTAGCCATTGCAACTAATAATGTGGAGATCGAATCCAAAGGTTAGGATTCGCTATTACGAGTTAACTATAGTGACTTATGGAACCAAAGCAGCCCCATATATAGCTACGAAATGTTTACAACAATTAGCAAGTGATGAAGAAATAAAATATCCATCTGCCGCAGCAATGAAAGATTTTTATGTTGATGATATTATAACCGGCTGCAAGACTTTTGCTGCGACATTAGAATTAAAAAATCAGTTAATAAAGATGTTAAACACAGCTCAACTTCAATTGCATAAATGGGGATCCAGTGATAGAAGGTTGTTGGTAGACATTGCAGAAGAAAATCGAGAAAAGGAACATATTTTTAAAGAGGGGATGATTCCGGTTACACCGTTAAAACCTATAGATGAAAGATTAACAAAACGGAAGGTGGTTTCCGACATTGCGCAGTTATTTGATCCATTGGGATTAGTAAATTCTGTAATAGTGGTGGCAAAAATATTCATTCAGAAGTTCTGGAAATTAGAGCTTGATTCGGATGATGAATTAATAGATGAATTAAAGGAAGAATGGATTAATTTCAAACAAGAATTGAATAACCTTAGCAAACTTAATATCACTAGATACGTGTGTAAGGGTAGTGAGCTCCCTTTAAAAATGGAGTTACATGTCTTTTCAGTGAGAAGGCGTATGGTACAGTAATATTTATAAGAACAGTAAACACTTTAAGCGATAAATATTGTAATTTGTTCTGTTCAAAATAAAGATTAGCTCCAATTAAATTTGTATCAATGCCAAGGTTAAAATTATGTGGCGCATTGCTAGCATCAAAATTAGTCATGAAAATAAAATCAGCAATTGAGGTGCATGTTGATCAAGTATATTTGTGGACTGTAATTGTATTATCATGGATTCATGGAGATTCAGCAATACTCAGAACATATGTAGCTCATACAGTTGCAAAAATCCAAAACAAGACTACATCAAATCAGTGGAATTATATAAATACACGCAATAATTCTGCAGATTTATTATCAAGGGGTATATATTCAGATCAATTAAACAACTCAGAGTATAGGAGATATTAAGCAATTAGAACGAAATTTAAAGTTGCTAAAAACAGCAAAATATTGGTACCGTTTGTGGACAATAAAGAAATATGAAGGGTAGGAGGCAGATTAGATAGTGCTGATATTTCGTACAACGCAAAGTATGTTACTAATGTTAGTAATGTTACTTCCAGGAATAGACTTTGTTTCCAAATTGTTATTAAAACATTTACATGCTGGACCACTGGTAAATAAATGTGTAAGGTGTGTAAAGGCAAAGCCAGAGTTATTACAACACAGAAAAGTTACATTGCTGTCTTTTGTTGTTTTGTCACAAGGGCGATTCATTTAGAGGTAGTTACAGATTTGAGAACTGATGCGTTGTTAACTGCATTTAAACGATTTATGGTTTATGTAAGAGGTTTATATAAAAACTTACTCTGTGATAATGCCACGAATTTTGTTGGAAAAATTTGAGTAAAAAATAAGTCGGATGAGTTAAAGGCATTGAGTGATGAGTCAAAGGCAGTTAAGTGTAAACAGAAAACTGATACCGAAATATTTCAGCCCTTATCAAGTGATCGGCAATGAACTTTATCTTTTAAAGCATATAAATGAGTTTCAACGTACTCAAAAACCCTTTGAAGGTATTTTTGATGCCCGTACTCGATCTTGGATTTCCAGTCAAACAAAAATGTAAGTTACCAAGAACTTGCAAAGAAAAATGTTTATGTACTAAGAAAGTTTATAGAAAGGATATGATTATGTATTTTAAAAGTTTATCAAAAAAAGAAGGAATAAAATAAAAATTTGAGTCAGGGTGGGCGAGCGGTAGGGGTTATATATGTAAAAAATACACTAACGTGTTTTCATAAATGCTGCAAATTGATAACAAGTTTGCCACCAATTGATGTACTTTACAATAATGAAAACAAACTCTACCTAAATTTTACATTTACTTGATAATTATTCAAAGTTTCTGGTCATTTAATACATATTTTATTTCAAACGTTTTTTTTTATATTTTCCACTTTTAAAATCGTTTTCCATGGAAAATCTCGAAAGTTTTTGTAATATATTAAAACATATGGAGTAACTACTTAAATTTTTAAAAGAAATTTTTTTTTTAAATAACAAAACAAAAAGTAAAATACTCAAAACAACTAAGAAAACTACTTCAAAAATGTTTATGCATACCAAAAATTTATTCAGTAAAGTTGACGTCCAGTAGACTGACAGTTTGCATTTATGAACAGCATTCAGAAAATCTGACAAGTGTTTTGATAAATTCAGAATATGCAGATTTGATGATTGATAATAAAAATTAAGTGTAACGGAAACATTAATAACATTTTGACTTATAGAAATTTTAAAAATCCGTTAAAATACCAACATTTTATTGACTAAATAAGTTGAAATATACTAATTAAATTTTTTTTTTGTCTTATCTTGAATTATAAATTTTTTTACGAATAACATCTTGCCAAAAGAAGAGGATTCAAAATCAGATATAATATATATATATTATGTATAATTATATAAACACATAAGATTCTGAATTAGAAGGGAATTTAAGGTTGAATTCAAAATCAGAAGTACACGCTTTATTCAGAATATTTCTGTATATGTACATGTGAGAACGCAATAGTTTACATTTTTTACAAGATTTTGTACTAGTAGATTGTTTCAAAAATTTCAAACACAACTTGTTATCATGAACATCTCAATCTGATAATGATGATATCGTACATTGTATTTGACGTCCGCAACGCATTAGTAATATGAAGAAGAAGAAGACAATAAATACTTATATTCTAAGCTTTGTTTAATTTTTTTTTTCAATAAATAATTAAGTATATATACATATATATATATATAAAATGTACGTTAAAATTAAAATAATATTTAAATTGCTAAAATGATCTCAAAATTATAATTTAAAATTAATATTATATAACTAATAGATATTAATAAAAACTGTCTACTTATTGATTTAATTGAATTGGCAGAAGAATTTAAATTACTAGTACTCTCTAATAATAACTGATGATATGGACATAAACTAGATGATTTAATATATGGTGAATATTTTGGATAACAAATAATTTCTGATGGTATTGAAATTGATTCATTTGAAATTTTACAAAATGTCATATGTTTACCAGTTATAATAGTTTGTTCAACTCTACGAGTAAATAATGGTTCATGCCATGGCAATTGATTTAAATGACTCATAAAAGTACGATCATGAAATTCAACTGGATCAGATATTACTAATTTATTTAATAAAGATTCTTGATAAATTAATTCTTCACCATAATTTTTGCCATCGGAAATCAAATCATCCGAAATGCCATTATCAATTATTTTACCTGGTAAAAGATCTAAAATATTACCATTGTATAAAAATAAATTTTCAACATCAGTCATATTTAAAGAACGAAATTTATAAACACCAAATGTACCAAAGAATTCCTGCACTGGAGTCATACTGTAACAGGCAGCTAAATCAATTTTTGGATAATATGTTAGAAAAGATCGACAAATTTCTTGTTTTGTTGAATAACCACCAAATGTTGGACGTTTACGTTGAATTGTTTCATATGCACAATCTGTGATGATATAATCACCAGGTAATATTAATGTTTCATTTTCCAATTGACGTATCTGTTGAAAATTATAATCAAAATTATCATCTTCAATAATTCGATTTAATTCTTTGCCATCACGTATATGACGAAGTTTCATTTTACGACCAGCAGAATGTGAATGCAATGTTGCTGAAATAATTTTAATACCATTTTTTGGAAACATAACACTTGTACATGTCGGTGCACATATACCAATATTACGATATAATTTCTGTCCTGGTGGTATTAATAATGTATCAGATATTGATATTCCTGATACCATAATACCAGCATCATTTTGTCTCAAATTATTTGTATAATGTATACGAAAACCAGAATTATCAAAAATTTTCTTTGAATTAATATTTTCATAATGAATTTCAAGCATATAATATTTTGGATTCGATACACCACCAATTGGTATACCAACATGATTTGGTAAAAATTGTCCTGATGAACCAATTGACCATACTGCAACCGGTGTTATACATGAATCCCAATCACGTGGTGTTAATAAATTACTACTACAAACAGCACCACTACTTTTCACCCAAACATCCCATGAAGCTGGATTTGAATTTGGATAAGATGATATTGAACATTCAAATAAGGTCATATGTTGTACTAATGATTTTTTAGTAATAATTTCTTTTGATAATAATGGTTCATAACCAATTATATGATGTTTATCATTTAAATTTGGTGCCTTTAATATTTTACACCAATTCAATGTTTCTATACCACTATTAATCGGTACATCTTTAACAGTTACATCCCATTGTTTTGTATCGAAAAAATTTAATAATGATGTGGATGGTTTACGAAATAATGGTCCCAATAGGAATAGAGATCTAACACCACGATTATGACCATGACCTTTTAAATTACCATGTATTGGATCTTTTTCACCAAATGACCATAAAACTTTTATTGTATCACCACCAATTGGAATATCATGTGGATCACATGTTTCTAGAGCACGAGAAAATTCAATTTGTGTATGAGTTGCATTTTGATAACCATTTATAATATTATAATTTTGTGTATCATCTTGTATTGGCGCACCATTACCTGATTTTATATCACCATGACAATCTAATATATTTGGTTTACCAGTACGATCATCAACCCATAATAATACAAGATCAGAACCAGCCATTAAACCATTCTTTCTTGAAAACCCCAAACCAATAAATCCTTTTGTATTGACAGTTGTGCGAAAGAATATCTCTTTTGATTTAATCCACCATTCCAAT
Organism: Argyra leucocephala; assembly: GCA_963942445.1. NCBI lineage: Eukaryota > Metazoa > Arthropoda > Insecta > Diptera > Dolichopodidae > Argyra > Argyra leucocephala. The sequence continues at coordinate 121,423,942 of OZ012678.1, forward strand.
GTGTATAATCCAATTGAATCCATTATTTCAATACGTTTCCAATCATGATGATGAATACGATGTTGTTGTATTGTTTCTTGTTCTATTTCTAAATTTGCAGATTTGAAATTCACTGATGAACATAGCAAAAATTGACTTTGTCTTAAAATTAATATTAATATAAGATTTATTATATTTAATGGCGACATTTTAAATTTTTATTAAATTTAAAAATAAAATGGTTCACTATAAATTAATTTTTTTTTTTCAACTTTTTTTAATTTTCTTGCAATAATCACAAAATATTTTTCAGGTAAAATGAAATGACGCGCGTTTCTACAACAGTACACTCGTTTTTTTTTTTTTTTATGTTTCCTGGCACACTAACACAAATACAATTTTTTTATTATATATATTTTTTTTTTTAATTTGTTTCACTTGAGTGAAACTAAATGCAAAATTTTCTTTTTGTTAAATAAATTAAAATAAATTTAATTAATTTATATTAATAATTCAAATAAAATATTCCAAATAATACTGTAAAAGTCCGTCATATTGAAAATTTGTTTTTTTTTAAATATTTAATTATTGTTATTTTTAGTTTTTTTTTATTCTATTTACTGAAAGGATATTGTTTTAATTATTTTTAACCGAATACAAAATTAGCAGAAGCTACCAAGCACACTTCTTCATCGAATTGCTAACGAACACTAAAACGCGAGTGTAACTGTGACACATAAGAGCAGATTTTGTCCTTTAAATTTTTTGCTTGCTTTTTATTTTAATAATAGCCTGCAGCTTGCTGCTTGCTAGTTGCTTGCTATTGCTACCAGCTACCACTGCTGTTGTTTCTTCTTAATATTCAATACTTACACTCTTCTTTTCTAACTTTACTTATTTTTAATTATTTTTCTTTTTCTAGACTACTGAAAAATATTCTCCCTTTCTCGCTCTCACACTCTTTCTGGTTTTTAATTTGTATTTTGTTACCTACCTCTCTTTTAAGGTTCTCTTTTTTTTTATAAATAATTTAAACATGACGTTGAATTCCCTGTGCTGTGTTTGGTTTTATTGCTTTGCTATGTTGTGCTTGTGCTGATTTTGTTGTCTTTTTCAATAACAATTTTATAGATTGGTTTCAGCATGGCAGATGTTCATAAAAAAAAAAAACAAAAAACAAAATTGTTTTATTTTTTTTTTTATTTTTATCTGTTTACGCATGGCAAAAGATAGCAGTTTTAAAACTGAAAATACAGTTCAACACAACACTATGTAGTTAAGTATAAGAGCTACCTTCCGTTCAATTTGTCTGTATGGAAATGTATTTTATACGGTTGCTTTGAGTTTTTCAAATAAAACGAAATCGTTATTTTTATACCACAAATACAATCACACATCTGTTCATTTTTATTTGCCTCTTAATATAGATTTGATATTTCAAAAATGTTTTTTTTTTTTTAAATTAAATGTTTTTTTTTTTGGTTTTTAGTTAAGGTAGGGAGGAAGGGCATTTTTTTGTTTTCCTCTTTTTCTTGTTTACATATTTTTTATTTTATTTTTTTTTTTTGCGAAATTATTGCACAAAGTTTGTTTGTGCTGTGATCAGTTCTTGTTTTTTGTTATTTTTGGTTGTTGATATTTATTGAGGGACGAGTTTTTTTTTATATGAACGGTTACACTAAAGTAAACGTGATTACATCAACCCCAACAACACTATAATCTTTTGTATAAAATATACAAATAAGGTTTTTTTTTATTTCTGGGTTAACATGTTTAAAATCGAATGAAGGAACAACAAAAAGGAAGATTAAAATAAAAATTGAATTTGCCATTCTCGGAACCAGATTTTTTATTTGTACTGTTTTTTTTTATTTTTATTTTGGATAAAAGGTTTATTTTTAAATTCTCGCTACTATTTAAACTTAGGTTAGGTGCAATAATGGGAGATTATTTGGTTATTGTCTTAAAATTATATTTAATTTCACCTATAGGACCGAAGGGGGCAATAGGATATTCATTTCATGTATTCACTCACTTATTTTATGTAAATTATTTAAAATTTTATTTGAACAACACAGGTCTTTATGATTTGATAACAATGTCCCAAGGTTAAAAATAATTATTATTATAGGATTGTAGTGGTGTTGCAGAACAATAAAACTTCCGTTCACATTAACAGAAAATAAAATAATTTAAATAATAATATAATTGATGAATCACTTAATTTAAACGTAAATTCCACGAACAAAAAATAAGAATGTTTATTGAGAAATTTAAATAAGAGCAGAGAACAAAGTATGAACAAATTAGGTGCTAATAATAATATATAACCGCTTAAGTCGACATAAGCGAGAAATGAGGTATTGTTACCACTACATTCTACGTACTAAAGGCTTTTATGAATTTTCAAAGTTGAGAAAATCATATTAATTTGTTTGACTAAACCAGCTAGACTGACCGATAGACAACTTAAGCTGGTTTATAAATATAATCAATTAGGTTTATCTACATGGTAAATAGGCTATAAAAAAATATACCAGCTTCTCTTAAGTTCAGCGTTTATATTCCATTTTGTTCTGTTATATTGTACTCCAATTTATTTTGTGATTTTATCTTATCTAACAATAAATAAGCGGTTATAATTCCATTTTACAGTTATATTATATCATTAATAATTTTATTTCTATTTTTAAATTTTTAACAATAATTTATGAAGATTATTCAAAAATGAATATTAGGAACATGTTTAGTAGACTTTTTACAGCTGGGTAAACAATATTTCATAGAATAATTTGAAAATGGTAATAATTTAGATGATTATAGCTACCTAGTGAAGAGTTTTAAATTTCGACTTAAGCGGTTATACAATATTACTGCCACAGAATTATAAAAATACCTACCTGCATTATTTAATTTTTAAATTAACTTAGGTACGTTTGTTAAAGCAATTATTTTACTACTAATAATGTGGCGTCAATGACGGAAAGAAATTAAAGGTTCTAAATTGGCAAAATTCAAACGCAAAAACAGGTAGGCTTTCTCAATCAAAGAAAATACCCTAATATTGAGTATAATTTGGTTTTGTGTATTTTTAAAGGCTATGTTTTTAAATCCATATTTTGTACTTCGTTCCAGGATTAAATTTAAGGAATCATTGGTAATAATTTTTTTTACGCTGAAAACACAATCACGACGAGGGACGAGTGACCAAGTTTTGCCTTTAAAGACCCAATCACGACAACCTATTCGTTACTGCTTTTTTAACATGGATTCATGGATATTATTTAACCTCGATTATTTTCACTTTTTTGTTAAACAAATATAATTTAAAAAATTTATATTTATTTTTATTTAAATATTTTGTATGTAACATATTGTTAAAATAATAGAGGCGGTCCAAGCCAGAATGGACCATGTAAAAAATGTAAAAAAATGCATTAAAGATAAAATTGGAATAAAAAAAAAAGTTAATCACTTCAAGCAGTTTAGTTCATTTAGAAAAATAATTGTAATCTTGTTCATCGTTCAAGAAAATGACAATAGCTCATTTTACGAAAAATTGGCGCTTGGTCTACTCTGGCTCGGACCGCCTCTGAAATATAAATTTGTAAAATAAAAAAACTTCACATGATATAAAAACTACTTCATTTCTTTATTGTTGTAAAATAAGAAATTTAATTATATATTTAAAAAAAACGATATTTCTGTTATTGTTATTATCTAGAGCCTAGACTTTGAACTGACAACAACAAACGAATGACATCAAATAAAACTAACTTAAGTTGGTATCACTTAATATCATTTGCATTCGTCGACAAGTAAAATAGAAATAGATCTATTTTTTTACCGCTAAATTTTGGTGTTACTCTTCATTCGTTGTGGTTTACATAAAATAATCTCATGTATTTGAACGTCAAAAATTCGTCCCTTTTCGTGATTATGTTTTCAGCGTTATCTTTGTTTTTTTTTGTCTCGGATGAAAAGCCCAATAGTACGTCATCTATGACAATCTAATGTATGTCATCTATGTCAATCTAGTGAGTACCATACTCTGTGATATCTGTTGGGTATTTGCAAAATGTTGTGACGCTTAAGTCGACTAGCACCATTTGAAACTAACAAGTTTTTTGTTAGGACATTTGAATGAGAAACTAATTTTGAGTGGTATTTGCAGCTTGCCCTTCTGATTTCCTCCTTTATAATTTTCATCTATAGGTTTTGATGTGAAATATCGTTATTTACGAACCATAAGGTGCGTGCTATTAATTTAAATACTTTTCACTGAAATCGCTGCAATTTTTCAATATTTGAATTACTGGTTACTCCCCACAGTTGAATTCCGTATGTCCATATCGGCTTTTTAATAGGTTTATAAATCAGAAGCTTGATCTCCAGTGACATCAGTGAGTTGCGACTAGTAATTAGTGATCCAACCATTTTAGGATTGCTTACTATGTAAGGCAGGTATTTGCTTAGACAATAATAGAACCTTAGAGATTTCATATTGTGTTGGGATTTTTAAATTGTTTTGTTTTTAAATCTTTTTAATTATAATCGAAAATTCCAATTTCGAAGGTATACATACAATCACAATGCAAATTTGTTTTTACTAATGGTACTAACACTTAAAATAAAAATGGGGAAATATATAACTACGGCTTATTGCTAGTTTGTTCCATACGCCACTTTTGTCTTTTTTGACTTAGGTGTGCTTTCCATGGTTTTTAATGTAATCTTTTAGAATCTTTAACCCATTTTACTATATCTCTTTTAGTTAGTAAGATAATTACTTGTTAATTTGTTCCATATCCAGGTTTTTAGTAATTTACTTGTGCTAGTTTGTTATATATGCCAAAAAGTTGGATATGGCCCATAATTTACATGTATTTTAGAAAAAATTTATTTTACGTACTTATTTGTTCCAAAACATATGACAATGAACGTGGAACAAATAGGTACTATAACGCGGTTAAAATTTGTTGTGATATAACTAAATTCAAATTGATGTGGAAGAAACATATTTTCTAACTCGTAAAAACAAATTTGTTCCACGTGCATAAATAAAGAAATTTTTATCATTTAAGGTAACAAAACAAAAGTTCGATTTGTGTGTGTAAAGTTTGTTCCATGTAATTACTTAAATATAGTGAAATGAATTCGGAGTATATATAACCCGGTGACATTTCAAGTTTTTAGACGAAATGAACTATCTTCAGAAGAAGAAAAGCTAGTGTATGATAATCTTGTGCCATTGATAGGAGCAATATAGATAATACACATTGTATTTTATGCTACCATTTAGAAAGCGTTGTAGGCTTATTGAAAGGAAATGCCTCCACTTATTATTATAAAACTCAGCATTTTTAATTTGACGTGCAATTATTAATTTACAAAAAGAAAATTACCTATACTGTATGTGCTATATGGTCTGAGGTGCATAGTGGTCGTTCTGGTAATGATATCACTAGCGCTTTAGTTAAAATTTTAAATCAGTTAGTAGAAGATTTTACAGAACTTAAAAGAGTAATACTTTGGAGTTACTCGTGTGTCCCTCAAAAAACAAAAATAAAATCAATAGCACAGCACTAAAAATATTTTTGCATTCATATAACATAAAATTAGATTCAATATCTCAAAAGTTATCTCAGCCGAGGAACTCTAACATTCAAGACCTTAATTGAGTTCATTTTGCAATGGAACGGTTTGTCAAAAATAAAAAAGTGTATGTTCTTTACATCTTATTAATAACACCTAGAAATATACAACTTATGGTTTGCAAAGGCCCAACGACTAAGATAGACTGACCATATAAGTCGAATGGACGAAAGCCGAAACCAAGCAGTGGTGCTGAATAGAAAGCCCGATAGTAGCCGTGGTAGAGGAAGACCAAGAAGCAGATGGACAGACAACGTGAAAAACGATGCTCAAACCCTACAAATCTCAAATTGGAGACAAGCGGCACAATATCGACCTTTTAGGAGGAGCATAGTGTTGAAGGCCAAAGCTCACCCAGAGCCTTAGTGCTATAAGATGATGATGTACAACTTAAAATTCAGCACATAACAAAAACTGATTTCAAAAATTATAGTGTATCTGCAACTTGAATTACGCTCAAGTTTCATTTTTTAAGATAAAATCTATTTTTTATGAAATAGATAACCCTACAGAAGTGGGGGTATATAAAATTTTATTATATTACCCAATAAAATTAATTTTCGTTTCATTTTATTTTGTTTAACACATTTGATTCAGTAGAGAGAAGTAAAAATTTGCACAAATTCGGAGCATGTTGCACACAATTACTTATTTAAGTTGTTGCTAGTTTATTCCATAAACAAATTTTTTTGTTCCAAGTCATACAGAGCGGTCAAATCGATAGAAAAAAGTGGATTTGTAACAACCTGAAAATTTTTACTTTTCTTAAATTTCGACATAACATTTTTTGTAATTATGTATTTTTTAGATTATTATTGAAATTCAATCTAAGAAATGAAATCTAAATGAATGTAAATTTTAAGCGAATTCTATGGTTGGGTTTTATTTCCATTACATTTCAAACTTTAAGTTAAATTCTCTCTAAAATTACATTTTGGCATATGAAACAAACTAGCAATAAGCCGATGATATGATTTTGTACAACTGAAAAACGGAAAACTCTCACTATCTAAATACTCACACAATAATATTGATAAATCCTTAAAAATTTCATATTCTGACAATGACGAATTTTTCTGAACAATCTACACTACAAAATAATATTATTATTATGAAGTACTAACTTCCTATATCCATTATACAACTAATTAACGCTGTCATTGAATACAGCTAATTCCATTTTATTATATCTAGTCTTTTTTTTTTGTATGCATATTCCATGATTAGTAATATTATTTTGTTGGCGTCTGATATTCTTAATAATTATTCTATAAACTTTCTGACATTTTGAAATATCAATATAAAATATTTTTGTTTTTTGGTAAACCATTGTCTTCATTCGAATTTATATAATATTATGTACTTAAATAAAAACGCAATATTGCGTGCATATTAATGTATCAAACACATGCATAATATAATATACATATACATACATATCATTTATAATTTTTTTTTTTAAATTTACATTCATTTGGTGTTTTGCTTTTTTCCAAATTTAATATTTCTATAGACACGATTTATTTTTATATATTCTATCTACCAAATAAAACAGGATATTTCCAAGAAATAAAATTAAATAAATATTTAAGCTTGTATTTTATAGAAATATATTATTTAATTCTAAAATAAATTTGCTATCATACTGTATTATACAATAGAACAATCATTATACCGCCCTTTATTTGTAATAATGTCAATTTACAATTAATTTTGAAACCCTATGTCTATCTAAATTCAAGTTCCTTAAATTTCAATTTTATTTTCTAGAAAATATTATTCATATAAAATAAATTGCTTTTGTTTTCTTTGAAAAAAAAAAAAAAATACAATAATAATAATTTAAAACTAAAAATCGAAAAGTTACAAATTTTCCGCGTATCTACAAGACTACTAACAGTTTTTATATATATTATGGTGTTTGTCTGTACTTAGAAAAATGTTTTATTATTACCTCCCAATAAGTTTTGTGAATGAAAATGCTTTTTTTTTTTTAAATGTAATTCGTTTTCAATCAGCTGAAAATGAAGCTATTATATTTATGAATATAATTTTGTATACATAATATTATGTACAGGGTGAATCAATAGGATATTTGAATAAAATTTAAGATTTATCTTTTTCATTAAAATGTTGTTCATTACTTTAGAGTTTTAATTTTAGTAAAAATTGGTAAATTTATATAAATGAATGTATGGCGATTTCATATTCAATTAATCATCACCAGTATCGGCTCGACAGTTCAGAATAAACCTTGCAATCTTTCATTAACACTATTCTTTCTAAAATTTGTCCACGATTTCGCTGAGCCATTTTTATCTCGGTCTACTTTCTTCTCTAGTATTGTACGGTAGATAGATAAATAAAATACTTTTATTATTATTAGTTATATATATCATTAATTATTTAAATTATAATATTAATTAAAACTAGAAGAATAAGAAAAAGTATTATATAATTCAAAATAGAAATATTGTACTATACCTCTATTATTTTTGGGCATATTCTATTCAGAACATTAAGAAAAATGGTCGTACGTAATTGAAATGCTAAAAGTATGGTGAATACACTTAACTGTATAGAATCATAGAGTAATCATATAAGTAGAGTATTCACGTAGAACAATATTTGTTAATCATTTTCTTCTAAAAATGCCGTCCCATTTTTACTCAAAATACGAAAATGCCGTCCCATTTTTACTCAATACCCCAAAACACTCAAATATAATTTTCGAAACTCAATTATTTTTACTCAAAATTTTTTTTTATTGAGAAGAATATTTCATACAATGCCACTATACTTCTAGCCTATTCACAGAATGATTTTTTCGGAATTTTATCGAATTACGATTTCGTTTTAAGTTTTTTTTTAGTTTTGTGTATAAAGTTTTGTTCTCCCAGTGACTAGGCTAGGAGTATAGAGGCATTGTTTGATAATTTGAAAAGTATTTACATACGTATGTACTTTTGATTTATATGAAGAGTGTATATCTTAATATCGTATATGTGTTCACTATACATTTACATATCTAATTCAATACAAAAAATATATGTATATAGAAAAATGTAAACAAAAAAACACAATTAATCGCAAAGATAATGAATGAAATTGTATCCATACAATAATAGGTCAATGATAGCATCACATAATCCAGAAATTTTTTTTAAAAATAATGCTAATAAAAGAATAAAATTTATTAGTAATGCATTACAAATCGTGAAGTTTGTACGGAATACCGTTTTGTTTTCTTTTCTCAGAAGTTGGTTAAAAATCGTATTTCTATTTCAGATGAAATAATTTCTGAAGAAATAAAAATAGCCAACAATCCATATAAAGAATAAAATGTCCAGTTTTATTTTTTTAAATTTTGATAGCTTGTTTGTTTGTTTGTATTCATAATTATATTATGTATTCATATATATACTATTCATATTATTATCTACGGTAAGAAACAGACAAAATTAACAAAACCAAAATTGCTGAAAATTTGAAAATACATGAAGGTACCTACTTTTCAGTATACTTTTCAATAGAAATTAATTTGAATTAATCATTTTTTAATTTGAATTTCATAAATCACATTGACCAAGTCCAAATAAAAATATTAATTCTTCAAATTTTAAAAATTAAAGCAAAATAACAACAAATCCAGCAATAATCTTGAATTCTTTCAATTTCTAAAAAAAAATTCAATACTTTGATTTGTAATATTATTTGTGGTCTATTGAAAGGACTTTAAATGCATGTATAGTTTTTTTTATACACATTGTGTAATTTTTAATTTTTATCACATAAGTAAAGTAGAAATGCGAGCAGCGAAATAAAGAAGTATGTATATACTGTAGCTAGCATGCACATTCGCATATAACTATACAATTTTGAGTACCTATACATACAACTTTTATATTGTTGACACTGTTGGCAGCATAATAACAAATAAATATGTTTATAAGTAGTAGGTACACAAAATCTTTTTATTTATGAGTACAAAATACATTGCGCTCAACTTATAAGCAGTTAAAAATTGAGTAATATTATTTTGAGTGAACACAGAATTTTGATATTTGAAAAAGTGACTAGCAAATTTTGTTCTACGTGAATACTCTACTTATATGATTACTCTATGATAGAATGTTAATCTAATTATGTTAATTGTATATGTTATATTGTTAATGCTATCTATACGATAATAATATCTTACATGTCGTTATATAGAACTTCAATAGTAAGTAAAATATTTGCACATTAATGGCATCTACTTCAATGATTTTATGGATATTGGGACTTATAAATATTTTGTGGACGTTTTTTATCTTTCAACAAAATGAGTCTAAAATCTCTAGACACAAAAACGATTGAAATTACATTCAAACTTTATGTTTTTGTTATTGGAAAATGAACTTTTATTAGAGCTATTTAACTGGCGGTTTGAGGTATATTCGATTTTACAAATTGATGATAATTCGATCACATTGCAAATTAACGATTAATAGTCGCGCAAATGCACATTAAAAGTAAATTTAAAAAAATTAAAAACAAAAATAAATTTTAAAAAATAGAATAGGATTCGTAATTTTACCAATCTGGCATCTACTAATGAAATCATCCTATACAATGTTATATAGTAGTAAAGTCAGTTATAATCTACAATAACTCTGCCTTCTTCTAAGTTTTGTAATTTTTTCCACTTGTTCTATTCTACTTGTCAATATCACATCCAATGAAAATGTGCGTACATACATCAAATTCCAAAAAAAAGTTGATAAATTTGATTGAACAAATTACAGACCTAGAATTATTATTTCGATTTTGTCCAAAGATATGGAAAGTTTAATCAATGAGAAGCTTTCGAAATATTTTGAAAGCAAAGGCATATTATGTTATAGACAATAAGTTTTTAGACGGCAACGATCTACCGGTGACGTGATGATTTACCTTCGTGACAAAGTCATTATTATCTATTTACGCAGTTCCAGTATTCTTTAGAACTTGATATTGTTAATTTAAATTTTTAAAAAAAGTTCAATCGAGTATGGTATACGGCTTTAATATAGCTATATACCAAGCTATAATTTTAGGTCTATAACTATTGAATGGATTATAATTGTTCTTGTTCTAAAATTGTTGTCTGGGAAAAATAGACAGACTTGCGTCGGTCTGGTATTCGACTTTACTACCCGAATACCAAGCTATAGTTTTAGGTTTGTATTTTCTAAATCGATTATAAATTATCTTGTTCAAAAATTGTTGTTCGCATGAACTTTTAAGATTTCAACGGAATCTCTTTAAATTTTTACATTAAAATCAACAACAACTCGTAACTGATGTTATATGTATAACGACAAAATTATTAAAATACGTTATATAATTTTTTTGTCAAAATTTTCAAAGATAAATTATTGTTGACTTGACGTTGTTTTATTGTTGATAGACGCTGGTTTTAAGATGACACCAGTGTATGGTGTAAGGAAATTATTTTTGTTGTGACATCATAATTTAATTTAATATTTTAATTTCAAAAATAATTTACTTCATGATGTTAATTATTTTTATAAATATCACAATATAGGTTTTTCACTTCTAATTCAAGTTTTTTTATTTCAAATTCAATTTTATTTATTTATTTATTTTTAATCAATAATTAACGCCATAGCTTTGGTTGTTTTGTTTAGTTGAAACATTATCAAATATATACATACATACAACTAAATATTAAGCCACCCTGTATATAATTTTATTTAAATCGAAAAATGTTTAGGTTTTCCAGACAATGGTGTATGCGGTATTATGCACGCATTCTAATGTTAATATTTGTTGCATACATTTTTCTTTTGTCATTTTGATTTCTCCCCCATATCAAATTTTAAAAATATTTTCCATTTCTCATTTCATCATCTCAGAATAATATTATTACAATACTGTTCAAAAATATTTGTTCATTACAAAAAAAACAAATCAAGATAAGAGTAATTTTTATTAATTACATACAATTACTCTCTAGATAATAATCTTCTAAAGTTCTATTCCTTATCCTTTGTAATTTTTCAAGTGCTAACAAGTGTACTTTTGAAGTATTTTAAAAATGGAACGCATTTTTCAAGTTTAAATTTTTTTGAAGTAGATACTATGAAAATTTTTTAACTTGTTTTGTAAATATTAAATATTTATTGTATTAATAAATTAACATATTTTTAAATTATTCTCTGTCGGTAAGTAGATACACTAAAATTTGTAAATAATAGGTATAACACATTTGCAAAAGGACTTTGTTCATCTACTCCTTGAATAGATGAAATTACTCATAACTCTGCATATAATTATTCCATATAAGAGGGAGTAGAGTTTAATCGAAATTTAATAAGAAGAATGCTTTGAAGTAGTAAAATGTATTTTGAAGGTTACGAAGTAAGGGAGTATTCTGAAAAGTATATCTAAAAATTTAGGGATGATTTACGAAAAAAAGGAAAAAATATGGTTGTTGAAACTAGGCCGAATACTTCTTTCAGAGTTATTATTAAACCAATTATTTTGGTGAGAGAATACATCCATTTTCTGAGCATATCCACTTACCAATTTCATATTTTTTAATATTATACAAGCAAAATTACATGACGATGTCCAACAAAAATTTTATTAAATTTACTTCAATAAAGCTTTATTTATGAACCAAAAATGATCTCTGAAAATTTTTTTTTAAAAATTCCATAACAGGTCAATAATATCTAAACACATGGATCAAATCCAATTTATGTAGTAGGCTTGAATTTGTTTGTGAATTTATTTTTGACAAAGTACCTAAGCAAATTTTTAAGTCTATAACGCCTTTGCTTTTGGAAATATTCTGCTTTAGTGCTGAGTTATATGACAACTACCCACAGCAGCTTGAATTTTGAAAAACGGCAAAAGACGATTTTATTTATTTAAGCTGCTCAATTCAAAAACTGCAGCACCTTTGATTTTTGAAAGATGTCTGATGGATGCTGGGAATTGTGTGGCAGTTACCTGAACCAGTCCGCATTTTGAAAAATGCGGGACTTGCAACTACCCGAACTAGTTCGGAAACTATAGTACTGGAAACTGGCCCGAGCAGCTACTATATGGCAACAACCGCAACTAGTCCGCTACAAGCTACAAGTTTTCAGGTCTGCAACCCTTTTAGTTCTTGAAATATTCCTGATTGGTGGTGGGAGTTATATGGGAACCACCCAAATCAGTCCGAATTTCGGAACACAATAAAAGACGTGTTTATTCATTTTTGATAAAGTTTTTCTTAGTACAAATTTTCAGGTCTGTCACTCGTTTTTTTTCTCTTCCACGGGGGTGGACCTAATATGTAGGTTTTTATGCCTTCCTCAACCCTCAACTTAGTCGACTCTTTTGATAAAGGCCAATAGCTTTAAGGATCTATCATGCTGAAACTTTCTGAGGTTATGTAGTGCGTTTCCAGTGCGTCACTCGTTTAGTATTTGAAATATTTCAAATGGTGCTAGGAGTTGATTTACATGAGAGTATCCCGTCCTTTTAACCTTATAGGATCATAAAATACTTACGCTAATTCTCTTTTCTTATCATAAATAACTGTGCAAAATTTCAGAACTCTATCCTTAAAACTGTGGGCGTGTATAGCGAACTGTTATAAGTATATACGTTTACACTTCCTATTTTTAGAATTCCTTTATTTGAACTTGATGAATAATTCTGACAAATTATTTTAGATTTAAAAATTGTCCCAATAGACCACTTAAAAATTGATTATAAAGTTTATTTATATCAGTTAGAAGTGGTGTAATATTTTACGAGTTTGATCAAAAAAAAATAAACAAATAGCTAGGTATGAGTTATAAACAATAAATAGATAAACTCGCCAGAATTCAGGGCGGTTGTGTATTATTTTTGAAATACATGAATAAAAAATTACATTCAAATATTAAAATTCGTATTAATGAATTTGAAAGAAACATAAAAATAATATAAAATGTATATGAAGCTGGTACAGTTGGTCCTGTTTATCGTTATGATAAAATAAATGACGATAAAACAAAAATAGATTCTACTAGTGAATTGACGAAAAATAAAAAATTCTGTAAATTTTCCTGCGTGTTAATTAACAGTTAGCTTGACGTGTGAATAAATTCATGTTGATTACAGTCAAATATTTGACAGAGTACCATTTATGCTGGGTTGGGGTACCTTATTTTTCTTTTGATTTAATTTTCTTTTATAACTAAAGGTTAATAAATTAACAACAGACTTCATGTAGCACCGCGTTGAGTATCATAGTTATATCAGCTTACTATTCCAGTTTTAAATATTTGAAGTATTTGAAACAATTAATATCATGTTGTGATTTTATATTGTTTGAGAAAGGCAAGGTATAACAATTTCTAATTATTATCTAATTCTCTAGCAGAACACAGTACAATTTAATGACAAGTGATATCCCTTGATATTATATATATTTTTTAACAGAGCAAATATGTAATTAATTCTGATTCTTTGTCTAATTGTGTACTAGAAAATAGTACAATTTCATAGCAGATGATCAGTTGTTTCAATCTTCAATTTACAGAATTTTGCAGCTTTCTTCGATGATTAACCAATTTTTTTTACAGTTGTCATAATCCAGGTTCGTAATCTTAAGTTAATTATAATATTAGATACTTAGCGATTGTTTGTTAAACTGTAAAACATCAGTCTAAGACCATTATCTATAGCGAACTATGTTATTTATTTATTTATTCATTTATTTATGCTTAATTCATTATGCTTCATTATTTTAATCGAATAAAACAAAAAAAAAAAACCCAAAAATACAGATTTAGAAAAAACAATTTAAATTAAAAATTACATTACATCATGCTAGATGTAAACAGTTTTCTTCTTTAATTTGAATTTTATTTAAAATTAATAAAATCTTCATATTCATTAACAGCCATGAACATTCTATTAACTGATTCATATTTCATGATCATAGTTAGTTCAGCGAAATAACAAGCTAAAGAAATTTTTCGATCGGAAACGAGTACTTGTATTTAAATGGGTATCGATCAGCTGCTTAATAGCTTGTGAATCAATTTCCCTATTCAGAAATTGCATTAAAAATACAATATCAGAAAACACTTCTTGCAGATTCCAACGTATTTTATTGTAATACTTTTAACCAGACCAGACCACGTTTAAACTACGGAGAGCAAAACAAAGATATTTTTTGTGAATTGCCTCAAATCTATCGTCATGATTACGATATAATGGTAACCAACGGGAACTTGTATATTCATGATTTGGGCGAACAAGGCAGATATATTTATGATAATACATCAACCATTTTGTACTCAAGATTAAATTAGAAACAGGGTATTTATGAGATGATGCTAAATTAAAATTTTTCGACATGTTCAACTTTTACGACATTTTTGAACGTGTTGTTGTAATTTATTTCATGCTTTCAATAGTGTTTCTCATAAACTATCTTATCTGCTCTCCAGATAATTTTTCACAAACTATTTTTATTACAGCTATATTTATTTAGTTTATTATTATTTTTTTGTATTCAATATACTTAATTTATATTATACGCAATGGTAATCTATAAGCAGTACCTGCCATGGCTATCAGCTTTTTTACTTAAAAACTTAAACTTAAACTTACAACTTTTTTTGCTGTTTACATTTAAATTTTGAAACATGACTAAATTAATTCAACTTCATTTAAATCAATTGATTTTTAATATATAATTTTATTATTACAAGTGACGTTCTTAATTCAAACATTAACACTATAAGCTTTTAAATATTTTGGAAAATACTGTAATAAACTTTCAATAAAACTTTTGGGTAATTTAGTATTGCTGGGCGTTTTTCTTTTCAATCCTACAGAATATAAAATTCCTTTATATTCCACATATATTATTAATGCGTTTTTATTTGTGATTGTTTGGTAAGAAAAATATTTAAAACACAAAAAAATAAATCAATTCAAGCAACTGATTTTCTTCTATATGAAAATCTAGTTTTCTTAGAAGCAAATAATCACAATTTTACAAATACATTTATTTTATTTGGAATCCATTAACATTTACAATAATTATTTATCTTATTTACTAACACACAATAAAATATACATATTATGTATATATTCACATATATACATATAATAATTACATTAAATGGAAAAATAATTTTGTGATTTTTCCCATTTTCTTTTTATACCTATAAAAAAAATAATTTATTAATTTTCATAGTTCGGTAGTTAACCAAAAAAAAAAAAAATCTTTCTACAATCGTATATACGTTAATATAGAGCAGCACGCGGGAGGGTTAATCAAATTTCTGTACTGACTTTGAATAATTGCATAAAATATTTTAATTGGAATTTCGTGTCAGGGACAATGTTCTTGCACTTCAGGGATTCAAAAAAAAAAATATATATATACATACATAATATATCGAATGTATAAATGAGAATTAGCTAATATTCTATATGACTGGGTTCTGCTAGACATATTTTTGCTTTTGAACTCATTTGAAAATTAAAGCAATGTTCATTGAATAAATCGCCTCAGAATAATAAGTTTATTCAAATTCTATGAGTGATTTTTCAGTTTTATTTTTTTTATTTTCCAATTCAATTAAAACACTCATGACTCATGAGCTACTTTGGTTAATGAACATTGAAATGAAACCGCGTGTTATAAATAGAATAAAACGCCGCTTGGATCATGAAATATTTAAAATAATGTTAATTTTTAAATTATAAAAAAAAATATTGATATAATCTCACTACATTCAGTGTTATGATATAAAATAATTAAATAGCAAAGTTGTATGATGATAAATTAACATGGTATTAATTCAAATAAATATTTTCTCATCTTCTAAAATTTATAATTTTTTCTGAAAAATGAATGAAATTTGAATTCTTGTAGAATTTTTCACAATTTCTTTTTATAAGAAAAAATTCACACAATTTTGAATTTTTCTTTTGAAAAAATAAATTTTCATGAAATTCTCATTAAAAATTAGCATAATTTTTCAATTTTTCTTTATTATGATATCAGTTGAGTGTTTTGTATTAAAATAGAGTCAGAATTCATGATAGCTTTAAATTGCATGTAAATTGTTATGAAGTGAATAAAAAATAGCCTCATTTGAGAACGATTAATAAACAAAATATAGTTTTTGTTAAAATCTTATTAACTTTTATTTTGTTCTAAGATTTGTGTAGTTATCATTGTGCATGAATTATGTAAGTCATATACTTAATGTAATCTAATTAGAGAAAATAATGAAAGTATAAAGCAACTAATTTAACTGGAGGGGATGGTGTGAATAAAAAACAAGTTAAAACTTTTTGTTTTTAGTTTAGGCACTAGCTTTTTGGCTATATAGTTTAAGTTAGCCTTCGCCTAAAAAACGTGAATAATCTTTTGCTGAAACTGATTACTTAGAGTTGGAAAATTTTAAGCTTAATTTTACTAATAAATTCTATGAATAAACATATGAAACATGGGATCGTAACAAAATCCCCTGTTTCAAAATCCCTTGTTTTCAAAATCTCTCAGTTTTCAAAAATCCACCGTATCAAAATCCCCTGTTTCATAATCCATCGTATTAAAATTCATTGTTTTGAAATACGCTTTTTAAAAATCCCATGTTTTAATGGGATCGTTACAAAATCCCCTGCTTTCGAAATCTCCCGCTTTTGAAAAATTTTACACCCGAACGAGTTTTGGCCATCCTAGTTTTAACAACAACATGATCTTGTGTTAATTCAGAAATGAGCTTGTATACATCCACATGTGATTTGCCCACAATGGTATTCAAGCGTCTGTGCCAAGCTTATGCATTATTTTATTGTTCTGGGGAAATAAAATTTTTCCGCATCAGCAATAGACCAAAAATTTGGATGATATCTTGGTTTGGATGGATTTTTAGATTTTCCTGTATTACCTGTTATATAATTTATTTTAAACCAATTTGCAATTTTTCTGGCGTCATTATTAAGAGTTTTAAATAAATCTGAAAAATAATCAGGATTTATTTCTGCCGGGACAAATACCAAACTCTTCGTTCGAATCTGTAGGCTTAATTTTTCATCATTTCCATATTTAGCGACCAGCCCTTCAGATCGCACTTTTCGCCAAATAATTTGTCCAAAGTGGAATAGATATCCCTTATATATAGCTGATGGAAAAAAATCGTTTGCGGCAGCTACACTAGCTTTTTCGAAATCTGAAATAATTCGTATAGGATTCAAGTTTATATTTCATTAACAAGCTGTGTAACAGAGTTCATAAAAGAATTCTTGATAAGCTGCCTTACTTTTGGAGCTCATTAAGCAAAATACCAATGGAACTATTTGGTTATTGACTTGACCATGAATTGTAAATAGTTGTCTCATGATATTTGGAACTACATCAAACGTTCCATCCATCAACCAGCTTCAAACTTGAAGAATTTTGGAATTTTAAATGAAAATTGATTTTGATTCGTCCAATAGCTTCAAACTTGAAAATGTGCCCAAAATTGTAATTTTTTCATTATTAAAATTTTTTTCTGCAAGAACAAACTGTTCGCCCTCCACAAATTTCAAATTTCCTGGTATCTATATTTCTTCTAATTTTTTGGATTATTTTAAAGTATTTGATCGTTGTCTTGAAATTTTTTGTTTCTGCGCTGAATTAGAAGGTAAATATATTCTACATTCTTCATTACATTCTACTATATTACTTCTAATAATTTGTGAAGGCTTTGAAGTAGATGTTTTAGCAATACTTTTTACTTTCGTATTAATTTGGCAAATGGTTCTTTTAAAAGCCTGCGGATCATGTGAATAAACAGATGGCTCCTTCTTGACTAAATGTTTTCCATCTACCAAAACTGTTAGAACTCGACCTGAGCACAATAAGGACTTGCGTTGCGCACACGACCAAAGCTTTGCTACTTTTACTGCTTAAGTGGTAATCGTACCCATCTACAAATAATTTGTCATTCCCCTTATTTGATTTGACTGTTTCAACCTTCATTTTTTTAATTACATATATAATTTTGATTATCTTAATTATTTATAATTTTTAATTATTTAAGTTATATGTATGTCCTATTTTTAATTATAATGAATGACAATTGCCAATATTCAATAAATTCATTTAATTTTTATAATAAAAACTAGTTACCTTAGCAGCGTCTTTCGTAAAAACTACACTCTAATTAAATTCTTAATAATATAAAAATACTACATGTATGTTTCATTTAACTTTTTAAATTATTTTTTTTTAAATCCCTCGTTCTTAAAATTATTTTTTTTTTGTAATTTCGGGCGCCCGAATTATATATTAAGAACGAGGGATTTTGATACGGGGAATTTTAAAAAAGGGGATTTTGATACGGGGTATTTTAAAAAAAGGATTTTCAAAACCGAGATTTCGTATCCAATCCATGAAACATAGGACATGGATTAGCATGATTTTGTTTGGCTTTTCATGTTTTTTTGTTGATCTATAAGTTGTTAGTTGTCAGCTTAAAATGATATTATTAATGTTATTTATAGTAAATTTCGTTTGCGTTGCATGTTGCTTGAACATTTATACAACAAAATCCCTTACGTTTAGCATATTCATCACCACGATGTGACGGTTTTCGTATTGCAACATTGTACAATCTATGGCTCCTATGGCACAGCGAAAACTAAACCGTTCGGACCCCTAATTTTTAACTTCTATTTTTTCCTCTGCACTACTAGGGAATTTAATCCAAATATGCGCTTTACATAAAAATTTTGCAATTACTGTACAGTATAATCTTACAAGCCGTTGTCCTATGTACTCCTTCTTCCTTAGCCATTATTTCCATTTTCTTTTTAGATGATAAAGCAGCCTCCTTTCTCTCTTGCTACGGCAAAGAAAAGAATTTGCTAACTACATTACATGATTTTCGTTAAATCTATATAATTTAAAATAATATTCTTCTACACAACCTAATCTTCTTCGAAAACGTTTTCGAGCACGAATTTCGAGCACGAGCACATTTATGCATAATGCAGCCATATTTCACGACAGTTAGCAAGCGAATGTTTATTTTAAGTCCACTCAGAGGTATGTTGAAATATTAGAAGCTATTGCTTAATATTTTCAGTCTACTCTACTTTTTATTCACTTTTTTTAAGTGCTAGCTGGAAAATTTAGGTGTCAAAAAAACTAATCTTTTTAGCTTTAACTTTTTCTTAATTTTTATTCACTAAATACACAACATTCACTGTAAAAATACCAGTTTCAGCATTTGCTACTCTTTTATTTACACCACCCAATATATCTACTTTGAATAAATAAAGAATTTTGGTGCAATTTTGGGGCCATAAAATTTTTTTTAGCTACAAAAGATTTTTGTTTCACTTATGATGGGCAGATTTATTTGAGATTTACGCGCTCTGTTACAAAATTAAATAAAAATTATCAAAATATCAATTTGAATTGAAACTTATTGGTATTTCATCTCTTCCATATTTTTAAAAATATCCTTAAAACTGCTATTACAATTCATCAACTTCTGCTACAGCTAGAAAAAATTAGAAAAAGTAGTTCGAAACCAAAACAATCATCAAATTTGTATTTCATTATTAATGATGACAACCAAGCAGCACAAAAATGTGTCTATTTACACCCAAATACATTATAAGTCCCAAATATTGAACAGAACCATTAAATTAAATAATGTGAACAAATAAAATAATAGAAACATAATATCAACAATTAACTAACTGAATACCATACAAGCGACAAAAAACACTACTGTGCGATATTCAAATTCAATATGGCTTTAAAAAAAATTCAACGTGACCACTATTTGACGTCGTATCACATATACAATAAAAGATTAGCAAGAGAAATAAAGTAAGCATAATTATTCTTAGATTTTAAAGTATTCGACTCTGTATAATTGACTCATATTTGAATGTAGTATAATGGATAAAAAATACAGGTGGTTTGAAAGTTATTTCGTCAATAGAAAACAAAAATCAGAATCCCGAGGATATAAAAAGTAAAAAAAAAATGAGTATGATGTGATACAAGGAAGCTCTTTAGGATCAACTGTGTTTTATTGTGAAGTAAGTAGCTTGTAAGTTGTCTTTCAGAACTTCAAGCAATTATATTCACTTCAATAATAAAATTCTAAAAATAAAGGACTCGGGAAGCTTAACCAACCCAAACCACCTTAATATATAATATTAAGAATAATTGGTTAAAAACAAGATATTAACTTAGTCGTGAACAAACAAATACATCAGCACAATACGAGATGAGCAAACTGGGATAGCATGAAGAGATTATGATGATGAAATGAACCTACTTATATTTATTTGAACCTACTTATATTTATATGCAAGATATGATTACAATGGTTTAATATTCATAACATCATAAGTCAAATTCAAGTTTCATTATGCAAGAGTATTTAAGTTTATATTGGTGTTAAGTATATATCAGCAAAAGTAGAAATTTTAATATGTTAGATTAGTGTAGTAATTTATTCCAAATATTTAGTAAATTCCAATATGAATGAAATGTTTACGATTAACTACCTATCTATAAAGTTTGATATTAAAAAAGTAAAAACAAAAATTAAATAGAAAAAAACAGCAAATAAATAAGCCCACAATAAATAACTTGTAAACAAAATCAGTCTTTTTATTAAAATAAACATTCAGAATTTCATAATTGCGACGTTTTTGAAAAACAACGGAAGTACTTAATTTCTTAGTACCTGCAAGATAATCCAGCGATTCTATGAAGTAAAATAGGTT
Source organism: Argyra leucocephala (assembly GCA_963942445.1). Classification (NCBI taxonomy): domain Eukaryota; kingdom Metazoa; phylum Arthropoda; class Insecta; order Diptera; family Dolichopodidae; genus Argyra; species Argyra leucocephala. The sequence continues at coordinate 121,445,374 of OZ012678.1, forward strand.
AACCCTTTATAAACTAAACAGCCCTTCACGATTATTAATTTGTTATTTACTGATCTTAGTGATCTAATTTTAGCCCGATATGTGACATAACGCTCCAGCCAATACAGGTTTTTTTTATCGCCTCAGAAATACTATGTTTCCGAATTATGTTTAGATTTTTATAGAAGGTACCTCCTTACCAAACTTTCCCCATTTTGGAGCAGTCAGCCTTCAGGTGTACATACTCTCGACCATTACCGCATTATTCTTGAAAGTTTCTCTGAATAAAATATTGGTTCTAATTTCTCGATGAAACATCTGCCCAGCCAGTGTATGATCGAAATGCTTCGAAATAATGAGTTGAAATTAAGTCTTATATATATTAAATAATATAGCCTTCACATCACATCACCTTAAAGGTATAGAAATACTTTAGTCCAATATAGTGAAATTAGGAATTCATCTTGATAGAAGATGACACATTGAGACAAAAAAATGCAACTTAAATTAAAAAATATCTCTCTGCACTAACTAATTAAGACCAAATAATAAAACACAGCAAGTTGAGCCTGAAATTGAAAGTCCTCGTGTACAAAGTGATCGTAAAGCCAATTTATGGCCTTACGGATGTTAAATTCGAAAAAACATATCCAAAAGTAATCCGGAGATAATCCAAATATTCCAGTCGAACCAATGAGAATGATTATTAATGCCCCATTATATATTAAATATTCCAACCTTCATACATATTCCAACCTTCAGAACAGAAATTTACCTGCGGTAGAAGAAGTTATTGAAACAGTAACAAGATATTACGCCAAATGAATAAATAGTAGACCATCCCAAACTGCTAGAGAGAAATCTAACAAATCTACCATCATTATAATACCGTGACTTCCAAAATGCAGTATAATCTACAATATAGCATTTTCCAAAAAGTATTTCAAAAGCTCTTGATTTTGTAGACTTATTCCAAAATGTTTAAAATAGCAGAGTGTGTAGTGATAAAATTTAGACTACATTTTGTATACATGTCATAGATAAAATTACCAAAATCAATTAAATTATAGGTTAGGAAAAAATAAGTTTTATGTAAAAGTTTAGCAAAATATGTTAATAAAATGTATTTTTCCGCCGAAAATATATGCTGACCAATCGAGGTCTGGCAATATTAATTTTGATGTAAGGAAAGATAAAATATTTTAGATTCAAGTTTAGCAATAGTTATTACACTTGTTAAAATTACAATAGTTATTACACTCGTTATTTAATTAAATTATTGGCTAATATATTAATAAAAAGATTAATTTTAAAAAAATTTATTATTATTATTGCCGTTTGATATTCCAAAAACACAGAACTATAATTTAAACGTCAAAATGAATGTATATTTATTTTATTTTTGAAATAGTATTCCAAAATGTAGCAAAACTTTAGTTTTTATTTTACATTGAAGTGGTTATAAAAGCTTTAAGCGGTAGTTGAGCTGTATTTAAACTGTACTAAAACTTTTTTTACGGCATTTTGGAAGTCACCCATAGACTAAAAAAAAAACAATTACTGGAAGTGGCAAAATCAACAAAAAGTGTTCTGTCCACTGGGGCAGAGCCAATTTTGAAACGAATTAGTTATACGATAGTTAAAAGAAAATACATATAATATTTACGTTGGAAAGTTTCAATAAAATCAAATTAAGCTTAAAAAAAATTAAGTCTGATTGACATTTTTTTACCATAATAAATCTCCACATTGATGGAAGAACAATTCATCAGCGTAATATTATGTAGACGTTTTAAAAACATAAGCATTCCAAAAGGTTTATCTATCAAAAAATGAACCAATATGGTCAAATTAAGCTTTACAAATACAAAAGCGAGTTAGAGTTAATACTCGTCACTATCACAAGACAAAGAAAATATAATCTTTTAAGTTTATTTTCGTTTAAATTTCGATTCAAAATAGCCCCTCTGTTTTTACTAATAACAAATAATTTTTATTCAAATAAACTTTTATATTACATGGCGACGAATTCAGGATAGATACAAGGACTAAATCTATTTAAAAAAAATAGCACCCACAATATTTTTTATGTTTCTTAACAAAACGAAAATAATTCAATCATTTGTGTAAGAAATAATAAAATACAAAATGAAATAATAAAGTACAAAATAATTATATTATTTTAAATTCATTTACGAATTATTATATATACGAGTATGTACTCTGACTATCATTAGTATTTGAATTAAAAGAAGAAAAATTTTTATTAAAGGACTTTGAACGTAGCTACTTACAAAGAATTTGATTGCAAAGAGAAAATATTTCAATGAATTTCTGTTTAAATGACAAACACCTCATATTTTTTATTGAGTTACGTCGAAAAAATTGAATTATTTTTTTCTTAAAATGTTCCATTATTATTTTCGATTTTTTTTTTTGATTTTTTAGAGTACACGAACTTTGCTACTTACTCTTAGTCTTGACGTTGTTCATTTTGTTAAGTACAGATTTTAAGAAAAATGTTGACAATAATTTTCTTGATTGGTAATTTAAATATGCAATAATAGACGTAACGTAAAATGTATCCCTCCGTTGCAACTGTAGCAGAAAATTCATACTACAACTGAAGCAAGTCCCAAAATTTTAATAATGTTATCTTATTTTATTGTTATCTACATAGGCAAACATTTCACTGTATAGATTATTAGTATAAATATGTGAAGTAGAGTTAGTATTTTCTTATTTAAGGTATAAAACAAAATTACCAACTAATCGAAAAAACAAACAACTCACCCAGTCAGAGATGCAAATGGAAGCATTGTGTCAAATAGTGAAGCCCAGATAGAAAGGTGGAAGCAGCACTTCGAAAGAGTCAGTTGCATCCAACGCCAGGCTAACGAAGAAACACAACGCAACAACAATACTACCAACAGATCGACTTACTTAAGAGTTCCTGAAGTTCTTCCCAGCATCAATGAAATAAAAGGGCCCATAAGAAGTCTGAAACAAAACAAGCTGCCTTACGATGATGGCATACTTTTCGAATTGCTGCAAGTGATACACAGACTATAGCGTAACTATAGAGTAACTACTACAGCCCATATATATATCATTGGTCTGGAGTGAAGAAATAACTCCACCTTCATGGAAAAAGGGCCTAATTGTCAAACTACCAAATAAAGGCAAACTGACTTACTGCGATAATTGGAGAGGCATCACATTGCTCAACAGAGCATATCAGATCAAAGCAGAAATAATTCAAGGCTGATTGCACGTAAAACTGGAGAAAACAATTCGTGAAGAACAAGCTGGTTGTCGTCCTCACCCGTCTACAGAAAATGAAAGCTATGAGAATAAATAAGCCCAGTCCAGAACATCTAAAGTTGAAAAATAATATGTGAACAACTTCTGCTACACAAGAAGTATCATAGCAACTAGGGTGGGGCTCAAGAAGACGTAGAAAACAGGTTAAAGAAAGCAGGATCAGCATTGTGAAGATTTTAATCGATATGGACGAACAGCCAAATATTCAAATAAACTAAACTTGGAATATTCCTGTCTTGTGTAAAATTAATCCTGACATACGGCAGTGAAACTGGGGTAACATTAAAAATCCTCCATCTCAAATTACAAGTCTTCATTAATAAAAATGTCTAAGGATAATATGCTGATATCCTAATATGCTGTAAAATTGCAGTAACGTACTTAATTAAGCACGAAAAGGTGATATTATACCTAAGTTACTGTCAAGAACATAAAAAAGAGCATAACGTAGAAACAAGTGAACAGCAGCAGCTAGTAATCGAGTACGATGGAAATGTCAAGTGGAAGTCCTATGCTCCAAAGAGTAGCAATGAAAAAAATGTGAAATAGAAAACATTGTTTGAAAATAAAGTGTGAAATAGAAACGCAATCAAACGTAAAGTCATCCATTGAATAATTTCTTTTTGGAAGAATTTGTACGGTACGTCGGTACCTTAGCATTAACGTAAGTATCCTTAAGAGAGTATATACGTTTTGTAAGTTTAATTTAAGTAGTTTTAAGAATAGGTATAAGTTAGGTTAGGATGTTTTTATTATAATAAACAGACTAACATTGTTTTCTCTCATATTTTTACAATGAATTACATAGAAGATTAGATACATAGCAATTTAAGTATGGTTACATTTAAATATTACACCTATATAGAAGACTATTAACTTAACATAAAAAAAAACTCTTTTTAAATGTTGAAAATTTTAAAATCAGAAGAACCTGTTTTGTTAACTTTTTTTGTAGCTTAAGGATAGAATAAGATTGTACATATTATCAAAATAAGAGTTAAAAAAAAGAGCATATACGTAAGGTCATTAATAGAGCTATTAATCCATAGAAAATGTATGTAAATGACGAAACTGAAGAATCATTGGGGAAAATTTTACGTAACATCACAACTACTACTCATAGAAAATAATAAGGAAAAAAAGTGATACTCAAGCCTTAATTTTTTGTGTATATTTATTTTTAATTATATTTTTTTGTAACATATTTTAATTATAAAAAATAAAATATTTTAAATAATTAAAATTGTTGTCAGGTTTCCTTTCACTAATAATTTTTTAATATTTTATTACAAATATCGATATTTCGGAAGCAACATACTTCCTTCATCAGTGCTTGTGACTAACTGTATACATTAATTCATTTCTTCCCTTTTTTATATCATATTCCCTCCGTACTAAATATCTATTTTACCTGTACTTTTTCAAATTATTTTAAATAGCGGTGAGTATCCATTCCCTAGATCGTTATTCAATCTGTCGTTTTCCTGTACCATCGAAATTGCTAAACTCTCGTATGTGTCTAGTTTGCTTATTTTGTGTACCTCCTTTATTGATGATAAATTAATTTTATCAATTTTATGGTGTTCCTCAACTATGTGTTTAGCAATTGTTTAGCAATTAATTTAAATTATCATTAACAGTAAAAAAAATCCGATTAAAAAATAAAAAATTAAATAAAATATTTTGTTATGTTTAAATTTTGAAGTAATTATTTTAGTTTTAAAATTACACTTACTTTTTAAAATATTGTGAATAAATGTACCATTTCAGTTGATATTGAATAATTTTTTTAAAAAACTTATTTATTTTTCTATTTTTAATAAAGTTTAAAAAATTTTAAACTCAATATTTTTTTCTTTATATATTATTAAAATAATAGGTAATACTTATTTACCGAACATTAGCCACTATACTTGAGCAAACTTCATATCAGTTTTAAAGTTTAAAATCTGAATTAACTACCAAGAATTTGTCATCGTATGTCACTTTCATACTAATCTATGTACTTTAAAACAGAATACAAATTACTGAAGCACTAGATGGCAAAAAAAATTTAAAGACCGAAAATATTTTAGAATTAATGGTGTTTCAGTTAAAATTTATTTTAATTATTGAAATCTACATAATTTTAAATTAGAAATACAAAAAAATATAAAATTTAAATCCTTTTAAGAATTGTATCATTAAATTATTCCTATTTTATTTTATTTATTTTCCTTTATTTTCTTTTATTTTTTTTTTGTATTTTGTTAATAAATATTCAAATTTCTGGAATAAATTTCTAATCTCTTAAAAACTTTTTGTTCTTTATTTTTTTAAATCCTACCAACACTCCTATAATTTTATAATAAAAAAAAAAAAATTAAAAAAGGAAAATTCTATAATCATTATAAATATAGATAAAATATAATAATTTATATATTCCAAATATTGTAAACAATCAAGGTGATTTTTTTTTTTTTACCGTAGATATAAATAACACGCGATCCTTTAATGAAACAGAAAAAAAAAATAAAAACAATAATATCAAACTATATAAGTTTAAAAGGCCTACATATTAAATTTACTCTTCTAACATACATTTTTTTTTAAGGATATCTGAATGAAATTTTCGGATATAAATTAAATTATGGTTTAATTCAAGGATATCTAATGGAAATAAACTACTACATACATTTATACATACCTATATGTATGTATATCAATATTTATTCTTTATTTGAATTTATATTTGGATATCCTGATTTTTAAATCATACATTTTTAGTGTAAAGAGAAAGTGAGAAGGATTTTTACAAAATTATGATAGAGAGGAAATAACTTTAACTTTGAGAGAGAATGGGTTTTTGTAAAAAGAATTTAATTTAGTTGTCTTGCGCAAATTTTTCATTGATTTTAAGTTAACAGGGTAGCATTTTTGTTTCGGTTTGTAAGTCACTTAAATGTAAAAGTTCCAAAAATTTCGCCATACTGCTGAATCGTAACTGACATTGATTCGGAATATTTCAGAACTATAGATTATGTTATAGAAATATTCTTATTTTACCCTTCATTTGAATGTATAGAAAAAATTTAATTTATTGTACAACCCACATTATTTATGTTTTATTTTTTCAAATTTTTAATTTTTTAACAATAAAGGATTTTGAATGTAGTTTGAAATTAAACTATAAAAAAATTTAAAAATATTCGAAAAAAATTTACCAGACCTTTAACACAATCCAATTGAGTGTTAGAATTTTACTCAATGACGGACACACACAACTGGTAATCTTTTATTTAACTAATTTTGCTTTTTTTTTACTAGAACGGTCTTCACTCGAAAATTAATTATTTTTCGAAATTAATACAAAATTTATTTATTTATTAATATTATTAATTAAATTAAATAAAACACTTGTTATTGTTTCACTGAATAAGAAATTATTAAAATTTTCTTATATATTTTATTTTAACATTTTCATAAAAATAAAATTTGAGTCGACATGTTTCGTCCTTCTAAGACATTATCAAAACTCAATTATTTTTCCTCTAACTAATTACGTTTTTGTTAAGATAAGAAGAAGGACATTATATCACAATTAGCTATACTAGTCCCAAAATTTGTTTTATTAATTTTTTTCATATCAGTCTAATTCTTTTAAAGTCTCTATCTATATGTGAGTCTGTTTCGAATACCCTTCCTGTGTGATTTTTGCCGTATTGCAAAATCTTATTTGAGAAAGTTCTAATACTTTTATTTTGTAACTGTTTGCTACAGTCGTACAAATGTAGCTCATATATCCATTTATATATGCTTGAGTATCGATACTAAATACTCAATATTATATTTGGTGACAAAGACTATATATGTCTCTGTATTTCTATATTTTTTATAGATACAAGTACGCTTAATTATGGTTTCTGTAGCATATGATCAACTGAAGTGCCATTTATTTTAATAGAACAAATTATATCCCTATTATTTTTGTAAAGTTAACTTGTGCAGATCTATTCTCATTGACAAACTATATTACAATTCATCTTGACTTTTCGTCCATCCATCGTACAATTTTGTTCTTATAATATCATCTGTGTCGCTACAATATAACCTCATATATTATATTTCTTTGAGATACTCAAATCTCATCTTTTTAATAAAAATTCGTTTTGCTAAGAAATCGAGCTTGAGCTTAAATTAGAGGTAATTACTCAGAGATTGATATCTTGTTTGATAAATAAAATTTCCGTGAGCTCAATTTTGCGAAAAATTGATTTTATATATTTCTTGGCTTTTGAGTTGAAGGTGTTAGGTAACACGATCATTATGTTAGCGTTTTGTATACAGAATCAAATTCAAACATTTGCAGTTGTTTGAAATTTATTTGCGAGCATGAACTTTGACCTTTTGCTTAAATTTTAAACTTAAGTTAATTTTTATACATTTGTGCATTAAATTAGAAAACTAAATCTGAAATAAGTAAGTAATTCATTATATTATAATACATTCAAAAAATAGAAAAATTATTGTTTCTTCTATAGTTTGGGCTACATTTAAATTAAATTTGATTGAAACCCAGTAGGTTGTCATTTACAATAGCTTCTGAAAAATTACATTTAACCACGTTCGCTACCAGTCTATCAACGGTGTACACCAAAAATTTCTTCTTTCACAACCCAATATGTCACCGGTGGTACACATTACATTGCTTCCTCCATATCCTCCATATCCCGACACTATTTGTATCATTTAAAGTTGTTGTACCGCAGCAATATTGACATAATGTCTTTCGTATATTGAGTGGAAGAATTTTCAGATGTTAATAACTGCATGTTCAATCGTGATACATTTTGCTAAAAATTTTAGGATATTTTAAAATTTATTTTGCTTGTCATCGATGATGAATAAACGGAAAAGCTTAAAAACATATTTTGGTTAAAATTGCAGAAAGAATACCCAAGATAATCGAATTAAACGAGTTCGATGCATCGAATGTTATAAAAATTTGTCAAGTCAATCTGAACCTAGTGTAGCTTGTAAATGCCACGTTTTGTCAGTACGTATTGCGGACAATGTGATCCAAAACTATTTGTTTTCAATACAATAACATTTCGAAAAAATACATTGAAATACTGTAACGAATATTGATGTAAAGTACTTATTTTGAAAGATGTAATTAATTTATTTAATAACTTGCATGTTGTATGAATTTGAAATTTAGGTTTGAAATGTATCACCGATGACATCTCGGGCTCGGGGTTTTGGTTGTGAGGAACAAAATTTCACATGCAACTCCGGTGACTAGATGGTAGTCAACGTATTAATGAGGTTTCGATATTTTGAATTTACCAATTTTTTGGCATATATAATGACCAGATTCTACGACAACATACCAACATACGTAAATCGTCACAGTCACATTCAATAAACGTTTAAAAAATTTAAACAAAATATTAAGTTAGAACTATGATAGTATCACAGCTGATTTCCATGTTATTTTACCCCTTAACACCACCCTAGCATAAATCTCATTACAATTGCGGTAATTACAAAAACACGGTATAGAAAAAAAGAATCGGCTCTAAAATAATAAGCCAATTCTCTTGAAATTTGTAAATACTATAAACAAAAAAAAAAGTTGTTCACTCTTCAAAAGTCTCTTTTCTCAATTTCCTTATTATAATTTTATATAAATTGTCCTTTTATAACAAACACACACACACACTCTTTCCATTTAATTGTGTATTTATTTTTATTTTGTGAGAACATATTTCTTTTTCTAAAATTATATACTCTCATAGTCTCATATTATTATTATTGTAAAAAGAAAAAAAAAAAAAACAAAAGCAATAAGGTATACGCACTAATACACTAACACTATAAAATGTTTCATATGGGAATGCCTGAGAAAGAGTGTAGTTTCGGTTTACCGTGTACTGCGGTCGTTGTGAATTTTATATTCTGTCGTTTATTTAATTTTTAAAAAATATATATAAAAGCATATTTCGAAATATATTATTTAAAATTAAATTATTTATATTCATAAAAATCAATTAAAACTCGTAAGGATAATGATTATAAATTAAAATTATTTTAAAACAGTGAGATTTATTTATTTAATTATTTAAAACAAAAATTTTTATTTCATATTAAAGTTTTGGTTTAAAAAAAAAAAAAAAAACATAATAATAAAAAGAGAAAATATATATATATAGGTATCTATATTTATATACAATTTTTTTTTTTTTTTACTTTTGCAAAAGAAGTTTGCATTAAAGTGTACACATTTTTAAGGCCAATACTATAAGTGTATTAGTGTATATATGAAAATTAAAAAAAGGATTGTTTACACTGTTCTATTTTAATAACTTAAAAATGAAAGTTTTCAATTTATTAAAAAATAAATAAATTACTATAATAAATTAAAAATTATGTATAAATTTAATTATTTAAATACATAATTTAAATTGAGTTGAAATCATTTTCATTTGAAAAATAAAAAATTTGAAAAACAATATTAAAAAAAAAAATTCTACCAAAATTTTCATTTTACATTAGTATAGGTGTTAAATAAAAGAATAAAATTTTGACAGGCGCATGACAAATACTAATAATATTTTTGACATTTCTGTATAAAGTGTTATTTTTTTTTTTCTAAATAACAATAATAATAATAAAAGATTTTCGAAATAAAATTAAATATTATTATTTAATGTGGTAGGTGTTTTTATTTTAATATTGAAATACATTTTTTAATCTCATTTAAATAAAACTTATTATTTAATGTCATTGTCTTAAAATTATCTCAAATACAAAAAAAAAAAAAAATTAAAATTCTTATAAATAAAAATGTACATGAATCTTATCACTAAAGACAGTATAAGTAGTAATCTAGAAATTTCATTGAAATAGATAAATGGAATACAATAACGGAATGTAAGGATTTTACTCTGTAATTTACTTATATTTATATGATACATCATTGAATACACTCCGGTTATGAATTTATTTTAAAAACGAAAAACCCTTAGTTTCCAAAAAAATAATTTATTTTTGAAATATATCAGGTTTAGTCCAAACACTGAAGTCTTAGACTAATCCAGTTACATCCTATTCAAAGTTAGTTTATGATACGTTTTGTAATTCATTTTATTTGTCGTACATTTTCAGGCATTAAAAATTAAGTCAAAAAGACCTAACGAAGAGTTGTTCATGCATGGTTACTTAGAACGAAACCTGAAACTCTAGCTTACACTTGTATTCGTAATTAAGCAACATTTTGTAAACTACTTATCAGATTATGGATATTTCCAGATTATGGATATAGTTTCCTTAAATTCTATGATATGAAGAAAATGTTCACAAATATTATACCTCAAACAACGCTATAGAATTACAAAACGGTACATGAAACTTTTTTAAATCTTTAACTCGAAAATGTCATATCCACCACTATCCACGAAATAATCCTATCCACGACTTCAAACCAGATTCACTGCTTTGCTGATGGCAGGGGTGGCAGCACGTAACTTGTTACAAACATGTTGTCACGCTATTTTTGAAAAACGGTAGCACGTAAAATTGTTTCGCCAATTTTAATTTTGTTTCGCTACTTTTGGCAGTACGTAACATTTGAAATATTTCGTAAATTTTTTTTTTGTTTCAATCCCAAAGTAGCGTTTTAAAGTTTATGCTGCCAACAAAATTTTGTGACGCTGGTGTTTTGTTACAAAAACAGCGTTTGTAACAAGTTACGTTCTGCCACCCCAGATTGCAGTTCATATAGAACGAAGTAACATATTGTTCTGTAAATTCAGTCAACTTCCAAGAATACATGACTGGAAAGTGTAAATAGGGTAAAATGTAATGCTTCAAAAACCCAGAGTTGCCTTATGTCAACAAAACAAAACCAATACCAAATATTCTATTCGAAAATGTAAAAACCGTAAACTTTGAAACTGTAGAAATTCTTGGAAAGGAAATAAACAGCAAAATTCAGTGGCACGATTACATTTTTTCTATTGCGAAGAATGTTCCGAAATGTTCGGATTCTTAAGCAGAAGTAGGAAATAATTTTTATTTTCCAACCTCCTATTAATATACAAGGTGGCCTCGACTTGAATATAATTCGTATATTTGAAGAGGTGCACCCGGTACTAGTCTACAGTATCTATAATCCAAATTATTATTGATTGACATACAACTGCTAACATCATTAAGCCATCAAAATGTAGGAGCACCCGCAATTTTTATAAATATTGGGTAATTATTGGATATAGATATTCGGTAAATATTGGGTATAAATGTTGGGTAATTGCTGTGATGAAATAAAATTTATTATGTCCAAAATTAAATCATTTCAGTGTACTACTCGCAGGATAGCCCTTTCCCACAAATTTGTTGTGAAGCCTCTTCGAACAACCAGAACTTCGAAATTTGTAAGTTATTTCAACAACCGAACCTTTAATACATAAAACATCATACCATCTTATGTGTTCCCACAAATAAGATATAAATTAGATTTTGTCAAGAAATGGGGGAATCTATTCTATTTTATTCTATTCTATCAAAATTTTGTTTAGTTCCTGTACTGTATCTATTCTAAATGGCTGTATAAATTATTTAAATGGCTTAAATTCCACGAAGTCAGTTAGGGTGCTAATTATCTACATTATTTTAGCCTTAAATAAAAAAAAAATAATGTTATGGTATCATGAACTCTGAAATTCGCATACTTTAACATGGACTATGAAATTCGCAAAAGAATCACGTTTGTTGAACTTTTGAGCTTTACATTGAATGAATCTATTGGTGGAAATCAAGCTCACAGTTTTCTTCAAATTATTTATAGCTCAACGTTATGAGGTATGAGATATTTCCAATCTTCCATTATACCAAACCTCCAACCTATTATTCATTAAAACAGAAGAACACCCTTTCAATTAAAAATATTATATAATAACATCTGTATTGTTCTAGAAATATACTATATATATACCTACACAATAATGATCATGGTATATTTCAGAATTAAAATTTTTATTATAAAAATTTGATTTTAAATTGAATAATTCATATAATGGCCAACTAACACAGTTTAAATTTAAAAAAAAAAAAAATAATAAGAGAAAAATAAAGAAAATCAAATTAAAAAGAATTTTTTAACCTAACAATTTTTTATTGATGTATTGAACTAGGCTATACCAAAAGAAACGAATTTCATTTCTGAAATCCTGAAATAGGACTAAAAACTATTTATTTTATATTTTCGATTTTTATTTTTATGTTTTTGGCTTTTGCTTTTATTTTGGCTCATTCAACTGAGAAAATAATCATTCATCTACCTGGTAAGAATTATGACAGGTATGCATACATAAATATGTGTACCTATACAAATATACTTTATTTAAATATAGAATGAGAATTTCATTTTTTTTTTCTTTTTTCTTGTGATTCCATTCAAATGTTTATATTCCTTTTGTCCTGAATTTTATTTTGTGTTAGTGTATTGTGTGTATTTAAACATAAACTCATTTAAAAATAGAAAATTTTGCTCTCAGGCAGGATTTTGGTGTGTTTCTAATGTTTTAAATTTGCGAATTACACAATGTATAAAAATGCCTATACGTACTAAGTTGAATATTGTATATGTAGCTATACAATATTATTTTAGGTACGCTTGAATTATTTAATTTGAATTGTTTTTGTAATGTCTGAGTAGGTGGCGTAGGTGATTGTATATTTTATGAAATTAATTATATGTATATACAAAATATTGTATACATACTCGTATTATGTGTATTTTATTTTTAAATTTAAGTCTGATTTTAAATTTGAATTTTTAAAGAGACATTGTTTAATTTATTTATTTTGTTTCTATTGTTGGTTAAACAATAAATTGAGGGCATTCTTAAGGAATATTATTCTTAAATTGTATTGTTTTGTTTTGGTTTAATTTTATAAATAAATTCAAATAAATTTATAAATTAATATATTATATTTTTGTAGACACGATGATATGAGTAAAATATTTGTATACAATTTTTCATATAATAAGATTTATAAAATCATTTGACAATTCAATTTGTAAAAATTTAATTGCTGTCAGATTCCCTTTCACTAAAAATTATTTAAATATTTGATCGCAAGAATCGATTTTCGGAAGCAAAATACTTAGTAAATTAGTGCTTGTGACTAACTAATTTTCTTAATTCATAATTATATATAGGGTATTTCAGTGAGCTTTCAAGAAAAATTAAGGGAAGCCGAATTACCAAGATATAGATTTTAACAAGATATTCAATTGGATTTAAAAAAACCTAGAGTAGATCTAGACAAAATTTAAAATTATAATAAAAAACAGTTGGAGGTTTAATATAAAGTACGTAGGTAATAACAAAACGTAATTTCGCTCTTCTGAGGGAGATGTTGTACCGGTGTAGAACCTAATGAAGATTGTTATTTCGTCAAAGGCACATTCCTAGTTTTATATAGAAACAGAGTCAAAAAAACATTTCTTTTTGATAAATGCTATTTTCTTCAATACTATTCGACGTAGACATAAAGTATTAAGGTATGAATTATAGAATGAGACCGTTCCAACAGTATATAAATAATTGAGAGGTTTTATTGTCAAATCTTGAGGTATACGGGTTTTTCAAGAAAGAAAATAAAGATTGTTTTTTTTTTCCAAAATTTTCTACTTTGAACTGAAATATCTTCATAACGGCGACACCAATCATCATCAAATAAATGTTAGAATATGCTCCATATTCTATATCTTTCTAGAATATATATATATATATCTAACAGATTAGCAGATATAACGGTTTTTATACAAAAACATCGAAACGACAAGGATACCTTCAAATGTCCTTTTCGCCCTTAAAGGATAAGATGCGCCATTAAAGATATATATAGCTATCAATGGGATTCATTAGGTCCTACGTCGATACAACATCTCCCTCAGAATCCCCCACAATTTTTATATTAATCACAATATAGAAAAGCAGGGACTCATGACTATATGCAAATCTCAACAACTTTATACAATCAACTCATTAAATTCCATCTCCAATTGAGATAAAATAATTACATTTAATAAATAATTATGTAAACTCTGTCAATCTAACTAGTAAGTATCAATATCAATTCATAAAAAATCCAACATTCAGGCTGGATTTTGAAATCCTGTCAGAATGAATGTTGAGGAGACAAAGTTACAAAAAAGTTAGTCGATCTTAAAAAGACATTTAATATAACTACTTATAAAGAGAAAATTAATACTTAGAATACTTTATGAATGTGAAGTTATAGGTGGATGAGCTCAGTTGGTTTTAAAATTCTGTGCCAAGAAACATATAACAGTTTATGACGAATTTTGAAACTTCCCAATATGACTATTTTAAAATAATTATTAACACTTTCAAATTATTATATGAAAAAATTGAGTACACAGCCATAAAAAGCTGCCTGCTCGTTTCGTAGTATTCATTTTTATTCAAGTGAAAGTTTTGCATATAGCTAGGTTGAATAATACTCATAAAATATATTAAAAATTAAAAACGAAAATATATATGAGCTGCTATAATATATGAACAAAATGACATTAAATGCGCTTATTCATTTTTAGGTAAGATTAAATCACAAAATAAATTTAGACATAATCCCTTAAGCCAATTTGAGAAAAGTGATATATCAGAACAAAATTAAATATAACCGCTAAAGTTAATAATATAAGCTATTATATTCTTCTATAAAATATTTTACATGTAGATAATAATTAATTATAATATTAGAACGACATGGTGTTAGTTATTAACCTTCTCAATAGATTTGTTCCATATTTAGAACATCATTTCAAATCCTTTCTATAAAGTTTGAAAGCAATTGTTATTAAATCAATCAATAATTTTTTTAAAGCAAAATTAGAGATTTCCCAGTTATCTTTGCCAGAACACCATTACATAATAGTTGTTTTATCATTTAGTTTGAAATTTTGTAGAGTGCGCACGTTTATCATTTTGTCATGGCTGTGAGTATTTTTTGTCTTTGTTGTGCTTATTATTGCTAAGATCAATTAGTGTAATATATTTTTTTTTTCGTTCTCTGTTATTTTTTGAACATAAAAACGAAACCAGAATAAATAAAAGTTCAAAGTAAAAATTGCGTTTTAAAACAGTGTTTTTTACTATGTTCTATATATGGAGCAAAATTTATCAAAGGTTGTGTTCCATATATCAAACATTATTAATTATGTTCTGCATTTTTACAGAATATTTTTTAAGTCAAAAAAAGAGACATTGCGTATCATTGCTCATTTCATTGACATGGCTGTCGTTTCAAGCTGGATAGAATATACCAATGCTGAAAAAGCTAACAAAACTCCCGTTAAAAATAGACATTTTGTTTGGACATTTGGACATTTTGCACTTTAGATTGCGCCTGGCAAATAGTTTGACAATGGCCATTCCATGCCAAAAAAACCTGGACGTCCTTTAAGTTTACAAAATCAAAACCCAGAAACAATATCGCGTAAGCGTTTCGAAGCCCCACCAATACAAAATGTGAAATATGACACAATAAATCATCTTCCTGAATATAGAAGTACCATTATAAGATGTAAGAATAAAGCGTGTAAGAACAAAACTTACATTTCATGCGAGAAATGCAATGTACACTTGTGTTTAAACCCAAACCGAAATTGTTTTAGTGAATTTCACACTAAAAAATGAAATAAACTTATTCGATAAATTGAGAACTAAGTATGTATATATAAAAATTTCAAAAGCTTAATCTGTGATTTATATTGTTTTTGTTTTTTATTAACTAACTAACTACTTATTTTGTTTTTGTTTGATATAAATTATGTTATGAATTAAAATAAATGAATCAATTATTTTTTTCAAGTTAATGTTTTTTTTTACTTTGATAAATATTGTTCCATATATGGAACAGTCCCTGAAAATGATCTAGCCCTACCTAAAATGTTTTTTTTTGCACTCTATTTTGTGTGTCATTTATACGGAAAATACAACATCTTATTCATTTTTACACTTTAAACACTAAAAGGGAATCATGTGCAATATACTGATTTAGGCGAATAAATTAAAATGTGATTTTCTCAGCTTTGAAACATTATCAAAAATTTCCGAATTTTTGTGGAAGATAAATTTGTGCACATGGAGTGGGATGCTAACAACATCCAATTTTGCATTTATGTCGACTTAAGTCATTATATTCTATTGCCACAAAATTATTTTTCGAATAAATCTCAGTCTGTGGAGCATGAAAATTTTTAAAGCAAAATAATGAGTATTTATAATGGAGTCGTCAAAGAAACTATCTAGGCTCAACATTGTTTATTTTCTTCAGATTATTAGTTTACCTGGTATTACATCATGCGGAACCCCATTTTTTTTTTCCTGCTAACATAACATCGACATGATAACTTAGCCATAAGATCAACATTAATAATATGCTAATATTATGAATAAACATAAATTAACAATTGTTTTTGATAATCAGTTTTGTTTTTAGTGATATGTTTAGATTTATGGAATAAAAGTCGAGTTTCCTTTCACTAATCATTTGTATTTATTTTGCAAATATCGATATTTCGGAAGCAACTTACTTCCTTCATCAGTGCTTTGCGACTAATTAATATTTACACTAATCCTTACATATAATTATATAATTTGAACCCTCAATAATATGCTCATTTTGTTAACAATAGTAATTCCTTAATAGTGCTACCTAATCTACAGTGTTTTATTTATTAAATTTTTTTTTTTTTTTTTTTTATATAATTATTATTTATTGCATTTAAATTAGTCTTACGCAATAACCCTTATTCTACTATTTATGATCTTAATTCTACCTGAACCTGATTTTTAATTTTAAAGTAATCTAAATAATGGCGAGAATCCACTACCTACATCATTATTAAGTCTGTTGTTAACAGGTTCTCTAGATATTGCCAGGCTTTCATACATATCTAGTTTATTATTTTTGTTTACCTCTTTTATTAATTTTAAACTATTCTTATTTATATGATGTTCTTCTTCAACTATATGTTGCGCTACAGCTGACCTAAAATTCGTGTAGTTTCTTTTCCTCGCCAATTGTGCTTCCCTCATATGTTCCTGGAATCTAACTGTAATTAACCTCTTAGATTGTCCTCTAGGACCTCTAGATGCAATATCTAGAGAACCTGTTAACAACAGACTTAATAATGATGTAGGTAGTGGATTCTCGTCATTATTTAGATTACTTTAAAATTAAAAATCAGGTTCAGGTAGAATTAAGATCATAAATACTAGAATAAGGGTTATTGCGTAAGACTAATTTAAATGCAATAAATAATAATTATACAAAAAAAAAAAAAAAAAAAAAAAAAAAAATTTAATAAATAAAACACTGTAGATTAGGTAGCACTGTTAAGGAATTACTATTGTTAACAAAATGAGCATATTATTGAGGGTTCAAATTATATAATTATATGTAAGGATTAGTGTAAATTATTAATTAGTCGCAAAGCACTGATGAAGGAAGTAAGTTGCTTCCGAAATATCGATATTTGCAAAATAAATACAAATGATTAGTGAAAGGAAACTCGACTTTTATTCCATAAATATAAATTAACAATAATTAACACAAGTAAAACAACGTATATATGAAAATAAAATACAAAATTGAATTCATATTATCAAGTACGACAATTGCCAAATTGAAATAATTGAACAATATAAATATCTAGGTGTCATAATTGACAAAGTAGTTACTGTAATTTTCAAACAGTACCACAAAAAGTCAAAGAGTACCACAAAGCTATAAGCGTTCAATATACTATTTCAGATGTATGTTAGAGAGCAGAATTACTAATGCTCGTTATTGGGAATGTCTATCTCATAGCCATAAGTCATAAAAATCACAAAATAAAGTGACAGCATTTTTTTTTTAATAGAATTTGCACCAACACAACTGCAACTATACATTGATATACAAATTATTTTAATTATTAAATCTAATTTGACAACCCAAGCACTCTTCATAATAAAAAAAAAAAAAAATTACCACAATCATTACACCACAACCAATTAGTAATGATTATCATAACTATAAATACCACAACAATTGATAATATCAGGATAATTTTATTAAAATTCAGATTTAATAATCATGACACCATCTACAATAATTTAGCATATTTATATGTATATAAATACTACAACGAATTATCTAAGAATATAAAGCAACTTAATTAATTTAATGAGTTTAAAATATGGGGGGTTCAAAATGTAAGATGTGATTTACTTTTTCAACGGCACTGGGTAACGTATTGCATTGCTAATCTGTTTTCCAGAAGCGTATGGTACGGTCAATTTAACCTAACTATGTAATTAATTTTCAATATCATAGTTTAGGTTTATTTTAGGCTTTATTGAAATATATAAAAAATATTTAAATTAATAAAAAATTTACTGGCCTACGCTGCTTATTAGTAGGTAACTATATGGTGACTAAATTAAATATGTGTAAGTATGTATTTATAGGTGCATATTAACTTGTATCCACTCAACACAACCGAATTGGATTCATTTGAGAAAAATAAATTTAATATTAAATATTGAGTACGTATTACTAAAAATAAATTGAAACTAAAAATAAGTGCTAACCCTTCTTCGGTGTAACTTCTTATGTGACTTTATATATAACTTGATAGCTGAACAAGACGTCTTCACGTTCATTTTAGAAGTTCTAACAACTTGTATGGCACGTTGTCAGTACGATTTTTACATGGTATTACATGGTAATTGTTGTCTTACAGTTGGCCTATTTGGAGGCTGTGATTATCTTTCTTGTTATTTTCGATCACAAAAGAAAAGTTAAAACTACGATATTAATGAAGATTAAATTTTAAACAAATAATTGAAATGCTAATTGTGGCATTACTGATGCTAACTGTGCTTTTTAGAAATTATAGTATTAGCTATTTCTATCTTATCTACCTACATTAGGAAACAAAATATTTGAATTCCCATTTAATTACTTCCCAAGAAACTACAAATATAATTTTTTTATTTCCTTACTGTACTGATACCTAATTAAATATCCCATTACTTCCAGGAAAATTCATATATTTTACTAATAACATCAGTATGGCTATTAAATAATAATTTCTTGACTTTTCTACTATTATTATCTTAAAACAGCAATTGAATATCATAATATAAGATTGGATAAAACCCATGAGTGCATATTATTTGTGCTATGAATTAAATTCAATTTAATTTTATAGGTTTAGAAATTTTATTAAAAATCAAGTTTTTTTTAATTCTTTTTTGTTGTTGTTATGTTTTAATATATAGATTCTTTATAGATATTATACATCTCGATATTTACATTTTTAAATATTTTTTTGTTAAAAATATAATTCATCATTTTTATTATGATATACAATCTTCAATGAATTCTAGTGATAGGTTGGTGTTTAAAATCTTCATCCAGACATTCCAGTCTTTTATAATAACTATTTTGTTTTTCTATTAATAAAACAAGTCATGTAAAATAAATCAACATTAATAATTAAAAATTGGAATATCTTCTCACATTCTACTCTATACCTATTCTTTAAAACTAGATTTTTAAATTATGTTTTTTGAAGTTAACTATTAATTTCCTATTAATGTAATAAACATTTTTTTTTGTTGAATTTTTACGTGCAATAATAATTGGTGGACGTCAGTCTGAAAACTGCATATGTGCTATAATTGAACAAAGAAAATATTTTTTAAACTTGGTTTTAACTTGTTTCAAAGGAATTAGTTATTCTCGCGCTACTAGAAATTGCAGTCAGAGTAGATTATTCGTATTTTATTCTGTCTATGGAGGAGGTAAGATTCATTACTACGAGTAGGTAAACGTTTTGTGTATTAGTATAATGAAACAAGTCATGAATTGTTTCAAAGTTACTTTGACAAAAGACAAGACAAAGATAGGAAGGATTTGTAAGTGATAAAAAGCCAATAGATTATGGGGTAATTCAAGGCAGTTCATTTGAACCAACCCTTTGTATATGCTACAAAAATAATATTGCTAACCTAAAACTAAAGGAAAACATTTTTATGTACGCAGACGACTGAGCTGGTATTTACTTTGAAAATAGTTACACAGATATGAAAATAAATATAAACAATGATAACATTGAATTGTTCAAAACTATCAATCAATATGTTAAAATTAACGTTTATCATAAAGAAAACCAAATAATAATATGTTATTTAATATTTATGGAAATGAAAAAAAAAATATAAGATATAAACATAAGACAATTAAAAAGGTATAGCGTTACAAATATCTATAGGAGTAACGATTGATGGTAAATTCACATGTAGACGAAATAGAAAAAAAGTGCAGAAGTTTTATTGGTGTTTTTAAAAAATATTATACGAAGTAGGTACCAAATTATAAAAAAAATGCATATAGCTATACTACAGTCTAGTTCATACGAATATAACGTTTGGACTTACAATATAGGGTTATAATAAGCTCAAAACAAAATATAAATAAAATAGAAATACTACAAAATAAAGACATAAAAAATCTATATTCGGTTCATCATAGAAATTCAATTCAGATTATATGATATATAGGGCATTTAAAATTAATTCAATTGAACTAAAATTAAAGCTACTCCAAATCGGACAAGGATTATTAACTACAAAAACACAATTAGTTACTACAAAGATCTACGCTACATCCATAACATACAAGAAATACAGCAAATGTAAAAACAATTCAACCTTGGTTAAATAGTACATATCTAGTGCAGTATATCCAGTTAAATGAATTATGTGTATGAATTATAAAAACTCTAGTAGTAGTGATCCTAATGTCATTTCTGAATTTTTCCGTGATTTCTTCTCTATTAGTTATTCTACGGCTGCTTTCTCATTAAACGAAAGTAATTTTGGCCATTTATCGAATTTTTCTAAAACTACATTGAGTAATATTCATATCGATTCTAATGTGGTACTCAATTATTTATTAAAGCTTGATAATAATCCTAGTCCTGGTACTGACGGCATCCCTAACCTATTCTTAAATAAATGTTCTTCTTCACTATGTGGTCCTCTCTCTGTATTATTCAATTCTTCTTTAACTTCTGGTATCTTTCCTTCAATCTGGAAAACTGCCCTAATTAGACCAGTTCACAAAAAAAATCTAAAAAATAATGTAAGTAATTATCGTCCAATTGCTAAACTTTCTTCTATACCTAAACTATTTGAACTTATTGTATTTGATTCTATTTATGATTATTGTACTTGTTTCTTATCATCTTTTCAACATGGCTTTGTAAAGCTTAAGTCTACTGTTACTAATCTTGTTGAGTCAACATCTACCTTTATTAATAACATGGAAGATGGGTTTCAAACGGATGTAATATATACAGATTTCAGCAAAGCTTTTGATTTGCTTCCACATAACATTATCATCTTTAAGTTAAATAAATGAGGATTTCCTAGTTATTTTATTAATTGGGTTCATTCTTACCTTTCTGGTCGTAGTTATAGTGTTTCGTTTAGATCGTCAATTTCCACTGAGTTCGAAGCTCCCACAGGTGTGCCTCAAGGTAGTCATCTCGGTACTTTACTCTTCTTTATTTCTATTAATGATGTTTCATCTTTATTAATTAATAGTCATATTAAAATTTAAGCCGATGACATGAAAATTTATAAAAAAGTTGTTAATTTAGAGGATGCATTAGCGTTACAAGCTGATCTGAATCGTTTCTATAGTTGGTGTTCGTATAATAATCTGCAGCTTAATGTCAATAAATGTGCTTATATTACTTTTACACGACGATTATGCCCAATTTCTTATGTATATTCTTTTAATAGTCAAAGTATTCCAAAGGTTACATCAATTAAAGACCTAGGAATACTCTTCGATACTAAACTTTCATTCCATCTTCATTATTCAGATATTTTAAACAAAGCTAATTCTATGCTCGGTTTTATTAAACGTTGGGCTAGAGAATTTGAAGATCCGTATGTATTAAAATCCCTCTATGCCTGCTTGGTTAGACCTAATTTAGAATATGCTAGTCAGGTTTGGTGTCCATTTTATGGTGTTCACATAGACAGAATTGAATCGGTTCAAAGAAAATTCCTTAGATATGCTTTACGTCTTCTTCCTTGGGAAGATCCTTTAAGATTACCTCCTTATGAACATCGACTAAATTTAATTCATCTTAATACCCTTGAAAAACGGCGTAAAGTTGCTGACATTGTATTTCTAATTGAGTTAAGTAAAGACAACATTTCGTCTCCCCAATTGTTTGCTAAACTTAATTATTGTTCTCATTCTAGACTAAGAACTGCTAATATGTTTAATTTGCAGTACCATCGGACTAATTATGGTAAATATGAACCAATTAATAGGATGATGTCTCTCTGTAATGCATACAAACCCTATATTAACTTTTCCCTAACTAAACAATCATTAAAAAATAATCTGTATTTGTGTAACTAATTTTTATCTTTGACCTGTCTTCTTAATTGAAGTTTTTTCATTTTTATTTTTTAATTATTGTTAAATATAAGATTATGTTTTCTTTTTTAATTTTGTTATAATATTAAAATTTTGTTATTTTTTTTTTTTTTTTTGTTAATTCTTTTTTGAATGTTTAATTTTTAGTTTATAAATTTAATTTAAGTATGATTTATTGTAACTTGCTTGAATTAAGCTCGAAATAAATAAATAAATAAATAAATAAATTGTACAACCATATCAAATATTAAATATTAAGTATTATATATACTTTGTAATAATACACTCTATATGAGCAATTACGCTCCATTAGAGAAATTAATAAACCTAAACCTATGATATATTACAAATAAGAATTTTATGATCTTCGGATTACATTTTATAATCAAGTTATCTGTGTTAAGTAAATATGTTTTTATTTTAAATCTGTTCTTGATACAGCTTATTTTCAATAAAAAGCATCAGAAAGTGCTTGTTAACTATAACTGTGTTATTTTCCATTAAATCGTTTATATACAGCAAGCTACATTTAATTAAAATAATATTAGACTGAGTCATGATGGTAAGATATTTGTCAGCTTCTGCATTAATTGCTTTTGGTAACATTTTGAACACTAGGATATAGATTTCATATTGTTTTATGATCTGACTGAAGATTACATCGATAAACAAATTTGAAATTCAGTTTGGGTCTCAATTAAAATAAAACAGAACAATATGATATTATAAAGCTATCCGCCAGCAATAGATCTAGTTTTGCACATGCATGTAAATTAATTTTTATATCTAAAATTCTAAAGAAAAAACTATTGTCATGGGATTGTCTATGGCAAGTCTCAGCGTTGAAATTGATTAGAATTAAATATTATTATAAAAATATGAACGATTTAGTTCTATCTATATATTAATAGAAAATATTGTTGGAATCTATTCTCGCTTTAATAAAAATGAAATTTGTTCATATTATATTCCATCCTTTTTTAAATTTAATCATTACAATTAATTTTAATTTTTAATTTTTTCTGATACACAATAACTACGGGATGTGGTGACAACCGATATACTCACTATCAGTCTGTTCTTCATTCAATCTACCCTTATTCTTCCCTTTCTAATAATATCTTCATTAACGTTATATAAGAATAAATAATTTTAATTAGAAAAACTAAGTCTGCTATACAGTATAGTAGCAATTAATAGTACTACCTATACTAATTTAGACAATATTATTTTCGTATTTCCGTTTTAACAGACTGCATGATCAAAATAACTTCATTAGTATTTAAAATATATTTTTTGAAAAAAAACTTATTTTTTGTTATGGATCCATTTGTGTTAAATGTAAGAGCATAATACCTGTATGCAATGTAGCCAAATTTATATGACCAATATTGGACTACAAACGGTCCCTTAAGCTACTATCACTAGAGAGATTGGATATTAGTACTACGGGAGAGATTATTACATGACACTACCTTGTTGAAAAACATTGCTAAATTAAAATGGTTTCTGCAGAGCCTGCAAAGATGGAGAGAAAGATGAGACAATCCAACATCTTTTTCAAGCTGGTGTTTAGAATTGAAAAAAACCCCATTTAGGACCTTAACTTTATAAACTTTGTAGCTATGAAAAACAGATGCCTCCGTCGTTTAGCAAATGGCTCAAATTAGTTCTGATGCATCGAAGAATCGATCGATAACGGATCACAATGAAGCTTCTTAGTTTAAGTGATCCGACTTAGGCAGTCAGTGTTTCATACCTACCTACCTATCACCATAAAAAGGTTTAGAATACATTTGTAAAGACATATCCGTATTAAAAGCTATAGTACGCTTCGGTTATAGCGATATGTATAAATTTTTATTTTCAATGTTACTGCAACAATAGACTTTTCTTCGAATTTTAATATGAAAAATCTCAGAAATCTATTAAAATATTTTAAGGGAACGGTAAAAATTCAAGGAGTCAATTGGGGCATGGGGCAAAATAATAACATAAATTTTATATGCAATATTAAACGTAAATTATTAAAATTTTAATCTGAATTTATGTTTTTTTTGGAACAGCTTCCACCATTCCTCAATTTTTAAATTAAGATCTTGTGTCTACTTTTGCCCTGTAAATTGATAACCTAAAGTTTTATTTTGGGTATCGTGGAATGTTTTGTAATATATTGTAGTATATGACTGCGAAAAACTTGAATTCGAAATTGTCCCATCGTGAATTCAACTAAATGTCTTCTGACCTTATTTTCATTCATAACCTAGCTACCACTATTAAAATTTTACAAAAAATAATTGTCTATTTTATTTTGTACATTTTCTGCGAATTCAACTTTATGCATATAGTCGAATTTGAAATTAGAATTTTCAAATCAAAAGTTTATTCTCATAAAGGTTAAAGTATTATATTTGAAGTAATTTTCTTGAAACCGGAAAATAGTTTGATTTTTATATCTTTTGATAACTCAGGAATTATAGTATAAATCTTTCATGATTTGCACACGCGAATGATTCGCGAACAGGTGAGCCTATATATACAATTATGAATAAAATAATATTCTATAGTAATGACCGTTTTTTGTTGTTTCTATTTAAAATGTATGTTATATAGACTAGGTTCATTATAATTGATGTTATTCGATTATTTTAATAAGTTTATCTTTAATTTTATTTAAAATAATTATTATTTATTCAATTCCCAATGATTATATCAAAATTGTTTAATTTATAAAATTTAATTGAATGCAACGATTTTAAATTAGATTATGATAAATAAAATTTGTTTGATTTAAATTGACTAGTAATAAACTAGTACAAAAAAGTTCTGAATGATATCTTCTGCAGCGCTTCAGTCAAAAAAAATATTATAATAATAATTTATTGTGAAAGCATCGCTTTTTGTACATAGTTATATTTTTGTGAAAAATGTTTATTGGATATATGTATATTGTATACAGAAAAATGTGTAAAATTTTACAAATTTAATTATTTTAAAAAAAACGTTATATTATCTTATCACTGGAAATAACCCTCAAAATATATTAGGGAATATGTACCACTGATGATGATAATTATATCGGTTACAAGCCTCAAAAATATTTTTATTGATGTGTGATATGAACCACCGTTAATGGAATATAATAACTGAAGTACAATAGATCTTAGAACTCCCCAATTTACATAATATCTACTTCTGATTTATTTATTTATTGCACATTAAATAATTACATACATATTTTGATTTTTATAGACTTTGCTTTTCTTTATTATAATATCTCAATACTTTATTAATAATCAATTATATTTTATTTAATATTAAAGGCCAAAATTCAGTTTTTTTAATAACTAATTATTAAAAATTAAAAATTAAATTTCGTTAAAAAAAAAACTATACAAATTCAATTATGATCTTAGTCATATCTGTGTGGTCTTATAAATTAATTAACAAATATTTTATTATAACAACAAAATATTATACCCGACTTCTTAGGTATAAGTAGTAGGGTTTTTGGTTTTAATTTAACGTAAAAATTTAAAACTCTTGAAATAAAAAGTAAATAAAATTTATCATATAAATATAAATTATAACACGCTGGGTGGCGCAGTAGGTAGAGCGCATGCCTTTCAACCGAAAAAAAAAATGCTTTATGGATTTTTCGACCTGGTCCACTACTTTTTGTCATTGGGATATAATAAATGGCAAAAAATAATTGAGAGTATAATCTGGTAACAAATTAAATAAAAATGAAACTATTCTATTTAAGAAGGCTTAGTTCCTGACAATAGCAGTAGTTTTCCACATTTAATGAGTTGATAAACCAGTAATTTGTTAAATAAATACTCGAAATATTGTAGATATTGTAGTGTAAAATTGCAGTACCGTACTTACTTACGCACGAAATGGTAATTCTACCTAAGTTACTGTAGTGTAAAAAAAAAAAAAAATTATTAATTTAATTTAATTTATAATTTAGTAATTTTTTTAATTCACTAAAAATAGATAGAAAACAAATATTATGATAAATTTAATGAGCTTACATTGCGTCCGATAACGGAAATGTATCAATTTCCGCCCCCTTAAGGAAAAATTAGTTAAAGTTGACAAAATAAACAAAATATAAGCTTTTTTTAATTTTTTTTTCAAATTACAATAATTAAGTAGTATTTTTTAATTAAAAAAAAAAATATTTTCATCTAATTATAATTTAATTTTTTCTGAATAAATAATAAAATATAACTGCCAAAAAAAGTTTGATTGTACGTATTTCCGCTCAACAATTTCAATCTGAACTAATTCCGCCCTTATATGAACTCAATTCCGCTTTTTGAACCTATTTGCGATTCGCAGTACCTATTTACGATTTTATTTAAAAAAGCTATTTAAGATAATTTTTAAGAGTAAAATTAATAATTAATGTTTTAAATAATTAACTAACTAGTACTTAGTTAAATTGTAAAAAATATTTATTATAATAAAAAATCATAAATACTTAATTTGAAAAAAAAAAGAAAAATTGTTGAATGTTACACATAAAAATATACATTTATTTCAATATGAAAATTAAAAAAAATTAAATAATGCAATCATTCAGTATTTCAAACAAAAAAAACTAATTCAATATAACATAATTAATTAACTTAAATATTATAACAATGCACATTTAAAATAAATAAATAAAAATACAAAATATTTCATATACATACAAAGTAAAAGTCACATTTACTAATTCTTAGTTTTGACATTTTTTATTTGTATGATTTCGAGTACATTATATTGTCCTCTGATGTTCATTAAAACTGGAAGTTCAATTTTGCAGACTGTGTAACTGTCTGAATATATTAGAATATCTTCTTTTACAGGCCACCTCCAAAATGGTCATGGACATGGACATGGTCATGGTTTTCACTCCTCCATTTAACTTATTGTGAAATGTATACAAAGAAATTATTTTGGTAATTTTTAATGAACGCTTTAATTAAATTTTGGTGGCAAGGCAAGATAATTCCAGAGATTTTTAAATTATACAAAATATTATATAATATGAGAAAAACATATTTTTGAAAAAATTTATTCTTTAGGGTTAGCGTTAAAGTAAAAATTATCTAATTGTTAAAAATAGCCGAATATTTTTCTTTAATTTTACTAAATATGCTTATCATACACAGATACCGTACTTCGTCTACTAATAAAAGTCAAATATTCTCTTATTTTCAACAATTAAAATATAGTTTTTTCTTTAATATAAGACTTGGTATGAATTTAGTGAAAATAGCTTACACCTGCATATTTAGTTCGGAATTAGGACATATTGAACGTATTACCGACCCGCTTTTTCATATAAATTTTTATAAAAACTCAAAATTTAGTTGTAACAAAAAACACATATGCGAAATTAAATTTATAGGTCGTAATTAGTTCCAGCTTAGTTTGTTCAATTTCAATTTAAAATGGTCCAGTTGCATCCTTATATAATCAAAAATAGGTGAATAACTTAATCAATTATTTCGATATATCATTTTCCTAATTCCGCCCGGTCGATCGTAAATACGTACAACATAAATTTACGTGCCCCTAATTCCCGCTCAAAACAAATTAGCAATTTAAAATATTTTTTATTTACAAATTGAAGAAAGTATGTATTATAATCTATTTAATAATATATATTTTACAGTTATTTGAATAAAATAAATAAGTGAACATCATAGTTTAATTATTATGGTCTTAACAAAATAAAAAAAAATTTAAACGTTTGAACCAATATTTTCGCTAAAATGGCTACCTAGTTTAGGTTTCTATCAATAACTTATTTATTAATATGAATACAAATGTGCATTATTTTACATTACAAGGAGGAAATAATATTTTTTTTTTATTTCAAAAATAAATTTGGAATATAAAGCGTGGAAGTATTGTATTTACAAAAAAGGGTTCGGGCGGCATAATGTACTAGGGCGGTAATAGGTACATTTACGTTATGTATAGTATTAATTTTCAGTATATTTTCCGTTTTAAGTCTATTAAATTTTACATCGGTAGTTTGTATGAATTTATGGAAAAGTTCACGTTATTTTATATGTAAAATGGAGTAGTCAGTAGTGGTAAAAGTTTTATACTGATACAATTAACCCTAAACTCATAACATGAGCTCATTTTTCTTCTTCATTCATATCAGGCTCATTTTTATTTCAAAACTATGTGTTTATAAATTTTTCGTAATATTGTAACGATTCTTCTTTCTAACCTTCATTTAGGTCATTATAATACATTACAATTACAAAAATAATTTTTTTTTTTTGCTTAACAAAAATACCACGTAAATTCATATGAGCCTGAGGGGCTCTCATATAATATTTCATAATAATTTCTTAATAATGCAAGTTTTGGCATGAATAAATGATCATGAAGTGACTGACGACATAGAATTCGATGATGTGCCAATTGAATCTGAAGAGGATCATTTATCCGAAGCTTCAGAAGCAAAAGATGAATTAACTTATGTTTCTGATAATAGCGGGAAATTATAAACTATGGAGAATTTTTTGCAAAAGATGGTAAAAATGGGCTCAAAGGCCTTAACACTTTGTCTAAATTAATATTTTGCGCTGGAAACACTTGCACGTCTTCTTCGAAAACAAATAACCAAAGTTATAGATCGTTTTAGGAGTCTATGGTTCAATTATATTCAAAGCTATACTATATGCGTAAACCGCTTTGACAAAATTTTACGTTTGTAAGCATTAGATTTGATGAAAAAACCACAAGAAGTAATCGACGTAGATTTGACAAATTAGCCCCAATTCGAGACGTGTTTGAAGCAATAAATAAGAAAATATTATATATATTTGGGAAAATGTTATATATACCTTTAGAAAATCTTATCGTAGACGAACAATTAATGCCAACATATGCAATCAAAGCCTTTGTGTACACCATATTTTGGAACTGGACGGAATATTACAATGGATAGCTATATTTCACAACGGTAGACAACTTGTAAAAAGTTAGTTATCTAATGGATTGACGATTGTAGGAACTTTACGCCGAAATAAAACTTATACTCCAATTTCTTCCAAGTAAAAATAGAGATCAACATTATTTGGACAAAAAAATTCGATTTGAAATTTATTTCTAAGAGGTCTCGGTGAAAGTTTAGTAAATTCTTTTATCAAAAAGCGAGCTAGTACTAAAAAGCTGCAATTACCGCAATCTCGTACTGCAATTTAAAAAACGGTAGCGTTTATTTTGTTATTTTTAAACATCTAAAAATTAATTATTTGAAATAAAAAATTTAAAATTTATTTAAAAATAATTTTTTTCTATTACATTATAAGGTCGGGCTCATGTTATGAATTTCCGTGACAAAATATGTTATGAGGCTTAGGGTTAAGAGAAGAAATACGTAATTTTGCCAGACAATGGACGGAACCACCAATCAAATGTACTGGACTATTATTTTTAGCACTTACTTTAGGTATGATAATAGGACTTGGTACCAGATCAGCTATATGGGGTGTGATATTAGATGTATTATTTATAACGATAAATTATATGATATTATATTCAAATATGTTAGGAATAAATATTATGTATATATATTTGGTGTATTAATTTATGAAATGTTTAGGACGTCTGATATGAATAGTACAAGTAACATTCTGTCTACCTCCTGGAGCACAAAACAATACACAAGCAAAACCAGTAAGATTTCATTTTACTGAAGCAAGTAGTGCAGCACTGGGAAAGGATCTGTTTATTGTATGTTAATATTGTTATTTGAAGCAATTGAATCATAATAATATGATTGGCTTTCAACACGTTTATATGGAGCATTTCGTCCAAAACCATCAAAAGTTTCATTTGGTGGTTGGCGTTATAGACCGTATACCAATAGTTATAGTATTTGAATTGGCTTTATTAGCATTTATTGCTAGTATATCAATAATTATAGCATAATTTTCTTTTCATACGGATACAAATCGTGATGATGTTCTAGCTTCAATATATGTAATAACCATTCCACCGTGTAAATCGACAAAAAAATTTTATACATTATATCATAAATAATTTATTTATTTATTTTATTGTATTTTTATTGTCTTTTTACGATATATTTATTTTAATTTATTTTAGTTCTATATAATTTAAGAGCTTTATACTAGAATATTTACACCTTTGATTTGTACTTATTTAAACTAAACTAACTTAATTATTTAGAATAAATTTGATTTGTAAAGGAAAAAAGAGCAAACAAAAACCTTTAATTAATTGTTTTTATTCTAATATAAAACCTAATTTAAGCCTAACCTAAAGCTTAAATAACACCTATTTACTAAAATAATCTTAATACTAAACCTTTATCTGCCATCGCTCTTATAAGTAGATTTTCGCATTTGTAACGGCTTTCAAGAAAGGCAGGCACTAGCTCTTGTGTTTGTTCGAAAATAGTGTTAGTGATTGCTAGGCTCGTCTAAGTAAAAGGGTTCAATTAGAATTAATTTAAGAATATCGTTTTGTTTTCTCTGAAGCAAATTTAAATTAATTTTGGCAGCACTCATCCATATGGGGAAATGTATAACAAAAAATGCTTTGAAAAATGAATTTAAATATTAATAATTTATTTTTAACGATTAAACTAGATTTTTTATACATTACGTTATTGCTTGCGTGGTTGTGGATCACTGGTGATATATGTATATTTCACAAATTTATTGTGTTTATCGGAATTATAACTCAGGAGATTATAAAATTAATTTTATGAAACATTTAGCACTAAAGGGGCGGAAACGATTATTTTATTCAGCGAAAAAAAATTAAATCTTCGTTACTACCAAAAATCATTTCATTTCTTTGAATAAATACTTTTTTTTAATTTTGAAAAGCAATTTATAAGTCTTCTGATTACTTTTTTTATACCGAAATTAAATTTTTTTATATTCATATCCATTTTCATAAATATTAAAATGTATAAAAATTATTATGCACTTGTACGTGTGTATAAATATAATTTTAAATATAATTATTCATAAAAAAATTTATATTTTTTAATAAAAACTTAATAACCGTAACATCGATTTCCATTTCCTCTTTATTTGATCATTTTTTTTTAAGTATAGGTATATATACGTCATAGGTACAAATGTTATTAAGGTATATATTAAGTAAAATTTTACTAACTTATTTATGACTCTGGAAAATTCAATAATTTTTAATATAAAAACTACAAGATTAATTTGGAAAATTCTGGAAGATTCGATTTATGAGTGGTGGGATAAAAATATATTATTGATATAATATTGTTGGAAAATGGGACGGTGTAAAGTAATTTGGAACAAATTTCACAGATTTTGTTTAGTAATGAACAAACGATTCGATCAAACTGAATTAAAACTGTTATGTGCTTAATTTAACACATATAAAACCAACAATCGGTACTTTTACTAATTGATAGTTTTAAATATCAAAAGAGAAATTTAAAATTATTCTGTTACAGTTCTAATTGTTTGAAACCTCCTGTACATATCTAATACACTTTTGAATAATATAATGCTAAAGTTAGAGTGTAATAATAATTATATTAGGCTGTTAGGTCGCAGAACTTAATCATATTTATTGCTGATTGTACAAAAATAAAGAACACATTTAAAAAATATAACTGTTAAAAAAAAAGTACTGCTGATCAAAATAATGTGTGCTTTTTTCACTCTTGACAGTAACTTATGTTGAATCACCTTTTCGTGCTTAATTAAGTACTTTACTGCAATTTTACACTACATCTAATATGTCGAGTATTTAAATTACTCCTACAGGTTCTAGGCCCTGGCTGCAATAGCACCTGGACCATGGTTCGTAAGTCACGATATTTTGCATTAAGACCTACAGATGAAAACCATGAAGTTCAAGCTGCAAATACCAAACCATATTAGCTTGCCATTAAAATACCCTAGCAAACAATTTGTTGGTTTCCAGTGGTGCTAGTCGACTGAAGCGTCACAATATTCTAACAGAGTATATAACTTGTGGTTGTCATTGATGACTTTTCATTTAGTTTTTCATCTAAAATTTCATTCTTAAATATGGTTATAGCATCAGTAAACACATTTCAGATAGCATTAGTACTCAGTTAATATTATTTCAGTATAGCTCTGTCTGTAGTCAACCACCAAATTTCATAAACTTTCAAATATCATATTCGCTCCATTATGGTATCACAACACATCCATCAATTTTCTGTTTTCATAAAACGGATTCGAAATTTCATCTCGAATCGTTCGAATTGTGTCTTAATTGCCGGATTCATATAGGACAAAAATTATATTAACGCTGGTGTTTTTCAAGGATCAGTTTTCTCACCTAAACTATCTTTTTGATATTTATCAATGATCTTCTCCAATACACTTTCAATCCTATCTATAGTTTTGCAGACCACAGCACTCTAGTAGCATCTTTCCATTTTCTTCGAAAATCACATGTTACTATACCAGTTACTGACACTAGATGTAACATGATGGTCAGCACGCTCAACCATGACTTAGCCATTATTTTCAACTGGGAAAAAAGTAATAGAGTTGAGTTTAACACCTCCAAAACTCAAAACTGTCTAGTCTCGCGCAAAATTAACCCCATTTAACCCCATTCTATTATCCGGCGGTGTAAGTATTCAGCGAACTGAACACTTGAATATCCCGGGCATGAAGATCAACAATAAAATGATATGAAATGACCATATCTTTCACATTGCTGAAAATTCCGCGCGATGTTTGGTGAAACATATTTTACTCCCAAGGACATGCTAAATATCTATAAATCATATATACGACCCAAATTGGAATACAATTCACAAATTTGGGCCTGGTGATCACGAACCGTATTATGTTTGCTGACAAAGTTCAAAAACGTGGCATTCGTCTTATTGACAACCTTTCTTCCACCAATTGTCGTGTTGTGCGCTTTTCCTATTTTATAGATATCTCGTAGGGTTAGGCACTTGTTCAGATGAAGTAAAAACCCTAATGCCACCTCTTAAATATTTCCGTTGAGGAACAAGAGAAGCATCAAGCGCCCACCCCTACTCAGCGCAAATTCCAAGGTGGTTCAAAACTGGAAATTCGTTTGTAGTAAAATTTCCTGAATGTAGAACCATATTCCAACAAACGTGCTTCCCCAATGTAAAAATATACCTAAGTACAATCTACAAAAGTTCCAGAGTAGTATTAATAAATTTATGTAAAACGTCCCTACTGATCAAAGGGATATTTTTCTTTCTACAATCGTCAATTAGTCCGAGCTGTAATTTTGTACAAAGATATCGTTTGAAACCTAGCATTTGGCTTAACTTAACATAAAAAAACATAATATCACATCACTAAATTACACATAAAATACTAGAACTACATAAAATATACCTACAGAAGTATAAATTCAAATGAAACTCCACTTACGATTTCCCTGTCAAATTTATTAAATCCAAAAAATATATTGTTAAAAAAAAACAAAAAAAAAAAAAATAAAACTAGAACGAGAGTCAATCACAAGTGAAAAAATAAAATTCCAAACCAAAGTGTAATAAACCATAAAAATAAAATAGAGTAAAAGAGCGAAAGAAGAGGATAGCGAATGAGAAAAAATAAAAATTATAAAATAATCAAATTAAATCAATTTTTTTTTTTTTTTTTAATTTTTATATTTTATTTTTGTTTTTATTACTGTAATTTCCGTTATGATGTCCCTTAGCGCAACACTATATTGTGTTCATGCCTGACCAACAAATAACTGATTCTAAAGATGGTAAACGGGGAACGTATAAATATAATATTTATATAGTACAGAAAATCTAAAGTATATGTGCAGTAGAAAAATGGGGCGAGAGGACAAAAACTGAACAAAAAAAAAATTATCCTGTAGTTAACGTGTTACATTTAACAGTCAATTCAATAATTTATTGATATTTTTATTTTATTATATTATTTTATTTTTCTATTTTCATTTACTTTTATTCATTTTTTTTTTGTTATAATTTTGGAATTTTGTGTAAATAAATTTCCCAGGAGAGGTTTTTGGTATATTTTTTTCTGATTTTGTTTTACTATCCTTGAATGATTCTCATAGTAAAAAAAAAACAAAAAAAAAAAATATTTCATTGAAATTTTTTAATCCCTAATAGCAGATATCTTACTTTTCTTTAACTTATGCTTAAATTATTTAAGGAAGGTGATGGGATGGGTGGACAGTATTTTGTGTGATTATAATTTTTTAATAGTATTTAAAATAGACAATATAATAATGAGCATTGTTGTTTTTTTTAATTTTGAAAAATGAACGTTGTTCAAACAATTGGTGCATTTCGATAGTGATCCAAAAAATTTGAGACTGTGATGCAGCCCAGTACCAAGCAACTATCATATCGGAAGTAAAGATTATTACTCGTTAGGCATTTTGTAAAAAAAACAATTTGACAAACAAATCTTTATCAAGTGGACATTTCACAATTAGATATTGGGCGAATTTTATTTAAGTACACTGAATTGACTCAGTAGATTTGTAATGGCTGTTTATGAAATTTTATAAAACTTGAGAATTTATTTCTAAAATTTTTGGAATATGATAGTACAATTAATATACGAAAAACAGTTTTACAACAACCAAACATTTTTCTATTTTATTTTTTTATTTTAATTTTGTTATAATTTTCATTACCATTATTAAGGAAGAGTTCTGAACATGTTGTTATTTTTTACTCTAATCTATTTAATTTATGGAATAAAGGTCGAGTTCCCTTTCACTAATCATTAATTTTTATTTTGTGAATATCGATATTTCGGAAGCAGCTTGCTTCCTGCATCAGTGCTTGTAATTAATTTCAATTAGTAATGTCTTTATTAATATTATATTAAATTTGAAATGACGTTGTTAAAACTTTTGTTTATCATAACATTGACCAAAGGTTCTTGATTATTTAATTTCTATTATTTTTTTGTCGAAAATATTCTTAAAAAATTTTAAACTAATTTCAAAAATGTTGAAAATTTATATCTCAATAATAAAGCTGACATATAAAGGTTTTGTTAGCCCTGTAGAGATATTATTTGAAAATATCACGTTTAATTTAAATTCAGTTTAAATTAATGGTATCAATATTGCCATTAATCTAATGCTATGTACTATATTGTCACTACGCGCTGAATAGGGTAAATGGAAGTGCAATAAGACACTATAATAAATTAGAAATACATTTGATCTTATGTTATCTGGTAAAATAGTTCTGGTTATTGCATGTAATCAATAGGAACATTGTAGTCTTGTTGGAAATAAAGTCAACATAAAGGTACATCCCTATACATATTATTCGAGTTTGAAAAACAATACCGCACAACTCAAAAAAACCAAAAATGGCGATTTTCGTATCAGTAGAGCTGAAGTATTATGGTTTTTAATCTTGTAAACATCTTTCTTCCAAAAACTAGCCGAGTTATAACATACGTTTAAATCGCTGAGTTAAAATCATATCTTGTTATAAATTTAATTTAAATAATTTCAGTGAGTTTTGTTTCAATAACAGTAATTTATTTTGATTTTGACAGCTGTTCTATTATTAGCCACAGGTCAGTACTATTTTTTTTTTTTTTTAATTTGTTTTATTTTTATTCGTTTGTGTTCTTATTATACAAATATCTGTACAAAAAAACTTAAATCAAATTTTCCTTATATGTTTTCATCCTTAATGACGTGCTAAGAAAGGTACTCTATAAGATTTTTAAATTTATTAAAATTATTAATTTATTTAATCAGCTGTTAGCTATCTATTTTTATCTTTGTACTTTTATACATTTTTTTTTTATTATTCAATTGGAAAACAATTTTTTTTGTTATCTAAAAACCAATTTTTATTTCGTATTTTGTTTTTTTTTAAGCCTACACTACTTATTCTAACGTACCGGCTAATTATATCTAACTTATAACTATCCTAATTTACCTTATATCTATCGTTACTATATTCTTATATACTATATTTTCTTGTTTTAACTCATTTTTTTGTTCTTCTATTTTTGACATCAATATTTTATGTTTATTAAGTCTATACTCGTTACATACCTATCGCACATAAATATATCACTATTATCTTGAAATTTAAGATTTGGTTGGTATTCTATTTTTTTTGTTTGTAGCTCTCCTAAATATATGGTATATTATGGGCAATTTATCTCCATTTCGAATATATATTTATTTTTATCCAGGTAAATCCATCTTTCTGGAGGTATATAACCGGAGTTCATTGTCTTCTCAATGTACCTATCATCTGGATATATTGAATGAGAAATCAGAATAATGTTTTCTTATTAAATTAATTATGAATATTGGTCGATTTTTTTATCTTGCTAAAGACAAGACAAGATTTGTGCCACATTTATATTTTGAATCAAAGCATTATTGTTGCAAAATTTGAAGCATTTTTATTCATCAAATTCAAACAGTTGTCAATACTATTAAGAACAATAACAGTCTTGAAATTCGTTGTGTAGTGTACATTAATAGCAAATTTCTTAGCCACCTTGATTTCAAAATTACCAAAATCAACTTTTTTTAAATATATGTTTTTTTTGTTTGCCTAAATTGTATGCTAAATTGAAAGCAGTTCTTTATGTGAGCCGGAATTACAAAGAGGGTAAGTTCATATTATATACTGACTTACTAAGTACCTTACAAGCCCCCTCATCTCATAGTACCAAACATCCCACAATAATATTAACTCAGAAGCTACTGCATCGAAATCCACATGTAGTAGCGACCTTCTTTGACTATCTATACCTGCGAATATTGCCAAAAATGAAAAGGCTGACTTATTAATGAAAAAAATTGGTATCACTTGGTATAAAACCTAAATTATATTATCAGTAACGCAAAAACCTGTGCAACAAAATTATATGGGAAAAATATACTTTAACATGGCAAAATAAACCTTTTGCATAATAAATTCAGAAACCTACCAAAACCAAAACGTAAAACCTCCGTTATAATGACTAAACTACACATACGTCACAGCAGGTTAGCACACATTTACCTCTTTGATGGCCTACAAACAAATAAACAAATCCAAATATGTAAATGTTTCATAGGATCCATTATCACAACACACCATTTTCTTGACCCATGTCCCTTAGACAACAATATAATAAGAATCGAACTTGGTACTACAGGGTTGAAAATTCTGAAACTAGAACTGCAGGAAAATTAATTGCCACTACCACTAAAGCTGCAGGAAAATTAATTGAATTCTTACACAGATTTAAAGTCATCGATCTAATACAACACCGGAGAGTGTTTTACTCAAATCCTCCTTTTTCCTTTTAGGTTGTAGTTATTAATATAGAATAAAGGCAATCCTAATTTGTTAACGAGTAGAAATGAATTATTATAATTTTTTTGTTTGACTAGTTTTAAGTTAAATTAATTAATTCATATTAATTTTGATTAAAAGAGAAGCATATATGAAATGTAAACATACTTTGGGCCCGACAAAACCCAGGAGGTTAATGGGTCCATTATAAAACTCAATAAACCAATTAATTATTTTTTTTTTCAAATTATTTGATTGCATTAAGTATATCCAATATTTTCAAACTCGAACTATGTTGACTTTATTTCCAACAAGAAAAAATTAAAACAATATACTTAAATCGTAATTCTGAAAAAACAGTATTTTTTGAGATGTGCCAGTATTGTTTTGAAGTCGCGATATATAAAAACATTTTATTTTACATTTAAAATATATAAATTTTTTGTGAAAACTTTCCTTCAATTTCTGTTGTTTTTAATTTTTTTTTTTGTTTTTTGTGATGCTGAGGTTGTTGTTGCTGTTGTAGTTGTTATTGCTTAAATTATGTTATTTTATTTTGTGCTTGTGGCGCCTGCAGAATTTTTATTATTAGTTTATATATATTGAAGTTTCATTACACTTCCACATATACCCAAGTATGTACCATGTTCCATGTTATTTAAAAATATATACCTACATTTGAAATTGATTTATGTAATGACCAGGAATTATAACTTTCTTCTTTTTTTTCGAAAAAATTCAGAAAATTCCTAGAAATTGAAATGAAATAAAATTCCATGAGGTGAAGTAAAGGGAACAAAAATTGTTAAATAGTTGTTAAAGGAAACGGAAGATGAGTTATATTGTGTTATATTTCAGTTTATATTCAGTTTTAACATTCATTATCAAATCAAAAAAAAAAAAAAGTAAATAAAAAAATTAAAAATAGACAAAAAAAATATACATTTTTAAGCTCTTAAAATTTACTGTTATTGAAAAATTTTCAATTAATAACCATTGGGGATTAAATCTATTGAAAATAAAAAAAAAAAATTTAACTGAAAATAAAATAAAAATCACATTGTATGTATACACTCCATTATAGTCCTATTTTTTCCCTTATTGTAACCATAGTACATTCCCTTCTTGTTGCTGCAACTCTCCTGTAAACTTTTCTATGAAATAAGGATGTAATAAAATTAATAAAAAATAACAATTTACAAGATAAATTGGTGAGTAAGAGTACTTCAATATACAAACTAATAAAAAAAAAATAACATAACAAAAATATTGAATTCCAACCTAACGGAATATAAGTATGTATATACAATACATAATATATATGCCAAATTAATAAAATTTATAACGTTGTAGCTATTTATATTCTATTTAAAATTATTAGAATTTCTATTCAAATCTTCAAGGACTAAACAGAAATTATTATATGTAACGGTGTTGAAACATGAAATTAAAATTAAAAAAAAAATTTATCTAAAGGTTAGAGTTAATATTGGTAAAAATCTCAAGTTTGAAGTGTTTCAAATATAATAGAACTTAATTAAATGTGTAAAAATATTCTTTTATGGTTTTGTTCATACAGTCTTTGTTTTAACCTTTACATAATACAATTTGAATCAAGCTAGGTACCTATTTCTTTGTTTATTTTATAAATTTTTGTTCTGCTTTTGAATTAGTTTTTTAAGCAGATTTCAATTGAATAAAACTAATTACAAATCGTATTCAAGTAATTGATGGTAGAGCATCGTAATAATGAATTTAATGAGATAATTTTTTAATCAAATTTTCAGCTTTAAGATTTACGACTATTTATTGCACTGGTGCAAAATTGAATATAACGCAAAATACAGGCAACTAGCTACTAAACTAACTTGATAAGTGCTTGATTCATAGCCCATTCTATGATGGATGCTTGGACATACTTGAAGAATGTTTGGTCCTTAATCCCATTTAATGCTCTTTTGTTACTGTTTCAGAATAAATATTATTTTGTCGAACTATTATATAATAGTCTCTATATATTGTATGGAAATCCCTAAAGAGCAGAAGACAAGTTATGGATATACACGTTTATAACCAAAACAACATTCAGGATGTTCTAATCATATTCCATCTTATTATCCATTCTCAAAATATGAATAATTCTAATTGAATGAACTACAATTAATAAACCGCTTTCGATTGGCGTATTCCTCTTTTCATGGAAATCCTTGTATTTTATTCCCATGCACAATTAGGATAACAAAGCATCTGAGGAAAATTACCGCTAGCTGTATAGCTATCAACTATACTGTTATCAATAAAATGACACCAATTTTAGATGCACAACACAATCAAGATGGATTCAGAAAGGTTCGATTATTACAACAAATTTGTTAGTTATTCAGCAAGCTTTCGATAGCGTTGATCACAGTATTTTTTTCAATAAATTCAGGCCATTTGGTATTCGTGGTTCTCTTCTTGATTGGGTCTTGCCTTACCAAATGAACTCAGAATGTTAAATTAAAATTCCAATTAAAATCACGACGGGAGGATTACTACAAGGGAAACTTTTAGGCCAACTCTTGTTTAATATCTTCATTTCAGATCTTTCCGAAAAATTAGGTGATATTAACCCACATTGCATTCATCTGATTTACTTCAGTCAAAATTATAATCCCATTAAGAAAGGAGCTTTTCAAATAAAATAGAACTCAACATTCAGAAATGTGAAGTCATACCTTTCGTGCGAAAGTGATATTTT
Organism: Argyra leucocephala; assembly: GCA_963942445.1. Classification (NCBI taxonomy): domain Eukaryota; kingdom Metazoa; phylum Arthropoda; class Insecta; order Diptera; family Dolichopodidae; genus Argyra; species Argyra leucocephala. Next base: position 121,486,284 of record OZ012678.1, read on the forward strand.
AAACTATGAACACTATGAAAATATGATTTCAAAGGTAAATAAAAGGCGAGTTTTTATTACCAGGAGAGTCAAGGAATTCAACAAAATTGCTGTAACTAAACGCCTCTTTTGTTCATTAGTTCGATCTACACTAGAATATGGCTGTGTTGTTTTGAAGCCAGCTATGAAAATTTAGACAATCCCGGTTTATGGACTATCCTTGAAACAATTAACAATTTTGACGATCTGGTGGGAAAACTAAAGGAAATAATTGAAAGTTATACCAAAACTATTGTAGTAAAAAATAATAAGAAACATCCATCCACAGGACAGAAACATCCAGACAGAGAATATTTCAAGTAAAATGAGAATTCTTGATTCTTATTTTAAATATAAAAGGAAATACACTGATGATGCCCATGTCCATTTCAACTAAATTTGTTAAAAGGTTTTCTGAACATTAAAGCCGAATTTTAGTCAAGTCTATAAATTTTTCTTTTGAAACTTTATGTTTCCCTACCTCCATAAAAAAGGCCATAGTATATCCAATTTTCAAAAGCGGGGGAAAAATTTATGTCCCAATTATAAACCTATATATATTCAAAAATTTTCGAAACTTGAGTAATAATAAAAAAACCCATGAAGAACAATAATGGTTTTGAGCTTAGCTCCAACACAACTGCTGCTTGTTTGAGTCTGACCAATATCATCTCGCAAAACCCTGATGACAAGAAATATGTTGCGTGCGTCTTCTTAGACTTGCACGCAACATATAGACTGCGTAGATCATGATATCTTATTAAAAAAAATTTCAATTGATGAATTTTACTAATAGCCAAATACAGTTTTTTTCAGTCATATCTGTTTAATCGTCAGTAAACACTGCACATCGACAATATACACAGTTCTATAAAACTTATGAAAAAGGAAGTTCCCAAGGATCTATTTTAGATTCTTAATTCTTTGATATATATAATAATGATGTAACAAAATTAAATTTAATAGTGTCAAGCATCGTTTTTCGTTAAACCTTAAGCAAACCAAAATTATGGTTTTTGAAAATTGGAAGATAAATAACTCAACTTTTCTTTTTAATGGTAATGCCATTGACATGGTAAAGTCATTTAACTACCTGGGAATAGTAAGGGATGGAAAACCAAAATGGAAATACCACTTAGAGCACACAATCAAAAAAATTTCTCTTTATGTATTTATATTAAAGCTACTTCGAAATTATTTTTCTGCCAGCATGTTATATTCGGTTGTTTTGTCAAACATATTGTATATAAATCCAATATGAAGCAGAGCCCCTCAAACTACACTAACCAGTTTTAAATGTTCTTCACAAAAAATAATTTTAAGGTACCCTGTCTTGTTTCCTAGCGAACAATTGTGCATGAACTCATATGAAATTATACAATTTTTAATAATCTTAGATTTGTGAATTTCTATACTTAAGTTTAGTATAATCTAATATTAATAATTCTTTTTTATTATTAATTTTTCTTTGTATTAGTTTTTTTTTCTCTCATATGTTATTAAGTTAATTTAGCATGGGTATTTAGATATAAAACTTCAGCTTTTAACTTTAAGTTTAAATTTTAAATTTTTCTAATTTTAGTAGCTTGTAAGAATAGAAACTTATTTCTTTTTATGTATATATATATTTTTTTTATTTTTTAATTGCTAATTTTAATTTTAATATTATTTATTATTCAAAAAATATTTTGAAGATCATACAGCCAATGGTTAAGATTGAAATTGAAATTTTTTATTTGTAATCGCAATTACTTTTGCTTTTGAATTAATAAAGAAAGAAACAAAAATAAATATAAAAAAAATCTTAAAAAGCGTAGTTTTGAGTCAATATTAAATTATAAAAAAATAAGATTTTTCTATTTAAAAAAAATAAATAAAAAAAAAAAAAAGTTATTAAAATAAATTATATCAAATTAGAAAATAGCGATTGATAATAAAAAGGTTATAATAGCAGTTTTTCTAGATCTTCGCAGAGCGTTTGAAACGATGATTCATGATATATTGATAAAAAAATTTAATATCTATCGTATTCGTAATATTGAAATAAGGTAGTTTAAATCATAAAATGATAGAGTCTAGATCATGAAAGTATATAATACATTTCCCGATGTGGTTAAGCTACTAATAGGTGTTCAAGTACCAATTTTGGGAGCGCACCTTTTAATATTCTATACAAATGATATTATTGAAAAAATCTTAGTAAATGGACCATCATCATCAAGAAAACTAAACTAATGTTAAATATTGAAAAAACTAAAGCTATGATAATTAGTGGTGATTTGAACAATGCAATTATAGTTGATAAAAATATTTCAGAGAAAGTTAATGAAATTAAATATCTAGGCCTTACAATATTGATATTCATTTAAATTTAAATTTAAAATAAAATCCATATTGATTTTATTTGTAAAGAAATATCAAAAAACAATTCATTTTATATTTTATTCAAGATTAGAAAGCAATTATCTATAAATAATGCAATAAAAATATTTAATGCAATTGCCAAGTCTACAGTAGTAATTGCATTTTCAACAACTGAAATTATATATATTAGGATCCAAAAATTACAAAACTGGAGAATGAGAGTAGTGCTAAAGCGTAATATTATACTCCAATAAATTGCATGTTGAATACATTACAATGGCTAAGTATAAACCAAACGCTAAAACTATTAAATGTACTACACAGTAAAAAAAATTTACTACTATAATAGTAGTCGACTGTGTTTCCTAGTATAAATGTAGTAATATTACTAATTGTCGTAAAAATCATAAATTACACATAAGTTGTGTAAAATATATGCGTATTAATTGTGTGAATTTACTGCTAAGACAGAGTAAAACTCAAATAATAAAGATCAATTTTGCCTCATATTCGTCTAAAATTACTATTAAGACACAGTAAAACTCAATTGAAAAGTTGAATTTTACCTCACATTCGTGTGAATTTACTGCTGAGACGGAGTGAAATTAAAAAAAATATTGTGCTATTATAGTAAGTAAAATTAAAATTTTGTTTTATTGTAGGATGAGTTAAAATAAAAAAATTTAACTTATATTTAAAGAAGAAATTGTATATTTAATAGAAATTGTACATACTTAAATACAGAAAAATTATTTTTCTTAATAACTATATCAAATTTAGACTTCATTCAGTGTTTTATGTTTATCATATTATTTTTGTATGGTATAGTACAGACTAACTAACTTATACAAAATTAAAATTACAAAACTACAAAAAATTATATTTTTTAAATTAAATTAAAGTTAAGTATAGTTCATTTTTTTTGTGTTTTTACATTCATAATAATTATTATATTAAATTTAAGCTTTTAGAATTTTATGTGTCTGAATTTTTTTTTATTACATTATTTATTTTACTAATATTATTTATATGATTTTTTTTCCGCGAATGTTTTCGGTATAGTGTTTTAAAAAAAATCTTACAATGGATTCCATTGTTTGGCAAATATTTTTTGGATACATCAAATCAAAAATGTAGAAGTACCATATTAGTATTTCAACCATTTCAACTATACAGAATCCATCTTCCTTCTACACCAACGTTTTCTCAATAAAAAAATATGTTGTGACATTATTTGGTGTATCTGCATAGTAACATAAAAATAATAAAATATTAAAATGTGATATAATTCATTTAAAATGTAATACTCCTTTTCCGTTTTAACATACCAATTATAGCAGCCCAAGCCGAATTAGTTGGAATCCTTGCTGGTATTTCAGTTAAAGTTGTTCCAAGCTATAATTAAACAAAAATTAAATTTTGAAAACTAAATTGAATATTAAATTATTAATTTATATATTTATATACCTCAAATTGTTTAAATAAGAATTGTTCATCTTCGTTGAAATATTTGAATATTGCTTTTATTAACTTAGTTTCATCATCTTGATCGTCTTCTGTACGATATTCATAATTTTTTTAAAAGATGAAAAACTTTGCTGACAACTTTGTATGCATTTATATATCGTATTAGAATTTTTAATTCTCTCAGTTTCTAATTCATTTTTCCCCTGTAAATGTTTTCTGAAGCAATGTGTTTTAAAAGCAGCATATTTATTAAAAATCATAAAACAACTTTGAGATACACATTTAAATTGAGCATTTTTTTTAACTCGATGTATAAATAAATGTTTATTATATTTTTCAACATATATTGTCTTAAAGTTACACATATTACATTCATACATTTTATTAAAGCACTTTCAAATAAATTAATTAAAAATTATATTCAATGATAATCAAAATAATTATTTTTATTTTTATATTATTATATTTATTATATTCTTACTTTTTTTTTTGCAAATATATAATAACTTTTTTTTAATCACAATGCACTTGTTACTCGGTTGAAATTAAATGTATACTGAAGAAATTATGCTTATTGCGAGGCTTATTGATTGATACATACATAACAAGCACAACGGTTAACAAGACCAAGAACAAGAACAAACATGATTCCGCATTTTTTAAAGTAAATTTAAACTTTTTGTGTATGTACTTTGCGTAAATTTGCGCTTTTTTGTTCAGTTATTGTGTAAAATTGCAATTTCACACCAGAAAAACTTAATTTTACATAAAATAATGAATTTACTACTGTAGTGTAGAAATACTCCAAAATTACTCTAATTTTGAAGTTAATATAAGTTTATTATAATAGAAATTTTACATTCATTTTTTACAGTGTATTATTTGTTTTTAAAATGCAAAATAATGTTACCTATAATTATTTAAGTAGTCGATTAAAGATATTCACCATTTATCGGTAAAAAATATATTCAACTCTATTAATTAACTTCTTTAGAAGAGAAAGTCCAAAAAAAAATTATAATGTATAACGGCTTGAAGATGTTTAACGAATTACCTTTAAACTGATGATAATTCACAAAAATGAAATGAATTTTACAAGATCTAATTATTATAAGTATTTTATATTACAATGACTACATATTGGTAAAAATTAAAAAATCAGCTATTTTAAAGCTAAATAAAATATTATAAAAAAAAATAAAATTAAAAGTTTTTCAACCTAGTTTAGTTATTTGAAGAAAATAATTATTAATTCTTCTGCAGGAATAACTATCTTTCGCATTTTTAATTTTTAATTCTCTTCTATCTGATTTACCGACATACATTTCAAAAATTCTAAATTTATTTATTTTTTCTTTTTTTTTAATCCTGATAGCATTTCTAATTTTACTGTTAAAAAATCAAAAACTTGTCAAAATATCAAAACATTTTTCGACCTTCCACATTTTGAATAAAAAAAAATTAATCCTTTTGTTGCCCTTGAAACTTCAATTCTGTTACAGTACCTTTCTATCTGAATAAGAATTATTCTGAATTTTTTATTAGAATAAAAAAATAATAATACCTAGCTACATTTTTTCTAATATTTTTTAATAAATTTTCTTTTTATTTTTCAGATAACTGTCAGTGTGGAAAATTTCTCATTTTTTTGTTTCTGAGATTTACAATGATATGTCGATGTGTGCATTAGTAAAAAAAAATATTCAAGTTAAATTGCATTAAAAATATTAGAGCAGAACCTTGAAGAATATAATAAAAGTGAAAAAAAAAATAATAATTCTTGAGTTGCAATTTAATCAAAAAGTAGAAAAAGGACAAAATTGTGTTTCTATTTTTTTTTTTTTTTTGCTACAAGAATTGAATAGCTTTAGTAAAGTAGCATCAGCTATTCAGCTAAAGTACACCAACAATAATACTAAAATAAAATATAATAGTTGAAAAAAAAACAACAATAACAAAAATATAAAAGTAATAAAAGAAAGTTGTTAAGTTGACTAGCACAAAAATACTAGAATACAATTTAAAAAATTTTGTTTAAAATAAAAATTCAGTAAAAAAAATTTATAACGGTATCCCCGAAGTATAATTTTTGCATTCAAAATAATTTCGAAACATAAAATTTTATACTCATGCACCTACCTTTAATAATATTTTAGTGTTGCAACTGCATTCAAAGTCACTGAATTTTGTGTAAAATTTGTATTAGGTACCAGGTAGTTTCATTTTTTTTGTGTTTTTTTTCTTTTTTGTTTGTTACCAAATACTAACAATATTGTCATCCATTTTTGTTGAAGTATTATTCAACTACAATTACAACAATAATAATAAGATTCTAGTCTAGTAGAATAGAATTTTTGAAGAAGCTAGAAGAAGAGTGAAAATATTAAGGAAATTAGCAAACACAAAGCTAAAAATATATAACAAAACAAAATTTCAAAATTATAACTGTAATAATAAAATAGTATAAGTCTGCAGTTTAAAGTAGAAGTAAAAAAAAAGTAGAAGAAGTTAGAAAATAGTGAATAAGAAGAAATTACAGGATTAATTTTTAAAAAAAATGGAATAAAAAAAAAGCAAGCAAAGAAGAGTAGTATAACAAAAAAGATAATCGAAAGAAAAAATATAAATAAAAGTATAACGGATTATACCTATATACATAATATATATATACATATATATATATATATATATATATACATTAATATACACATTTTTTTAAAGAGTATTTTTCAAGTACATTTTATATATTATAAGAGAAAGGTATTATGGAAAGAAAATTAAATGACTACTTGATGTATAACACAAAGGATTACTGCAAAATGCCTTTGAATGGTAAAATTTTTATTGTCATCTTGATGATATTTGTCTCGTCTATTCGTGGAATAACTGAAGAATTATCACCAGGTAAGAATAAATAATATAATTTTATATAATATATATACGCATACATAATGTACAGGTGGTATATTATTATTATTGTATGCTAGGAGTTTACGATTATTGGATGTTGCTAATAACAACAGCAACCAGTAAAGTTAAATTTTTACTAATTTTTTGTTGTTCTTTTTTTATATTAAAATCTTTTAAATTATCTTCCATTTAATTTGTTTTTTTTTTTCATAAATAAGTAAATTATTTATATTATTAAGCAATTAATTTTGATACGGAAAATTATATTGCTATACTTGATAATGTTGATCAGTTATTGAACAAATTATAATTATTGGAAGAAAAAATAGGTTTTTATGAAAAATTAATGATCTGGTATCTACAGTGCTTATTTTAATATTATTATTTTTATAATAATTACAAATTTTCATTTTAAACAATATTATAACTAAATAAAATATGAAAAATAAAATTAAAAATAAAAATAATTAAATTGAAAATGTGTATACTTATAAATACGACTTCTCAGATATTATAAATATTCATCAATTTTCATTTTAGTATTGATATAGACAGACACAGCTTACGGTTAATGCCATAGCACCAGGCTATCTCTGACCGTACATTAACAGCAAACTGGATTTATAATACAAATTGAATAAATACTTATTATTATTACACGAGTAAAGCTAATAGTCAAACCAAATCTATAAACATTTAAAATAGAAATATTTGAGATAACATCTAAATTATCAAAAATTATTTCCCCATTATGTAAGCCATCTAATTATGGTCAGTTTTGAGTAATAATTTAGAATATATTGAATATCTCGGATCTATATATGTATGTATCAGGATATGTATATATATATGTATCAACAGGTCTGAAAATTATCAATACTGATAAGTCCCAGACGCTTGGATTGGAATATATTTTAGTTAGTAAATAGGTAGAGATCTGTATGTTGTACGCTAAATTACTGTTCTAAGCTTATACTTCTTATTAAACATAGGAAATGTCATACTATAACTTAAGGTTTTAAAGTTAATATACCGCGTGTGCCAGAGCACGCGTATCACCTTTTTAAGAAGGGAAGGATCCGTTATTTTAAAATTTAAAAAAATTTATTTACTAAATCGAGAGCGTTCAGGACGGGACGGACCGAAAAAGGGTTTTTTAAGACCAAAAATCGCCGAAATTGGCCGAAATCGAAATTTTCATATAGCAAGAGGTACTTTTTTTATGCAAATTTGAATTCTACGACAAAAAATAAGAAGCGTATGTGAAATGATTTTTTTTTGTTTTCTCATTATTTATCTTTAAAATTAATAAAAATAAAAAAAAAATCCACCATAATTTCCTTTGGTAAACCAAAATTAATAATGAGCATTTTTATAAATAAATTTGTTTTTCATATTAGCATATTTTTTATCTCAGTTTTGAGTACCTTTAAAGTTTAAATTTAAAAAAAAATTTTACTTAACAAAAGTTCCTTATTTTTTGATGTAGAATCCGAATTTGCATAAAAAAGTACCCCTTCCCATTTAAAAATCCCGATTTCAGCCAATGTCGGCGGTTTTTGTTCTTAAAAAACCCTTTTCCGATCCTTTACGGAAGTTGAAAATATCACCAATCGATGGAGCATCCTCGATTTAATTAATCAAATTTTTATTTAATTTTTAAAAAACAGCTACTTCTCTTAAAAAGCTGATACGCATGCCCTGGAGCACCTGGTATATTCCAGTCAAAAAAGAAATACAAAATTATACATTAAATGCAGCAGAAATAATGCAGTTGGGTGGAATGCATTTAATAATGAGTTATCTTAAATATCCACAAATAAAAATGTATTGGACACAGTATTTTAGAGTTCCATTACAGCAAACTGTATGAATAAAATCGTTTTTACGAACTCCAAAATTGTGAACGACGAAAATGCACATGATATAACGAATAAATTGTGCAAAATGCGGCCCATTAGTGATAGAATTAAAAAGAGGTATCAAATCTTATCGCTTTCAGTTCATTTATCCATCGATGATTAAATAATCCCATTCAGTTTCAAGTGTAATTTTCAACAATATGTTCCATCAAAACTCAAACCATATTGATCTCAAAAATTTTGCTTTAGTTATTCCGGATGGTCAAGTTCGCGATTTTAAAATTTATACTATAGAAAAGGTATCATAAAAAAATTCAAAAACGATAAAAAAATTAAAAGAAGAGCATTTCAAGAACTTGTTAAAGAAACAAAATGTGATAATGTGGGAACATAAAAAACAGTTCTCCATTTTTCCTCTTCTCTGGGATCAGAACCAATATCTAATTTCGAAAACAGTCTAAAACTAAACCAGTGTATGTGAATGTTACTTAATCAAATATTTATAATAATGTAGTATTTATGGTCGGTGTATATTTGTGTGACCATAACATTACCTTGTATCGATTGTACACACGAAATTGTAAAATAAATTATTTTAATTTAAAATCATTTACAAAATACAAATCATTAAAAATATCAAACTTTTTTTTTATATATTTACTATGAACAATGTACCATTGTCCACATCAGTGCAGATCTCTAAAAACCCTATTCTCAAAAAATAAAATTCAAAATCAAATCATTTTTAGATAAATTATTCGATTAAAATTATTCGGAACTTGGCGACGCAGATTATACTATTACTATTAATTAATTTAAATTAAATAAAGAAAACTACATTTATATAGAGTACTTTAGTCTTGCTGACTATACTAATAACAAATTTTATACTAATTTTACAAAGTTTATTCGAGAAGAGCGTCTTTTCGTCCCTTAAGCATCTTTAAAAAAAATAAAAAAAAAAAACAATAAGAGATTGACTTATTGAACAGGTACTTGCTGAGAATATGCTATTAAAATTTCTATCATTTGTATAAAATTTTATTGTTTTTAAACCAAAATAGAATAGATTGATATTATTATTTGTATTGAACTCTTCATTTTGAATTTATTTTTAAATTCCTTAACTTTCCCTTATTTAAGTTGTTTTTATATAAACAATTTCGAATTTATATGCAATGTACAGGATATTATTTTAATATTCTCATGTATGTATACCTATAGTTACCTACCTATATTTGCATGGATCATAAAACATTACATCCAATTTATAGATATTCTTGTCTCTTAAAATTATCTAGCTAGATATATAAAATTTTATTATTATTTAAATTTTAGTTTAGAGTTTACATTTTTTTTCTTTTGTATTTCTTGTTAAATTTTATGAATTTTATTCGAGATTTTATCTAAATAAAAAAAAAAAATAACAACATCAAATAATATTTATATCCTTAAATCCTTATGTCAATGAAAATTATTTCTAAGAATTGAATATTTGTTATGTTGATGCAACAATGACAAACTTTAAATATAGAAAATTTATCTAATAATATTATTATGCCTAAGTTTGTATTGGTAAATTGATTTTGTTCTTTTTTATTTGTAATTTTTTTAGGTATTGTTATCTTGTGCGTCATTGTCAGTATTAAAGATATGCTCTTTAGAGTTATATTTTTGGTATAAATTTGCTTACTTCTATGGAAACAAACAAAAATATCCATTTATATGAGTAATATAATATATGTGTAATATATATATATATATATATACATTTAATAAATATGGATATTCTATATATGTATATATTTATGTTTCCTTCCTTAATTATTTATTTTGCAATTCTATATTTTAACATTAGAATTATTTTTGGGGAGTATTGTATTCTAGATTATTTCTGATTTCATATACGTTCAGTGTAAAAAGTACACTTGCTTAAAAAAATGTTCTTACACCTCATGAGCAATAATGTGCAATGTTTTATATGCTTGTGAATGTCACCTCTTGTGTCTAAATGTTGTTTTTTTACGATAATAGAACGATTATAACTATTTAGTCCTATAAATTCTTTCCTCTAGGCATTTTCATTCATCTAAGCTATATTTTTTGTTCTTTAAGAATATTATAAGGATTGAAATAAAGACTTAAATCTAAATAAATGTTTAAAATTTGACATAGAATTCTGAAGATGTTTACGGTTGATTTTTGAATAAGAACAGGTGTCAGAAATTTAAATACAGTAAATATATGACTGTATAACTGCTATGTTACTATAATTATAAACAGAAACTTATCAAAATTCAGATTGATGAAATCTAATTTTTTTAAATATTGTATCAATAAACAGTAAAGCGGTAAACACAATTATTGCGACTACCGACGAAAAATTAGCGACGAAAAAATTAAAATGCCTACGCTCTTATGTATATGCTCACAATTCCAACTACAATCGTTCAACCACATTTTCGTTGTCGTCGAAATAAGGCTATTTTCTATTTTTTTCGCTGGTAGTTGGATTTGACATTTCTGACAACCATTTTAAACATCAAAAAATAAAAACAAAACAATTATTGTCAAATCTGATATTATAATATAATTGGTCTGTTTGTTTTTAAGTTTTATATGTTCTACAATTTATAATTATTTTTTATTAAAATACATATATAAATTTAGATTTATTAGCGAAGTATTTGGATCTGACAGCATCATCACAAATAAATTAATAAATTACTCAAAATAATTTTTTTGAAATTCCGCCATTTTCTTTTCTATTTCGTTTGTTTATTTTTATTTTTCATTTCGCTGCAATTTGTGTTTCATTTGACGAAAAATAGTTGAACGAAGCGAATTTCGTTGGTAGTCGGTGGTCGGTGATCTCAATTATATTTACCGGTTAATGGACACAGAATTGATAATTATTAGCACGATAAATTTAACTGAATGATTTAGATTGCGATGAAGTTTACATTATTGAAATATAAAAGTGAATTCGATTAAGAAATAACCTAACCATTATTTTTAACTGACTTTACACCTTTAAAATAAAGACAAGAGACAAAAAACAAAATTCGTACAAATACTACATACTACTTAGTAACAAGGGTTGTTCATTTTGATTTCTTTTCTATGACTTATGTTAGTTGAATTTGTACTTACTAAAATATAAATTACATACTTACTCTAATTAAACTATTTATATATTTGTTTCTCTTTTTTAATTAGACATTTAATGCCTGGTTTTTCAAATATTTTATCTTCAATTTTATGAAAACGACGTCCAGGATTTATACCATCTTTTTTGGGGTCTTTCTGATCGACATTTGATATTTATTTGGGCATTCATTACAACCTTCGCCAGCCGATCTTCTGGCAATTCATTACTAACTTCCCCAGTCGACCTTCTGTCATTCTATTTATATGGTCTCTCCAGTTTCTTCGTCTATTTCGATTCAAACGGACAAAATTTTAATATCGCATATGTCCCTGATTTTGTTGTTACGTTTGTTATCTCCAAATGTATTTCTGTAATTTGAATTTTTTGTTTTAATTATTGTGTCCGCAGTTGTCTTAATAACGAGCAAATATACAAATCTTAGAGATTACCATTTAAAGTGAATATTACTAAAATAAAATTTTACATAAATAAAAAAAAAACTATTGTTAAGTCAACAGACTTAGCATCATCATCTGTTGATGTTACAACTGGTGATGCACCATAACACATCGCTTAAAATCTTTATTCATCCTGATCTGCCTTCAGCATTTGTCTTAGTGGTTATCAGTTAACTAAAATTTTGTTCAAAATATGTTTCTCTATATTTTGATCTTGGTCCAACTCAAACTTTCGTATTGTATGATGAAAATTTTCCATATAATTAAAAATGCATCTACGTACTACAGAAAAAAATCAACCGACCTGATAATCAAACAATTTTTATTTTTGTTGACATTACGTATACAAAAATTTTGCCAGACAATGTACCTACCTACAATACACATACATATCTTTAAATATATTTATTAAAGAATTTTTGTTTTTAGCCAAAAATCATCAGAGTTGGATCAAAGTAATATTTCTGTATTATACAAAATGTATAGCAATGATTTTGTTAATTTTGTCTAAGATTTAAGCCAATAAGATAAAATCACATTTTCATCAAATGTCATAAATTTTTTTTATCTAAATTTAATTCATTATTAAAAATATACATAGGTAATATGCCGTTATGTTATATTCAAAAATTTCGGTATTAAAATTTACTTTTTTAATACTTTTTCAATTATATAATCCTTTTGTAGTCAGTCTATATGCCTATTCCTAATTACTGAAACCAACCTTAAATGCAAATACTTACCACCTAGTTTAAAAAAAAAAAAAAACAATCTGGAAACTATTATTTCCAATACAAGTAACAATTTTAACGATCAAAACACTATAAGTTTTCTATATAGTAGTGCAGAGTGCTCTACCACATTGGGTGCATATTTTATTCAATTTCAACCCTCACAATAAAATAATAAAAGGTGGTAGAAGTCATATTTTTTTATTTTATTTTTGTTTGTTTGTGGCCATTCCATTCTCTTCCTATTTTTAATCTAAACCTTAAATAGAAAAAAAAAAATAATAATAATAATACTAATATTTGCTAACGATCCTCCTAACAACGAACGACAACTCCCCATCACCATAAAATCATAAAAATAGAAACGGAAATCATAAGCATTGAAATCACATCATTTATGGTGGAATTCAGTTGGGGTTTTGCTTAATGTACTAATAATACCCCATTGTATGAGCATATATAATTAATATATATGTAATATATATAGATGTACAGATGTATATTTGTATGTATTTATAGATAAAGGATTTTTAACTTTGTTTATTGTTTTTTTTTTTTTTTTTGTTTTGGTATAGAGATTTTTATTTTACCTTTTGTTTATTTTAATTCGGTCTGGTCTAAAAATGGTCAGTCAAAATTGAAAATTGAATTGAATTCGTATTTGTGAAATGGTTTGAGATGAATTCATGAATTTTTGGAATATTGTGTTGCTATCGATAAAAAATAAAACAAGAAACAACAATCTACGAATGAATTTATTTTAATGAATACGAAATATTTATTTAATAAAAATAGGATAAAAATTTAAGGATAATATTAAGGATGTATATTTGAAAATTATGTATATATAGCTATTGTTGTAATCTGTTATCCAAAATAATATATTTATATATTAAAGAATAATTTAAAGAAATGAAATAGAAAGAGAAATTGTTATGGTACATCATTTTCATTATAATTAGAAATTTAATCCATTTGAATTTGGGGTTGGCGTATCTGTATAAGGCCAAGTTAATGATAATTGCAATTAGTTTATGTTTATGCAATTTCAGAATGAACATTAAATTGAATTTCCTATTTAAAGAGACAATCATTTAAATTAAAAAAAAAAATTATTGAATTTTAACAATGTAGGATTTACAACAAAATAGAAAATATCTGAAGCAATCCCTGTAATGTGATTTGTATATTATTTTTTTGCTATTAAACCTTACATCACCAAGAATTACAAATTTGGTCACATAAAACCTGGATACGTAAGGTAAATTATAAAACCCCAATTTTATAGAAAATGCGTTTTTCAAAACGTCTCTTTGACCCCAGTAATTCTAAATTTTTATTAAAACGTCAATCTATGTATTTATTGAAGAATAATGAATGGAAATAAGCTCAGACCGCTTTTAGCTAAAATTTCCCCAAACAAAAATATTTTTCTGTCTGTGTAAAAAATAAGACTTCTGGAAAAGGATATATATATATATATATTTCGATTTTGAAGAAAAACCCTGATTACGAATAGTTAGAATTTGCAAAAAAAAAATCACGCTTTTAAATTTCGTGAACAAGTATATACCCAGTTTTGTAGGGAAACACCACCTGCGAATAGTAAAAATTTAGAAAAACAAATTTAGGTTTTTTTAATTTCTGGAAAAAGAGTTATACCCCGATTTTGTAGACAAACTCTGCTACATTTAGTAGCGATTTACAAACGAAATTTGGCTTCCTAAAAGTTCTGAAAAAATGGATAGAGATGATAGGAAAAGTTGGGTTAACGTGCGCAGGTCTATTTTTGCATAAGAAACTGTTATATAAAGGTTATGCATGTATAGAAGCACTAAAAAAGGAAAGGAAAGAAATATAAAGTGAAGGTGAGAAGAGGAAATTGCTTCAGTATTGTTCTAACCACAAAACAGTGAAATACTGAGTTCTCTTGTTATTTCAGTATTTACAAAAAAAAAAACCTGGTGTGCGATTATTATTTGTAGTATACGTTTTTTGGTTATTTGAATAATTTAAATGTGTTTAAGTATTCAAAACCAATATAAACAATTCCTTTATTTATAAAAATGTTAATTTTATGATTAGGCAAGTAAAGTATAACTTCGCGCATTTATAACCGCCAAACTGTGCACTGCGCATACTTACCCTCAAGCATATATTTAACGAACTATTAAATATATTTTAGAATGCCAAAATAGTATATTAAAAAAACGTCTATAGGAAGCTGGACTCCTGAGGAAATCAAAAAGGCTCTAAATTCAGTAAATGATGGTGTACCAAGTAGAAAAGCAGCATGTAAAGCTTTATAATATACCCGAGTCGACGATTCGCAAAGCTAAAAAAGGGCATTGTTATGAAACCACTCCAACCTAAGAAAGAAGAAGTTTGATAATAAACTTTGTTTGATGAAAAAAAAAAGAAAATTGTCCTGATCAGACATTTTTGAAATTAAAAAAATGGTAAAACTGAAATATTTTCAATAAATCGATATTTTTTTTTTTCACTTTTTGTTTCTGTTTTCAATTATTGAATTCTCTGCAACTTTATTTTTTTATTTATTTTTTTATAACATAAAAATTAGATGTAATGTTCGATGCATAATAGCGTTCCATGTGGCCAATATGTCTGATAGTCTATCAGAAATAAGGATTTACATTCGTAAAATCTTAGTGAAATTTTTACGGTAAAATTTTTTTTTACGATCAATCTTGTCGCCAAATTGTGTTTTTATAAGACCAATCTTGTACGCCAAATATACGGTCCTTTTCAGGTGAACATTTTTCATTAACAACTTAAACATAAATAATTTACAGTTGAGTTTAAATTTATTTACCTATTTATTTATTTAATAGTGGACCTATAGATTAATCAGCAGGCCAATCACAGGCCGTTTTCCATTTTGAAATGTGGCTCGATTATTTTCATTAAGATTCTTTAATAATTAATTCAATAATTTCTTGAATGTTTTATATCAAATTTACTTATAAAAGTATATTTTAATATCCCTCAAAGATCTCCTGGTTCTGAAAGAGTTAATCAAAACTTATTTTAAAACTGAAAATAAAACAAAAATTTTTTCAACAGTATTTTCTCAAATAAGACATCCCCAAAATATTCAATCAAATGAACGTCGTCTTATATATAGCTATTTTCAAAGCGTTTTGTGAAATCTTGTGAACAAATTATTATAGAACCAATCATTAACAACGACACCACCTAACTATAAAATCTAAAAACAGACAACAACAACGTATTCAGTTCTCATCTCTTTTCTATTTTTCTCTTAATTGTACAGTTCCACTCCGCCAACACAAAAACAAAAAAATAAGAAAAAAAAGAAAGAAAACGTGACCTCAGTTGCTTTGTTTTCTTGTTTTTTTTTTTGTTTTTGAAAATATTATAACCCACAATTTAGTTGAAATTCCTCAGACTATCAGAATGCATTGAATATAAAAATTGGGGCTGTAAATTACAAAGAACAAAAACCATATTCCTACAAACATAATTTACCCCATGCACATACACACACTATAGATTATTATATAATATGTATCTATGTCTACTATTTTATTATTTCTCCCCTTTTTTATATTGTATAATAGAAAAAAAAAAATATTTTAATAATAAATAATCAAACCTAGGAAAAAAAAATGTATTCCTCTCAGACATTTTCAATTGCAAAGTCAAGAAGGGTTATTTACTATGTTATAGAATTCAAAAAAAAAAAAAAAAACAAAATAAACAAAAGACAACAAAATAAAAAAGGAAAGCTTTTGTCCAGGAATTCACATTTTTATTTACCGGGCACAGATAAAAAAATTTATCCCTAAATAATACAAAAATAATATCGAAAAGGTGTTTCGGGTTTTCTTTAGGAAACTTAAAGGGAAATTATATTGATATGAATATTAACAAACAAAACGGGTACCAAAGATTGAGAACACTATAAGTATTTTTTTTTTGTTTTTAGATATCCACCTGGAAATTCCTTTTTATTTTTTGTATTCTTTAATACGGAGGTTGCGTGCAAATATTTTATCATTATAAATGAAAAAAAAAAATTTTTAATTTATTTTTTATTCAATTTTTATCAAGAGATTTAAGAATCAATAGGGGTGAATTTTCATGACAGTTTCAGTTTAAGAGTTTTCAAATGTTAATATTTTGGTAAAATCTTTAGCGACATTCCAATTAATTTGTTAATATTGTTCTAGCCTTTAATTATTTAATTTTTATATAGGTAAGCTATAAAATGTACAACTTGAAAACACAATATAGATTCAGTGCAACATCTTTTTGAAAATAGTGATATATTCTAATATTATTGGATCTACGCTTCCATAACATATATTTTAACTTGCCAAATTCGAGATGAGCAAAATTACTGTTGATCTTTAAAAATTATTTTTCTTAAGGTACTTCTGAAAACAATCGAAGTGGTGCAACTAGAATATGCATAATGAAAATTCATTATAAATTCCAAATATTAATCGAAAACTAATTGAAATTATAGTAAAAATAGGAGGGGTCAATCGTGGAAATCTATTGAAACTAATAAACTTGTTAAAAAGCTCTTTGCATCTAGCTCAAAATATTTGCTGTCAAAAATATAAATTTTTCAGTTTGGAATATTTTGAAAACACAAAACTACTTGATTTCGCCGATTTAACATAAGTTTGATTTATCGAATGATTTTGACTATCGAATTAATTTCACCCCATAATCCTTCATCACTCACTCACTGAATTTGAGAACTAAATGAACCGAATTTGGTTTGGAGACATACATTGCTACACGTAGCAGTCATATCAATTGAAAATATTAAATCAGTTAAAGAAAGCGTTATTCATAATAATAATCCAAAAACCTTTTTCAGAGAAATCACACGAGTTTCAAAGATAATTAAAATGTATTCACATGAAGCTACTACTTGATATCGATTTTAAATTACATTTCGATTAGATTACATTTCTATAATAATTTTTAACCTTAAATTCTACTTTATTTCGTTTTTGGAGAAATTGAACCACAATATTTTGGTAAAAGTCCGACAAAAAAACGGATGTAAACTTATAAAACCAGTTTTTAAGCTTCTTTAAAAAATTTTGATTGAATTGAATATTCTAACAATGTTTTAGCTATCAAATAACTTTGATGTATCAAACATGTTTTACATACCATAAATAAATGACATTTTTCTTCTTCATATCGACAAATTGGCCCACCATAATAGTTATCTATGTTAATTTTGATTATTGCGTATACACTGTTGCGTATACAATATCTCAAATTATAAGCATTGTCTCACATATGTAACAGATGTAATTTGTTATTTACATAAATATACTTTTTAAAATCAAATCAATTTTTCATTATTTTTATGAGCGTATCTATTTTTGTCATACTTTCAAATTAATTGTTATTTGAGTTCGAAAAAAAGTCTCAAAATAGCCTAAGATGTAAAACTGTGTTAAAATGTATAGCAATTTTACAAAATCAAATTAATTTTTTATTGTAAATATTCGGTTTGATGAAACTGATGTATGACGAATAATATCGATGAAAATTATAATTAATTAATTTTTTAATTTTGTTTAAAATTATAAATTTTGAAAGAGTCAAGAGATCTACACAACAACTCACGTATTGATGTAGTAAAAAGTCATAACTATATAGGTCTCGTAGTACATTCCAAAATTGAATGGGAAGATCATATTGATCTTGTCTGCAAAAAAATTTCTCCTTATGTTTTTATTCTACGCAGACTAAAAAAATTTCTCGATAAAAAAATGCTCTTTATTATATATTTTGTCAAATGTTGTTTATGTCAACCCTATATGGAGTGGAACGCCAAAAATTAGTTTAAACAAAATCGAAATACTAATGAAAAAATCTATTAAAATAATTCATAATTACCCAATATTGCACCCAACCAGTATGATTTATTCTGATAAGTACCTTAGCTTCGATAATATATGTAAGCGTGAATTGTACATTCTCGGCTTTAAAATTATAAATAATCAAATTAAGCATTATTTCATTTTGCAAAGATATGTAGATGTGAATAATTATAACACCCGAAACAAATGCAATTTTTATCTATCACTGTTCAAAACAAACCGTCAAAAGACAAACTGTCTCTACAATTGTTTAAAAATTTTTAATGATCTACCTGATAAAATTGTTGGACTTGTTAATGTTTAAATGTGCAATTTTTAAATATATTTGAATTAATGTAAATTTTTAATGAATTTCTAACTGATTGTATTTATTTTATATTAAAAGAAAAAAAAACTATTGTCAAACAATTGAATTTTTATATTATTAATAAATTATAAGACCAAACAGCTTCGGCTACGGTCGTAAAATTCTTATGTACAATGTGTGTCAAAATTACAACTGTAAAATTGTTCAAATTTGTAACTATTTTTGAATTAATCAAATTGTAAGTGAACACAGATAAATAAAGAAAAAAAAAGGTTTACAAATGCTATAGAGTACAAAATCTTATTTGTCATTATAACTTATTTTATTATTATTGTTTTTTTCTTTTTATACCCTAACATAATAATCTAGTACAACTTATTCACAATTTTCCTTTTTAAATACGAATCATAATAAATAAGCTTTTGTTTCTAACCGTTCTGTTTCTAATATTCTTTTTGCATCGCTTTTACGGACATAAAAGTAAATTCGATTGTGTTTCTAATATTTTGGATGATAAATAAGTAAATAAAACAAATAATAATTTATTACAATCAATTTTTTTTTATTTTCAATAACGGGTTTTTTTAGACGTCCAACACTCCTTAAATTTTACCTAGCTACTTACTAATACGATTTTATTTTTCAATTGCTAGGTAATAAATACAAGTTCAGATAACCGCGGTCTGTTGCGGTTAAGTATTTACGCATATTTATTAAACTTATAACATAACGGTTAAATTTTTATAAATTAATTTTGTTTTTTTCATAATAAAAAAACCTAATAAATGTCATTAATTTAAATAAATTAGTTAAAAACAAAAAATTTTAAATTTAATATTAAACCTAAATAAAAACAAAAATAAATATTATTTTAAATTTGAAAATTATTCAAAATTAAATAATGTGGTACTTGAATATTATTAACCTTCATTCAATGAGAGAGTACTACTATACCTATGTATAATACCCTTCAATTTCATTGTACGAATATTTTTATTTATATTTGAATTTATATTTGCCAAGTCATTCATACATATATTCATCCATACACATTAATTATTAAGTACCCTTTTAAAAAGCTAATCATTTATTCACTTTATGTCAATTCGATAATTTCAACAACATAATTTAATTAAAATATACGGGAATCAAATTTAATACATAGCAAATATAAATTCGATGTGTTTTGGTTTATATTTGAGTAGATGGGTCGTCGATATGTACATTTTCTATTCTACCACAATTTTAAAATAAAAAATAAAGAGTGAAAAATTATTATTTATATAATTAAATTTTCTGGAAAAAATATTTTTATTTTTTAATTATAATGAAAAATTTTATTGTTCTTTGATCTTCTAAGCAAAGCGTTACATTTTGTGATTAAACAAAGCCTCTGTTCAAATTTTACTACTTGTTGTGGAAAATATTTTTGATAAGCTTTAAGATTTTAATACTTTTTTAGTATATTTATAAATATATTATTTAACTGAATTCATTTTTTTATGTTCTTGTTTTGCTTATTTCACTACAAGACGTTATAATTAAATAGAAATACATTTATTTCATCATTTCATCTTATTATTATTTTTATTATTATTATTGTTATTATTATTATTTTTATAAGTTTTTTTTTCCTTCTACAGAGGTGGCCCTAATATGTCAGAGCCGGCATGTAGGCTTTTTAGTCTTTTATGCCGTCCTCCACCCTTCAACTTAGACGACCCTTTTGATAAAGGCCAATATGTTTGGGGACTTATCCTGCAGAAGTTTTCTGAGGTTATGTAGTGCGTTTCCAGCAGCCTGAGTCTAAGCCTTGAAAGAGCTAAGCACTCTCCTACAACGTGTGTGGAGGTTTCTTCCTCTTCCAGACAGTGTCTACAGGTTGGGTCGTCACTTAGTGCTAGTCTACACATGTCTTTATTCATGTGGTTATGACCAGTAAGTATGCCCACCATCTTCCTACAATCTCCTCTATTGAGAGTTAGCCGGAAGTTGGTTTTTTTGGTGTTTATTCTTGGTGCGTATATTTTGGAGACCCTGTGGCCATAATTTTTATTATTATTGTTATTATTGATATTATTATTATTACTATTATTATTATTTTTATTAATACTACTATTATTATTATAATATTACTATTATTGTTGCTATTATTCCTTTGATTTAATTGATGAATATAATTTTTGTTAGCATGACTTATTTCAATTTATTAGAGATATAAACATAATTCTGTAGTTTACAGCTATTTTGTTATTAATTTTGTTCTGATTTTGTCAATATTAGTATGCTTAAAATATTTTTTTAAGAAAAATATAAAATTATTATAATTGGTATGGTATTGTTTTATAAAACCTAACTTAAAGCTAACTTACACTAAATATAGATAAAAATATAATATAATCTTATAATTTAAGTTTAATTCTTTATTATATGTGGCTCCATGAAACAATTATCAAGTCTTTTTATGTTATAACTAGCTTTGTAACCCGTCATAAATGACGGAAGCAAAATAAATCCTAGTTTTTTTTTTCTTTCATTAGATTCTTTATTCCGAAATTACAGTACTTATGTTTATATCACTTTTTATTTATTTTTATTTATGTTTATATTGGCCTAACACTAATCTTTTTTTTTTTTTATATATAACAGAAAAAGAAGTACCATACCAACAAATTTGTATAAAATGTTTGTATTTTTGTATGGTGTACTCGTACTCACTTCCATTTAGTTATAATTCGTTAGTTGGGTTCCATTTAGTATAAATTATACCGTATTAGCGTTATTGTGGCCTCTGGGAGAGCAAATTTCAAAATGGGATCTTATTTTCATATAAATTTTGTCTTTTGTATACTGTATAGGGATCTTATTTTGCTATATGAATAAACTGTTATTATGGTATTGTGTTATTTTTAAAAAAATATTCAAAATTTTGTATCTAAATTGGTAAAGTTTACAAAAAATACAAAAACATTTTCACCGATAATTTTCAATTTAAAAAAAACAATGTTTTATTATCCGACGTAGAAGTAGAGTTTATTATCCTACTCTACTTCTATCAAGTTATATTGATTGAACAGTGAACCTGAACAGTGAAGTGAACAGTGAACACTTAACACTGAAAATAAAATAATATTTTTGGAATGGAGCATGCAGAACATACAGAATACAGATACAGCAAATAATAAAAAAAAAACAAAAAAAAAACAAAAATAATTTTTTTTGAGTGAAGTGAGTTACGCACACAATAATGACAAAAATAAAAGGTATAAGCAGTATAATGTATAATATTATACAATACAAATATGCTGATACACATGTATATTATTGTGTATAATTTTAAGTAATAAGAATAACCTTTGAGTGAATTATGTTTTTTTTTGTGTTAAATGCTGTTTGCTTTTTGGTTATTATACTATATACTATATTAGTCCTTATTATTATAAATCAAAAAAATTGTTTGTTTTATTTATATTATTATTATTATTTTTTATTTTTCCTTATTATTTGCGAAGAAGACTAACATTAAATTAAAAAAATATAGTTCATGCAATCAATTTTTCCTGCAAAGGTTCAGCATGGTAGACAGGGGTTAAAAAAAAGCACCAAAGCAATTTGTATATATATGCATTTGTATACATATGCAATTTGTATATGTGTTGGAGCGTTCCGTCGAACTTACAAACATCCAGATAAATGCAGAATAATATATATAAAATAATACTTCAAAATTTGACGACCACTTTGAAAGCCATATACGGACAGAGTATGCACTGAAGTTTTAAGATTTAAAATAATCGTTTGATCAGTGGGTTAATTATAACTATATAGCTATAGCAATATTTAATTTATCATACCAATATTGGTTAGACTTAGCATCAAATTTAATTTTTATTTATGATTTAAAATCAATTTTTTATAAATAAATTTAAATGCTTGCCAGAAATATAAGACATTGACTTTATCAGGATCAGAAATAAACCAGTCAACGAAAATAAATATCACAAAGTGATTGCGAGTGGTAGATGTATACTTTTTTGCAGTCAAATTCAACATTTTTCCAAACAAACTAGACAATTTTTCACAAAATTTCAACGTATTTTCAAAACAAATTAAAAATTTTTTCAAAAAAATTGAACAATTTTTTAGAAAAGTAAAAAAAACTTGTAAAAAATTGTTTAATTTATTTAATAAAATTTTGAATTTGACTGAAAATAAGTACATATAATATAGATATATATATAATATTTTATTGAGTATTACTCTATATTTAGAATGTAATGAATTGTGACCATTGAAATTTAAAGCTTCAATGTCTTGCATTCTAAATGAATTTTTATCAGCGAATTTTTCCACTACAAAGCGATTTAATGTTTGTTGCAAACTGAGTGCAACGTTACTCTAAAGTAGATTTAGTTCTCTACATATTCACACTACAAGTGCCAACATACAATAAAGTTATTAATTACCGTAATTCCGAGTGATTTTATTTGATGTGAATGTGATTATATAATAATGCATTTTGTACAACCGATCCCAATATGATTCTTTTGCTAGGATCAAAACCAAGTTGCAGCACCCAACCAACATCAACAACTTTTTTTCCGCAAATTATCGAACGTATTCTCATTTGAGAATATCTTTTCACCATATCCTCATTAATATTTACATTAATATTTTCTTCTACACTTAAAAGGCTAGCCATATTTCCATAATTCATTTTCTTTTCTTACATCTATAACGACAGAAACAAATATAATTAATACTTGTTTTAAAATGAAAATTTCTTTTATATATGTTATTACCAAAAAAGAGTTATTCTATTTAGTATTTAATTAAATATTTAATAAATTTTACATACCCTTTCAGTTGTACTTCCGATTTCAAAGTAAATTCTTAGCTCAGAATTAACTACGGGTTTTTGTTTATAGTCTTGCTGTTATTTTTACGGATTTTTGTTTGTTTAAAACTTGGTGTTATTTTTTGCCGTAATGTCGCTGAAATCGTAATTGCAACTCGTCAATTAGAAATTTAAAATTATAAAATATTGTGTGTATATTATAGGGCTTTGTTGTGATGTGTTCATCTCATTGCCTTGTCAATCTTATAAAAAATAATAAATAAGACTGATACAACCAAGTGTTCGTAATCGAAGGCAGAAAACGAAATTTTTGTGGTGTGTGGTAGATATTCCGAAATTTATAATGTTTTTTAATTACACTGTAAAAAAAAAACAAAATATTGAATTTATTTTTTATATTGTTTTTTTTTTTTCTGTTAAATGCTTACAGTTATTTAAAAATACTTGAATTTCCCAGCTTTGAATCAATGCAAACCAATTTAAATGAAAAATACCTAAAGGGTAAAAATATTGTTGCAAAAATTATTTTACTTACATATCTGTATCACAAATTTCTATATACGAAGTACTACGTTTTCAAGAATATGGGTAGCACATACATACATACATACTTGTACATATTATGTATGCAAATGTACATGCCACATAGGTACGTATGATCAATCAGTGACATTTTAAAAACCAAAAAAAACACAAAAACCATTAAAAAATAAAAATTTTAAAATTGAATTATAAAACTTTTTTTCAAAAAATAAAATTCTTTTTTTTATTGTCCTTCATAGGGATTACAACCAAACATACTAATTTTTTTTGTTATTCGCATTCACAGTTACCTTTAAAATTTCATTTATTGGACTTTTAAAATAATTTTAGCCCTTTCTAACAGTATAGAAAAGAGATTTTAATATTTTTGTTTTTTTTTTTTTTGGTTTAAATCTTTCCAGCAAAGTGAACCTGAATTCTTTTTTCGTTTTGTGTTGTTTGTAAGTGGTTTAAGTCCTTGCTATATCGTGCACAATAATAATTAGTAATTCTATGCAAGTTAAAACAAAAAGAAAAAAATGCTTTCTAAAAGGTAATTGAAAATTCTTTTGATGTTTATATTCTCACACTTTCGTCTTTCATTCTATCTCCTTCTCACTCTCACTTTCTGGAATAAAACCAATTATCAAAACGAAGGATTTTTATGTTTGGTCTGTGAACAAAACCCTTTATAAATCTTTTAATTTCTCACACTACCTCTCAACCATTTAAAGATTTTAAATGCAATTTTATGGTTAGTGTAAAAAACAAAATATAAAAATCTCTGTTTTCATAAACTTAAAAGTATATTCAATTTAAATACACATTTCGATTAATTCACCTGTATATGGTAAAATCATCATCAGGTAAAAAATAAAAATTTTAAAAAAGTAAATAAATAAAAAGTAAAAAATTGTGATTATTTTACAATTTTTTTTTTTGCATGTCACGATTCTATGTTTAAAAAGAGTAACACACATCATAACAAAAAAATATTCTTTGACTCTATTCTCTCACTTTTCTTCTCTCAACATTTTTTTTTTTCACATACAACCAAACTTTATAAAAATATTTTATTTCTTTGTGAATTAATATCGTCCTTTTCATATAGAGATAAACAGAATAGATTTAAAGGATAACCGCATGTACAGAATTAAAATATCTATTTTTTATGAAATCTATACACATTTCCATTTATTCCAGGACATTTCTGATAAAAGTAAACTGTACCTTTGATATTTCTAATTTTTTTTTTTATTTTTTTTTGTCTATCTTGTATCTTGCGTATTTAAGTGAATTGATTTAAGCTTAAATTTGTAAAAAAAAGATTTCAACTAAAAAAAAAAAAACAAAAATTTCTAAAGAATCACATACTTACACACATTTATACGTCATGCAGTTTAAAATATTAATTTGTGAGGTAATATATATATTTTTTATTTCGTTTTGGTGTGTTTGTGTATTGAAAGGAGTTGGTGGGTGTGCTTAGAATATAAATGAAGAGATGAAAAGAATATAATTTTAAGTGTCAATTTCAAGTCCTTTGATTTAAGTACACCTCTAGTTTATAGAAAAAATGTGTGGTGCTTTATTTTTTTTTTTTTTTACAACACAATATAATAGAGGATTTTTAATTATACGAAACTGAATTACCGCAACTCGAAAAAAAAAAAAACAAAAGAAGTTTTTGTAAATTTTTGTTTTGGTTTTTAATTCAATTTTCAACAAAAAATGTTAAGCTTTAGTAATTTTGAATTCAAATGGCATTTTTGATAAAGGAATTTTTTGTTTTTTTGTGATATTAGATTTAGATTAACCTTTGTTTTTGATAATGTACTTATGCAATTATGGGAAAGAGAGAGAAGTTGACAAAATTAATTATTTTATTATATTTTATTTTGGAAAAATGATTTTACTCCAACCGAAGTTGTTGCGGTTAATCCAATATAGTTTTGCAGTAAAGGACCTATTGCGAAACTATACTCGGTTAACCATGCTTCGGTCGGAGTATAAAAGACCTGATTTTAGAAGCAATTATAAATAGCACAACGTACTAGTAATGTCCTTCTAAAGTTGTGTTCGAAATTTTCATTTTGCTTTATTATATTTATAGTAACTATTATTTATTTAAACGTATTAACAAATATAATATTACAAGTAGGTACTTGTCGGTTTAAACTGATATGAATTTGATTGATGTTTAGTCATAGTAAGTAATTTTTGGTAAATTACTAAATTATTTCTAGCATTCCAATAAAGAAAACTATCTTGACTTCAAACTTTTTCGATAGGTTCAATGGTTTTTTTTTTGTACCTAGGGTAATGGGAACTTTCAGAAGACACAATAAGCTCGTAGCTTGACTTTACGTGTGAGATATTTTACCCATTAAACCCACCACACTTCCTATATCCTCCTATAACCCTCCTTTAACCCTGCAGCCGTCCTATAGGACTAATAAGCAATTTTTTCTCGACATTATTTTAATTTTGAATGTAGAGACTACATCTAACGATGTCCATCTAATTTTTCCTTTGGCATATTATTGCTGTACTAACTCGTTTCACTGTTTTGAGTCTTCTGGCTATATTTCTATTGTTCAGGAGCTGGATTAACTTGACATTTACATTGCTTTGGAGCTTTTTTTCGTGACTTCTTTCAACATTCTGGATTTCTTCGCATATAGCGTCATACCAAGATATTTTGTATTTATTTGAATGATTTTATTATACTGGTTTATGCTAAATTTTTTTATTTGTGAAATTCACATGTACTGACTTAGCTTCTTGGAATCGGATCTCGGATTTTTATTGTAGCTCCATGTAGTTTTTCTCTAATATCGAGAACCGCTGTACTAAAAATTATATTATTTCTAGAGCACGATAACTAACTTCCTGCTAACTCTCAATAGAGGACTGCAGGAAGATGCTGGGCATTCTTACTGATCATAATCACATGAATAAACACATGTGTAGACTAGCACTAAGTGATGACCCAACCTGTAGACACTGTCTGGAAGAGGAAGAAACTTCCACACACGTTGTAGGAAAGTGCTTAGCTCTTTCAAGGCTGAGACTTAGGCTGTTGGAAACGCACTGCAAAACCGCAGAAAACTTCTGCAGGATAAATCTCCTAAACCTATTGGTCTTTATCAAAAGGGTCAACTAAGTTGAGGGATGGAGGACGGCATAAAGGGCTAAAAGCCTACATGCCGGCTCTGACATATTAGGGCCACCTTCGTAGGGAAAAAAAGAGCACGATAATTACAAGTGTACAGCAGGTACAGTATCGGACCAATTACACTTCCTTGAAAGAATACTGGCATTGATTTCTTTAATATAATGTAGGTTGTGTCTCCTGGGAGAAATTAATTATTTATATTTGATTTATAATAGAATTAGTTGTTTTTGTTGAATTTTGAAAAGGTAAACATTAAAAGTAATATTAATTTGTTTACCCTTTATATTTATTTAGCTTGTATAATGTTACTCATGGTTTACACATTCGATTTCCTGTGTGATTTTAGTTAAAGTTTACGAAAATTGGATGAAAATCGTACATGGAAACATTTCGATTCAATTCAATTGGCCACGGAACTAAATCGACCACATTAGATTTATTGCACGTCAATATGTATAGCTGTTGTGTGGGGAGTGTGTCAGCGTGAAATTTAAATTGATGAATATTACATTAGAATTTTAGAATAGTTCGTCTGCTGAATAATGAAACGATGTATGATAGTTATATGTTGTTATTAGATTATAGCACCATTGGATTCCTCGTAGTCGATTTTATAAGTGCAACTATTTTACAATATTCTAAATATTGATTGTAGTATGGTTTTGAGATAAAAATAAAAATATTGGATACTGAACTAATGAAGAAAATATGGTAAAATATGTTTACATTCTTCTATTTTTCAGCCTAAGATTTTGATGAAAAATTAAAACGGCTTATAAATCTATACACTATTTTAGAAAACAATCTGTATTTAAATTTTTGCTTTACAAAAAAATAAAATACTGTATGCTAGTTTTATATTACTTCTCTCAATACCATTCCGGAAGTTCAAATATTAGTAAATAACGTAAGAAGTCAATACGTTGTTTTAAAATTCAACAAATAAAAATTTTCTTAATAAACAAAAAAGTAGAATCGCATACAAAAGGTATACGTTATTTCATGTTATTGTTGAATACACTATTGTAATATTTAAATAAAAAAAAAATTTTTTTTGTAAAACTTTAAATGCAAATTACTCGAAACTATACTTTTTCATATATGTTGTTTCATTTCCCAGCAGACGAGATATACTATATGAGTATAAGCCAAATCTATTAAAAAAATTTTAACAACAAAATATATTATATTTATATGATATAACAGTAATCATCTAATTTTCATACCACTAAATTTGACAAATGACTAAGTTTGACATTTCTATTTATTTATGTAGGTTCATTTGGGTTGTTTTTGTTTGATTCGCTTTATTTAAACTTTATATACTTAAATTTAAATTCCTAATAATATCAAAATAAATGTTAAGGGTGTGTGCCTAATTAAATGATTAATTCTAACTGTTAACTAATTCTAACAGATATTCATATATATGCACTCAAATTTTAATGCGTCTTGCGTCTTAGAATTAACCAACTCGAAATGATTCTAATTGATCACAGCTCCAATCTAATTGACAAAACATACATATATAAATCAAAGATAAGAATAATCAATTTAAATTGTCAAAAAATCGTCCATTCGCCACATACCCTAAGAATAGATATAACTGATATGGGATGAGTTTATTAAATCAAATTTTATTTTTTTAAAAAGTTTGGTTTCAATAGAAATCTAAAGCTTCGATGAAAAACAGAAGTTGAAAAAACAGAAAATCAAGAAACAGAACAGAATATTTTTAGATTTTTTTTTTTGTAAAAGGAAATAAGTAAATGAATTACCAGCTTCAGCGTGCCATGTATAACGTTTATAAAAATGCCTGTTGCTTTATCAAAAGTTCCGTCTTCAAAAATATTATTTTTATTTAATTGTTTAACCAGGTCTTTATTTCCAATTTACTCAAATTCTTTCAGAATCATCGCCATTACTATAGAGAAGCTTAACTAAATTTTGAACCTTAGGCATTTATAAATAACATTCCATTTATAATTCCATTTTACCATTTCATTTCAGTTGAATGCTCTGTTTTCTTCATGGGTCCGTTTTTCATTATCTGTTTTTTCATTTTCTGTTTGATCATATTCTGTTTTTTCAAGTTTTATTCTGTCTCCAAATCTAAAGAATTTAAAAATAAAAAAATTATTTAACTCTTTCAAGGGCGGTGGTATATGATACCACTAAAGTTGTTTCATATTTTCTGTGTTATCTTTCTATATTATCATTCATATCCATTTCTATAATCACAAAATATTTCATTATAATTCTACCTAATGCGTATTACAAAAATACAAATAAAAAAAGAATATCAGATGTCTGTATTATGGCCAAGTTGAAACATGAAAAATAACGGATTTTAATTTTTTCAGAATAATTTTGTTGATCTTCTATAATTACCTATACCGTAATAAAAGTGAACTTAAGTGATTACATAAAAATTTTCGCATAATAAATATTGATTACTGATTACAGCATAATGAGTAGATAATTTTTGTAGGGGAAGGAAATATTGAAGTGTCTATTGGTCGATGTTGAAGAGATCGCAAAAACACCATCTGATATTGAATATATTTATTCTGTTTCCAATGAAAGCATATAAGTTGCTAAACCCTTTTCAGAACGAATTTGATCCTGGAAAACTACTTGTTATTGATGAATCCCTGATTAAGTTCAAACATCGTACCTCATCTCAAACAGTATCAATCCAAAAAAATGCCAATAAAATGCAGTTTTACAGTTTGCAATATATTACTATATGATACTAGCTTTGTAACCCGTCATAAATGACGGAAGCAAAATAAATCCTAGTTTCTTTTTTTCTTTCATTAGATTCTTTATTCCGAAATTACAGTACTTATGTTTATATCACTTTTTATTTATTTTTATTTATGTTTATATTGGCCTAACACTAATCTTTTTTTTTTATATAACAGAAAAAGAAGTACCATACCAACAAATTTGTATAAAATGTTTGTATTTTTGTATGGTATACTCGTACTCACTTCCATTTAGTTATAATTCGTTAGTTGGGTTCCATTTAGTATAAATTATAGCGTATTAGCGTTATTGTGGCCTGTGGGAGAACAAATTTAAAAATGGGATATTATTTTCATATAAATTTTGTCTTTTGTATAATGTATAGGGATCTTATTTTGCTATAAGAATAAACTGTTATTATGGTACTGTGTTATTTTTAAAAAAATATTCAAAATTTTGTATCTAAATTGGTAAAATTTACAAAAAATACAAAAACATTTTCATCAATAATTTTCAATTTAAAAAAAAAACAATGTTTTATTATCCGACGTAGAAGTAGAGTTAATTATCCTAGTCTACTTCTATCAAGTTCTATTGATTGACTGAAAATAAAATAATATTTTTGGAATGGAGTATGCAGAACATACAGAATACAGATACAGCAAATAATAAAAAAAAACAAAAAAAAAACATAAATAATTTTTTTTGAGTGAAGTGAGTTACGCACACAATAATGACAAAAATAAAAGGTAGAAGCAATAAAGTAGTATAATGTATAATATTATACAATACAAATATGCTGATACACATATATATTATTGTGTATAATTTTAAGTAATAAGAATAACCTTTGAGTGAATTATCTTTATTTTTGTGTTAAATGCTGTTTGCCTTTTGGTTATTATACCATATTAAACTATTGATTAAATTTCTATTAGTCCTTATTATTATAAATCAAAAAAATTGTTTGTTTTATTTATATTATTATTATTATTTTTTATTTTTCCTTATTATTTGCGAAGAAGACATTAAATTAAAAAAATATAGTTCATGCAATCAATTTTTTCTGCAAAGGTTCAGCATGGTAGACAGGGGTTAAAAAAAGCATCAAAGCAATTTGTATATACATGCATTTGTATACATATGTAATTTGTATATGTGTTGGAGCGTTCCGTCGAACTTACAAACATCAAGATAAATGCAGAAGAATATATATATAATATATATACTCAGGAAAAAAGGTACTGAAGTTCAGAAAAATCCAGAATAAAATGTTGTTTTTAGACCTGTGTTCATCATGATACCAAAAATCATGAATTATATTTCGAAAGACAAAAAAGTAGTTAAATTTTCATGATCCAACTAAACTAATAGACTAGGACACACTTATATGGACTAGAACCTATCGTTAATAGAGGAATCATGACTTGAAATAACCCACTTGTTAAATTCCTGGATATGTCCTGACAAAATGTTAAGAAGGAGCTTAAAAAATAAAGCATAACTCAGATGACTAAAAAAATTTTTTAACTTTTTTTTCCTTTTATATTTATTGTTAATTAATTGTCATTGTGCGCTTTATACTGTTTTGTTTCTTATTTTTACTATTGTATAAACGTAAATACTAATTTTTGATTTTGTGACTGCTTATATTTACCTTGTTTTTATTTATAATTTGCTTTTTTCTCTCATTGACAATCAAATTATTTCTTGTTCATTTTCATTGTTAAAACTATTTTATAAATTATAAACTCTGTACGAGCTTACCAATAGCTCTTTTTGAGATATGTTTGAAATAAATAAATAAAATAAATAAATAATGACATTTCTGAGGCGAAAAGTTGATAGAATCAGAAAGCGGTTACGTGCCCGCAAATAATAGCTTATAATAAGCTCAGTATATAAATAGTATTGTTAAATTCGATCAACAAAAAAAAATATTAAAAAAAAGTCATCAAAGACGAACCAATTGGATGTGGTTAATGGCGAAAAATTTCTTCTTACTTGAGCTAGACTTGAGCTAGGCTAGACTAGACTAGCTTTAATGATTTTAATCAGTAAATACATCTTTATGTGGGCGGTGTTTATTTTTAATTTTTGTATCACGTCCTTACACAGGACCTTTCAAGGATATATATATATTTACTTTTAGTTTCAAGCGGTTAAATAAAACAAAATGTAGCCAGAAAATGTTTACTTTTCACTTTATTTAAACCCTTGCCCCTGAAAGAGTTAACATAAAATTTAACGATTAATTGGATGAAATGTCGATTTTATTTGGACAGAGTTTGTTTGATTTGTAAACACGTATCATAATTTATGGTACAAATAATTGTCCAACTAAATTAGACGTCTTAATGCGGTGTTAGTACTATGTTAAATTATACAAGCTTAGCTTTTTAAATGAGTGAGGCTTGTCAATAAATCTCCATGACATCGTAGCAGCTATAAACCCTATTGTTACATTCCTCTGTAAGCTTATCATATATTATTATACCTATTATATGGACTCAACACTTTTCACTGTATTGGATAGGATTTTTCTATTCAAATATATAGTGCAAGATAATTTAATAAAATTTGACGTTATTTATTTTTACATAGAGAAATTGAATATATTATATTTATTTTTTTACTTTCTTTATTATTTACAATCTTTACATAATTTATGTTTTATCAAATATTATCAATGATGACTTAAAGTATGTTATCCAGTGATTAACTAAATAAAAAGGAAATATAATCTTAGCAATAGTTCAACAAAATTCAAGTTAAAGTTGTCTTCACGTACCCATTTTTTGAGTCTTCTAATATTTGGAATGCAAGTTTGAGTACTTTTTTGTTGATCAAGTCTAATCTTGTAATTTACAGTATACTTCATTGTTTCACTGTCCACTGAAGAGATGTGTAGGTAATTTTCAATTTTATTATATTCGACAAACCTGATAAAAAATAAACAAAAAAGGAAATATGGCTACTATAAATATGAAGTTCACAAATCAAGAGGAGAAATTAATTTTTAAATCAAAAATTCTACCAAACTTTTAAGCTTTAAAAATTTCAATAATAATCAAAAAAAGTTTTTCTAATAAAAAAAAATCAAATTAATTTTGCTTTTTCAGTAAAAATGTCTAATGAGTTTGTCTATAATAAGTCTAATAAAAAATACTATATGTCGTATCTATACTGTTATATTGAAAAATGTCTACGTATATAGTTTCAAGTTGATAATTAAAAATACATTATTAAATTTTCTGTTTTTAATTTTTTTTTTGTAAATAACCAAACATTTCTCTACAAAAAAATAAAAATTCACTGACTCAATAAATTTCTTCAATATCTCATTAAAAAATATAAAGAGATTTATATCAATATCAATATATCGGTCGGTAGGTACCGTAAATATTCATATTTATATTAAATTAGTTGAATTCAAAATATAGTGTGTTTTTGCCAAAAAATAAATAAAATAAAACAACACAAAAAAAAAACTCATCTCGCTGAATAATTTTAACGAATTACATCAAATATTTCCTACTTTTTTTTTATTGGATTTCTGATATGTATGAGTGGACAATATTATTATTGTATCTGAATCTGAATATCTGAATACTAAAACATCATCAACAATTTCATAGTTTTAATAAAAAATTGTATTATAAATAAACAGAAAGAAGAAAAAAAGGAAACAAAAACAAAATAACAACAACAAAAATAAACTAAAATTTTAAAATTAAAAGTCTGTAAAAATGTTTTGGCATTATTATGAACGAGTAGTTTTGAATTTGATATTATACAAAGGATAATCCACTTTTAGTTGATTCAATAACGATATAACCTTGATTACGAAGTTTGGTTTTATTATTTAGAGTTTATTAAAATTGTGTAACGCTGTAGAATACATGAATAATTTGGATTGTGATAAGGTCCTCGTGTAGTTTTTTTTTGCATATTTAAAATTCATTAAAAAGCATGTGCTGGAAAGATAAATTTCATCAACAAATCCTTAAATTACTTGTTAACTAATTTTAAATATGAAGTACGGTAGAGGAGTCAATTTAAGAATAATTAATTTTTTTCAGATAAACTAAAGTCATCATAAGAGCATCAACTTTCTGTTTTTTGTGAGAGTTGAAATTAAAACCAGCTTTTTTTAGACCAATCATTAGTTCAATTTTGGCATTATTACTATATCTAATATCTTTGATGAATCAAAATTTCATTAGGAATTATTCAAAGATAAAATATTTAAACTGATATAGGTCAAATGATTTAGTTCGTTTAAGTCACACTACTTAGAAAGATATTAATACTTTCTTTTGTTACTCTTCCTTGCTTGTCTACAACTATTCGGCTTGCTATCATGTACCTGTATGTCACTTGCATATTTTTAATTTACCTGCATTATCATTTGCCTGTATTTTCATTTGCTTTACGTATTTAATTAGCTTGTAAGTATTTATATGAACATTTTATGTGTTGGCCACGAAAACCCAAATACAAAACACTAATATAAAACCCCAAAATAAATGCAAAAATCAGAAAATTTAAAATCCCAAAATATCAAAATGCCATATTCCAAAGTCCAACTTTAATTATTCATTTAGTGTTTTCGAATTAAAATATTTTGTTTGTGTCCAACAGCGGCCAGACAAAAAACTGATTTAGGTAAACATTCTGGAAAAGAGCGTAGGATTTTGATTTTGAATGAAACTCTAAAATGTGCCCCCGCTCAAAATCTATCATATATTATCATTCATATGTATATATGTATATAATATATATTATATATCTAGCTATATTCATATTATATCCAGTATTCAGCCAGTACCAGTCAAATGAAATATATGCAAATAGTTTACAGGAAAATGAAATACAGACAAATGAAAAACGGGCAAATGGTGATTGTATGTCATTTGCCTGATTTATTAGATTATTAGAAATATTGGTAATTTGTAAAAAAAATTGAGAAGGAGTCCTCCTCCCATATTCTATTTGGTTATGACGTTATAGCTCGCAAAAGATGCAAACACTTACTGGGATACGAGTCGTCTGATTCTGAGTTTGACATTAAAGCAATAATAACGTTTATCAAGGACATAGATCTGCAATTCTGAAATGGACGAGGAAGTACAATAGATCTTAAGAGGTCGCGGTTACTTAGTACTTAGTACTCCCCAATTTCCAAAATAAATAAAAAAATATTGCAAGTAGCCAAATAATTTCTTAATCTTTCCATATTTGTGTATTTATCAAACCAATACAAATTAAATTAAAGGTTGATTCAGAAAAATTTTAAATATTTAAAATTAATAAGAAAACTTCATTGTACCGTACGCATTTTTCGCATGTCTCTATTATTATGGTGATTCTATGTTCAGTAAGAATTTACAATACGAATTGCATTACATCACATGACAGTGAACTTACATAAATACGTTTACGATATTATAATAATTATTAATATGACATGAACTGCGCATTTAGTGTGCTTCGGTTTGCCACAGCCAATTTATTAGATCATTCGAAAATTGAGAGTAAATACACGATTTGCTTGTTATCATAAAAAATGAGTTGTGAGAGCATCGCATATACAAGAAAAATTAACACTATGTACTGTATCAAAAAATTAACCATTTTTGAGTAGGCTCCGAATACGTAAACAAATAAAATAAATAAAATGTAAAGACCTCTATTATTCTATTGTTGCTATGTTTTTGTTTATCTGCTTCCCTTTCTTACAAACCTTACTTTTTAAATCATTTCTAACTTTTATAAGTTAGAATATAATCTTAGATTTTCTGAACTGGCGGTAGATTATATTGTGGACGCAAATTGAGAAGTAGAATTAGAAAAATCTGTGTTAATATTATTCATTCAAAATATATATCAAAATAGATTGTACGTTGAAGATATCCGAACTTTAATGTATTTAAGTTCGGAAAATGCAATAATTATAGAATTTTTCGAGTTTTACTTCTAATGTTGAGATAAACTCAAATTTTTATACCAAACTCAATTTAAAAAACTTACAAAAATAACTGTCTTTTTGTACACAGATATAGATGCTTATAATGTGTCGTCTGTTCTTTTAAATAATTTTTTCTTTTAAATGATTGCAGGAAAATAAAAAGAAAAGCGAATGTGATGAAATTATCCGATTTGATCAGACCAGCAGAGGAAATTCATCATTCATTTGGAACAATTTTCATAACCAAAATGAAATACATTCGTTTTACTTTTTTATTTTTTATTTTTTTTTTTTTTAGTATATGTATTCTCTTTTTTATTTATTATTTTTTATTATGGTTTTTTTGTGAGGAGATTGAAAGGACATTTGGTGGGAGAGCAAAAAAAAATCAAACTAAAAAATAAACATACAGAATTTCAGAATATTAATGAAATATACATGAGAATTTCGGAATGGGATATTTCCAAATAAAATTACTTGTCAAAAAAACAAAAAAAGATGGAAGCACAAAAAAAAATGTAAAAATAAATGTAGCCATATTTCAAAATGCACCCAGTAGTGGTGGAGACATCTTCAAATTTTTGTATACTCAATTAATTTCGTAAGCAGGATAATTTTCATGACGTATACAAGAATTTTACCTGACTGTTAGCTTTTATAAAACCGTGTTTTTTATAGTTTTTTTTTTAATTTAATTTTTTTTTTATTTTTGCTAAAAAATACAAATTTGTATAATAAATTAAAAATAAAATGTCGTTTTGTTTTTTTTTTCTTTTGATTTTTATCTATTGTTCAACATCAGTTTTTTAAATAATATTTTTGTATATAAAATTTAAAGTACAGATTTTTAATATTAGATTTTTTTGTGATCTCAACACGAATGTATAGTTTAAAGTATATATTAGATATCGTTGTCATAATTGTGCATAAAATTTGTTGATAATTTTATTGTGTCAAACTTGAAAATTAAATAGCTATGTTCTTCAAAATAAAAATAAATAAATAAATAAAAGTTATAAATTGAAAATTTACAAGCTAAAAACAACAACTAATTACCTAAAGTCTGGAAAAATAATCATTAATTTTTCTCTTATTACAAATGTAAAATTCATTTTAAACGGTGATGTATTGTATATAAATACAGCACTCGAAACACTAAGGCAATAAGCATAGCTTCGTCAAAAATCAGATTTAACCTTTATTCAGCTGGAAACAAATAACCTTCAAACAATTTGTATGGATTTTACTATGAGTTTTACTATTTTGCTTATCGTAGTGATTATTTTTGTATTTGTTCTACTTTTACTCATAAATTTAGTTTTATTACTTGTGTTGTGGGAATCTATTCTCTAAAATATTTTTTCGAAGTAACCCTATTTTAGAAAAAAAAGGTCTATGAAGCATTTATGTTTGTGGCGAAGTATTAAGTATATAAAGTTCGAACTTGAAACAGCAAAAGTGCATCCAATTAAAAAAATATTGTTAAAAAAAAAACATTATTCTAGAAAGGTATTTGATCATACTATAAAGATCTACAACCAGATGGACAACTTTAAAAGTTTGGGGAAATACGGTACAAAATATAAACTTTTATAGTATTTTAATATGCAACATTAGGTACCGAACTATTCTTATTTTACATTTGAGTGATAAAACATCTTTTGGGTACCTATGTACCGTTAGAATATTTATTACTTTCATGTACCTACTGACAAGGATGTACGGTTCAGGCCCAGAAAAATGTATTTCATTTCTATAACAAAATTATCATTAGGTACGGAATTATTTTTATGTCATATTTTGATGATGAAATGTCCTTTGGATACCCAAGTACCAAAAAAAAAGGCTGAAATAGCCAGCCCCCCAATTATTTTTTTTACTTCAAAAAAGTTTTAAAATATAAATTTTGATAAAAAATAAGTCAATACGGATCGAAAATATTCACAAAGTAAAATGCAAAAGGTGCAGGTGTACCTTTCCGGCTGAATAAAGGTTAATAATCATGGTACTATATAACAAAAAGTATACAATTTATAATGAAATGCCAGTAGAACTTAAGCAAATAATAATGACATACACTTTAATGTTTTTAGTACACATATAATGCACTAATGTTGCTGACTTAGTTTTAATCAATAAATTCGTTAGAGATTTAAAAGCTAATGTAAGTAGTTATTGAATAAATTCTCAAGTTTTACGGATGGAGTTACAGGATAATGATGATGATATTCTTATTCAAATGAACCTTCTGTGTTTCAGTTCTGTTGTTACAGCCAAATAAATTTTTTATTGGCTTGGTTTGGGCATTGGTTTGGGTTTTTGTTTCGAATTAATTTAGTATTCATAATATACACATTTCGCCATAACTCATCCACTTCTGTATTATAACAAAACCTTCATTTATTTTTTCACCTGCTCTTATATTGTTGGTTTCAGCATATACTATCGCCATGTCATCTACGTACAAAAGCTTGTCATTGCGATTTAAGTTAAGTAGACCACTTAGTGAATGAATTAGATCAAAGCAAACTTCCTTGTATTGATAGCATTTTATTTGTATTAAAATTATGATGTCAATTATATTATTTTATAATTCAATAATGCTTATTATTTTAAAATAGAACGTAACTCCTAATTGCAAATAAAATTAATATAACGGGAGACTTAAGCTAACTTTCATTAACGCGTTGATTAAAGGTCGAGATCCAGAATATATAGACGCTATCATATTTTGGTATTTATTTTGGAAATGGGTAAAAGACGTATTTGTTTATTTTTGAGAGAGTCCTAGGTAGCCACTATCAGGTCTGTAACACAATTTGTATTTGAAATATTTCTGATGTTAGAAAGGAGTTGTATAGCAGCTATCCGAATCATTAACAATATCAATAACATTAATCAAGGCTCTTCTGAATGAAATGTGACAAATTTTCTAATTTCAAATACAACATCTCCATAACAGCAGCACAATAAATCATCATCAAATAAATGTTAAAATCTGCTTCAGACCATTATCGGATTAGACAAAAAAATATATATATCTAACAAAACAATAGATATAACGGTTTATATACAAAAATATCAAAATAACAAGGATACTTTCAAATGTCGTTTTTGTCCTTAGAGAATAAGATGCGACATTGAAGACATATAATTTTTAAAATTTAGGAACATCAGGTCTCTTTGGGATATCGTCATTAGGTTCTTGAGATATAGTCATCAAATATCAATTTTCAAGTTTGTCACACAATTGGTATTTATTCACACATTTTTGGGTAGGTAGTTTAGTAGCGCGTTAGTTTTCAATTCATTATAAATAAAGATTTTAACATTTTTTTAATCAAAACATTAAAAGAAAAATTTATCGCTTTTCAAAAAGAGGAGTTTGTTGTTGTGAAAACTAAAATTAAATACACGCGCAGTATTACATATAATATTGTACACATTACGCTCAGAGTACAGATCATTGGGAACAAGGAATATAACAGCATTAGAAACATTTTTACTTGGAAAAACCGGCATAATAATTTATGTAGGTAGACATAGTAGTATTAGATAATATTTACTGTCTGTGCATAAATGCATTTGAATTTAATAATTAATATTTAAATTTTATAAATATATATAAATAATAAAAAAAATGTTAGATTAAAGTGGTTCTGACAAAATTTAAACATTTTCATACATAACAGAATTAACGAAAAGAATTGAACCAAAAATTTTTTATATTCCAATACAAATACATATCAGTAATCACTGAAGTTTTCACAAGGATTTTAATTATATTTTCATGTAATAAAATATAAAACAGAAATGAATCCAAAATTCAAAATAAAATAAAATTGTTTATAATCGATAACCTTTTAATTTTAAATGTCCTTTTCTGTAACGTTCAGTATTTTTTGGTAAAATTTAAAGTTAAAATTTTATGTACCAATATTAATAAAACAAAAAAAAAATTTTTGTTTTCACTTTAAATTTTCATATACAGAATATTAGGATGGATCAAAATGAGTGAAAACTGAAAAATTACATTATTCAAACCCACTAACTTTTTCTAGATAATAGGTAGGCAAATGTTTTCCAGGTATTGTAATAAGTGCAAATAAGCTAGTTTTCATATTTTGTTCTTACAGATAGAAGACAAAGAGAAGACAGAGAGAAACAAAGTGAAGGACAAAGTGAAGGACTATGCACACTTTACCACACTAAAATGACTTACCTATACCTAAATCGACTATTAAAATGAAATCAGTCTTTAAGACTAATGATAAATACGAATTTGGTTATATTTCTTTATATATCTTTGATTTGAACAAACTCTCATTGTCAAGTATTGCAAATCGAACACAGAAGACCGTTCGAACTGTCTCGCTTGTTTAAGTCGTCTTAAAATATTTTGATTGTCAAATAAGAGTACGACTTCCACATTAATATAACTAGAAAGACGACTTTTGGGACGTACATCCAGTTTTTCTTTTACTTCATCTATTTATTTCATCTTTTATCTGATCCTTGAAATCTATATAATTAGCAACACTGTGAAAATAGTAGTGAAAATTGACAATGATTTGCAATACTTTGTTTTAAGACATTTGTATAGTTAGAATTGAATGGAATTTGTTAGATATTTGAATATCATATTCCGAAGCTGGCTTATATAATTGTATGTCGAATCAATTTTTGTTCGTTAAAACCGTAGATGTCCCTCCAGTTAGCAATACAAAACAAGTGGTTGAATTCAATTTTTTATATTTTTAAAAAAAATAATAACAATATTGTCGACTCAAGATGTTTCACTCGCATCGTTCCAGTTGTAATATGGGGTTCAAAATAATGGTCTAAATCTGAAAAGTATCATGAATAAAGAGACTTGCTTTGAGCTTTATATAACCAAAGCTATGTTGCCTGGTATAAAAATATTAGATGACGAAAAAAAGAAAAATATACAACGGCTTAGTCAGTAATGGAATGAATCCTTAAATCCTCAACCTTAGAATTAATTAACGTAAATGTACCTATCACCGCCCTAGTACATTATGCCGCCCAAACCCTTTTTTTGTAAATACAATACTCTCACGCTTTATATTCCAAATTTATTTTTGAAATAAAAAAAGAATATTATTTCCTCGTTGCAATGCAAAACAATGCACATTTGTATTCATATTAATAAATAAGTTATTGATAGAAAACTAAACTAAGTAGACATTTTAGTGAAAATATTGGTCCAAACGTTTAAAATTTTTTTTATTTTGTTAAGACCATAATAATTAAACTATGATGTTCACTTATTTATTTTATTCAAATAATTGTAAAAGATATATTATTAAATAGTAATATATTATAATACATACTTTCTTCAATTTGTAAATAAAAAATATTTAAAATTGCTAATTTGTTTTGAGCGGGAATTAGGGACACGTAAATTTATGTTGTACGTATTTACGATCGACCGGGCGGAATTAGGAAAATGATATATCGAAGTTATTCACTTATTTTTGATTATATAAGGATGCAGCTTAACGATTTTAAATTGAAATTGAACAAATTAAGCTGGACCTAATTACGATCTATAAATTTAATTTCGCATATGTGTTTTTTATTACAACTAAATTTTGAGTTTTTGTAAAAATTTGTATGAAAAAGCGGGTCGGCAATACGTTCAATATGTCCTATTTCCGTACTAAATATGCAGGTGTAAGCTATTTTCACTAAATTCATACCAAATCATATTTAAAGAAAAAGCTATATTTTAATTGTTGAAAATAAGAGAATATTTGACTTTTATTAGTAGACGAAATACGGTATCTGTGTATGATAAGCGTATTTAGTAAAGTTAAATAGAAAATATTCGACTTTTTTTAGCAATTAGATAAATTTTACTCTAACGCTAACCTTAAAGAATTAGTTTTTCCAGAACTATGTTTTACTTATATTATATTTTGTATGATTTAAAAAATCTTTGGAATTATCTTGCCTTGCCACCAAAATTTTATTAAGGGGTCCATTATAAATTACCAAAATAATTTCTTTGTATACATTTCACAATAAGTGAGGAAATAGAGGAGTGAAAACCATGACCATGCCTGGCACACTTTGAAGATGGGCCTGTAAAAGAAGATATTCTAATATATTCAGACATAGTGACATAGTCTGCAAAATTGAGTATTTTTATTTATTTATTTTAAATGTGCATTGTTATAATATTTAAGTTAATTATTCATTTGATGTTACATTGAATTATTTTGTTTTTGTTTGAAATACTAAACCGTTGCATTGTTTAATTTTTTTTACTTTTCATATTGAAATAAATGTATATTTTTATGTACTTAACAAATAATTTTACTTACATTATAACTATTTTTTTTTTTTTTTTGTTTTCAAATCACTAATAGTAATATTGATTTTTTATTATAATAAATATTTTTTAATATAATCTTAATATATATTTTAAATAGCTTTTTTGAATAAAATCGTAAATAGGTACTGTGAATCGCGAATAGGTTCAAAAAGCGGAGTTGAGTTCATATAAGGGCGGAATTAGTTCAGATTGAAATTGTCGAGCGGAAATACGTACAATCAAATTTTTTTTGGCAGTTATGATATTTTATTATTTATTTAGAAAAAATTAAATTATAATTAGATGAAAATATTTTTTTTTTGTAATTAAAAAATACTAACTATTGTAATTTGAAAAAAAAAAAAAATTAAAAAGGTTTATATTTTGCTTATTTTGTCAACTTAAACTAATTTTTCCTTAAGGGGGCGGAAATTGGTACATTTACGTTATACAGATTTAAACAATATGTATTTTGTTAA
Source organism: Argyra leucocephala (assembly GCA_963942445.1). Taxonomy (NCBI): domain Eukaryota; kingdom Metazoa; phylum Arthropoda; class Insecta; order Diptera; family Dolichopodidae; genus Argyra; species Argyra leucocephala. Next base: position 121,529,551 of record OZ012678.1, read on the forward strand.
TGTAGCACTTAACACTCATAAAAAGCGGCTCTCTAAAAAATATTTTGTATCAATCTTAATAATATAACTTTAATCAAGATATTGACAAAAAGCTAAAACGTGTACATTTCTTATAAAATTTTAATCAAATTTTTTTTCAATCTATCCTTTTTTTTATAAAACCAAGATAAAATTTAACCCTACATATTATACGATATAATACTCAATACAAGTAATCCACAAAATGACCTATTTATGCCTATTATTTCTATACCCCTCCCCCATTTCTACTCCTACCATAACAATATAATATGTACATTATATTTGTTTCTAACTAAATACCTTTTATCAGAAAACCATAAAATATGTCTTACTCTTATTTCATGCAGAAAAACTGTACAAAATCCTTTGGAAAAGAATAAAAGAAAATACAAAAACAAAAATAAGAGAAAAAAAATTTATATGAAAATAAAATAAAATGAAAAACCAAAGTAAAGTGAAAAGTCTTGTTTGATTGTAAATCATACCCACGTGAATAATTTCCATCCTTTCTTCTATACAATATCATTTAACAAAACTAATATATAAAATATAAGAGATCCTTGTAGAAAATTTTTAAATTTTTTTTTTTATTTTTTTTTTCTTTTTAACCAAAAAGAGTTTTCTTCATATTTTGTAAAGATTTACAAAAACATTTTTATACCTTTTAAATAAAATAAAAAAAAAATTAGTTTCTTTATTTTGTTTTTTTTGTTTGTTAAAAATTTTGTGGCTTAATACACACACACACATATAGGAATGTATTATATATCTTGTGATAATGTATAAAATTTATATGAATATAAAATTTGACACAAAACACAATATAACTGTTAAGGATCATTTTGTTAGGTGTCCATATAATATTATTAAAATATTTATATTTTTTATATCGGATATCCTTTTTCTTATTTATTGGAATCTTTTTATTTCAATTTAAGTGTTATTTCTATTTTTCCTTTTCTGTTTATTATTTTGATTATTTTCAGAAATGTTTTTACTTCCATATTTGAATTTTAAACATTAAAATTATTTCATTGAAAATTAGAATGAAATTGAAATAAAATTAGTATTGTAACAGAAATAAAACAAGACTTTAAATTGAATCGAATTAATTTTAAAATTTATGATTTTTCATTTTGGATAATTTTTAAAATTATTGAAATTTTTGTTATAAGTAAAATTATTTTCGAAAAATATTATAATATACAACATATTGACAAATTAATTCAATAAATAAAATGATTGGTAAAGAAATTTAGTTATGAATTAGGCAGTTTAGTAGAAATAAAGTTATTTATTTAGTTCATAGATGGAAACGGGTTTCGAACAAAACCAAAATAATATTATAAGAATTATTAACATTTCAAAGATCTAGAACCAAAGTCATGAATCATTGTTTGAAGCAATTACTGAATTCTTCCGCCAGGATCGTACAAAATAAAAGGTTACCAAAAAAATGGAAAAAGGCCCCCAACACGACAAAATGCCAACATGGAAAAATGTGGATCTGCTACTGATAGTATATCAACTGATTTATAGAGTCAATTTCTAGGGAGCTGTCTAAATTCAAAATGCCCGCTAAGAAGAGCGATTATAGATTAAGTTTTTACCAATTAGGTTTCTTTTCTTTCTCTTTTAATTATGTTTAAATTAGTTTTTACATAGTCGGATAAAAATGAATTGATTAAAAAAGATTTACTTGGGATTTCCCCCTTTAAAAAATACATTATAAATAGAAAAGTGCAGGTTAGTCTAAATAAATTATAAGTCATAGGTGTTAATACATTAGTGGGCCAATAACATTTTTCGTAGCCATTCAAATTTGCTGTACTTCTCTAGATAATAACACTCATAAAATTTTACAAAAATTTTTAGTTTTACTTTTTTTGTTAATTGTAAATTAAGAAAACATTGCTACGAATTTGCAGTCAAGGTAAAAAAAACTAATCAAATTAGAACGATGAAAAATTTGGCCACAAAATTGCAAACATGACGAAAATCTCCTGTCCCCAACTGAAGTTGATTAGCAAAAATGCTAATTACAAAAAATAGAAAGTTATTTTAAAACAAGAAATCACATTACTTTCTTCTGAAATTTTAGTTTTTTGATTTACTGTACATAACCTTTTTTTAAAATAATAAAAAATATTATTTTTTTTCAATCAAACGATGTCCATGTAATTTGTCCGCTAAGTCACTAAAAAATCGTTACAATATTATTCAAATAAATACACTTTAAATTTCCAACGCAATTTAAAAAGGATGACGTAATATTAGAACTATATTGCAGTAAATAGGAATTATAAGTTTTTGTGAGTATTTGTGAAATTAGGACTTGTTAACCCACCGAAGTCAACGCGTGTATTAATTGTGCTTCTGCTGTGTCACAAAATTTTTTCGATAAGTAGTTAAATTTTTGCCATTTTTTTTTATTATAATATTAGTTTTTATAATTTAAACTGGACGTACTAATTTTTGGAATTAAAATATATTTTACAATATGCAGATAAAATAATAACATTTTTACGACATTTTTCCACTTCGTCACACGTCCAATTCGCCACAGTTAAAAAAGTGATGTAGTGGACCCAATTGTGACGTAGCGGAATTCAGTAATTATAAATTACTTATTTGCTACCTGGAGATATATGACACCTGGAGATTTCTTTTAGAGCTTAAGATTGCAGTGTCATCTACTTTGCTTTATTATAGCAATATTTTCAAATATCTACATATTTTTTAATTTCTTTATAAAAATTTATAAAGATACCTGTGTAGAAGTAGTTTTTTGCATGTTTGTTTGAACAAATCAAAATGACACTTACAGCTGCAGAACGGCAACGTCGATGCAGAGAAAAGCGCAAAGAAAATAATAGTAAACTAAAAAATACAAATTGTTTGTTTATTAAAAATTATAAAAAAAAAAAAATTATCTATGAATTAAACTTTTTATATGTTTGATGTCTTTTAGGTCACGTTTTGAGTCCACAGCGTCACAGTTTTTGACGTGTCCCTAAGCAGTTATTATAAAAATTAACTCAAATTAAAAGAAATTTTTTAACACAAATCAAAACCTAATGATGGTTTTTCTTGGGGCTACAAGTTGCAATAATTTTTAGTTTCTAAATTATTGTACTTCTATATTTAAAATTGAATGTCAGAATTTTTATTTTAAAAAGTTGTGACGAAGTGGACAAATGATTGCCTAATATTTTAAAATAAATAAAATTATAATCATATGGCAGATATTTTTTGGACTCCCCGTGGATAATATTAATATCGACAATACTAAGTAAAAGTTAATAAGTACGTATGAAGTAATAAAACGAGGTGCATAAATGTTACTTAGTGGACTTTTTTGTCCCTCTTCTCAAGATATTAGCGTTATAAAATAGAGGTTTGATTGAGTTGGTCACTGCTTATTTACCATCTCAAATGCATAATCTATGAATTTATTGCATTAGCAATCTAAATATCCAAGCAAACTCAAACTTTTACCTATGGTCACAGAAAATGTTATTGGCCCTAGTATAAACCTTAATAATTGAAATTAGAAATAAGAAAAATTAAGGCATATTAAATAAATAAATAATAATAATATTAATAAAAAGTCTTTATTTCATTAACATAAACTTAAATTACCAATCATAATAAAAAGTATAGACAATTGAATTTCTATGAAAGTCTATGAATTTATTGAATCTTTCTTTGTATTTGAAAATTACGATAAGTTTTAAGAGATAAACATAGAATCCTTAAGTGAAGTATGAAAATAAAGGTCTTCGAACTTTTGATTTCATTCTTTGTATTATCTCTATATTTGAGTTCGAAGTACTTCTCCATAGTTGGCATCCATACGACCAGATGGATTTTAGCAAGAAATTATATATCATTAATTTATAGTCCTATTTTAGCTTAGAGTGTTTACCAATTAACCAGAATAAAGTCTTTAACTTTATTTTGAGTTGATTTCTTTTACTTGAAATATATTTTTTGCAAGTCAGCTTTCTATCAAGATGTACTCCGAGATATTTAACATCATTTGTTTGCTGTACAGGTATTCCATTTATGTTTATCTTTGAACAGGACCTTTTTTAAGTGTGAATGTTACTTGGATACATTTACTTTCATTTATTTTCATTTTGCACTTCTTCAACCAGTTTTCAATTTTATGCACATGTTCTTGTAAATCTCTGGAAGACACCTGGGGAGTTCTTTTAGAGCTTAGGATTGCAGTGTCATCTACAAATGTGTAGGTTACTAGTTGAACACTTTCCCGCAAATCGGATGTATTGATTCAGTACAAAAGTGGACCAAGTACGCTACCTTGCGGCATTTCGGCATTTATTTCAAATTCTTTAGTCAATTGATCTTTGAATTTAACTTTGAAGCGTCTGTTGGAGAGATAAGATATTAATAGCTGGTGAATCTCAGGAGATAGCTGTTTTGGTATTGTACATATTAACTCTTCATGCCAAACTTTGTCAAAGGCTCGTCGTGATACGTCGTAAAATAAGGCAGAGCAAAATTTTTTATTTTAAAAATCTTTTCTGATATGTGCTACAATCTGATGAAACTGTTCACTGGTACTATGAGTTGCTTGGAATCTAAATTGGTGGACCCTTACTATTTCTTTCCAGCAAAATTTTGTGTGTTATTATTTGCTCAAATACCTTGGCGATAATTGGAAGAACACTAATTGGTCGGTAAGAGTTTACTTGGTTAAGTTTTTCCCAGGTTTTGCAATCATTGTAATTAGAGAAAGTTTCTTTTTGTGGGGAAATCACCCATATCTTTTTTTGTAATGAATATCACAGAAATACTGGGAAGTTCTTTCAACATTTTGCCAGAAATTTTGTCATATCCTGATGCTTTTTGTATATTAATTTTTTTGATTTATGTGGAGTTGAACTATTTTATTTTTTATTGTTAGCGGCCTTACTGTTTATAATCGATTTATGATAGGAGGTAACATATCGTTACTTCCAGTATTGTGTGGTTTAAATACATTATCTTAATATTTGGCAAATGTCTCTGCCTTTTCTCGACTATTTCTTGCCCAGTTTCCATTTTGTGTTCTAGTTGGTGTATCATGTATTTATGGTCTTTTTAAGTTCTTAATAGCTTTCCATAAGGAATAATTACTTCCCACCGTTGGTGATAAGTCAATGAGATAACCACTTATTTTTTTTCTGCTAAACTTCCTAACAAATGGTTTAATTTTTTCTGAGTTTGGTTTAGTAATCTTTTAGCAAAAGGAGATCGAATACAAAGTTTTATATCAGTTTTTACTACAATAATAGCGAAATCCCAGTGAATCTCCAAAGTTGGCAAAGACTTGTTTTGAGTTAATTTATTCTCTATATTATGCTTTGAGATTAATACAAACCTTGATTTTTAACCATAATCTTCAGTTCAATTACTTTTATTCAAAATTTTCTTATAACAAAAAACACGGTTATCAGATTTTGTTTTCATATCTGGCTACACTATGCATTAAAGGGTAATTTTTTTTTCAGAAAAATGAATAAATTAGATGATAACGAAATAGAAAATATTCTTAAAAACTGGTGTGTTAGTGAGGATGAACTTGAAGAAAATGAATATGATGTACCAGAAGAAGCCTTGGCGATTATGTCAGGAAGTTTTGATGGAACAGAAATCGAACGAGAAGAATACATTTTACATGAACCATCGATATACAGAAATGATCAACCATCGAATTCAAGGGATTTAAGATCTAAATATCGTAAATTAAAAGAACAATATGATAAAGTTTTATGGAAAAGTTTTGAATTTGAGTTTCCTGAACAGTCTTTCTTGGGAAATGTGCAGTTGCCAGATGAAATAGTCAACTTGTCTACATCTCTTGCATTTTTTAAATATTTTTTTACGGATGAATTGCTACAGAAAATAGTTGATGAATCTTCTCAATACTCTTGTGAAACAAATCCAGAAAATCCATTTACTCTTCCTACAAATCTGCTCAAGAAATATCTGGGCATCCTCATAATGACATCCACAGTCTATGTACCAGACATTAGAAAATATTGGTCGTCTGATGTTGGAAACCCAACAATAATGGAAACTATGACGATAAATGATTTTGAAAAAATTCGTAGTACATTACACTTCAATTCAAACAGCACTATGTTAGCCAGAACAGATTCAAACCATGACAGGCTTCATAAAATCAGACCAGTGTTGGATCATCTTATAAATAGATTTTCAAGTATTCCTCTTGAGGAGTGCTTATCGCTGGATGAGCAAATCTGTGCAACAAAGATAAAAAGCTATTTGAAACAATATATGCCAGCCAAACCTCACAAGTGGGGATTCAAAATTTATATTTTGAGCGGAGTAACCGACTTCACATATAATTTTGAGATTTATACTGGAAAAGAAGAATCGTATAATATCTGTATGAAAGAGCCTCACCTGGGCGTAAGTGCTAATGTCATTACTAGACTTACTCATATTGCCAAAAAATGTCCGCCATAAAATATATTTCGATAGATTTTACACTACTGTGCCATTAGTTGTAGAGCTTGCTAAGAACGGAATATACGCTTTAGGTACAATACAGTGAAACAGAGTGCCTAACTGTAAAATGCCAACTGAGAAGAAGTTAAAAAATAAAGAAAGAGAATATAGCTCAGAATTTTTTACAACAATTGAAAATGTGGAAGTTTGTGGATTGACGTGGAAAGATAATAAGCCCGTAAATTTATTGTCAACTTTTGTGAGCTGTAAGCCAATGGGTACGTGTAAAAGATTTGATAAGTTGAAAAAACAAAATATAGATATATTATGTCCAGATGCAATAAAGCAATACAATAAACATATGGGGGTGTCGACTTATTGGATAGTTTTGTAGGCCGCTATAGGATAAAGATGAAGTCAAGAAAGTGGTATATGAGACTTTTTTACCATCTTCTCGATGTTACGGTTATAAACTCTTGGCTATTGCACAAAAAAGTATATGAGATTCGAAAGGAAAAGCCACTAAATTTATATGATTTCTGACTAGAGCTTGCTGAAGCTCTTCGTACCACTGGATTGGCAATACATAAAGCAAGGGGAAGGCCATCAGGAAATTCTCCTAGTGTTCCACCAAAAAACACTCGTATTGATGAAACATCTCATTGGCCTTCTTATGTGGATAAGAGGTTGAGGTGTAAATTCCCAAAGTGTGAAGGCTTTTCATTCATAAAATGTGATAAATATAATGTATCGTTGTGCTTTAATAAAAATAAAAATTGCTTTAAACAATTTCATGTTTAATAGAATGTTAGAATAAGATAATTTTAAGCTGTAAAACTGAAACTAATTTATAGACCGATTTTCTTTATTATTTGTTTGAACTTTTGAATTAATTTTTATTTTACCAAAAATGAAAGATACTTTAATTTTTTTATTTATTCGAATTAATTTTGTTTCTGTTTTTTATTTTTAAGATTTTTTTTTATTATGTTAATATAATAAAATATTTAATATTTTATAAAATAGTTTAATATTTTTTTAATAATAATGAATTCCCGCAATTCAATAAAATATGAACTAAAAAAAAAAAATTTTTTTTTACCCCATAATGCATAGTGTAGCAGATCTGCATCATAACCAAAAAGTGGCCTCACAACTCCCCAAAGACCCAAATCCATTTTTTTTTTATATTTTTGTTTTTAGAACAACAATTTCTACATAAAAATATTTTTTTTAGTAAAAACGGAAAAATCATGCATTTAAGGGTTTTAAATTCAAATATTTTAGTATTTTCTATAATCAAGATAAAAATGTTGTAAATTGAAAAATAAACGAAAAATTCAATTTTCATAATTGTTTTTGTTTTTTTGTTTACCTTGATATTGTAAGAGGTTAACTACTAATAATATTAGAATAAAAAATTACATAATAAAAAAAAATATTACAATATTCCAAAAGAAAATTGCCAAAACCATGTTATTATCCTTAAATATCAAAAATTTCTGATCAAAATTACATTACTAAACCTTCAGAAAACATGAATTAAATAAATAATAATATACAAAAAAAAACAAAATCAGGTAATCAACGACTAGACTTATGATTACGGTTATATATACATTTGTTAAATCCTCGTCCTATTTATGATTAGCTTTTTTTATTTTTTGTTACTTGTAAACAAAGTCGTCGCCATGTCCAATTATATTGAAATTTGCTACAGATTTTGTCTGGTTGATTTCAATTCTTATTATTTTTCAATATTTTATCTATTCTTTTTTATTGTTAACAAATTATTTTTTAATAAAAAAAATCAAAACAAGTTTTACTGTTGTAATATAATGTTTTTTCTTCAAAACAACAGAATAAAAAATTACTCAGGTAAGTTTCCATAAATAAAGATAAGTTTGAAGTATTATCGAATATATTCGTACTTAAAAAATTAATAAATTGAAAATATTTACAGTGTTAATAATGAGTGAAGATACTAAAATAGGTAATAGTTTAAAAAAGAATTCTAATAGATTCGACGCACCATATAAGGCCTCCATTTTACATGGTCATGCCTATGCAGACAACAGAAATGTTCCATAGTCTTCGATTAATCCGATATTCATACTAAATTTATAGATTTTAATTCTAGTAAGTAAAATAGGAATATAGTACAATACGAATGTAGCTCAAAAGCTATTTCAACTGATGAAGCCATATCAATATGGATGTTTGGTCCAATTCCGAAAATTTAAATAAAAAAAACAGAATCAAGTTTCAGATCCCCTTTGGTTGAACTGGTATTTAAATTTAATACAATCACAATAAATGATAATTAAAAATTAAATTAACTGATATTTTGCTTAAGGTAGGGCGAAGACATGCAATTTTTAGTTTTGCAACTGTTTGATTGCACATTTTCCGCTCATTCTTTGTTTTTTTTTAACGAGTTGCAAATTGCTGATCAATTTATTTTTCGATTGTCTATAAATCTCTAGTAGTGTCAGTAATGAAACCTCTATTACAGCTGCGGCTCTCCTGGTTCTGGAAAAAAATGCTGGTCTTGTTATAGGTGATGCAGATGTGTTGCTTGAAGTTTGTTTGTATCTTTGTTTACTATAGAAATAAACAGGAAACGAGCACTCGCTACGTATTTTAATTTCAAATAATTCGGATGTAGATATTCCTGGAACTGATAATTTGGTTATATTATTGATAAATTTAAAATATACTATAGAAACCAAAAATCCACCAAAATTCTAACAAAATTTCAAATTATTTTAAAAAATAGCTTCCCCTTATTAAGTTTAGCCATGACAAGGAGGCAGTGTTCGATTATTACATTTTTTAGTTTTAAATATTTTGCTTGTAATAGGTGGTATTTGCTTCTATAGCACTTGCAGCTCTATCAAATTTTGACATATCAGTTGAAATGACTGAATGTACCGTAAAATTTATATAGCACATAGTAAAATTTTTTATGTAACTACGAACGCCATATTTAATACTTACCAAAAATATAAAACGGCAGAGTATTATCCTCCTGGAAAATGGTTTATTTGCTATTGTCCTACTAGAATAAATCTATAAAAACTAATCTAATAACAAATGGATCTCCTGAATTTAATAAAACCAACAGAATAATCTATTTTAATAAAAAAAAAAATTATTTACTGATTTTACCGAAGCTACAAATTTTATTGTACCAAACCGTCGATGACTCATATTTTTTTTAATAAAAAATGATAAACAAAAATACCTATACCAACTTTTTTCTATTATTTTTTTTATAAATTTTGTATCATCTTCAAATTGACAGGCTTTTATTGAAAATGAAAAAGAAAGTTAATTTTAGTTGTTGTTAATTATGGTAGAACAGCAGCACGAATACATTCTATACAATACTTACAATATATTCGTCTAAATTATGTCTCATACCTTCAATGAAAAATTTTCTATTTTATTTAAAAACTCATTTTCATGATTTTTCTCAGACAATTTAATAAGACTTTGTGGAAGAAATTTTTTTTTTTTTTATTGTTTTTCTTTAAAAGAAAATAATGAAAAAAGAATGTGATATAAATTACCTGTGTAGTGCATTACTTTATTAGCTTTTGATTTACTCACTTTATACTTGTTGTAAATTTTCACGAGATGAGAAAATCTAGACAATGATATATTGATACGATATACAGTACTGTGCAATAAAATAGGACAAATAATTTTTTTACATTTTTATTTTGTACTGATCAAGATTATGTGATGATTATAATCTGTTTTTTTTTTGCGTAATTTTTAGTATGTTAACAAGCTAATTTTTGTTTTTGAATTTTTCGGTATAAAATCAGTTAAAATATGAAAAATTAAATCCATTTTAGAGCAATTTCGTCTTAAAAGCATTATTCATTTTTATTTATTAAAATAACAATTTAATTCATAATTTTAGTCTTAACCAACTCCAAGGATTAATTGAAAAACACTTTTTATAATATGGAATGTATGAATATAGTTATGCGTTCAAATTCTGATTTTATAAATAGTCAGCTGACATAATCACTAGTCCCTATCGACCGGTTATTATCGGTTAGCACTTATATTTTCAGATAATCGTGTTGTCTTTCACAGAATGTTTCATCTAGTCTTAAAAAAAAGTCAAAATCTTCAAGAATTATAATTGAAGAAAATATAATTCATTTTACTGGGTTCAAAGAGAGAAATATATGCTCGCATTGTAACAACCTTGACGCCAATTAAATTATTTATATTGTACTGATGTCAATTTTTTGTTTTTTTTTCTTTATTTATTTATTTCCAAAATTCTAAATTTACAGTACATGAATTTTAAAAAACAATTTTTTTTTTTTTTTATTTCAAGCCTTAGCCGTAGCTGTCTGGCTTAATATTTATTTTCAAGTGTCCTTAATATTATGTTGAGTTCGAAAAAATTTTTATTTCCTTTTTTGAATAAGCCTAGACTATTTTTAATTATTGTGTAAAGGAATTTAATTATTATGGAAAAAAATAAAAAAATATAGTTATATTTTAAATAATTTAGTTTTAGTTGAATTTTTAATTGATTTTAATTGATTTTAATTTTAAATTTGTAATTTCATAAATTATGATTTATTTAATGTAATATATTATTTATTTTTATTTTGAAATGTAATATATTATCGATATTTTTTAATTCAGACGTTAATTCATTATAAACTTTCAAACAGTTGTAAAGTAAACTATTTTTCTGATTATTTGTTTTAAAAAGGTTTAAGTAAAAGTTGAATTTATTCCTAGTATTATTGGTACGGGTGCTCTGCTCCATATTAGATTAAGATATGTTATATTTGATAATATGTAGGAACAAAAAATAGAATACAACATGTTAGGAGAAAGATATTTTCGAAGTCGAGTCAATATAAATATATATGGAGAAATTTTTTTAATTATATGTTCAACATGTTCCTTTCATTTTTGTTTACTATCAAGCATCAGACCCAAATAGTTAAAAGTTGTCACCACGCTAATAGGACTACCATTAGGAAGAAGGAATAACACTTCATTCACTTTCTTATTTTCGAAAATCATAATTTTGGTTTTTTTGATATTTACGGCCAGACGATGTTTATTCAACCATTCGCTATTTTCGTTATTTTTGGCATACTAAACCACTGCATCATCCGCATAAAACTGCAAGCACCCTCTAAAATTTATTTTCGTAATATCATTGCTGTATAATTTAAAAACGTCGGCCCCAGGATAGATCCTTGAGGAACTCCTTTTTTTATAATTCTTGGACGAATATATGTGTATTGCCTACCCGAACTGTTTGTTGTCGATTGAATAAGTATGAGTCAAAAAATTGTAGTTCGCTTCCTGTGAAATTCATCAATTGAAACTTTTTTAACAAAATCTCATGATCAATGCAATCGAAAGCCTTCTGTAAATCTAGAAAGATACATGCAACAAATTTACCGTCGTCACAATTTTTTGAGTTGAAGTCAGTCAAGCTTAAGCATGCCGCAGTTGTGTTAGAATTAAACTCAACTCCATATTACTCCTTATATAGTATATTGTTATAACAGTGAAAATATTCGAATATTTTCCTTTTAATTTTACTGATATGCTTATCATACAGATACGCGTATTTCGTCTACTACTTGCAGACTTCTTCAGTGTTTTGTACTCGACTCGAGTATATTGTTATTTTTTAGAAAGTTTACAAGACGAATTTTTATTATAGTTTCGAAAACTTTTGAGAAAGCTGTAAGTACTGATATAGGCTGATAGTTAGAACAATTAACTTTGCTACCACCTTTGTAAATTTGTGTAACTATTGATTTTTACCATGACTGAGGAAAACATGATGTTTGAAAGGATATGTTAATAAATTTCGACAAGATTGGACTGATTGGACTTATTCACAAAATCTTTTGATTAGTTTCGTTGATATCTTATCATAACCTGTAGCTGCAGCCGAATTGAAGGATAGAATAACTTTTTTAACTTCATCCGTGTTAGTAGGGGGGTCAAGACAAAGTTTGAATTAATATTAGGCATAAGTCTGTTCATATAATTTTGATCAATTGAAACATTTGGAATATCAATTTTTTCAACAATATTTATAAAGCCAACCACTCCAACCACTCCTATCAACATAAGATGGCATCGTTCAACCACATGATCCATCGAATGTTAACACTTCCCATCTCCCAAAAAGGTTTAGTAAAAGAAACTAAACACATATTTGAAATTGCGAGAATAAACGGATATCCGCAAAAAACCATCACGGCCTTACTTAGTAAACGGAAAAGAAGTTTGCAACTGAATTCCCTCACTAACCTACTCACTGATCAACAACCCATAAGAAGAGTAGCATTGGAGCTTAGCAAGATTTCTCTCCCACTCAGGACGAAATTAAGAAAACACGGGTTATCGTTAAGATATCGTATATAGCAGTAGAACTAACCAACTCAAGTCTGTTCTAGGTTCAACTAAAGACCCAATCGAACAAATGGAAAAATCAGGTGTATATAAGGTAACTTGCAGTCATTGCAACAAAGTTTATATTGGACAAACTAGGAGAAACATGCAAATACGACTCAATGAACACCTGAAAGAAGCAGAACTGGCTAAAAAGAAGAACTCAACAGAGTTCCGAACCAAAGTAGCAGAACACATCATCCGGGAGAATCATAGCATTTCGAAAGAAGACATTGTAATGGTAAATTACATTAGAGATTCTAGGAAACTAGATTCAGCTGAAAGCATCGAAATTTACAAAACTAAAAATGACTCACTCCTAAATAAAGACCAAGGCAATGGATATTCTTCTTTATTTAAATTTTTAGTGAAATACAATAAAACAAATAACACCACCCCTACCTGTCACTCTAACGTCGAAAAAATTATTTCAAATACCAATAATAAAATAAATAAAAATATTTTTATTCAATCCCCTACCTGTGCTAATTCATTGGATAATAAACAACCATGCAGCTGCGAGAAACATCAAATTGTTACCTGTACGAATTAAATAAATAAGACAATTTTAGATTTCTTTCCTCAGTCGAGTACAAAACACTGAAGAAGTCTGCAAGTAGTAGACGAAATACGCGTATCTGTATGATAAGCATATCAGTAAAATTAAAAGGAAAATATTCGACTATTTTCACTGTTATACCAAAATTTTACTCTAACGCTGGAAAACAAGTTTTTATAAAAACTAATTTATAAAGAATTTATTTATACATTCAGCAATTTCTATATCTCCAGAAATAATACAATTATCGACTTCTAATGACTTGATATTGCATGCTGTTTCTGTTGTGTCCTTCTTGAACATACTTATTTTATAGACACTCCAGAGTGCTTTACTGTTATTAGGGTTTTTTGAATAGAAATTTTTCTTTGCTTTAACAACTAATTTTTCAACTTCTTTCTTATAGTCTTTGTATAACTATTGAACATGGGGATCATGTCTATACTTTTTCTTATATTTAAAATATGAATAACGTATTTTTATTTTTTGCAGTATTTCATTCGTTATCCATTCATGTTTTTATTATTATTTATAATTGAAATAATTTTGGTATTGCTTTCAACTATTTGAGTCATTTTTTTAATAATAATCCATATATTTTTTATTCGAGTCACTCTAAAAATTAATAATTGTCTATTTTTTATTTTACAATACTAAATATGAACAAACTTTTTTTTACGCCACTGTAGATCATGAATAATTTTTCATATTTATTTTTTAATTTATAATTTTTCTTTAAAACATTTTCTTTCTTTCTTCTTGTTGTTGTTGTTGTTTTCATGGAATTTGAAGTGGCTTTGAAACTTTATTGGAATTTGATGATTTCATATAAATTAGTATTTGCGTACATTGTAAAATGGACGAGAGTATATACTGTCAAAATTGTAATTAATTGCGACCAATTTTTAAAAGTGAGAATCTATTTTAGGAAAAATTAAATTTTTAATATTGTATCATATTTACAGGAGGAAAAAAAATGGACCGAGGAAGAGTATCTAAAATTTTTATTTTATTATTACTAGATATAAATTTTAGTTCATATTTTTTCGTAATGGTCTTGTAATATTGTAGAACTGATTTTAAATAAGTAATTGTTAGATAATAAACTAAGTTTTTAGTTAAGTTGTAATTAATCCTAATTTTTGTGATGGAATTTATAATAAACATTTGTAAATTTTGAAAATTATTTTCTATGACGTAACGACAACACCATTTTTATAAAAAATTGACAATGCTTGATTATTTTTTTGTTTTATTTTAATTATTTTATTTACTATTTAATTCAAACAGTTTACGAGAAATAATATAATTTAATTATTAAAATTCTCAATTAACATAATGTAACAAATATGATTTAAAATTTAAAACAACATAGTTTTTATAAAAAGAACAAAAAAACAAAAAAAAAACAAAATTAAATACCTAAACTAATTTTAATCAAAACAAAAAAAAAATAGAGAAAATAAAAAGTTATTAAAATGATTAAAGGTTAATTTTATCACTACAAGTTCGTTAATATTAGTAGCTACTAAAAAACGGAAAAACAAGATTAGTAGTAGTAGGACTATGGGAGAGAATGAAACAAGGTTTTCTTTAAATAAGCCTTGTTCAAACAAAAGTCAACAGTGTTTTGGTATTGATTAACTGCCATTAACATTCAATTAATTGGCTCAAATTTTCCATAATTAGTTCTATGGAAAGGAAGGTTAAAAATATTTTCTATACAAAAACGCGTACTGGTGTTTATGTACGAGTTAATCTGATCTTTTATAATTTTGGAATAAATTGCACCACTGTGTACTACTTGAGATATGAATAATATACGAGATATGATGAATCAGATATGAATCCGCAACAACCTATCTTTATTGCAATCATCCGAAGAAGCTTAATGCGATTTATGTATGGAGGTTGGATTATTGGGTTAGATCAGGGAAGATTAAGTAGAGCATATCGCAAAAAATTTGTTTAATAGATATAATTACATTAATATGAGTGGAAGAGTGAGGTGACCAGACAGGGCTTGCGTACTCAAGTAAGGTGAATAAGTGTAATGAATAAAGATTTAGTAATGTATGGATCATCAAACTCCTTAGACCATCTTTTTATGAAACCTAACATAGAATTTGCCTAGTTAATTATGTTATTAAATTGAAATTTAAATGTGGATACCAAAGTTTTTTAAATTTGAAACTCAGTAGATTAGTTTAGAATCAAAAGTACAATCAGTTATTAATGGAATAAATCTACAAGTATAGTAAATAAAAGCGCATTTATCAATATTAAGGAGGAGATTAATATTGCCCCACCACTTAAAAGACGACGTTAGATCAAGATCATTCTGTAGAATAGTACAATAATTATTATATAAAGATATTTTTTTATAAATTTTTACATCGTCAGCATAATCTGATCACGTTACTATTCTTATAATGAGTTTGTTCATATCTCTAATTGCGATAATGAATAGTAAGGGACCTACCTAGATGGCTGCCTTGTGGTACACCAGAGCTGACACAAAATGATTAAGAATAAGTTGATCTAAACATCACACTATGCGTTCTATTAGATAAAAATGATTTAATCAATATTATAAGGAATTCAGAAAATCCCAGTATTTTAAGTTTTGATAAAATAACTTATGAGGCAGTTAGTCGAATGCCTTACTTAAATCTGTGTAAATGACATCAATCTGAAATTCAGCCTCCATAGAATTCGGGAAGTGTGAGCAAGATTCAACTAAATTCGTAACAGTAGATTTTTTCTTTACAAAACCATGGTGTTTAATGTATGTATAAGTATTTTGTGATAAGAGTAGTTTATACTAATGATACGATAAATATCAGAAATACGATAAGAATTTGGTTAAAATATCGTCGTCTATTTTTGTTTGAATTTGAACTTGCACTTGAAAAATTAATTCGACCGTATATACCTTGTAGGGGGTTCGGTTTAGAGCAAAAATATTTTAGCGGTTGATTCCTTGGAGCATTTTAGGGAACAAATTGTTCTACACGAGGGGTCTATCTTTAAATTTAACCTGGCCTACAGAGGGTTAAAGAAAATCGGATTAGAAAAATTATATTAAAGCAATATCTACTACAGCTCCGAAGAAATTGAAAATAGAGCAACATCATCTGACCACATTTTTTTAAAATTAATTTACCTAGTTAACGGTATGTGTTGGATGAGTATAAGTCTTACCGTTTTTAAATAATAGCTGCACAAACTTAAAAATTTGCTTTTAGCACCTGAAAATTTTGTAAAAAACGTTGATTTTGATTATCTCGAAAAAACTAGCTAATTTTTTATCAGTATTGTCAATCAAAATGCTCACTGATAATTAACAGATAACAATAATCTGGTACTTCTTCTTCTTGAATTAGGCGTCATCAAAATGCTCACTGATGATTAACAGATAACAATAATTGGGTACTTCTTCTTCTTGAATTAGGCATCATCAAAATACTTACTAATGATTAACAGCCCAAAAGAAGAACAGTATTTGGATCTAGTAAGATTTCTTTCCATCTTAAATTAATAAGGGTATGAGGGTGGAAAAGCAGCTGATAAACAATCTTCATTGTTTTTTATTGTATTTACGCGATCATCCACTACAACTCTTTCATGCACAACTTTCATATCAGACTTGCCGTTTTTCAGGTAAAGTCATATAAAATAATAATAATAAAAAGACTTTATTTCATCATCAGAACCAAAAGCTAATTTACATTAAATATTCAAGACTTAACTTAAAAATTTATAAAAAATAAAAAATATTAAATATAGTACAATAAAAATTATAAACTAGTCTAGATGATTAAATGAAAAAGTTAGGTTCAATCTGTTATCCAAAAATAAGTGACAAAAATTTCTGTAACCTTAAAAACTTCATTGACCCAGTAACTTGGGTTACAGTCTCATCAATCTTACTACTTACAAACGAGAGTTCGCTATCAAATATAAAAAGCTCAGTCATTCATCAATGGGCGAACTAACATATGAGCCTAGTGATAGAAATAAAGTACCTGATTTAATAATGATAAAATGATTTATAAGACATACAAGAAAAAAATAACTGATTGTAAATTCATCCAAAGGCAGGTCTTAAATCCATAAATTACATCATAAATATTTGCTTATTATAAATGGTTTTCCAATAGTGATGATACATTTTAAAATGGTTAAACTGGCACCACAGCGTGTTATTTTTTAACATTATTTTATGTGTATTGTTTGCTTCATTATGCCATTTAATCATGGAAAGATACACGATTGAGCGTTTATTTTATGATTTTTCTCTAGAGCAACTTGAAAGCTATGAATATTTTTATCGAAAAATTTTATTCACTGATGAAACTCATTTTTCTCAAATGGTTATGTAAACAAATATAATTGCAGAATTTAAAGTGCTGAAAATCCACACGAAACTGTTTAGGCACCATTAAATCCAGATAAAATCCGCTGTCTAATATGCAATTCATGCTGGTGGAGTGATTAATCCATATTTCTTTGAAGAAAATGGTCGAAGAGTAACAATCACTGGAGAACGATACAGAAAAATGTTAAATGAATTTGTTTTTCCTGCTGTTGATGAGCATGATCTGCGGGATATGTGGTTTCAACAAGACGGTGCCACCAGACACACAGCCTCACCTTAACAATCGATTTATTAAAAACAAAATTTGGTGATAAAGTTATCTCAAGAAATGGTCCAGTTATTTATCTTCGCAGGTCGTGTGATTTAATGTGATCTCTTTCTTTGGGGATATGTTAAGTCACAACTTTATGCTGATAACCCAACAAGAAATGATCAATTAAAAATCAACATTGAACGTGCTATTGATTCAATACAGCCAAAATTATGTGATGGAAAAGTAATGGAAGATTGGGTTGACAGAATGCAGTACGTACGGAGAAGTCGTGGTGGTCATTTGAATGATGTTATTTTCCATTATAAACTCTTTAACAGTTACAAAATTTTTTAACGTTTAAGACAAGAAAACCAATTTCTTTTTTAATAAAATGGCTAATAAAATCAATCAATATATTACAATTAAAATTTAATTTATTTTATTTTTTATTTTACTTAAATATTCATATTTATAATGAAAAAGGAAATAAATAATTTTTGAAAATTTCACAACAACAACAACAACAAAAAAACCAATATTTAATTGAGATTCACGAAGAAATTTCTTTAATAAAGACTTTTTTATGTTATTTTATTTTTATTTTGTTTTATTTAGTTTTTTAAATCCATATTTTTTTTGTCCTTTTATGTAATAAGGAATTTTTTAATCAAGGAAAAGGTAATCAAGGTAATAAATTTTCAAAGGAAGAAGAAATAAAATAAAAGAAAAAAAACAACTTTCCAGATAAAAACAGAATTCTTCATTTTTTTTTTTATTTTTTTTTTGTCTATTATTTTTTTTTTATGTTTTGATTAATTATACTTCATCAGTTCTTTGGAGATTTTCATTTTCACACAGCAACCTATAGAAAAAAGAAAAAAAATATTTCAAATTAAAATAAAAATGAGCAAAAAAAAAAATTGAGAACCTTATAAAAATTCAGAACACCTTTGTCAATTCAATCTGGCTGACTCGACGAACATAATTGTAATTATTCAAAAAGCTCAAAACTTCTTCATTGTAAAAAATAGACTTTGGTTTATTTTTTTTAGTGGTATTTTCTTTTCATATTTCCATATGGAGAGAAAAAGAGAGATAGAGACGAAAAGAAAAAAAAAATGTACAAAGGAAGCGAAAGTAAAAATGTATATATATATATATATATATATATATTTTGTATTTTTTACTTAGCTAATTGTGAAAATATAATCAGAATTAATTTTATTCAAGTTTTCTTGAAATCAAATGACCAACATAAATTTTAAGGTAAATTATATTTTTAAATTATGTTTTTATTTCCAGGATATCTTCTCTTCAGACACAAATATTTTCACTTCATTTAGCTTTTAAAATATCATCTGTCATTTTTTATAAAAGTTTCAATATAAGGCAGATTTAAACCGAAGAACAACAAAAAATCATTAATTTTAAAGCTAACTATTTAAAAGAAAATTAGTAAAATGGAAAACTTAGTATACTTTGCGAAGAAAAGAAAAATAATGAAATTTTATAGTTGGAAGGTTGGAATATTTTTCAAAATAAAAAAAAAAAATGTTGTGTTTTCCAATTCCAATTTTCATACTATTTTAAAAAAATTAATAATAAAATTCCGTCAAGTAATAATAAAATAAATATATCCATTCTTCTAACGGTCTCTAAATTTATTGTGTTCTATCGATATTATTTTTATTACAGGAGTGATGACACTTTTTTGAATACACAATACACAAATCCAATCAAAAAAAAAAAAAAAAAATAAGAAAACTAAAAAGATTTTCTTTTTACAATATAGCTTCTTTATCATGACACCTTAAAATCAAAATGATTGGAATTCAAATAAATCAAAGAAGTTTTCGAAAATGAAAATATAACAACAAAAAAAAAAGTACAATAAAGAAAAAAATAGTTTTCATATTTTTGATTTCTCACAGGAAATTAGTTGCATTTCTATTATTCAGTAATGTTATTAGAATTTTTTATTTATTCATTTGTTTTGCCTTTTTTTTATTTAAACAAATAGGAGACTATAGAACTGCAAAAATGTATTATTATAAAATATAAAATAATAATAAAAAAGAATATTATTTTTCGATATATTACATGGACTCACTTGTTTTGTGCCATCCATCATGGAAATTGATTATTTAAATAATGAAATTTTTAATAAGGTAATTTTACAGGTAAACTAGGTTTTTTAGTATTAGGTTTTCATATTAAAAATCTCTTTAATTTAATTTTATTTCTCTACTTTTGAAATAAGGGAATAACGGAAATAAACTTCTAGCAGTGATTGGGTTCATTGCGGGAAAGGTTTTTTTCTTATTTAATTATCTCAGGAATCCAAATCTGTCATTGGTTTTTTTCCACGATGAGTACTTTTGCTGGAATCATCCGGTACCATATGGTACCATCGTAATGATTTCTTAGAATATGTGAATTGCATGAAAAACACAAATTAACAATAAGCTACTATTTTGGAAAAAATTTATTCAAAAGTTTAAACTATGTTACTAAAAGTAAATTAAAAATATAATTAAGTAGCCCGCTGGTGAATACAAACAGCAATTCAACCTTATAGCCGAAACGCAAAGGTTTGCCCTCTATGAATTGTGTTTTTTTTTTTTTTTTTTTATTATTTACTTTTATTTTTTATTTGTTTTTTCTTATTTTGATTTACAATTATGAAACAAAAGCTTACAAAGCTAATAAAATACAAAACTATTTTTTGTTAATTATTAATTGTGATATAATTTTACTGACTATTTTTATTTTGGAAAATTAGAAAACATAAAATTTGTTTCAATTTTATTTTTATACATAAAACTTATACTAACCTTAAAATTATACACTATAACTAAACTAAATCTAACCCTACTTAACTTAATATATACTTTACTCTATGATTAGTTTTTTTCTTAAACCTATTATTATATCTTTTAATAAATGTTCAACCACCAATAATTCTTTGATATTCGCTTATCCTTTTCAGGAATAAACGTATCGTATTTCAATAAATTCGTTTCTATGTTGTTTGGGTTATACTCTATGCACTTGCATGTGGCCCGTCTATATTTTAGTGATATAATAGGGGGACATGCTCGTAATTTTGAATATAACCATTAGAATCTAGGAATGAAATGTTCGGGCGCACCCGTTTTTAAACTTTTATTAATATACTCGTCGTTATGGTAGTATATTCTGGATATTAATCCGTTTTCAACCGTGTTGATAGATCTGTTAAAGTTATCACGAATTAATTTTATATTAGCTGTACGGTACAAACATTTATTAGAGTAAAAATGTTTGTAGTTAATTTCTGGCTTTCTATGTAGATTAACACAAGTTCTTATGAATTTTCGTTCAAATTTCTTGATATTTTCCATTTGACTTGCACTAATGTGAACCATATTGGCCCGGCGTGCGAAATGGTTGGTCTAATTAAACCCTCATAGGCTAATATTTTTACCCTATTTTTAATATGCTTGTTATAGAACAATTTTTGGCACGCCATAAATGCTTTGGCTCCTTTGAATATTACCTGATTGATATGTTGTATAAAATTAAGGTTTTGATGTAAATGTACACCTAGATACTTAACTACACTTTTTTTCTTAATATTATAATTAATTGGGCCTGTTATTGAAAAATCTTTCCAATTTTTTTTAATATTGTAATTCGTTTTATCAACTGTATTCCTAGATAATATTGCTTCACATTTATCTATGTTCAATTTAAGTAATCAAACTTTGCAAAATTCAACAGTAAGATTAAATTGTTTTTGAACATTTGTTTTTACTTCTTTTATGTTACCTTCTGCAGAATAAACTATGAGGTCATCTGCGAAAGCTATTGTGTAGTTGTGATCTCTAAAACTATTCAGCAATTCTAAAAGTTCTATTGTGTAAATAGAAAATAGTATTGGTGAATTCACTGTGCCCTGTTGTAGACCATTTTTAATATCATAGATTTTTCCGTCTCCTGATGTTATTACGAACTTATTTTCGAATATCTTATTAATTATTATCCTGATTAGGTTTTCTGGCTCTATGAATTGTTAGAAATCATAAGACAAATGTTCTTCACAATCAAAATTTTGTTGGAAATTTTGCTTAAATTTGTCACTTAAGGAACGTAATTTCCACATTTTGTCGTTTGAATTGATAGCAGGTTGTTTGAGCAAATTGAATACAATGCGCAATCTCACGATAACGATCTCGATACATAGTTTTTGCAATCATTTCATTATGCATATCTATATCACGACTCCAATATGAATGTTTATTTGGTATATTATTGTACCCGGAAATAATCATAAAACCAATAAAAACTTTTCATTCTGTTTTTGTTACATTAGGGTTTTTTTGTGTTGTTAAAACACCATAATTATTGGTTTCGTTGCAAATCATTTGTAATAATTCATCATCAAAGAATCTTTCAAGTAGTTCGTACGGTTCTGCCGAACAATCTAAATAAGTTGGATCTGAAAATAATGATTTTGAGCTATAGAATTTAACTCTCGACCATTCAAATTTGGTACAGATGATGGAACATTAATATCAGGTCCGTTGTAAGAGCAAGATTCTATTTCTATGACTTGACCGATTTCAGGGAAATTTTCAATTTCCAGATCATCTATTTCAGTATCGTTAATTCTTCCAGCTTTGATTATGATGCAAGTCTATAATTTTACCGCCTTCGTTGTCATCGTAATCGTCTTCAGCTGAATGATATGCTGTGTCTGGTGGTTGTAGATAAATTCCAATTGGCTCTCCTAATTCATCTTCTTCATCGATTAATGATTCCAAATAATCAGCCACTTTATGGAGTTTCATACTACAAATTTGTGTAAAACAAAAAGTATTCACAAAAAAACAAAAAATATTTTATGGATTGACATAAAAATGCGCATAATGAACCATTCATATGTTTGTATCGTATCAACGCTACCGTACTATATGGGACCACATTTTTAAATATATTGATATTAATTGCAATCATTTGATTAACGGAGTATATTAAAATATAGAATAAAGTGTGTACTTTTAATATACTTCTTATTTAATTATAATTTTTTAAAAGAGATATGCTAATAATATCGTATTTAGTATTTTTTTAACACATTAAAAAACATTAGTTTTTAACTTGATACCACTAAAGCAGGTAAAAAGCTACTGACTAATTACACACATTAAATTGAAGAAAAAGTATTCCAAAAATAAATTCTTAACGGTACTTTTAATTCGCTCTGAGAATCATGAGAAATTATATTTTTGAAAGAGGCTATACAGCTGGTACCATATGACACCATTGCATAGAATGGGTTGTTAAAATGGTTTAGAGGACTTTCAAATTTAAAAGACAGTAGCATTTGACTTAAAGAGATTAGGGAACAATTTGAACTTAAGGAAAATCCAATCGTACAGAAGAGCAACTGGGGCTACTAATATTAGTGGCTCAGGCTCTCTTTTATACGTGTATATCGATCTCGATAGCGCTAAAGCTATAAAAGATCGCAACGCCAAACTAAGTTTCAAATTTGGTCAGATAAACGTAAAGTTTATCAAGGCTAAAGGAGAAAACTAAACTGGCCAATAGATTCATATCCCGAGCTATAGCCAGTCTAGTAGTTAAGCAAATTAATTTGCAACATAATATAAGCGGGTGATATACTCTTATGGCCTCACTAACTAAAACGTTGTAAACAAAAGTAAGAACTTATTCAAGAACCGTACATTATCAAGAGCAGAGTGGCCGGTCTTTCACTGAAAGGCTGGAACACTCTGTGCAATGCGGGTCCTGGAAAAGTTCGAGCATGCATAGTCGCGCATTCAAGCGTTGACGCGCAGCTCCTAATACAACTGTCATCAGAAGATCTTGCTACCTCCCTTACGACTCTACAGAACCCCCTCCAACAAATGAGCTCGCGCAAGTGGTCAACTATGCCAAAAAACAACAATTTTGACATAGTAATTATTGGCTGCGATGCAAATGCTCATCATGAAAACTGGGCAAGTACCAATTCAAATACTAGAGGCGAGGCGCTCCTAGAGTACCTTGCTACTACTGACTTGGAAATCCTAACCACTGGAGGGATACATACATTTGTAAACTCCAGGCGACAAGAAACCATAGACATAACTCTATGCTCTAGATCTCTTCTTTCAGAGATCAAAGACTGGAAAGTGTCTATGGAACCCTCTATGAGCGATCATAGATACATTAATTTCTCCTTAAAGGCTGATCCTGATAAGATCTTGGTCTTTAGAGATATTAAAAGAACCAACTGGCAAGAATTTCAAGATCTGGTGGCTACGGATGCGGGTTCGATCAGGATCCCGAAGGTCTCTACAATAGACAAATCAGTTGAAAAACTGACAAATCTGTTAACGGAGGCTTTCGAAGCATCTTGTCCGGTCACCAGAAAACCGAAAGACACAAAAACTGCTTGGTGGAACAAAGATCTGGAGCAGCTAAAAAGGAAGGCCAAAAAACTTCTGAATAGAGCCTTAAAAACTCATGAAGAAGATGATTGGAAATTCTATAGTGAATCTAGAAGAGAATACAAAGGACTGATTCGGAAATCAAAGAAACAGTCCTTTCAAAAGTTCTGTGAAGGAATCGAAGATATTGCAGATGGAGCGGCTTTGCTTAAGGCCCTGAAAAGGGATCCAGTAGCAAAGTTACACAATCTGCAAACATCAGAAGAATCCTACACAGCACCGAAAGAAGAAACATATAGAGTCCTCTTTCGAACACACTTTCTGGGGAGTAGACTCGAAGATTTGCCTCTAGAAGATACTATCCAGGAAGTTACCATACCAAACCGTTCGGATTGGTCTATGGCAAGAAAGATAGTATGGCCTGAGGTCTTGGACTGGGCTATCAACTCTTTCGAACCATACAAAGCTCCTGGGCCGGATGGAATTTGGCATATTATGCTTCCAAAATGCAGGAACAGCATAAGCAAATGGCTCTCAAGAATCTTCACAGCCTGCATAGCCTTTGGATATATTCCAAAAGTATGGAGATCAGTGAGGGTCGCTTTCATCCCTAAACCAGGGAAAACAAACTATGCACTCCCTACTAGCTTCAGACCTATCAGTCTCTCTTCGTGTTTGTTAAAATGCCTAGAGAAACTGGTAGACAGGTATATTAGGAATGTATGTTTGATCAGGGTACCCCTGAACCGTAAACGACATGCCTATCAGGCAGGTAAGTCTACTGACTCAGTTCTTCAAGAAGTGGTCTCCCATATAGAGGAGGACTATCGTGAAGAAAGAGATAACACTCGGTGCATTCTTGCACATTGAAGGGGCCTTTGACAAGGCAACTTTTAAGTCAATTCTAAACGGAGCAAGAAAGCACGGAGTAAACAACACAATACTGAGATGAATAGAAAAGATGTTGGAGCAACGTCGTCTGTTCATTCAGGTAGATGAAACTACTTAAGTTCAGGTGAAGGCGGTTAGAGGATGCCCACAAGGAGGTGTTCTATCGCCTTTACTATGGAACATGTTGGTAGACGAACTCCTAAGTATCCTGAACGAGGAAGGATTCAACACACACGGCTTTGCCGATGATGTTAGTATTCTTCTAAGAGGAGGTTATATGAGGCGTTTATGCACACAAATGCAAAATGCCATTGACTTAACCACCGAATGGTGTCAGGCGAATGGATTAACCATTAATCCTAGCAAGACACATTTAGTGGCCTTTACCAATAGAAGGCGACTGAATAAGTATGTTCTTCCCTCCATTGAAGCAAATAACCTAGAACTTCGAGATGAAGTAAAATATCTAGGGATCATACTTGATAAGAGGCTCAATTGGGCAAAACATATCGAGACGAAATGTGCTAATGGCGTGAAAGTCCTATGGAAGTGCAGAAGGGCCTTTGGCAACAATTGGGGCCTAACACCGAAAATAGCCTTAAGACTATACAAAGTGTGTATCAGGCTCATTGTTAGCTATGGGTCCATTGCATGGGTTCCGAGAACACTCACAGCAAATGCCATAAAAAAACTAGAAGCAGTACAAAAACTTGCGTGTCTCTGTGCAACAAATGCTTTTAGAACCACACCTACAGCGGCTATGCAAATACTTCTTGGGCTTCCGCCCTTACATCTTTATGTAAGAATGGAGGCCCTCAAAGTTGCAAGAAGGTTGCAAACTCTAGGGAATACTAGAGGATGTAGGCACAAACATCAGAGGCTATGGAAGGACTTAGAAGAGGAGCAAAAAGAGTTCTTCATGCCAACAGATGACATCACTACATACGTATCTTTGAAGAAGAGATATGAAGTAGAAATCCCGACAAGAGAGACCTGGCGTGGTTCAGAAGAGCAGGCCAGGTCCTCAAATACCTCGGACATTTTCACTGACGGATCCCTTACGGCTCTAGACGCGGGAGCTGGAGTGTTCCTTGAAAAAGAGCAACTTGAACTCCAGTTTCCTCTTGGCAAACACTGCACAGTCTTCCAGGCTGAAGTCTTTGCCATAAACGCAGCAGTGAATATAATAAAAGAGCAAAGATGGTCTTAACAAAGTCATTAGAATCTTTAGTGACAGTCAGGCTGCCTTAAAAGCTCTTGAAAGTAACCTCATCAAATCTAGATTGGTGGGAGAATGTTCGGAAGCCCTAAACCTCATAGGGCTCCGAAACAAGGTACAACTGATCTGGATACCGGGTCATAGTGGCTTGACTGGAAATGAGAAGGCTGGCGAACTAGCCAGATCATCGGCGGGAAACATTTATGGCCCGGAACCAGCAGTTGGTATATTTATTGGTAATATTAAACTATCAATAGAAAACACCCTGAAAAGAGAAGCAAATATTCTGTGGGAGCGTATGGAAGGCCACAGGGTCTCCAAAATATATGCACCAAAATAACCAACTTCCTGCTAACTCTCAATAGAGGAGACTGTAGGAAGATGGTGGGCATACTTACTGGTCATAACCACATGAATAAACACATGTGTAGACTAGCACTAAGTGACGACCCAACCTGTAGACACTGTCTGGAAGAGGAAGAAACCTCCACACACGTTGTAGGAGAGTGCTTAGCTCTTTCAAGGCTGAGACTCAGGCTGCTGGAAACGCACTACATAACCTCAGAAAACTTCTGCAGGATAAATCCCCCAAACCTATTGGCCTTTATCAAAAGGGTCAACTAAGTTGAGGGGTCGAGGACGGCATAAAGGGCTAAAAAGCCTACATGCCGGCTCTGACAAATTAGGGCCACCTCCATAGAAGGAAAAAAAAAAAAATCAACCTGTACAAAAAAGGAACATGTAAATAACACCCTCCAGTCTACAACCTCCACTAAAACTTCACTAAAACTCTCTGGAATAATTTTGCTAAATTAGGAATAGGAAAAATAAAATAGATGATTTGCTCGATTTTGATGTCAATGAACTCAACGATATATGTTTAACTCTTCACTATAAAATTTCTCTAATAAACATTTCTTTGCATTCAAAAATATCACGTTGGATAAAGTCCATTGGAATCTATGGATTATTTTGACGAATTATGTAACTAATAATATAATAATATGGAATAGATTCCGTTAGGAGCTTTATAACCCGATTTGAACTAAGAAAATAAGTAAATAAAAATAAATAAAACTAAGAGAACGTTATTCGTAGCTATCAATAGTGTACAAGATCCTTCTATACAAGGCTGTGTTGAAACCGATTTAGTATTATTATGTAGAACAATGGAGTACCATAGGTAACGCCAACATTGAAATATAATGGAAAGTTCTGCGATCAATAATAAATGCACCATGGTTTATCAGAAATGAAGAAATTAGAAAAAACTTAATACTAAAATCGATTAAATAAGACATAGCCACATTAAGAAGTTCAAAATACTCTGCCTGACTGGAAATACATCCAAAAGGTCTCACAGCTACAGTATACAAGCCAATATGTGCGAAGACGGAAGATTTATGAATAGTCTAATGACAAATTTAACTAGCTTAATCAGGGATATTTAACTTCATACATGATTCAATGGACGTACTCACTTACCACATGTAAAAAAATAGATCCAACACAAATCTATAAATTTCTATTCATCTAATAGTGACATTATTGTTAGATATTGTAAAGTTAAAAAAATAAACTTAAAAAAATATATATGTATACATATTTTAAAATTTTAAAGGAAGACTAGTCAAGTTTGTGGGAGACCAATACGAATATCGTACTTGAACAATTATTTTCTTTCACTAATTATAAATTACAAAGTTTTATTTCAAATTTAAACGGGTGGTTCATAAATTTTTGTTCAAGTTCATTAATAGATCTTCTAATTTTAAGTATATTGGCATTCTTGGTTAAAAATTATATTTTTGGCATTTATATTGTACTTCCACGCATCGATTAAAATATGTATGTACATGAGCTTCTTTCATTCTTAAATTGTTTACTTAAAGAAAAACATTCTAAAAATTATTATTTAAAATTTGTTTTTAATTAAGGTGCATCAATAATCATTCAATCATTAATGTCAAAGGAATCATTCAATAATTGATGTCAAATATTTAACTAAACTTCAGACCAGGGGCTTGAACGTGAAACAAATAAATAAAATTTGCTCCGGTAATGGAATCGTAGACCTATAGAATATTATTGAATTATAATTTAACATTTTCAAGATCTATCTCACTATAGAATCTCAATAAAAACATTCAACCGCTGGCATGATCAACACAAAAGTTCTAAATAAAACATTTTAATTTATTCAAAAAAACTAAATTTTGTATTGAGGACATGGAAGATTTTATCTGCCGAAAATATAAAATTACAAGTACAAAATTGTATTAATGTAAATATTTTCCTTTTTTTTCTATGATTTGTTTTTTCTAATATAAAATTAAATTTTCTTTTCCACTTTCTTCTCAAACTATATTGTACATTAATCAGAGCCCAAAATAATAAGGTATTCGTGGAGAGTTTCCCGTATTTTTTTATTTTTTTTATTTTTTGTTTTTCTATTCTTAATTTTATTTTTCAACTGAATCATGATCAATATAATTTAAGTACCTACCTATCGACCTACCTATTCTAAATAGGTTCTATTCATGTTAAGTTTACAGATGGTATGATTAGAAATTCAAGAAGAGTAGGCGAAATTAGTGTTTAGATTTACTTAATTTGGAATTCAAAACTTGAATATTATGAAAAGTGTAAAAAAAGGACCTTCTCATTTAAAGCAAAAAAAAAATAAAATAAAATAAATAAATAAAATAGTTAGTAAAATTTTTGTGAACCTTTTTCTTATTTTCTTATTTCTTTATATATTATTTTACTGATGAATTGGTTAGTATAGGTACCTTTTATAAGAAAAAATTTTGATTTCAAAGTAATGAAATTTCTTTTTTTTTTTACATTAAAAAAATAAATAACAAAAGGACGAATATCCTGGTTGAATGATTTTCTTATTTTCTTTTTCTTGATTTTGAAATAAAATTTCTGACATAGACATTTTGTATTTTGTACACTGTATTTGTTTTATAAGGGTAAATTAGTTTAATCAAAATCAGCATGACCTCGGCCGATAATGAAGGCCATACAATAATATTCAATAAAGGATAAACAAAAAAAAAACATAATTTTTTTTCTTTTTATGTACTGTAAGAATGCTGATTCTGTTAATATATGTAAATTTAAATTGAAAATTGTTGAAAAGGTAATGAAGTGGAAATTTTGTAGTTCTTTTTTTTGCTTTTATGAAGTTATTGAAAAAAATAAAGGATTTTTTAATCCTCTCTTATAAAGTGATTACAAGATTTTTGAAGTGAGCAATGTTTTTTTTTTATTTGATTTTTTTTACGTTTTCCACTTACCTAACCTAAATTGGATGGTGTTGAAAAAATTGGTTTAACTTTGTATTTTGATACGTAAAAGTAAGTTTAAGTTAATTTTAGTAACATTTTGTGAGTATAGTTATTTAAAGAGTAATGCACCGGAAGTCGAATTTGCAGTCGAAATAGTTAAATAATGAAAGTTTGTAGTAAGAAGTTACCCAATTTGCTATCTCAAGAATTAAGGTTAGTATATAATATTGTACCAGTTTCGTTAAGGCTTTTGCATTTATTAAATATTTAGTCGCAAGAAGAAGAATACAAAGAAATTCAATATTTTTATCACCTATACAAATTATACCTTGTTAAATAGTTTTAATACAAAAAACGGACAGGACATTATCAAATATGCACATTAACCCTAAAAAAAATGTTCTGTATTGTTATAATCATGAATCACCATTTCTTATCTAATTCTCATTATGGTTTTTGGAATGATTCTAATACTATGCACTGAATTCTTACTGTTATGAATTTTTATTTACTTTTTTATCCTTAATTCAAACATAAAACAATATATCATTACAAAATTTAGAAAAAACAATTTAAGTTATATATAATTACTAGGGGCCCCTGTTTAGTAATTATATTTCAAGTTGAAGTCAAATTTAAAGTTTTTAAAAAAACAGTAATTTACGTACTGACATAGACTTCGCACGATATAGCAGAAACCACTCGTGTTTAATAAAAAGTTTTGTGGTTAGTAAGTTTTATTATTATTATTTCTTTATTATGCCTTAATTAAATTATACAGTTGAATTATTCAATTACCTTATTAAGAGCTTATACTAATGTATTTACACCTATGACAATAATTATGAACTATTCTATTTATAATATATTTTTATAATATATTTTTTTTTAAGGGAAAATGGCAAGCAAAACCTTTTTGATCAATTTTTTTTTTTAACCTAAAACTTAAAAACTAACTTAAACATAAAAATTTATTACTAAAAGCTTAATCTACAATCGCTCTTACTAGCGGATTTTCTGAATTTAGACAACTTTCTAGAAAGGCAGAGAATATCTTGTCTATTTGTTCGAAAACAGTGTTAACATTTGCTATGTTATGCAATCGGTTGGTAGAAAAGTAAAAAGGTTTACCCAAGATTAATTTTAAAATCGCATTTTGCTTTCTTTGTAGCAGATTTAAGTTTGTTTTAGCAGCATTTTTCCATACGGGAAAACCGTACAAAAGAATGCTGCGAAAGATTGCTTTAAATATTAATAGTTTGTTTTCTACCGTCAAGCTGGATTTTTTATTAATAATTGGGTATAACATTTTTACGTATAAATCGATTTTACTAACGGTTTTAGTTATATGTGTTTTGAAAAGCAATTTTTTGTCCAAATGTATACCGAGATATTTAATATCCTCTCTTTCCCATATTATTTCGGTATTATTTAATAATAAGTTTCTGTTAGGCAAGAAACAAGATTTCCTTCTTTTTGTGAAGAAAATCGATTTCGTTTTTTCGCCATTGATTTTGATTTTCCATTTGTAATAAAATTCTTAAATTATTTTGAAACCATTTTCAAGATTATTTATTATTTCGTTTGAACATTTGGAAGATGATAATAAGGCGGTATTATCCGCATATAAACTTGTACAGCAATTTTGAGGGCTCGGTAAATCTGCTATGAAAAGGTTATATAAAATGGGAGAAAGTGATGAACCTTGTGGTACTCCTGCTGTGATATTTATTTTGTTTGACTGTGTCAGTCCGATTTTAACTGAAAAAAAACGATCGTGAAGAAAACTTTGAATTAGCATGACATAGACTTCGCACAACTGACATAGACTTCGCACGATATAGCAGAAACCACTCGTGTTTAATAAAAAGTTTTGTGGTTAGTAAGTTTTATTTACGACACATAAATACACGTCCCTCATATACTGCTTCGTTTCCGATATATTCCCTATAGTAAGAAGCATTTAGTGATAAAATTACTAAAAATAAAAAGTTTTGTTATTAAAGAGGTACGTATATATACACCTACATAATACATAATTTTAATAAAAACTATATTATTACTACAAATAACAAAAATTTAGAAACACTTACTTAAAAAGATAAAAATGAAGAATTCAAGTGATTTGTTTTTTTGTTGTTTTTATATTTTTTATTTGAGATGAATTTGTTTCTTTGTTTTTTTTTGTCATATGTACATAGATTCATTCGCAAGTACATAATATAAAATATAATAACTGATTTGTTTGCTTTTGTTTATTATTTTCATAAGATCTCACTTTTGCATAATATATTTGCTGAATAATAAAATCATATGAGTACAAAATGTTCAACTGTGTGCGCATTTTTGTTTTATATACAATCTTATATATTATATATATTAGAAATTCATTAAGGAGTAGGAGAATCGAAATAAAATAAAAAGGTGTCTACTGCGCAGGACCTTAAATGTTTGTCAATTATAATTATAGATATTATTAAAAATACATTGTAGTATATGTTATATATCACATTATATTATTACTAGTGAATACCCTGTGCAATTACACAGAAGTAGTTCTTTCAGACACGATTTTATATAAAAAAAAATATTTGTTTTGGTATAAATAATTGTTATTGTTTTCTGAATCGCTTGATTCTTGAATATACATATATACTTTATAATGAATTCAAAGCATAATACTCTTATACTTTATAACGAAATAAATACCAATTTCATTATAAGTTAACACAATAAAATCACATTACTCTCAACGTAGTAGATTGATAAATTAGTGTTTTCACATAAGATATTTAAGTTGGTAGTTAGGATTTTATTGTAAAATATATTCTGAAGCGTATTTAAACAATCAATTAACTAGATTTGAGTCTTTATATAATCAAAAAATATTTGTCAATATTAAAGACAGCCATTCACTTAGACGGACTAAAATAGTGTATTGGTTATGTTATCCACTATGTTATGTAATAGTAAAAGGATAATTTCGAGTTCGAGTCCCGCTTATGTCATGAATGTATGTACATGTATGTGAATGTTATCAAGGCAAAGTTTTATTTTATAATGGATGTAGTTTTCCACAATTAAATTGGCTGCAATACCAAAAATTTGTAGATACCAAGCCGTTGAAGCAATTAGCGTGTTAATCGTTCAGTCTCGAAATTATAAAAATAAGCAATCTGATAATTTTAATGTGCTTGTAAGCTACTATAATATTTTATTTATCCCATATTTTTTTACCTCTTTAGTTAGCAAATTTATTTGCACTTTTGTATATTATATACTACCTATGTTTCACAACCCCATGATTGAATGCCGTAAAATATGCAATTGTATTTTAATTATTACTTTTAGTTTGTTAGTATTTAATTTTAAATGTTTCCAGTATTCGCCACCGTTTTGTATATAGCTTATTTTTAAATGTTTTAAGTATTTACCACCGCATTTTGAATATTAATAAATTTTAATATTTTTGTGTTGTAATTTACTATTCTATTACTATTGCTTTTTTACTCACCACGTCGTTCATCTTGTGTATTAAATATAAGATAAGATGGTAGATGTAAATATAATTTTGTTTTTCAATTTTATTTTATTTAGGAAAAACCAATAAAATTTTGTTAACTTATTAACAACCATAAACATTCTATTAACTAGTTCATATTTCCCTTCATAGTTAGTTGGGTGAAATACTAAGTAGAAATTTTCGAATCGGAAACGAATACTTGTAGTTAAATGGGTGTCGATCAGCTGATTAATAGTACGTGAATCCATTTCCCCATTTAGAATTAGCATTAAAAGTGCAATATCAGAAACAGGTCTTCAAATTCCAACGTTTTGAACCATATAGTAGCTTGAACCGGTCTGTATAAGGAGTGAGTATGAAAGTGTTAGACCGGTTAGACTACGGAGAGAAAAACTAAATTTTTTTTTTGAATTGCTATCGATATTATTACAAATTACATATTCCAGATTTGGGCGGATAAGGCAGGTATATAAGGCTTTAGTAATATACGGATCATCAAACTCTTTGAACCATCTTTTTATGAAACCTAGTAAAGAATTAAGTTTGATGCTGATAACATTTTAATGGTGTTTAAATGAAAGTTTTTCATCAAAAGATTCCCCTTTAAAGTCATTTAAGAGAGCCACTTGTTTTATATCCTTAATTTCCAAATATAGTTACTAGTGTATTTACTAAGTATAGAAGAACGCCGGGTAAAGCTAATCTGTGCTAAACTTTTAGATATTGAAACTATTAAAAACAATATATAATACATAGTGATGTAAATCCTAAGAGAAACTTATAGTAGTAACGTGCCATTAAGCTGTGTAAACTACTCATGAGTACATTGTAAAAGGAACGCTCATTTTATGCTCATGAACTAAATATAACTCAAAAACATTAATGTCAGTTTGTTTTGTTTTGGAAATTTATTTATCAAATATAATTTATCAAAAAATTTTCTTCCTCTCTTGGTGTTGCATTGTTTTATTCAACAAATTTAGTTTTATATGTTTTATATGTTATATGTTAAATAAAATGGTTCCTCTTATCATATTCAAATTATTTTGTTTGTTGAAAAATATTCCAATTTAAATTTTGGTTTATTTATTTTTGTGTAGCCTAGAAGCAAACCGGGGTCTTTTCCATTTTGATGAGTTTTGCATAAATTGAAAAAAAATTCTGATTTTTGAACTACTGTAATTTTTTATATAATTCTTTCTGAAAATTATCAATAATAATGATCTTAATTGCATTCTAATAAAAAATTCAGGATAAAATAGTTATTCCAGGAGTTATTTAATTAATAAATATGGAATAGAAAAATGTTTTGCTACGAAGGTGTGGAATAGGGTTGTTTTGAAAATTAGAAGATAGGAATAGGCGACTTTTGATACTTTAAATATGTGTAACAATTCCTGATTCATTTCGAACGTGCTTCGGATTTCGACAAGAATTTCGACAATGCGCTGTCATCTAATTTCCTTAATCTACTGTTGGAGCATTTAGTGCGACGTTTCGATGTAAACACACAGTGCACTATATTTTACAAAACAGTGCAGCTCCTGGATTTCGCTGATGACATCGATCAGTCATCGAATCCTTTACACAGATTCAAAACGAAGCAGGTAAAGCGGGTCTTCTTATAAATGAGAACAAAACAAGATATATGCTGTCGACAAATAAAATATCCTCACAGAACCATATAGTACACAACATCACTTTCGGTTCATAAAATTTTGAGGTAGTTCAGGACTTTATATACCTTGGAGCCAACATCAAGTCCACCAATAACTTCAATGTTGAAATAAGGCGAAAAATTACCCTTGCAAACCGTTGATTTCTACATCGGTTTGTCCAAACAACTGGGTTGAAGTTTCTATCCCAAAATACCAAGGTACAATCATACAAAACGCTCATCCTTCCGCTGCTGCTATATGGTTCTGAATCGTGGACATTACCAAAACCAAGCGAACATGCACTTGATCATTCTTGAGAGAGAAAATCCTTTTTCGGATTTATGATCCTGTGTCTGACGTTTGGAGAAGAAGCTATAATACCGGACTGTACCAGCTGTTCAAGAACATGAACCGAGCCAAAAAAAAAAGTCAGAATATGACGTCTTCATTCGCTAAGCCATGTAGATAGTATGAATGAAAATGCTTCAACTAGGAAACTCTTTGAATCCAAACTCCGAGGAAAGCGTCGTCGAAGGAGGCCTCCCCTTTCTTTGGAGCGATGAAGTATCGGCAGATATGAAAAAACTTCAAATCACCAATTGGAGAGATTCCGCTCGTGGCCGAAGTTAGTGGCGGACAATTTTGCGTCAGACTCAGGACCTTCAAGGTCTGTAGCACCAAACAAGTAAGTAAGTAATATTTCACTGCGATTTAATTATGACATTTGTTTAATTTCGCGCCAAAATAGGAATAGACTCTTTTTGTTACTTTTTTTATTACTTTTTATTTTCTAGAATCGAATTGCTAAGGAATAGGCATATTTTGACAAAAAGTATGGAATAGACACATTTTGCTACACTCATAAGCATGGAATAGAAACATTTTGCGCCTAAGTATGAATTTTGATCTCGTTTATATGTGGGAATTAAAATGAATTGTTGAAATATTAGGAAGTAAACCAATTTTAATTTAGAATATAAACAAAACCTCATCATTAGATTTTTTTTTTAAAAGTGGAAAAGACCTCGGTTTGCTTCTAAGCTACAGTTTTGTTTATTTAAATGTCAATATCAAACTTCAAATTGTGTATATAAATATGGTATAAAATAATTATTCAGCACAAAAACATTTTATTCAGCACCTAGCGGAAAGTAGATCGTTACTAACCAACACAATAACAAGAGGTAGTGTAGCTGTGTTCAAAAATGTGTAAAAATGGTTAGTTTACACAGTATAATGGAACGTTATATAAAATATCCTGCATTTTTTTTCATCCAAACTTTAGTTAGCGCAATCATATCGACAATAATATATTTCAAAATTTTATCGAGTATCGAAATTTCATTTCAAATACGAACTTTCTTGGCAGCTTATGTTTAGTTGTTAATAGTAAAATTTGCCTATTCAAAAATACTTTAGATTACAAATCAATAAAAAAATTAGATAAACTGTTACAATATAAAACAAAAACTTCATTAACCCTTTACTTTTACGTTTAATCGTTTTGAGTTATATTGTAATGGTCTTAATTTTATTTTTCAAATTTATGTTTCTTATTTTATATAAATCTTATTCAAATTTTTTTTATATAATTTTTACGAAATATATTATTAAAATAATTTTCTGCTCGGGCGCTGCTGCTTTGACGCTTTGCGGCGTGCTACCGTATCGTGTTGTGATCGGTAAAAATGTTGTAGGTATGATCGGATGTTTTTACCGTTCAGAACATGGTAGGGTAGAGCAAAAAGTACAGTCGACGTTTTGGTGGTTGGCATGGCTTTTTTTGGTTAGAAAAAAAAGTAAAAGTAGTAGGTAACTGGCTGAGACATGAACAGCATATCTTCAGCGGGGATCACAAATGGTGCAGTGCGGTAAAATTTTAACCTCCCTCGACTGAAGCACACCCGTTCCAGGCATTCCGCGCGAGGGTTTTCTACCTCTCGAAAACCCTACCCCAGTTTCATTACAATATGGGTTAAAATACGTAGGTCTTTTTGGTATCCTTTCTTCATAGTACATGAACTTAGCGAGTTTTTGACAATTTAATTTATATTTGTTTTTTGTGTCTTATAAAGAGTTTATGGTACCGTTTATACCGCTTTTTACTGTCAGACAGTCTTATATTTGTTGAAAATACTTAACGTTCCTAATAGTGTCAATGAAGTTTATGAAATAAAATAAATACAACAACTTGGAAATTTTATGATCAGAATATAATATTAATATTTTTTTTCTGAGAAATAGAAGGGCTAAGATTTAGAAATATAAAATCATAATAATTATATGCAGTCATAAAGTAAACAACAGCCTAACATATAATATATTGTACCAGTTTGCAACAGAAGTTTAGTGATTTTTTCAGTACATTTACAATAACAATACATTTTAATATTATGGCTATACAACCCTACTTGACTTTAAATCTTGATTTTTTAAATTTTTCCAAAATTTAATTTTTGGTTTAAGATTTACTTAATTTATAACTCAAATGTTGTCAACCATGTTGAAATTAAAATAATAAGTAAGAAAATCTCATTTCAGTAAGTTTTTCTTAATGTAAAACCAAAATTTTGTAATAATATTAATTAACGATAACAGCTTCTAATTTGTTTGATTATTTTTAAATCGCCTATTTTCAGAATTCTACAACCATAATAATATAAATTTTATATTTTTTAACATTAAAATTAAATCATTATACAGAATTTGCTTAAATTATTATTAAAAAGCACTTCGATTTTAATAGCTACATTATGCCATAAGCTTTAATTTAAAACTAATTATATTTTAATATACTTAGCTGATTTTATTATTGCATTCCTATATACCTGGATCTACCTATATTATATAGCTGTACCTACAATTTCTTGAATTACATTTTGTTATTATTATTTTTACTTCTTTATTCTTAAAAAAAAAAAAACAAAAAAAAAATTAAATAATTTTCCACTTAACTCAACGTTCCTACCTACCTTTTTATATTCAACAATCATCACCATATTAAGTGTATTTTCATCTTTAAGAAAATATAATTTTATTTATTTGCTTTTAAGTTTTTCACGAAAATCAAAATAAAAAATAAAACATAAGAAGAAAACCATACTGAAAATGCGTAAAATTAAGTTAACTAGAAAGAAAGAAAATAAAAAATAATACAAAAAAACAAAACAAAAAAATAAAAAGTCCTTTAAGAAGAAAATTATAGAAAAAAAAACCTTAGTAACACAATTCTCTTTTTAACTGAATAAAAACCACATTATAAAATCGTATAAGAAAATGTTAAAACCACTTAATAGAAAAAAAGTAAAGTTTTAGAGCCGCTTATGACTGTGTACTTTACTTTTAGAACAAAAAATAAATAAAAATAAAATACGACAAAAATAAAAAAAAAATAGAAGAGACAAAATTAGTCTCATTCCAATGGAATTGAATCTTTCTTCATCTAACAGAATCGCGTATTAAATATAAATATCTGAAAGATAAACATAGGGAAATTATTTCAGCACATTTTATAAAGAAAACTTAAAATAAAAATAAATAAAAATAATAACAACAAACACAAGGAAGTAGAATGTATAATAAAAATCGAAATGTCTATTATAGTGTAGCTATACTTTTTTTATAATAATATAATTCTTTATTTTTTATAATAATAAAACTGACCTAGTTAGTATTAAGATATTTTTCTGAGAACTTTTTAAAGGCTTTGTTTTATATTTTCGGGGTTGTTTTGACAAATTTTAACAATACCAAAGTTAATCTAGATTCATCGAATAATACAGTTTTTATTTGTAAATAAATTAAAGAAACGGTCAAGAATATAATATTGAGCACCAACATAGTAAATTCGTTTTCTTATATCGAAATAAATTAGCACAGACAAAATAAGCAACCAAATGATTGCGATATCAAACATCGATAGATCCACTGCCACTGGGTCAAAATTACTACGATCAAATTAAATATTAGTATAAGATTCATACTGCGAGATCTTTGCATCATTTGAATGCAGGAGATGGCTTTGTTTTGACGCTTTAAGTGCTTTAATAAATTGAATTCTTGAAACCAGGTTATCATATGTTGTTAGTAGAAATGCTACGATATATACGAAACAGTTATTGTGTCACTATTATATCCACATAACAGAAGCAACTAGTACTAATTACCAAAAATAAAAGTGACTGTTATTTCTCAATAGTATATACATATTTGTTATTTTTCAAGTAATAATTAGAGGCATATAGAGTCATGGAATTTCTTGTACAAATTTTAAAAATTAATACTTAGCTACATAAAATTTAATTTTCAATAATATTTGGTATAATAGTGAAAAAATAATAACTACGGTTCTTTTTAGGAACAGCAAAGAAAAATATTTGTTACTGTTCTTTTTGATAACAGTGAAAAAATCATAAATCATCATTTTTGTGATTTATTTTATTCCAATGACAATGGTTTTAGAGCAGGTTGAAAAATCTATTTGCCACCAATTTTTGCTTACATCGAGAATAAAAATCTGTTATCTACCATTCAGCCAATTTTCGAACTAGGTTTTGTTATGATAAATTTCACACGTTACGTGCTTGATCTTAAATTTATAATACCTTTACAGAGAATATTTATCCCATTGAAAGAGTATAGGGCAAGATGAAAATCAAACTAAGAAAATCAAAATACAGAAAAAAAAACCAACAAAGAATCAGAAACAAGAAAAGAAACAATCAGCGAAGGATAAGAGCGATACAAAACAAAACTTCAAAGAGAAAAAGTAAAGCTAAAATAAAAACAAAAACAAAAACAAAAATATGGTTGACAAGAAAAACTTTATTAAAGCGACAGAAAGTGAATAATGAAAATGTAAAAAAAAAAAACAAAAAAAATGAGATAAAAAAAAATTAAAATCTAAATGAAAATGCCAGAAGAAAAGAAAAACACTTTTTCAGAAAATTTTATTATGAATTTTCAATTTTTGGTTTTTTTCTCTTGTTCCTTTTTACAAAAAAATTTTAACACTTCGCTTAAATGACACAAGAAAAAGAAACAGATTAGTATAAAATGAAATTAGCTCAGAAAGATGAAAGGAAAATAAAGTTAATACTTATTAGAAAAACAAAACAAAACGAAACATAACAAAACATAACATAAAAAGATGGTGAAAATATCCTTAATTTTCATTTGACATACTTGCGGTGATGAAAGTATATAATATAAAATGAACAGAACATATTTCTTTCTTGTTTTTCTATTATTTTTTACCCCACTCTTTAAATGTCCTTTTTTTTGTATTCATATTGGCTATTTAGAATCACAAATTGGAAAATAGTATAATGTATTGTATTTGGTTTATAATGTTCAACAGATATCATCATCATCATCATCTGTTGGTTCTACAGCTAAGGGACAGTCTTACCATTGTTCAGATTTTTTGTCCATTCTGCTGTATCTTGTGCAACTATTTTTAATCCGCCAGATTCAATCTTTGGAAAGTTGTGATCGATTTTGTCCAGATATCTTGACTTTGATGCACCTCTTCCTCTAGGCACTGCATCTAATATTTTTTTGGCATTCTTCGGTAATTCATATCCTCATGCTAATTATATCTTCGGTGTTGCAAATCTTAGATTTTGCATTTTTAAAAAAATTACAATATTATTTCTTCCTTTTAGTGCTTTTTGATTTTATTGGATATTCACACCATCGTCATTTATTTTGTGACCAAATATTTTCTGAGTATTCTTCTTTTGAATAATTTAATTTTGTTTTCGACACTAATTGACATTGTACATACTTTGCCATCGGGGTTGGTTGTATTATGTTTTATTTGAACTAAGTCCAGTTTTAAAATCTCCAAGAATGTTTCCAAGACCACATGTATCAATCTGTGATTTATAATGTTGGAAAGAGTCGTAGTAAGACATGTTTAATAGTGTGATGCCTCTGTGTGTACAATCAAATTTATTGCTCTTTGTGGATGAGCACAATGATGCCTTATTTCCATTTGCTTGGCAGAGTTTCTATATTCATTACTGTTAACATATTAAACTATGGTACTTGTAGAAAAATATCTCACTTGGATGTTTAAGCATCTCTATTATATGTTATAATTGTATACTGTATTCAGACTTTCTTACTATGTGTATAAGCATTAATAATAGTATTATTTGTATTTCGGATTATTTGGGAAATTTCTAGCCAATGTAGTTGTCCATTCAACTCTGTTTAATTTTTTTTCATTATCCATAATGTAGGTATTACAAACTGTCTATATTTATTTTCGTTGTGTTAAAATTTATTACTTATAATGGATGGGTTCAGTCAGTCATATTCTTTCCAAATCTTTGTATTTCAAATTGTAATCTCAAATGTGGCATAATATGATTTTGATTCAGTAAGTAATATTTTTCTCAATCCAAGTCGAGTTCTTTTTCTATTTATTTGTTTCTACTGCAGGGATATTGAAATTTTTGCTTAATATTAACACCTCCAATGAGCCATGAGGTACTTATGGTTCTTGGAAAGTTTAGATTGAGTAATTTTTGATAGCTTAAGGGTATCAGTTCCCATAGTTGTATTTCATAAGTCCAAGTTAGCTTGATTAAAATCGAAGATTTTACAATTAATAAGTCAAAAATGCCAGATTATGCACCAAGACTGGATAATTATAAGTTGAATTTACAAACATCAAATAAATTAAGTACTAGTAATAAATCTATTAACAAATCAAAATCAAAGGTGGCGTTAATAGCTCAAAGAAAAAATATCCAACCTGCGTTTCCAGTTAAAATACCAGATCGCTATTCTGATGGAACATTTTTTGGAGGTGGTCCAAATCGTGTGTCATATATGCATTCGGTTTTTTCATTAGATTTGCATAAAATGTTTGAAAATATGCCAATGACAAAGAGATCAACAACACAAGTGCCAATTTCCACTAGAAGCACGAGAAGGGACACATCGGCAAATAGTGAAAATAATTTTATTCCTAGACAGCAAACTAATGGTATAAAGATACAAAACAATCAAAAAAATGTACAGTTTAAATATTTAATAAGAAACAATTACAACCTTGATTTAAGAGGTAGATCAACTACAGCAACTATACCACCAACTCAGAAAACACCAATATATTCTGCTGATTATAATACAGCTGTACAAATGTTAAAAGCGTATCATAATCAGGTTTATCAAGAATTAAGTAATAGACATGCAACATTACAATTAACTAGAAATTCTATAAGGCCCCAAAATATTGTAGGAGCTTTGAAACAGGCTATTAAAACAGGACAAACAGTTTTTGTTGATCTATTAGGAGCAATTTTAGAGAAATCATATAATTGGAGCTTAGATCTCTGTTTATTTTTGCTTACTGAAATTTATGAATTACTTCAAAGTCAACAGAAATTTCATCATACTCGAGCTTGTGATATTATACTGAAAAATTTCTTTCGTGAAAAAAGGCAACGTAAATGTCAGGAATGGTTAATAAGAATAAGAAATTTGCCAACAGATACAGAAAATGCTAGTACATCGTTAGCTCAATTACAAAATTTATATTATTAGATAATTCAACAACAATTTTCGTTGATAGTAAGTTTTCGATAGTTAGTGATATTTAACAAAATAATAATAACTAACCAAAAAAAAAAACGAAAAACTAATTCCTAATTTATTAATAGTTCTTTTAAAAGTAGTACTTTGTATATTCTAATTTTACTTTAGATTTTTCATCCAAAAGGCGGTTCAATTTTTTTAATTGTATTTGAGTTATTTAATCCGTCAAAGCTTATTCAAATTTATAACACTAGTTTTATAAGCAAACACTTGTTATACCTGAATGTTTTGGTAACCCAAAACGCAAATGTTCAATCTAAAAATTGGTTTGGGTCAATGCAGCAACATAACCAAAAGTATTAATGAAGTGGAATACTACGAAAAATTTCAACCGCTTCCTAAGAGAGTATAACGAAACAACAAAAAAGAGATTTGTATGATTTTGTGCTGACCTCCTGCAGAAATTTTTGGACAGTAAATACTCAAAATATAAATTGTTAACACTTAAGCACTCAGTTCTTCAATGAATAGAAATAATAACAAAGAAGTCAGACGAATCGCAACATAAAAAATTCGAAATTACTAATTTTCTTTTTAGACTTTACTTAATAGCTTCCTATATTTGCCTTCCAGTTTTGAACTACTAAATGAAGCACTGGATCGTATAATTGACATTTAATATTTCAAATCGTATTATCCAGCTTTGATGTAATTTAAATTCTTACGAAATTCATTGAAGTGTAAAGTTGACTCACTTCAGTTTTAAAATTTTTGTTAAAAAATTCAGTTATCCTATGGTTGATCACAAAATTCTAGATTCTGAAATAATTTCATATTTAATAGCGTCCTTTGATGTCAAAATTAAATTGATTTTATTTTTTATATT
The DNA here is from genome assembly GCA_963942445.1 of Argyra leucocephala. Lineage (NCBI taxonomy): Eukaryota > Metazoa > Arthropoda > Insecta > Diptera > Dolichopodidae > Argyra > Argyra leucocephala. Next base: position 121,573,177 of record OZ012678.1, read on the forward strand.
ATTTATTATTATTATATTTTTTTTTCAAATATTTCATATCTAATAAGAATATTTTTTTTTTGTGTTGAGAAAGAAAGAAACAACAAAAGAATTTTCTTTTTATAATATTAAATTGAAAATATAGTTAATTTATTTTTTATAAAACATCAATCCGATAAGCAAAATGATGAATTATTATTTTTGTATGTATTTGAAGAAAGTGTGACTTTAATATAAGAATTATTCGATTAAATTTAAATATTTCTTTGCCTATGTGTAAGTATGTTACTAAAGGATAATTCATTTATTTAAGTACGAAATGTTATTTTAAAAGAACAAAAGGTAAAATCAAATTTAGTTGGGACTGGAAAAATTTAATAATTTTAAATTGAAATTTGGACAATATTCGTAATATATATATATATATATATATTTTTTTTTTTCTTTTGGTATAAAATAATTTTGTTACATTTTGAAAATTAATATGAATTTATTTAAATTTATTGAATTAGTTGTAATATCTTTGACATCAGTAAATTATTTTTTCATAAATTAATTTCTTTCTAGTGCTTAAATTATGTTGCATTTTTATTTATTGTTTTTACTTTTAAACTACATATTTACGATTTATAATAAATTAATAGACCAAGTATCAAGTACCAAGATCAATTTTGATGAAGATACAACATACAAAATTCATACAAAACAATATTTTCATTTTCATTCAAATCGTAGACAAACCGAAATAATGTTTTTAAAATATGCAAAAATAATTCAGAACAATCTTATTTAAACCTTCACTATCTCAAAGTATTAAGAGCACGAAGTAAAAGTATTAGTTTATCAATTTACTTGTTTTTATACAAACAACCTTACAATCTGTCTTTACAAAAAGTCTTACAGCTACTAGATTTACAATATGTATGGCGCTGGAAAAAACATGTACAGGTGCTATTACAAACTTAAATTATAGTATAATTAGGATTTTCAATAAAAATACTATTTTCTATACATTAATAACTGGTAAGTGTAGCCATAATCATTTAATCTTTGGACAAGTTAGTTTTATATTAAAATTTTGAATGCTTTTTAATTTACATCTTTTAGGAACCTATTCAAAAAAATTGCATTTCATAGTATTTTTTCGGCTACACATAAGATGATAAGTCCTTTAAGCAAATAACTAAAATTCATTTTAATTCACAAGTATTATTAAAAATCACTACAAAATTTTTAGCTTTACTGACATTTTGAATTGCTTATTATTTATCCAATTTAATTTCGCAATTTAATATCGCTGCATCAACTTCACTAGAATAAACAATCATTGCTTGCGATTTAGATGTATACAGATTTAGTCAATTATTTTTAAAGCATCAAGATCATCGTTCATCTTAGCAATGTAGATAATGATATCAGTAGTAGGTCCGCTAATAAATATTTGGTTATCATCAGCATAAAATCTGCAATTTGACTCAGGCAAAACAGAGTGGCATATTATTAACAGACAAACTAAACAATAAGGACCCTAATGGTATTTCGGACGAAGTATACCATATTTAACTTCAAAGCCCATCGAAATATTCCATAAATTTCAGGTTGAATAAACAAAATCAATATGAAGTTGTTAGTGACGTACGGAAACCGTACCTTTGTAATTATTCGTAATATTTTTTGACTGGAAATATTCACAAACGTCTCAGAAGGGTTTCATAGCTTCGTTTCATAGAACCATATGTGGATTTTAAATCAACTTTGTGTAAATTTGGACTACGATTAATTTATTAATCCATATTACATATACAATATGAAAATATTAATTCTATAAGGGACACATTTCATTTGGCAGCTGAACCTGCTGAATTGCAGGTTGTTGTTACATTATTTTGTTATCTAATTTAAATTTCTATACTGGATTGTATTCTTTTTTATTGATATTATAATAATAATAAAGTATATAACTTACAGGCTAATGTAATTTTACATAATTTTGTGTATTTTGATATGTGCCCGTATAATAGTTTTGATGTTATTAACTTAGATTATTTTTATTTATCATTGCTCTTTCAGTTGGGTTCTGTTTTTGTACAGTACTGGTTAAGTGTGTTTTAGATGGTAGCAGCAGTTATAAGCTGTGTTAATTTTTTTTCCTTGGTAACTATTTTGTAGAGCATCTTCTAGTGTTAACACCCATATTTGAAATCTGTGATCTTTGCCATATCAAAACTGTCATCATTATTTTTTTTTGTTTATCCCTTTGATGGGGAATGTTTAAAATCAATCAAATCATTAGATATCGATCTGTTTCTATACATATCAAGAAAATGTATTTTAAAATTAGTAGTGTGTTCTTTATTCAAGTTCTATCAAAGTTCAATCTTAAACTAAAACATGTTGTCTTATAATATTTAATATACATCTAACTTAACAGTTACAAACTTTCAATTATTATAATTAGGATTACCAGCTATACTTAATCTAATAATTTACATTCAATACATATTAGTTAGAATATTTTTTATAGTACATACGTTGATTAATACAATATTTACTTATATGCTTTTCACTTCTCTACTAATAGCGTATATCTGATTTATTTTATTTTAATAACCCTTCTGAATATATTTTACAATCAATAATTGGTGTACTAGAATTGTTGTATACCTAGTAATAATTGTTAAAATACTTAATTATGTTTATTTTTTGTATAAATTAATTTGTTTTCTAAATTAAAATGTTTTATTGTGTTAGAATATACTAATGTCTATAGAAAATAAAATATATAGTAATAGATCTGCTTCTTGCTCTAAGTATTAGTACAACCTGTACCAACAAAGAGAGGTTGTAATTTTGTAGCGAACAGCCGATCCTAATTATCTAGACCAGTTTTACTTCTAAATATGCGTGCTTACACGTGTGTGATTCTACGATTTATATAAGTACTAGCAAAGTCACCCAACGTTCTTCGGGTCCATCACAAAATATATTAAATTTCAAATTGTGAAATAGGTCAATGATTTGCTTTAATGATTTGGTCAAATTAAAGCTTCTTTATACACAATATTTTTTGTTTTATTTCCTGGATTTAAAAAAAAATATGTTTTTTTGTTACTTAATCTCGAGCAAGCTACATAAATTTGATCATGGCAGAAGCATGGCTCTCTTAAGGCAATTCCTCCTACACTTAAAGTTTTCCCTTGTGCTTTCTTTATGGTAATAGCAAAGCACATATTAATGGGAAATTGAAGCCATTTAAATTGGAAACGGTAGTCAGACGGAATTAATGGTATTCTAGGAATGAAAACACACAACTCCCAGCAGAGCGTCCTTGCGTCATTTGCGTGAATTGCGTCATTTGCGTCATTTGCGTCGATTGCGTCAATTGTGTCATTTGCGTTATATGATTCAATTGCGTCAATTGTGTCAATTGTGTCAATTGCATAATTTGCGTCAATTGTGTTAATTGCGTCAATTGTGTCACAGATACATTTTATCTATTACGAATAAATACCAAAGAGAGGTACAATAAAAAAAATAAAAAGTTATAAAACATAATATGTTTTAAGTTTGGTCATTATACACACACAAACACACAGTGACGTCATGAAGAAAACAGAAAATCTAAAATAACGCCCTTCCCTGATAACTTTTTGGTGTTGATTTTTCCATATATGAAAAATTTCAAATCTCCAGGTCAACTGGAAGTCGGAAATATTTTCTGGGCATAAGCATATTATATTCAATTTATAATAGTTTTATTTAGTTATTTTAGTCAATATACCCTCGGTGGCGCAGTGGTTATGTAACAGGATCCATGACCGAGGGTACCCCGGTTCGAACCTGGTTGGTGGCGATTTATAAAAAAAAAATCCAACATTAAATTTGTTAATTGAAAATTCGAGATTAATCGAATGAAAATCATTAATTGAGATCGAACCGGTAATAAGGTAGCGAACCGGTAATAAGGAGTTGTTTCTAGGCAGCGGTAGATGGTTACTCCATCTCCTAGGACCGGTTACTGTAGGCCAATCACCTGCATAATCGGTAAATCAATGGATTCGAAATAATAATAGTCAACTAAAATAAACTAAAAAAATGAATTGATAAATTCAAAAATTCTTGATATTAAAATTAAAATCAAATTTCGAATTCATACAAAATTTAAACTTATTTTAATGTACCTTAAAATATAATTTCCTTGGACATTCTGCATAATCGCAATCTTAAATATGTACATTTCATTAGCAAAAAAAAAAAAATGTAGATCTGTATAATAATAATGTATATTAAATACTCAACTATGTTAAAATGTTCCGAAAATACATGCAAAGACAATTAATTTATTCTGGATTTCTGGTAGTAAAAATAATGGAAATTCTCTCATATAGATTTAGTATGTTTTTTGTTATTTTTTTGTATTTCACTTAACGTCGATAAAGAGTTCTACTAAATTAAAATTCTTGTTCATTTTTATACACTTCTTGTATGATACTTCTATAGCCATTTGAATATTCATGAATTGCACTAGACTAAAATTTTTAATAAAAACTGTAGGTTTAGAATAATTTAAGGAATTGGTCTATTTTTGGTTTTTAGCACAAATGATAGACAAAACTTCCTTTTTCTCAGTCAACTGTTAACTGAACAATTTTTGGAATTTTAAATTTTTTTTTTGTATTATTTTTGTTGCTTTGTTTTGATAACTTATGGAAATTATTTGAAAATTAACTTGCAAATTTTAAGTTGAAAAAATAAAAAAAAAAAAAATTTGGGATAAATAAAATAAACTTATAAATTGAAAGTGCAAAATTTTAAAATACAGAATTAGAAATATTTTATTAGACGCACCGATGAGTGATGGTAGATAGTTAATAGAAAATAATTATACAATAATGAATATCAATACTTTAATGATCTGTAAGATTGAGTAAGCTAAAAATTAATTAAAACATTGACTTTAACACCCCACGTAACATTTTATTGTTATAAAAACAAAATTAGTGCTACAAGACTTCTATATGACTCCCGATAAGCACTAAAGGTATTATAATGATGTTTTTATGGGAATAATGTGATTAATATTGCTATAAGAATGTTCTTATAGCAATTGCGGGAGTTGTTATAATGGGATTTTCCGCAAGTGATACAGCAATGTTTTTATAAATCTGAAAGTGCGTAATCCTATATTAAGAGTTAAAGTGTTGTTATAAGAATAGAATTGCTAGAATAGCAGTAGTGGTGTTATTATTTTACTGTATTCCTATAATGTTACTAATAAACTTACTGTAGCTTTTAGATAAATATTTTGCGACGGCCATTATTTTCTACAAACGAGGTAAATTTTTTTTTAATAAACAAAAACTGAAAAGTTTTATTTTGCATTCTATTCGCAAAAATATCATTTTTACTTAAAAGAATAATTATTTAAATATCAAATATGATGTTTTGCATTAATTAACATACATTATTAAATATTTTAAAGATGCAATTTAAAAATATATATTTTTTTTATTTATTTAAAAATTGGTTATTTTTTCGAATTATTTTTATAATAAATGTCAATGAAACTTCATTCCCCACCAAATTTTGCATTTTGGTCACAATAATTATTGTAATTATAAATATTAATACAATTATTTTTGACCGAAAAATATTATTTATTAGTAAGACATTTTTTATATTATTAACTAATATCTATCTCCTTTTCTCAGGAAATAAATATAAACTCCAGAAAATTATTATTTGAAAATAAAAAATAATACCTTTCTCACTCTCGCATAACATAAATTATTTCAAATGAATATCATTTCAAAATAAAAACATATACACTAATACATGTATACTAATCCTATAACAATATTACAGCACTTGCTCCGGTGCCATATAGGATTCTCCATTTTAGTTCTATAACGTATTTATAACCTTTCGCAGCAATTGCGGAGCACTCAAATTAACACTAATACTGCTATAAGAGTGTCTATAATAGTGTTATAAGAGTGCGCAAGAGTCTTATAGCAATAAAATTGTTACGTGGGACTGGAAAAAGTGGTAAAGAAAAATTATTAAGTCACTGTGTCACAAAGTGTGTTGGACAATAGATTACCGTCTATTATTCTGTAATGCACCAAATCTTACAGGAGCAAAATATCATAATTTACGAAATAGTGACAATAGAATTGAACCAATAACAAAAAAAAACGGTTCAGTATTTGTACCCTTAGGGGTACCTATCTACATATTTTTAATGATTTTAAAACGTGCATTCACTTCGCATCCAGAGGTTTTATTCCCCATTTACATACATCATTAAGATCGAAGTTATTGATTTTTTCACATGATACATTTAAAGCCAGGTGCTATATTTTCTTTATATTTTATTTCACCCTTATAAAGTAAATATATAATTCCCATCTTAGAAACGTGATTTTATAATATAAAATTCTGTAGGTTAATTAAATTACTATATTTAAAGATGCCTTCTTTTATTTTGTGTATTAATCAATGAATATATTGTCTTAGAATCGTATCAAATTTTTATTGAAGCGAAATAAAACAATAACAGAGTAAACTGTAGTGAAATGGAGTAAAATATACTTAATATGTGATAAAAGTAGAGCTTATTATGTTTAACAACATAAAGAAAATTATATCCCTTCCTACTTAAACTTTATTTGATGAAATATAATAACATTATAATGAATATATCCACTTTTACTTGAATATTTTCCACTTACTTTCAAAATGCACTACAATAACATCATCAATAAACCTAACTCATTGTTAGGATTCATAAAACGATTGTCCAAAGAATACATCTTGAAATCCCTATTTACTTGTCTCGTTAGACCCAAGCTTGAATATGTCAGTCAGGTATGATCACCTTATTACAAAATTCACAGTAATCGAATTGAATCAATTCAAAAACATTTCTTAAGATATGCTTTACGTCTCCTTCCTTGGTCAGACCCTTGGGCTCTTCCACCTTATAATAATAGACTCAACCTTATTCACCTAACTACATTAAAAAATAGACGTGAGATTGCGGATGTGCTCTTTATCACGCAAATAGTTACCGGGAATATCGTATCGTCATTTATATCTGAATCTGCTAAAATTAACACTTGTACCCGATTTCGTTCGCCCAATCTTTTCACCCTAGTGTTTCATCGTACTAATTATGGTATGAATGAATCTATCCAGCGAAGGAAGATCATTGCCAATAAGTACAAGGATGTAATTGATTTAACCCTCTCAAAAGATGCGCTAAGGAAGCGTTTAGATTTATGTCAGCAAACTAATAATTATTGTTAGTAATAAATTGTGTTTTTTTTTTTTTCCTTAACTAATCCAATTTACTATATAAAACCCTAACCATGATAATCCACCTAACTCATACCTGTTTATACTAATATCTATACAAAATGAATTTTATAAAATTTTGAAAATTGTTAATCTCTGTAATATTATAATTTACTCTTGATTCATTGTTTTGCTATGTTTTTAAATTTTTTTATTTTTTTTTTTATTAATTATGTTAAAATTATATTACGAAGTAAATAAATAAATAAATAAATAATTTTCTTTTAATATTATTAAATTAATTATTGATAAAAAACTACACTCGTAAGATGTTTTATAGAAAATTTTAAATCAAATCTTTGTTAAGACCACAGTAATTAAACGGACAGGTTTACATATTTATTTTATTCCAATAGTTGTAAAATATTTATTATTAAGAACACCGTTTTTTCAAAACTGCATAAAACTAAAACTACTTTTTCGGGAAAACTGTTTTTTATGTTTCCTAATTTTAATTTAAATGATCACATATTTAATTTTTTGAAAATGTTGGACTCGCTCTTCTAACGTCAAGACAAAAAAAATATGTTCCGTTATTTATAACAACAAAAAAATAATGATCAAAATTAGGCGTTTTTTCAAAAATGTTTAAACAACCTTTTCAGAACCTTTCTCAAACATGCATAAAAAAATCTAAGCTACTACATAAAACAACAACAACTATATAAACTATTAATTTTTTATTTTATTTATTTTTTAAATTAATAAATAAATACATAAGGTATTTTCTTAAGCAATGTCTTCGTTTTCCTCGTATTTGGCGTATTTAGTGGATCGTTTTCTTCGTCTTCTTCTTGACTAGAACTATTTCAGACGTCACTGTAAAATCTCTCTACATCTTTTGTTATGATAAAATGCTTAATAATTTTTTTTTTATGTCTTCACTTTTGAAACTCTATTAGTTTTTTCAATAATATTGGCTCTGAACACTGTTGTGCTTTCTTTTCATATTATAAAATTCGTGCAATGGATATTTTAAAAGGCATATTAGATTTTAAAACTTTTTTAGCTTCTTCTTGAAAATCATAAAAAAAATCTTTATTTGCATATTTCCAATTTTATCTAATAATCTCTGTATACGCTAGGAGACCAAATCTCCTCCTTTCTTCGGTAGACAAGCTGCTACCGCTCAAAAACTGTGTGGTCAGGCATAAAACTATGTCATTTTATTGTCACATTCAATTCAACAAATATTGATATATTTACGATTCTGAGATGAATAGTGTATCATAACAGTTATATTATAAAACCATACCTGTCAACTATGAAAAATTTCAATAGATAATTTTGTCAGTGTTTGGTTCTGTTGCATAATGTATGCATAATGCTTAAGTAACTTCTGCATCTTTTAGCGGTGCGGGGCAAATCCTATAGTATAATGATCCAGCTTATTGTATTTTTTTTTTTATAAAAAACATAAGTTTTAGTTTTCTAAAAGTATTAACTGTTACATTTCTAAATAATTCAGCGCAAACTGAAACTGTATTTCCGTTTCCTTTTCTGATGGAATATCTAATGGATATAGTGCTTTTCTTTTATTTTGTTAATTTTTTTCTAAATAAATTTGTAATAATATTACTTAAAAAGTACTTACATGCGTTAATTCAATTTATATCCATTACGTTTTTTTTATAGATGTTCCTTTAATTTTATTCTTAGGAATGTCTGGGCAATTTAAAGTTAAATTTGGCACAGTCACCTTCCTTTTCGACCATTAAGAACTTCTAATAAGTTTTTATTTTATTCGAAATTTAATTCATTCATTATTTTGATTACACTTTATCATACTTTTAAATAAATTATTTTTTAGCACCAACTAAGCAGTTTATTTATAACAACCGACCCACTTAATTATTCAAATGCATCTAAATATTTTCAATATTCTTTTATGAGGCTGTTTTTAAAGATTATGGTGCAGGTTATATTATGACATGATTTAACTTGTCCCAAAATCCAATTGTAAAATGACATAACAACGACGACGAAGAAAAGACGAAGAACATAAAAAAAATAATTTTTCCAAAATTCAATAAAATCGACATTTTATGAAATTTTGTCAAAATTTACGGCTCTTCTGAGGGAGATGTTGTATTGGCGTAGGACCTAAAATTTTCTACTTTGAACTACAATATCTCAATGGCAGCAACAATTATCATCAAAAATGTTAAAATATGCTTCACACCGTTATCTCTCTAGAATATATAAGTGAATATATATTTATATCTAATGGATCAACCGATATAACTGTTTTTATACAATAACATCAAAACAATAAGGATACTTTCAAATGTCCTTTTCGTCCTTAAAGGATAAGATGCGCCACTAAAGATATATATTTTTGGAAAGCTAGCAACTCCAGCTATGCTTGGAATATCATTAGGTCCTACACTGATACAATATCTCCCCCTAGAGTCCCCAAATTTGCATTCTTCAATGGCTCATAGCTCCAAAACTATTTATTTTTGAAGAATTTTAATTACACCAGAAGAAAGAGGAGGTTTAAATTATATAGATTACTAATATAAACATCGATTTTGAAAAAAAAATTATTTTATGCAGTTTTGAGAAAACGGTGTTAAAAGTTCTGATATATATTTTCTTACATATGTAAATAAAAATATTAAAAATTGCTGTGTCCTCATTGCGATCTAAATATTTGTAAACAATTTGCAGTAAATTAATTTTATCTCAGATACTACACTTATTACTTATTACTTACTTATTCTGAATCTGAAATGAATTACCAAACCAATTTGTTTTTATTTGAAATATTGTTTTTTAATCTATGGATTATATAAACATTTTAAGTAATTTAGATAGTACTTTTGATAACTTGAAAATATTTTAAGAGACATTGACAATTTTTGAATGACTTAGCATCGATGTCAATCTTCTGATAGAAATAATAATGCTATCGATCTAAATATCCAAGATAATGGGCAAAATTGAATTGATAGGTAAAGAAAGTAATTAAGTCTGAGATGAATCGATTATTACATCACCAGAATTTCATGGAAAACTTGAAGAAAAACTTCAAGGAAAGATATTAAAAGAAATTTGCCAAAACTATTTAAAACAGTTTTTTTTACCTGAAAAAAACGGAATGACGAAGAAAATTAAATGGGATTTAAAACAAAAACCTCATTGAACACCAACATAGCTTAAATGAACAAAAAACTAATTTTTCTTTAATAAAATCGTAAATAGGTACACTACACGTGAATCACAGATATATTCAAAAGATGGAATTGGGTACATGTGTGGGCGGAATTAGCTCAAATTGAAATTTTTGAATGTAAATACGCCCAATTAAATTTTTCCTATTGGTCTTATTATTTTATTATTTGTTTAGGAAAATTCAAATAATTGGATTAAAATAATTTAATTGTCATTAAAAATGTACTTATTATTGTAATTTAAAAAAAAGATTAAAAAAAAAGTTGTTAGTCGTTTTATTTTTCAAACCTAAACGAAATTTTCCATTAAGGGGAGGCAATAGGTACATTTACGTTTTAGTAATTAGTTTTAATAAGTATAAAGTACGCTTTGAGAGAGAAATAGATTACCATTTATCACGAAGGAAATCCCCCATTTAATGTACATGTAGTAATGGATATTATTTTCAAGCTCCGTTTGCTGCTTATTGATTTGCAAGATTATGGACCTTGCCAACCAATAACAATATAATGAATCCAACAACTACAATTTACATTTAAATTTACATTTAAATTTGTTACCTCACAAATATTGAATAATTTAAATTGTTTATATTTCTTATTATGGACCATTCGAAACTTGCTTTTGCAATAGAATGTTTTCTAAATATTTTATTTTATTTATATTGTGAATTCTGTAGATGATTTTAATTTTTTTACTTTTACTATATTTGTTTATTTTCTATTTTTAAGTTTTGAATTTTAGTTTTAATTAATTTAATATAATTTGAATGAATCCTAATTTTTAATAAAATATAATAAGTGAAAAAAAAAATTCTTATTATACCAGTAATTATTCTTTTGTTTTATTTTCATCACATTTCGGGTTTTCTACCCAATTGTATCTTATCAAATTTTCCTAATATACATGTCCTTAATTTTTTGTAACACAACGATCCCACTGCAAAATACCTGAACTTTCTCATTTAAAATACATGAGATTTTAAGGTTGGACTGACATGCCATATTAACTTATTGGTTTCAATTAATTATTAGCATCTACTCTTATTTCATAAATATATTTATCATTATTATCTCAGTAGATTATGGAATATCAATAAATACCAAAGTTAAAAAATAAATTTGGAGCCATATTTAATTATGTTAACATCCAGATATTTTTAAAGCTTTAATATACACTTATTATAAATTATAATTTGATTGAGTTTTCACCATACCTAACCCATTTGTTTCAGTTAAATTTTCTATATTGATTTATAACAAAAAAAATTCTAATAATAAAAATAACGATTCTAAAAAGTCAAACTAATTTAAATTTTTGTGTAACTAAGACTTATTTAATTTAATATTAAAATTAAATACATTTTCCTTAACTTTAAGTCATCTATAAATTTCCCCAAAGATTTAATAAGAAAATTTCTATACCAAGGTTATCAGAAAATTTTAAAGTTTCGAAAAATGCAAAAAAAAAATAATTTGAATTTGAATCAATGACAATAGAACAAAAATGGGTAATAGTGATTGAAATTTTACTTCCTCATACAATATATTACAAAAATAAAACTAAAAAATAGCAAAAAAAACAAAATAACAAAAAATGCAGGAAGAGAAAAGGATAATACACAATGAGATGCAATAAATTTAATCCCATTGAAAGATTTCGAAAATTTTGCAATTTATTGTAACAACAATTGATACTATTGAATCGAATGGATTTTTCTTTAGATAGGAAAAACCAAAAAAAAACAAAAAACTTCTTTTTGTTATTCAATACCAAAATTTTCGTCCTTTTTAATACATACATATTATATAAATGTATATATATATATATATATGACTATGTATTATTGAATCCAAAAAAGTATGTGAATGTGATTTCAAAAATAATATTTTTAACATTTGTGGTTTCAATATACATGTATGAGTGAACGTATATATGAAATTTTAGTATTGTATTTAAAATTATATAAAAGTTATTACACTGGACACGTTTAATCAAATACTTTTGTATGGAAAAAAATTTCACAAACAATGAACAAACTAACTATGTCTATAAAGATGTATATGATACAGTTGTACTAAAAATTGTTTGTCCATAGAACAATTTTGGAGAATACTAATAAATTGAATTGTAATTTATTAAATAGTAAATTAAATTGATTTAGTTAGTTTTATAAATTTATTAAATTAATACGAAAAAAAAATTACATTTCCATAAAACATTAAAATAATTAATTTTAATTAGAAACAAATACAAAATCAGTTTAAGCCACTAAAGTTTAGATATTAAACTATTGCTAAAAAATTATTTGTTCAGGTATTTATTATCCCTAAACAACAATTGAAAAAAATGGTTTTTTTGAAAATTATTTATGGATTTGAAATTATATTGGATCAATTTTATGATACCTAATAAGAAGTATTTCCTCCTTTCTCTTTTATACCTCCTAAAGCCTTCCAGGCATTGAATCGATTAAATGTTTCTAAATTTAAATTTTCATTGATTCCCAACTATTTTTCAATGATGTGTCAAATCTCTGTTTCCACAATCTTTTGTAAATAAGTAAGCAATAAATTATACAACACTAATGGTCAACCCATTACTGGTATAGTTTTATAAAGAATTTGTCAATTTCAATTTAATTATAATTTTTGTTGTAATGTTAATCTTAAGCAAGTATTGTATATATATAATAAATTAACAAAATTGAATTGAAAAAAAAAAAACCTATAGTACCTATACCAATTTCATATGCAAATATGTAATGTATCCATACCGCGTAAAACGCACGCAATACAGACTGCAATACGTAGTATAAATAATGCGTGTATATATCGTTTTTAAAAGATTTTCGCATTACATCGATGCTAGTTTTATAATGCAGAGTACGATATGCTAATATGCGAAAATTATTTTGCGAAAGTAGCAATATGCGGCAAAGCGGACTCTGAGGTGGTCAATCTAAACCAATTTGCCCAATAAACTTCAAATACGACATAATAATAGCAGCCTTGTGTATCAATACATTATGTTGTTGTAGTCGAACACTCTGTAATGCAAGAGATCAAAGTAAGTATACTTAATGGGACTTTTTTTTGATAATTTAAACAAAGGGAATTTTCCACAATAAGAAATACTCTCTCTTAACCATTATATTACCACCATTCGTGTGTTTTGTACAATTAGATATACCACTCGTCTTTTCCTTTACGATGCTGGTGGAATTGTTAATTGTCTACAAACCATTCAATAGAATAAATATTCATCTGTTCAAAGAATGTTTTGCCAAAACTCAGGAGGCTCATGTTCTTTTGCAAATTTTAATCTAAGGCACTTATTTCTCTACACATATTTCTGAAATATAAGACTTCTTTTGTTTAAAACATATGTGCAAAATATTTATTTTGCTCAATCTATTTGGAACATTTTTTATACTATTTTTCGGTGTTTGCTCTTGTTAAAGTTGTTCAGGACCTGTTTTATAGTTATGCCAGGATTCTTTTTAACAGCTTTTATTTTTCCTATATTGTCATAAATTTTTGCCCCCTACCTCTAATATTTCGAACAGGTCCACTATATTTTTGTTACATGACTTAATATCTAATAGTATTTCTATGAATATGATATTTTCGTGACAGTTTGCGAACAGAAATATCTGCTAACAGAAATTTCTCCCATTTTGTATTTAGCCTCATTTAACAAGAGACTAGAAATACGTGAAACGTTAACTCTGATCTGCTATTTTGTTTCAAAACCATCTTAAGAAAATAATGCACCACCATCTTAGATAGTAAAATGAACATATACACAAAACATTTTTGAGAAATAATTTATAGCACAAATAATTTATGTGATTTTGTTTTTCGTTTTTTTGGGATTCATTAATATGAATAATTTAGGACCTAATGACCATACCCTTATCTTTTTCTATATAAAACTAAGATTGTGCGTTTTACGAAATAACAATCTTCTAAAGTAAATGCTTTTCTACTTTGAACTACAATATATCTTTAACGGGATCCGCAATCATCATCAAATAAATGTTAAAATATGCTCCAAACCGTTATCTTTCTAGAATATATACATGTATATAATAGATCAACGGATATAACGGTTTTTATACAAAAACATGGAAACAACAAGGATACTTTCAAATGTCCTTTTCGCCCTTAAAGGATAAGATATATATTTTTGGAAAGCTAAGTATTCCAGCTATCCTTAGGATATGGCGATTAGGTCCTACACCGATACAACAACTCCCTCAGAATCCCCCAAAATATAAAAACTGCTTAATTATTTTTATTTAGCGAATTACAACCAATTTACTTTATGTTACATACAAAATTGTTCTAAGTACAAATAATTTTCGACATGACTGTATCTAAGTTTAAATTTTCTTCATTGTTAAAATTTTTAATTTAATTTTCTACAGCCATTTTTAAAAATATAATAATGTAGTTCTGTAAGTTTATTAAAATTTTTGTAAAAAAATATAATTTTTTAATTTAAAATTATCACCATCAATAATTTCTACAAAATAAAAAATTTAGTACATTTTTGATTAGCTAGAAATAATTATTTGCAAGGAAGAAGTAAGATAGAATCTTATTGGCTAGGATTATAAATTACATAAAATTATACAAAAAGGGTTACGGGTTAGGTCTTCTAAATTCAATATTTTTTTTTATTTTAATTTTTACATTTTTCGTAGAATCTATAGAAAATGACATAAGTCTAAGAGAAAAGGATTACAAAATGGAGCTTTTAAATTGTATTTAAATATATATCTAGAATACCTCTAAGCTGTAATAATACCTCTACTTTGTAAATAAAAGTTCTACCGATAAACAATTCATACAAACAGACTAGAGAGATTTGTGCTAAGGTAGGCACAACAAAATTGGTGTTTTTCAAAATCGTCAACAAAATTTTCAGTTTCTGAGCTTCCCTCAAACAGTTCGTTGGTTCTATTCAAGGATTTCAAATTATAATTAAAAGTTATAATCATAATAATTTAGTACTGATGATAAAACAAGTAGATTATGATGTGGGATTTTTATTTTTGTTCAACTAAGCAAAATACAAGATTACAATCTTAAGAAAAATATGATTTTGAGCTACTGATGTCTGGAGTCCTTAATGATTGTCTTTCAATCAAAATTGTTGTATAATTGTTCAGAAAAATTAATTGATCTGAAAAAATTATGATCTTAAGTAATTAATAGTATAAGAAACGAAGCGGCTAGAATTAATAAATTAATGTATTCTTCAATTTTTTTCCTCAAGTAATAGAGACTTTTTGTTTCAACCATATGGTAGGGGGTTATGGTACTTAATTATTTTGTGATCTTCCGTCATATGCTTGTTTAGCTAGTTTATGATCATCGTTCATTATCATTTCGAGTTCATCTTCCACCTGGCTACATCAAATATGGTACATACTTGTCGAATTTCCGACTTTAGTTTTTTGGGACTAGATCTCTAATAATGTATTTTGTAGCGTTTCTTAATATTTTATTTTTTTTGGCATCAATAATACACAACTTCTCTTATGTATACAAATGGAGTAAAATGTTTAATCTACTAGACAGTAACACTAACGGAAATTCTGTATCACCATTTTAGCAAAACTACCACTGAAATAAACAAAACTATAGAAAAGGGATAATAAAACAAATGTCGCTCTTTTAAATTCTAGCCGTGGACGTAGTAAGACCTACATATATCTATTAATACAATAATTCTTATTATATTGTTTTTCTGTGTATTAATTATGTTATTTCTCTAATGACTTACGATTACTATTTTTAATCTAAGTATGACTTACAGATTTATTTTTAGCTTTCGTTAAAGCCTATTTAATATCCTTGTAGTCAAAATTTGATGTTATGTTTTGAACATGCATAATTCGACTTAAGCATGTTTTCTATATTTTAACTGTATCGTCTCTATTTATTTGTTTCGAATGTGATTCTTCAAACATGATTCCGACTTTAGTGACTGAGGTGTTGTTTGGTATACAGGGTGGTCCGGTTTAGAGCAAAAGGATTTAAGTGGAGTATTTTAGGAAAAAAATTGTTCTAGAAGAGGGGTCTATCTTTAAATTTACCTGGGCTACAGAGGGTTAAAGAAAATCGGATTAGAAAAATTATGTCTAAAGAATATCAACTACAGCTCAGAAGAAATTGAAACTAGAGCAACATCTTCTTCATAGCTTTTTTTTAGAACTAATACACCTAATTAACGGTATATGTTGAATGAGTATCATACTTACCGTTTTTGAATAATAACTGCATAAACTTAAAATTTTGTAAAAAACGTTGATTATCTCGAAAAAATTCGCAATTTTTTTTTTTTTATTGTGTTGATGCGCTACATCATCCCCTACAACTTTTTCATACACAACCTTCATATCAGACTTGCCGTTTTTTATGTACAACCTGATTTGACATAGGATTTTAATTCCCCTATATAATTGTTCTACAACCTGATCTGTCATTTTATTGCTTAATATCATTTGATCGATAATAAGGTTGAATAGTAAAGGACTTAGTGAATCATTAGGTTTTAGGAATGAAAGAATGTACCTCTATCGTTTTCAAAGAAATTAATAATATTTTGAAGTGATAAAAAAACACTAAAAAATAGTACTTCTAAAAGTTTGTACTTCTAAAACTACTTTCTAATATTTTCTTTTAATTGGTTAACTCCCAATTAATCTCTTCGCAGTAATCTGGAAAGTTTTATTTAAAATAGTGGTGGTGATAATCGAATTGTTAAACCAGAAATTATATTTGTGTCAGGACAATTCTGATATTGAAAATAATGTGACATTCAAGTTCAACAGTCATTCAAGTAGTTCAACTGCTAGATGTACGTTGAACTATTTGAAGGACTAATGAAATTTAAAGGTCTTTTATTTGATAATCAGAATGCGAGACAAATTTTGTGATGATGTTTAATCACCTGAACCATATCATTAAGTTCATAATGTAGTTATGTTTTAAAACCAAAAAATTAAACTAGCATAATTTACTTAATATAAACTTTAAATTTGAATTAAATTTGTGTAATAAAAACAACTGAATACATTCATCCTAACTTAAATACAATATTTTTAAATAAACATTGGAACCTATTTTCAAATTCATTATAAACAATAAACAAAACAGTCAAATAAATTAAATATTGTTTGATGTATTTTGTAGATACAATTATAACTATGTACGAGAATGTTGGTACCTAAAAAGTCGAAAATAACTTATCTGGATTATTTTTACTTGGAACCTACTATACATATTATATAATATAACACTATCAAAATAGGAACGAAGAATTCTTTAATAAATGCATAAAATTGTATTACTCCTTTGGGTAAATACTAACCTTATATTTTATGCTTTCTTTACTTCTTATTTTAATGCTAGGAAGGACACAATGAATTTTATTTGCTTTTATTTTTTGTTTTTATTGCTTTTATTATTTTGTTATTTGCTTTTCTATGTACGTGTAACTAAAATTTTTATTCATTTTCAATTGCACAGATAATTTCATTCTGTCATTCTGTTTCTCTACAAAACATTTTGTCATTTTCTTTCTTTTACTTTCTATCTTTTATTTCTGATTTTATATTTTACTATATCTATTAAATGTATGTATATAAAAAATGTATGTGTTAGTATCCTTTTTTGTTTTTGTTTTGTATTTCTTCAATTATTTTAAAGGACATTTTTTTTTTGTTTGTTTTATTCTTTTTATCAGAACCTTTCCGTTTTTTTTTTCTACTGGCATCTAGTGGAATACAATATTTTCTATTTTAATTTTTATCTATGTATCTATGAAAGTTATATTTAAAATATCATGACTGGTGAATTTTCGATTTAATGCAGTAATTTTATGCATATATAGGTAAATAGCTATGTAGCTAGCTAAAAGTATTGATATTTTTTGGAACATAACCGCTTTTAAAATTCAAAAAATGTTTGTTTTTTTTTTTTTGTTTATATTTTTTTATCTTATAGAATGTCTTTTTGATTTTCAAATTATATACAAAAATATTATATTCAAATGTATATGTATAACTTGATGTAATATATGTAGGTATTTGATAAAAATTTCACATCATTGAATATTTTGAAGATTTTTAGTGGATTTCTCTAATGCGAAATGATCTAAGAAATAATTTTTTTCTGTTTACTCAATTTATATTGTTTACGCCGGTTCATTTTGTCACAATTTTTAAATTTAAATTTTTTATAAAAATTTTTTTTAATTTTTTATATTTATTTTTTATAAATGTCTCGCGAATTTATTTTAATGTATACTAAAACTAAAGACATTTATTGTTCCACAATTTCTACTTATCATAAATAGTACTCGGAACTAGCTTCAAAAAATCGTGTTATTCGGAGGAAATTTAGCTGTATACTGCAATAGATTGTAGACTCTAATATGGCAGGATCACCTTTCTGAATTTAAATGGATATGGATTTGTTGCTTGATTTCGTATTCCGAGATGTTTAAATTCTCTCACTGCAACCTAAGTATGGCAGAACTACAAAATTTAATAATTGTGACTTACGTGACAAATTTGAATCAAGCCATTAAATTTGAGATTCATCCCTTAATGAAAGTTTTGACGAATAAAATTGTCAATAGTTAACATGAGATGAAGTGTAAAAATTCAATGATGCTTATAAATGTATAAAGTAAATACAGTTATTAATTTTTTATATACACTTATAATATTTATTAACAAAACTTATATAAGCATGTTTTAAGTTAATCTTGATTGGGATAATGAACATATTGATGAAAATGATCTTAATCTGTTGATCTTGGAAATTACAAATAAGAAGCAAAACGATCACCGTCATGAGTTTGTTTGTGAAGATAATGAATTCATACCAAATCTATAATAGTGTTGCACAGGAAAATATTTATTGATCAGTAAGTCCTGACATTCATTTCGAAATAATTATATAAACTGTATAGCGTCAAATGTATAGAAAAAAATAGTGTTATAAAATTATATCTGCCAAATAATAATAATATAGGTTCTGTCTATTGATGAATCTATGTGGCCATACACTGAACGACACAATATTTATAAAAGGCAAGCCAATACGATTTAGATACAAATTGGAAACAAGATCAGCTGTCTTTCTTCATTTTCAGATATGTGATTAAATTCTTACCATATGCAGGGAAAGAAGCAACGTTTGAAAAATAAAATTAATAGTCAAATATATTTTAAATGTGTGATCTGTTTAAAACATGGAACAGATATTCCTCTACATGTTTAATTTTCAATTGAATTTCACAAAAAATGTAATTTTGTGAAAAAATTAATATGGAAATACAATTATACGTAATTATACGATTGCGTTTTCGCGTTTTCGCTTATTAAATATTACTTTGCAAAATGGGTTAAAAGTTCATTAAAAGTAAATAATATATTTTTTTACTTCTGTTAAAATTAATATTAATAATGCTACTGAATATTTTACATATATCATACACAAAGATGGTATCTCCAGTAACCGCTACTTTTAAGGCTCCAGCACAAAAATTAACTAGGAAATTGTGTTCAATGGTACCAAATTAATTTTAAACCAAAGTATTCAGTTAAAAACTCTATTGAATTAATTAATAAGCTTAAGGCAATAAAAATATTGCCCAAAAACGTGAAATTAGTTTCTTTTGACGTATCAAGTTTAATTCCTTCTCTTCCTATTAGTAAATTGAAGGATATTTTGTACTCAAAAATTATAAATAATATTTCAAATAGAGACATAGGGTTACAATTAATGGACTTGATAAATTTATTTACTGACCAAAATTATTTTGAATTTGACAACAAATTAGACGATGGTTTAACCATGAGTTTGAGTTTTTCACAACTAGGAGCAGAAATTTTTATGGACGATTTTGAAACTATTTTATTTAATCTCGAATATTACTTGTTGAAGAATATTACATTTTGGATAAGATATGTAGATGATGTGTTATGTTTATGGAAAGAGGCACGGAAAGAGATTCACAAATGTTTTTGTTGAAAAATGTCTAAACAAATTGGATAAAAACATTAAATTTACTGGAGGAATATGAATTAATTTCCTGGATTTGACAATAAATATTTCTAACGACAAGTTGTTTTTTGACATCAATCGAAAAGAAACTTTTCCGATGCAATTGTTCCTTTATCATCATATTATCCTTGGTCAACAAAAATGTCATCTTCCCATAATTTAATATTCCGATTATTTAGCATACTATTAACTGACGATAAATTTAGAAATGATCTTAGTATTATAATTGACATTGCAAGAAATAATGGATATAAAACAGATTTGGTTTACAAAATTTTAAAATCTCTAAATCTAGAAAATACATTTTTAATTTGATATCTCCAAAAACTGACGATGATAAGGAAAAAATTTATTAAAAAAAAAATACCGTATATTAAAACCATTTCCGAATATTTAAAGAAACCACTTAGGGCTGTTAATATACAATTGGTATTTTTTAATAACTACACTTTAAAAAATATTTTTGTTAATAATAAAATAAGACAACCGAAGCCAGAAAATATTTTAACCAAAAGTGGAGTTTATAAAATTCAATGTGAAGGATGTGATGGAGTATATGTTGGCAAAACAAAACGAACCAAACTAGATTTACCGAACATTTAAAATCGGACATTTTAAATTCATCTTCTGCTTATCAGTTATCAGGCTTAGCTCAACATTTAAAGTCTTCAGAGCATTTTACCGATATAGACTAATTTTTTGTTTTTATATAATTCTATGTGATGAACACCCTAACTGCTTTTAAACAGAGATTTGGAATACACAATCACATACAATAGCTTTTTCTGTAGAATTTTTGTGTTATAGACTAATTTAAATGTGGAAAACTATATCTATTGTAGAGTACTTCGCCTTCATAATAGCATAGTTCCATTTTATTTTTAGTGATAGCCAAAACTCTCAACTATTTATCATTTATTTTATCCCAATGATAAAGGGTACTGGACCAGGCCGAAAAATCCAGAAAGCATTTTTTGCCTCCGTCGGGAATCGAACCTGGGACCTTTCGGTTAAAAGTCAGGCGCTCTACCTACTGCGCCACCCAGCGTGTTGGTAAAGGAATTAACAGGTAGAAGAGTTTTCGATAAATATGAAATTTTTCATATTAATAAATTAAAATTAAAAGAAGCCAACTTATTAAAGACTTATCAAATAACTAATGAGAGCCCGCTACTTAATAGTAATTTTTTTACATATTAAATAAAATTCTGTATTTTGTAAATTTTGTAGCTTACAACATGTCAATCTTTTTCAATATAAAAATCTTATGTGCCTTTTCTTAATAAATGTAGGTATAATAATTTTATTAGTAATTTACCAGTTATTATTTTTTATACTGGTATAAATAATTGTTCTCTAAAGATAAAAAATATAAATAGATTTATGTTTACCTACTATTATAAAATACAAAATAGTATATTAACGTTAAATTGAATATACGTATTCTTCATAGTTACATTTTAATTTTCATCCTTTAAATTTAAATTTTATCGTATTACTTTAGTCTTGATAATGTCTTAGAAGGACGAAACATGTCGACTCAAATTTTAGTTTTATTTTTTGTTTAAGATTAAAAATTTTTAATAATTTCTTAATTAGTGAAACTACAACAACTTGTGTATTTTATTTAATTAAATATTGTATTAATTTCTAAAAATTATGTTTCACCAAGTGCCAACCAAAAAATCTTTAGATTTTGCAATGAACCATAATTTAATTACTGTTATTTCATATACGATAATTTTATTTATTCTGTTGCACAATGTTTTCTTTCTATTCTATTACAATTTCGTATCGGTGTAAATTTAGTACAAAAACGGTTTATTTTTATTTTTTGTTTTGGTTTCTGTTTTTTTTTTTTATTACTTTTAGTTACAATGTCATTGTATAGTTTTTCGCTATCAAGACTTCTGTAACAATGTTTAAATTTTAATTTTCCTTGCTGTCTTCTTTTTGCAGAAAAAAAAATGATTCTTTTACTAGTTTATTTTATTTGATTTTATTTCATTTTATTTTTTTAAAAGAATAAAAATGTTTGGTTTGATATTTTACAAAAATAAAAAAATAAATTATAATGAAAATGTAAGTAAAAATAAAATGATAGGTACTTGAAATTAAATAATCTTAAAAAGAAAAAATATAATTTGAAATAAATATTATCAAGAATAGAATTTTTTTTTTGATAATATTTTCATATTTTTGAGTTTGACATTTTTAATTTTTGAATACTTCGAAACAAAGATTTCAAAATAGAAGACGTTAAGTCAGTGAGATATTTTGTTAAAAAATGCATGTTAGTACAGATGGATACGTACAATTAATGAAGAAAATGTTTTAATGGTTTAATTACTTTTTCTTAATATTTGATAATTTTTTTTTTTTGCAGTAATACAGAGATATGGAATAATTTTTCAATTAGATTTGAAAAATTATTGTTTTAAAAATGATAGAAATGTTTTTCATTTTGAATAACAGTTCGCAAAGTAGTTGCATTATTTGAAATTTTTAAAGAAACTAAATTTTTCTTAAAAATAATATCGACGAAAAAAATCAAGAACCTGCAAGGAAATTATTTTTTTAGTACCTAAAGCTGAACTGCACACCTATGTTACTGCTTTTACGTTCGCTTTTACTTACTAACATATTCACTTACAATAAATTTTTAAATCAAATGTGGAAAACTACATCAATTATAGAATATAAATTGTTCTGCGGTTATATGCATTTTTCTACTTAAAGAATTGTTTTATTTAAATAAGAACAGATTAATGACAACTTAACTAAATTAATATTAGGTGGCACTTAAAAATGCAATATAGCATACATATTACATTTAACAATACTTACTAAAAATGTGTATTCTTCAACATCTTTAACGTCTCAATGAAATAAATATGCTAACAAAGTATATTATTATCAATTGAATTAAAATGTTATTTTACTTTTCCAATTTATAGTTTTATTATAGAAATTAATATAAACTAATTTAAAAAAAATTCAAATAAAATTATATTTATTAAATTTAATTTTTTAATTTTTTAATCTTTCAGGTATGTACTGAGCAACATAATTAACATTATTTTATCGTAAGTAAAATTAATATTAAATTTAAGAAAAAAAAACAAGAAGTTATATATGAGCGAATAAACCTAATAATGTAGAGTTAATATTTAAAAATACAAAATAACTTAATCCCTTTAGAAAATTCAATTTTTTAAAAAAAATAACCAATTACTACGTTATTCATTAAATTATTACAATATTATAATTTAAAATTTTGTCTTAAATTTAATGTGAATTTTGGAAAAACTTTAATTCAAATATTTGATTTGATCTAACCCAAAAACGAAACACTGATTAGTTCACAATCCTCTCTTTCACTAATAGTTAAATAACAAAATACTATACAAAAAAAAAATTAATAAAAAATTGACATGACGGTGACATCGGAAATGTATTCAAAAAATTTTTACCGATACAATGTACATGCAAATACAATACGTCAAATTTTCTGAACGGACAATATTGTGTTGGCGGCACAATGTACTTTGCTTACAATTCCAATCACTCTAAACACATTGTCTCTGAAATAAACGTCAAATGAAATGTCAAAATATTATACTTTTGTCAATACCTATTTTGTGGATAAATTTTTAAAATATTTGAATTTAATATATGTATTTGTGAAAGATTATATATGGAGATTTAATATGTTGGCGACATTGTCGATACATTTACGATGTCACGGTATTTAATTATTGCATATTATTGCATATTTCATAGATTTTTTACTTTTCTGTTTATTTATACTACAATACAAAGCTGTTAATTTCAAAATGTTGAAATGCATGTTGAACATTCGTAACAATTTTTGACTTATTTCTCATACTTTACTAATGTTTAACCTCTTTTAGTAATCATAGTGAAATTTGCATTCCAAAAATTTCTACATAAATATAATAAACGAACTTCATCCACAACATTCATTTCTGCTTGCTACTCAAGATTAGCTGAATTTCAATAAACGGTGCTTTCTAACTTCAATTTATCTAAACCTTATATTCATTTGATTAGAACCTGTTTATGAAAATAAAAACAGTAGAGTTGTCACACTATTTTATAAGAATGTAAGATTCTGATGTAAAGTTCAATAACAATAACAAAAAACAGATTTAGTTTATAATATCTCTGACATTTCGGAATAACCACTTAAATACATTTCATCAAATTTTCAGCAGCATCAAAATAAAGTGTAAAATGAAATTGTAAGAAATTGAAAAGGTTTTTGGAAAATTTTTATATTACGGTATGTGGGTATAAATAGTTTTTAAATGAATATGACAAAAGTGAATTAAAAAAGGCATAATTTATATTAGAAATTTTGTATTTCTATTTAAGTGTAATTAAGTTGTTATTTTAAATGATTGTCAGTCTACAAAATTAACATAAGTTTTTCCGTTTAAATGAAAAAAAAAAAGTTTGTTTTAACTTAATTTTTTATATTTTAATGTTTAAAGTAAACCTTTAATCTGGGCACATTCTCATCAACAATTCTTAGCTTATGTCAAAGATCATGGTATTCTCATGGATCATGGAAAGCTTTTTTATTTTTATTTGTTTTTATTGGAGTATTATAGAATTTCGAAACTTCAAGCATTTTAATAGAAGTGACGCCCTTTTTGTTCATATCACATTTCAAACTTCGCCCCCGCCAAAGAAATTTTACCGATATTCCTAAATGTTTCAAAGCTATTTGACTTTATTTCAGTTACATTCTATTTGAGCGTGGTCAGAATCAAACTCCATGTATGTATGTCCAGGCAACAGGAACTTATGGTAATTTACTCTTGCTTGAATTTTCCAAAACAATAAAAACATGGCAGTTACATATGAGTTTTTGTTTTGTCCGAGATATCTATCATAGTAAATAATTGAGTCTAAATTAGCCGTTAATTCGACAAGTGCTGAAAAATAGAAGAACTTATTTCATTACTTCTCATGTACTTGCAATAGCTTAATGCCGCATAAAGCATTTAGGGTTGTTTATCTCAATATCGTGTATTGTTAAGTTGCAAGTCCATAAAAAACGTTTATAAAAAATTTTGAAGTTTTCAAGCAAGACGTTGGAAGGCATTGTTTTTCTGATTCAGCAGCAATTTTTATTTAAAGAAGGTCACAATTTGTTGCAGGTATCCAGTAACTAATTATTATAATAAATTATTTTTATGATAAATAATAAAAAATATAATAGTTGTGAAGGAAAAACTTAATTCAAATCAAATGACTATCTCTAATTTTATTTTTTCAATACAGTTAATTATAATAAAAAATATGTAGATATGTCTACTATCACAAAAGTTTTCAATGTTAATCTTTCAGTTATGGGGAGTTTTCTAATTTTTAAAACCGTCAGAACTTTTTCAAAAATGAACCGATTCTTATATTATATTATGTTATGTTTACTTTTTTGTTATTTAATGACTTGCCTAATGAAACAAAAAACATTTTATAAGCTTATTTGGAATTAAAATCAAAGAGTATTTTTCAAACTTGGGCATTAAATTCAATACTAATTATTTTATTACAAAAATTATTAGTTTAATGGTCTAATAAAAGCTTTTTTCTAAATAAAGGGAACGATCCAGTAGAAATGGATAAATTAAAAATTCTCGAGAGCGTTGGGGCCAAGGACTTTAAACAATTTTTCAGGATAACCTCTGGAATATCATCCGAACCAGGGGATGTGTTATTATCTAATTTATTTAAATAATCTGTAACGATAGTATTGTTAAAGCAAAATGAGGAGAAGGTTTGATCAAATTGTAATGCGGTAGCCTTGAAGGTGCTGCATATGAATTTCCAAAAAATTTACTAAAACATTAAAATATGACTTTTGGATCATTACTAAGTGTATATTTAATAACTAGGGAATTTCTCAGACTTTTTTTTGGTATTAACAAATCTCCAGAATCCTTTGGGGTTGGTTAAAAGATTAGAAGACATATTTTGTAAATAAATATTATAGCTTAAAAGGACTAGTGATTTAAATTAATCAATAAGAAACTTAAAATTGTTTCAATCAGATGAGTTTTTGGATTTCATATATTTAGACCAGGCTTTGTTTTTCTTACTTTTTAATTGTTTTATATACCGAGTATACCACGGAGGACTAGAATTAGTAAAAATAGTCGTTTTGGAACGTACCGATTTAAACCAATTCAAAGAGTATATAATAGAACTTACTAATTATTATCTCAATGTTATTTTTAGTGAATATGGAAGAAAAATCACAAATTTTGTAGAAAATTTTATTCATAAATATAGCAATTATTCTGTTATGTAATCACAAAATATACATATTTGTAATAAAGAACAGAAAAAGGCAATATAATACTATAAATCAGTTTTTTAATAAAATAATTCACTTTTGACTTATTTTTTTGTTTTATTGAAAAAATTGACGTTATATTTTTAATGTGACTATAAACGACATCGATTGTATGGACTTATGAAGTTTATTACTCTCTTTCAAACAAACTGTTGAATATTGTTATAACAGAATTGTGACTGCAAACGTTTTTGACTATAAACGAATTAAAACACATCGATCTACCACGTTGAGAGTAATGGGACGGTAATTAGTATTAATTTCGTCATAAAGCATTAGGTATTATACATTGATTTCATTATATATATATCTATATTCAAGAATCAAGCGATTCAGAAAACAAAAACAAATATTTTTTTTTATATAAAATTGTTTTTGAAAGAACAACTTTTGTGCAATTCCACAAGGGATTCACTAGTTATTTTTTATATGTTTAGAAATTAAAATATAATATAAAATACATAATATATAAAACTAACAGATATTTCAGGAATATTTTTTAAACGATTATACAAAAAACTATATAAAATTTAAATTTAAAATTTTATTAAAACCAACATTTTTATACCAATTTTTAATTCAATTTTTTTTTTTTAAACTTAATTTAATTGATTACAATATTATCTCTATATTCTATAGTATTTCAGAATTATTTCATATAGATTACTCTTCATTCTATCGAAATATAATAATTATTCTCATTTTTTTTTTCAAAACAAAAAATATTCAATCTATTATGTATGTAATGTACATATCAAAATCAAATAATATCGTCTTTATTATCATTTTTTATTGTACTTTTTTTGTTTGTTTGAATAACAATTCAAATAAATCTAAAAAATTTAAAAATTTTAAATTAAAGAATTATTTCTTCTACAACAGTATTATAACCCTGAACTACTTTACAAATTAACAATCAACAATACAATATTATTATAATAATTTGAAAAAAAAATATTTCAAATATGTAATGTTAAAATGAGTATGTATATACGAAAAAAATAAAAATAAAATAAAACAAAAACTTATTTACTTTTTTATAAACAATTTTTTTTTTTATATAATCTATTTTAACTTCAAACATTTTATAATTTAAAAGAATGCAATTCCATAACATCAATATTTAACTCTAGACAATACAAAATTAAAAAAATATAAAAAATTTATAATTTAATTTCCAGGAAAAAAATATATATATATTTCTCTTCATAAATGATAATATCTATGAGTACATATACATAATATAAATAATTTCTACTTCATTATTAATAGATTTCTATAATAATATGTACTCAACCCAAGAAAAAAATAGAAAAGACAAATTTTAAGAAAATTATTTATTTTTTGTTCTTATCCCTTACATACACATAAACTTATACAATGTTCCAAAAAGATCCAATAAAATAAAAACAAAAAGGGAAAAAACAACAAAAATATGAAGCGAAAAAAATTTCTATTCAAATATTTTCCTTAAATCTGAAATAAAATCTTTTAACCCTACTCCAATCCACTCGAAATCATTCTAGCAACAATAAAAACAACAATAACAATATTTAAAGGAAATAAAATGAAATGAAAATCGGATGATTAATAAACATACTAATAATATATACATACATACATCAATGTGTACCTAAATATATTTCAATCTAATGCCAAAAAATATGAAATAAAAAGTAAAAATTGAGATAAAGTATCTTCGTACCAGATACACAGGTACCTGCTACTCTACCTATAAACGACTGTGCAAGAACAGTGAAAAAAAAAAAAATAAAAATCTCTTTATGAATTCTTCAAAAAATTTTCCAGACAAAAGAAAATATTTCTATTTAATATTTCAAGGTTTAAAAAAAAAAAAAAATTATAAAAAAAGAAAAACAATGACACAAAAAATAAATAAAAATTACAAAAACAAAATGAAGGGGAAAAATATTCAAAATTTTGTGAACTATCTACAAAAAAAACCGTTTAATTTTTGTGTATTTTCAGTATACAAATTCCTATTGTATTATTAAATACGAAAAAAGCAGTAATAAAAAAACAAAAACAAATACCTTTTTACGAAGTTTATGTCTTTCCAGGTACACTCCTTTCTTTTCTTAAATATACAAATTTTCATTATGCACACCTTGTACCTTTTAATCTTTAACATAAAATATCTAAAACTATACATATTATACATAATTGATAGAAAATAAAGGATTTTGTTTTTAAGGTTTCCATTATTTTTCATATAGCTACCATCAAAGATTCAAAATTTTCTATTTTCATTTCTTTTTTTTCCTAAAGAAAATTTTCTACATACATTTTTTTTTTTCTATAAAGAATTAAAATTAAATCTAAGAAGATTTTCTGATTTAACTATTATTCTACTCAAATAGGTTAGAGTCCGTATAAAGTATGGAAATATAATAATAAAAATAATAAAAAAAAAAAATAAAAATAAAAATTGAAAAAATTGAAATGAAAGAAAATTATCTGAAAACAGTTATTGCTCTCTAGACTAGAAAAATTAAAACTTTATTTGCGGATAGGTAAATATATACATATACATACATATACTATACATTACTTACACACTATATTATAATGTTAAATACATACGTATTTTATAATATTTAAATATAAATTATTCGAGATATTAATTAAAAAGGATCAGTCTAAGGTATTGAAAAGAAATTAAAAAAAAAAAAAAACTGGGCTGTAAACATAAACAGAAAATTATGAATTTTTGCATTTGAATTTAAAAGTACGATTATTACCTTTTTTTTACGTATACATGTTTTTTATCATTCTATTACACTATGTGTAATGTGTTATTAAAATATTATTTTTAAATCATCATTATCATTCATGTTAGTAGTAAACGATAACGTTAAATATATAATTTCAAGTTGAAATATTAAAGACATATCTAACAAAAGGAGTAGAGTATCTGGCATTTACTCCCGATAGATGGCTTATTTGTAAAAAGTATATACAAACGAAATGAGAACAAAAATTGCTAACACTGAATAACATGCACTATGGCCCATTGGCAAATATTCTTACCTCGAAACTGATTATAAAGTACTGTTATATAATACAACTAAACGCTGAGTGGTAGTTGCAATAAATGAAACGTCCCATCAGGTTCTATTCCCGAAAAAAGCAAAATGCTTTATTATTTTTTCGACCCTGGTTCAGTACCCTTTGTGATTGGGATCAAATAAATTATAACAAATAATTTAGAATATAATCTCTGGTAATGAAATTAAAGATTAAAATCTCTATGTATGTTTTACAAATATTATTAAATATTTTAACCGATTTTGGTCATCAGAACTCAGTCTGCTTATGATGGTGTAATAACTGAAATCGATTTAGATATTTAATAAAACTAGAGTAACCTACCTAAAATTTTTAATCTTTATTTTTAAAAATATTTCACCTAGAACCTACATCATATTCTCTAAAATATACTCTGGTGCAAATTTAAATAAAATGGAAGTACGTTATTATAAGAAGGTTTACTGAAAATAGCGGTAGTAGTTCTTCACATTTAGTTAGTTGATATGCTGGAAGAGTTAATGAATTAATACTCGATAACATAATAATTTCCTGCGTAATTAAAAATTGACCGTACTTAAAAGTACGAAAAGGTTTTTCTGCCTAAGTAACTGATCATATTATTATGTACTTCCAAAAGTATGGAAAAGCACTTCTATGGAAAAGCACATCATACATATATTATACAAAAAAAAATGTTAAAACAATTACCAAATCTCTCTTGCATTAAAGATGTAATCATATCTTTATAAAGTATATTTTGAGCAAAGTTCGTTGTGATAGCGTAAAGTGGCATGAAATACATTTTAATCAGGACCACCTCCAGTATCTGCTAATTTTGTAATGATCAAACTTTCTTTCCAACATACAAACACTGCCAATACACACTGTGGTAATTATTATTATCCGATATCAAACTGCACACAAAACATAAACACTACAATTAAGTAAGTCAGCACAGCCAGGCAAACACATTTTGGTACGTTTTATTTTTTATTTTTTATTTATTACTTTTATTTGATGTTTTACCATCAGTAGACAACAGCTTCATTTCTATTGGTAACTGTATGTATATATTGGCCGTTACACTGATAAGAAAAATACATAGTGGCTTATGGAACAGATTTTAAAAGATTTACAAGCAAGAATAATTGCGTATATTCGCGGAAAAGCCAAATATATCAAAATTGATAATTTCATTCTTTCGGAAAAATTCCTGCATTTTAAATTTGAGTAAATTTAATCTGAAAAATATTCGAATACAATACTCTTGGTCTATTTCAATATCTGTAAAAGATTTGAATTTGTACTTCAATAACATATGATAATGAAATAGATATTGCGTTATTAATCTGGTACCAATGCATAATTTTGGCTAATTAAAATACCATAGAAGAATTATTATTGAAGTTTTTTATTTGAATTACAGTGTTCTTGAGAAAGAAATGTCAAAAATCATATAGATTCCAACAAATTTAAGTATTCCGTTCGGTAGATAACAGCTTAAATTCCATTGGCGGCTGTATCGTCACTATTTAATACAACTTAGGTCGACAGAAATTCTTCTTTCACCAAAATATGATAAATTCTAGGATAATAGATAAGAATTAAGTACAAGAAAAGTGCTGTCATACTTTAATTTAATTCTAAGTTTTCTAATGTTTGACGATAAAGTATTTTCGTCATTTTTATGGTATATAAGCTTCATTATTTGTGATATATATACATATAAATTTTATTTAAAATAAAAAAAACTTGAAATAAAATAATATTAGTTACTTGTACTAATAAGTACTAGAAATAATTATAAAACTTTCTTTGAATAAGCTCAGGTTCTATTGAAAAGGGGTATTTTCAAACTAGAAAGTTAAGGTCATAATTCCTACTGCAATAGAGGAATAAATTAAACTTTAATTAGGTATGTTTCAAATACAGCAATAACAAATGAATGGAAATGGTTCTAAAATGATCAGTTAGTTATTAGGCTTATAAATAGAATGATATGCCACAATTCGTTAATCATCAAGTATTTTTAATAATTGAGAACACTAAACATTGTTTAATAATAAAGGTTTAACACTCTATGTACAGTTATCCAATTTAATTTAATATATTCAACGATTTTAGTTATTACACAATCATCAGAAAATTGATCTCAACCGAAATCGATCAAAATAGTAAATAAAATTAATGAATACATAGAGATTTTAATATTCACTATCAAGCTGAATATTTCAATTACCAATTTTATTCTGTTCACTGTTAACACACCCTGTAAATAAATTAATTTAATTAAAATCAAAAAAATTATTACAATTTCAATACTTTATAGTGTGTAACATGTCCAATTTAAAATAATTCAATTAATTAAAATTTGTACGGTGTACTAGAGATGGAAATATTTCACATTGGGCCTTATTGTGGTAAACGTACGGCAAACGCGACGTGTGATTCTTTGTATTCACTTCACTTTGAATTGCTATTGTGTAAAACGCGTGAATATTTTAAATTTGAAAAATTTTCGAAATCAAAGTGGTAAGCGTCAAAAACATATGTATGTATGTTATTTCAAAGTTAAAAATTGTTTTTAGTTCCAAAAATAGTTATTGAATTAAATCAAGAACAAATTAGATCAAGGATCGCTGAATCTTTTTTGTAAATTTGGACAATAATTAAAAATAAAACAAAAATATTTTAAGAAATGCATATATTTATATTATAAAAGAATGTCTTTATTAAATAAAAAAAAGTGCCTCCATGGCAAAACAAAATATAAAATTTAAAATGAATTCATAAAAATCTTAAATCTAATATAAAATGACAAATGCCTCCTTGGCTAGAAAATAAAAAGTCGAATTAAATATTTAAATCTTAATAAAATATCTTTGTTTAATTTAACAAAGATATTTTCTTTGCCACAATTTCTTTTTTTAATTTAAATTTTTCTATTTCAAAGTTCTGACGCCTATTTTCAGCCATATTTTCTATTTTGATATCACATATTTTTGACTGCAGTTCATTATTTTTTTCTAGTGCTTTGTAGACTCTTCTCATGTTGCAACATATTTCTTCATTGTTTTTCTTCATTATTGCGGGTAATTTTTTTATTTCTTCAAGCAAATTTTGCTGAATATTTATTTGTTTTTCGATTAAAACCGATGGTCTTGTATCTTCTGTTCGAGGTCTGCTTAATGGCCTAATTGATGGTCTGGGAGATGTGAATAATGGTGGTACAGCAGCAGAACTACCAACAGAACTATCAAATGTAGCATCAGTTTCAACATCTTCTGGTTCAGTTTCATTTAACCCACACGGTCTTCCAATTATACCTGTAATGGTCTCATTTAAGTTCAGAACTGATGCTACATCATCTTCTATTGGTGTGTTAATTTGATCTTTTTATTTGGACCACCACCAGTTGCAGTTGATTCTTTCTTATTATTAACTAATTTTTTTTTTATAAATGCTTTATAATCGGTCCATACCTAAAACAAATCAATTAGTATACTTGCTACTAATTAATTACTTAAAGTATTACCTTTCGCCATTCTTGTGCATTTCTGGTTGGCGGTCCTAAACTATTTAGTTCTCCAGCAATTTTGTCCCAAAATAATGCTACTTCACTTGGTGGTCCCGCTGTAAATCCCTGAGCAATTTCTTTATTTTGCTTCATTAATCTCACCAGTTGATTGAATTGATATTGATTCGTAACTCTTTTCCTGTTTTATAAAAAAATTATTTATGAATTAAATTTTTTAACTCAAATGAACAAGAACATAAAAAAATCTATATTTTACTTACATTTTGTTGCTCTAAATTTTTTAAACGCGAACTAATCTTCACGTTTCAACAATACAATGAAAACTGTCACCATACGTTTTGAACAATACCAAAAATATATTGACTTTTAATTTCGAAAATGGAGTTTGACATTTTTCACTTCACGTTTGCCGCACGTTTACCACAATACCAATTCAACGCGTTTCGCGTTTCGATTGCGTTTACTTTTACCACAATAAGGCCCATTATATTATTTTAATGCATTATTTTTCGACATAATTAATTTTATAAACTTCATTAATTTCTGTATTAAACTAATTATTTTGAATTAGTTTGTATAATTTAATGTAGTATGAAATTCAAAAATAATGCATTACATATAGATAATGCATTACCAAAAATAGTTCTTTGAATTATTTAAATTATTTTTTAATTATTTTTTTCAAATTTTATTATTTTCAAATGTATTATTTCAATGCATTACTTTTTAAATAATTAAAATTTGAATTTACTTTTTAAATATAAAAAAATAATGGAGTATTTTGATTGATTACAAAATAACATTTATTTTTTATATATGTTATTGATTCCATTTCTCATAAAGAAATCACGAGGTTCGTATACCTGGAGAGGTTAAAATTCATTTTAAAAATGTAATAAATATCAAAAGCTAAAAAAAAAAATATTTCATATAATGGAAAAGAAGTGATGATTATGCGAAAAATTAAAAACAAATTAATTGCAAAATAATATTTCAATATTGGGAAATTAGCATTTTTGATACATTTGCTCTTAAATAAGTTCTTTTTGGACGATTAAACATTTTGATAGACGAATTTATTTTATTTTTATTTATTCAAATTTCTCAAAATGAGCTAAGAAGCTCGTAGAGAGTATATAATTATATTTCTTATTTATTTTAAAATGAAGCGTGTGACATGTTTGGTCTGTAAAATTTCATTAATTCAAATATAATGTATGTGATGGTTAACAAGAAAGAAAAAAAATTAACAATTATATCAAAAATAGAATAAAAATTTATCATAATATATATTACTAGAACAAACCCCCGGGTGCATACCCGGCCGAGCAGTAATTGGGAAACGGTAATGAATGGTACTAAGAAAGCCATAGTTATGATTAATGGTATAATAAAATTTTCGGAAACTATTTTTTAATAATATTCCAACACTTTACACTTTTCCAACCAACACTTTACACACTGTTGTCAGATACTTTCAACAATTTCAAATGTTAATTTTATGAAAAATCATTTTATTGCACCGTTTGCGTTTCACAGCAAAATTCCTTTTTTTTAGCTGACCGGAGATTTACCAGGAAGTTTTCTAGTATGTATATACATATAATCGTCAAATCAAATATCCGTTATTCATTTTTATTAAAATTTACTGTTATACAATCTGTGAAATAAATGTGAACAATAGAATTTTAATATAGGTTTGATAAACATAAGCTTAAATAAGTTAATAAGCACATGAGCTAAAATACAAATTTATTTCGTTCTCCACGGCCACATCATTGATTGATTGAATAAAGAAAAAACGAAGCCACACGAAATACCACGAAAAATGTGCCGTCACTAATCGTGCTCTTGTGTATTATAATATAGATCTGCAAATCGTGAATGTTATATTATTTTAATATTTACATAAAATACAATAAAAGAATTAAAAAATATGAAACAATTAATTTAAGAAAATAGAAATAAAAAATTATATTAATACCCCAAAAAATATGCAATTCGTTGTAGAGTTAAATTATTATAATATTTAGTGTTTAGACAAAAGTATTGTTTTATGTTTTTTAAAAATTTTTTTTTTAGTACTTTCTTTAATCCAGATAGACTTGTAGTATTAGAATAACGTAGATGAGAAACATTTCTTGTTGCATATTTGTGAATTTGAATTCTGATTGTTATTTCAGTATTTGTTTTAAAAATGAAGTCATTGAGTTTTAATATTGCAGGCTCTTGTGCATTTTAGTTGTCACCGATCTTTTTTCAAGCAAGCCCGAACAGATTTTTAATGTACAATGGATTTTTGTAATGCATTATGCAAACAAAAATATTATGTTACAGATATTTGGAAAAATAAATTATTTAGATAATGTTCTACTTTTCAACTGAAATAGATTGTACCGTCTATGACAAAGTAACGTAGAGCTTAAAAAGTACATGTTCATAATCACGGATCAGCTTAAAAACAATTTCAGAGTTTATCTTGGTCCTATGTTTGAATGCAATGTAATATAAAATTTATTCAACTATCGAGACCATTTGTTTATGTTCAATACAAAATCTTATTTATTGCCTTCTGAAATACAACTCTGGTTTTCAAATAAAATTCAACTCAAGAATTTAGTTTAAAATTTGAATAAAACTTTATAGAATTATTCAAAGCAAAAACAAAAGAAATTGTTTTTTTTTGTATGTAAACAAAAAACCAAAAAACACAAATAAAAAAACAAAAAAACAAAAACCTATTCATGAAATAACAAAAGCCAGAAGAAAAACTGAAGTTAAATTATAAGAAAAGGACGATTTTTCATTAAAATCTGAAAATTTACTTATAACATATAAACATATATTTTGTTGTCCTTGTTTCTCTTGTTTCTCCAATGTTCTTATAAAAATTTCAATTGTTTTTCTTCACCAAAAAAGACAAACATTACATTTACAAAGAAACAAAAACAAAAAAGTGAAGTTAAAAGAAAAACTTTTTTTCAATTGAATGATTTTCTGAATTTCATTTACATGCTATTATTGGCAGCAGGTACAGCAGCAATTATGTTTAATCAAGAATTTGAAGCTATTAAATGCAGTAAACTGTTGATAATAATTTCCATTTATGCCAGCCAACAGAGTTTAATTTAAATTTTGAAAAGATTTTAACAATAATATTATTTGCAACAATGTTTATGTCATTAGACAGAAAATGATGTTTTTTAATGTTCAAAATGCTATTTAAGATACTAAGTGTTGTCAGTTTAGTTTAATCTAGTTTATTAAATCTTAAAATGCAGAACTTTAAAATTAATTTTTTATTTCATCTTTGCAACTAGGGTCAAAACATACTATAAATAATAAATTTGAAATTTATTTTCGCTTTTCAATAATTAAATACATTCATGAACATACATACCAACCTATATATATATTCTTGTTTATGTTATCCCTATTTATTTTGAGTAAAGATTGAGACGAAAGATTAACCAAAAACAAAATAAAATGAATTAATATATTTTCTGGCAGGACTTCAGAAAAGGCGCTACCACATTCAAATTGGTTTTATATTTGTTTATTTTTATTTCTCTCCCTCTCTCTCTTTCTCTCTTTCACTCTCTCTTTCTCCCATTAAAATTTCTGTTTCTTCATTAAATATTTTTGAAAAGAGAAAACATTCCATATGTACATCTACAACTCAGATACCTAGATAAATTATTTTACAAAATAATCTTGATCTTCTTTTAATCAACAAAAACTCAAAAAAAAAAAAAAAAATAATAAAAAATAGAAATAAAAATAATAAAATTTTTACCTCCGTTTTACCACTGTGTTTTTGAAAGGATTTTACTTTTTTTTTGTTGGTTGAAGTGATTATAAAAAATTAAAGGTCAGACTGTCAGTATTTAAAGAATAATTTTATTCATTCCAACAATTTTATAGAGTAATACATAGTAGGGTAAATTCTATTAGTTCCGAATAATCAGGGGTAATTCTAATTAAATTCATGACTCCTAATTCAGTATCTGGCATATTCGTTATTATAATAAAAATGTTGTTTATGCGATGTACGAGTATGTCGGAAAAATTATAAATTTATAACGGAAATCGAGAATCGGGAGATACCTATGTTGAAAAATTTATATTACATTAGGGAGTTAAGACCTTTATCAAAGGCTTTTTATATTTCACTGTGACAATATTACTATGAGCCGAACATTCTTTAGGGACACACCTGAAAGTTATGGAACGTAAAATTTGAATTTACTGAAATATTCCATAAATTTTGTATGTGTTTTCTCGTGTAGCTTGGTCAACTCTTGTTAGCCTTTAACGTTGGAGTGGAACATGGACGTTCGACTTTGAGAGTAAATTCTACACATTGTTTTTTAAATATTTCTATAATACTAAGCAATACAAGTATAAACAAATACCAGAGTGTACTGAAAAACGTTGATTGTGGGAGAGAGATATAGAGAAGTAATAAAGAATCGTTCTAAGTTAAAGGTTAATTGTTCAGTTTTGATAAAACAAATTATTTAGTCAACAGCACTGCAGGATAAAGGAGTCAGCATATTCTTTCAACTTACAAAAGCTAATAATTATTCGCCTTTAAGATTAAGCTAATTATAAAACTCTTAATGAATTATTTTACAAACGTTTATTTTATTTTATTGAAAAACATTTTAGTAATTAGTAATTTCAATTAATATTTATTTATTTATTAATATGAGTAGTTGGTTGAAAACTAAAATTAACAACGAAAAACAGACCAGTTACCATCCGTCTACAGTGCTCTGCAACGTCAGCAGTAGAATATGTATGAAATAGCTTTGTTTTATTATTTTCTTTATCTTCTTTTATTCTTATTGTTGTTTTTTGTTGCTAGACGGTTGATAAAATGGTTGCTAAATGAGTTTGTTGTTGATGTTAAAATTGGAATTGTTGGTTGGTTTGTTTCAAGAATTTCCATATTAGTTTTATATTTTCTTCTGTTGGATGTATGAGGATTTCTGTTCAACTAGTCTCTAAACGGTCTATAAATATGTTGTTGGAGAATGTGTGAACTGGTATGAAATTGCTACCAAATTCAAAAATGGGTGATTGTTCTTCTTTCATGAAATGCTCATTTGTGAAGTTTCTGTGTTCAAGTCTGATGCTGGTTAATGTACATTCATTTTCAATTATTTATACAATAATTCTTACCATATTGTGAATTTAAATAACCAATTATTATTACTGGCAGTTCACACTACGATTTCATATTTAGCTTTAATTTGAAATTCAACATTTTTAAGCTATAGTCAAAAAATAATACAAAAAAAAAAAATAAAAAAATGATAGTAGGATCAGAGTTAATATT
Source organism: Argyra leucocephala (assembly GCA_963942445.1). NCBI lineage: Eukaryota > Metazoa > Arthropoda > Insecta > Diptera > Dolichopodidae > Argyra > Argyra leucocephala. Next base: position 121,612,104 of record OZ012678.1, read on the forward strand.
CCTTGGATTTGATTTCAATTTTAATAAAAAAAAACAAATAAAATAGGTGTATCCCAGATAGATACCACCTCTATAATAATATATAGATAGAGTAATACAAAAGAAAAAGAAATATGGCAGACATTCAATTTTCATTTCACAATGTATAGAATAATATTAAGAAAATAATAAAAGTTGAAAAATTCATTAAATAATTTCAAACTATTCAAACGAAATTTTAACGTTTTATATAAAATGTATATAATTTCTATCAAAAAACGATAATAGTGTAGTCGTGTTACATTTTACTTGCACGTGCCGAATACAAAAATAGTTAAATAAGATTATTTTTTTGATAAATTTTGTTTTGTTGTTCTTTTTTTCTTGATTGAAACTTCATTATTTTAATATTTTATTTTCAATTATATAAACATACAAATTTACCAAAAAAAAGAAATGTATCTTAAGAATACCTATAGAAAAAAAATTGTTTTGAATAAAACATTTTGTTGAATTTTATAGAACAAATAATAACAATAATTATAGAAACCGAATTTTAAAAAATATATTTATTTGTGTGCTGGAATATATTAAGTCTGGTCTCCCTATTATGAGATTCATATTAAAAGAATAGAAGCTATTCAAAAGAACTTCATAAGATTTGCACTTCGCCACCTTCCTTGATCTAATCCACTTTTTCTGCCTCCATATGCACACAGATTAAATTTGCTACATTAAAATAAATTAAAAACTAAGCGTGAAGCTGTTGATGTTGTTTTCATCATCCAAGTAGTGAAGGGGAATATTCGTCCCCATTTATATGGAATTCTGTCCAAATTTCCAATAACACTCGATTCCGATTACCTAATATTTTCACACTTGTATTTCATAGAACCAACTATGGTATGAATGAGCCCTACCCACAGAATCATGATAATAGGGAACAAATATAAGAACATGATTCTCTTATCACTCCCAAAAGATGTGTTGAGGAATAGACTATACCTTAGTAACCAGAATCCTTCTAACTAACCCGTCTAACAATTAGGTAGTTAAACTAACAGCTCTCTAGTTCTATTTCTGTTTTTATTTTTTTATTTGGTAAATTTTTATTGTTTTTTAAAATTTTGATTTTGTTAAATTTTAACCTTATATTAAAAGAAAAAGAAAAATAATTTGTTTGAATTAAACGAAATAAATAAATATATAAATAAATAAATTACCAAAATATGAACTGATTAAAATAATAAATAAATTATAACAGACAAATAAAAATTAATTATGCGGATTCATTATCTCATTTTTCAAAAAAAAAAGGATGAATAAAAAAAAATGTTTTTTTGTTTACACTGCCTAGGCCTACTGTTAGTAATTTAGGTAATACTTTTTCGTGTATTAATAAGTACGGGGAGGGGGTCTACCGCCTAATCCTTCTTTTGTAAAACGAAATTTGTTGCACGAAGAAAATAATTCGTTAATAAACAACGAAGGTTGGTTCGTCAAACGAACTCTGCCTTACGAAAGTAGGATTACTCGGTAAAGTCTTAGTATACTGCAATTCATTACATAGAGTAGAACGGAGTTCCTATAATTTATTGTTTTACGAGTATTCATTTATTTTTACTAATTTTCTGGAATTTTAACTAATTTAACCCTTTATTCTACGAATTTTGTTTACATTAAAAAAAAATTATTTTTGATCAGGGCGTGACTTTTACATCAAACTTTATTCCGAATAAAATTTTTTTGGTTTTCCATTTTCCGGAAAACTGAGTTTTCTAATAATAACACAATTATGATATGAATTTAAGGAAGAAATAATTACGAATTTATAATTTCTCAAATTGTGTTATTGGCATAGTTTTTTGTAATAAGAAATTACTTGAAGCGCTAATCCAATACCTTCAAATATTCAGTATTTGAATAACCGAACTTAGCAAACAAATTATTATGTATTTTGGAATATCTGTTTTTTCTACCAAAAATATTATATTTTTTTGATCGAAAAATAAATTTGTCTCGAATATTTATTTGTAATAGAATATGTTATTGATGATACCGTCATCAAAAATGAATTTAAAATAATAATATGAAGTATTAAGTTCTATAATATTACTAAGTAATGAAGGATTTTCTAAAAACTCAAAACAATCAATTGTTTCAAGTGGTTTTTTTTTCGAGGAAAATTTTTCGTAATGCTTTTTAAGTTTTTTAACTCCGAGGCTGCTACAAACAAAATCACCCTCCAAATGATATATTTTAGTCAATATTATTTTTTGCTACTATCAATTCTATTTTTAGTTCTATGTCATCAATTATAATACTTTATAATCTGAATATCTAAATTCATCTTCACTTTCATCATCCCATCCATTCACAATTGCTTCAATATCTTTATAAGAAAATGCAATGAAAACTACTATAATAAAATGAGCATTAATCCAAATTGGATCACATTATTGATATCACACTATTTTTAAATGTATTTTTAATTTATATTTTTAAATATTTGTAAAATATACATTAGCAAAAGTATATAATTATTATTTCTTACCCATTTCTTTCAAACAAAATCAACAATAAATTTAACATCCCCTTTAGAACAAATTAAACGGCCACTTAAACCAAAATTATTTCCTACCAATTATTTCCTACCAACAACTGGTTTTCCACACCTACTTTCAACTTAACATTTACATTTAAATCAGTGTAAATCATAAAAAAAGGTCGATATTTTGGTGCTATCAAAATATATGATATGGTGTGCTATTACCGATTTTTAATGTCTGTGGAGACATAATATGATAGCAACAATAGTAGTAAAACTAATTAAATTTAAATTGAAATTTCTAATTGAAAACTAAAAAAATTTGAAAAAATATTTAATTTCGCCACGATTCCTGTTAAATACCAATCCTTTTAAAAAAAAATAATGAAAACCGGTTGAGAAAGGACTCTGGAAATTGTTCCATATTTTTTTCCATTTACAGATTAAATATTATGATGATAAAACAATAAAATTTCTTATATTTTTGATTCAATCGCTTTTCTCCCTATTTTACATGACCTTTCCATCTTAAGTTTTGCATCAAGTGTCATAGCTTGATTCTTGGCTGTGCTTGCTCCTCTTATAATGGTTTGTTAAGTTTTGAGGCTTTTATTAGTAAAATTTAATAAACTGATTTTCCCTCATTCAGCTTTATACGCCAGCGTTCTGTGCATTTAACGACTTTATCGTACTGTGGAATTAGAACTTCTTTTACCCTATTTTGTTTATACCCTCTATTTGTATATTCTATATATGCAATTATAAAAGATAATATGTGAAGCCACTTTTATTCGATTCCGCAATATCATATTGACTTTAAGAACATTAGGCACCAGTTAAAATTTTGATATGTTACCAATTATACAATTTATAAGTTATTTCTATTTAATTACAATATACGACAAATAAATAATCTAATTAAGTTTGCTCTATTAGTACTTATAAAATATCGCTTCAATGGCTTTATTCATTTTTTTATATTTTTACTTCTAAAATTTAAATAACAGTAAATTTGCAGTCTGTCTTCATATATAGTTTATACATTGATTACTATCTACCTAGGATTACTAAATTTAATAGCTTTAATAGTTAAATTAATTAATATCTACCTATCTATCTATATATATCTATATATATATATATATAAATGAAATTTTTTATGTCTGTCGCTATGTCTGTCTTTATGTTACTTATAGACTCGAAAACTACTGAATCGATTTGGATGAAATTTTCAGAGTATATTACTGGAATAGAGGGGAAGGTTATAGATCTACCGGCTTTTTAAAATTCTGACGGGTTCAGGCAGCTGTCATATAACTCTCAGCATCTATCACAAATATATTGAGAACTAAAACTGTTACAGGACTAAAAATTTGTACTCGGGTACTGCCTCAAAAATAAAAAAAAATAGGTCTTCTACCATTTCTCGAAATTTTGAATGGTTCGGACAGCTGCCATACAACTCTCAGCACTTATGTCAAATATATTAATAACCAAAAGTGTTACAGGACTGAAAATTACACAGGTACTGCCTCAAAAAGAAATAAATACGTCTATTACCGTTTTTCAAAATTTTGAGTGGTTCGGGTAGCAGCCATACAACTTCCATCCCCTATCAGGAATATTTAAAAAACTAAAGTTTTTATGTAACTGAAAATTGAATTTTAGGTACTCCCTCATAAATAAAATAATGACATACGTTTTCTAAAGTTTTGAGTAATTTTAATGGAGTTATTAATTTCATATATTAATTCTGAGATATTTTTTGTTTTGTTTTGACAGATTTTAATTTTAATTTATATTAGCCAATTTATTATTTTTTATAACTTTATTATTATTTAAACTTAAAAAATAGTTGTTCTTTTTATTAAATTTTGTATTAAATATTTTTTTTTTAAATAATTAATTAAAAAAAATTTACACATTGTATTTAAATATTAGTTTAAATTTTTCTTTCTTAAAATAAAGTGAATGAATAAGATTAAATTTATGTTGTTAAAAAATTATTTTAAATTAGGTGTTTCTATTATAGGGACTTTGGGCCAGCAACGTGGACCGGGTACAGCTAGTATAATATAAAAATATTTACTTCAGATTTCCAAATATCCAAACTTAGTTCTATTGTTATTATTGAATTGACCACAATTTAAAATATAGCTAATTTTATAAACACTAGCCATAGAGACTTTCGGCTTGCCCTATTTCTCTATATTGCTTAGATATCGATTATCTCTAGAACTCCATGTGCAGTGTCATAATTTGAAGTGATTTTTTATATTTTTTCTCTCTTACGGTTAACATAAAAATAAATCACAAAAAACTGATATTAAAAACCAATTCACTTTTTTTATTTCAAAATATTTTCATTATCGACTGCAAAAATTCATGAGTTCCTCATTCAACATTTTTTGTTATTGTCAAATCGATGTGGATGGAAATTGCCTCAGACGCGGGAAACAAAAACCAATCTTAAATATATTCTACAGCATTTTTGTAATTTAATCCACTAATAAACTATATAATCACTTCTGGTGGTAAACAAGTTTTTATATTTTTATTTCTAAACTAAATTCCTGTAACTAGATTTCTTCACTGTTAAGATAAGTTAAGTTTTAAGTTGAACAATAACAGATGTGTCACGTTAAAGAAAACAAATAATGTTTTTTTTTGGTTGTAAAATTTTTTGTATTTTCAATTTATTTTTCTATATTTAATTTTTTTTTTTTACTTTTTTTCTTTAATATTTTATCGAATTTCAAAAGTAATTCTATTTCTTTGTAATTTATTACTTCTGATGTCTGGGGTTTTTCTATTCTTTTATATAATTTCTTTCCTTATAATATTTTTGTTTTGTAGTCCAAACACTATAAATTACAAATGAATTCAAGTTCATATAAAATTCTCACAATAAAACTATCGTTGATATCACCACCTTCAATTATTTTTATATCTCAATTCCAATAGTCAATTATTTGAAAGTTAAAAACCAAAAAAAAAAAACAAAAAAACAACATATCCAAACAAACAATGATGAAAACATACAATAAGAAACCAGTAAAAACTGTGGAAAAATAAATGATCGTATATGAAAGTAGAAAACTTTAACACCACGAAGAAAATAATATGTTATTTACAGATTACAAATTTATTAAACAAAAGCCCAACCCTTACGTTTATACAACTCTCAGCTTCACTCGAAAATCAACATGAAAATAATAAAACTAGTTTTCTTTTTTTTTTTGTAATAGTAAAAAAGGATATAATTTCTATACACACATAATATATTTATATCCTGACACACAATTTTATATGAAATTGTGACTTTAAGAAATTGCAAAAAAAAATAACAGGTGTATTATTTTTATGCTTATATAACGTAGATATACAATATTGTACATTCTTGCTCTGTACAAATTTTACATTGTATACTTACGTGTGTGGTGAAGTAGTAGTCTCATTTTGTTATTATTGAACTATGAATTCATGTTTATTCGAAAGAAATATCCTTAAATTCATTAGACAACTCTTGCATGCATCTCGAAAGAAAAAAAAAATTGTTTTCTTTGCAGTGAATTTTTTAAATTGATTTTCCTTCAATTTTCTCATGCACAGTACATTTGTTTTTTTTTTTTTTTATCGTTTATTTTTATACTTTTTGGTAATGAAAATTTTTTAGAGAGTTTTATTGGCAACATTCGAATAATATTCAGTGATGCAAATAGATTCAATTAGCTCTCTTGCACTTGAATTTTGTTAAATTGTTCAATTTTTTGGTAGTTTTTCTTTTTTGTTTATGTGTTGGTTTTCGTCTCGTAGATTTTCTATATAATTTGGTTTTCAGTTAATTAAATTTCTTTTAACTGTTTTTTGTGCTTTTATTTTCTTGTGATGGTTGCCATTTTAAGTTGGTAATAATAACCAGTTGCCAAGAATAAAATTAAAAAATTAAAATTGGACATATTTGAAGTACTAATTCTTTAATTTTTCCTGAAATAATTTAACTGAAATTGACAGTTTTTTTTTCAATCTAACAAAATTTGAAATGATATATTCGTTATTTAAATTTCATACAAAATTGGTTAAAAGATTATGTTGTACTTTTTATGGATGAAACCGTACAGTATAATTAATTAAGTTTTATAGTTTAGAAAAAAAATGTTGAAACTAAAAATTGAATTTAATGTTGGGCTACAATTATTGAAAGTGGATCAATTATGTTGTCATTACAAATTTCCTCTCATTAAATTGCTTTATGTGAATAAAATATTTTTCAAACTAACTCACAACGCGTTTGCCTGACTGATTAAATCGGTTAAATAATTATTTTGTATTTTCAGCTGTCTTTGAAATAACAATTTCTGTTCACTAGTCAGGACCCATTTCATTTATGATATTTGTGTTTTTGCATACAACATCAATGTGTCAATCGGTTTTCTAATAACAAAGCTTTAAAGCTTAAACATGTAGTTTACTTAAGAAAATTAATCATTTTTAGGTAACCGATATAGCGTAGTATTTATGTACAAGATTAAGCTAATAATATCTAACAAAACGAGCTTTAAATTTCGCTCAACATAATAATCTATTTTAATTTGGTTATCACTTAAAATAAACCGGTACTATGCCATTATGAAGGAGAAATTACTCTATAATAGATTATGAGTGCCCACATTTTTGAATTAGTTGATAGCTATACAAAAAAAAAATTTAAAATAAAAAACTATTGTATGTGATTGTGTATGGCAAGTGCCTGTCTAAATGTAGTCAGGGAATTCTACGAATAGCTATAGTTTTGAAATTATTAAAATAAAAACAAAATAAATGTTTTCTTTCAAAAAATATAAGCTACTAACTTTTAAACTTAAAAAATGGTACCATACACAATGTCCATTTACAGGTGCAACTCTTGTTACTATTTTAAAACTGAAGTTTATTTATTGAATTTCAAAAATTATTTGAATTTATGAGCAGATTGGAAATTACGCATAATCAATGCTAATTATCTTTTGCACTTCGGTGATAATCTACAACAAGCAATGTTAGCCATGGTATACTGGATTGATATACTGGATGAAATTCTGATAAATTAACACTGCATTCCATTACTGCGTGCATTTAAATCTCCGACATTTGATATACAATATGTTCCGTTTTTGGTATTGTATTACCATGATATTGGTTCGAATTCATCGTTAAATGCATTCTTCAAATTCCTCTTCTTCCTTCAATTTTGCTTTGCACGATTATCTGGAAAAGCTCGTTGTTTTCATCTTGCATCATAATGTTTAAGATATGTGATTCGGCGACAAACTTCATCACTTAGACACATAGCTTATCCACTGAATTTTAAGCATTTTTCTATGCCACCATGTTTAACAAATGTCATGTTTATTAATATAAATTGTTTTGAAGGTCAAAAAGTCTACTCTATATAACAGAACAGACCCTACATTATATTTCGTGAAACGCAGATGTAGATTTGTGTTTCTTCCATTTAATATATTGTACAATCTGAGTGATTTACAATTCAATAACTTAAATACTATTGTGTACTATATTGACTTGAAGAAGAGTATCCCATATCATAGTAATTCAGTACAATTTTACAAGTCGCACTGAATTTTAATTTTCAATCTCCTAGGGCCTAGCTTCGCCATAAGATTATTTTCCAGGATGTTTGTATGCATTTCCAGTTTACTTCTGTACTTAAGTACAACATTTTGATATTTTCTAAAGTTTATACTTACACATCTGGTGTCACTGGGATATCAATTGCAGTGCCCCAGAGTTAAATTTGTAAGACAATATAGTTTAGTATAATATGTTTAAGTATATAGTCTTTTGTTTACAACAGCACGTTATTTTAATCATTAACCAATATAGACTTATCAGATTTTGTCACAATTGCGTGTGCTTACAATTTATGTGCTTCTCCCAGATATTTGACAAAATACTCCTATGATATGTCTGTATACTGTTCAAAAATACCGGAGGGCAAAGTCCTTTCCGCAGTGTAAATTTCACATGGGCTGACTTTTTTCCAACTCTAAACCCAGCTTTGAATTTGATTAAGGTTCTGTTGTAGGAGATTTGAGCCTCTAATTTTTTGTGAAAATCTTACTGTCTGACATAAAAAAAAAAATTTTCTGTATAACTTCTCAGCATTTTGTAGAAATTGTATGGCAGATCTTTTTTTTCACTAATATTATAAACCCGAATTCCACATCATATTGAATGATTAGTTTATATCAAGAAATGCGGCAGAACAACATTTTTTTGTTTGCTCCTAGTCAATATGTATTTGATTCATAATTCGATTAATTTGTTCTATAGTGTCTTATTTTATTATAAAATCCAACCCCAGTGGTTTGGTAGGAGTTTCGGCTTTCTTTATAACTGGTGTGAGTTTGATTAGTAACAGTTTTTCAAGTTGATGGATATTAAAAGGATCCAACTGTAAGACGATGGTTCTTCTGGTCTTTTTCCGGTTTTATATCATGATTATTTCTGATAATTTCCATTTGGACGATTTAAGTTTAAACCCATAAAATAAAGCTAGTTTTATATCTACTAAATACTAATATGTACTAATCTAACTTCTTCAAATTTATATTTTTGGGGATTATGCAAATCACCAATACAAATTTAATGTAAAATATACAGTTATATTTTATTTGCTCCAGTGGTTGTTTTTTATAATAAATTCGTATTAAAATTTAATTAAATAAATTAACGTTTTATAATATAAAAATTTTAATATATAAATAATAATGGGTCTTATTCTGAGAAGCGAATTTTTCGGTACGTACTGAAAAATATGATAAATTTTATTTTTGGTATTCTGTGAAGCGAAATAGCGATACTGATCGGTTTTTATCGCAACGTTTCGATTTTCATGGTATTACGAGAATCGTTTTTTTTTGTTCGCTGTCAGAAAAAACGATAAATATATCATTATAGAAAAAGTTAGTGAAAGATGGCGAATGAGAAAAAGTAAGTATATAATTAAAGTAAAATTAAAGTAAACTAATTTTATTTAATTATATATTTGTATTTAAAAATAATTATTAAATTTTATAATACATTTTTAATTATAGAAAAGTTACAAATAGTAGGCATTTTGAATGTTTGTTGGTGCAATGATTTTTACATGTGTTCCATCAACGCATCTAATTATTCCTGGAAATCCAAATTTATTATAAAATCCGAATTTGATGGATGATTTTGCTTATTTTTGGTTTCAGTAAATTTTATATACTCTCGACACAATTCCGTCTCAAATATTGACAATGTTTCGTAGCTAAACCTACCAAAAAATCGTTCCTCATGCCTTTTTGATAACTTCCTTCAGCAAGGAAGCGCAATGTTCCAGCCAATATTGGGTTTTACTGAATGTGGACTAATTGTAGGATTTAAATTATTGTCTAATTTATCTAGAACCATTACAAAGGTTTCTTTCGAGAGCCTGAAATACTTAATGAATCTAACAAACCAAATAAAATTGATCATATTTTTTTTATTTCATATCATATTCATACATATATAGTTGTTATAACTTATACCTACGTTAAAATAGGTAAATCTAATGGATTCGCTTTATCCCTCAATTCTCTTCTTTTTATTCTAAGTAAATTCATCTCTTCCTTCTCATCAGACGATGTTTCGTAATATAAATGCAAAAACATTTTTTAATATCTATAAAATTTGAATTTAACTTCACTTAATTTCACTTTTCAAAGAGAAAATTAAAACAAAAAATGTCAAAATATAAAAAAAAAAAAAAATTTGACAGTTTTAACCAGCAATGCTGTCAGTTTTGCAAAATATCGTATCATTCGCTTCTCAGAATACCAAATGTGATACAATGTGATGCTCTACCGGTACGTAGCGAAAAAGTGATTCGCTTCTCAGAATAAGGCCCAATTATGTATACTTCAATTGGCGTTTTTTTATTATTTTTATAATTAGACTTACTAAAAATTAAATTGCTTTTAAATTTTGTCTTCTTCCAAAAAATTATTTTACGTCAATTACGGGTTAAAAAAGTAATTTGTTTTGTTTAATTTTATTTTAAAATGCTTTGGAATTGTCACAAAAAATGTTGAGATGTTTGAGCCAAGAAAATTTTTGAATGAGATTTCAGAAACAATAAGGCATTAGGTTTGACTGAAGGTTCTCTAAATATAACTGGGGCCAAAAAAAGGTACAACATAAAATTTTTAAGAGTTGTAATATGAGTGAGCATTAAAAAAGTCGTATGTGTATTTCTGACTGCTCGTTGGTAAATAAATCAACATAAAAAAATAAACATTTGTAAAAAAAAAAACGTAGTTATCAAAACTAAAAATTGATTTGAGATTTACATTCAAAATGTAAAACGGTTCTGTAGCGTTGGTTAAATTGGGAAGTGGGATTTAGAATTGCAGTGGAATATTCTGAAATAGCTATTTTAAAATTTTCGCATTTAATAGACTTGAAAGTTGTAGTCAAATTCAATTTAATATCATGATAAATTACAGATCAATAGTAAATACTCGTAAACAGCATGGAAGAAAATTGTAAATCGAATTAAAGAAATGTATTGTGCTAGATTAGGGTCTTAATACACATGCTTGTCACAATTAGTCACATTTATTTGTTATAAATTTAATGAGTGTTATTACCTAGTATTTTAATCTGTATTCAATCTCTGTTTTGAATTTTAATTGTCAAACGAGTTTAAATGATTAAATTATTTCGTTATTAAATATTCCAACTGTTGCCCCGTAATTTGCAGAATAATTAAACTAAGTTTAGTTTGTATTTTTACGTAATTATGAAAAGATTTTTCAGAACTACTGTATTGATAGGAGCAGCTTGGCATGTAACATAATATACTTCTACAACTTTTATGCTAAAAATAAAATAGTAGTTGTTACTGGTAAGTTTGGTGTAAAGTGCAGCTAAATAATTTGACTAAGATAGCGAGAATAATGTACAAAATTCAAATTTGGACATAACCTCTGGATCTCAGAACAATTAAACGAGCAAATAAAAGTAAATCTTTTTAAACTAATCATCGTGGCTTTCGACTATGTTGACAAAAAGGTGGCAACAATGTTGAAGATTATCCCATCCCTAATTCCAAGAGAGTGCAGTTTTTATAAATAGGACAAAGTTGTTGGATTGTAATCTAAATAGGTTACATGGAGATCTTACCTTATATATACTAAATAATTAGTTAACGAAAACGTCAATATTTTATAAAGTTTGACATAATAATGTACTTGTCATGCAATATACATTTCCTTCTTTCTTCTTGTTATTAACTTTTGAGTAATAAAGTCGACATTGTAAGTTTGTCAACTTGGATTTCTTCATTTCAATTATAATTAATAGGTTATGGGCCCAGTTAATTAAAATTTGTTGCATTTAACACTTTGAATAATATCTTTTTCTGTTTAATATTAAAATAATTATTGGATTTTCCATTTGATTGTTGGATAATCATGGCTGTAACATTCGGGAATGCAAAGTTTTCCTTTACACCTTTAGATGATGAGAATTATTTCAATTGGGCTTTTCGTGCAGAAACAATTTTAAAAGTAAAATAGTAAGTGGGATGAAAAGAATATGAAATTAGGGCCAATATAAAATTAGTTATAATAGACCATCTCTCTAAGTGAATTTCTTTTTTTTTTTTTTTTTTTTTTTTTTTTTATATTATAGCCAAAACTTAGGTTTTGAACCTTTTAGTACTTGCGTACCGTTGACCATTTGAAAAAGGAAAGGATAGCTAAAGGAAAGGAAAGAAAAAGGAAGAAGAATAGTTTTGTGGGAAAGAGCGAACAATGTTGTTAATATTCGTCTTAAATTTCTGTAAATCATAAATAAAAAATCCTTCTCTCATTGGGAATGCTTCGATTGGGACGCGATTCCACAATCGAGATGTTCTTACTATAAAAGAATTTCCATAGCTGGACTTAAACCATCTCGGAATTTCCACTGTGAAAGGGTGGGCACTTGATGCCTCTCGTGTTGTGCGATTGAATTGCTTAAGAGGAGGAAGAAGTGATTTTAATTCCTCGGAACAAGTGCCAACACCAAGCAGATATCTATAAAATAGAGTAAGTGCTCCAACAATACGACGATGACCAAGTGGTATAAGTGATGAGGTCACGTTTATGCCGCCTATAAGACGAATGGCGCGGTTTTGAACTTTGTCCAAAAAATTTAAAGCAGCTTTTGGTGCACCTGTCCATAAATGTGAGTTATACTCGAGCTTGGGTCGTATATATGCTTTATAGATTTTTAAGAGGTCTGGAGATGAAAAATAAGCTTTGCAGCGACTTAAAAAGCCCAAACATTTGGCGGCGCTTTTCGCAATATCGAAAATATGCTCATTCCAGTGCATATTTTGATTCACTCGCATCCCGAGAATGTTCAAGTCTTTGAGTCGCTGAATAACTTCATTTTGAAGTCGGAGAATTGGTTCGAATGTTGTTAGCTTGTTACTAACAAGACAGCTTTGAGTTTTTGAAGTGTTAAACTCGACTCTGTTTGCTCTACCCCAGTCGACAATTTTGGCTAGGTCGTGATTGAGTGCACCAGCCATCATTGTTCTTTTGGAGTTGACTGCTGAAGTTGTAGCATTATTTGTTTTAAGAAAATCATATGATGCTACTAGAGTGCTGTCATCAGCAAAACTATGGATTGGATTGAAAGTTAATTTGAGAAGGTCATTAATGAAAATGAGAAATAGGGTGGGTGAAAGGACGGAGCCTTGTGGAACACCAGCATTGATTTGAAGTTGGTCGGAAAAACTACCGTCAACTGAAACTATGATAGATCGATTTAGGAGAAAGCTTTCAATCCATTTAGAAAAGGTTGGACCGAGGCCTACAGCATTGCATTTTGCTATAAGAGCAGAATGCCAGACTCGATCAAAAGCCTTAGATATATCCAGAGCTACAACAGCAGCTTCACCAGATTGATGAAGACTGGTGTTAAGCTTTTCGCAGAGGCATGTCATGAGATCACCGGTGGAACGCTGAGCTCGAAAGCCGTATTGACTATCATGAATTATACCTCTACTATCAAGATATTTCTTCAACTTTTGATTGACTAAGATTTCCATCGTTTTGGAAATAATGGAAGTAATAGCTATGGGCCTATAGTTCGAAGGATTGCTTTTGTCACCTTTTTTAGGAATAGGATAAACTTGGGCAACTTTCCAATTGGACGGGTAAGTTCCTGAAGAAAAGGACAAATAGAATAAGTTGCGCAGAGGTTTAGAAATGGCGAGGGCAATGTGTCGCAGCACAATCGCAGGTATACCATCGGGATCGGTAGATTTTTTTATATCAAGATTCTTCAAGACTTTTACTACAGCTCTTGTTCTGAAGTATATCCTTCCAAGCGAAGAATTAACAACAGGGATTGTTGGCGGAACTTGGGCTGTATTAGGGAGTGTGGAATTGGCTGCAAATAATTTTGCAAAAAGGTTAGCTTTTCCAACAGAATCTGATATAATTGTACTATTATCAATCATAGGTGGAAATGAAGATTGGCAAAAATTTTGCCCAACGCTTTTAGCAAACGTCCAGAAGGACCTGCTGTTGTTAGGGAGATTAAAGATTTCTCGTCTCAACCTTTGGTTGTGCAGGAATTTTTGCTGATTGATAATTTTTTTACATTTATTCCTAACCACTTTATAACTCTCATATGTGTTGACAGTTTTATTATTCTTGTATTTTTTATAGGCTTCTTCTTTGGATTTCAGAGCTTTGCTGCAGATATCATTAAACCAAGCTGAGGGATTTCGTTTTATACTTTTAAGGCTATTTGGAATGAAGGTTTTCATTCCTAATAGAATCCTTTTGGTAATCACCTCTGCAGCAAAGTTGACATTTTTATATTGGAAACACAACGACCAGTTCGATGCATTTAAAAAGTTGTTGAAGCCTTCCCAGTCAGCTTGGTGATAATGCCAGACTAGTCTTTTGGAAGACTTAGAAGAACTGGTTGTTGTGCCTACTTCGAAGCTTGTGCTTACAAGACAGTGGTCGGAACCACCTAGCGGAGAGTTAACAGATATTGAATATTTCTCTGGATGGGTAGTTAGGAATAAATCCAGGAGATGTCCGTTCTGGTCGCGTCGGTCTGGTATCCTCGTAGGGCTTTTGACAAGTTGAGAAAGGTTGAAAAAGTTGGAAAAAAGTTCAACTTGTTTGCCTTCGGGACTGTTGTGACTAGAAAAGTGAAGCCAGTCCCTGTTATGAATATTAAAGTCTCCCGCCAAAACAATCTCAGATTCGGGAGTGGTTTCCTATCTAAAAACCGAATCATTTTAGAAAAAATTCTATTGAATCCAGAAAATGATTATTATTATAGCAATATTACTGTTGTTGTTAATACTGCTTTGCTCATCTAATTCTAACGTGATAGCGATATTCGTACGTTATATATTTTCTAATACAAAATACAAATAAAAACAAATTTTTTGTACTGAGCGTTCTCTAATATGAAAAACAAATACTGCAAAACTACTTTTGATAAAAAAAAAAAAACAAAAACGACAAAAAAAAATTATAAAATGAAAATAAAAAATCTGCAATACATTTAATATTTTTATAGTAGTTATTTTGATTACTATAAATTCAAATAGTATTTTAAAAAGATACTTTCATTGAATTTCAGGTACGTATGACAAAAAGGATAATAGAACTCATTTCTCTTTACTAACTATTGTGAGAAAAAAAATGCAAATGCTTAATTTTAAATAAAATTTATGGACATTTTTTTTGTGTTTGTGTTTTATTAAATGAAAATCGAATATAAAAAATAGATCTCTAATAAATGCAAGTAAATACCTTATGTTTGATATGATATAAAAGGGCACTCGATGAAGAATAATTCAATTTTTTTAACTTGTTATTTTACAAAAAAGTATCCTTTGAATATTTTCAATTTCCAACTTTTTTCTATTTTAATTTTAATTCTGGTTTAGAGATACTCCCAAATGTATATATATATATATATATATATATATATATATATATATATATATTGTGTATATGAATATAGTACAGGTTAAAATATAACACACACTTGCACATTCATCAGCACAGTACTGAATTGTTATACGTTTTTATCGGGTTGATTATACTGAATTGTCCTGCTGTGTTCTTTTACTGTTTCCGACTCCCTGTAATAATTTTACTTTTGTTTCCGTTTTTTTAACAAAAAAAAAAAAAAAAAAGTTAAATAAATAAAAAAAAAATTAAAAATCAGATAAAAAAAAAAAAAATAAAATAAAAATAATAAATTTAAAATCGAATGTGTAAGGTTAGTTATGATTTAGTTGGGTGGAATAATGAGAATCATTTTATACACTCTCTCTTATTGTTATATTGTTCACAATTACTGATTAAACATTTACAATGGAATGTGATTGAATGAGAAGCGAGAATTGGATCTCATTTTGTACCATACCATATAAAAATAATCCAAAATTAAAATGTAGAGTAGAGAAGTGAGCTGATTTTTCATGAAGTTTTCAAATAATTTCTGGTTTTTTTTTTTTCATTTTTTATGCTTTGTTATTTTATTTTAACAGACAGGATAGCGGAAAATTAAATTTGTAATTGAAATTTACTGTTATGAAAAACAAAAGAGTAAAAGTTTTTCTTTTTTTTTTTTTGTGCTTCACTTTAAGTTTTTTTTTTGTTTTTAGGTTTTCTTGGTTTTTATTTAAATTAACTTAGGTTAATTAGAAATGTTTGTTTTTGTATTTTTTTTTTCTTTTTTGTTTTGTTTGTGTATCCTTACCTCACCAAAACAAAACAAAAAAATTTATAACAATCGTACATTAATTAGTAAATAAAATTAAATTTTATTTTTTTTCACAGAATCATTTTTGAAGTTTGATAAATAATTTATGAAATTTTTTAAAAACAAATAACCAAAACGAATAATAAAGAACAATAAAAATAAAATTAGGTAATTTTTAATTAAAATTTAGAAAAATTTCCGAATAAATAATATATTTTTAGATTTTTTGTTTTTATTTGGTAACCGTGGAAATTTGTTTATTTTTTGTTTTATAATATTATTAACGTGTTTTTTTTTTTATTTTGAATAGCCAAATATTGTAATTTTCGTAATTTATTGTGTTTAAAAACAACAATTTTATTGGGTAAAATTAAATTATGGTTGTTTAACTGAGTGGAAAATTTTAGGGAATTATAAGGAAAACTTAGAAATTGAAGGACGACGATTTAATAAAATATTGAATATAATTTAAATATATTTAATTATTGAATAATTTAAAACGTAGTTTGAGCATATTTTAACTCTTAATAATGTAGAAATAGTAAATTATTACTTTGTACTTACAGTATGTACATCAGATTACCCCAAGTAAGGGGTTAGTTTCAAGTGATTTTTAAATATATCATTTATATCAATATTACATCAGAAAAATTATATCTAAAAATACGACAGAATATTTTCATGAGAAAATAAACCATGGTAGGTCACTAAGAAGTTCAAGCTAGTAAAAAAATAAATTAATAAAATAAAAACAGTTTAAAAATAGGACTTGACAGTATTACAACTTTTGTATTATCATAAGCTTACTTAACGAAATAAGAAGTTTTTTTATTATACATATACTAGTTAAATACCCGTTACTACGTAACTTTTTGCTACCGCTATATATAGTGAAAAATCAAAATTCCCCTATCAACAATATTGTAGTAATAATACTTTAGTTAAATTAATAGATTAGCAGACAGACTCTGTTTGAAATAAAAAAAAAATAATACGATATTTAAGGAATTAAGAATTTGTTTTTGAAACCAATATTATGTTATGTAGGTACCTGTAAAAAATCAATCATTAAAATTTCTTTACTCTCATAGCTACCCTACAAAATTTAATACGTTGATTTCAGACGACCATGTACATTAGAAATCTCTTCTTTCGTAGCCCGTGGGCTATTTAAAATTAAATCAAAGAATATCCATAATAAGAAGGTTCACTGGAATAAAATTTTATAATTTGTCAATGTGTTGGTCACCATTTTTCCAGTCGATTTCCAATATTGTAAGAAATAGATAGTCATAAGAATTTAATTTGTGAGAGAGAGATGAAAATTCAAAATACAAAGTGGAAAAAAAATATTATTAGTTCATTGATGATTAAAATGCACAATTTAATTTTTCAGAAACTAAAAAGGCATCGGATTATTCATAAAAAAACAAACCGCTTGATATTCTTTTTAACTACCTATTTCAATACCTGAAAAACTGTGTATATTGAAAATACATGAATGATAAAAAATATACTTCCCTTATAAGCCAATAAAATAAAATAATATGATATTTAAGAAATAACATATGTTTTTGAAACGAATATTATTTTATATAGGGATCTGTAAAAAATCAATCATTCAAAATTTATTTATTCTCATACCCTGATAAATTTAATACGTTTATTTTAAACAAAATTCGTACACAAAATTTCAGACGACTGTACACATGAAAAATCTCTAGTGGGCTAAATAAATAAACAAAAATCTCCCGTAGGCTATTTAAAATTACATTGCAAAAATGAAGTGGTTTTTTAAATGGTTTATATCGCACTCTTTCTTTCTCACAACTTCTTACATAAGAAAATATTTACAATAGTTCTTTGCTTCTTTAACTAATGGTTTTTTTTTTGTAAATGTGTTTGTGAAAATATCTTTGACTTTCAGTGAACCTTCTTATTATAGATATTCTTTATTAAATTTCAAAAATTAAATGGTTTTTTAAATCATTTATATCGCACTCTTTCTTTCTCACAACTTATTACATAAGAAAAACAATAGTTTTTTGCTTCTTTAACTAATGGAGTTTTTTTGTAAATGGAATCTTGACTTCCCCAGTGCATATCTTCTTATTAAAGAATATTCTTTTCTACTATGATGTATTAAGAAGAAAAACAACAAAAGAAAATAACAAAAAATGTGTACAGTATATTCCGTTTCATTTAAATCAATTTGAGTAAAGTTTGATTTTTTTTTCTCCTATATTAAAGGCATTCTTGATGAGGTGTAAGAAAGAAAGAAAAAAATCTCTTCCAATTTGATTGCAAATAAGTTCTCTTCTTCGTTTATGTTAAAAACAAAATGTATGCATGAAACAGAAACAATATTTCTCTTTCAAACAACAAATTATAACGGTACATGCTGACACCAGCGAAGAATTATATATAGATTATCTATTATTTTTTGAATAATGTATAAGTAATTTTCATTTTTATACTATTGTTTTACATATTAGAAATTTTTGTACTTATATCTATTCTATGTTATTAATATGTTTATTAAGTGTGGATTGTGTTGTTAAAATGCAAACACCGATATATACATGTTAAGCCATTCTGAGAAAACCGTGAAAAACCTATAACATATTTTTTACATAGTCTTCAGATTTTTTTATTTTTAATTTATAATGGCTAACATATTTAACAATAATAAAGACAAAAAAAATAGCATAACTCATTGGATTTAAGCATAATACTAATTTGAAATTTGTAAATATCGGGTTTTGAAATTGGCATATGTTTGTATCGGGATTTGCATTTTATATGTTGTAATTTATCGTGGTTTGATCTTAACAACTCACGTTAAGTATATTGAAAAACAGTTTTTTTATATCGGAAATATATTTCAAAATAAACGGTGACATCGTAAATGTCTTAAAAAAACTTCAACCTGATATAATGTAAAAAAACTAAGTTGTCAATGTTATCTGTAAAATAAGTTGGAAACATTGTAAAATTAGAGCTTTCTGAGACATTGTGCTTTGATTAATTGTGATCAAGCAAGATGAACAGACAGTTTTTATGAACACAATGTACAAGAATGGGTTTTTAAAAAAATTTGTAAACCAAAATACCTTTCAAACCGGTCGCAGAGACATCGTCAACAACAATTGTGATCATGGAGACAATGTCTCAAGCTTTTGTGAGCTTTTGTAAACATTTAAGATCATGTGGACGTTGTATTCAACTTTGTGTGGAGACATTTACGATGTCAAGGAAATTGATCATGTTCTTATGTGAAGAGTAAAATGCCTTGACAAATCTCATAGCATCTTGTGCCTTAACAATGTTGCACTTTAAACTTTTTGCTGAACACAATTTGGAATTACTGGAGGACTTGTCTGTTTATATCTCGCAGACAAATGTGAAAACTTAATATAATTCAACAGTTTATTGAAAAAATAATATAAATATTTACCTGAGCAACTTAGCTTTTTCTCCTTTTGAAATTCGACAAATTACGCGTTTTTGGTATGCATATGTCAAAATTTTTGTCAAATGTAATTCTCGGTGTTTGCATTTGAACGGCACAATTGATTTATTATATTGTCAAATTATTAAATTAATAAAGGTTTTTATTATTCCAAGGGACTCTGGGAAATCAATACAACCATTCTTCTGTGTAGGGGCAGTGGTGTTATGAAATTCTCTCCTGAATGTTCTCAGATTCAATTCAAAAATTCAATGAACTTTGTATGGGTGTACTCTAAAGAAATGTTGTAGCCATATCAATATTAAAAATTATAATTTGGAATAATGTTTGTCATATCTGTTAAAAGATGTTTTTGTTAGGAGATACAATTTGGCATTCAAAATTTTATATAAAATTTCTTTTTTTTTTCTCTTTCTTTATTGTAAACTTCCATAGATAAGCACAATGAATTTACATGTTTTATTGTGTACTCTTGTGGAGATTTACCGTCTCATATACATGTACATAATGAAATAAATAAATAAATAAAAATTATTTGAAAAACTTTTACTCAATTGGTAAAAACTAATAATAAAAGGCAAAATTTGTCAAATATCAAATTATCAATTTGGCTAGAAAAGCATCTAGACAAAAACATCTAACTATTGAACTGATCAAGTCTACCAAATCACGAGTACATCTCAACTTCGGTTTGGGTATAACTATGTTGTTGAAATATCAGAAAAAATTAATATATTTTATTTATTGCTTCATATTTTAGGAAAAAAAATTTGTTTTTCTAATTCTACTATTTTAAAAATTGAGCCGACATTAACATTGTTCTACTAAGATATTTTTAAGTCTTCTTTTGACTTACAATCTATCCTAATTATAAACCTAAACAAATAATAAACTTAATTATAAAATAAAAATCATGTGGGTGGAACATACCATGTTCATTCAAAATAAAAATTTAAATGAATGTTACTTATGGGCTTAGCTTAATGTATAAATAAGCAAGTTTTAGCTTAAGTTCTCATATTGAACTCTTCTTGAATTTTCAATATATTTGAACCAATATGAATAGCTAAAAATCCATTCAAAAATTTCAAAACAAAATGCTAAGAAAAACGGTCAATACAACTAGATATGGCAGAAACAGGTAAATGCACTGCGATATAAATATTTATTTATTTATTTATTTCAATCTACTGGGCAGTCCCTTACAAATTTTGCTTATAAAATATTAAAAACTAAAATAAAATAAAACTAGAAAAAGAAAACAAAAATTGTAAATATAAAAATAATTTCAAGTTAAAAATAACATTAATTCAAGAAAAGAAGTTAAAAAAAAGAAAAATTCAGACTTAAGTAATATAAATAAATATTAATAGTAATAGCAATAGTAATTATAAAAAGACAGTACATTCAAATGATAATAGAGAATAATTTTAATGAATTTGTAGAATAAAATTATAATTAATTAAAATTAGAAGAATTATTTTAATGTTTCAAAAAATGTGGTGATTTTTCTCCTAAAAACGAATCTACTGTAGTTGAAGTCAATTACTGAAAAACTGTTATTAAATAAGCGCTAAGAGTTTGCTATAGGTTCGGAAAAACCATAGTTCGTTCTATGACTTTGAAGATATAAAATTCGTTGGCTTCTGAAATCGCGTACTGGAACATAGATATTATAAAGGTGAAGAATAGATGAGCATTTTATTCTGCCAGATAAGATATCATAGGAAAACATCACGGAAGCAGCATTTAGCTAAATATCCAGTAATATAAGGTTGCCAGTTGAATTTACGTAGACAAAACCTAATCATATTCTTTTGAACAGACTCTATTCTCTTAATATGTTTATCATAATAAGGCATCCAGATCGGACAAGCATATTCGAGGTAAGGACGAACAAGTGCAGTATATAAATTTTTGAATGTATAAGGATCAGAAAATTGGTGTGAGTTACGCTTAATGGAATTATTCGATCAATGTGAGCATTAAAAGTTAATTTATTATCGAGAATGATACCCAAGTCTTTTGTTTCAAGGACATGTTCAATAATAGAACCATTGATATTATAATAAGATTCAATTAAAGTTTGCTTCCTGGAAAATGACATGTAACTGCACTTATTAATATTAATGGTAAGGCCATTTATGTTACACCAAGAGTAGAATTTGTCAAGATCCTGCTACAGGAGATGGCAATCTTCGTCCGACTTAATAACCGCAAAAAGTTTAGTATCGTCAGCAAATGATAAGATCAAAGACTTAATATCGTAGTTGATATCGTTCATAAACAATAAAAATAATAGTGGCCCCATATGAGTTCCTTGTGGAAAACCAGACGTAGCCTCGAAGTTATATGACGTGCAATTTTGTATTTTATTGATCATAATATAGCTACAATTAGTACTAAAATAGTAATAAAATAATTTTTAAAAAATCAAGAAGCACTGCGTCAACAGTGAAGCGTAGTATTAGGGAACAGAAATTTGAAATGAGAGCTGCAGATAGATTTTTTATTTTTTTTTTGCATATCGAAATAATGTGAAATAGATTAATGTACATCTATATTATGTACATCTATATGTGATTTTTCATGTGCCTTCGTTTTTTTCTTTATTCAATCAATCAATGATGCAGGCCGTGGGGATCGAAATAAATTTTTATTTTAGGTTAGTTGGTTGAAGCGTCAAGTTAATATAAGAAATTTTTGTCAGTCCAATTCTCTTTTGAGTCCATTTTGATTTTATTATTGTTTTTGGATTGTCGCATTTGGTTTTTGTCACTTTTAGTAGGAAAAAAAAATAATTAGTAGGACAACATTAATATACGTTTTAAAGGAGAATTTACAAAATATGAGTATTTACTTTTATATTTTTGGAATTTATATAATTTTACAGATTAACCCATTTTAAAGAAACGTATATTATTCACCAATACAAAAAAGAGATAACTGAAATGATTTGATATATTATTATGTTTATCGGATCTATATTAAAATTCCATTGTTCAAATTTATTTTACAGATTGTATAATAGTTAATTTTAATAAAGTTTTTTTGTTAAGTTATAATTTTAAAAAATCAGATAGAATGAAACTTTTTTATAAGACTTTATTAGGCATAAATTTTCAGTAAGTCTTGCATATGCAATATCAATCAATAAATTACAAGGTCAAATATTTCAAAGAGTCGAAATTTTTCTCCCTGAACCTACTTTCATGCATGGTCAGCTCTAAAAATTAAAATTCTACCAAGCCAAGGGAAAACTACTGACAGGGACAGTGCAGCTGACAATATTACATACTAGTAGGTTTGCTGGAATATTCCATTTTATCCAATTTTTTTCTATATTATGATAAATTTTAAAACTATCTCATAATAATTGGAAAACGATAATGAATGGTACTAAGCCTTTATTTATGATTAACGGTTTAATAAAATTTTCGGAAACTATTTTTTAAAAATATTCCAACACACTACACTTTCCCAATTAACGCGAAAAATCAATTAGATCAGTCAATAATATCAGTTATGTTAAAGGTTGCTTTAGTGGGTTAGAGTCCCACATAGGTAAGTGACTACGTACGCGGTCTAATTAGTATTTTTCAAGGCTTCTCTCAAAAAATAAAAAAATAATAAAAACTAATTCAATCTTATAAAAAAAGTTTAATTATATCTGATAGTTTTGATATTTTATTTTATAAATAAAGGAGTTTATTTTATAAAGATTAACTTTGAACATTTTTATTTTTTACGGTGTGCTATTAATATTACTATTCTATATATTGTTGTCAGATACTTTCAACATGTCAAATGCTTAATTTTATCAAAAATCATTTTATTGTGCCGTTTCAGAGAAAAACTGGTATGTACCCGGGGGTTTCTTCTAGTATATTATATATTATCAATTACACACAGAATTAATAAGAAATTCACACATTTTTTTTTTGTAAATTAATTATTGCGTTAAAACATAGTCCAAAAATGGGCTATTCGTCTAATCAACGATCCAAATGTGACAGCCCATCTTGCTCCTCTTGGACATCGTCGTATAGTCGGAGCTCTCTCACTTTTTTATAGATATCTCGTAGGCATCGGCACATGCTCAGTGGTAATTAAATCTATATTACCTCCACTTAAGCGTTCCCCCTCGAAACACGAAGGGCAGCATGTGTTCATCCCTACACCATTGAAATCTTTAGATGGCAAAAGACAAGTTATGGAAATTCGTTTTTTAACTTCAACATCCCGAATGTGGAACCAAATTCCATCTTATGTGTTCCCAAAACATGACAAATTTTATATTTATAACCTAAACAAATTCAAGACGAACATTAACACCTTCTTTCGTAATTGTCCTCCTTCCCTTTTACCATCCTCCTTTCCAAATTTTTCTTTCCCACCCTAGCCAAACGTACCAATCGGTATAAAAGGTCCACACCTAGTGTTTTGGCTATGTATAAAAAAAAAAAAAAGCCGCTTTTAGATCAATCATTATTTTCTATTTAAAAAAAATAACTTGCGTAAAGTTATAGGTTCCATTGATAGTTCTTATAATCATAGTAATTATAATTTTTTGATTGAAGACACATAAATATTGACACTAAAATAACACTTTGGATATAGCCGCGATCATTATCAGTAACACTTAAATTTCTCTCCATAAAATTAGGTATCAGGTACCATTATCACCAGTGTTCATTCCTATTTCCGTAGTCAACGTGATAAAAAAGGAAATAAAAAATTAAAATTCCTACAATTCATATCAAAGTTGTTCGAAATTTCTTTTAAGTTGAACATGATTCAATTCCTTATTCATCATTCCATCATATTTGACTTATTTAAAAAAAAAAATATGCTCTTATTACACCAAAAAAAACCGATAATTGAATCAAATCAGGCAGCTGTATTGATTTTGTATTTTTGTGCTTTACATTTAGTTTACTATTTATATGACACGATTTAAAATAATGTCGGAAAAGGCTGAGAAAAGACCGACTTCAATTTTAAATATTTTCTACAACCATACAAATTGCTTAAAATAATTTTTGAATATTGAATTTAAACAGAAATTTGATTTACTATATTATAACTTCAGAAGATTATGTTAATTTTAATTTATATAATATTACAAGATTTTTAACAAAAATGTATAGATACGTGTTTGTTTACAACAACAACGTGTCGGTGTAAACAAACAACATTTAATTTTGTTTTTAAACACACAACTAAATTCCAATTATTTCAACATAATGTTCAGAGTTACTAACTTATTAACAAAAAAATTTAAAATAAAAACTTTAACAAAATATTTTATTGCAGCAGTTTAAGTTATTAAAACATATAAATGAAAATAAAATATTTCTATTATTATGATGATTATCTTGTTTTCATAGATATAATTCAAATTATTCTAAATATAGATATAATTACAATTATAGTGATTTACAATCACTAGCTGCCAGGCCTATCGGCTTTAAATACATATTTAAAAACTACTTCAAATATTAAAAAAAAAAACAAAACTCCTAGAAATTAAACCAGAAAAAAAATGTTACCCACTAAGATAGTTTAAAAAAACACAAAAAAATAAAAACACTTTCGAATACATTTATTATAAATAACCTATTTAAGCTACTTTATTATCCAAAGTGCACCATTTATGTTAATAACATTGATTCTAATAAAAAAAAAAGACAAGTCAGAAAATAAAAATAAAAATTAGAAAACAAAAAATAAGTTAAAAATTTGCCTACATTTTTACTGCCTCAAAAAAAGTTCTTCTTTTTTTCTGTTATTATTGTGTTTTTTTGTTATTTTTTAGACTAAACTTCTGTTTTTATTCAAACTTTTATTTTTATTTTATCTCAATTATAATTTCTCAGCTGTGCATAAATTTCTGTGTGTCTACTTTTCTGCTGTACTCATTTTATAACTCTTATTATATTTTTAACTCCGTTTTTTTTTTTATATTTTTGCTATTCAATGAAAATAAAAAACAAAAAATTAAATGCAAAAACAAAAAAAAAATAATAAAAACAAAAATAAGAAAAAAAAATCAATAGCAGCCATAAAAATCTATATTAATATTTCATGAAATATTAAAACACATCTATTTATACATACCTATATGTATGAATTATAAGCTTGAAATATATATATATATATATACGTCTTCTGTCTGCATAACATTATAACATTATTGTACCGTTTCTATTCATAAAAATCTCTTCTTTTATGTATCAATGTGTGTATAATATATTATTATATGTAAATATAGTATGCATAAATCATTCAAATTCTAAAACGTATCCTTGAAGTCGTCCTGGAAATGATCACATAGAAAAAAATATAAGAATCATATAATAAAGTATAACTATTACATTTTCTTGTATAATATAACTCTGTTCGTAAAGGCTTCAACATTATTTTTATGTATTTTTTTGTATGTACATAATATATATATATATTTATTCAAAAATGTATATATATATAATAAATATAGCCCATAGGTATAGAATGTAGAAAATTTCACAGTCAAAGCTGAATTCATTCGTGAATATAAAATGCAAGAATTTCTTTCGTTGAGCCGAAAATATTTTTATGCTTCCTGGCTACAAAAACAAAAACAAAACACCATATTCAAAATAAAGACATAATAAAAAAAAAAGAAAATGAAAACAAAAAAAAATTTAATAACAGAAAAAAAAAATTCCAGTCGCTGCAATGGTTGTTGACCTTGTGGAGAAACTTCAAACCTGTACAAAACAAACCGAAATGAAAATCTGTACAAAAAAATATAATAAACAAAATATTTCAATGAAAATAAACTCTTTTCAAAAAAATTCATTCATGTTATAGGTTATAGTAACTATTAATTTATTTCTGTTATTATCCTTAATATGAATCTTCGAAAATACTGTAATGTTATTTTATATATATAATAAAAAATTGTTGCTTTAAAATATTTTCTTTTATCCATTTATCAAATTTTGCAGAAATTATTTTAAACAACAAACATTATTATGTAATGTTATATTTTTTACAACAAAATTTCTTTTATCATGGAAATTTTTACAGAAAAATTTCCCAAAAACAGTTAACTTTATACAGTTAATTTATAAAACAAAATACCTATTTATTAACAAAATTTGTTCTGTTAATTTTTAACATTTCAGAATATTTTTGTGCAACAATAAAAAATGGAACTAATTATTATCCTTACAATATATTTTGTTATCAAAAATGTACAGAAAATTTTTCCTGCAATGACATTAGTAACCGTTATACAGATACTTAACAAATACAAATAATGTTAAAATATACTCCGAACTAAAAAAAAGTCTCCAAAGATTTTGCAGCAATTTTATGTTATCAGAATTTTTAAAAAAAACAGTATTTAATAGAAATTTTTTTTATTGTTTTGTTCTTGTTTTCATTTTGTTTTTAAACTGTTATTTTCAGAGCAAATAAATTTCGTATGATTGAAAAGGATTTTTTTTTGTGTTTAAGGATATTTTCAAGTGAATTTCTTTAAATTATAATTCTCAACACTCAGTATTCTGTTTATTTCTAAAAAGGAAAACTCCAAGGAAAGTGGTACTCAATTGAAGCGGAAATTTTAATTTTATTTTTTTTTTTAAATTTTATACGTTTTTTTTTTTTTTTTGTTTGTAGTTTATTATTTATATTTTTGTTAATAATTATGGTTAGCCTGTTATTAGAAAAAATCTTTGTAATAATAATTTTACATTGATTTTAATAATTGAAATCGGTTGAAAAAGAAAATTGTTTTTATTTTAGTCTAGCTTAGTAGAATTAGTGTCAGTGTTAGAATATATAGCAGTAAATGTTAAATATAATATTTGATTATAATATTCAGTTCAGTAATGACAGTGGTAAACACACTAGTGCTGCAGAATATTTGGGTTGAGTATAGCTTTTAAAAATGTATTGTATTCAAAAATGTGTCATTGTAAAATATTTCATTCCAATTAGTTTTTTAAGAAGAAAACAATTAAAATCTAATTTAAATCTTAATAACAGTAAAATTCAATTTTCCTTCTTAACTCTTATTTGGTGGACAATTTTCTTCTGTTAATAAAAAAACACCTTATTATATTGAGCTAATAAAATATACCACTGTAATAGGTGGTTTTACTTATAGTGAGTGCCATAGGTTGAATTATTTTTGATTGATTTTACTTAATAGTTATTTATATTTCTGACCTTTCATAAACCATAATATTTAAATGTTTATTAAAAACTATATTTCAGCAGGTTTTAAGTAATTTTGCAAAGAGCTTAGAAGTTGCCCTCTTTTGTAATCAACAAATAATATTGCCAAACTAAAATTTAGAATCTATAGAACCTGCTTTTATACCGCTGTCTGTATAATATTAAATATCTTCTACTTAAGTAAGAAAATAAAAATATTAGTAACATAAATAGAAACCGCAGAACTTTTTGGGCCAAATATTTATTTATTATTTATAATCTATTATCTACTAATATTTATTTAGTGGCAAATGGAATATGACTTTTAACTCTGTCAGATTAGTTATTAGAACAAGCATATTTATTAGACATATATATAAATGGACGAAAACATGCTACATTGACCATAACAATAGAGTTAGTAAAATGCCAAAACTGTTAAAGAAAAAAAAGCTTGGAAAATAAACTACAACATATACAAACTATTGTACAAATATACTTCAAAAATAATAACGTTAATTTGCATTTCTCTAAACTTTAAAAATACTCTAACCCGAACTAGCTAGTACGAAAAGAACAAGGTCATAGTTAGTCTCAGCCATACGTATATTATTACATTTTTAAGAGCTAAAGCATTTAGATATAAAAAAAAATTGAATTCGAATTAACTTCACGAACCATTCTGGCAATTAATTCAAATCAGTTATATTCCGTAGGGCTGAAATGTATGCGGAACACCTCAACTATTCTGAGATTTTTCTTCATAAAATTATTTACATTTTAAAATAATTAGTAAATTAATACTATTAGCGAATAAGATGAATACAGATCAAAAAGAAATTCAGTGTATCAATAACTTCTATCCAAAACACCTATCTAGTCATAAAATATATTGAATTTAGAATAGTGTCGTACTACAAAGTTACGTATTGTCACCTTTACTGTTTAATCTGTACTCCAAAGCAATATTTGAGGAAATGCAAATGCAAAACACAAATATTGGAGTCAAAGTAAATGGTATTAATATCAACAACATACGATACGCAACTGATTCAACAATAATTGCCGATAAATATAACTGATCTTCAACAACTTTTAAATTCGATAAACGATCTCAGGAAACTTTTCGGCTTAAATATAATTAAGTAAAACAAAATTTATGGCTATTTCTAGAACCATCACATTCAAAAATATAACATTAACCAACATTTACATAGGACAATCCAAGTAACAAAATTTTACATAGGACAATCCAAGAGGTTGATTACAGTAAGACTCCAGGGACATATGAGAGAAGCAGAATGTGCGCGAAAGAGAAACTATACGAATTTTAGGTCAGCGCAGCATATATTTGAAGAAGAACATCAGATAAACAAGAATAGTTTAAGATCAATAAAAGTGGTCAATAAAAATAATAAATTAGATATGTATGAAAGTTTGGCGATATCTAGAGAACACGATAACAACAGACTTGATAATGATGTAGGTAGTGGATTATCACCATTATTTAGATTACTTCAAAATTAAAATCGGGTTCAGGTAGAATTAAGATCATAAAATACTAGTATAAGGGTTATTACGTAATTAATTATAGACCTATATTAATAAATTATAATTATTAATAGTTATATTTAATAAATAATAAATATAAACCACACAAAAAAAAACTATTGTACACAATCAGAACATATTATTAAGGGTTCAAATTATATAAATATATGTAAGTATTAGTGTAAAATTTTAATTAGTCGCAAGCACCGATGAACGAAGTAGGTTGCTTCTGAAATTACTTTCGTTGTTGTCGTCGTAAGTTACTTTCGTTATTTGGAAAATAAATATAAATTATTACTGAAAAGAAATTCGACTCTTATTCAACAATAACAATAACCATTTATTTACTTCATAATTGATTTATAGATATTTAGGATGTTGGCTAAATGAAAACTGGAACTCAGATAAAATTTCGAATAGAATATGCTCACATATCATATTATTATCAATCTCGGAACAAAAATCCGGTTTGTTAAATGCTACGTGTGGTCTATACTGTGGAAGCGTCAACACTGAAAATAACAACCATGAATAACCTTGAATTATTTGAAATGTGGGTATACCGTATAATACTGATGATATCATGGGTAGACCGAATAAACAACAGTGAGGTGTTAAGCAGAATAGGTGGAGACCGTAAGTTGTTCTATCAAACGCAGAAAGCAACTTATCTGCGCCATATGATGCGAAATTACAAATATCATATTCTACAACTGGTTCCGCAAGATAAAATTGAAGCCTGAAGAAGTGTTGCCAGAAAACAAATGGCCAAGAAACATCAGATAATGCACGAGAGAACTAATGTAGGCAGCGCAGAATGGAGAGAGCTTCAGAAATGTGATCGCAGACATTCAGTAGTGGATATGTAGCTGAAGAAGAAGAGTATTACCGAAAAAATATTGTTTTCAATTACATGTTATATCTTTATTTTTGCCAATCGATGTATGATGGACTAGTTTCGTCGTGTAATTATACTTATTAACTATTTATATCTGATAAAAGAATATTCAAATAAATTTGTACTACAACTTTGTTATTATTAAAAATAAAATGAAGCTTATCTGAAGACAAAGGTATTCTGTAAATGTAGTCTACCACAAGTTAGTAGATATCATCAAAAATTTATTTTCAAAAGGAATATTTATTTTATATGATTGTTAGTACCCCAAAATTCTGCGTCAAAAAGCAGTTGTAGGTGTCGAAATCGAAATAAAAAAAAAATCTTCCTTATGTATCTTTTAAAAAGAAAATATTTTTTTTTATTTAAAATACATTTTCAGGACGAATATAAATTCAAATAAAAACTATAAAAAATTAACAGTTTAATAAAGAGAATAAAAAAAGCTGCTAGGTACCAGACAACAGTTACCGTTTTGTTGTTAAAACAAAATTTATGCAATTTAATGTTATATTTTTTTTGTATGCTGAATAACGTTTCCGTTCATCTTTTTTGAATGATGTTGTTAGTTTCATGATATTTTATTTTAACTCAATATTTTTCTGTTATCTTTTTTTTTTCTTCTTGTAGTTAAGTTATTTATTTATTTTTCCGGTATTAACATTCGTATTATTTATTTTATATTTCTTGTCTTAGCGAATTGATCCTTAAAAGTCATGTTAAATAAATAAAATTTTATTATTTCATATAAATTTATGCTCTTTGAGGTTAGTGTACTTTAATGTTAGTGAACTTTTATGTTCTTGAGGTTACAAACACAATTTCATAATATTAAATAAGAATTTAAAATTCTCTAAAAATTTTCTTGTTGTAATGTGATGGAGGAGTTGATTGAAACTGAGTAAATAGTTCTGAGTTAGTATTGAAAAAATTTCTATGATAAAATATTATATTAAAACTGAAATGCAAAATTATTAGTATAGTAATATACTAAAAACTATTTATATATTAATATTATTTTTATTTAAAATCAATTGGCAGAGCAGCTTTACCTACCTAAGTTTAGGTCATATGAGGTTAAGTCACTGTGTACAGCATTTACTCATATATCGCTTTTTGTTGTTAAATATAGTGGGAAAATTTGCTTTTGGCTTATTCACAATTTAAATTTCCTGAATATTTTAATGTTCTAAACTACCTTAAGTTAGTTAAAATATGAAATAAAATAAAAGAAAGTTATCGAAATAAATTCCATGGGTCAGTTATGCATAAGAATTGTACTCACTAAAAACGTCTAAACATTTTTGTTTAATTCTCGGCATCAACACAAATACTGAGCATAACATTGGAGGCCATATACCAATAGGACCGGTATGTAATATAACAAAAAATACAAACAAATAACTTCAAGTTATTGGTCTTAAATAAAAAAATACTTTTCGCTAAAATTCTTTGGAAAGTAAACTGCAATAATACAAGATTTGAATCAGCTTAGTCCAGTGCTTGATACATTCAATAAACGGTTGCCTTGACTAGTGCGGTGTCCAAATCATGTATTAGAAATAATAATTTTGACAACAGTACACATATATAGATTATAAGTGGATTATGAGTGTTTTGAACAAAGATTATATATGTAATAAAAGGTTAGAACCTTTGTTTTGTATTCAGACATTTTTTGACTTGCCAAAACAATGTAATGACTACTGCGCAGATATTCATTATAGTTAGAGAATGAGTAATTATAGGGCTAGTATAGTTAATATACGTATGAGTTAATAGATGAAAAAGTTTAAAAAAAAGTTTACGCAAGTTTAGTATTTTTATACAATCACTTGAATTGAATTGAATAAAGTTCAATTTAGGCAAATTATTCGGTTTTTCAGGCCATATACTTTTTTTTAAGCATGTACAGAATTCAATATTAACAAAAACTACATAAACTATAAAATATATACATAATTAAACTAATATGAACTTAACCAAAGAAAATTTAATTACAAAAGTCTAAAGACAATGAATCATTTCCATAATATTTAAATTTAAGTAACAGAAAAAATGAAAGTAAAAATATAATAAAAAATAGAGAAGAACATTAATTTAAATTTCACTGAAGGTGTTGATTGTTTTGGTGAACTGAATAATACGGCTCAAGTGATTGATCAGAGTCTTCGGCGAGAGTATTTAACCCCCCGATACCATGTATACTCCTTGCTTTTATGTAGCGCAGACAGGCCTCGAAAATGTGTTGAAGACTGATCGGCATCTGGTTATCACTGGAACGTTTAGTAACACTTCTTGTCGATCCATCAAATACTTAGTCTTGTGATTATATCTGCTTGAATCAATACTTTTCCAACCGGCGGTAAACTTTTTTATTTGTTTTAATTTATTAATCGTGGGTTCGCTTAATATGCGTGTGAAACATTTTTATTAATCAACACTCTATATTAATATTTGTCGAACTACCATCACCTGCTGGGTATTAGGATCAATGTCCGTAGAATTTTTGGCAAGCAGAGATTTTCTTGTGGGCTGATGACACACAAACAACAATCTTGAAGACTTGAAGATTTAATATGAAAAGTAATTTATATAGATAGATGTAATGTATATATACACATCGATATATAAGAAATAAATGATATTTTTCATTCGTGCGTAATGTATGTGTTGTGATATAAATTTAGGTTGCATCCCTCCTTCGTCACAATAAGTAAAGTATAAAGATCATTACACTCTTCCGAATTTTCAATAAGTTTCGATTTTCTTTTTCTCGGCTGATAGCCAATCTTTTGGTTCTTTTGTCCTTCTTCACTTCCATAGATAGAATATAGATGGACGCCAACGAGTATTTAAAAATAAATTATCTGATTGATATTATCAGATGTTCTTATCATATTTTGATCAATATGTGCTATCGCTTAGGAATCCCACTCAAGCGAACAATATTTTAAATTTTTAAATATTTAAATTTGTTAATCCATATACTTTAGTATTGATAATTTTGTAAATATTTTCAATCTTTCTAATAAAACTAATTTAATTACTATTTGGTCGAGTACTTTAAGTGAGACGTATAGGTACAGAGCTTGGTAAAATGTTATTAAAAACTAAAAATGTTGAACGGAAAAGAGACTCAAACGTGTTGGGACGAGTAATTCTTTATAAATTTCCACTTTCGGTTCTCTATTCGATCGCCAGCAAAATAACCGCACCTTTTAATTATTTTCTGTCACCATAAATTTAAGTCTAATATTCGATTAATTTAAGTTTTAGAGTCTAGATCAGAGCCTTTTCAATTTTTGTATTTATATATAAAGAATAATTTTTATATAGAAACAATATTAATTATAATAGACAAACATTTAAGGACCTGCGCAGTACACACATTTTTATTTTATCTCGCTTCTCCTTAGTAAACTCTTAATATGTAAATAAGTTGTATATATACAACAGACATGCGCATACGGGTTGAACAAATTTCTATTTTGTTTTATAATAGTCAAGCTTTTAAATAAAATATATCCATTTTGTATCATTCAAAATCTTATTATTTTTATGCATAGTTAAAAGAAATTTATTCTATTCATTTTTTTAAGTAGGTGTCTCAAATTAATGCTTCCTATATTTTGCTCATTTGTAGTAATCATATAGTTTTGGCTAATAATATGTATAATGTATATATCTCTTTAACTATACAAAAATACTTTATTTTTAGTAATTTTATCCATTAAATGCCACTGTCTCTAGGGGATATATCGAAAACGAATCAGTATATGAGGAAGGTGTATTTATGTGTAC
The DNA here is from genome assembly GCA_963942445.1 of Argyra leucocephala. Lineage (NCBI taxonomy): Eukaryota > Metazoa > Arthropoda > Insecta > Diptera > Dolichopodidae > Argyra > Argyra leucocephala. The sequence continues at coordinate 121,646,379 of OZ012678.1, forward strand.
AAAATAAAACTTACTAACCTCAAAACTTTTTATTAAACATGAGTGATCTGTGCTTTATCATGAGAAGTCTATATCAGTACCTAAATTACTGATGTTTTAAAAACTTTAAATTTGGCTTCAACTTGAATTATAATTACTCAACGGGGGCCCCTAGTATGTTTTATAATTAGGTAGTAATTTAAAGAAAGTATGAAATTAAACACAATATTCAACTCACCTTTTCCCCAAACATAAGTCAAAGCCTACTTAAGAAAGTATTTAAATTAAAGATCGTATAAGAATGATTAGCAACTCTACCAAATTTCTTGCTTTACATCACAGTATCCGACTTCAATACCTAATCGTTTTGACTACGAAAATTGAAAAAAAAAAAAAATCTTAAAATTTCTTATTACCTAAGTATATATAGATCTCTATGTTCATTTTTTCATTTCATATTGAAAAAATTTTCATTACTTTTTGATTTGTTTTTTTCTTTTTCTTTGTCAAATTTAAAATGATGAAAATTCACCTGAATTTTACCTATTCATGTGAATAAAAAATTCAAATGAAATTAAGATGATAGAAAATGAAAAAAAAAAAATATATATTTTTTTTATTAATAAATCCTTAGATTGAATTTAACTTTCATAAAAAATTGAAAAAAATAAAATCAAAAAAAGAAAAATTGAACGTGATTGATTTTCTAAAAGGAAGGAAAAGTAGGTAAAGAAAAAAATAAACCATAAAAATAAAGTTATTATTGATACGTGATTATATTTGAAATGCAAATAACGTACTCATTAAAGTTGTTATAAAGTTTGTTCCAATTAGGAATTTTCTTCTTTTCTCAACAAAATGAAATAAAAAAAATGGAAAACCAGAAACACTCAACTAATTTAAATTCTATTGTAAAAATAAGGAATAAAATATTTTCATTCCTTTTAAATCTACAATAAATATAATTTTTAATATTTCAAATTAAGAACAACAAAAAAAAAATGTATTTTATTTGTATTAAATAAAAATAAAAAGTTAATATATTTAATTACAATTTTACTTATGTAGTTAACGATAAAAAAAAAAAAAACAAAAACAATATTTTTCTAATAACTATTCTATAAAATAAATAAACTTTCATACCTAATATAACCTTGAATAATAATATCATAAACAAATTTAATATTAAATTTCAACCCTGGTACTATTAGAATGTGTCAGTGTGTGTACCAGCTAATTTTTAATATTCATATACCTAATTTTCAATATTTTGGATGGTAAATAGATACAATATTAGTAGATCTTCTCAACTTACCATATTATGTTTCAGAAAAATTTTATAATTAAATTAATTTCTAAAATAATGTTCATTAGCTTATAAGACACACTTTCAAGTACCTATTTATAATTATATTATAGAAATTGATTGTTATTATTATTATCATAATCTTTATAACATTATTGGAATACTAATTATTAATGTATATATATATATAAGTATATAATAATAATGGAAAAAGAAATAAAATTTTCAAATTTTCTTTAAACCTAATTTCATTTATTTCAGAATATTCTCAGAAATTGGATTGTATTATTGTTAAAATTTGTACCTATATACCTATACTCGTATATCTGCAAAAGAAATAGGTACCTAATTATATAAAACAATCTATATACAACAATATTAAATAATAAGTAGATACAGATATTTTGTAATTTAATTATAAAATTGAAAATTGATTTTTATTAATGAAGGTCTTTTAATATAGTCGTACATAATAATATAATTGATTTTAATGTACATACTGCAGTATATAAGTGGTTAATATGTGTAATTACAATAATAATTATAAAATTATGAATTTTGAAAATGAAAATTAGGTTAAGAGTACAATAAGAATAATAAGATATAATGAGATAAGTAGTTCGCGGTTTTATCATAAAAGAATTATTGTTATTGTTGACTCGTATTTTATTCTACAATACACAAGATACATATTTGATTGATATGATTTTGTTTTTATTTATTTTTGAATTATGATGGGGTTTGAATTAATCTAAATATAATTAAAATATTATTGTCTAAGTTTAATAGTTTTAGGCGGTAGAGTTAATTTTTTGCAAATTTTAATTATAAAGGTGTAAATTGGTTACTTTATATTATTTTATTTAAGTTATAAACTCTTTTAATACCATATAATAAATAATACAACTAAAATTAAATTTATTTAAATTAAATCTCTATCCAAAATGCATAAGTCGACTTAAGCAAAACAAGAGATAAAGTGATTTTTGATTCCCTAAATGTATATGTCTACTTTCTATTTGGGTCTGGTCCCCATATCTATTTTGTAACGAATTTTGAAGAGGGTCATGTTTCATCTTATGTTCATTCTTAAGTCAAATGCAAAAGTTTTATGATCTTAAGTATATTTAAGATGTTCTTCTAAATTAATTTTATATTATTTTTGTAGAATTTTTCAAAACGATATCGCATCTTAAGTACACATAAGATATTTTACCTCGTGCAAAGCTATTTATTTGTCGCACTCATGTGTTATACACGTAAGATAAAAATATGCAAGCGAAATTCTATTAAAGGCATATCATCTTATATAGACTTAAAATATTTTGCAAATAACCTATTTGTAAGTACACATAAGAGCATTTGGCTCGTGCAAATTATTGCTACAATTTAACTATAATGCCTCATATTATGGCAAACAACAAGCTCATAAACCAGTCAATATCAATTATTCACAACCTTTTTTGGAAAACAACCAATAGTATACAATATGTTTAAATTCCTTTCAAATGTGTTAACCCATCTGTTGATATGCCATAAGAAATAGTGCTATGGAAAAGGCTATAATAAATTGATATTTTGGTTTTGTATATACCCTTTTCCCTATTTTCTTAAATACTGCAGCTAATATCCTTGTTTTCCTAACTAGTTTTTTTTATATGTGTATTACAAGTCAGATTTTCATTCACTATAACTCCAAGGTACTTTGACTAAATTTTTTTCTTGGTCTATTTTATTTTTTATCATAATCTACGGAAATTACCCTCTTGACAGTCACTTAGGTAAAATCACCTTTTCGTGCTTAATTAAGTACGGTACTGCAATTTTACACTATACAATATTTGCAATATTTCGAGAATTTATTTAAAATGTTACTGGCTTATCTACTCATTAAATGTGAAAAAATACTTTTTTTTATATATTAATTTTTTATTAATTTTATATAATTTTCCTATTCGTCTTCTTAATAAAAACTCGTTAACTTATTTAAATTAAATTGAATTAAGTATACAAAAAACAATAAGATCAGACAGCTTAAACCTAAGCTATGATCAATAAAACTAAATTTAATTATCTATTACGTATTTGATATACATGAATTATAAAACAAAATGTATTATTGAAAACAAAATAAAGAAAAAAAAAAAAATACTGCTATTGTCAGGAACTGTTATTACTAGATCATACTCTCAATTATTTTTTTGTCATTTATTATACCCCAATGATAAAGGGTACTAGACCAGCTCCAAAAACCAATAAAGCATTTTTTTGCTTCATCGAAAATCGAACCTGGGACCTTTCGGTTAAAATGCAGGCTCAACCTACTGCGCAACCCAGCGTGTATAGTTTCATTATTTGATTTGATTTGAGTAACATACATTTTGTTTTGTTCATGTTTACTGTAAGTTTCATATCCAAATTAATTCTTGTTTCTAGGTTTGTGTATGTGTTTTCATTGTATATGGTACTGTAAGTTTAGACGACAATTCTAAACGATAAATGACCATCAGTAGCCTGTTGTGAAAACTTAACGATTAAAAAAAAGACCTTTGCCTTACTTTGCTTAAATTTTCTTAATAAATGACAATTCCGATCAAGGCTTTAAAACTATTGTAATGCAATAAAAGCTTTTTTGGAGAAGTAAATTATTTTATTTTTTTTTATTTATTTATTTATTTAATTCATCATCATCTCAAAAGAGCAATTTTGCTCGTACAGAGTGTATATTTATAAAATGATATGTATAAAATAGTAGAAAAAATGAAATAGTAACAATCAGTTCAATTCAAGTGTATGTTAAATTGATTTACAGCTTAAGGCTATACAAGAATCAATTAAACTTAAAAATTAGTACAAAAATAAAAAGAAATAAAAAAATGATAAAGCAAAATTCAAACAGTATACTTGTAAAAGGTATTTGATATTTAGTCAGCAATAAGAAAGATGTTATGTTTTTAAATTCAGTGTTATATTATATTTATATTTTGAAATAGAATAAATGCGATAAGAATTTACAATACTCTGCTATATAAAACCCAAGTTCTAAGGTGAACATTTTAAAAAAGTGTTTATTCACCCAAATCATACTTAATGACGAATTTTTCTTATCATCCAAATAGCCAATTAATAATTTTTAGTCCACTGATAGAGTAGCTGCTGAAATAAGTTGAGCCAAATGTGTCTTGATAATCAATCAAACTAACTTGTTATATGAAAACTTATTTTCTCATAAACTTATCCTGAATGTGAAATCATAATTACATCTGTGTTCATCCGAAGCCAAACAATCTACCCATCTATAATTTAAAAATATTCAACGAAATTATTAACAGCTTCCTTAAATGTATTTCTACTGTTATTACGGGACATTTTACTTCTTTTAATCTTTACCTAAGTTAACAATATTTTTTTTTTTTATTTTAATAACAACCTTTATTTAGTAGAACACACCATGACACAAAAGTGAATTATTTTACAAATTTATACACACATTTTATAATAGGATAACCTGTAATCTAAAAACTAAAAATTTTTGCACCAAATTATTCTTCACTATATCTAAAGTTGATAATATCAAGTACTAAATTCATAAATCTAACTTGAAAATAATATGAAATTTTCAAGAATATTATCAACATTTAACTTACCAGAATTTACAGTCATATTATTACAGTTATATGATTTTGACAATTCGTTCCGAATTACATACATATATGGCTATATGCTATGGAAAAAGAGTTTTGACTAAATCATTACTTGAAATATTAAATCCAATATTCATTTGTTATGTTCAAATAACATCAAACTATATCAAACTATTTTTGAATTGTTATATATACCATACATCACATCTATATTCTATATACGACATATTATATAGCTATATAAGCATGCAGAAGAACAAAATTTTAAATGAGTTCATTTTCACCTTTAGCCGTGTTTAAATTCCCAATTCAATAAACAAGAATTCAAAAATTCACCAAAAATAAATAAAAAGAAAAAAAATCTCATCAACTTATCAATACTTAGGTTTTGTGCCTACCTTTATAATAGCCTACAATTTTCAATCAACATAATATCTATATACACATATTAATAAGTATATTGTATGTATACATAAAGCCAATTTTATGTGCTAAAGAATTCAAAATATTTGTTGAATTGCTTTTTACAAAGGACCTACCCGCATCTGCATAGGTCATTTGCAATATGTACATAATAACAATAATAATAACAACAACAAGAAAAATAATAAGAGATAGGAAGCATGATATTGGCAGCATTCATTTACATACATCCAATTCAAATTCATCAACATTCAAAATGCTAGTGGCTACGAATGCAATCTATAAAAATGTACAAATATACGTTTTTTTCAACTATATAATCGTGTTTTTTCATATACATACATATATATATTTACACATGTAACGTCAACACAAAAACATTTTGTATACCCGACCCGTGTCTTGTTTTTCGTGTTTATTTCACGCATATATAGAGAATACTAAGGACCGGGTTGATATTAATTTATGTAATCTTTATTTTTATCGTTATGATGTTGTTTTTGTTTTTTCTTTTTTTTTTTGTTATTATTTTTATATTTTCCACTCTGTTGAAAGTTCTTTGACTTCATTAGTTCTCCGTAAATGCAAAAAACAAAACAGAAAAATTTAAACTAAAATGCAAAAAAAAAAAAACATAATAATAAAAACAAAACAGAAAATTGGGGCCTATTAAAGCCTAAAAATTGAATCAGAAAATAAATGGCACAATTGTAATTATTGTGAAATAAAAAAATATATAATATTTTTTTTTTTTTTAAAATGTTTATTTTTACGTTTTCTGTTGTATATTTTGAAAGAATGATGAAAAGGACATCATTTGGTGTAAATACATAGTGTAAATAATTACGTTAACGATTATTATGTACATACCCTCCTACCTATCGCATACTATTGGTACGAAATATTTACAACGACATTAACATTTTTTTTTTAATTCAAATTAAAAAACAGAATCAAATTTTTTTTTTGAAAATAGAACAGATATTATTAAAAGCACCCTGTATGTAATTAACTGTAAGTAAATTTATATAGAACATCAAAAACAGATAACTAACTTATTTATCGTCCTTTTTAAGGATTCATCTTAGTATTAGTAATTTGATCTTAATGTTGTTTTGTAAGGCAGTATGGGCTATTCCGTATAATCTTCGTGGTCGATTAGGTTGAGTTTTGCAAAAAAAAAATTGTTTCTGGTTTGGAGTTCTAGTATCAGCCGTATCGACGGCTCATATTAATATTGTTTTGGTTTGTAGTTTAACTTTCATCACTATAAACTTCTGGTAATACTTGGATCATGATAAGTCTACAGTCTTGGTTGTTACGTCACTTGTATCCTCTACGTTTTTATTCCTGAATAAACGAAACTAAAGATTTTTAACTACAATAATCACAAAATGTCCGAGTTGGAAATCTGAAGAGGATATAAAAATAAATTATTAAATCACGCTTCAGATCATTGAGTTTGCTATAGAATAAAAATCTAATCAGCAATGTCAATTTTGTACTGTAGTTTTAAGAAAATAATATTTCTATTGAAATTATTATAGTTTTTTGGCAAATCCAAATTTTCAGTTCTCTAAAAACCCTAGTTGTACTCATACTTTCAGTTCACTAAATACCTAAATACCTAATTTGAAGAGAAATACAGCTAATCTCTATTTTTATTATACCAATTCATTTTAAAATCAAAAATTGAATTCATGTAGATACTGCAATAATTATTGTTCTTCATTTCTCATCCTCGTTTTAAATTCAGAAAAAAATTTATTGGGATTTCTCTTGAAAATAACTGATTAACATGAAAGCAAAATGCAATATTAAATACATTTAAAATGATTCAAAATTAAACACACACACACACACACACAAATAAATGATAGCTTTAATATTTTAAGTGTAGCAGGCATTTTAAGAATAATTTAAAATAAATAAAAATCATCAGGCAAATAAATTATTGCATTTAATCGAAGCGAAGCCCACAACAATGTTTCACTGAGAACCTACAGCATCTTTGCCCAAAAATATTCAGCACACATGATTTGAACCAGTGTTTACCATTTTGTGGGATTACATTTTCTTATAGTGTTTTTATAGTTGTAAATAGCTATCTATACCTACTTTTATTTCATTTTAATTTATTTAAACAAATTCACAAGCAATGGTAAAGGAAGTAAGTTGCTTCCGAAATATCGATATTTATAAATAAAAAATTAATCTATTAGTGAAAAAAATTCTACTTTCGATTGTTGTGTTTAATATAGCTATCATTAGAAATAAATACATTATTTCCATAAGATATTCTACTGACATACTCTGGTAGTTATATATGTTTGGAAAACATCACAACACGTGAAATATGAAGTATATTTGGCAAATAAAATAATATTAACAATATGATAAAACATAATTTCTTACTGAATCGAAATATAGATATATATACATAGTCATAATGGTAAGTTTGTAGGTGGTAGTAGCAGTAGTAGTAAGGCCAATTGTAATACCACGGGAACTTTCTTCGCATAAAAGTCTATTCGTTGAACCATTTCGAGCTTTGTACAAAGCGGTGGAGGTCTTTGATTTTATTGCCTTCAAGATTACCCAGCGAGTCTAGAAAGAAGGCTACTCGATGGGTTTTCCTTTTATGGCAGATACCGAGTAGATGTTGGATAGTTTCGTTTTCTTCTTCCTCTATTCGCCTTGTGGAATGCTTAGGCCATACACAATGACTCGTAATGACCCCTACCATAGTAATGGTATTCACTCATAATGACCCCTACTGCTCATAATGACCCCTACCATATTCCCTGATGTCCCACCTTTTTAGATATAGTAGATAAAACGAGTGCTTCAAGTTCAGCATAGACCAGATTTGCTGGTAATGTTGCAGTCTGGCCTACTTGGGTATCTAAAATTTAAAGCTTTTCCTGCTTCTTTGTTCGCAAATTAAAGATAGCTGGAGGAGCACCAAGATTGCGCCTTTCCTTATAATTCCCAAAATAGTACTATCTCCAGCAATTTGATCCGCATTGCAGTTATCTGAAACCTCACTGTATCCTGGCATCGATCGTAGCCACATTTTCAACCGATCTGCAAATTCCTCCAGAGAACTGCGACAGGCCAACAGGGTTTTCGAATTGATGGTTACCGATTCTAATGGTTTAATTGCAGCCTGACTGTACGTAAGTACACAAATATTTCGAATAGATAATGCTGATTTGCAGGCAGTCATAATACGAAGAATAAAACTAACTTTTACCTATGAATATTTAAAACTAATATACAAAAGGAACAACTGAATTTATAATTGTTTAGATTTATTTAATAAATTACCCGAACAGCGTAAAAACATGAGCTCATATAGCGTCGGTTTAAAAAAAATAAGGAGATTACTTTTATCAAAAGAAACATAGTACATAAGTGTAGAAACAAAATTAGCGGAAAATTTCTAACGTTAAAACTGCTTAAATATAATAATTTAAATATTTTTTTTTAATAACTTAACAATCATTATATTATAATGTAGTTAGTTGTCAACAATTCACCTCAAAATTATACAATAAAAATTTTATTTACCAAATATAAGGGAAAATAAAAATAATAAACCATCACACCGCATAGTTTTTACAAATATCAAGAGAGTGCATATGAGGTACATTTAATGTAGGTAGGTAAGGTAGGTAAAGATGAATATTAAGCTTTCTTAAAATTTTCTTAGATCGTTGGAATAAATTTATTCTGAATACAGTACCATATCATGATGTGCACAATCGGGTATAAAATAACTTAAAATTAGGAATATGAATAAAAAACAAATAAATAAACCAGCGCGGTAGATTCACATTGCATTAGAATATTCATTAGTACTATTTTCAATTGAAAAAAAACTTATTGAAATTCAAATTTTGACATGGAGATATGTTCAGTCCCAGTCACTCATTCATTCATTCATTCATTCAATTTAACATGTGATAAAAAAAACCTGTAGGTACACAATTTTTACATAAAAGCTTATACTTAAACTTGAATTATAATTACTCAACAGGGGCCCCTAGTATAATATAATATAATTATAATTGAAAAATAGAACACAAAAAAATACACAATCTTGTTATATTGAATTATTACAAACTTGCAAATAGTACGACTATATTCAGCTTCGGCTAAGGTCTAAGCAAACCAATTATTATAAACACGTTAAAATTTGAATTGTAAAATAAAAAATTTAATTAAAATCTGATTATCAAAAATAAGTATATAAAGATTTTAAAAAAAATAATATTAAATTAATTGCATTTATGAATGCACATTATTAATCACTGAAAAAATTTTTCCTAATAAGATTGACAAAATAATTTTGTAAAGTGTTAACAAAAATCTTTTATACGTACAATTTTTTTTCTATTTTATCAAAAATGCTTGTTTGCTCAACAATTTTTTGTTAATTTGTGATTATATTTTTAAAATTTTTCAAAAATTTATAATTTGTAAAATGGAAAATTAAGTTTGTAAAATTGACAAAAAAAAATAATAATTTTTATCCAAGTGAAAAAAAATTTAGTTATCCTGACAAAGAGCCGTTTTTAATCAATATTTGTATATTTGATAAAATTGATCTTAATTTGACAAAAATTTTTACTATGCAATTCATTGCAATTAATAAGTTTTTGTTAATTCTACAAAATCTATTTTGTCAATAAGAAAATTATTATTATAATATTTGATGTTGTCATAGTCAGATTAACAAAAGAATTTTGTAAACAGTTGACAAACAATTTTTAATATTTTTATAACAATTTTTTTTCTATTTTAGTTGAAAATATAGAAGTAAAGGTGAGGTTTTATGTGAAGTGGCGTTTTTGAATTTGCTTATTAAAAAGTTCAATTAAAAAAAAGTGAAGAATTAAATAAAAAAAGACAGTTGAAAAATTAAATTAAAAAAAGATATTAGAATTAAGTTAAAAAACTAAATAATATGAAATATTTAAAGCTAAAATTTATTTACTTATGTATTTTAATAGAACTAGTGAATTATTTAACTTGCGTTGTTAATGAATTTGGTTAGTTTAATTTAAATCTTGCAACTACAACATTTATTAAAAATAGTAAATAATTTGAAGAAGGAAAAAAAATAAATTTTACTATTTTATTAAATAAATAATTTGAAGAAACAGTTTGAACCAAAGAGCTGGAACAATCAAAAGCTGAAGTCTGAACATTTTTAAAATATTTTGAACTTTATTTGTATAATTTTGAAAAATGTAATCTATTATTTTTTTAACTTTATTTTAAATTTTTTAAATGTAATAATAAATTTAATTTTTTTTTTGTTTTCAATGCTATAAAATAAATTAATTGTTGATTATCCAGACTATTGTTGTCTTATTTCTAACTGTAATAATATCATGCATTTATATTTCAGACGCACACATATTATATAGTGTTTATAAGGGCTGCCTTGTTTTGCTAATATAAGATATGGTTCCACATTTAACTTGTAGGGTACTGTATGCATACAAATAAATAACTTATAGATTAGTTTATCATTAAAATATTATGTTAAAACAGAAATAGAAGGTAGTTCGTATAACCATTTTTTGAAATGTAGTTTTAAAATACAACTGCATTTTTGCAAATACAATAGCTATAATTTGTTAGCAGTAACAAATATTATAATAAAATTAGAAAAAGTTATTTTTAAGTTAGAATGCTCTATAGAGTAGCTCCTATTTTGGTTTAAACATTTTTTGAAGATATATTAATATGTAAGTTATTTATTTGTATATGCATACAATACCCTATTGACAAAATAATTCTGTTAATTCGACAAAAAAGTAGATATTATTTTGACAAAAAAATATTGTTGATCTTATACTAGCCACACATCCTATTGACAAAATGATTCTGTTAATTCGACAACTGAATAGAGATTATTTTGACAAAACAAAATTGTTGATTTAATAAAAACTTCATTTAAATTGACATCTTTTTTCTTTAATCAACAAAATATTATTTTCATTTCAACATATTATTTTATTACATTGTTAAAAATTTTTAGCAAAATGAAAATTCATTTCGTCATATTAAGAAATTTAGTTTTGTCATTTCTACAGATTTAAATTGTTATAAAGATAACTGTTTGTCATATTTACAGAATAAAAAAAAGAATTGTATTTTTTTGTCATATTGACTCATCATTTTTGTTGACGCTATATTTACCTAGTTTTTGTCAGTTTGAGCCAGATTTTTGTCAATATTACCTAGTGTTTTTTTTCAGTACACTAATTTTAAAAATTACATTGTGACTTATACCAACATTTTGAATTATTCCGCATAAATTTTTTTTGTTTATTTATGTTTATATTGAATAATAATTATTACCAAATTAATGGTCAACACTATTTTCCATTATAATTTTCTATAATTTTAACAACTGCTATAGGTATATTATTTTATAATTATAGCAGATAGGTATAGTAAAATATCTACTATATCTATATTTTTATTTCAAACTAATACAGAGCTTCTTAAAATGAAACAAAATATTTTCTATATCGACAATTCTTATGATATGCCATATCATATCACCCTAAAATAGTTATACAGTTTTTTCTAACCCCTTCCCACCATTAGTCACAATTAAATAAAATCTCGCAAATTATAAAAGAGCAACAAATACAAAAAATATTATTATTATATAACTCTTCAATTTATTGATTTGTTAAAAAAATACTTTTGTTTTTTAACAAAATAACGCCAATTAGTAGAATAATAAATAAATAAAATAAAAAAAAGGGGAAAACTTTCAAACTTAAATAAAATAAAAAATCAAAACAACAAACAAAAAAAAAACAAAGTCCGGAAAATTTTACTTCAAAAACATTTTCAATTAAAAATATTTTTTATTTTTGTTTTTGTTTTGTTTTTTTTTCGAATTTTATTTCAATTCAGTACATCCGTCCACAGGCTACCTTAATTTATTTCACCCTGGAAAATGAAAAATTAATTTAAAATCCTCAATAGGTAGTAACTAAGTACAATAAAATACCATCATCAAAAATTATCTTACCCTTAAATTATTATCATCATCACTTCTAACGATAATTTAGTAAATAGTAAAGAACAGTGGAATTAGTAGTAAGTAACTGTAATATAATAAAAACAGTTATGTACATAGATATTATTATTATTATAAATAACATTGAAAAATGTAAAAAGTTATCAATGATATTATTTTAATATGCAAATGTACGAGTTATTTTTTTCATAAACTTTTAGATAGATCCCTTTAAATTTTTTTTTATATACATATATATATATATATGTATATATACATTTCACCAACTCGATGTAAAAACCTTTCAATTTCATTCCTATATTTAAATTAAGAAAAACAATCATACACATACAAACATATTATACTAAATAACAACTGTAGATATTTTTTCAAAATGGGGTAGCAAAAATATAAAAACAAAAAATGATGGAATTTTATTTTTTTGGGAGTACTTTTTACAAGCATCATCATTAAAAGCAGCAGCATCATCAGCAGCACTCTTGTGTAGCTGTAGCAGTAAAACTTTTTTCCGAAATTAATTTTTATTTTTTTTGTTTTATTTTATTTTTGTTATTTTGTTGTTTTTAAATTTGTTGGATATACAAAAAAAAAAACATGTTTTTTTGGAATTGATGAACGTTTCTGTAATTTTCACAATTGAAAATTTTGTCTTTTATTTTTTTTTTTCGCTTTTTTTTATTTTCAAATTTAAAACCGAACTTTTTGAAAATAAAGTTTCACTTTTTCATATTTCATTTTGAATATGTGTGTGTGTATATATATTTTTGTATGTATTATGTTTGATATATGTTCATCAAAAAGTTTTTTTTTTGTAACCTTATGTCAGTCATTTTTATGTAAATTTTGTGCTTTAAGGTTATCCCCCTCCCCGCTTTGTTGTTATAATAAAGGTGATAATCAAAAAAGCAAGTGTGAAATTTTTGAATTAAAATATTATTTTAATAATTTAATTTACTTCGTTGGAATATGAAATTTAATGTTGGTTTTTCGTTGTATTTATTTTAATTAAAGTTTAAATACTATATTTAATAAATTTAAATTTTTTTGGATTTTTGGTTTTTAAAATTTGTTTTTTTTTTCATTTAATTTTCTGGAAACTTCGAACATAGTTTAATTACCTAGACAAAGTTAAACTAGACAGATTCCTGTTAAGTTGTAAAGGTTATTGGCTAATTATTTACTCCCTTGAAATAATTTATATAATATATATATATATAATATTTTTGTTTTTTTATTTTTAAGCATATCCAAAACCCCAGGGCTTATTTATACAAATTCGTACGTATGACTAATGAGGGAAAGGAAAGTTAGAGAAGGGAGGACAATTACGAACGAACATGTTAATGTTCGTCTTGAATGTATGTAGATCATAAATATAAAATTGATCACATTTGGTGAATTCATAAGATGGAATTTGGTTCTACATTCGTGATGTTGAGGTTATACACGAATTTCCATAACTTGTGTTTAGCTATCTAGGGATTAGTACGATGTTTGCGTGAGCACATCGTTCCCTTAGTGCTTCACGAGGGAAGCGCTTGAGTGGAGATAATGCAAATTTAATTTCCACCGAGCATGTGCCCGTGCCTATGATACGAATGTAATATATTTTATTATACCGGCTGTTCCAGATCATGCGTATCAGCTTTTTAAGGGGGAAAGGAGCGGTTATTTTAAAATTTAAAAAGTTTTATTAAGTAAATCAAGAGTGCTCTATTGTAGAATTCGAATTTTCATAAAAAGGTACCCCTTTTCATTTGAAAATCTCGATTTCGTCTAATTTCGGCAATTTTTAGTCTTACAAAACCCTTTTCCGTTCCTTCCCGGAAGTTTAAAATATCACCAATCGATAAAGGACCCTCGATTTAGCTAAAAAAAAAAATGTACTCAGTCTTAAAATAACGTCTCCTTCCCCTCTTAAAAAGTTGATACGCATGCTCTGGCACACCCGGTATAGTTTTATATACTCATATTTGATTGATGGTTACCAGTAATTTCTGCTCTAAAACTATTGAGAATATATTAGGTACCAGAGAAAATCGAACACACCTTATGCACAACTAGGTATTCGTATTCGCATTCTTATTCGATATTCGATATTCGACCGTGCCGTCAAATGTTATAGAAACTGAGTTTCTAAAATTTAAAATATTCAATTTTTTTTTTCAAAATTTCCAAGAAGATTCCAGAAGTAGTACTTCAAGTGATTAGAAAATTTACACATAAACTAATTCAAAAACAAAATTGATATAAATAGAGAGGGCCTCAGTATTCTCTGCCTGCTTAGATGGTATAATAATATGATGTCGACTGTGTCATGGTATTTATGTCATCTGGGTACTAATTTGAGGCTCGTGTGATTGAACCTTAATAATGGTATGGATGTTATAAACTTAATAATATTATACTTTGAAATCATGGTAATCACTTAAATAATGGAGTTATTACAAAGAATGATGTTACTCTAAATGAATGTTAAGATATCAAAATTGTGTGGAAAGCAAGTAGGATATACATTTTTTGTAATTGTAAAAAAATGTGATTTGAAATAAAAATAAATCAAGATTGCAAAAATATTAAAATTTATAAAACATATTATGATTAATTTCATAAAAATTAAAACAAATAATTTTTGCTTTACAGTCAAAATGGAGTTCTGGTTTTTTTTATATGTCTCCTCCTTGATTCGTACTTGCAAAGTCTGTCAAATTTTATTTAATTTTATGTTTCTGTTTGCTTGTATATCTGGTACAGTTCATGGTTGTATTTTGCAGTTATTATTATTTTCTAGAATCGTATCCACTGTGCACCTTAAAAAATTTCTTTCGAACTTGTTCTCTCTGTTGTCTGAATTATTGTCAAATTATCATTATAGGTTTGTGGCGGGCGAGTAAGCATTTTATATGGACTTACTCAACACAGTTAGTCCCAAGAACAATAAAATAATAAAAGATAAGATTCTTCGTTTTCGTTCGCAGGCAAAAAAGAAATCAAATCACATACCATAAGAGTATAATTGCTATATTTTCATTATGGCACTTTATCGAATATTCAAAATATTTTGACTATCCAACTAGGTAGATTTTTTTGTAATTTGAATTGATTATTCTACATATTGATTTACAATTATTGGAAATAAAACTTAACTAAAAGGGTTCCTTGTTAGTTATCTTAACGTAGGTACACATATGGTTACTTTACAAGTAAATTTCATACCGAAACTTAGTACTAATGTTGTATAATCAACCATATTACTTTTTATCAAAATTTTACCACCTATATGAGTAAATTCTGTTTAATCTGGCTTAATCTGGTTAACTATACAATTTATTAACTTATTGGAAAATATGCTTATTATAGGTAGCTAAAAAATGTGATTAACTTTGAAAAAAATCAGAAATTTTTTTTTAATAAATCCCAATTGCCTACTTTCGGGCGGAGCCGTTATTTTACTATAGAAAAGTAAAATGAAAATTCTAAAATAGTAGGCAATAACTGGAAAAGCAAATAATATTAAAATTTTTATGAACGATCGAACTTGACGAAACTTTATACTTTAAGATTCTCATACACTGCAATACTATATAGTACCGTTAGTTTTTCGAAATTTAATGTTAAACTTTTTTAGGTTAGGTAAGATTAAATTAATATTAGTTTTGAATCAATTAAATTAGTAGAAAAACTGTAAAATTCTTGAAAATATATATTTCGAACTAAAATATAATATCTGCAAAAAAAAAAAACGAAAACAAAATAATTTTTAAAATTAATTTTTTTTCATTCAAATTTTCATACATAATTTCTTTGGATAATACTGGGTGCAACGCAGCAAAAATTCGATTTTGTTTTAATTATCTTAAAAGCTAGTAACTACCATGACCATTAACCTATTACATTAGACCATTAGATAAGGGACAATTTTGTAAATTACAAATTTGTATTTTACAGGTCGACAAATTGTCAAATGTGTGCCTTAAAATAATATTGACACAATTGTAAATTGTTAATTCTGTTTCATAAACAACTGTAAAACCTATCAAATTTATCATAGTTTGTCCACAATAATTATTTCTATATCAATTTTGTTATGAAACAAAAAAAATTTGTTTTACAAAATTGTTATTATTGTCGGACAATTATTTGCGGTTCACGTCATACTTAAACAATAGAAGTCAAAAAAATTAAAGTCAACGGTATAGTCTCACAGGCAATTTAAGTTTTGTTGGGAGTTCCACAAGGATTTGTATTAGAGGTATTATTGTTTCTAATATACATACATAAATTATATGGAGATATCTTTAATTTTAGCGAAGCTGATTTTGTTTGCGGCACTTCCATATGTTTCAAGAAAATCAGCTAATGATTGCATAGAGAAAATAAATAATGATTTGGAAAGAGTCAACAAGTGGCTAAGAATGAATAAGTTAAGACTAAATATAAATAAAACAAAGTTAATGATAATAGATGGTAGTTCAGAATATCAACTAAAAATCGATGATGAACCTGTTGAAAAAGTAAACGAAATTTAGTACTTTGGGTTAATACTAGATGAACAATCAAAATTTGATAAACATTTTGATTATACATGCAAAAATATCTTCAAAACATACTTCTTTAACAAAATCAGGGATAAAATATCTCAAAAATGTATGCAATATCAGTATACAATGCAATTATTAAGCCCAAATTTTGAACTATATTCGAGTTCAATAGCATTCTTACATATTGAACAAATAATTCGATTGCAAAAGCTGCAAAATAAAAATATTTTGAAATGTAATACAGATTAACACATATAGACAATATGTTGAAATAATTAAATTGGCTGAATATTAAACAAAGAATAATATTTAATACACTTTTTTTTTGTTTTGTTCTTGACAGTAAGTTAGGTAGAATCACCTATTCGTGTTTAATTAGTACGGTACTGCAAGTTTATACTACAATATCTACAATGTTTTTCAAGCATTTATTTACAAATTATTAGCTTATCAACTCACCCACGTAACATTTTATTGTTATAAAAACAAAATTAGTGCTACAAAGTGCTTCTATATGACTCCCGATAAGCACTAAAGGTGTTATAATGATCTTTTTATGGGCATAATGTGATTAATATTGCTATGAGAATGTTCTTATAGCAATTTCGGGAGTTGTTATAATGGGATTTTCCGCAAGTGATTCAGCAATGTTTTTATAAATCTAAAAATGCGTAATCCTATATCAAGAGTTAAAGTGTTGTTATAAGAATAGAATTGCTAGAATAGCAGTAGTGGTGTTATTATTTTACTGTATTCCTATAATGTTACTAATAAACTTACTGTAACTTTTAGATAAATATTTTTCGACGGCCATTATTTTCTACAAACATGGTAAATTTTTTTTAAATAAACCAAAAACTAAAAAGTTTTATTTTGCATTCTTTTCGCAAAAATATCATTTTTACTTAAAAGAATAATTATTTAAATATCAAATTTGATGTTATGTTATTAATTAACATACATTATTAAATATTTTAAAAATGCAATTTAAAAATATATTTTCTTTTATTTATTTAAAAATTGGTTATTTTTGAAGGACAATGTATTTTTTCGAAGCATTTTTATAATAAATGTCAATGAAATTTCATTCCCAGCCAAATTTCGCATTTTGATCACAATAATTATAAATATTAATACAATTATTTTTGACCGAAAAATACTATTTATTAGTAAGACATTTTTTATATTATTAACTAATATCTATCTCCCTTTCTCAGGAAATAAATATAAATTCCATAAAATTATTATTTGAAAATAAAAAATAATACCTTTCTCACTCTCGCATAACATAAATTATTTCAAATGAATATCATTTCAAAATAAAAACATATACACTAATACATGTATACTAATCCTATAACAATATTACAGCACTTGCTCCGGTGCCTTATAGGATTCTCCATTTTACTGCTATAACGTATTTATAACTTTTCGCAGCAATTGCGGAGCATTCAAATTAACACTAATACTGCTATAAGAGTGTTTATAATAGTGTTATAAGAGTGCGCAAGAGTCTTATAGCGATAAAATTGTTACGTGGGCATTCAAGTCATCTTCCAAATTAAGAACAATATGATGCCGAATTATTTATCAGAAAAGTGAATCTATGTAGGTGATGTTCGACAAAATAGTTTAAAAAACATCTCTAACTTTAGATTACAGTTTTTTAGAACGGATATGACGCAAAAGAATTTAATGCATGAAGGGTTAAAGCTATTTAATAATTTACCTCCGGAAATAAAAACTGAAATAAATATTGAAATGTATAAAAAAAAACTTAATAAAAGTAATAAAACATCTTATTTGTTAAATTAAAATGCATATTCAAATATTGTAAGAAATAGTTTATATATTTACATGTATAAAACTAAATAAATTAATAAATCTAATCTAAAAAATCTAAAATCCAAATGATATTACCAAAAATTAAATAAAATGAATTACCTTAATTAATATTTATTTATTTATTTGATTTAATGTATAAACAAAATAATAATAACAATAATAAGTCAATGAAAAATAGAATAAATTTTAATTATAAAATTTTTAAAAGTTATTAAAAATAAAGAAATACTACAATCTGAATCCAGGATGATGAATTTTTAATTTTGTTATAAAAAAAAATTCCTTACCAACTCACTCGTATTCCAACATAAATTTAACCATATAAATGTACTAATATATAGATAGTATTTAATACCACAAAATATATATACTTATATATGTATAATAATAATATTAAAAATTGTGGTCGTTTTATCTTATACAAGCACTTATAATCCTTATTTATACATATCTTATATAAAGTAGCAAGTAGTCCTTTGGTTGGTTTTTTTTCTAAGTCAAACATTAAAACTTTTAAATTTTAAAGAAATTATGATCTTAAAATAATTTCTTTTTTTATATATTTTTTATTTTTTTGTTATTAAATTCCTTTTTTTTTTAATTTAATATCCTGTCATTATGAATAAAATTATAAATAAAAAGTTTCTTTCAATAAAGTTTGAACGAAAATCCTTTAATTTTTAACACAAAAGTTTTTTAAGTTTTTATTTTAAGTTTTTCGGTGTATTTTTTTTTTCATATTTCTGAATATTTGTTGTCTTAAAAATTTTTTTTAATAATAATTTTAATGATTGTAGAGGTTGATTCAATAATTGATAAACGATTTAATTTTTTATTTGTTGTTTTTCTAAATTATGAAAATCGAAAGAAAATTTAAAGTTTATCGGCTTGAAATTAAATTATAATGATCGTGGTTTAGACTTTAGATAATAAAATTTTTTAAAATGTAATGCTCAGTTGCACTTCTATGATATATATTTTGTCTTAACTTATTCATGACATTTTAGATGAAAAAGTAAGTTTTAATTATGTTTTACTTAACAATAATTCAGTTTTAATACACAGACACTGTCAGAATTGAAAACTAAACATGCAATACTGAGCAATACAAGCATTACAAAACCTATGAATATCTAGTTCTTGATGATAATAGTAGTTTTCCACATTATAATCAATTGATATATGTACAGCAGAAAATTTGGTGAATATAAACTTGTACAATTATTGAATTTAATAATATTTACAACGTTATGCTACTAACAAAATAGGCAACAAAAACATTTTTTTTTAACTTGTGCACTAAATTTTAAAATCAACTAAACATTACAGTTCTGCCTTAGTAATAGTAGATCAATTAGTTGGAAGTTAGTTTTTAAATAGTTTGTAAGGTTTTATTAAAAATATGTCAAATTAAAATCGGTTTTTTCTAGCCTTTTCCGAATCTTTGTTAAAATTAATAATAAAATTGTAACTCAAAAAAGTATGGTCAGGTAAAACGTATGTAAAATATACTAAGATAATTTTAAGTGTAATGTAATAACTTAGAGTAATCGTAATGGGTTCAATAAGTTAGTTTATAAGTCATAATGTGAATCATTTTATTTGTTAATTTTTTGTATGATTTAAGATAGAAATAAGTTGGTTATATTAGAAATAAATATATAAAAAAAAAAATACTATTTACAACATGATAAGAAATTAAAAATAAAAACAAAAAACAATAACTAAATTAACTAAAATCTATTATAAATTATATAACTTATTAAACTCTTTTTGAAAACATTAAATTAGCCAATCTTATGAATAACATCAGGCAAAGAATTAAATAGATCAAGACCTTTGTTTAAAAAAATTATTATGGATGCTGTTTCTTCTAAACAGCGGAAGTCGGAATAAATGTGCTGATCTTAGTTTATGATTATTTGATTCATTCACATAATTTAAAAGTTTAGATAAAAAATCAGGAAGCATAATTATTATGTTCTTTGTCTAATAGAATTCCATCCATTTAAATTTTCCCAGCATTAAATTTATGTTTTACCTTATTGAACATTTCAAAATAATTCTCGTGGCACCATTTTGAAGTATCTTTAATTCTGGTTCATTACGTAAGAATAATAACGATGATAGTTCAAGTATCGTAAACTTGTTTTTATTATACATATTCATCCCACCTTGCATACTAGGTGGGGCAGTAGGTTTAGTTCTACTATGTTTGGAAATGTTCCAGGTTCGATTCCCGATAAAAGTACAAAAACTTGTTTAATAAATTTTTCGACTTTGTCTAGTACCCTTTTTGCCATCGGAGTAAAATAAATTCCAAAAAATAATTGAGAGTAATAAAATATTAAACTCTTGTCGTTTTAACTACTTACTGATTGTTTTGGTGTGAACTGATACGAATACGAAGAATAAATACCATCTTATTTTTAGATATTCCAATAGGCTTTCACTGTTGTATACTCTTAATGAAATCTATATTTCGAATAAGTTAGGACATACTCTGGAAACATGACTCTTCTCTGCTGTTGTGGTGTATTAAACATGCCCAATGTATGATGTATTTATTTTGCAAGATTCTTTAATATTTTAAATTGTAAAACCCTTTAAAACAAATTTCATTACTTTTAACATTCTAATATTATTAGTCTAAGTTTATTGAATGATTGATAACGATAACTTTGATAATCAATTTTTAACACTTTAAAACGATCTTGAGGTCAATACTTTCAGACGTTCTTGAAACCGAAAAATAATCATTTATTTAGTTCTAACAGCAAATCTGTGAAAAATTGAAAGAAAAATGGAAAATATTTCAAATATTAAAAAAAAATAGATAAATTGTACCACACGACATGAAAAATAAATTCAATAAATATTTTTGAATCACACTGTGCATCAAACGACTTCGTTCAATTTCATTTACACTCTTTATAAATGCAGTACCAAATAGCAGTAAGTATAAATCTCTAATAAAGTAATAACTCTGGAAAGTGATCTAAAAATTATTATCGTTTTTTTTTTATTTTGATTTTTAAGAGATATTTAAATTTACAAACGCTTTAAAATCATAGACTGGAACTGTTATAAGTTTTATTAAAAAAATTACATTGGAAAAGTTATTTTCTGACTTTTTTTAATATAATTATTCTTAATCAAAAAATTTTTCGCTCATATAAAATAGTTAATTTTAAATTTTTATCGTTTTCTCTAATAATTTCGAAATAATTTTTATTTTTCCTATTACCGATAATAGTTACAAAGAAATTTTTATTTTTTCCGATTAAAATAAAAATCATTTTCTAATTCTGAAAGCTACTTCAAACCATATCTACTTGATAAATTTGCATCGAAATAGCACTAAGTATCTATTTTCATACAAATCAAGTGCCAGAACTCTACTCTACTAAACAATGGCTAAATGGTTACCCGAAGTTATTAAATTTAAAGTACTCATTTCTCGAAAAATAGATAACTTATTACCATGTGGCTTCATTTATATGAAAATAGATAATTAGTGCTACTTCGATACAAATTTTCAATTAAATGTGGTTTGAAGTAGCTTCAAAATTAGAAAATTAGAATTTCAATCGAAAAAAAAATAAAAATTGTTCATAAGAATTATTTTTAATCGTAAAAAATCAAAATTGCTTTGTAACTATTATCGGTAATAGAATAAATAAAAATTATATCGTAATTATTAAAAATTAGAGAAAACGATAAAAATTGAAAATTAACTATTTTATATGAGCGAAAAATTTTTTGATTAAGAATAATTATTATTTTTATTTTTTTTATATGAATTAGAAATTTATGGATCTTTTGTAAGAATGATAAAAGACCTCTTACCGATCACATACATATACTTTATTCGATATTACGATAACTCCTTATGAATGATTTTTTTTCATTACAAAATTTATCGATAATAGTTATTTGCAGTCACTGTAATTAAAATAACAATAATTATAGAATTTTTAGTAAAAATATTCAACCAATTTAAATGAGAACTCTTATCACTCTTGAAAAAACCGTGATATTTTAAAAGTTTGCCTTTAAAAAAACAACACTATTCTATATTTTAGTTTAAATTTTTTTGAATAATTTTAAAGCTAAAATTTAAGTTACTTCAACAGTTTGTTCAACAACAAATCTTACTCTTAATAAATTTATGAAATTTTTAGTGAATATTTTCGAAAATTATTCTTTCAAAGCCATTACAATTCCGAATTTTGATAGCTACTTATTTTGTAATATTCTCAAATTTATAAAATTACAAACGATTTTACAAATTATTGAGCCTAATGAAAAGAGAGATAAAAAAATTATTTTTCTAGTCAATCTAAATCTACAAAATTAAAATAACATTAAAATGAAGGAAAAGAAAAAATAACAAATAAACAACCATAAATAAATAAAATATGGTAAAAATCTGTGAAGTTTTTGGTTATTATATTATTTAATAAATTTATTGTACAAATAACTAATGTATATATTATTTAAGTTTTATTAAGGTTTGTATTCATTACTAAAACATAATAATTATTAATGATAATTTAAAAATAAAAAATGTAGCCAAACAGCTAAGGACTACGACTTTTAAAATTCTTCAAATCCAATGCAATTTTACAATTATTATTTAAATATTTTAAACATATTATTTATTTCAATCTACTGGGTAGTCCCTTACAAATCTTGCTTATAAAATACATTAAAAAATAAAAAATAAAAAAAAAAGATTACAACAGACAGACAAAACCAAATTCAAATCTGACAATAATTTAAAATAGAAAATAACATTAATAATACATAAACATATAAAAATTAACAAATTTCAAAACAAAAATAAAAGAAGTTCAACTAAAATTCATAATACACTGACAGACATGTAATATCTATATTGTAATATTGTTGATAAGATGATACCACTACATGTGTGTCACCTAATATCATGATATTAATAAATAATATTTCAATATAAACGTAGTATTGATAACGAACAAAGGCATAATATTACGAATCAATACGGCAATGTTGTTCATCAGAGCAGTCTGGTGGCAAGCACGTCAATCATTTTTTTAATTTTTAGTATAATTAATTGATTTGCCTTATTTTAAAAATTAAATAGTTAGTTAGTTAGTTTTAGTTTTTAAAATTCATTTATTTATTTTACCATTTTACATATTACATACCATAGTACATTATCATAAATTAAATTAAAAAATTTCCAAAACAATAATGGTAAAATTAGATAAATGTAAGATCATTCTGATATTCCTGAGAATATGTGATGAATGAAATAACAAGAGTAGAAATAATTAAATTATATAATTAGACAATATTAGGTTTATAATTCAGAGCTAAAAGTAATACAGTTACAGGAATACAAAAATAAAAATAAAAAAATCAGTATTAAAGTGATAAAGTAAAGAAAAACATAACGCAAAAAATTTAAAAATTATAAAATAAAATACAAACTTATAGCTAATAAATATCAATATACACAATAGAAATAATTAAATTTAGTTAAACATAATTAAACAAGGAAAGAAAATAAAATAGGAAAAAAGAGAAAAAATTAAAATTCGAGATAAACGATTACAACAAAATAATGGAAGCCTGAGAAACAAAACTTAAAAGATTTAAAAGAATTGGTTTAAGTTAGCAACAACTCAATTTGAGAGTGATCAAGATTCAATAAGTGAGATATAAGATTTTTGATAAAAGTAATAGAAGTTCTATCCGATCTTAAAGAGAAAGGCAACGTATTGAAAATTGGGAGCTAAAAAGTCATAAAAGTGACGAAAATGTGATGTATATGGTCTAGGAACATTTATTAAAAATAGGTTATTGACTCGCAGATTGTAGTGAGAGCTAAATCGATGGGCAAGATAACCTGATCTAATGAAATAAATTTTTAGTGTTTTGAGTACATATAGCTGTCTAATAGGTAGTATATCCAGCTTTCTAAATAGTAGAAAACTTGGTGTAAGTCTATTTTTCTTCATGATTAATCGAATACTTTTGAGCAATGACTAGGGGACGAATTTTGTTGAAGTAATAGCCCCCCCCCCAACAGCTAATTCCATATTGTAATTTAAAGCAAAGTATACCATTTTCATGACTCTCAGGGAACAATATTGGTTTAGATGGAAGATATTTCTTATAACTTTTTTAAAATATTTATGTAAATGAAAAGTATGCTCTGCCCAGTTTCATTTCTAATCAAGAACGAGGCCAATATACCTGAAAGATACAACACTATCAATCTTAAAACATGATTCACTACAAGAAGAACTTGAGTCAATAGAGTTGCCATCTAGGGACGGAATCAATGGAAATTTTTTACAGACAGGAGAATGATAATTAACTGCTGAGTTTTCACTGGGATGATTACTTTTGCCAAAGTGCATAATCTTTGTTTTACTACTGATAACTAAGCTATGTACATAAAACCATTTCCTTATGAGGTCCAGGTCATAATTTATATCACAAAAAAGATCCAAATTATTATTGTTTCTGTACGAGAATGCAGTGTCATCATCAAAGGCTGTAGGTATATCTTTAAAAGATTGCTGAAATAAGGAATTAATGAAAATTAGGAACAAGATTGGACCTAAAACAGAACCCTGAGGGACACCTACTTTTAAACTCTCAGTATCACCAAAAATACCATTCAGTTTGACTCTTTGTTTCCTATCACTAAAATAAGACTTAAACCATTTAAATATAAATCCTCTAAATCCGGCATTGTATATTTTTTTTAGCAGTAAGTCATGTTTTACCGTATCAAACACTTTAGTAATGTCTATAAATAAAGCAATACAAAGATTGGACTTATTTAAACCATTGTATATCTCACAACAGAATTTGAAAAGGGCGTCTTCAGTGGATCTTTTTTCCATGAAGCCAAATTGGACATCACTGAAGTATTCTATATTTCATAGCCTTTTCAAAAACTTTTGAAATGGACGACAATAAAGATATAGGTTTGTAGTTGTTCGGATCAGTTGAAATCCCCTTTTTGAAAATAGGAATAACTTCTGCCATTTTTAAATCATTTGGAAAAATTCCTTTATAGACACTAGTATTAAAAATATAACATAAAACATCAACAACATTCAAAGAAACCTTCTTAAGAAGGTTACTGGAAAGTGATTCATTTGGCCTAGAATTAAAATTTTTTAGACCGAAAATTAGTCTAGGTATTTCCAGAGACGTTATCGGCTCAAAGAAAAAGCTTTGACTCTGGAAAGTTTCTCTAATCAAACCATTGATATCATTTTCGGTATTAGAAGATAAGTTGTTTGATGATAATTGTTCAGTTATCGTGACAGAATATTTATTGAAATAGTTACATAATATTTTCGGATCACTGACTATGCTAGAATTGATGTTTAAAGAATATGTGGAGGGATAACTCTCTTCGTTCAAGATAGAGTTGATGATTTTCCATTTACCTTTAGTATTACCTTTATTAATTGTGACCTATCTAGTATAGTATCTATCTATGGAATGCCGTATTGCTTCATAACATATTCTTTTATAATGCGATAGTAGATTATGGTTGGCTGAATGTTTTTTAACAGATCTGTATAATTTATTTTTCTTACGGAGAAGTTTTAGAAGTCTGTTCGACATCCAAGGTTTTAATCTAATAGACTTACTACTCAAGGAACGTGAGGATACACAAGAATTAATATGTTTATTAAGAATTTTAATAAATATCGAATTTGTTTTAAAAAATTTATTTTGCTTTATTGCCAAATCAAATTAAAAAGGAAAAAAAATAAAAGGAAGATGCAAATTTAAAATACAATTTAAAAAAATGATTACTTTTCTTTTCTTTAATTTTTATCTTCTATTTTACTTGTCATAATATGAAATATGAATACTACGTTTGTGTCTGTCATAGTACTTTTATGATAGAGAGATATCATAATATCGATATTAATTGTTAGTGAGTATGTAGTTTAACTAAAATTAATAATAATAGTAATAGCAATAGTAATATTGTAGCGGCAGTAAATTCAAATAATAACACAGAATAAATAATTATTGTATTATAAAATTATAATTAAATAAAACTAAGAGAATTGGTGCGAAGTATTAAAAAATGTGATGATTTTTCTCCTAAAAACGTACATGCTGAAGTCAACTAGTGAGAAATTGTCATTAAATAAGCGTTGAGAATTTGCTATAAGCTCGGAAAAGCCATAGTTCGTTCTATGCCTATGAAAATATAAAAGTTTTATTATCTGAAATCGCACACAGTTGCATAGATAGTATAAAGACGAAGAATAGGTATATAATTTATTCGGCCAGATGAGATATCGTAGGAAAACATCACTGAAGCAGCATTTCACTTAGCTTCAAGAGTAGATAAGTTAATAGGTTCACATTTAACAAGTAATATAAAATTGCGAGTTGAATTTACGTTGACAAAACCTATTTATATTCTTTCGAAAGACTCTATATTCTATTAATATGTTTGGGATAATAAAGCATACAAATTGTACAAGCATATTCGAATTGCGGACGCACGAGTGTAATAAATAAATTTTTAAATTGATAGAGATCAGAAAATTGCTGTGAATTTCGCTTTATGAAAGAGGATTTAGAAATAATGCGATCAATATGAGCATTAAAAGTTAATTTATTATCAGAATGATACCTTTAGGCCTTTCGAAGACCTTTTCAATAGTAGAGCCATTAATACTATAATCAAATTCAATTGCACTTAACCTCCTAGAAAATGATTTTTATATATAATTTTAATTCTATAATTTTCCACCAAGTTTTCAATCAAGATCGTCGTGTAGTAAATGACAAATCGTCATCCGATTTAATAATTGCAAACAGTTTAGTATCATCAGCAAAATTATAAGATCAAAGACATAATATCGCAGTCAACATCGTTCATGAGCAATAAAATAATAATATTGGTCACATATTATATTTCTTGATATATATAAAGAGCTGTTATGCATTTTAACGGACAATTTATGACCAATTAAATAAATTTTTAATTTGAGAAATAAATAGAAAAAAAAAACATTATTGTCTTAACTATTTATTTTTCTCCTCTTATCTCGCTCTTTCTATTATTAAATTATTTTTAATTATAATAACAATATTTCATTTTATACTATACAATAAATATTAACAATTAGTTTTCCAGAAAGTATAATATTCCCAGTATTTACTGTTTTTTTAAAAAATATTTCAAGAATAAAAAGTTTAAAAAAAAATGTTTTCGTTTTTAATTAATGCTTGTCTTTTATAACCAATTTAAAATTTTCAGTCTTCTAACAATTCCAACATTAATCAAACCTTCTTTAAAGCATAAGTCATTTCACAATATTATCACTGCCAATATCATACAGTTGTCTATTACTTATACTTGTATAATATTCTAACTTGACTAGTCTTATATTATACACCACGTCTACAATAAGTTGCTTTACTGCAGATATTAAATTGTGTTATTAAAAGTCAGTCGTAAAAATTTAACACGATAGCGACCACATACATATATAGCAACAAACTCGACCAAACATAATACATAATTCATGGAAAATAGAAAATAGTTTGTTGTTTTTGAGGTATTTATTTCTTTATTTTGTTTTTTTAGAGTTTTTCCTGAATGTTTTAGAAAATTCCTTTAGATATTATAATGAAAAATAAAAACAACAATAACAGAACAGAAACAAAAAACACAACGTTCACATAAAATAATAGACGACATGCAAATACTCTTGCCTAAGTTGATAAAATAATTTAACCAATATAAAAACTGTCTTTTTTTAAATACGGAGATAGTATAATATAACATAATTTTGTGTTAGAAAGAGATACAAATACTAACCAAAAGATTTGATATAAAAATGTGTAGGTATATCCTAACAAAATATAACGATCTAAGATGATGAAAGTCACGACCATGTCTGAGTTTCGTGACAATGTTTTGAATATAAATGGATACAATAATATGATAATCTCTCTTGATAACTGAAAGAAAAAACTAAGAAATAAATAAAAAGGTAAGTTTTTACAAGGACATGTTGTATAACAAGGACATGTCTAATTTTAGTATTTATAGTGAAGAGATATTTTAAATTAATTTATTACTGAGAGAAAATTTTTCATAAAAATTAATAAATTTAATAATTTTTATTTCAACAAAAGTGAGAATAGTCTCAGCTATGAAAATTTGTTTAAAAACACACAGAAAATGGTAGAACTATTATGATTTTGTTAACCTTTAAATTAAAAGAAATATTTAAAAACAAAAAAAACTATAGTATCGCTTAAATGATTTATATAAGGTCTATCGATTTATTTTATTTATTTCGAGCTTAATTCAAGCCAGTTACAATAAATATACTTAATATATATAAAAATACTTAAGTTAAATTTATAAACTAAAAATTAAACATTCAAAAAAGAATTAATAAAAAAAAAAAAAATAACAAAATTTTTATATTATAACAAAATTAAAAAAGAGAACAAAATCTTATATTTAACAATAATTAAAAAATAAAAATGAAAAAAGCTTCAATTAAGAAGACAGGTCAAAGATTCATCAAAAAAATCAGTTACACAAATACAGATTATTTTTTAATGATTGTTTAGTTAGGGAAAAGTTATTATGGGGTTTGTATGCATTAAAAAGAGACATCATCCTATTAATTGGTTCATATTTACCATAATTAGTCCGAAGGTACTGCAAATTAAACATATTAGCAGTTCTTAGTCTAGAATGAGAACAATAATTAAGTTTAGCAAACAATTGGGTAGACGAAATGTTGCCTTTACTTAACTCAATTAGAAATACAATGTCAGCAACTTTACGCAGTTTTTCAAGGGTATTAAGATGAATTAAATTTAGTCGATGTTCATAAGGAGCTAATCTTAAAGGATCTTCCCAAGCAAGAAGATTTTTCTTTGAACCGATTCAATTCTATCTATGTGAACACCATAAAATGGACACCAAACCTGACTAGCATATTCTAAATTAGGTCTAACCAAGCAGGTATAGAGGGATTTTAATACATACGGATCTTCAAATTCTCTAGCCCAACGTTTAATAAAACCGAGCATAGAATTGGCTTTGTTTAAAATATCTGAATAATGGAGATGGAATGAAAGTTTAGTATCGAAGAGTATTCCTAGATCTTTAATTGATGTAAACTTTGGAATACTTTGGCTATTAAAAGAATATACATAAGAAATTGGGCATAATCGTCGTGCGTGCAAAAGTAACTTAAGCACATTTATTGATATTAAGCTGTAGATTATTATAGGAACACCAACTACAGAAACGATTCAGATCAGCTTGTAACGCTAATGCATCCTCTAAATTAACAATTTTTTTATAAATTTTCATGTCATCGGCGTAAATTTTAATATGACTATTAATTAATAAAGATGAAACATCATTAATAGAAATAATGAAGAGTAAAGGACCGAGATGACTACCTTGAGGCACACCTGTGGGAGCTTCAAACTCAGTGGAAATTTACGATCTAAACGAAACACTATAACTACGACCAGAAAGGTAAGAATGAACCCAATTAATAAAGTAACTAGGAAATCCTAATTTATTTAACTTAAAGATGATAATGTTATGTGGAAGCAAATCAAAAGCTTTGCTGAAATCTGTATATATTACATCCATTTGAAACCCATCTTCCATGTTATTAATAAAGGTAGATGTTGACTCAACAAGATTAGTAATAGTAGACTTAAGCTTTACAAAGCCATGTTGAAAAGATGATAAGAAACAAGTACAATGATCATAAATAGAATTAAATACAATAAGTTCAAATAGTTTAGGTATAGAAGAAAGTTTAGCAATTGGACGATAATTACTTACATTATTTTTTAGATTTTTTTTGTGAACTGGTCTAATTAGGGCAGTTTTCCAGATTGAAGGAAAGATACCAGAAGTTAAAGAAGAATTGAATAATACAGAAGAGGACCACATAGTGAAGAAGAACATTTATTTAAGAATAGGTTAGGGATGCTGTCAGTACCAGGACTAGGATTATTATCAAGCTTTAATAAATACCACATAACCACATAAGAATCGATATGAATATTACTCAATGTAGTTTCATAAAAATTCGATAAGTGGCCAAAATTATCTTCGTTCAATAAGAAAGCAGCCATAGAATAACTAATAGTGAAGAAATCACGGAAAAATTCAGAAATTACATTAGGATCACTACTACTAGAGTTTTTATAATTCATACACAAAGAATACTGATCACTTTTTCTTTTCGAGTTAACAAATTTCCAAAAAAAATTCGGATTAGTTTTAATATTATCAGACATATCTTTTACATAATTGGAATATAAGTTATCCGACATCATTTTAAATTCATTAAATAGATTCAAGAAAGCATTATAATCAATGTTATTATTGCTTTTAATAAATTTACGCCAAGCTTTATTTTTCTTATTTTTTAACTTTTTAAGGTTTTTGGTAAACCAAGGTGGACTAGATTTGTCACTATTGTCAATAACTAATGGAACATATTGTGAAATAGCAAATTGAATAGTTTTATAGAAATGATTAACTGCGACATTTAAATTAGAAAAGGTCATAAATGAAAAATCATAAGAACTTAGGTAGTTATTAATAGCGTCGAAATTAACTTTAAGAAAATTAAAACGATAAGAAAATGCTGAATCAACTTTGGGAGATGAGATAAGAATGCAAAAAGAAAAACAAATCGGAGGATGATAATTATCAATTTCAACCAGTTCAAATGGAAAATTAATGATATTAAGATTATCCCAATTTATCGTAAATAGCAGATCTAATTGCCTACCGCGATTATTACACATTGAAGATATCTGTTGAAAATTAAAGGAATTAAAAGAGTCGATTACAAAGTACTCTGTATTACTAACTAAATCAAGTGGAATGAAGTAGGCTTCCTCGTCATGCGGAACCCATTTAATATTAGGTAGATTAAAATCTCCGCAAAGAATTATGCCATCATTTGTATTAAGTTTACTAACTAATAAATAAATTTCTGAAATATATTTGGTATACACATCAATACTGGACGCCGGAGGAATTATATAAAGATTAATAATAACAAAACTTTTTAATTGTAATTCAATTTTAACAGCAATTATTTTCTATCTATCTATAATTTCTATCAGCATTATTCTATAACACCAGTTATTACAAATAATATATTGAAATAAATCAGCTGTGATGAAATCATCGAATGTTTCATTAATTTAAAAGTAAGAAAGTCAATGCTTGTCCACACTGATGACTATCATGTACAAGAACGTACATAAATCACCGCCTATATCAAATGAAAATTGCTGTATTTTTTTTTATATTTACTTCTCTTCACTCTTGTTTTACGACTAGACGAAAACTTATAGTATATACATACATGCTGTTTGGGAAGTGTGTGTTCAATTTTTAATTTACTCAGTGAAGTGTAAGGTCGAAAGGTAAAATTAGTGACTATTTGATTTTTATTCAATTATTTATTTACCAATAAAAATTACGAAAGAAGCCAATCCAAAAGTATTTCCACTTACTGCTCCAACAGTAATAACAAACATTCTGAATTTGTTGCAACAAACTGTAAATTTTAATCAATTGGGTAGAAGTGCAAATGATGCCGCAAAAGCTTTAAATCGATGATTGTCAGAATTTATTATTAATGGCTACACACCAATTGAAATGTTGATGCATTTGTTATGCGAAGATTAATATTTGTTCAAGGACGAACATCAAGGTCAGAACGTGGTATTTTGACAATTCGGCTTCATGTATAAATATTTTATTAAATTCTACTGAATAACATTTTGTCTTATGAAAAAAGCATTTCCGCAGAGTATCGTATCTAGCCTTTTTTATTTAATTTTAAACAATTTTTCATTTTTAGTAACTATTCTTGATATATTTCGTTATATAGCATAGTTTATTAGATTTCAAATTTTTAAGTCTATGATTTTTATATTGAGTTTTTAAATTCTCTGTTTCATAACATTTTGTTTTAATTCTTATTTGTTTGATAATTTACATTTATTTTTTGTTTGTCTAAAATTTAAAGATTAATAATAGTTATTTAGTACATTTATTATCAGTTTTCGAAATTTTGATGAACACCACTGTATCAAAAGTTCAGTTTTTAGAAGCTCTCTCTTGGACCAAACTTATCACCTTAACAGAATTAACAGAACCTAAAAGTAAATCCTGACACCTTAACAGAACCTAAAAGTAATTCCTGACACCATTTTGGTATTATTTTACTTTAAAATTAATTTTGGAAAACTTTTGGATAATCAAAAATTATGAGTATAAAGCAAGGACATATAAAATCGATTACATAAAACAAATATTAGAAAATTTGTGTGCTAAATGAGTGGGTAGAAATATTGGGACAGCTAATTATTTTGTTTTTAAATTGAAGCAATATTTCGTCCATCCACTGGAACTCATCAGTAATTTTTTTTTATGTTGGATTTCCTAATCAACTCGTAGTTGTCAACTCTGATTGATTCTACAATTTATATCGTATTGTTAAGTAACCATTTTTGAGGTATAACCAATCGTCTACTTACATCATTTTCCAAATCAGTTGTGAGTTGTTGTAAATTAATTTTTAAACCTTTAAAAATTTTTTAATAGATACAATTTAAAATTTATTTTGATAAATTATACTTATAAATCGATTTTAATTGAAAATATACTGGGAAATAGTTTTAAAATAGCAAAGTTAACAACCTTTTAAAATAGAAAACTGTCTTAGAGAAGGATGTATCTACAGAAAAGAAAAACTGATATAAATATTTTCGGTATAATTACTTTACTTGAATTATATTATCTTAATTTAGTAATAAAATATTTGACAATAATTACTTACAAAATAAAATGTTTAACCTTTTTTAATTCATAATTAATTAATAAACATTTTTTTTTCTGTATTTTCAGGTAAGAAACTATGACCAAATTCAAATTAGATACAAGTTTGAAGGTGCATAAACATTTTGTAAGTAAAAAGAACTGGCGAATAGATGTGAACTATTTTTATTATATTGAATTATTTCGAAAGGTAAAACCAAACTTAAATCGTAATTTATTGAAGTCAAACTTAAAAGAGAATCAAAAATTAAAAGTTACTGTCGGCTAACTTAATTTAACTTTTTAAAAATCAAAAAATTAACATTGCTCCTAATTTATTTAAGTTTCATTCTGCTATAAAATTTCATAAAATTTAAGGAGATTATGAGGCAGATGTTGTATCGGCGTAGGATCTAATGGTTAGATCTAAAGGATAGCTGTAATTTCTAGCTTTCCAAAAATATATATCTTTAGTAGCGCGTCTTATCTTTTAAGGACGAAAAGGACATTTGAATGTATCCTTGTTGTCTTAATGTTTTTGTATAAAAACCGTTATATCTTTTCATATATATATCTATTAGGTATATATATATTCAGTTATACATTGTAGAAAGATAACGGGTTGGAGCATATTTTAATGTTTACTCGATGATGATTGGTGCTGCCGTTATGGAGATATTGTAATTCAAAATAGAAAATTTTGGGAAATCTTTATTTTCTTTCTTGAAAAACCAAATACCTCAAGATTTTACCATAAAGCTCCCACAATATTTATATACTGTTGAAAAGGTCTCTTTCTTTCTATAAGTCATACATACATACTTTATGTCTATGTCGAATAGCTTAGAAGATATATATATATATATATATATATATAGACTGAATATATATTTATTTATTTATTTATTTTATGATATAAATATCAAAAAATCAAAACTAAAAAACTAATTCCAAAAATTGTGCAATAATTAAAATATAAATTAATTGTTACCAAAAAATATTAATGAATTAAAAAAAAAAAAAATTGAACAATCTGCATAATATAATTAATAAAAATATTCTTATACTTGAGAATTAGGAAGTGTAGTTATGGGTTAAAGTTAGTACTTAAAGAAAAAAATTAGCAGCTATAAGAATATTGAAGATAGAGTGATGAGATCAGAATTAACTAAGAGGAATATAAAAGCTTCTTTAGGGTCTCTTTGGAGAGAAAGAAATCAATACGGTTCTTATATTTGTTACCCATAATCATCATTCTATGGATAGATTCGTTCATTCCATAGTTGGTTCGATGAAATGTTAGGATAAATAGGTTAGCAGAGCAGAAGCGATTAGTAGTATTAATCTGGGTTAGGTTAAAAATATAAGGAGAGTTAATATTTCCTTTAACCATTTCAGTGATGAAGATTACATCGGCAATTTCGCGTCTTTTTTTCAGAGTAGAAAGATGAATTAAGTTTAGTCTATGTTCATATGGTGGCAAAATTAAGGGGTCAGACCACGGAATGTAACGTAGTGCAAATCTTAAGAATTTTTTTTGGATTGCCTCAATCCTATGTATGTGAATTTCATAATATGGAGACCATACCTGACTGGCATATTCTAATTCGGGCCTAACAAGACAAGTAAAAAGGGATTTTAGAATATATGGATCTTTGAATTCGTTAGACCAACGATTTATTAAACCTAACATTGAATTAGCTTTATTGATGATATTATTATAATGTAATTTAAATGTGAGTTTATATATATAATAGATGAACACATATAATGGGTTTTATACAAAAACATCAAAACAATAAAGATACTTTAGAATTTCCTTTTCATCCTTAAACGATAAGACACGAGTAAACATTAAAATATGCTCCAACCCGTTATCTTTCTACACTAAAGATATTTTTGGAAAGCAAGCAATTCCAGCTATCTTTGGAATATGGTCATTAAGTCCTTCGCCTGTAACACTATTGCATAAATTAACATAATAATATTACATCATATGCCTGTAACTACTAGTATGTACATTTCATATGAATCATACTAATAAATACACATTTTTTTTGTATTAATAAATAATGTCATAATGTAAATTGGAAAATATTACAATAAAAGTGAAATCAAATAAACACGACTAAAATCTACTTAAATAAGGACTTTGTTAACCTAAATTTTCTGAAGAAGCTCAAAAATAAAATCTAGGGAACTCTATCAATGATGATTTATCTTCAGTAAAAAAATTATTATGCATTTTGTTTAAATCTTTGAATTGAAAGAGCTGTCTCGAAAAGCCCGACCTGTAAATTGTTATTTTATCACATGATATCGTTTGTTATCGTACCCTATTTAGAATAATATGTTATTTGAATTGACTATTTATTTAATTATAATAATAACAGTGAGATCTGCAGATAAATCTAATCTAATCAACTACAGGTCATTTTCTCTTTTCGTGCTTTACATCCGCGTCAACCAGACTAGTTATATTAACAGACTATTTTATTATAACTCCAAGAATATATGGAGGAAAACTCTAATAAGTAGTTTTATGCTAAGCTTTGAATACGCATTCAACTTCAATTTAAATTATATTAATTTGTATTATACAATATAGAATTACTTAAATTTAATTTAACCCTTGTGTGAGCACCCAGTTCTGGCCAGACCATATCGAATTTTGAACTTAATTTTATATCTATAAAATAAATTTATGTAATTATAAATTTAATTAGAAATTATTAAAATTCCCATAGCATTTTAATTTTAATAAAAAGAACAAGTTCGATTTATTAATTCTAATAATTTTTAATTAAATTTATAATTACATAAATTTACATCTTACGGTGAAATTTTGGTCGATTTTTATAACTCATAGATGCACTAATGACATCTTATAATAATTTATAAAATCAATAAAAATAAAAATCAGGAGTTGTATAGGTAGTCTAACACTATAAATGCCTACTGATGAGTTCTAGTAATTTTATTTACTTAATTTTTGTTGTGTTTCGAGCTTATATTTCATGATTTCATAAACTGAACAATTCTACGCGCAGTAAAAAAAAAAGTATACATTATCGTAAAAAAAAACGATAATATATATATATGTGTGTATCCATTTCGGTACCCCTATGGTCAGACCAGACCATGGTATCATTTCATACAATTTCATACAAAATTCATGATTTTTTGAATTTTTTTTTGTCTTTTTCATATTTTATTGATATTTTTAATAATTTAAAATAAATACGGATCAGTTAATTAGTATAGGCTGCCTGTCACCGCAAATAAAAGTTATCTAATTTATTTCAATATAATTCAGCCCGAAAAGTATAGTTTGAGCATTTTTAGAGTATTTTGAATACAGTTTTATATTTTTGAGTGTTGTTTTCAGTTATATTTAATTGATATATAGAAATAGGTTTTTAGAACGTATTGCAAATGAAATGTTGTAAATGATTGTAAGGCTGGTGAAGCATCAGATGCAGAAAAAGAAATGCTAATTGAAATTAAATTTAGTATTCCAAGTAATGATGAAGATGATGAAGAATATGAACAAGATGAAGTTAGTAATGTTGTGGATCAAGTGGGTAGAAACTTTCCAACCAAAAGCTTTACGTCCTCGACCACGACAAAATGTACAACAAGCAGCAGTTTCCGTAGCAGTAGTTGTTGGAAGTGAATTGTTACAACATGATTTTTGTTGTGAATTGTCACAAGTTTTTGAATACAACATACAAAAAAAACTACTTATTATTTATATATTCCATACTTTGCTTTATATATCTTATTTACTCACACATACACACACATATATACATTTATATACACCACAGACAACAACTGATCACCAACTGAACACATATTACCTTCGTTTACACATTTTTTATATAGTTTTTTTTATGAAATTGCATGAAATTGTATTAAAATACACTATGATCTGTCCAGACCATGGGTGTACTAAATATGATGTTGTAAGGTGGTGCTCTCAATGTGGAAAATACAAATATTGGGGAAGTAACTTCGTCTTCATGATAGCATTCCAGTACAACCAAATTGTAATCGAAATGCATTTGAAATAATAATCTTATATATTAATACGCTTAAACGTCTGTTAAACTTTTCACAAAGCTTTTACAACACGAAGCTTTTTTCAACTAGATTAGACAATTTTATTAGAACTATTAAGAATTACGATAGTGTGAAAAATTTTATTTAAAGACATAAACCACAAAACGATAAAACCAAATAAAACCAAAAACAAATTAAAATTAACCTAAAAACAATTCACCTATTGAGCAATAGCATTGACTATCTGATTATATGAATTAATTTAAAAAAACAAACAAAGTGGCAAACACAAAAACCGAATTATCAGAATATAATTATATCGATAAAATAGCTTTGTTAAAATATTACGGTATTACGATATTACAGAAAAAAAACTTACCGGAAAAACAAATAGTAAATTTAGAAAATATATTTTTTACCTCACCCAAAACATATTCACAAATTCCACAAATTGAAATTTATTTATTTTATTAACAAATAATTCAAAAGCGCAATAGCATTGAGTAAATATTATATTGTACATGGAGAATCATAAACCGAAATTTACGATCTGCTAAGAACAATAAAAACAAAATATGTCAATTCAATACACGGCAAATTTAGTAAACATAAAAATTAAAAAAACTTTAAAAAGAAAAATCACAGACTACCCTTACCTACATCAGAGACCCTAGCGGGATAACAATACAAACTGAAGAATAAAAGAAAAACCATAATTATTGGCTTTACTCGTAACTATAATAGTCCTAAGGCGTCAATAAAAACTGAACAATAAGAGAAAAAGAATAATTATTGGCTTTACCCCTAACTATAATAGTCATAAGGCGTCATATGATGTCATATGATACTTCGTTAAATGGCCTATATGATTCGATATGATTTAACAAAGTCGTAACCAATCATATCCTAATCATACCAAAACGTCAAAACCACAATTTAAAAGAAGTGAAATAAAAATATAAATTCAATAAATATATGTTTTGTTTTTTATTTTGAGTTTTGAAATATCTAAGGGCTATTATGATAATAAAACAAAACACAAAAAACGTATCTATGGCTATTTTAATGTGTTTTTAATGTGGGTGTGATATGTATTTAGCTTAAATGCATTTAATTTCATTTCTATACTGCCAGCGACATCTCTGATCGCAACATGTTGTTCAAATGTACGTCTCTATTAATAGTATTGTTAGGAAGCGTTTAGACATCAGATTTTATTTCATGAAAGTTTTGTTTTACTTATTTTTATTACATGCAATTACATCAAATCTTATTTCGGAAGTTTTAATTACATATCTCAAAGATAAACAAATATTGTTGCAAAGTATTCTATATTTCTTCATGTAAAATCCACTTTCTAATCCACTAATAATAAATACTTATAAACAAATATAAATCAGTGTAATTTCAGAACATTTATGAAATATAAATATTTAAATAGTAAATCAATTATTCTAAGTATAATTTGTATTAATGAATAATAATAATATGTGTATTAATTTTTTGTATTTTTTAATGTATATCTTTCAATATATTGGCATAACACAATTAGGGGTTTATAAATACCTTTTCTCGCAAAATCACTTTTTCAACTTGCGAAAAACGAAAATGCGCGTCGAGCACTATTATTTAAAAAAAAAAAAATTATGATATTCTATAACAAAGTCGGATGTCAAACTTTAATGAACATCATTTATACGTTATAAACACAATTCAAAAACGTATAAACGCTGCCTTATATAAAAGTTTTTCTTCAAAACTATTAGCGGTCAAAATTTTCAATTTGATTCTATATAAAACAAATAAAATTATTATTTATTATATTATACATATTAAGTATATTATAAATATTGTAAATTATAATTTTATTCATTTTTTTATTCATTTTATTTATTATTTAAATAACAATAATAATTACAATTATATTAATTTATGATACCGTACGTATTGTAATACCTACCTACCTGTTGTGCAAGTAAATAAAATAATATTTTAATACAGACCGTGAAAAAAAATATAAACCTGAGGTAGGCCTGCGGATTTATCTACAGGTCCACTGTTTAATAAATAAATTATACCTAAATAAGAAATATAAAAAAAATAGTTATGATTGATCAAACTATATTGTAAATTACAAGCTATTCCCGGCGTAATATTCGCCGGTCTAGCACTAGCATTATAAATGAAATAATTTATTTTCTTTATTTTCTTAAAAAGAATCAATGTTTTACATATTTTTTTATTACATAATAAATAAGTTACAAATTGAAAAACTTAAAACTAAAATTCACTTTATTTAATATCTTAAAAGTAGTTTAACATTTTAATACTTATTCAAATATTTCACTAAAAACACAATTTCTATTTCACAGTTGTATGTTGCTTTGACTAGAGTACGATCTTTTGATAGTGTTAGTGTAGTATAAAATATTATGAAATGTTTTTTATTATGTAGTTAATAAAAAAATATTTAAAACATTGATTTTTTTAAGAAAATAAAGAAAATAAACAAAGAAAATAAATTATTTCATTTATAATGCTAATGCTAGACCGACGAATGTTACGCAGGGAATAACTAATTATTTTTTATTTATCTATAATTATAATTGACAAGCATTTAAGGACCAGCACAGTAGACATCTCTTCATTTTGTTTCGCTTCTATTTAATGAACTCCGAATATATAAATAAGTTGTAAATAAAACAATAATGCGCACACAGTTGAAAAATTTTTACTGCTATCGTTTTATTATTCAGCAAAAATATTATGCATATTATATATGCGAGTTCTTATTAAAATAAAAAACAAAAACAAACAAATCAGTTATTATTATTAGTTACATACAATGAAACTTTAAATTTGGCTTCAACTTGAATTATAATTACTCAACAGGGGCCCCTAGTTTATTTTCAATTTACACCTATTTTCCATTTTTACAAAATTATAGTTTATTGTAAACATAAATATTATTAATTAGATAAAAAAATGTGTTTAAGCTCAAACAATTATATTAAACCCATTTATTAATAATATTATTAACAACATTTCTCTGTAATATCACTTTTAAATCATATAAAAAAAATGTATATATAAAATTTATATATTTATTTTTAATAGTGGATCCTACAGATAAATCTGCAGGCCAACTTAGGACCTATAACTTCCTTTTCCCTTCCGAAATGTGTGCCGTTTTTACTAAATTATAGTAATTATTTGGTATATTTTTTGGGTTGGTGACTAAATCCACAAAAAAGTATTCTTTAACTAAGACAGGATTACCAAACTGTATTAAAAGAAATATATTGATTGCTCTTTTCCGGAAATAAATCAAAAATTTAAATAAATTAATTCCGTTATTATTTATTAATATTCTGGAACAGGGCAATATAATATTTTTCCAGACTGTGTAACCTTCTCCTCCTTATTTCGGTAATTTTTTTGTTTTTCGTCCGTTTTTTGTGGTTTTTTTTTTTGGGGTAAAAGTCATTATTGATTTTGTTTTTTGTGGACTTACTCACCAACCCATAGAATTTGTGTATTATATCATATTTTATTATTTGTATTATTTTTTAATTAATATATTTATTAATCATTTTTTGTTTTATTATATTATTTTAAAACCGATGTGGCTGTATTGAAAATTACATTTTTCAGTAGTTTTCACCATTATTGAAAAATTTTTGGTTCTCACGTGGTTTGAACCCGTGCTTCTCGTCTATATAAAACTATAAAATATAAAAATATTAATTATATTTGTCAAGTTAGAGTTAAAAATTTAAAAACAGATTAGATAACCGTACATATTTATGATTTGAAAAGACAACATTCATGAACTGAACGGTAGTCGAACTAGGAGCCTTCGCAAAGATTAAAAACCAAACAAAAATTATTCGTGTAACTTTTCCCAAATAATATATATCTATAGACTTGTAATGATTACCATTTATAATAATACAACTATTTATAATATAATTATAGTTAATTTTATATTACCTAAATACTAAATCTTACTCTGTCATCAACGACATGAAATATCCTTTTTGCTATTAAAAATACAACAATTTTTCCTCAATTTTAAAAATTTTCCACGAAAATATTTTTAAACTTTAATTTTAACAAATGAATATACGTTCCTGAAATCTATACAATTTACTTTCTTTATAAAAGAAAATATTTTATTCTTTCGAAAATTTGTTTTATTTTCTTATTTTTTTTTTCTGTTTTATTATTTTGTTCTTGTTTTTGTTATTAGCTATCTTTCTCTCTATAATATGGCTTATTGTACAAAATATAATTTTGGTTGTTTTTTGTTTTTTATTCTATGTTCTTAAAATTCTTTAACCATCCTACTCATATAACTGGATTTTTCTTCAACAATATAAAATTTTAATTATAAAAATGGAAAGACACCATTGCACCAAAATGAAAAAAAAAAACTAAAACACAAAAGCAGAAGAAAAATTAAAAGAAAATTTCACAAAAAAAAAATTTTAAGTAAGAAATATAACCAATTAAAAGAAATTTACATGAGGTTTAATGAATTAACATTAAAATTTAGATCTGAAGAACTTAAACTCAAAAGCTTATAATATAATAAAAAAAATTCAAGTAGGTATTCTATAAAATGTTATTCTAATTTGAATTTTACAAGCGATTAAAATTCTTATGACATTGATCCTAAGTGTAAGATTTGATGATTTCTAGATAACTAGAAATTGTAATATTGTATACAAGTCGTCCTTTTGTGCTCCTGTTATAGGATATAGGACTAGTGTTCTGTTTTTATACCTCTTTATTGTGTGACTGTGAGCCCAAATTCATGATATAGATGGTCATCCTAGTAATTCAATGGGTAAAAATTGGTGAAAATACAAATTTTTATCAATCTTCTTTGTACATATCTTGATGTTTGTATGATTTATTTGTACGTTCCTAACTGTTTTCCATAGAAATTCATCTTAACTTGACTACAACATGCTTTTTCTATATTTTTAATTTTACCAAGTCCTCTTAAATTTTGATTTACTATTTATGACTCAGTAGTAGTCTTATTTGAGTTTTCTTTAAATTTTTTCTGTTGAATGAAGAGTGCACTCCCATAATAGGACTGGCCCATATTGTTTTATTTATCTTAGTCTGGTTACAATGTTTTATTATGTATGTATTGTTCGATATCGTGTTATGATAGTAAGCCGACATCACTGAATCAATGAGTTATCTGTTTGAATTTCTGTTTTTGCATTTTAATATACAGTCTTGAGGTCTCTAAATGCAGCTATTTGGATATAGAGATATCTTAAGTTAATGATTTGCTCGATAAATTTGTTTTGAATTATTAATTTGCATCTGGTCAGGTTTAAGATATTACTATTTAATTTTTCTTGCTACTGATATTTGCATACAGTTCAGATACGAGGTTCTATTGAAGATTTATATGAATCTCTAGACATTATTTTCGTTCTCTACATTCAAAACTACAGCGTTGAAGAGAATGACACTTTTCATTTTATTTTGTTATATTCTGTACCCCAGGTGTTAATTTATTTTGTTTTTTCTACAATTGGTTTCTAAAATTGTTTTTTCTACAATTGGTTCATTATCAGAATAATCAAAATTATATTATGCTATTTCTTCTTCTTGCACTGCAAAAGTAGGTACATCCTGTCCCAATTTATTAATATTATCCGAAGTTTGATGCGTTTACTGTACATAGTGGGGTGGTAAAGCATGATTCAGTTGTATCTTAGCGAATGCTTTTATATTAGAAAATAACAAAAGTACATATTAGGAAATAACATAATTTAATAAACAAAATGTTCAGTTAGAAGTAACTATTCCTGTTGACTAATGGATAAGACTAAATAGCATCATACTTACCAAAAACCTTTTTCAGCACATAATATTGTTATCTGTATCTTTTACAAAAACTGTGTTTACAATATATGTGCATTCATTCATTCTTTATTGTTATAATCGTCCTGCAATATTTTTAGTAGTACATAGGGCGAAAGTAAAATTGTTTTCCTATCTGCGGCCAACCTATTAAAATTATCTCCCTCTTCTCTAACCTAAAATACTATACTCGATTATTAGATGATTTCGAAAATTTGTTTCAGATATTGTTACATAAGTTGTGATATAGCAAAATACAACACCCTGTAATTTTTCGCTATCCCAAATCGAATGCATGACTTGCTACAGCCTATGTTAAATTGTAAGGAAAATCACCGAAATCCAATTGCAATTACATCTTGAGGACATACCGTTCGTTGTCATATTTTATTTTTTTATCAACTTCCTAAATTTATTTACAATCTATATTAGTATAAATGTATAATAAGCAAATATATATCTTTTTTTTTTCTTGCTTTATTTGTGTTTATACTACAAACTTATTAATCTTAAAAACTAGATTTCTTTATTGTTTCTGTTTTTTTTTTATTTTAGTCTACTGCCTCTTACATTGGAGCTCTTAAATCTATTATAATTTTAATTGATTGACTTATGTATTATGTTAATTTTGTTCTTTTTATGTGTTTAATTTATAATTCTTTTTTTTTTTTTTGGTAAAATTAAAAAAAAAACACAAAACCCATTTCTAAATAATAAATTAATACCTAACCTAATACTAAACCTAAAAAAAAAAATAAAACTGTTGTGCTATAAATAGTCTTAATCTCTCCACCAAAATCTTCTATTATTTTTATTAAAACACTTTCTGTCCCATTCAGTTATATTCATATTGTATCTTAAATTTTCAG
This sequence comes from Argyra leucocephala, assembly GCA_963942445.1. Taxonomy (NCBI): domain Eukaryota; kingdom Metazoa; phylum Arthropoda; class Insecta; order Diptera; family Dolichopodidae; genus Argyra; species Argyra leucocephala. Next base: position 121,690,902 of record OZ012678.1, read on the forward strand.
AACTAATATGTAACGGATTATATTCTATTTTTTGGTCCTTACTTCTTCTATAAGTATGATAAATGATTGGCAGGCCGTCGTCGTTTTGTAAATATCCTTTAAAATCTAAATTTAATATATCAGTCCGTTTTTCATTGACCATTTAAAGTATAATGTATTAGGTTAATACATATGTCAGATAAAAGTGTTGTCTTCTATTTCTGTAATTTTATTAAAATGCATTCTTAACAATTTAAATACAAATGAATCAATTCTTTCAATGTTTGCTGATTTGTAAAGAAATTTTATAGTGAAATATTTTTTATAATTGGTTTCTGGATCTCTACTTTTACCAGTACATGTTCTAAGTATCTGTCTTTCTAATCTTATTATTTTCTCGAAATTTAACGCACTGGTATTATACCATATTTGACATCCATATGTTGAAATTGGTCTAATGAGTGATTTATAAGTAATTATTTTAACGTTTTTATTTATATTTCTATTATAAAATAAACTTTTACTCATCATAATGTCTTTCTTCGCCTTTATTATTTGTTTTTCTATATGTTCTTTAAAGGTAAGTCTATTATTTAGAGTTACGCCTAGGTATTTCACACTATTTTTATGCTGTATTAGTCCATTGTTGCTTGTTTGAATTTTAAAATTTCTCCAATACTTTTTTATGTTGTAGTTGCACTTTTCTAATTCTCTACGAAAAAGTATAGTCTCTGTTTTACTCCAGTTTATGATTAGATTTCAATTATAAATAAAGTTTTCTACCCGGTTATAGAATCTTTGTAGCCGGTCTTCCGTTTCAGTGATTTTAAAATCACTAGAATAGATCGCTATATCATCTGCGTAAGTTATTCCTTTACTATATCGGCTAAGAATATGTTAAAAAGAGTCGGAGCTAAAATTGTGCCTTGCTGGAATTTTCGAGAGTTGTTCCATATTAGATACAATAAACTTTTTCTCTCTTATCATATCAGCTACAATTAGGGTTAGTATTCGTGGAATCCTATATAATTCCATTTTGTAAATTAATCCTTCGATCCAGACCGTATCGAATGCTGTTTTTAGATCAATTAAACATGCTCACATACATTTATTATCATTGAGGCTCCAACATTATATCAGAGGTTAATTTATTTATTGTGTGAACTGTCGAATGTTTTTTTTTAAACCAAATTGTTCCTCTGGTATGATTTTTTTTTTTCTTTAATGACAAAATCCAATTTCTTCTTTATTATTTTTTCAAATATTTTACTAATATTTAGAAGTAAGTTGATTGGTCTATAATTTTCGTTATCTGCTGGATTTTTACCTGGCTTTATAATTGGAATGATTTTTGAACATTCCCATTTGTTTGGAAAATAGCTTTTATTTTTCATATTGTTGAATAATCTACAGTAGATACTTATTATGCTCTTAGGTAATATTCTGAGTATAGCATTTTGAATTTCATCAGTGCCGTATGATTTTTTATTATTTACTTGCCTGAAGATTTCATAAAGCTCTTCTTCATTTGTAAAAATGTTATTATCTATATTTTCACCATTTGATTTTCTATTTATGTTAAACTTAATATGATTTTTATTTTTATTATGCTTATCTATTAATTTATTATTGATATGGTTTGAGACTTTATTTACTTTTCTATTAATTTCATTATTTTCATTATTTCTTTTTCCTATAACTACCCTTGCATGAATCAACAATATTATTGGTCTGTTGTTTTTTTTTTTTTGCTATGCCTTATAAATCACAAGGAGTTCTTCGTCTTACTCTTCTCTTCTGACCACCAGTTGTCATTAGGTTGCGGGCTATTTAGGGATGAACGTAAGATTAAAATCAGTAGCTGGTGCTATATTTAGTGCTATTACATTGGTGATGGATTCAATGCTTAAATCGTGTTGGATGACTTTTAAATCGTGTTTGATGACTGTTGCCAACAGAACAACAATCCAAAGAGGTATTTGTAAGTGAACTTAAAACCTTATTATGGAATCTTTTTATTATGTTGAAGATCGTTTTCGCTGCAGAGCCCCAATTATGACTTTATAAATTAATATCTTATTTATTAATGATAACTGTGTGTTCTGCCTCATTAGCCGGTACGTACTTCTAAATTTTATGCAAACTATGTCCTTTTACTGGCCACATCTTTACGCTAGCTTAGCCCGTTTTCTAAATGTACTAAGGTAACTAAATAACTTCTTTACATAATTTTTTTGTGGAACGATATGTTTATTTTATTGACTATATTTAAATTATAGATATCGAAATACAGGCCTATAACTATTACATCCATTCTTTCAAATCCGATCGAAACTTTAATCAATCAAAAGTTCATAAGATCTTAATACTGAAGGCATCATTCATCATAGTCAATATGGTTTCCCATCCCATTGTTCCATCGATGAGCTCATGACATGTCTCTGCGAAAGGCTCAACACTCAACTTCATCACTCCGGCGAATTCGCCGTTGTAGCCCTGGATACATCAAAGGCCTTTAATCAAGTCTGGAATTCTATTTTTATATAGCAAAATGCAACGCTACATGTTTTGGTTAAACCTTTCCAAAATGGGTTGAAAGTTTTCTTTTAAATCCATCTATCAAAGTTCCAGTTGACGATTCTTTTTCCGACCAACCAAAATATGCACCGGAATGAAAATACTTGCATTATTACCAAAAGGACCGCCAAATTTTTGGGGTTTCTTTTTCATTTCGGGACCTCTTAAAAGAATATGTACCACTCAAGCACGAGTATAACTCAAGTTTATTGGTAGGTGCGCCAAAACCTGCATTAAATTTTTTAGGCGACATAAATGTAACATCATCCTTCAGTTTTGACTATAATACAAAAAAAAAAACACATATTATTTAGTTTTTATAAAAACTTGTTTTCCAGCGTTAGAGTAAAATTTCAGAAGTCTGCAAGTAGTAGAAGAAATACACGTATCTGTATGATAAGCATATCAGTAAAATTAAAAGGAAAATATTCGACTATTTTCTCTGCTATACATATTATTTATTTAATTATTTAACAGTGGACTTATAGATTAATCTGCAGGCCAACTACAGGCCAAAACAAATATATTTACTTATAATTATTACTACTCTACTAAAAGTATGTATCTGGTTTAATTTTATTTAACAGTAACATTTTATTAACATTTTTCTTATTCGGTGACGTTTTACTAACCCACCCTACTGGACTATGATACATTTCACAATCACATTTAGGAAGCTTTCGTCCAGTAATAAACATCTGATGTGCTTGCTCTAAGCATTAATATAACAGTACAAAAAATATGATAAATTAAAGGAACCACAACTCGATTAAATCACTTCACTATAGTATTTAAAATAACGAGTGCACAATCAGAATCGTTAAAAACCCATCAAATAAAAACTTTGAACTTCAATCAAAGTTTAGAGTCTAAACCCCTTAAAAAAAATATATATACATATATATATAATCCGCAGTATATTTCCATAAAATATTTTATTATAATTTTTAATTTTTTGATTTTTTTTTATATAATTTTTTCTTAACAACTACGTAGCGTATAAAACAAAAAAAAAGAATAACCAAAAAATGTATTTTTATTATTATTACGAATCCGTCGTGAATTCTTGTTTTCCTTTTTCCAATATAATTACTTTATTTTTTTTTTTTAATAATCGTAGTATCTTATATTATTATTGTACTACAGGACGATTAAAAAAATGGAAAATTTTTTTTTTTTGATATTTTTAACTGTTGTTAAAAATGTTGCACGCCTATAAACAAGGAGTGAGTTAAAAACCAAAAAGAAAACAAAAACGAAAAAAAAAATGAAAATTCTTTTAATAACTTCACCACACCATACCATCACTACTCATAATTTTATGATTTTTATAACTTTTAATTTTCACGTAAAAAAGAAAATCTTTTTTTTTTGTTACTATTTTTCTGATTTTTTTTTTTTTTTTTTGCTATACATAGATTGTTAGTATTACAAAACAAAAAAAAAAAAAGCAACATTACCGAAGTTATTATTAAATTGGTGAAATTATAAAAAAAGAAAGTTATCAAGAAGGGATTCAAGATTATGAGAAGGATGAGATTGTTTTATACACAGGTAATGAAAATTCTTATGGCATGGTTTTTAAAGTCTATATTATGTAAAAGAAGGATTCAATGAAAATTGTCTTAAATTTTCTTCTTGTTGTTCTTGTCTGACTTTCCGTATTTAATATCCTCATTTCGGATTCGGTCGTTTTGTTTTGTTTTTGGTTTGAGAAGGACAGCATAAATATTACCATTACTAACCACGGTATATTATTAAAGTTTCTTTTTTTTTGGTTATTTTTATTTTTTTTTCTAATTTTTTTTAATCAAAGCAAATACGGTATGGTGTGTAATAATATTGAAAGATGAAGAATATGACATTAAAAAAGTTGTTATTTGCAGAAGGTGGTGTGTTGTGTATACACGATCTCTGATGTATATAACCTGACATCCTGGATACGAAATTACTAATTATATTTGAAAAGTTTTGTTTAAAGAGTAAAAAAAATAACAAAAATTTAAGACCTAAGTATCAGTTTTATATTAGAAATATTCAAAGTAATATTTATTATGACTTTAAAAAAAAACAAAAAAAAAATCAAAATAAAAGAACATTATATTTTGCTTTTTATATAATTAAAAATAATATTAGGAATAATTTAAATAAAATGATTAAAAATATGGCGGAAAGTCGGTATATTGATTTGAAGTTTAAGTAATAAAATTGGAATTTATAAATTTTTATTGGACAGTCCTTACTTTGCAGTCCTTAGGATCTTGATGTAGTTCGCATTTATTGTTGGTCCATTTAAAGTTAATTTATGTTGTTATTCTGCTTTGCATAGTGTTAACCCTCATATTATCCTCAAAAACAGTTACAAAAACAATCCTCGGGTAAATTTTTAGCATGCAAATTTTCTTTGGGTGATATTTTACCCTATTTGAGAAATTAAAGAAGATATTTTATAAGACAAAACAATTTATTTCTGCACTTTATTTTATTGGTAAAAAAAAATTTAAATTTATTGGATAGTAATTGGTTATATCAAAGCTCCTATTTACGATTATTGTGACACGGACCACAAAAAAAAATGGATATTTATGTACTGCATGCAATTTTTTTTGGCACACCCACATTTGCTTTCCTTATTATCCTTTTTTATTCAAATTTGATAATGAACACCCGATAAAATTTTTCCTTTTCAACAGATATTTCTCCAGAAATTGTCGTTAATTCGACCCCGCGAAGCAACATATTGGTCGACCAAATTTATCATATCATAAATTCATAATAGATTCATTTCTTGATTAATATACACCTATACAGCTGCAAAGCTTTGCGAAAGTTTGAAAAGCAGCTTAATCATACCTGTTCAAATGAGTAATCTCATAAAGCTTTCTATAATTACATCATCAATGTAATTCCACTTTTCCCCATATACTCGTTTTCCGGCCCAGTTTGTGTTATCCAGCACAATCTTTATCATAGCGAAATTAAAACACAACTCAAATGCATTTTTGATACTGTGAATTCTTGCAGTAGCATAAGAATTAATGCTAAGTTGATCTTTGATAAAATTTTCTATTGATTTTTTTCCACTTAACACTGGAGATTGTGCTGACTATTCAACGGATTTGTCTTTTAAAATTGTGATTAAATTTTGGTCAATTTATTACGGCCTACTAAAAATCCATTTTAAAAATCCATAACGTATCTAGCTATGTATGAACGTATAAAAATTTAAATGGGTAAAATTTCATCCGATGAAAATTTACATAATGCGTGATTTTTTACCGAGGATCGCCCACGTGGTAAGTTGCATAGGTCCTACATTTTTTTTAAATTTTCCAAAAAGTGTTGTAACTTATAAAGAAGTAACCTAACCATTTTTGACAAAATTAAAAATAATAAGAAAAAGCTTTGAAATTATGAAATGAAGACACGAGAAGATAAAGGAGTTATCTAACAAAATCAAAATTCCCAGTAAATTGAAGTCAAAGTTTTTTTGATATCATGTTTTTTTTTACTAGTTTTATTAAAGCCGTAATATACGAAAATTGTCAAAAACGGTAGTACTTTTTTACTCATTACAGGCTGATTAATAAGAAACTTGTACTTTTTGTGTTATTTGTTAAAATGTGTAGATAGCTCCTTCATCCATTTAAATAAACCAAAAACAAAAACCAAAATAAGTGTGAAAGAAAGGTTTATTAAATACAAAATTACGTAATATCTTAACAAAATACAATAATATTAATCAGTAAACACCATTAGTTTTGAGTAAGTGGAAATTTAAACAAATTTTATTCTTTAATATTTGAAAATTAACCATTTTTCGTCTTTCCAATCACATTTTAGTTAAAGTGTGAATAAAAATTATCACATTTTAATTTGTATGAATAAAAAATTAAAAAATAATATTTTTATTGACCATTTTTCATCTTATAGTATAATACTAATCACATTTTTAAATTTTAATATCAGAACCTTATTTCAATTTTTTATTTTCTTCCATTATTTTAAAATTAATTACTTTTTCATATACCTAAATGATATGGATAATATTAGAAGTAACAAAAATATTAATATTCAATTCAAAAATACAGCTAAATAAATATATTCTTCTTTTACAAAAATTAACTGTTGATCAAGATTAATTTTTTTTCGTCTGAAATAGATGCAGACTTTCCAAGAAGTCTTTTGATATGAATATTTTCAGAGGGTTTAGGCATACTTTTATTTTTAATAATATCGACTTTTTTAAATGACATATTTTTATCATAATATGACTTTTTATATATATATATTCCGTTTCTAAATCTCACTCTTTCATTTAGTTCATCTTTTTTCTGTTCGTTAGATTTAGATTTTTAGATAAATTTCCAACATCTCTAAAATGTTCAGCCATATCAATTATTGCAGTATTTTTGGATGCATTCTGAATAATTTTTCAGTACTGTTCTGGCAGATATATAGTGTCATGCTTCCGCAATACCTTATCTATTCTTCCAAAATGTTGGTCCGAAACTAGGTAGGAATGGCCAAGCTCCGGAAATTGATGATCGATGCTATGAAAGTAACAACTTAAAATCAAATATTGGTAAAGAGAGATAATTGCAAAATTTTTATTTTGTCCTCCACAAGAATCAGACTAAATTACTAATCGGTTACCTTCATTCATTTTTTCATCCATTTCAATGTGTTTTAGCAAAAAACTACATATTTCTGAGCTTCCTACAGAAGCAAAAGCAAGCTTATTAAAATTTTTTTGTAATATTGTGAATTCTAAAATTATAAAACTACATTTGCCTTAAATGAAACGCTTTTGATGTGGTTATTTTTGGGAGAGGCATAGTCTGCTGTGTATCCATTGTTATGAAAACAGTATCGTTTGATACCTTTGTTATATTATTATCGTGTTGCATTGCTTCAAATACATGAGGAATATTTCGTATATGTTCCTCGATATATTTTCCAGCATCGCAGGTACTGCATGTGCCTATTTTGGATATCCAAACGACAAATCGGATTAAAAATGTTTGAATAATATGTTTTTTTAACCTTAAATTTTCCCGTCAATTTTTTTTTATAACATTCATCAAGATAATAGTTATGCATTTTGCTTTGATTTAGTAAAGGGACAAATACATTTAATGCGGATTTTTATTACGCGAATAGTGTAACTCCTCGACATCAAATTGTTTAATATGGTCAATAACAAATTTCCTAATTGCTTCATCGATTTTATGAGGTCTGTTAAAATGTTTTCCTCTTTTATCGGGAGGTGCTGCACTTGCATAATTATCTATTCTTCTTTTTATAATGTCAACCTTTTTGTTATTGACTTGGTATAATACAGAAAAAGCTTTCTTGCACACCTCTTCAATTACACCATTTTTTTGTTACGCTGTATTTAAAAGTTGCGATATTTTACATTAGTTGTTCTCCTAGCTACGGATTTCTTCTTTATACATTGAAATATTAAAGAATTTTTGGCATTTACATAATCTTTTTATTATTATAATATATAATATTTCAAAAAAAAAAACATTGCACTACACTGAACACTGAATTGAATTTCAATTATTAACTAACTACCAAGCATGTAAACCTAAACAAAAAAAAAACAAAACATTTCAAATACATTTCAAATCAAGTTTTTGTCAAGTTTTGATTGATATGATTTGTTGAAGAAGGGTTTATGTACCTTACATAGCACCTTCATTCCTTCAACTAATTTGCAAAAATTTGCAACACGTCTGGATTAAGGGGTTAAGAAATGTTAATACCTTCTTCCATTTAAATATTCATAAAGTTTAGTACATAACCCCTTGATACATTGATTATCTCAGAATCTATTGGAGATTTAGCTATTCTGATGATTGCATTTGATAGAGGAGGTCACAAAAAAGTGTCAGATACCCCCTTCATCCACTCGTGTCTTCAAAAATAAAGGTGCATAAAATTGAAAATGGGCGAAATTTTACCCGAGGATAATATTAAGGTTAAAGGTACATTTTGTCTGGTAAACTGGACGAATTTTATTAAGTAAAGGATCAGTGCTTTCCACATATGAGTAAACGGGCACTTGTGTATAACAACTTATGTTTCGGAGGACTGTATAGGCTAGCTAATGTGATGTTATAATTTTTTGTTTTAACACTAACCAGCGTTGCCTGAAATTCTTCCGCACAAATTTCAACTTCTTCAAAATGATTAATATTTTCTTTGATTATTACCGCACTTCCACATTTTACTGCATTTTCTGGATGAACTGTGTGGTAAAATTTAATATCCTCTGAATTTAATAAATTATTGTTTGGTAAAGTGTGTTTCAGAGATTAAACACGCGTCGATATTGTTTATGCAAAAGGACTGCTTCAAGTTCTTTTTGATGATTCAGCAGTTCGTTTGCCTTCCAGCTCATAATTTTTAATGTATAGCTCATTAGTTTTTCTTAGATTTTGCAGTAACCTTCTTATTGCTATTCTCAATTTTATTCATTCTTTCTTTTATGTTAATAATTTCTTTTAAAATAAGTTGAAGATTTTGGTTCTGTAATTTGTCATTCATATTTTCCACTTTATTTCAGGTATTATTGATATTATTTTTTGTAGCTTGTGTTTGTGCCCAGTATTTGCTGCATCAACAGAAGCATTACTGGGGTTATTCTGACTTTTCTAAATTTTATTTTGTAAATTAACATTGTTTACTGGTTTGTTTTTATTTGGATCAGTATTTTTTGTTCTTTTTTCTTTCAAGTTTTTTAATAACTCCTTATTTACGGAACATCGTCTATAGTTGGCAGGGTGATTTCCTGCACAGTTGACACATTTGGGATTTGAATTCCTTTCTCTAGTGCACTATTCCGTCAGATATGTTCCTGCCCATTTTACACATCTCACTTTTTTAACACAGAACTTCTGAGTGTGCACAAATCCCTGGCATATTTTGCATTGCGAGTTTAATTTAATACATTTTATTGGTTCTATCTTCACTTCTATATCTAGTATAGGTTTGATTTCAAATATTCTTTCAATGTTTTCTGTATTGTCGAAATTTAATACAAACATATTTAGAGGTGTTTTCTTCCTCCATGATAGTTTGTTAACAACTGATATTACAGAGAATTTTTTTCTTTTTAAGTGTTCTTTAATATTTTCTGACTTAAATTAATGGTACAAATTAACTGCCATAACTCTTATAGATCTGGTTTGCTTGTTTGCATATGTATGATGTTCAATCTCATTTGTATCAAGAAATTGAATTATTCTTCTGAAGCATTCTATATTAAGAGGGTTTAGTTTTGGCGTGTAATGAACCTAATTTTTAGATATCCATCTGGGATGTTTAGTTTTTCAATGAATTCATTATAGTTTTGTACCCCTTCCACTGTAATAGGTGGTAGTATTTTTTCTTTATTTATTTGATCATGGTTATTTTTGTTATTCTTTGAAAACTATTCTTCATCGATAGAAAAAATACAACTTTTTTTGGTGTATCTATTTTTATCGATGATGTTCTTGCAGATGTTCCTGGGGTGTTGAGTATGCATGATTTTTTGAGTCTTGTTGACATAGGATTTGTATTAGTAATTAACAATTTTTTTCTGTTTTATATTGATTTGTTATTGCTGTTTCTCAATTTGCTGTTGTTGCTCTTTGATTATAATTTTTAGTTGCACTGCTTCATTAGTGGCTGATTTAACTTGTTCACGCAAGAATTCTACATCAAGATTTCTTTCAAGATTTTCATCATTTAGTTGTTTATTTTATGGAGTGAGCATCTCATTATGAGCTCGCTTTATGAGCATCGTTATTACGCATTTTGAAAATATTTATCCTTTGTGTTTTTATTGTGTAATTTTATTATTATATTATTTATTAGCTATAGATTATAGATTTGTATTTTTATATTTTTTTATATATGTATTACTTATTATATTTTACGGATATTTATTGTTTACAAATTAATTATTATGATTATTTAATTTTAATTATATACTATGATAATATGATACAACATATAGTTACAAGCATACATAAAACATCATATAAATGGATATATGCAATGTAATATATATATCAAGCTATGTAACTATACAAAAATGAGTATTATTAGTAAATATTGCTATATTTTTGTATTTATTATATATTATAATAGCAGACCCGGTGCGCTTTACTATACCCAGTTGATAAAAATGTCCATATTACACACAGAACAGTGATACCTTCATGTAGGAAGTCGATTAAAGTAAACTTTGTTTGTTAAATGAAAAATCGTACAAATTAGTTCTAATGTTCTATATTACAACACATAATAATAACTTTATATTTTGAGTTTAAAAATTGTTATAATAGCTAAACTGTCAAGTATGCCAAAGGTAATTGAACTTATGGTGTGTGATACTATAAATAGTGAATATTCTTCTCTACTAGTGCAAAATCTAGCGCATTCGTAACAAATTTAGTTGAATCATGTTCTATATTCCTGAAATTGATGGAATCGAAGCTGGCTTCCAGAATGTTGTCGTCTATACTAATTTAAATAAAACATTTGATCTTTTGCTTCATAGCATTATTTTACTAAAATTTGCATCTGGGTGCATTAATTTTCATCATTTCCATCAATCATATAGCTCTGTTAATTAAAAACAAGAGTGTTATTATTTATGCGGATGACATGAAAATATTTGAAGAAGTTGCCACATTAAATGACATGGTATTTCTTCAAAACAACTTGAATACCTTCATGAAATGGTTTGAAGAAAGTTAACAATTTAACCATAAATACTGGCAACTGTAATGTCAAATATTTTCTTCATACAGAAAAATTATGAAAAATTTCAGATATTTCCGATATTTTCTTCATACTACAAATTATGAAAGATGAAATCTATTCATGGTACATTAAAAGCATGGTGAATGCCCATACTAACACTAATACACGATTTCGTTCAGTGAACATTTTTAATACCCTTTATCATAGAACAAATTACGGGAACCCATTAATAGGATGTATATGTTATCCAATAAATATAAAATCTACATTGATCTTTCATTAAGTGGAAATCACATTAAAAAGGCTTTATTGCTATACTTAATATTTCAATTCGAGCTTTAATATAGAAAATATATGGTTAAAAAAAACATTCTCTTATCATTACAACATACTTTATAATCTTTTGTTAATACGTAGTTTCACTTTTCTCATTAATTTCCTTCTTTTTTATTTTTTTTTGTTATATTTTTTTTTTACTTTAGTTTAGAATAATTTTGTTAAATATTAATTCGTTTTTTTTTATTTTTAGTTTAAGAATTAATTGTAATCTGTTTGCTCTAAACATGGAGTAAATAAATAAATAAGGACGTTTCCGAACCTCTCGCACTTGCACTTGATACTTGCACTAAATCTGTCAAATCTCACTAAATTTTTTCCGAAAAAGATTTGTTGTCAAAATTTTAGTGTAGTCTCAAGTACACTAAATATCACAAAATTAAATTTATTAAAAGCGAAAATAAAAATTAAAGAGTAAAAACAAAAAAAAATGAACATTCAAAGAAGAAACCAACGAAATATGATAAAAATTATCCATAAAATCATACAAAACAATAAGAACATGTTATTTGATGAGCACACAACACATTTTGACGAATGCTGTAATTATTAATATCAATTTTAAATATAAATTATGTTTTGCTTTTACTTTTCAAATTTAATAACAACAAATAATATAAAATTTTCTTTTTATTTTATTATGCGCACATTTTTTTCTTAAGCTAAGTCAAAAAGCGAATGCAAAAATTACCACAAAATCGGTAGCAAAATTTTATCCGAAATTCGTTTAATCAATAACAGTTGGTTATTTGACAATCAACAACGTGAAAATAAAATCTAACTATTTAAACTAAAAAAACTAACTGTTAAACTATTTAAATTAACTATAATAACAAAAATGGAACCTTTTGAGGAATACATCGAAGAAGAAATGAAATGGTTCAGCAATCAGAAAGGTTAAAACCAAATTCATTATTTTATATTCATTTAATATCATTATCTCTTATTTTTAAATTTATCTTTTATTTTTTAAGTTATTATATTTTATTTTTAAGATTTATTTTAATAAGCAATATGACATGATCACAAACGTTATTAATTTTTTAATGTCAAAATTTTACTGAGCAAAAAATAAATTTATATGAGGAGCAAGAATTTTAAAGTTTAATACCTGGCGGCCAAAACAAGAACCTCATTTTTCCTAACAGCGTCCTACAAAGCTAAATTTGAAGCAAAAATGTTGTTACCTTTTTTGTACAACAACAAATTGAATGAAACAATGTCAAATTTTTGCACAGCGTACTAACAGCATAGCTAACAATAATTCATAACAAACTGAAATAAAATGACAATAATAAGATTTACTTCAAAATTTAAAATTTATATCGTTGCCATAGTCATGATAATAATAAATAAAGCATCTTTTTACTGTTTTCCAAATAAATTTGACGTAAAAAGCTAAAAAAATATGTATTATGGCAATATTGATTTTATTCCGAAAAATTTATTAATTGTCATAAATTTATTAAAATAGTGCGACAAATAGTGCGATAAATTAGTATTTTCGGAAAGTGTAAGTACGAAGTGGGAGTATGAAGTGCAAGAGCGAAAAGTCCGGAAACGTCCTAAATATATAAAGCAAGTTTAATTTTATTATATAATTTGCTGGCTTATTTATTTTTTTTTTTAATTTCATTTCTCAAAAAGAGCAGTCTCGCTTATATAGAGTGTCATCATAATAGTTCAATACAATTATCATAGTAGCTCCAGAATCTCAAGATTGATCACCATCCATTTTATTTTCTACTTTTTTTGGGACTAATTTTGTTTCAATAAAAGTGTATGTTAAAAATCTTATTTTTACATACTCGTAATATTTTGTTTCATACTTTTTTTGCTTTTAGTTTTAATATTAAAATTGACAAAATAAGTATCCAAATAAAAAAGCAAATTACTAAATAACTAAGTAAATAAGTAAATAAATAAAAACTGGCAAATTAATGTAAGAGTATATAAAAACAACATTTTACCAATCCACACTCTCCCATTCTTTATTAGTGGTTCCAATGTATCCATAAACATTTTTGCCACCTTGCCTGTAATATAATTTTTTTTTTCTGAATATCCGCAAATAAGCTTAATAGTATCGAACAAACACACAGATTTTCCTTTTTATAATGCAGCTGGATACTCAAGGTCGTTGCTAGAGAACTTTTTTGAAATATAGAATTATTATGATATTGTATTTTCGGAACTACATATATTAGCCAAACAATAAAATAAAAATTGCAAAACCAAACAAATTAAATTATGAAAATTAAAATAATTAACTTAAATGCTAATTAAACTAATTTATTCTGAAAGTGAAAAAAACATATTTTTGCGTACATATATTAAAATGAACATTAATTTTAAAAATCTTTTAATTTCTATATTTTTCACTTTTAATAGCCCGTATATTCACATTTAATTTTTAATTTTATTATTATTTAAAAGAATTTGAATTAAAACGAAAAACAAAAACAAAAATAAAATTAACACTGAAGAATGATGAAAATGTTATTAAACCACATATGATCAATTTATAATACTATTCTCTACAACACATTGAAATTTTTAATTCTAATTTTAAATTCTTTTTAGCATAAAAAATTCTTCAAACGTTTTTTAGTTGATAATCACATCACACTCAACACTTTTTGTTTTGAAAAAAAAAAAAAAAAAAAACAAAAATAGAATTAAAACTAAACTGGGTTTTAATATTTAAATAGAATACCTCTAAATTCATTTACATATTAGGTAGAGTATAAAAAATATCCTTTAATTTTATCCGTATGAATAGGTAGGTATGGACGTTTTGATATTCTGCAGTTTCTACAGTGATAATCTGTCATTCAAATGAAATTATATAAAAAATAAATAAAAAAAAGAGATACGATGGTTTTTCCCAAAATACGTTAGAATTGCTTTTTAATGACTTTAAAATTAGGGCAATTTAAATTTATCAAATTTTCTAGTTACCTGAATTTTATTTTGAATGTATTTTTTAATAAGGACATTTTCTAAAAAAAAAATTCCGACTGCAAAATTTATATGCAAAATGAAAATTTAATTCTGAGAATTTTTTGAAGCATTAAAAATTATTAAAATTGTTTCCAAAATTTTATTAATATTATAAAAGTTTTGCTTTAATGAAGAAATAAAATTAGTTGTACATTAAATTAGAATTTAAAAAAAATATTTGTTAAATAATTAATTGCAAAATAAAAATAATTGTACGTAATCTGAAGTCTAACGAATCGATAAACTAAAAAGAGATTACACACTATACTTAAGAGAATTGAACCGTGTCAATATAGTTACTGTAAAAATTACAAATATATTCTATGGACCCAAAAAAATTAAATGAACAAACCATTACGAACCAATCACCATCTTCTAAGAATTGCTAATAATGCTTTAGTAGATTTACCTGCACCCGCCAATATTTCAGCATGATGAAATTTTCGCACACTCTCAGGCTTATTCTTAATTATCGAAACCTGATCGACTTCAGATATTATTTTAGCTTTGAATAGAGTAATCCATATCTGTCGAAACATAAATTGTGGGTGATTATTGCGTACATTACACGCTAATGGAGCACCATTCTTTTTTATTTGTATTCACCTTCATGTAGGGCGAGGAATTCATTATGGATCTTCATATTTAACCCCTACTTGAATTGCCGGAATTATTTTACTACTCCTAGTTATAGAAACAGAATTGATAGGATATGTACTACGATGATGAAAAATGTCCCTCTGAGGATCAATAGTTATTACAAATTTATTATGTGAAATCTCTTACTTAAGTACAACAATAGTACAATGAGTATGAGGAGGATTTTCAGTAGATAATGCAAGCTTAACTAGATTATTTCATTTCATTATATTACTATTTATTTATTATAGCAATAACTATAATTCACCTACTACTTCTACATCAGACTGGACGTCTTGCTCTCACCGATTAAAGAATATTGACCGAAAAAATCTATGAATCTTCAAAAATCATTTTTTTACAAGGACCATTACTTCAGCCTTAACTTGTGAAACATTTCTTAGAGACTGTTGACTGCAAAAAAAATTGAGCGAAAAATATTTGTGGAACACTTTACTATCATAGCTATATTATTATCAATTTATATCATAGATCTGCAGTATTTATCGCATATTTACGACAAATTAAAAATCGGAATGCATTTTCTTGGAATATTTTGTTATACAGAACATATACCTGTCATTTGTTTACGGGGTGAGCAGACTTATTTTGACTATACATTTAATATAAATGCTCTAGTATAGTAAATACCTCTAACTCTTATACTTAAATAGACCCAATATTTATAAGAATGTTCTATTCAGATTTGATTGGTAGCATACCCTAAATTGACGATTTTGAGTTAAAAGTTGGTTCTTATGTTTTAGGGGCCAAAGATTTGAATGCCGGTATTCATATTTAGTTTCAGAGATAAATAGCGGCCCTTTTTCCGCATATCCAACAATTTTTAAATTTATTGGAATATGGTTGCCGCATTTCATACATATTTTGTAAAACTTTCGTATCTATACAGCAAAATATCATACAAATTTTGTGAAATTTTAAGCCTGTGTTGGTTTGCTGCAAGTTAAATGCAGCATCACCGAAATAAAAACAAAACATAATTGCCGCACGTCGCTTACTAAACTTAATGTATAAACAACAACACCGACGTTCCCAAATATTATATTTAATTTTTATATTGATGTTTTTGTGCCGCATATTTATATACATTTGTATATTGTGTATAGTATTGTATTTTTGTATAGGTATTTGAATATTTATAAAGAAGCGGATGCAGGTGAGTTGTTATTTTAATTAGTATACCGGGTGTTCCAAAACAAGCGTATCAGCTTTTTAAGAGGGAAAGGAGCCGTTATTTTAGAACTAAAAATAAAATTAACTAAATCGAATGTGCTCTATCGATTGGTGATATTTTAAATTTCCGGGAAAGACCGGAAAAGGGTTTTTAAGCCCAAAAATCGCTGAAATTGGCCGAAATCGAGATTTTCAAATAAGAAGGGGTATATTTTTTTACAAAAGTTTCTTATTGTTTGACATAGAATCCAAATTTGTATAAAAAAGTACCCCTTTCCATTTCAAAATCTCGATTTCGGCCAATTTCGGCGATTTTTTAGCCTAAAAAACCCTTTTCCTGTCTTACCCGGAAGTTGAAAATATCGACAGAGCACCCTCAATTTGGTTAATAATTTTTTTTTTTGAATTCTAAAATGACGGCTCCTTCCCCCTCTTTAAAAGCTGATACGCATGCTGTGGAAAACCTGGTATATAATTCAGTATTGTACAGTATAGTATTAGTATAGTATTGAAAAATTGTAAGAAAATTAGCGAAGAGCAGTTCCAATTTTGCCAACACATGAAATATTTTCCCATAATAGATCAATACTACGGTAGGTTTATTTCTCAACTGAAACATTTAGATCCCAATCTCAGTGTCAGAAAAATGTTTGAGCTCATTAGCAATGAAACGTTGAAGCCAAGAAGAATCAACACAAGAATTTTTCTTTAATCTTAAAATCATTTTCAGAATTTATTTCAAAATTTTCTAATTTGAATTTTTTTATTTTTAAAATTTCTAATTTGAACCAAAAAAAATTTATAAAATTTTCAAATAATTAAATACCTACCACATTCTTGTCTACTTATTACCCAATAATTTTCTGTCCCTTCAATTATGTTATACCATCAACGTTAGATCAATTAATTTATATGAAATCAAAAACAAGACAACTGCAACGCATTCAATTAAAAAGATTAAGTAGTGTTCACTACAAAATTTACAATATTTAAAATGCTTAAACCAAAAAGGTAGGTATGCGAAATATTTTTTTTTCCATTTCAAAGAATTTCTTTTAAAATAATGTTCTTTTGTTGGGAAATTTGAAATTCTAGCTACAAAATAGTTTAGGGTACAAAATCTTATTATTCCTGATTGAAGAGTGTCCATTCTTCTTATTGGTAATATCTAATTAGAAAATAAATATTTCAAATATTTTTAAAATATTTTGTTTTATATTTTAATTTCAGCCCAATACGATTTGATTCAATGTCTTGAAATTTGAAACAGTTTTAAAAATTCTTTTTTTAAGTTTTTAATTTTTTTTTTTAATTTAAATTTCATTTCAAGTTTCTTTGTTTGTAGTAGATATTATATTTAAATGTATTTATCTACATCTAAGATAACTGCAATATTATATATGTGAATATTTCGGTATTGGGAAATTAAATTTAAATATTGCCGAATGTTTAAACTTTGAAGTTGTGTTCGGCCATTAAATTATAGCTTTGTATATAGAAACCGCATTTTATTTTTTATCAAATTAGACGATGTGGCTTATTATGAGATTTGCCTTGGCTTGTACAATTTGAACCGAAACTGAGTAATTTTAAAATTCTTATTATAGAACATTCTAAGTTTAAAAGTACTTCATAATTCCATCTTTAATGTAGAACCTTTTACCAAATAAAAACTATTTTTGAAATGCAGACGTTTTTTATCTGTTCAATTTCAGTTGGAACTGAAGCTTGTGATATTGAAATATAAAAAACGCCACGCAACGTAAATTTCAAATTTATGATACGAATTCTTAGGTTTTAAAAAAAATATGGTCGTTCCAAATAACTTTTTGATTCACGCGCATGCCTAAAATATTTAGACTATCAGTGTTTTGTAAAGTAACACCTTGGAAGGAGATATTAAGTTGAAATCCTGGAAGTTTGCGTGAAATAAGACAATTTTGAGTTTTAGACGAGTTAAAACCAACTCTGTTTTTTTTTGCCCCAGTCAGCAACTTTAGTCAGATCATGGCTAATCATGTTAACAATTATCTGTCTTCTATTGCCAACTTCGGTAGTTGTAGCATTATCATCAGCAAAACCAGAGTACTATCATCAGCAAAACTGTGGATTGGATTGAATGTTGTTTGGAGCAAATCGTTGATGAAAATCAAAAAGAGAGTGGATGAAAGAACAGATCCTTGCGGAACACCAGCATTCAAATTAAGTTTTTCAGACGTGAAGCCGTCTACTAAGTTTATTACTCTACTAAGTAACTACTTGTTTTACCAGCCAATAGACATAATCAACGTGAGGTTTTTAAATTTGCTTAAGTTTTTAAATAGGATGGATAACCTAATTACTTTTACACAGAGACTTTGACCAAATATAATAGTATTATTATGGACAACGTTTTTCATTTAAATTGGACCACAAAATAATTGATGAGCAACGAATAATACTAAATTTGTTAAACCTAATGCATAAAAAATTCCGATTCCGGCTAAAGCATAAAACTGTATATTAATTCATATTTGCTTCTAAATTTAGTTTCAAAAATAAATTTTTTTTGGGTTTGGGTTTTTCATTTGAGAACACTTGAAGAAAATTATTGATTGAAATAAAATATAAATTGAAAACTTAACTGATACGATTCAATAGGAATACTTAATTATATATCAGATTCCATTAGGTATTTTTGGAAAGGGACCCTGTATCACCGTAGCCGCAAATGGGCTTATTATTATTACTCGTATTAATCATCTGAATTCTTAACGATACTTGATATAGTGATCACACTCAGGATTTACTGACCACACTTGGGGAACGCTGTTCCGCGTAGCGCATTCATATACCAGATGTTCAATAGATTCTTACTTTATTTAACATATTCTGTACAAGCTGTTTCCGATTAGGCCAATTTTATACAAATGCTTCTTTACTAAACAGTGGCCTGTTATTATCCCTGCCATGATACGTTTCTGTTTCCTATTGAAACTTAGAAGAGTTTCAGTTTTCTTAAGTTGACTTTTCCATTTATACTTAACGATTCCCAGGATTGTTGACACACGCTTTCAACTGCATTTTATCTGTGATCAGGGGAATCCCACAAAAAGGAAATCCGATGATTTTGTTGCGAAATAAACTGCAGTTTTATTTCCTACTATGCCAGAATGCCCTGTGGCACCCGTATTATTACAACTTTATTTGTTTTCGCCATTTATTTCTAACATAAATGTACATAATTTTTGTTTGACCACCAGGGTACTGAAATTTTAAAAATATCTAGATTTTACCTTTCAATGTTGTAAAACTGTTTTGTACAATTGAAATCATTAAAATTTTTTGTTCATAAAATCCAGCTCAGCTCACTTCTCTTTGTTATTATAAATGTTCTTGTCGGTGTACTAACTATACTTAATACTAAAAACTTCCTTAGCGTGGAAATTGAAAATAAAATAAAATTATTTTGCCACAAAATTTGACTGGGTCCAAAAATAAAACCAACACACATCACTATAAAGTATACAAAATTTCATTAAAGCTGGTAACCTTAATACATTTTATATCTACACAATTACATTTTAAAAAATTAAATATTATGTAGAAACAATTGATGTTTTTTTTTTCTTATTCTCTTTCATCTTAATAGCAGGACGAAATAAATTCTAATTATTTATTATTACAAAAGTATTATAGACTAGGTATTTTTCAGTTGGGGGAAGCTATCTCTAGAATGTATTTAGATTTTTGTAAATTGTTCTTTTGTTATTTTGTTATCGACTCTAAAGTATTTCCACACAATTGATAATGCATTTAAAATTTTCAATTTAAGATATATACAAATGATAAGTATTATAAAAAGAAAAATAGACATGTGTACAATAAGGATTAAAAGTTAGACTCATACATGGGTATAAAAATATGCTCGAAATATTTTATATCAAATTCGAAGGAATTTTCAGTGAAAGGATTCATATTTCTAATTACTGTACAGAAAATCTTTCATTTTTTATTGTTTTTTATTTTATTTGATATTGTTAGACAACATAATTAGTGAATAAAAAATTTGAATAGTAAAACAAGGTACGTATGGGATATAATAGATAAAAAGGATATTTTGCAATATTAATGATAAATTTTTTTTTTAATTCAATGTACTTAAAAGAGCAGACATATTTTCATTAGAGCTTTAATAAATTCCATAAAAAATGTTATTTATAGAATGAATATAGAGTCTAGATTCTTAAATAGAATTATTTTTTTAATACACATGATTTATTAAATGTCAAATAAGAGATCTTGAAAAAGAATTAAATCATGCGAGAATCTTTTGAGGATATATCTACGATTATGAGATTAAATTATTTAATACCAATTAGCTATCAGGAAATTCATGTACGAATGTAGTCTCAAACAATAGAGTTCTTATGTATGCATGAAGTTCATGATATTCGAAATATTTTTTCCTAATGTAGATTTATTTAAAAGTTTTGAACAAATTGAAAAAAATGGACAAAATGTATTAATCTTTTTTTTTTTACTTGAAATCAGTAAAGACTTAGAAGCTATTGGGCTATCTAATTTGATATAATATGTTTTATTTACGAATGTGTAATATACAATATAGCTTTTACGTATTATGGTAACAAAGAAAGGAATATGGCTATGTAACAAATATGATAATGCTGAGTTGTAATTATTATTTTGTTACGAAATTTCTTTTTTTGTAATAATTGATTTAATTAAAAATTATAAATTAAAAATTTATAAATCAACATAATTTATTGAATATCACTAATATGTATCACTAGAAATATATAGATATACATACATGAATTTATCTAAATTTAAGTGTAATATAATTTAAGCGGTGATTCTTTGGGATATTTTGAGAATAAGAATGTTCTAGATAGGTCGGTTTATTTTTAAGCTTGATCTGTTCTACAGGGGATTAAAGAAAATTGAAGTGAAAAAATAATGTCAGTACATCTCCAAAGATATGCAAGCTAAAAAAAATCCAGTCTTCTGAATGAGAATTACTGTTGCGACCTAACTAACTGCTTTTATTTGATGGGTATCAGACTTAACGATTTGGAGTAATAGCTGAACCTAATTGCAAAAAATTTTATAAGATTGAAATTTTTATGAAAAGCTAGAAAAATTCCTTAACATTTTTCTTACTAAATATTTTGTTGAACTGAATTCTATATTTTCGTCATACACAATTTTTTTTCTCCAGCTTGCATATCTTCAGAGCTGTAGTAGATATTTATTAGATATTATTTTATTTTCAATCCGATTTTCTTCAACCCCATGTAGCTCAGTGTTCAAATTTAATATTATAACATTTTCTTCCTAAAATATTCCAATGAATCCACTCCTTAAAGGATTCTAATTATTATTGAAAATTATTATTGACAAGATTTTTTTCAGTTTGCAGCAATGAATAATTCTTACATAAATTGATTTTACACTTAAAACGATCTATCCTGTATAAAATATTTCCATAGAAAACATTGTTTTAACTTGTTGGGATTGTTCTAAAATATTTTGCAAGAAAATGGAGTAGTTAAACTAAATATAATATACATAAAACCTTATATAAATTTTATTTACAACATTAAAAACCATGAAATAATATTAGGAATATAAAAAATCTAAAAAAATTACAAATTCTATAGATTGTAATAACATTTGTAAAAAAAAATTCTAAATATTATACAAAAGTATATTTCAGTCTGCAAGATAATGACTCATCGCAATATAGTCATTTTTTGAATCACTCACTTTCTTTATGGATATGAAAAAAATGTATGTAACAAAATAAGTAATTGCTTCACATAATTACTACTGTAATAGACATCTAACTCTTACATAAAATAAAATCTCTTTAAAGTTTACTCTTCGGTGTAGGTACACCTTGTTCTTCCAAACAATTTCTCATATCATCAAGGCATTTTACTAAGCATTCAGCCATTTTATCTGAATTAGTTTTCCCAAGATGAAATTGCAAATATCCTATCATCATTACGAGGATTATAACAAATACCATAACCATCTAGAACTAAAGTTGCATAACACATAAAATCTATAGTTTAGATAAAGTCATATTTAATATTTGGGTAACCCATGTTTTAGTAAGAAAAATAATAACTGAGAGTTGAATATTTTAACAATTTTATTTTTTAGTCAAAATTAGTTAAAATTACTGAAATTAGTTAGGGTTAATGAAATTTTATATGACTTTACATGAAAAACGGCAAGTCTGATATGAAAGTTGTGTATGAAAAAGTTGTAGGGGATGATGTAGCGCATCAACACAATTAAAAAAACAACAACTATCGAATTTTTTCGACATAATCAACGTTTTTTACAAAATTTTCAGTTTTTAAAAGCAAAATTTAAAGTTTATGCAGTTATTATTCAAAAACGGTAAGTCTGATACTCATTCAACATATAAGTTAATTAGGTGTATTAATTCATAAAAAAAGCTATGAAGAAGATGTTGCTCTAGTTTCAATTTCTTCTGAGCTGTAGTTGATATTCTTTAGACATAATTTTTCTAATCCGATTTTCTTTAGCCCTCTGTAGCCCAGGTAAATTTAAAGATAGACCCCTCTTCTAGAACAATTTTTTTCCTAAAATACTCCAAGGAGTCACCCTTTAAAAACTTTTTGCTCTAAACCGGACCACCCTGTATATTTTGAAGGCACTTGACTTGTGAATAAACGAAAATATGAACTTAGTTTTACAGCATCACTATTAAAGAACTCTGGTATTGGCAAATTATTTTCATTTGCCATTAATTTCAAACCAAGAAAATGTCTATCGACACCTTTACCAATTAAAGAAGTACCAGCATATGCTTTATGTGCATTAATAGCCTTCCTTAATAATCACATTTTTTATCATTACTACAAAGAATTATCTAAAAATGCTTTTTGGAATTCTATTGATTCACTTGAACATGAGCGTATAGTTTCAGTTCTTCAATTTTCGAAAATTCTTAAATGAGCAGATTATTTAGTACGCCAGGGTTTTTATGTAATCGATAAAAAGCATACTACATAGCCATCTGAATATAACTGTCAGGTTTCAATTTAAATTTTTTCATTAAAATTTTTACCATACGATTTGTATTGACGACTTTTAAATGAAGATCATTAGCTAGTTTTGTTACATTTTGCTTAGCAATATCAATATGCTTTATTAATTCATTTGATTCTTTTAATTCCAGTCTGTACGGCTTAAATTTATTATTGTCTGGAATACCACTATTATCATATTGACCGTCTTTTGCAAAGTCAACAGCATTTTCAGACATTTGAGCAATTGCAACACCTTCAGCTGAAGCGTGTTCATGGCAAAAACCACCAATACCATTTCTGTTTATGATTACGTGAATACATTTATCAAACCTTCTATTTTCAGCATTTTGACTTGCACCATCTCCATGAATTAATTGTTTGCTAACCAGCATTTTGGCATATACCAGCATTTTGATTTGCACCACCTCCATGAATTAATTGTTTGCTAACAATTTCATAAAAATTATTTTCACTTTTACTAGTACAAGTTCATCTAAACGGCGGTTTCTAAATTCTACGAAATTCTATCTAAAGGTATGGAATTGTATGTACCCTTGGCTCGTAATAGAGACCTTAGTTCTAGTCCTCCTTGGTTTAATCATGAAGTAAAAAAATTAAGAAATAAAAAGAATAAAGCTTGGAATAAGTACTTAAAAGAGAAAACCAATAAAAACTATCATGAGTTTGTAATTTTGTTCAACTCCTACAAACTGACATTAGATTTCAGTTATAACAACTATTTAATAAATGTTAGCTCTCAGCTAAGGATTAATCCTAAGTCCTTTTGGAAATTTGTTAACTCCAAACGTAAATCTGATCAATTTCCCGTCACCATGTCCTATAATGATGTTAGTGCTAACTCTCCGAAATCTATTGCACATCTCTTCAAGCTATTTTTCTGTAGTTCTTATTCAGAAAATCTCTTTGAAGTTGATGAAAATAATTTTAACCACATGATAAACCAACCTGAAAACCAAGTTATCTCAATAGATTTCTCTACTCAGAAAATAAAGAGTTATTTGAATAATCTAAACAGTGATGTATTTCCTGGACCTGACAAAGTACCATCTTTAATCTTAGAAAACTGTTCTGAATCTTTTGCGTTACCATTATCCCTTTTATTCAATCGATCGTTTACTTCTGGGATATTTCCACAATATTGGAAAAATTCATTTATTCGCCCTGTTTATAAAAAAGGTGCTAAAAATATGGTCACAAATTACCGTCCAATAGCAAAACTTTCATGCATACCTAAACTTTTCGAATTAATAGTTTTTGATTCAATTTATGATATTTGTTCTAAACATTTATCAATTAATCACCATGGTTTTGTAAAGCAAAAATCTACGGTTACAAATTTAGTTGAGTCTTGCTCACACTTCCTGAACACTATGGAGGCTGGCTTTCAGACTGATGTCATTTACACAGATTTGAGCAAGGCATTCGATTTACTGCCTCATAGTGTTATTTTATTAAAACTTAAAAAACTGGGATTTCCTAAATTTTTTATAATGTGGATTAAATCATTTTTATCCAATAGATCTTATAGTGTAATGTCTAGATCAGCCTTTTCTGAATCATTTTCTGCCACCTCTGGTGTACCACAAGGCAGCCATCTAGGTCCCTTACTATTCATTATCTCAATTAATGATGTCAACAATCTCATTAACAATAGTAACGTGATCATATATGCTGATGATATGAAAATTTATAAAAAAATATCTTCATATAATGATTGTACTGTACTACAGAACGATCTTGATTCGTTTTTTAAGTGGTGTGGCTATAATAATCTTCTCCTTAATATTGATAAATGCGTTGTTATTTTCTTTACTCGTAGATTGATTCCAATAATAACTGATTATACTTTTAATTCTAAACTAATCAATCGAGTTTCTCATTTTAAAGACCTTGGCGTACTTTTTGACCATAAATCACATTTAAACTTCACTTTAATAGCATAATTAACAAGGCAAATTCTATGTTAGGTTTTATTAAAAGATGGTCTAATTTGATGATCCATACATTACTAAATCTTTATTCACTACTCTTGTTCGCCCTTGAGTACGCAAGCCCTGTCTGGTCACCTCACTATTCCACTCATATTAATAGAATTGAATCTATTCAAAAAAAATTTTTTGTGATATGCTCTACGTAATCTTCCCTGGTCTAACCCAATAATCCTATCTCCATACATAAATCGTCTGAAGCTTCTTCAGATGAACACATTGCAATCAAGAAGGGTTGTTGCAGATATCTTATTCATATCCAAAGTATACAATGGTGAAATTGATTCCAAAATTATAAAAGATCAGATTAACTCGTACATTAACACCAGTACGCGTTTTCGTATAGAACATCTTTTTAATCTTCCTTTCCATAGAACTAATTATGGTAAATTTGAGCCAATTAATAGAATGTTAATGGCAGTTAATCAATACAAAAACAGTGTTGACTTTTCTTTGAACAAAACCAGTTTAAAGAAAACCTTGTTTCACTTGCTTCCTTAGTCCTCCTAATTAATCTTGTTTTTCCGCTACTGATATTAACTAATTTGTAGTGTTATAATTAACTTTTAATACTTTTAATAACTTTTCATCTTCTCTTTTTTTTTCTGATGAAATTTATTTTATCTAATTTTGTTTTTTGTTTTTTATAAAAACTATGTTGTATTAAATTTCAAAGTAATTTAAACTTTAAATCATAAATCTTATTTGATACATTGTGTTAATTCAAAATTTTAATAATCAAATTGTATTATATTTTGTAAACTGTTTGAACTAAATAGTAAATAAATAAATAAAATAAAAAACAACAAATAATGATTGTTTAATCATTTCACAATTTTCTTTCATCGAAATCAATTCTTCGTATGCAACAGCCCAATTATCTCGATTATTTGAAGTTAGAACACCAATAGGTATTGCATGTCCTAATTTTCCTGCTTCTTCCCATATTTGTGTTAATGCTTTTTCAAGAGAACTCCCATGTATAATTTCTTCTTACTCAGTGTATACAGGCAAATAGAAGAAATGATTTTTGACCATAACAATTATATGTTTCGATGTGAAATGATGAAATTCTATTCCATCGGCTCACTTTTGACGGTATACGACATGTACCGAAAATTCGATAGAATTGAGAATTGTCTAATTCCCATTTTCCCATTTTTAATACTGGAAATGTATAATTTACATTTAATAAAATATTTTTTATAAGTTTTAAAAATGGAAAAACCAATTCTAAATTAATAGTATTTTCACTGAAAATCTAAAATGTTTGACCATCAATTTTCCCTTTTAGATTTTACTAATTTAAATTTTACGAAAAATTTGTAAAATTACAGAATAAAATTTTTTTTGGTTTGTTGTTTAAAAGGATATAAATATTAAACTAATATTTGAACATTTAAATCCATTTAATCTTCTACAAAACTCTGAGAGGGCTTAAATTAGAAAAAATTTTTTTTTTGAGGTAGCTAAATGGATACTCATATTTTAGCTTTAAATCCATTTAAAGTATTTCAATTACATCCGATTATGAATATAAACCCACAAAATACAATACAATCCACATTTTGTCTATTGAATACCTTATCGTTAAAATTAAATTTTTTATTTTATTTTTTCTATTATTTTTTTTTTTGTTGTTTAAAGTTAAAGTTATAATATTTCTCTTTCCTTCAAAAACAACAACAACAATAGTTAAAAAAAAGTGTCCTTTCAACAATAAGTAAAAACAAACATAAAAAGGATAATCACATCCATGTAGATACGGTCTGTAAACATTTTAATTTCCCATTTATGGATGTATATATATGCGTATTTACAAATTTATATAATAAAGTGTGTATGTTTACATATATACGAAACAGTAATATATTGTAATATATTCCCCTTCATGCCAATTCTATGATGTCTAAGTTCCACATTATAAACTTTTTTTTATGATAAATATTTGTTTTAATTTTTTTCTTTTTTTTTTGCTGTGAAATATTTTTCTTCTACTGAACCTAAAAACAGTCTCCCACATACGGTATTCCAGTTCCCTACCATCTTGCCTTTTTATTTCATTGGATTGTAACCGTAATAAATCTAAAATAGTCAGTCGGCAATGAACTTCTATTAGAATAATGAACAAAAAAAAATATCATTTTATTCTTTAACTAGGTGGTAGATTTTTTTTCCAGATTTTTGTTTTTTTTTTTTTTCATTACTAGGATTTGCATATAATATGTGAAAGAAAGGAAAAGGAAAAATAGGAGTCTAAAATATCGGGAGTTATGGGTTATTATTGTTATTTTGATGATGGAGTTATGAAACTATATAGGAAAAAAAAAATCTAAATAGAAAATGTCAACATATTTTGTGGGTTTGAAAAACAATGCAAATCTACATAAATATATTTATGTTGACAGGACTAAAACAAAACACAAAAAAAAAAAAAAAACAAAAAACAAAACAACTAAAAAAAGGATAACAAAAAGTTGGAAAAAGTTTTTTTTTATTTCATATGTGTGTATTTATGTATGTTTTGCTCTTATATTTTTATTATTTTCGTTTTCTGTTCTATACCAGAAGTTTACTTCAGTAATTTTCAACACTAAACGAGACAGGAAAATCTCTATTTTCAATCTTTATATTTGTCATTTTGTTGTAGATTCATTTTAATAACCTGTAAAAAGACAGATTATTCTATATTCAGTTCAGTTTTTCTGTTAACAAGCTTATTCTATTGTATTCAATTATGTTGACTTTAGCTATAATGATTTTTTAATTGAACGATTTAATTTTTAAAACTGTTCGAAAAACTAGAAATATCAAAAATTCCAATTCAAAAATCAATTAAGCAAATTTATCTGATGAACAAGTAATCAGCATAAACAATCAGTTTAATCACTGAAAATAAATTTCATAGAAAGTTTCAATTTAATTCATGGTATGTTCATTTAATTATTTTATCAAATTTTCAACATGCTAGTTATTTAAGTTTAAATATAATATGACCTAATCTTTTAAGTCGAATTGCTGGAAACGACAATAACAGATAAAGGTGCATAAGTTATTATCAATAGTTCCTTTCAATACTGTAACAATTTACATTTAACGATCACTAGAAGATTATAAAATTTTTGATCTGTCAAAATAGATCACATATGTTTTGAATAAATTCGAATTTGTAGTACTTGTACTTGTATTACCACCTACTTAGTTAGATTGCGTAACAAAAGTTATTAGAATCTAGACGATTTTTATAATGTAAATTGTATAATTACTGTATTCCACTGCATCAAATATTTCAAATAATTCCAAAATGAAGCTTTCCAAAAACCCAAATCAAAGGCATTCGACTCTATCCTTTTTATAACTTGTATTTTAATAAATAAATATTATTATTTAAAAGAGCTGCCAGGGTTATCGGCTTTTAACATAAAACTTAAATCATTGTGTTGTCATATTTTTATATATATATATATATATATATATATATAGCTATTAATTATAAATAAATAAGAATAAAATACACTATTAATTTTACTCATTAGTGAACATTATATCTAGGTTTTACTGTACATTTATTTATATTATATTTTATATAATATAAGCTTATCTAAATTTATTTATTTAGACAATTCTATTATCCTTTTTCTAGACAAAACCAAAAACATTATAATATTATAGTTAATATCAACTTGTTTACTCTATTTGATGATGGTGCAAGGACTCGTCGAGACCAAATTTTGCATATGATTTTGCATGGCAAGGTGATGACATAATCTTTTGTGGTTCTAAAATTTTATTTTGTTTTTAATGTTAAACAAGGATGTTAACTATTTTATTATTTGTATATACATATATATATACATACATACATAAATAATAATAACATAATAATAAAATATTCTTGTTTAAATTTAAAAAAAAAGGACTCTTGCAATAAAAGAGTAACAAAAAGAAAATGTTCATGTTTTTAAAATAGGAAATTCTTTATTTATTTACTTTTTTTTTTGTTTTTGTTAATATCCTATTTAGAATTCTAGAATTTGTGGAGATGTACAAGTGTTTGGGTTACAAAAATAACAAATAAAATATGTAAAAAAAAAAAAGTTTTTTTTTTAAAGTAAAAATTATGCGCGACATATGCCGACGACATGCTATAAATCAAAATTTTCTACTATAATCCATCTTATATTGTTTGATATTTTTGAATAAAAATATTTAGGGTAAGGAAATTATTAAATAGAAAAAGTAAAAAAAAGAAAAAAACAATAAATAAAAACAAAAAAAAATTTTCCTTAAATTGAAACAAAAATT
This sequence comes from Argyra leucocephala, assembly GCA_963942445.1. Lineage (NCBI taxonomy): Eukaryota > Metazoa > Arthropoda > Insecta > Diptera > Dolichopodidae > Argyra > Argyra leucocephala. The sequence continues at coordinate 121,720,783 of OZ012678.1, forward strand.
CAAAAAAAAAAAAAAATTGTATATTAAAATAATATCCTTTTTAGGGGGGTGAATAAAATTGATTGTTCTTAATAATAAATTCATTCTAAAAGAATATACATATCTATCCTATATATACATGTAGAATGGAAAACTTTTGAAATATTACAAATTATCAAATGTCTAGTCTATTAGTTAGGTAAAATATTTTAAAATAACAAAAAAAAAAAAGAAAAAAAAGACAAAATAACAAAAATTGAAATTCTTTTGTTTTCGTATTATTTATTGCGTGGAAAACTTGACGATTCTATGTTCATATTTCATATCCCTGTCAAAATTGTGACTTCAATACTACAAACATAATATGGGGAAGTTAATTTCAAAGAAAATAAAAACAAAAAAAGCAACAACTATACTACCACTTCATTAACGTACAATCGTGGATGACATGTGTTACTTTAGAGTAGATTTGTAAAAAAAAACACAAACACAATTTTTTAAATTCGCAAAAATCAGTTTTTTTTTTCTAGAAATTCGAATTTTAAACTTTTAAAATGTCTAGAAAATAAATTCTTGATTCTTTTACTCCATTGATTTAATAGGCCTAACGGTTGTCATGACATTGAGCTAAAACACAGACTCACAATAATTCTGAATCAAATATTTTTATTACATATTTATTTATTTATTTCAATAGCCTGTAGCCGTTGGATCTGTTTAAAATCGAAGCTTTTGATCTGCTCAATTTCTATATGGATGTATTATATATTGTACTATTTGTATAAAACCAATAATAACAAAAATAACTGAAAAAGAAGTATATGAATATGAATCTAAACGTCAATAAGGGTTTAGGAAGAAATCGAATACCGAAACGAACGCCATTTGTAGTAGATATGATAATATAATATGTACAAAATTTAAAGGATAAAAAAAAGTTGGTGTTCATAGATATAACTAAGGCCTTCGACACAATCGATCAAAAAATGTTATTAAAAAAATTGTACATGTATGGTTACAAAGGATTAGCCTACAAATGGTTTGCAGATTATTTAAACAATTGGTCTCAATTTATACAATTAGAAAATACACAAAGCAGCATAAATAAAGTAAAATATGGGGTACCGCAAGACAGTATTTTTGGTCCGTTATTGCTTATAACAACACAATATTTTCTCTTCAATCAGACGAATTTTTCTAGATATAGGGGAAAAGAAAAGAGCAGCATGCAAGCAAAATGGTATTATTTTCGTGTTAAAAACATATTTTTTGATGACTGAAAGAGTTTGTAACCAAATTTTATAAATATCGAAATTTGAAATTATTTTATAATAATCTAAGCCTATAATATTTAATATTGAGTATGACCGACATTTGTCTTTATCATCGCTTAACATCGATTATTCATGGAGCCCATCAAATTTTGATTATAGTGTGGAGGTGGTTATTACACATATAAAACAAAAAACGGGATTTAATAGAATTCGATAAGATTTTTAACCTGAATCTTATTCAAAACTTTGAAATAGTTAAATAAAAAAATAATTATTACCTTTTTCGCCGTGTGCGGTGATGCATTTATCTTATTGAAAAATTAACCTTTCAATTTAATATTTCAAAATTGATGGTTTCAAATGACTCTTTGTGATATCTATGTACACATCTGCAGTTATTTTTGAGTTTACAAATGCCAGCTCACCTAAACCACTCCTGCTGAAGCAGCCCCAAGCCATTCAGTTGCTTCAAATCTTCAGTTTTGTTAGGTACTTCTTGAATGTACTCATCACTACGCTGAATTTGAGCTCGTCAGGAAATACCACGTGACTCTACATTTCTTTAGTTCAGTTGAATGTTTGTGGGCCCGCTGAAGCCGAGAAAGTTTTGAGCTTTGAACTTACTTTTAGAATAGGCTATCGTATTGATCGACGTATTACAAAACCTGCTTCTAATAATCTTCTTCGAACATTTGATGTATTTATCATGATGATATTACGATTTCTCATGCTCTGATAAAGTCTACTTCCGATTTTGTGGATGTTCTAAATCTATTCCGTTTGGGACGAAGAAGTACCAAAAATTTATCTTACACTACTGAAGTTTTTCGTGGTCTATCAGATTCTTTACACCGTTCTGTATTCCAAGAAGGTACTTTCCATTTTTTTAATGAAATTGGGAACGGATTATTTCCCACATCCGATTCTCTGATCATGGGTTGGGTTGATTGACATCCCTTTCTTCCATAAAACGATTACAAGGCTTACTCCACCATCACTTAATTTTGACATTATATCTAACCGGATTTTATTGCACACTACTGTATATTGACATTATAGCACTTAAAAGGGATGTACTCTATTGAAACAAACTTTAATAATAATTTGTGCGAGAAATATTATAAAATATAATAAAAGTTTGACAACTCTTTGTATACTTTATGTATCCCACACGCTTACAAATAGAAGAACCAGAACATTAGAAATCTATTAATTGATCTATTTCCAGAAATTCAGAAAAAATTAAATTTTGAATATTAAAGCTTTAAATTTCATCTGATTCAATAAAACTTATACTCATGGGAAGGATCTGAAAGATGTATTTGGGTCATTCTTTTTTTAAACGACCACTTCACTTATCAAAAAAAAAAAAAAAAAAATTTATTTAAGCTAAATTCTTGTTTTTTATCTTATAGCTTACACCATTAGGAACAGTAATCCAAGCTCAGCAGCGATGATTTTTTTTATTATATGCATTTTTTCTCCAAATAAGAAGTGAAATTCTTGTGAATTATTTTGGCGCGTTTTTTATATTTGAAATTTGAAACGACCGTTTTTTTAACAAAAACAGAGTAGAAGTAACAGAGTTGAAAAAAACATGGGACACATATTTTATATCATATCGAAATGAAAAAATTAGCAAAACAATTTTAAATCTATATTTTAATAAAATTTAAATTAAATATTTTATTATAAGATTGAAAATTAACAGATTTTGCAGTAATACAATAAAAAATTTGCTATTTGAATTTTACAAATCTATGCTGGGACATACCTAAATTTGATACCTTTAGTAACATAATGGAGCATTTTTGCTAAAAAAAAATAAAAATAATAATAATATTATTAGTGATCTAAAATCTAAACATATTTTGCATTTCATTTTTATTTTAATTTTTTTTCAATTCACAATACTTTCCGAAATAATCACGTTTTTTTGTTATAGCAAGCAAGTGGTCGTTTAAAAAAAGAATGACCCATTTTGTATTTTGTTAATTTGTCTAATAAAAAGGTCGATTCGAGAGAAAGAATTCTGCACCCCATTTAAGAATGTTCTGGATGGTTCTATATTATAAAATTACTGTTTATGAAGTTTGGAAGAGAACTAAAAGTTCTAACGACAAAAATTCTGTTAACAAATTAAGAAATATTGTGAATCTGCACATTAAACAAGCCAAAAAACAATATATTTCAAAAGTTCTTGACCCTCGCCTCTCGTAAAATTTTTTGGTCTAATACCACCAAGCTTGGAATTGGAAAGGAAAACAAAATGAACGGTTTGAGTAATTTTGATGTAAACAAAGTAAACAATAAATTTATAACATCGTCCACTAACACTTCTTTATTGCTATTCAATATTAGTAATCGACACGTGTGTATTCCTAACTTAACTAATATGTTTTCTTTCAGAAATGTGACGACTGACGAAGTGTATAATGCTATTTTCCAGGTCAAATCTAATGCAATAAGACCGGATTTAATTCCATTGAAATTTATTAAATTAATTATACCTATTGTGCTTCCATATCTAACACACATTTTTAATCTTATCTTGACTACTGGTCAGTACCCTCTGATCTGGAAATGCGCAAAAGTTATCCCAACTCCAAAAAAGAATAGTCCTACAATTGATGATCTTAGACCAATCATTATACTCTCTGGTATTTCTAAATCATTTGAACGCCTATTGTATTCACAAATGGATAAGTACCTAAGTGCTAACAATTTGCTATATAAATTCCAATCAGGCTTCCGAAAACAGCATAGCTTCACTTCAGCTCTCCTAGAAATAATTGATAATATTTACTGTAGTGAAATCGATAAGAAACATGCTGTTGTACTACTTCTTCTGGATTTCTCTAAAGCTTTTGATTGTATCAATCATAGCTTGTTATGTTTTAAACTAAGATCAACTTTCAATTTTGAGTGCTCTGCTATCACTCTTATTCAAAGCTATTTAAATAATAGAAGTCAGTTTGTGTACTTAAATGGTGTTAAATCTAATAACGTACCCGTTTTATGTGGTGTACCTCAAGAATCCACGCTGGGTCCTTTGCTTTTTAGTATTTTCATTAATGATTTGTCCTGTTGTTTGTCTGAAGCCGATTGTAGATTATATGCTGATGATGCCCAAATTTACATAAGTGGTCCAGTTTCTGATCTTCACGACTTGATCGCCAAAATTAATGACGATCTCGACGTCGTAGCTTTCTGGGCTCTAAACAATGAGCTACGATTAAATCCGTCCAAATCCCAGGCTTTGGTTGTTTATGTTCAAAATATCGACACAACAAATCGTCCGAATGTAAAACTTAATAATTCTATTTGCGCGTCTCTTGTATGTTGTCTTTCGAAATATTCAATTGACTTCGTTGTGAAAAAAAAGTTGGATGACTATTCTTACAGCGATTTTAATTATGAATATAACAATTTTAAGATATTTAACTAGATAGGTTCGTTTAAGAAAATAATTCATGTTCATAAATTGAAATAATGTGTCATGAATACAAAAAATGATATCAAATTTTTGTTAGAAAATTTTTTCATTCAATTGTCTTTTACCAGTATTTCTACACACGCACACATTGTTACTATAATTTATTCGCTATAAAAGATAATAATCAACTCGTACCCATACACGATCGAATCAATTAGAGCTCGTTAATAAAAATCAATTCTTAAAATAATTTTTAACTAGAATTTAATTCGTCTCGCAAAAAATTATATGACATTTTCTATTCCATATTGTAAATTGCAAAAAATAGAATTTATCAAAAATAAACAAAATTTAAAACGCAAAATTAAAAACCAAAAAAAAAAAAAACCATAACAGCTGATGACTTAATAATTACTGTCCAAAGATTACAAGTCAGAATGAATATCATTATTATTATTATTATTATTCTTCCATTAAATAAAAAATAATGTATCTACTCTGGATCATTTTGAAATTGTATATAAATGTAGGTATACAACAATAATAATGACACACGAATGGACAAAACACATAAATGAAGGCTATAATTTAAAATAAACCTTAGGATGATTTTTCGTTCTACATAATTTAATATCTTAATGTCTTAATTTTTATCGCTAAAAAATTATTCAACCAAGCAAATTATAGGTCAAAATATTGTATCTGACTTCTAGGTTCTTTATTTTCCTGTATTCTGTATTTTTTTTTTTTTTTTTTAATTTTTTACATATATTATTTTGTGGGAGAAACGAGTTTATCTTCGCTTTGAAAGAGAATAAATAAAACAATGAATTGATCTAACTACGTATATATATATATATATATCATACACATACACTTGAACCTTAAATATAATTGAAGGCCAAAGAAAAGAACCGAGTTAATTCGTTAGTCAATATTAAACTACAACTACTACAGATAGAACGATAAATAAATGACTTAATTATTGCTAGAACCTTTAATATAGTAACAAAAAATGGGTGTACATTATCTCACGGTGTTGTGATCAAACTTAAAAAAAAAAAAAAAAATAAATAAAAGATAATAAAGCTATTAAGATAAGATTAAATAAAAAGAAGAATTTTGAAGCTTTGTTTCTGATGGATGATCATTTTCAGATATTTTATTTTCATATTCAATTCATTGGAATCAAATTTAAGATCAGATTCAATGTTCGATTAAAGACCACCGATTTTGATAGGCATTTTAAATTGGAAGATGACACAAAAATACGAATTTGGAATATTTCTCTATTAGTTTACTAAATTGCACAATCATAATAGAAAGTCAAACTGTCGAATATGTGGAAAGCTTCAGAGAGACGTACAGAAGCAGATATTAACCAAAGACTTTGTAAGGCCACAGCTGCGTTTGTAGAATTAACTTCAATATGGTAGAATGGCCAAATAACTAGAAAAACAAAAATTAGAATATTCAAAGCATGTGTAATGTCAGCACTTATGTATGGCAACGAAACTTGGATGACGACAAATAACATCAGTCGAAAACTTCAAGCATTTGCGAACAAGTCTCAAAGAAAAATATGCAGAATATTCTGTCCCAACACCATCAACAATAAGGACTCATGTCAGCTTAGATGTGAAGAACCGATAATGTATCAAATTAAAGGTAGAAAATGGAGATGGATAGACCACACTCTAAGAAAACAATCAAATAATATAACCAGAATGAACCAAGAGAAAGACCCAACCCAATTTGGGACGAAAAAGACCCAACAACCCCAGGCGTCGTACGACTGAATTAACGAGATAATGACAAAGATAGGTATGGGGCGAAGTAAAAGTCACTTCGTACAACAGAGAACAATAAAGTAGGCCGATTGATGCCCTTACTCCCATGAGGAGTAACAGAAAAAAAAAATTACTAAATTGAATTTTAATAATCAAATATTTATTATTAACTTCTAAATAGAAAACTGAAACTTTTTTTAATAAGACGCAACCCCACCAACAATCATTGGCAATCTCAGTTTGAACAAAATGTCGGTTCTGATTTCTTTTTGAATAATTTTAATAAACTTTACGAATAAAACATCATTGATGTTGTCCTGTATAATCTTTTAACAAAACCTAATTACAATATTTCTAAATTCAATTTAACTTATTCCATTTTAAATTTAAATTGAATGCAACTTTGTCTGAATTCAAACTCAACAATGATTTCTTCGTGTTTTCTTTAAATGCAACTTTATTTATTTATTTTACATTTATATGCCATATAGACTGATACGCCTAGATATGTTTAAATTATTTAATTTGAACTCAAATGCATATACTATGTCCGATATGAGATACATGTATTTTAACAGTAGGTAATTGAAGTCAAAATATTTAATTCATTTAATTAGAATATTACAAAATTGCTTGAACCTTTAAATTTGATAGAGAATTGAAAATTTTTGGATATGTGCTAATTCATTGAAAAGCTCAAAAAACTATTGAAGATTCCAATGTGTGATTGATCATGATCAATCGACAATCATAATCGTTTCCAGCTTTGGTTGGTATTACGATTTGTAAATTCTATAACAAACAGATAAGAAAATTATAGATTCAACGAACTGGTTTACATAAGACTTTTGATTAGATGTCGACCATAACTTTTGATCAGAAAGAAATACACGTTAACAACATATTTCAATAAAATCCATAATCCACACGATTGTTTGGTGTTTGATATTAATTAACAATGGTGTAAAAAACTATCTTTATATCATTAGAAGCTAACCGTAATACGTATAAGAATAAATCGTATATTATCATGGGCTGTATAATAACACACAACACAATATGTTATATCTACCTACAAATTATGTATGATTGATTATGATCAATTACAATTGAGATTAATCAAATTTTTGTTTGCAAATAAAATTAAAGGAATGTTTCGTTCACCTTTAAAACTTCTGGAACTCATCAGTAGGTATATAATAGTAATAGACAGCTCCTACTTTGAATTTGAAAATTTTTAAAACTCATAATAAATAGATTTCATAATATGTGAGTTATAAAAATTAAAATAAAACTCCACTCACTTGGTAAAACCGACAATCAAATAATCGATTCAGTCTGATATTCATATGACTGATTGATTTGATTAATTTAATCAAAGTGACAGATCAAAATTGATTGAATTGATAGTAATTTTATGTACCAATATCTTTAAACAATTTAACGGAATAAAATAAGCGATATAAGGAATTAAATAACATATTTCAATAGTTTTTATTTCAATTTCATAAGTAAAAATAGTATGACAAACAGCTGACATTAAAGACTGATAATCTATCAAAAGCTTTGCTATCTTGCCACCTAGAGTAGACTTCAAAATTCCAACCAGCAGTTGTTTTCACTTAAGGTTTGCGAACTTAACCGCTCAGTCGTCTGCTGGATTGTTATTAATTTTATGAATAACTTTTTTGTATGCTATGTCATAATATACAATTCCAGACAATTTCATGTTGTATTATAGCATTCCATTATCATCGTTATATTTAATTTGTAAATTGAAAAAAGTACGGTTTAAGTCTCTGAACCATTTCACAACCGATTTTAATTATTATTTTCTTAAATGATAGATATTTAAAGGGAAACGTAGCGAAAATAAACTTTTTTTAAAATTTTTTTGGTTTTCAATTAGAAATTTCAATTTAAAATTTCATCCCATGTATAGGTATAGGTATACACATACATTTTAACATGGAAACATTTTAATTTATGGCATTGTCGCAACTTACCAAAGTGCAGAGTTTCCTCGCCAGAATTAAATTTAAATTTAATGTTTTGTTAGGTAAATTATAACACATAATTGGTTGTTGTCTAAGATAAATAATAAAAAAAATTATATAATGCCAAGAATGTGGTGGAAAATAATTCATAATAAAATTGAGTTGAATTTTTTTATCCAATTTACTTCCTCGAATTTCGAGGAGCGGGTGAATACTGGTATAGCTTTAATAGATGTTTAGATAACTTTATTGTTTTTTTTTCAGTAAGTTAGATAGAATTATTGTCTTTTCGTACATTAAATAGGTAGGGTCTTTGCAATTTTTACTATACAAAAGGCTGAACGTTTCAAACATTTTCAAACATTTATTTATTAAGTTTTTGGTAGATATATAATCATATGTAAATCAAATAATTAAATGTGGAAAATTAATATTACTACATTACTTAAATTATTACCAATTTATAATTTCAACAAATTTTATAAAATTTCATTATTTTATGAATAAAGAATAATTATAATTCAATTAAAGATCCATGCCCAGTTACTTGCATCGATAATATTTACTTCCATAATACTTGCATCGATTACAATATCACAAACAAGAGCTAGTTTACTATTGCTTCCCTCACCATATTATATTCCCCTAATTTCTTATAATTTTCAAGACCTAACATAATCTTATTTTAAATAAGTGCATAAATTTTACTATATTTCAAACTTTAGATCTAAACCATGATACTCTCAAAAACAGTATAATTTAAGGTCTTAAAAAAATAACGCTTTGAAGCATGCGGCCACGTTACAAAATTTTTCACAAAATCTATGAAACAAAAAATTAATTTTATAAAAACAGCCGGCCATTAATTCAAATGATATGGTGTTGCTTCGGGACACAAAAAAATAATAAAATAACAAATAAAATAAATCAGCAACAACTACAAATAAAGAAATTATTGAAGACAAGAGAAAAGAAACAAAAAAGTAACAAAAAAACAAAAACCCGAATTTATTAAAATTTGAAATGAACAGATAAAATTCTGTAGTCTATTGACTAAATTTGAATACATTATTAAAACATTACTTTGTATGTATATACATTTTGTGTATAGTGAACCACAATATTTTTTTTATCTTCACTTTTAAAGGTCTTCTTGCTCTATTTTTGTTATTATTGTTTTTCTGTTTTTTTTATTACATTTCCGAATTTTATAAGAAAAGTGAATCAACAGGCTTATAACATGACAAAAAAAAAGTAACAAAAATAATGAAAATACAATAGAGTAGTCAATTGACTGAAGATACCACAAAGTCCACAAGAGGACGTAAGAGTTTTTTTATAGGCAAAAACAGATTTAGTGAGTATAGTAACAAAGAAAAACACAACAATTCGTCATACATACATGCATCGTTCTGCACCTATAACAATTTTTCCATTATACAACCTGAATGTTGTGATAGTGATACAGGAATATGCCACCATGTTAATAAAATTTAACAGAATAAAACCGAAATACGGAAAATATAAATTTATATCATAAGATTTAAAAATTAAAATCACATTTATTGCACAAACAAATTCAAATTTCCGCGAGATTTTCTAAGTTTAAAAATATATTTATAGAGGCATAACGAATGCACACTTTGACTTAAATTGTTATAAAGTTCTCATATAATAACATTCTATTGTATTACGATATTCCTACAAGGCTTAGACAGACGTATAATATGTATATGATCGCATGGTGTCAATAAGCAAACACTCTACAACCAAAACAACTGATGATCACTTTCCACAATTTGCTGTATACAATTATTTTTATATCTACTCTTTATAATACATCGAACACAAACACACACTTTGATCAAAATTAATTCAAACAAAAAAAAAATAATTTCAAGCTGTGAATTAAAAATGAGATCAAAAGAGAGAATTGAAAACTGACTGAGTTCAAAAATCTTATAAAATAACAAAAAAAAAAAATTACAAAATTTTGTAACGAAAAACCGGTTTTAAAAATAGAATAAACATTATTAACAGAAAGTGAAATACATTAACTAAAATAAACATTGGAATGTTAAGAACCTGTACTGTATAACACGGAAATGTAAAATGTTGGTAAGTCAACTTTTAAACTAAACCTAGATGTAGTAGAGTAGGAGTATAGCTAATCTACTCCAGAAATTTAAAAATTTATTTACAACGAATCTTATCTATAGAACACATTAAAAAACAAAAGGGAATAAAAAAAGAGTCATTCTATAGAATTATTTTTTTGACACTATTTAAAATTTAAATTTTTATATTGTGTAATTCACACAAACAACAACCATTTTCAATTGTGTGGGTTATTATTTTATTGTAGGAGGTGGTGTGTATGGGTTGAGTGTATATTTTGTTTATAAGGAACCGGTATATGAAGTTAGTGAATATCTCTTATTTTGTTTGTTAGGTATTGTATCAGTGCAAAGTACTAAAAACATAATTTTAGTACTATCTTTGTGTGTTAATTTTTTTGTAACAGGGTGTTTAATATAATTTTATAATAGATATAAATCGCGGAAGTCTTGCGATAAATTTAATTCCTATACAAAAATTCCATTTTGTCTTCACCATCTTCAGTTATTTGATACAGTTCACTTGTTATTGTTTTTGTTGTGCAAGTAATTTTATAAAAAGTAAGTAAATTATTTTTACTTACATACACATTTTTTAATATAAAATAAAAATAATTTCTAAATTATTGAGCTTAAGTTTAATTAAATTTTTTTTTTAATTAAATTATTAAGCTAAAGTATTGAGCTTAAGCTTAAATTTAAATATTATTGAGCTTAATCGCGGAAGACTATTGTGTAGAACATCAATAGAATTTTGAAGTCGACAACATTTTCTTGATAGACTTTGATAGGTTTAATTTTGTTATCCAATAGAAAATTCAAACTCGATTTTAAAAAATTAACCACAAAAAATTACTTTGTGTTCGTCTGTTTTTTTAACTCATAACAAAAAGAGCTAACGCGAAAATTTTACATTGAATAAATCAACCGTAACGTTAATCGCTTGTAACTGATATTTTCTTTATCTAATTTAATTAAGATATTAGATAACAATCTAAAGTGAAATAATCTAAAGCAAATTATGGCTGTACAGTTCAACAATTAACTTTAGAATAATATTTAATAATAATAATAATTTAAAATAATATTATAGAATATTGATATAAGACATATTGGTTTCGGTAGACGAGTGGTTAATTACAAAGCGAGAGAATAAGGTTTACATCCCAGAGGAGATCGGCAAATAACTAAAAAAGTGATTCACCAAATTTGATAACTTTGTGCTATCAATATATAAGAAGTAGGAAGTTGAATTTTGTAATAGAAACAACTTAGAATGTTATGGTAACTCAACAATTAAAGCTTGATCAGTGTCTACTCGCATATACTGCGGAATAGAAATAGTTTTTTACAACTACCTACAACCTAGTTGAAAATAGAAAACTTTGCAGCGACCTGATGAAAATTACTTATCATTACATAAAATATTATATTTAATTATTATTTAACTATTAGCGTAACCTGTCATAAAAGAAGGAAGCAAAATAAGCTCTAGCTTTTCTTTCTTTCACTAGTGTAATTAGAGTTTTTATTTCGAATTTAAGAAAAATACTATTACTTTTTTATCAAAACTTTATTTTTAAAAAAATTTTTTTATTTAATCAGAACTTACCTAATTTTTTTCTTTTGTGTTAGGAGGTTAAGTAACTGTACCCACTTGTGGGTGACTTTTTACTGAACCGTCAAACATCATCACAAAACAGCACAATCCCAAATATTGAATTTTAAACACCTGCATTTTCTTAGAGAATATTTTCTAGAATTTTGGTATAACAATATCGGGTTAGTCTGGCCTACATAATTTTATATGAGTGAAACAGAAAAATAAAATGTATCACGTATTCTATTTTGCGTGAAAAATAAAATTTGTGATACCTTATATTAAAATTATATTGCGTTAACGGCTATTGTAACAAATTGTAAATTTATTAAATTAACTTATGGAGTGTTCCCCACGTCATCGACTTATCTTACAGCTCCACATCATAATTGGGACACGGTCTTACATCTATAGCATAAACATTACATCATATTCATAGATAATGTTTAAATAAATAAATAAATTAAATCATATAAATTATATGTACATTTAAACGTAGACGATTAACTCAGTAAATAACACTCACTTTTAATTAAAATATATTTGTCATGAATAAAGAAATGATAGTACTACAATAATTATAACAATACAATTTCGAATGAACTGTCAATATTACATTCTCTTTGCGTTTCTGTCCTTCTTCTACTTACTGACAATTCATGACTTACCTACCATTATAATACTACCAAGCTGTGATACCAAAAAAAGCATATGCTCAAGGTATCGCTTGATCTATCATCCCTTATAAGAATCGTAGTGAATGGTAAAATTAAAAAAATCCCAGTGATTTCATTTGGAATTAAAATAATAATTGAAGCTTATATAGCACCTATCTTGTATAGGTACCAAGAAAAATTACAACAAATAAAATGAAAATTCCAAATGTCACGAAGTGAAAATTTGTATACTTAAACAATTATTTTGCCTATAGCTTGGTAATTATGATAAATAAATTTTCAACTCAACTATTAAAGTAATATGAGTTATACGATAACTATAATGACATAGAACTACATAGGTCATAAAATATGCCACTTAGAACTTAGATGTAAACGTTTATAATCGACATATGAGGCAATTAAGTTGAATCTGATAATTCGCTAAATTTTCGTTAAACATATAATTCTTACGTTCAACTCTATCCAAGCCGAATTCGATATATTATGTCATTTCTCTTTGGTTGTTTTTCTACGAAATATTTTCTTATGTTACAATGTCATTCTATCAGTATCTAACATGACAGGTTGACATATGGTTTGGCAAATACCTATATGTCAGCTTCGTCAAACAATTTGACATTTACATATTAGTTGCGTTTTTTTTTAGCTGAGCAAACTACTCCAACTTGCACAAAATTGCTTACAACAACGCAATCTTTGTATTTGCGGACTTCTGTGCAGTCGAATTTGTATATTAAATTTTAACTTCACCGATAAAGATTTCAAAATATTCTAGCGGTGAAGTTTTGTACTATATAAGTTTTATTAATTTTATGTCAAAAATTGAGTAAAATAAAAAATGTATAGATGGCCATTCAGTTTTGAAGGTTATGTCTATAGTTTTTATTGCTAATAAAATTCTAAAATATTATTCAAATTATAATATTTTAAATAACTATATTTTTATGCATATCAGGTTATTAACTACATTATTCTTGGCAAACGAAAATGTTTTTTAAAACTGATTATTTGAGTACTTCTCAATAACTTTTATATAATTTTAAATTTTTGGTATTTTGTTAGAACGTTTTTCAATTGATGAATCAGACGAAGATGATGAGGAAGTTGAAGAAGAATTTAGTAGTGAACATTCATCAAAGCTGCAAATTAACTCTATACACTCATCCCTCGATTTACGGAAGCGTTTCGTTCCCGAAAAGTTTACCGTAAATCGAAATTCCGTATATCGAGTTTTTTTTTAAATATGTATAATTATGTACATAAGGTGTACAAATACTGTTATATGTACTATATACCTACCAATTATGTATGTACTATGTAAATATTTTATAAATTTTCATTTTCAATTAGAAAGAAAACATTCACAGTTCCAGAATTATTTAATGGAAACACGATCTTGCACTTCGTTCTCTGTAGCAGCAATCAGTTGTTTAAAAGTTCAAATAGTAAGCTTTGAATGTAGATATCACGCCTTGATCCGTTGGAAAAATCAAAGCCGTAGTATTTTGGTGAGCATTGTCCATTAACAACAACACCTTATTGACAAGGTTTTTCTCACGCAAATATAATTTCATTTCGGGACAAAAGTAATTTTTTAACCAATTCTCGAATAAGCTTGAAGTCATCAAAGCGTTTTTATTGGAACTCCAAAAAACAGACAAGGAGAGTTTATTACATCCTTTGAAAGCTCTTGAATTTTCGGAGAGATAAATCAAGTGTGGCTTTAACTTCAAACCACCACCAGCATTGCCTCCACGAAGAAATGTTAAACGCTCTTTTGCCACTTTGGATCCTGGTATAGACTTTTCATCCACAAAAATAAAAGTGCTTCCGTAAAAGAGTTACCGTAAAGCGAGGGATGAGTGTATTTATTATTTCATAATTTACTTACATCTTAACCTTCCTTAATTATATTATATAATATTTTTTTCGTTAAACAACAGAAGAATTAAATTTTGCAAATTTTTTTTAATTACCGCTCACTATATTTTTATTATACTTTTAATTAAATTTTAATTTTCTAAACAAAACGAACTTTACACATAAAAAATTAAACGTTAAACCTAAACCAAATCCCAGAATTTACCCCGTCAAAACATAACCCCAGAATTTATTTTCTGAATGCTCAAAAGCGCTTCTGAGTAGTTTGTTCAGCTAAACAAAACGCAACTATTATGTAGTTCTATGTCATTATTGTTAGCGCTTTATTTTTTTAACTTCAATTAATCATAATTCAAAACAAAATAATTTAAAATACAATAAAGTAATATTGGCCGTGCATGAATATGTTATCAAAAGATTAATTTAAAATTATTTTATTGACAACTTATAGAGATTCGGATTTTCTGCTCTATGCTTTAATAGGGGTTAAAATATTAAATTAAAAGTAAAAGTTATAATCTGCCTACTAATTTATAATATTTTTTAGTAAATTATTACCAACATATTATACACTAATAATACAATAGCACAACCATTAAATATTTAATAATCGAACAGAATGTTTTTGTTTGTTATATTCTTCAGAAGTAGATATTATTCTTCTTCTTCTTGATTTAGACAATGCTGTCTGTAGTTTATTTTAATATAATCCCTAAAAATGTTTTTATCATGTGATACCCTATGGCCACCATTCTGACCCTTTTTGGGATACCCTTTCCAAGGACACTTTGCACTTGGTTCCGTTCTGGTCTTGGCAAACAATATTTTCTATGCCACATATTTTGCTAATATCACTGTTATCGTGTGCAAAATTGCCTTAGAGTTCCCATTTTTATAGTACGCAATCTTTGTTTTGTTTTATATGTAATACGCTTTTGGTTTAAATCGAGTATGTTATTATAGATCGATTAATACAACTATTGTATATCCGTAATAATCAATAATCGCAATAAACTCGTGAAAATAAATTATTTTAATACAAATTTACAAAAATAAAAACAATTATTTTAATTTGTTCAAATAAAAAATACCGAGTCTACTTACAAAACTATTTTCTGCCAGAATTTTATAACTTTATTAGCACAACAATAATATGTAATTTTTAATTATATTAATTATTTACGCTTACATTTTCTAAGAATAAAAAAAAAATAAATAAATTCTTCAGACCGACCTGATAACCATCAGAAATTACAATTTGACTCATACCTTTGTTACTAATCATCATAATCAATAATGAAGAGTACCTGTGTGATGTCAAACAGCCGCTCGTTACCATAAAATAAAAGAAAAAAATGAACATTTCTCAAAAATTCAATACAATTTTTGTAGGCGATACCATAACTTTCAGTACTAAAAAAAAAGAAAATAACAAAAAAAAAATTGTTTTTAATTTTAATAAATTTAAGAGAGCCATAAAAATTTACAGGTAGACAAGACTACAAAATAAACAAAAATGATCTTCCAATTTAGTCAATTTTTTTTAATTTTAACACACAGTCATACAGAATATTTTATTTTACATCCATACAACATATTTTTCTGTTAGCTGTTATTTTATGAGTTAAGTAAGCACATTGTTTCTTTGAACAATTAAGAATTTGTATCTTAAAGAGCCGTAAAATATAACAGTCAGAGCAGAGCCTTTTGAATAATTTTTGTATGTTGTTTGTATTGTATGGAAGAAGAAAGTCAGTGATCCTCGCGATGTTGCTTTAAATTGACGTGTCGAGTACTTAATTTTGTTTTTGCGGAAGTACCATTTTTGTTGCGACGGTCTTTTTTTTTTATTCTGAATAATAATAGTTTTATTTTTTAAATTAAAAATTGTTTTAAAAATAATCCCATTATTAATTTTTTTTTAATACAAATTATAAAAGTTTATAATAAGTAGTGTAAAAGATCACCATCAAATTGTTGGATATCATACAAAATTGCTTGCAACAAAGTAATGAATAAAAATAGTTATAATAAGTAAAATTAAAAGAATAATTTTAATTTAATGTTAATTTTTAAATAATATTTTAGTTTTAAATTAAAATTATAATAAATTCTAATATAATATTTACTCATAAAAAATTAAAAATAATTAAAAAAAAAAAAAAAAGAAAATAAGAAACAAAAATGCATTAAACAAGATGGCAAAGCAAAAAAAAATAAATCTCTTTCATACCGACTCATACATAAATAGCTTAAAGAGGCAAATTTTCTATCTTCTATCTCAATTTCAAAATAGAAAAAATTGTAATGTAAATACAATAATAGAAGAGAGTTTATGGCTCTATGTAATTCTCTATACGAATACATATATATATATCTATAAATATAACAAAATATTGTAATATAAAACAAAAATTATTAATATTTCTCTATATTATACAGACAGATATTGAGATATATGAAGAACTTATAACAATAACTCTATTCACGGGTTTTGAAAACTTACAGATGAAATAATAATGTACCTATCTATCTAAGAATCTTTTTAAAATATTTAAAGCTAAAAATATAAGAAAAAACAAATTAACAAAACTGAATCATACAACAACAAAGTTATTGTTTAATTTTGTATGTACAATTTTTGTATATTTACATGCACACACTTATACAAAACAAAAAAAAAATTAATTAATGTTTTTTTTAACCAATATATTCATACAATAACATAATGTGGATTATTTCGGAGTTCAATAAAAATTTTTAATTTTAATTATACAGTTTTTTACGATATTTTAATACCCCAGTCCAGTCTCAAATAAATAGAAATCATTGTTCATAAACATTAATTTCATTAATTAATTGTTTTTTGTTCTACTATTTAAGTATTTTATTAATTGAACCTTTCATAAGGAATTGACAATCATTTGGTATTTTAACATATTTATAACGAACGAGTTTATTCAAATTCAATTAACTAAATTTATGGTGTATAATACAATGATCAGATATCAGTCAGCCAGGTCACCCTTACTTACCTACAATGATATTTGTTTTTTTTATATGATAAAAATTGTATTTTTTATATCATATTATTATTAGCCACAATTT
Source organism: Argyra leucocephala (assembly GCA_963942445.1). Taxonomy (NCBI): domain Eukaryota; kingdom Metazoa; phylum Arthropoda; class Insecta; order Diptera; family Dolichopodidae; genus Argyra; species Argyra leucocephala. The sequence continues at coordinate 121,738,645 of OZ012678.1, forward strand.
AGGTCAGACAAACCTTTATACTTTACTTTCGTACTGTTGGCTTTTGGAAAAGGGATATGATTAGATAAAGGTTCGGCGACACATAAAGACTATCTCTTCTTGGGAATACTTGTAATGATGTGCGCTTGTAGTGATTTGTACATTCTAGAAGTTCTGACTATAAACGAATTAAATCCATAGCCAGTCATCTTCGTATTTCCACGGTTTTGAAGCTCAAATGGATAAGCTTTTTGTTTAAGTAGTGGAAGTAGTAATTTTAGGGATGTGCCTTCTCCTACAAAAAAATATGTATGTATATAGATTTAATGCTCCAACGATGGCCAAGTGGAGCAAGTGTTGATGAGACGTTTACATCATTTATGAGGGGAATGGCGCATTTCTGTATTCTGGGGTAGTATAGGCTTTATAGATATTAAGCATAAATATTAGGTGAAAAATATTCCTTACACTGACTTATAAGACCAAAACATTTTGTGGCGCTTTTTGCTATATCGAAAATATGGTTACTCCAGAGCATATTTTGATTTACTCGCATTTCGAGAATATTTAAGTCTTCTAGTCGATGTAAGCCTGTATTTTAAAAGGTTCGAATGGCGTTAGTTTTTGTGTGACTAGACAACTTTCAGCTTTTTAAGGGTTAAACTGAAGTCTGTTTGCTTTATCCCAGTCGGAAATTTTGGCGTAAAATAAGCATTAAATTTTTTAAATAAATTATAGGGCGCTACAAAAATGCTGTCATATGCAAAAATATGAATGTTTGGAGGAGGTCATTAATAAAAATAAGAAAAAGATATGGAGAAAGGACAGAGCCCTGTGGATACGGTGCTTCTTTTAATTTGTTTACTAATACCCTCAGTGACTTCTTTTAATTTGTTCATTATACCCTCTAGAACATTCTGTGCTATATGATGAAAATGATTTATCAATCCGGTCTGTATAATTTCTTGTTAGATGATTTAAGGTTATATAATAATCCGCTAGCATAAGTCTTTGGAGTTCGTCTTCGGGCAAAAGTATCTATATTCGAATTCTTGTGTATTTTACAATTTTTTACGTGCCAAGAAGCTTTGGTAATTATTTTTAATATATTTTATTGTAATGCTTAAATATAATTTCGACATTACCTTTATAGATGCATTTCCATAGTTGGCAGCATATATGACCTGATTGGTTTTAATATTACATCGTACTTATAGAAGTACTTTGTAGTCAATTTTGGGAACAGAATTTTCGCCAAAACCGTTTTTCTTTGTATATATGCTTTTTCCAGGCAAAGTCAGGATGAAATTCGAGGTAATTTACTTCTTTACCTCTGTGGGATAGTAGTTCCGTATATTTTTACTGATAGATTTCATTGATGACGTCTTTTTATTTTTGAAAAGTTCCGTTTGAATATTTTGGGTTTTGTCAAATGTCTCAAAATATTACTCACTTCCGACATCATCGAGCTTAAATTTGCACTAGCCAGAAAGCACTAAGTTATTCTATATAATATATTTGTTCTCATTGGACTATTCTACTTCACAAAGAATGAAGATATAACTATGTTAAGAAAACAGATTTAGAGGTTGTGCGTCTGTAAAAAAAAATATGTTGGACTTGATTCTATCTTAACAAAAGAAGTTAGAAGCTTTTTGAAAAAAAAAAAATCGAATTTGTCATATAAGTACACAAGAAAAAAAAAATAGAAAATATTAATTTCACATCACGTACAGCACAAACGCTAATGTACGACAAACCAAAAAAGATAGTTAACTAGTTGTTGTTTTTTTAATGGGTGTGTAAAACAAAAGATAAAAATGAAAAAATAAAAACAAAGTAGAAATTTTGGACTTTGCTCATAATTTTACAACAACAACAAAACTGGGAATTAATTCGCTGTCTTAAATTGAAAACTTATTAATAAATGTTAAAAAAAAACATTATTGTTATAGTATTTATAGTATAATAATAAAAAAATATTATTATTATACTATAAATACTTAGCCAAAACACAGCTTCGACATAAATTTAAAATGTATACTATTTTTTTATAGTCCTAAAATTTATATTAAATAAAATGTGAAGAAAAATCAGTTATGGAAGAATATAAATTTTTTACAGTTATTATTTTGTTAAAGAAATACGACTTATTTACATATTCAATTTTTCTTATATATTCATGGTTTCGGTTACCCAGTCTTAGTAACAAGTTCTGCCAATTCATATGTTGTTCGGTATCTCGATGATTTGATTTGATAGTTTTCTGTTACCATTTGTGATGTTAATATAATCAAAAATCACTTAGACCAAATTTTACTTGAAATGAGTTTTATTTCCAAATTGTATAAATCCAACTATCGAATACCTTTTTGATCTCAGATACCGTGGCGATTACAAATGAAACAGAAATTTTTCTTCTCTCAGGTACAAATTATAGCATTCATGTTCACTGTACCTTCTGGTCAAAATGTAAATGATCACTGGTGGTGTATAATATATCTGAAAGAACGAAAACTGGTGTAACAATCAATATATTATATTGGTCACTGGCGATTACGGTAGCCATTAAAGTGTTAAATTATAATTTTAGCTTTTTATTTTATTTGAATGTCTTTAAAAATATTAAGCAAAATATTACTAAATATATTTTAAAGATATCGTCATAAAGGGCAGGAGAAGTTATATTCACTGTCATTTATATTTTTATTTAATTTTTTATTTCTCTTGCTCAAATGAGCTCAATCGCTCGTATAAAGTGTACACAAAACAGGTGTAAACTGTAAATATAAAGACAAATAATAATCAAATTGTTTTTAGTCATATATTCTTAGTGGTATATTGTTACAGAATTAGTCGCAAGCACTGATGAAGAAAGTAAGGTGTTTCCGAAATATCGATTTTTGTACATTAAAAATAAATGAATAGTGAAAGGAAATTTAGCTTTTAATGCATAAATTAACAACATAATATTGATTAATTATGTAGATCAGTGATAACTTAACATAAAATAACAATTAATAACTTATACAGTAAACCAAAACAAGCTCAATGCCAAAAAACTAACTAGTGTTCGTTTTTTTTTTTTTCAAATTCTTTAAATTTATTAATTTTGATGTCTAAACTGCCACTTTTTTATTCTATAATTTTTTCTTTAAATCTGCAATATTTACACGTCAGACAAAATCTACGATTAAATCCGAATCTGATCAAAATCTGAAATGGTAAACACAGTCTGACATCAGACTTTATCTGATGGGAAAAATAGAAAACTATTAAGTAGACTCGCATCAGAATTTTACTCTGATTTTTAACTCTTAATCGTTGTTGTATCTCACACAGACGTGCTCTATCTTTTATTATCAGTCTATCTTGCTATATTCATTAAAAATGGATCTGAATGTTTCAGTACCTTCAAGTTAGTGCATAACTTATTATTGAAAAGTCATTCATAAACGAATTATTTTCTCTGGCTGTTATTAGAAATTTTGATTTACGTCTCTGAGACGTATAACAATGCATACTAAAGTTTTTTGATCGAATGAAATCGAATATCTATGGCAACTGTAAACGCCCGATATGCTTACAATGTTGCAATTTTATAGTGAAAATTGTACAATTTGATCCGATGTCAAAATTTAAATTGTTTTTGATTTTTTTTAATTAATTATAGTTTTAAGAAAGTGTCTATGAAGAGAAAGATTGATTTTTGTTACTCTTTATTTTATTTATGGAGATATTTTTGATCGATCTGTTAATTTTTTGTAAAATTTTTTGTATTATTAGATTTAGGAGTTAAATGTGAAAATTTTTGAACAAAAAATGAAATAAAAAAATAAATTAATTTTACATAAACACTTTAAGACCTTTTAAATTTCGAAGTCTAAAGTATGGGGGACGTCTCACAGACGTATAACAATATTAATAAAAATTTTTTTTGCAACAATGATTAAGGGTTAAAATCAATATGGTGATAACTTCATTTTTAGAACTTTTTAATGCCATCTGGTGATTTTTTTATTTTATTCGATCGTATGATAGTAGCTTTTTAATGTTTACAGCTTGTGTTGAGCAGAGTAACTAATCAAAATTAATTTACGATACGATATTTTGATGAAATACGATAACTAAGGGTATATGCAATTCATGAAATAAGTCTATACGTAAATTATATATGGAGCAGTAGTTTTTGTGTAATACCTGTATTTTAGTCGTACTGCAAGCTGCAAGCTATTTTACTACCTTGGAACTGGCTTATCTTATTTATTCATAAATTAATCCCACACCGATTCCAATATTATATACATAATAATAAAGTATTCAAAAACTTTCATTAAAAACTGTAACTAAATGTATGTCATTTTTTTTTTTATCTTTGCTATAATATTGTGTAGACTGTTCACACATTTTCTTTATACAATAATAATAAATCAACACATTTTCCCCAGAATTATCTCTGTTTTATTAAAATATTTGAAATACTTAAAATTTTCCATAAAATTATTTTAAAGAAATTTAAAGACACAAACATGCATACAAAATACATAGTGTGTGCAATGCATATACATTGATATATATATATATATACATATTACATATCCACATGTATGTATGTAGATTTTACTAATAAACACTTATAACTATAAAAATGTAAACAAAAAAAAAACAATACAAAATTTTTTATCCCATTTGGAAACAAAAAAACAAAAATTGTTTTTTTGCTTCAAAATTAAAAGTTCCCTATTTTGTGATATTTTTTTTTTGTATTTTGGGTCTTAAGCATCTTAAAAAGATTTCCGAATTCAAATATAGAAAAATGTTCATAGATGAATAAGAATTTCGGAATTCATCAACATTTTTGAAGTTAAATTTAATGATTTCCAGAGTCTACATTTTGATTTGTAATGTTGTTTATTGTTGTGTGATCTGAAAATTGTGAAACTTTCATCCTCCTCTACTTTTTTTTTGTATTTTTTACTCTTTTCTTATTTATTTGTTTTTTATGTAATTTTTTATTTTTTTTTTTAACTTCTCTTTTGCGGAAACGTGACCGGAATAAAACTAGGTTTTAAAATGACTATATAACGCATAGATCTAAGTGACCATACTTACTTATTACATAATACACAATATAATATTATACAGTATATAAGGAAGTTATTTTAGATTAGAATTTTTTTTTTTAAGAATTTGTAAATTGTTTTTTTTTTGCTTTTTTTTCTTATAATTTGATAAAGAAAGTCGACGTAAAATGTATGTAATGTTGAAGAAAAATGTCTGTGAGATTAGAAGTTTTTGAGAAGTAAGAGAAAAGAAAAAAATTAAAGTATATTTGTATGTACATTATTTAATTGAAAGTGTGTAGTTAAGTTTAAGACAGTAGATATAGGTAGTTTGTTTAAATATCTGATGATTTAAAATAAATTAAATTTACTTAGAGTGAAAAAAATATACTTAGAGATTAAATAAGAATTCCTGTCTTTAAAAATTAAATTACATTTAAAGTTCTGGATTATAAGTTGCAAAAAATGTAATTGAATTGATTCCAATAAAATTTGGAGTTTTTAAAGATTTTTTTTTAAAATGTCTAAATTTTTGATAATTGTTTTTTTTACTATTTCGTCAATTTATTTAGAATTTATCAATATATTTGATTTCTGTTTTTCCTAGTTTAGGTTAATTTAGTTTAGTTTATCTTAAAAGTGAATAGAGTAATCCGTCCGTAATCCGTTAGTACACTTGGCCGCATGTGAACGTATAGCGATGCCCTATACCGAAAAGTTTCAACAAATGAAAACTGCACGATTACAAAACAGCAATCCATCACCGTTACGAATTTAGACCACATTAGGAACTTCCTTCTCGACAACACAAACAAGAACTGAAACAGAACTAATCTTCAAACAAACCCGAAGCTATGATAAGTTATTGAATATTTTGATAAGAAATCGTTAATAGTTTTGGCAGGCTTCCTCATCTACCACCTTAGTTTTGGCCAGACTTACCTTGACATCATAAATGTCTCAACACAAAGTTGAATAAAACGTCCACATAATCTTAAATGGGTAAAGCTTGAGTCATTGACTCCATGATCACAATTGTTCTGGTGACGATATCTTCGCGACCGGTTTGACAGGTATTTGGGTTTACAAAAGCTCTGATTACACAATGTTGCCAACTTATTTTACGGATAACATTGACAACTTAGCTTTTTTACATTATATCAGGTTGAAGCTTTTTTTAAAACATTTACGATGTCCGTTAATAATATTAAACAAGTTGTTTCAATATTGACATGTAACAGTATTCCTGGCACCAATATTATTCTTCCCCTTGCTCTCCCAAAATCTACTTGAAATTTTTGGAAAGACTTAAATCTATGCTATTTGAAACGAAACACGAGGAATTTATTTTCTGCTATAGATTTTCTAAACTGTTCAGTAACTTTGATACTTTTAAAAGTTCTTAATTAATAATTAATACGTTATTAGAGTCTTTTCTCAACAGATGATTGTCCCCATCCAACTGTATCTAATATTATTTGTTAATAATTCGGTTTACATTAACCAATTATAAAATCATTTTCATTATAAATTTTTTCTAAAATGGTATTTAAAACAGATTAAAGAAATTCGTTCATAGTTAGAAATTCAAGAACCCTCTGATGTGGTTCCGAATTCAATATGTTGAATTTATAGAAATTTAACGAAAATCTTAATACCTTCATTCTTTAACTTTCTACTGATCTATTTCGCACCATTCTTGTTATCTAATTTTATCATATTCTATCATCCCAAGCAGGTGTAATTAAGTGCTAAAGGGGAGTACCTAACTTTTTGGTTGATTATAAAAAAAACTTAAATTTAACACTTTTTACGAGACAGTTTTTTTAATTGACTATAATTTATGACATAAGCCCCATTTTCCATAAAAATTAGCATTTTATAGTATTGACAAATTATACTAGTAGAAAACAAAATTGTTCGTAAAGCCTCTACAAATAACTAAAGGAGTTTAAAATAGTTATGTATTATTTATGTATTATTTAATATTTTTAGTATAAAGCATCTATAGGATTCAACTTGGTGAACTCCATTGCAGACTACTCTACTTTATATTTAAAAAAAAATTTTTTTAATTATATTATTCACTTTAACAAGAATGGAGTAGATCATTTTTGTATTACCACTTTGTATAGTTGTTTATATAAAAGAAAACACATTAAGTCTGGACCAGAAACAAAAAAAAATATTAAGGATTACTTATAATATTAAATTAATTTTATCTATTTTATATTTTACAAAAATAAATAATAATAATAAAAAAACAACTGATCTGCGCTTGACATAGATTTTATATTTTTCATAAGTATCCCAAGAGACCACAGGCACTATCCTTAAATATATTACTATTGCATTTAAAAAACAATGAACTTGTTTAATGCATTTTTGGTTATACTGGGGACAATTGAAATTGCAATTAATATCAATCTCAAGTAATTTTTTTTTTTTTTTTAACATTTAAATCATTTAATTTTTTATTAATTCTCATCCTCATTGTTTTTTATTATTATTTTTATTGTTTTTTTTTTTAATCATATTATAAATAAATATCAGAAGTGAAAATTATTTTTTAAAAATATATTTAAATTAATTAATATTCATTGTTTGTGGAAGTGAAATTAAAAAAAAAAAAAAAGTAAAAATAAATAAATAAATAAATTGCGATAAAAAAAAAACAATAAATGAATATTAATTCCATCATCACTAGAGGGCGACATTGTTACTTTCAAATTATTCTGAAATCAACGGCCAATATAATAATAAATAAATTTCAAAAATAAAATTACGCCATTCAAATTTAAAAAAAAAAAATAAATCAAAAATAACAATAATATAAATAAATAAATTGAAATATTTATCCATAATATTTATACAATATAACAATATAAAAATAGAAAAAATAAAAAACTAAGAAAAACATATTAAATAATAACAAAATGTACTCTTCATATAATTTATTAGTCCTGATTTTGACATTATTTGCCATCAATTTCAACCACAAATTTAACTATGTTAATTGTGATTATGCAAATACATTTCATTTTTATTATGAGCAACCATGTTGTGGAGGATCAACATCAACGAATGGTCTACGTCATATAAAACCACATAAAGGTAATTATATTATATACGTACATAATAATATTAGGTATATGTATGTTTTTATACATATATATATATATACAATGCTATGTATAAAATGAATAGTTATAAGTGAAATTTTTTATTTTTATTGTAAATTTTATATACATAATGTAGCTACATTATAATTATTATTATGAAGAATTTAAATTTTAATAAATAAATTACAAATGCAAAAATATTAACATATTTTTTTTGCTAACAAGAAAAATTAAAATATTAACCTAATTTCATTTAATTGTAATTATGTATTATAATAAAATTCTTCCACTTAATTACGGTCTAGTTCAGTGACGTTACTGCACGGAAATAAACCACCAAAATGTTGATAGTAAATTCAAACTCCTGTATGAATTAATTTTACCATGGTAGGTTGAGAATAATTAAGAAACACCCTTTCATGAATACAATAATGTTATATATATATATATATATATATATATATATTTTTTTTTTTAGCTCTACAATATTATAAATCATTTCAAATTTTATGTATCTAAATCTACTTATATACTTATATTTTTCTGCTGTGTAGTTTTTTATTGTTAATGCAGCGAGCCAGATGACTGTGTTTCAATGATATATGATGTTTACAGCTTCTAGTTTTTCAAAAATATATATCCTTAATCACGCATCTTATCCTCTAAATACGAAAAGGACATTTAAAAACATCCATGTTGTTTTAATGTTTTTATGTACTTAAACTGTTATATATATATATATATTGATCTATTAGATTTGTATAATCGTATTAATCTATTAGATTATCTATTAGATTATCTATTCATCATCAAATGAACGATATTTATGTCAGACCGCTATCTAACTCGAATACCTTACCAAATATAAACATATCATATATTATAGCTCAACAAAAATAACAGTTTATATACAAAAACATTAAAGGAACAAGGATACTTTCAAATGTCATTTTCATCTTTAAAGGATAAGATGCACCATTTAAGGGGTTGTGTAAGTAATTCCAAAAAAAAAAATTCCATTTACAAAATTCCAAAAAAAAATTTTTAAAACTTTTTCTTATTCAACAGCGACTACGCTTAAAAATAATGAACTTAAATATTCTGGAAAAAGCAGATATCCTTTTTTTTGTATCCAGAAGCACCTACGCACAAAAATAATTATGTAAATATTCTGTAAAAGGCATACAGTTTTGATTTTGAATCCAACTCTAAAATCATTCATACATGGAATTTTTTTTATTTTTTTTCAGTGTTTAGAATTTTGTAACTTTGGAACTTTTTTTTGGAACTATGACACCATCCTCCATTTAAGATATATATTTTTAGAAAGCTAGAAACACAAAAAAGTCACAACATCCATGTTTTTTTTACTATAGATTTAGATAGATTTTAACTATAGATTAAAAATAAAAATACTTTGCTATAACTATTTCTTAATTGAACTCAGGTATTGTTCGAACATTGAGGGTATATTCAATTTAAGTTATCTATTATAAGAAAATCCTTCTAGAATCAAGCCCGAAATTTACATTAATATAATATCTATAAGAATTTATGTATGTATATTTTTATTAATAAATTTATCTCAGTTAGCCTTCGTTCACTTACTAAGTATTTGACTTGGGGATGAACATAGTATATATATAAGAGGTACAAAAAATAGCACAATAGACAAAGGTTGATCATATTTCATATAGGAGGAAATAAATTTCAACATTTTCTACAAATTTACATACATTTTCTTATAATTTTACTATAGTTAGTTACTAGAGAAACATATATATATATATACCGGGTGTTCCAGAGCATGCGTATTAGCTTTTTAAGAGGGGAAGCAGCCGTTATTTTAAAATTTAGAAAAAACTTTGTTAACTAAATCGAGGGTGCTCTATTTATTGGTGGTATTTTGAGCTTCCGAAAAGGACCGCAAACCGGTTTTTTAAGACCACAAATCGCCAAAACTGGCTGAAATCGAGATTTTTAAATGGGAAGGGGTATTTTTTAATGCAAATTCAGATTCTACGACAAAAAATAAAAAAATTATGTCAAATGTTTTTTTTTTGTTTTCTTAGTATTTTTCTTCAAAATTAATAACAATAAAACAAAAATCCATCATATTTTCCTTTGGTAAACTAAAGTTAATAATAATTTTTATAAATTAATTTGCTTTTCATGTTATCATATTTTTTATCTCAGTTTGGGGTTCCTACAAAGTTTAAAAAAAAAAAAGAACAAACATGAAATAAACAAAAAAAAAATGTACGTTACAAAAGTTTCTTATTTTTTGATGTAGAATCCGAATTAGCATTAAAAAGTATCCCTTCCCTATAGAAAATCTCGATTTCGGCCAATTTCGACGATTTTTTATCCTAAAAAACCGATTTGCGGTCCTTTCCGAAAGTTGAAAATACCACCAATCGATAGAGCACCCTCGAGTTAACAAACTTTTTTCTAAATCTCTTAAAAAGCTTCCCCTCTTAAAAAGCTGATACGCATGCTCTGGAACACCCGGTATAACTACTTTTCATATCTGTGTTATAATTTAAATTATTTTTTATTAACAAATAGACATAACAAAATTGATATACAAAATTAGCAAAAAAAAAATGTTTACTAATTTGGAACAAATTTTTTTTATTGAGTTAATGTCACGGACACTAAAGAGTTGAAATTTTAACCAATAAAAATTAAGTACCAATTTTTGTTTTTATTATTTCTATAAATATCTAACTATCTAATTAATGTATTGGTAATTAATAAACATTTATAGACATTTATAGACAATTAGTAGACATTTAGGTGCCTATTATGTATTTCGATAATGATTATGATTTGATCGAATGAAATGTCAAAATGCAAAATTGCCATTATGTATTTCGATATCGTTCAGAAATTGTCGACGAAATCGATAAAGTTTATCGATGTAAAATTTTACCACGAAAGAGACATCGAAAGAGAGATTTTGTACAAATTATTTCAATTTTGAATTGAAAGGATAAAATAAAAGAGACACAAATATATTTTATTTATATTGGACACTTGGTGTTTTGTTTTATATTTATGATATTTTTTGAAATAAAAATAAATTTAAAAGTTGAAATGAAAGTAGGTATTTTACTTTATTAATTTATATAATTTTTTATTGAAATAAATTTTAATAGGAATGAAAGACCTGTTACAAAAAAACTGCAATATGAAAAGTTAGCGTAAATAATGAGACACCATTATAAATTTTCCAAAGATGTACCAGGATATCTTGCACTCACAAAACCAATTACCTGATTATGATCACATATCTAAAAACAAAAACTGTTATAATAATGTAAACTAATTACAATAAAGTATAAACTTATCAGAATTGCGTTAATGCTATAAAATCCCGTTCTACTATAACATAAATGTTGTACGTTTTGCTTCGGTGATTTAATTTGAATAAGCTTTCCATCTACTGCTCCATTTATTTCAGTAATTCTGCTTTAATCATAAAAATAATGTATGCCTAACTTTTTTCTTCTAGTGCGTAATGGAATTTGATCCATTTTGTACATAATTATAAACTGCAAATACATATAAAACTTCTTTAAGAACAAAAAAAAATTAGCTGTGCTAGTCCGACATGGAAATCATTTCCTACGTTGAAAATCATTTGCTTGGTACAAACCGCACATCAGAATCTCAATACACTAACCAATTTAATTATATTTGGAATCGATCGATTTATATTTCAATTTTTGCCATAATTTAATAGCTTTAATAATGTAGATAATAACTCATCAAATTTATGTTTAAATAACATACGTATAATTTTCCAAATCTAGTGGATTAGAATAATCCCGAATATATGTTCGCTTGTTTTTTAATTCTGCAATTTGAAAGCGTTTTTCAACACTATCAGAAATTGAAAAATTTACCTCTACTAAAATCATTTTGTTTATAAAAACTTATAATTTTGTCTTATATTTTATTTAAACACTTTCAACTTGTTTTCAACTTAAAAATTTCAAATATAACACTATTATTTTGTTTTTTTTTCGTATAATAATTTGAATTTGATAGTTAAAGAATCAAACATATGTCATTTTCATCGTAGATTTGAATTTTACAATGGCAGCATTTTTAAACTCTTTCGATAAAATTTTCATCGAAATACATAATGCCACTATCGATTACAATCGAATAACTCTAACGATAACGATGAACGATTCGATTAATTTCGATCGAAATACATAATAGGCACCTTAGAAAAAAGTAGAATAACTTGGGCAGTTCTATCGAATCGACTTTAATTTTTTTATATCTTATCTTATAATTATATTTTAATTATCTTATCTTAGTACCAGTTTTGGTTTTGTCTGAAGCCTTTTATAACAATAATAATGAAAAAATAGTTCATTATGAATGAAAGAATGAGAATTGAGAGAACCAATCAATTACTTTTTGATGTATTATGGAAGTAGGTGTAGATAGAAGTGAAATGTTGAGAATTGATCGGAAATGCAATCTCTTTGTTTTTTTTCTGACTAATTCCATATAAAAAAAACTGCAATGAAGTACTGGGTTCTAATATACTAAGATATGCTTTCTTTAAAAAAATTAAGTCACAGTTATTTTTCTCTAAAGAGTGGCAAAGATAATAATTACTGTTAACTAATAAAAAACACAGAAATCTACCCAATTAGCAGTTACAATACAATATAATATAGGCTGCAGAGATAATCCGAACAGATAATTTTATAATTTGCAACCACATTCAAAGAAGGGCAAATATAACTAGTAATTCTCTAATTAATCACCCATGGTGTTAAAATGAAGAATATTTAAAAAATATCTTAATATCAGGTTTTATTCCTCCTTAAGGATTCATATTTCTTGATAAAAATGGATACGTGAAAAATAATCTTAAAATAATTAATCAAAAATAATCAAAAATATATTATTACAAAGTAAATGCTTCGGACAAAAAAAATAGAGTAAATTTAAATTCTTTGAACGCAACAATAATCAAAATTTATCAGTTTAATAAACATATTCCTAACAAAAATTAATTGAAATATAAAATTCCTTATTTCTGGAAAAATATAGTCTTTAGGTTAGTTAATTTGAGGTTAAGTTAAGTAGCTTTAGTTATGTATTTAAAACAAACAATAATAAATAATCAGTTCAAATATTTTTACCAAAATATTTAATATAAGGCAATAATAATAATTTAACAAGTATTATTAAAACACATTTTAGAGTAAGTTATTGATAATAGAATAAATAAATTGTTTAGAAATAGCAAATACAATACCAACACAAAATTAATACGAGAGATGCAACTTCAGTCACATATTGATAAGACAAAAACATAATATTCAACTTAGTTTCACATAGGAATTATGTAAAATATTAATTGACAATAAATGAAATTCTTAAAAAAAAATACAATATAACTACTTATATCTACCGTAAAATTTACACTGCACTTGCATTAAAATTGATAATGAATAATTCCATTTAACAGTTTTCGACGATTTTAACATTTTCAAAAAATTTTCATTTTTAAAGTAAAATTATTGAATAAAACTAAAATGATAAGAACTTCAAGTTCTTAATGCCTGGCTTTATGCTGATTTAACAGCAACATGTATTAGCATAGTATCAGTATAATGTAAACAAGTCATCAGCAGCTTATATCACCAACTGTTGTCCTGTTCACATTATACTGTTACATGTTGCTGATAAATCAGCAGCTGGTAAACAGCATAATGTAAGCCAGGCATCAATAAATACCAAAAGACGATTGATCAAAATTAAGAAAGATATTTATAATCTTATACTAACCTAAATGAATTATATTAATTTAATTGCTATATTAACTAACTACATTAACTTAACTAATTTTATTATATTAGTACTTATCGTTTGTAGTTAGCTATTTACAAAATCATTTCAATGTTATATACTTAAGTATTATTTCATCCCGTACACCAATTTGGGGAAAATTGATTTAATCTTGAATTGATCTAGAGGTGACTGATCAATAATAATTAATATCTATAATTATAATAGACAAGCATTTAAGGACCTGCGCAATAGACACTTTATCTCGCTTCTCCTTAATGAACTCTTAATAAATAAATGAGTTGTATATAAAAAAATAATGCAAAAACAGTACACCAATACATTATGCATATGTGAGTTTTATTAAAATAAAAAACAAAAACAAGCAAATCAGTTATTATTATTACATGCACTGAACGGATGTACATATGTCAAACAAAAACAAAAAAAAAATATTAATCTGAAATAAAAAATATAAAAACAACAAAAACAAAAAAGAAATCAGGCGAATTCTTCATATGACCGGCAATTTCATCTTCACATAGTAGAGTTAGAGTATCTATAATTATAATAGACAAGCATTGAAGGACCTGCGCAGTAGACACTTTTTCATTTTATCTCGCTTCTCCTTAATGAACTCCTAATAAATAAGTTGTGTCTATGTTACGGTTAAATTAAAGAATTGGTTATTATTAATAATAGCCGGACAAACTACGACGATGTTATAATTACTATGGTTATTATTAATAATACCCGGATTTTATCCATTAATAATTTTATCCATTAAATGCCACTTACTATAGGGAATATTTCGAAACGAAATAGTATATGAGGAAGTAGTATTTTTATTTCCTAAATAAGACTTGATAACCTCCAAATTTTTATGAAAACAATCAAACTTTATCGTGAGAAGTCTATGTCAACACGAAAATTACTGTTAAAAATTACTTTTAAAACTTTAAATTTGGCTTCAACTTGAATTATAATTATTCAACAGGGGCCCCTAGTATTTTTTATAAATAATCATTTTTTTAAATAACATTAATGTAACTATATTTATATTTATGTAAAAGTGTACTAAATATTTTCTTAATTGAAAGCTATTGTTTAACTGCTATGAAAAAAGCGTTAAGTTTGTTTTATATTTATTTACTGTATGTTAAGAAGAAAATGTGTTGTATTTTATTTAATTTATGAAAAAAAAAACTATAAGAAGTTATTTTGCTTTTGTTTTATTTAAAAATCAAATTTATAAATTTAAATAACTATTATTAATATGCTTTGAAATAGTTTAAATTTTTCGTTATTTTTATTTAATGTATTTATTAATTACTTAATATGAAAAGAAAACCAGTTAGATTAAGGCAACTTCACAAATAAGTATATGAAATAAAAATTAATTTTCTTTAAATTAAAAAAAAATATTTGCTTACTTTAAATAAATTTTAAAATTACTTTGATTGAAGATACTGAGGTTGGCTCTTATTGAAAAAGTTATATTTTACTTGTTGAAGCAAAACTTCTGCAATTTCTATTTTTTATTATAGAATTAGCATTTAAATTTTTTTTTTTTTTTTTTTAATTTTTCAATTCATATTTTTATCAATTTATTATATATATACAATATTTGCTTAAAATTAAAATTACAACAAAAATTATAATTAAATTGAAATTGACAAATTCTTTATAAAACTATACAGTAATGGGCTGACCATTAGTGTTGTATAATTTATTACTTACTTATTTACAAAAAATTGTGGGGTTAATCTAAAAAAGTATCTAAAAATATCTAAAAAAAAAATAAAGAAAAACATAACATAATGAAACCAAAAAAACTAAAAATTTGTTACTATAAACAAAATTCAATATATCTTACAATTAACACAAGTTTTTATTAGAAAAACTTATATAGTGCATTTACAAGAAATTTTATTTAGTGCATTTGCAAAATGGATAAACAGAGCAACATAAATAATTAAGTGTTTCTTTCCTTATTTTTTTTTTCTAAATAATTCTTTATATTCGCAATTAAAGTAATTCTTTGCAATACATTTCTTCAATTCAGTTAAATTTACATTTGTGCTGATTCTTTTAATATGCATATCAATGACAAACTTCGGAATCTGGATCATAGCAGGATTTTTTTATCATAAATTTCTGACAGAACTACCCATTTGAAATCGTTTATGTCTGTGCAATTTAATTCTTCTTTATAATTGAAACTAACAGCGTTTTCGTTTTTGTTTACATAGCTTTGTTGTGGAATATTAGTTGGTTTAGCTAATGAAACTTCAAATTTATCCGTACTAATTAATATTTTCAACAATTCGCAACAAGTTTTTATACGAAAAGAGAGGTGCAGAAAAAAAGAACATCGCTTGCGTTGACTTCCGGCCTAATTGTCCATGAATATAAATTGATTTGACAAAGTTCATATTATATGTAACCGTGATCTCTTTTGTACATTTCGAAATCATATTAGCCTTTTTCTGATTATTATCCAATTCTAAAATTAGTAAAAGAAACTCTACAATAAAAATACACAAAAATAAAAAGTATAAATAGATCTTTTAAGTAATGTTTTCTACGTCATCATAATTTAGAGTTAATAGCCATTTTTTGCTGAGTATTTTGAATTTATTGAAAAGTTTTACTACTCTAATAAAAACGGGAAGTTTATTAAAATAAATCAGTGCCAACCCAAGTAACACAAATAGGTTGTAACAACGTCGTACTATCGTTGGCTAAATAACTACTGGTCGGCTATATGACGTTGAAATAACTTTCAGACAACGTCATTATTACGTTATTGGGGAATGATTGTTGAGTCGTACCGTAGTGAAAATAACTATTATCCGACTACTCAACCGACTATGAAACGACCAAATTAGAATAAAAGAGATAGATAGATTATTATATACAGTGTATGTATTTATTTTTTAACCAAAAAAAAACTTTTATTTCTAAAATATTTTAACAATAATGTTGTCCTGTTTTCTCTCACTATAATTAAGTTATAAATATGTTAAGTTACAATAACTTAATAAATATGAATATATTATTATAAATTATAATTATTGTAAATATTTTCATTAAAATTGTGCAGTACATGACATCTTTTTGCAAACGAATGAAGATTTTTCGTGAAAATAAACATTTTATTGAACTAAAAATTTATGGGCCTTAAAATTTGTTTAAATTTAAAAATTTTTAAGATTATTAAAAATTTATTTTTTCTTATTATTATTTATTATTTGCGCAGATCCATTTAAAATTTTGTTTAAAACAACCCCCATATTAAAGTAATGAAAGCAATTTACTCGCATTAGTATTAAATTTGGAATTAAAAGCTAAAAATTTTTTTTTTATTTTCTCAAACAAAATATATTTTGCAATAATAATTTTCGCCATATATAAAATGGTTAAGTTATAAATATCCTAAAAATGACCAACAAATAACCAAAAAGTTATGAACAGAAAACTACATTATATAAAAACGTATGTCAAATACAGAGATGAAAACTGGTTCCTTAAATCGAATTAAAAATTTCTTAACAGTTTTAGAAATGAAAATGAAAACCAAATTATTTTTTTTTATATAATTCCAAGTCTGTGTTCACAAATATGATATAAACGAGAAATGTAACATCTCTTTTAATTTTAGGCTATTCAATTTGTTTCACTTGGTGTGCTCCACCACAAAGAAAATTTAGTTCTGATTTTCTATTATTTTAAAAAATTGATTTATAGGATATTATTTTGTTCAAGAAAATTTCAATGTTGGAAGTTTTTGGCCCCTTTGACATGTTTCCGGCGTACTCTTGCTACATATATTCATGGAGAATAACAAATTAATAATCTTAAAAATTTTTAAATTTAAACAAATTTTAAGGCCCATAAATTTTTAGTTCAATAATATGTTTATTTTCGCGAAAAATCTTTGTTCGTTTGCAAAAATATGTCATTTTGCACAATTTTAATGAAAATATTTCCAATAATTATAATTTACAATAATAAATTCATATTTATAAAATTATAATACATTAACATATTTATAATTTAATTATAGTGAGAGAAAAAAGGACAACATTATTGTTAAAATATAATCTACCTATTTCTTTTATTCTAATTTGGTCAATTTATAGCCGGTTGAGTAGAGTAATCGGATAATGGTTATAAAATATAAGATATAACGACGTTATAAGCAAGTCGTCGGTATAACGTTATTTCAGACACTTTTAAGTTTTAATAGTTGCGTCATAGTTATAAAATGTAAAAAAATTTGTGAAGTAGATATAAAATAACTTTGTGACAACTGATAGAATAAAACGTCGTATTGTAATCGTAATGACGGATAAATTATAACTTTTACACTTTTCACTATAAAGTTATTTTTTTTAAATTTACGACGTTATAACGAAGTTGGTATTGAGATATTTAACTTAATAGTTATTTGGTGTTACTTGGGAAGTTATCAAAAAATTTTTTAGAGTGTGTATTTAAACTTAAAGGGATATTCATTATATTTTGATTATTTATTCTAAGATTATATATATATATATATTAGACTGTCGTAATTGTAATGAATTTATTTTTTTAAAGAAAATGTTTAAAGATTTATTGTTCATTATATTTCATTTATTGAAGCTTGTTTCGACTTATTTATTAATCATTATCGAAAAAAGGCTGTATTAAAAATCCATATAAAATTACTTTATTCCATATCCTTTCGTAACCATTAATTTAAAAAAAATGACTTTTTAGTTTTTATATTGTCACATATCCAAAAAACTTTGTACCATGTCATGCATTAGGAACAAATAAGATAAGCTATATATATATGAGGTGGTATAAATTTAATAATTTACTTCCAATAATTAAAATGATTATAACTTTTTTTAAAATGTACTATCTTCAAAATTTAAATTTACGAGCAAAATTGTTAATTTTAAATTAACAATGTGAAAAATTTAAATATTTTTTAGCTGATTTTTTAGTATTTTCAACCTAAACATTCAAAATCGATTTACTCAAAATTTACTAAATTGCGTATGGTATAAAATAATTCTCATGCGACGATAAATCAAAACAAATTTTATTTAAAATTTAATTAAATGAAGTAATGAATAAAAAAATGAATTAATTTATATCAGGTATAAATTTTGAATTTTGATTGATAATTATTAATTAATTTTTATTTTTAATCTTAATTTGTATTTTTTAATTGGAAATTTTTATTTAATCATCAAAAATTGTGTCTACTTATTTAGTAGTTTTTGTAATTTGTTACTCTGCATTTAAGGTTAACTCCTATAATCTTCTATTCAACTCTATTAAAGTAATTTAATAAAAATTGACACAAAATGAAAATTATAATGATTTCATAATTGAAAATGTCATTATCAAAATTTCAAAAATAATGTTGCATGGTAGATAGGTGATATGATATTACTTATTCTATATAAAAATTATTTTTCAATTTTAGAGAAGATAATTAAAATGAAAACTTTTATAATTTAAATTTTTTTTTTTGTTTTGATTGGTGATTAAATGACAATTTTTGTCAATTTTATTTTTGTTAAATTGCAGAAAAAAAAAACTATAAAAGTTAAATGCCATAGAATTTATAAAATGATTTATGAATTTAATTATTTGTTTTCTTTGAATTTTAAATTGAGTATTATTTTCATGTTTTTGTTCTGTTTTTTTTTTTTTTTTTATAATTAATATTGTTATTATAATATATTTAAATGAAATAAATACCTATGTGATAGAAAGAATGAATCCTTTTTTTTTGTTTTGTTTCAAATTTATAAATCATTATGAATATTAAATAGAAATATTTAATAATAATTGTGATAAAGTTCACAGATCAAATTAATTATTTTTTAATTATATTTAATAAATATTTTAAAACTCTTTTATAATTGTTAATTTTGTATTGTTTTATAATTATTTCGATATTTTATAAATAAATTAATACAAAATCATTTAATGAAAATATTGTTAGTGACGCCATTTTCAATAATTTTTTTTATGAGAAATTTTTAACCTTTTATTTACTCAAAATAAATACTCTCACCTTGTTAGTACGTAAATAAATTATTTTTGTATGAATTTAAATATTAATATAACTTATATTCATATTCATTATTTATTTTATATATTTAATAATTTTTAATAATCATTTAAATAGCAGAGTACCTAGGATGTCGTTTATAATTTCGACATATTTGTGACACTTAAAGGATATTGATATCATTGAAATAAAATATTATCTATAATAAAAAATTAATATTAAAAAATAAAATTAATTTAATAATTTTTAATAGGAATTGTTTTATCATTTCATTAAAAAATTGTCAATGCATATAAAATATACAGTTATGTTCATAAGAAAAGAACAATTATTTTTATTCGATTTCCCTAGAATTTTTGACAAAATATTCAAATAAATATTGTATTTCGTATTTTGGAACTCGTTATAAAAATGTCAGTTGCAATCCTGTAAAAGGTTAAAAAAATAACTAACTATAATAACGCGTTAGCGAGAATCAGAAAGTAAAAAAAAATGAAAAAGTTAATTATAGAATCACATTCAACGTGATGATGTATTTACAGCAAAAATTATCCATACATGAAATATGGTAAAAGACTAGAAAAAGTCAAAAGCATTGCACCTTTAATATTGAAGAAAATTTTGTAAACATGAAAAATGTGGTTGTGGTGTACTTCATTAGAATAATAAGTTAAATTATAAATGCCAACAGATATGAGAATAGATTTTCGTATACCCTAAAGGAAGGTATGATATATTTCACCTATTACACTTTGGGTGGCGCAGTAGCTAGAGCGCCTGCCTTTCAACCGAAAAGTCCCAGGTTCGATTCCCGACGATGGCAAAAAATGCTTTCTGGATTTTTCGACCTGGTTCAGTACCCTTTATCATTGGGATAAAATTTATGATAAATAGTTGAGAGTTTTGGTATACTAATAATAAAGTGGAACTATGCTCTTATGAAGGCGAAGTACTCTATACAGTAGATATAATTTTCCATATTTAAACTGGTACCACAGAAAAAAATTCTACAAAAAAGCTATTATTTGTGTATTCTAAATCTCTGTGTAAAAGCAGTTAGGGTGTTCATCCCGTAGACTTGGAATATATAAAAAATTGAATTATATATAGAAAAAAAAAAATATATCCAGAAAGATAGGAACAGGTTGGAAACATACATCGTTCAAAAACCTTACAAAAACCTTACAAAATGTTACAGGAAATAAAAATTGTATTTTGTCAACTTGAAATAACGGCACATGTGTATTTGCAAATTTAATTACATGAATTAGAATCAACATCATATTATTCAAGGCTCTTTACAGACACTTTTAATATTAATTTAAAAAATACAAATTTCCTTCTATTAGATTAAAAAAATTTTTACGGTTCAGTTTTTTTTGCAAATAACTGTATATTTACTGTATTTCATTAAAATATGTTTTTATTTTTATTTATTTATTTTGTTTTTTAATTAAATTATTATTTTTGATTTAAGTGGCAATAAATTGTTATTATTTTTCATAATTTATTTTTTTTAACGTCTTTTAAATACAATTTTTATTTTAAATTTGAATTCAAAAACGAAATTAATATTTTATAATTAAAATTTATTTAAAATTTAATTATATCAGTGGCCTTGTTAAACAAGTTCTAGATGTAGGATTATAAAATTATATTAACATTTAATCAGTTCGAGATTTATTCGAACCAAAGACGCGAGACTCTTAAATTCAATTTTAATTACATATAAAATTAACCACTTTGTTATTATAATTTAAATTAATCCATCCTCTTTGTGCATCACATGAAATAATATTTTTGGTAGAACTGGGAGTTAGAATATTAGCTTAAAAGGGGCTATTTGGACACACAATAATCTTCTTCACTACATCACAGACAGGAAGTTTATATTACCATTACCTATTCTAAGAGCAGATCAGTAGCTCTGACAAATCCAGGGATGTCCAGAAAAGAGATATCTGGCAGGTTATAAAGCACATGCCCTCCCAAACATCTAGTTTTCGTCAAACTTGGGCCGTCACAGAGAATATACCTGATCTCATTCAGATTGAAAAAATTCTCGGAGATTTGACAATTATCTTTATTAAAAATTCTCAGTGGTGTTGCAGTTGCATTCTCATTTTACATTTTATACTTGATATAATACATTTCTGATGGTGGTATAATAATATGGAATATTCTATAAGATTATAGTATATATTGCATAGTTTTGACGTTCGTTTTTTTTATTTGCAGTTCTAGTTCGAAAATATACAAGTAAAAATTTATAAAAAAAAGACTGTTCTGTATTCAAAATTTGAATTAAAATGTATGTCTCTAAATTTAGATTGATTAGAAAATTTGTCGAGACCTGGCCATTTTTGGACTTCAGATAGTTGACAGTATATGTTTGATAACCTAGTAGTATCTTCAACCTATAATATTTATTTCAGATCCCATTAGATTTATAGTAGTGTGTTGCAGGACATTACTATGGATAAGCACTTTTGACCTACTATCATGACAACCAGAAAATTTGTTTTATAAATTTAAAATAATAATACCTAACTATTTTACTTAATTATAGTTAGTTCATTTATTTTCATCACATTCATTCATTTATCCAAATTTATAATGACAGAGTCCTCCTGTAATTAAGTTAAAATTTAAATTTTAATATCTCTTATCCTTAATTATTTTAAATTAAAAAAAAGAGGGCACAAATGTGTCAAACCTTTCAATACTTCATCTATTTTCCGAAGTGTTGATAACTAAAAATGATATTTTATAAAATTTCGAAAAATAATACAAGGTTAGAAACATAAACATTTCAGCATAAAATCAGAAAATTTCTAAACAATATGGAATTTTCCATTTTACCATATTTCTATACAATTTTTTGACAGACATTTTAATCAATTTTACAAAAACCAAAGAGACAAAAAAAACACAAAGTAAAAAAAAAACAAAAACAAAAAAAATTTGACATAACTTTCTTTTATTAAATAATTAATATCCTGTGTGATGTTACCATCATTCTTTCCAAAATGTTAAGAACCATAATTAAACGCATAAAAAGAAGAAAAAAAACCATATTACCGAAAGCATCTGTCAATTTCTGGAAATCCCTAAAGACACATGACAACTCAATTTTTACACCACGAATTACTATTTTCATACCAAAAACAATATTCTTTTATTTTTGTACCCTTATCTATACCTAAGAAATACACTACTTTCGGCTGGCCTATCTACCTGCAAGAATATACAGCCTTCAAATGAATTCTTAAAACAAAGCTGAAAAATGTATTTTTGTATTTTTTGTAAATTTATTCTAAAACCTGAATGCTGGTTTAAGCTGCTGTCTTCAACAAAAACAAAATTAATGTACTAGAACTGAGTTAACATATTGTGTGCGTTTTTATTATGATATCTCCCTGGCCATAATATGATATTTAAGTTCAGAGATCTATTAACTAGAATGAGTTCATAGTTTTTACTTTTTTTCTTTTGCATTTATTCTAGGCTTACAAATCAAATGGACAGAATTCACTCTGAATAGATATATTAAAGTCCTTTTTTTGTATTTTTTTTCTTCTGTTTAATTCTTTGAATCCTTATAGGTCTGATAAATATTCAACATAATATGAAAAAAAAAAAACAAAATAATAATAATAAATAGATTGATGATTGCATGTTAGAAAAGGACCATAGCATTTCATTTATTTTCATTTTTACATTTTCTAATTCTATTATCCTTAAAACCAACCATAAAGAACTGATATAATTATGTATAAATATCTATGTATGCATGTTTGTGTAAATGTGTATAAAAATTAAAGAAAATTTTTTTTTTCTCATATTCAAGAGGTGAGACGAGAGAGCAACAACATACAGTTTTGTACAATATTTTGTATGTTGAAACTGAGAAAGGAAAAAAAAAATGATGGATCAGCCGACACTAATAGAGTGCCATAATGTTTGCTTTTAATGTGCATGGCTAAGTGATGGTAATAATATAATGATAATGATAATATGATAATAATAATAATAGTAATGATGATAATGGATAGTGATGATGATTAGAATAGTAATATGATGTTGACCTATCCTGATAAGGGATATAATATTTATTATATATAGAAGGATTTTATTTGATGCGTAGAATAATCTTCCTTTTATTTTTTGATTTACTTTTTTTCTTTCCTCTATACTTGACTAAATGAATGTATTATATTTTTTAATTAAATAAAACAGTATAATTAAATATTTATTAAGTTATTTAGGTCATTCGTAATAATATACAGAATTTTAAATTAATTATCTATTAATAATTTTGATTGAATTAAATAAACTTCCTCTGAGTTCTTTGTATTTATCTAAGAAGTTACTTCGTTCTAATTTATAACTACTACACCTACATATATGTAGATATAATCTTTTGATGTAAAATTATAAAGTTATATTACTTATCAAAGCTTGAAAAGAAAATTAAATCAATTGCTGTTATCAATTAATTTTGTCGTCACAGAGTGTTATAAAGCACAACAAATACTTGTGGGGTGTAACCGTTCACTAAATGTCCGGTAAATGTCCAAAACTGATGGATTTATTTTAAAGAACATTTTTCAAGAATAAACCAAGTTATATTTTGTTGCATATTGAAATATTAACCGATAAAATTAAGTAATCATCAGGTAGAGTATATTCAATGTCAGAACACCGACAGACTTTATTTTACATTTAACAAATATCTGTTCAAAATTGGTACGAAATATAGATGCAGATTCTGTTAACCGGAAAGAAATCATCCTAGCTCATCTTCTATTTGAATGTGATGCCATAGTTCATAAAATATATAAATAAGTATTTCCAAATTTACGTGTCTAATTCAGAAGTTGACATTAACGGAATAATAATGCTCTTCATGGGCAGTCGAACAGGGATGTCCAGTATATATATGAAAAGAGGGCATAGAGTAAGGTAGCAACATTTTCTTTTAAAAACTGATGTTGATATGTTCAACTTAATTCATTTGTAATAGCAATTAATTAACAACTGAAAATTCATTTGAATTTGCAATTATAAATGGCGTTGTAAATGAAGACATTTTTCAAATGACAAAATTACCAATATATTTTGTAGTTGACGGGCTTATTGAAATATATTTATAGACATATACAAATTAATATAAAGACATACTCAAATTATTTCACATAATTCGAATTAACCAAAGGTCCCAATTTCTAACCCAGGTCATAAGTATCATAGTTTTCTATTCTATTTTACTTTTGTTAACTATAGTGAAAAAAATTAAATATAAAATTTAGTTACACAATAAATTAGTGATGTAAGATGAAACCACTAAACATTTTCATAAAATTTGGTAACACTTGTACTGTCGTGGGTTAAATTA
Organism: Argyra leucocephala; assembly: GCA_963942445.1. Lineage (NCBI taxonomy): Eukaryota > Metazoa > Arthropoda > Insecta > Diptera > Dolichopodidae > Argyra > Argyra leucocephala. The sequence goes on from OZ012678.1 coordinate 121,764,109, forward strand.
ATCCAAATATTTTTCTAAAATTCTATATAGTTATGTATGAATCCTTATAGATGGTAATCGCTAATCTATAATAGGCAGCACTACAGCAGTGGTGATATAAGCGGTTACTGTATCCGGTTACTGTGCACGCACGGCAATGATTAAAAGACACCATTATAATATCAAAGCACTATTTCACCAACCATTAAAGTGCATAGAACAAAACAAGTAAAATCTTAGAATAGTTATAAGATAAATAGAATAACAAAACTGATTTGTGTAAATAAAATTAAATAATAAAACAATATTTTAATTAATTACATGAAAAAAATATATGTGAAACTAAACAAGAAGAGTTCTAATTAATAAAAAGTAACTAGTAATAACTTTGCTCACTTTATCAATATGATTTTATTTCCTGTAAAAGCATATTATATTAAGTTAACATAGTCAACATCATTTATAGTTAAGTCTCGTAAATTAAGTAATTTCGTAACCTTCAATTCGAAATAAATACTTTACTTACATCTTATTCTTATTTTACCTTATAATAGTGAAAATGTTCGACTATTTTCACCATTATTCAAAAAACTTTACTCTAACGCTAGAAAACAAGTTTTTATAAAAACTATTTTATCTTGTTTAACGTGCTCACGTTAATTTAACTTTAATCATATTTTCTCTTTAAATATGTATTAATTCTTTAATTTGAATAGTAATTAATTCTTTAAAATGAAAATAATTTTTAAATATTAGAATACCTACTAATTAATGGTGTAATTCCTCTTAATGGACGAACGTCCGGAAAAATTTTTTAACCAATCAAAATATTTTATTTAACAACACATACACAAAAGACCCTCTCTGGACAATTTACTTCATCCAATTTCTCAGTTAAAATATTTTTAACTTTTGGCTGAAGGCTGAAGTAAAAGAAAAGAATCTATAATTATAATTGACAAGCATTTAAAGTCTTGCGCAGTAGACACCTTTTTATTTTATTTCGATTCTCCTACTCCTTAATGAACTTCTAATATATATAATATATAATATATATTAGAATATATAATATATATAATATATAATGTATATAAAACAAAAATGCGCACACAGTTGAACATTTTGTACACATACGATCTTATTATTCAGCAAATACATTATGCATATGTGACATGTTATTAAAATAATAAAGAAAAGCAAACAAATCAGTTATTATATTTTATATTATGTACTTGCGAATGAATCTATTTACATATGCCAAAAAAAAAATAAAACTTTTTATTAAACACGAGTGATTTCTGCTATATCGTGCGAGGTCTATGTCAGTACGTAAATTACTGTTTTTTTTTTAAACTTTAAATTTGACTTCAACTTGAAATATAATTACTCAACAGGGGCCCCTAGTAGATTATTATTTGATAAATATTTATTGCTATCACGACTTATGTATGAACGCGTTCACACTTAGAATTTCAAATATTTTTTTAAGAAAAACACATGAAGTGTTTTGTTTTTTGTTTTTTAGTAAAAGTTTATTTTGTTTCTAACAAATTATTTTTATTTTAAGACAAAAGCAAATTGTTATATTTTAGTTTTTCGAATACTACAATGTTGATATCCATTCATTATTACTCTTAACAAAATTTTAAATTTTTTTCAATAAAAATAAAATCTCTGCGTGTAAACAATTTTTTTAACGTCAAGCCATAACAAATGTCAGTGCCGGTGACATCGGAAATGTATCCAAAACATTTCAACCGATACAATGGGAATACAAATACAATATGTCAAATTTTGTGAACTGACAACATTGAGTTAGCGACACAATATACTTTGATTACAACTTCAATCACTCTAAACACATTAGGCGTTTTCGTTTTTTAGTTCAGAGCATAGATCTGAACGCGCTCTGACTTAAATGAGCACGCTCTGAGCAGAGCATGAACAGATTAGCTCCGAGCGTTCAGATTTAATAAAAACACACAATTTGAGTAAACTGTCATTTTTATTTTATTTGTTGTTTCAAATTGTCATTTGTCATAATATATATCGAATTTAAACTTTAAATTTTGAAATTCACAAAAGTTAAAATTTACAAAAAGTCTAAACTAAAAAATATTTATTTTTGATTAAATTTTAATTATTTACTATCACAGCTTATATCGTCGTCCATTATTTCTTAAATTGTAAAAATCACTATGGATTTTTATTTTAAATTTTAAAATGGCTTACTTTTGTTACTATCGTATAGTAGCGCCATCTGTTTTGTTTTAAAATAAATATCTCTTTTTGACATTTAATATTCAAGCGCTCTACGTTCTCTGTAAATTTAAATCGAGCACATACAGCACACTCTGAGCGCGCTCTGAACGCATAAAAAAATACGGAATCCAAGCTCTGAATGATCTGAGCAAAAAAAAAAACACGAATCTGTTTTTGACAGTTCGTGCTCTGCTCTGAACTAAAAAACGAAAACGCCTATTGTCTCTGAAATAAACGTCAAATTAAATGTCAAAATATTCTTAATGGATACCTATGTACTTCTAAAATACTCTTGTACCTATTTTGTGGATAAGTTTTTGAAAAATATTTCAATTGAATATATTTGTGAAAGATTTGATATGAACAATTTGGTAAAAATTTGTTTTTTGTTTTTTTTTGAGTCCATTTCCTATTAAAATTAAAGTAAATTAAAATAAAAAAAAAATTTTTAAATTTATTTTTGAAATACGAAGTAAAATTTATACTTATTTTTCTTTAATTTTTAAACTTATTGCTTGATTAATAAAAAAAACACAACATAACTGTACCAAACTAACTATACTGTGTTTTGCAACAAATTTTCGGATACAAATTTGACAACCCGTGTCGTGAAAATGAGTCGCGGATACACTGTAAAATTAATTACTGATCATGACACAATGTAAACAATTTGTTTTTGACATTATGTTGGCGACGTTGTCGATACATTTACGATGTCACGTCACGGTCCTTCGCGCATTGAGAGGGAATCATAAAATTTTCTTTGATTAAGTTTGTGTTACATTTATAGTGTAAAATAAAATTGTCCCAACGTTCGTCCATGAAGAGGAAATCTACCTTAAGAACACATTTAAATTTCCCGTTTTTTGTAAATAATTGTTTTTAAATTGATTTTTAAATTAAGAATTGTATAGAAAAATTGTACAAGTAGTACAACAGTTGAGACCTCCAAATCGTATGGGTAAAGTTAAAATTAATAAAGTTTGTAAAACTGAGCATTGCATAGTCACACTTTGGTATACCAATTTTTCTGTATAATATAATTGTGTATTTTTTTTTTAATAGCCTGTATTCTGGTAGTCATCTCACAAAAATGAGAATTAATATTTGAAGAGCATTTTAATAAGAAGATTCCGATAGCCGGAAAAATTATATGATATTTTATTGTACTAAACCAGCACATTATTATTATCTCATATTTTTTGGGTATTTTCATTCATCTATTGCTTATGTGTTTTAATATTTTTTGTTTAGTAAATGACATAATTGAGCTGAAATTATTAAATTATATGAATCGGCGGAAAATAAAAGTGCATAACTATATTAAATAGTTATATATATTATATGAATTAATGAAAAATATAAAATATTATTTCATAAATGTTAAAAAATATAAAATTAAATACAAAATAAATAAAAATTGATGGTTTTGACTATAAAACAAAGTATTTAAATTAATTTATTGAATCTATTTTGTTTTTAAGTATTTTATAGCCAAAATAAATAACTAATCATTTAACGATTTCAAAATGATAATACATAATTTAACATTTTTTCGAATAACTATTTAGTTACCCATAAAAAAGGATATATATATTATATATATACGACAATTGGCTTATTTTCATTTTTTAAGATTAACGTCATTTTTTACGACTATCGAAATGAAAAAGTTTGTGTGTCATAAAAAATTACAGTAAGATGACTATCAGTATCAGAATATGAGCCATTGTTCTAATTTTTTTTTCTAAATTTAATTATTTCTCAAGTGTATAAGAAATATATTTTGGCTATGTACAATCAGAAAATAGAATTCATGAATTTTGACACATAAAATACGTTAAAATGCAGCAAATTAAAGAAATTTATATCAACAGCACACTGTAAATAAAAAGAGATTCTAAAAATATAATAAACACTTCGAAAAAAGGATTCTGAAGTTAAATATAGTAAAAGAAAGACTTTCGAATCTATAAAGAGATTACAAAATATGAGACAACTGTGGTGTGATTTAAATTTTAGTTTTTATTTTTATTTTATTTATTTTTTATTTTGTACATATATCTGAGACGGTAAGTCTCTATAAGGACGTAGCATAATACAAAATGTATTGTTAATGCATTATAAATAAATCAAATTCCTTGCTAGGGTTTATCAAGCGTTGGTCTAAAGAATTCTAAGAATTCTCTGATCCCTATATTTTAAAAGCTCTGTACACAACATTGATTCGACCTAACTTGGAATATGCTAGCCAGATATGGTCTCCATTCTATGATGTTCATATACGAAGAATCGAAATCATTCAAAAGAAGTTTTTAAGATTTGCACTACATAATCTTCCTTAAAGCCAACTTACGAACATCATATAAATTTAATTCATCTGGCCACCCTGCAGAAAAGAAGCAAAATTGCTGATGTAACCTTTGTTGTTGAAATTGTTAAAGGTAACATTATTTCTCCATCTATTTTTAATAAAATTTTCATTAACAATAGTTCTCGAGCTAGATCCGTTAATCTTTTCACCCTGGTTCATTATAGAACTAATTATGGTAGATTTGAGCCCATTAATAGAATGTTAATAATTGGAAATAAATACAAGGCCGTAATTGACTACTCTCATTCAAAGGCTGTATTAAAAAAACAACTGCACCAATACACAAACTAAACAACTCTCACTTCTACACCTTAAACTGTCATTTAGTATTTAAGAACTTATGTTAAGAATTTAAAAATAAAATTTATTTAGAATTGGGTGAATATTTCAAAAGATTGATATTCTGTGTCCGAACAAGTTTTAATATAGAAAAATTTGAAAAACATTTAATTTATTTATGGTAAGTGCTGCCAATATTTTATGATATATCAATCAGGTTATATCCGAAAATCTTACTTTAACAACGAAAATGTCATTACCATGCTTGTCCTCACATCTACTTACCTCTAAATAATTTCAATTATCTATCACAGCATAAAAGATATTATTAAAAGAAAAATTGGAGTATGATATAGAAAGTGCAACTTTGGATTTACTTATAATAAAAAAAAAATATTATAAAAAAACAGTTTTTTTAAGTAAAGTTCATGTGTCCTCATGTTTTTCTGTAATTTCCGTGGCTATAATGTAAAAAGCAAAAAAAATATTTTAAACGATAATAATTGGACTACTCATTCAACGGTTATAAAGTAAAACTCTCAAACTTAAATAAAAACTATTTTGAGAAGAATAAAAGGGTTTAGTTTCCCAAAATATTTCATAGCGGAAGGTACTTCAAAATTTTGGTTCTGTAATTTTGTAATTTCCGTCGGGCGTGTTATTTATTAATTTAATTAAATATTTTTAGAAAAATATATATTATTTTATGTATTATGTTTGCAAGTTTATTTATTAACTACTTTTAAAATTAAATATCAATTTATTTAAATTTTGTTGCTCAAATACAGCTTAGTTGTCATTTCCGTGGCTGTCATTTCCGTGGTTTCCCGTGCGTTCATGGGAATTACAACAAGCGCACGGAACATACTCTTAAAGAAAATCTGTTCTAATTGTGACTCCACGGAAGCAATGTGAAGAAAAAAATAGGTGGATAACCAATATAAGAAACCACAGAAAGAATAAAGCTTTGTTTCAAGAACAAAAAGCACAATTCTTAGAACAAAGTAACTATATCACCATCATCTCCTTTAAAGGAGCCATTAGTTGTGCCTGTATCTTCTACTATGTAAAAAATATATCACATATTTCAGAAGGGATAAATAACATCTTTGAAGTGGACCGACTTAAACTTCCTAATTTAGCACAACTCCCTGCAATATCCATACCTTTGATCCAGTTTGACGCATCCCAAATAAAAGTCTATTTAAGAATATGTTAAATAACGAAACATCCCCAGGTCCCAATAATATTCCGGAGATAATTTTGAAAAAATTGTCTGAATCACTCGTTTATTAAAGGTTTAATTTATTAAACAAAACAAGAAAGTAATTTCCCTGATATATATTGTAATTTTCGTCCAATAACTATATATTTGTCATTTCCGTGCCAAGTTGTCATTCCCGTGAAAACAAAAAGTCCTTAAAAATATTAAAATAAACTGGTCGTTCCAAAGGACGTACTAATTATTGAGTTATTAAACGGAATAAACAAAAAAATATTTAAAATTGATTTTTTTAGCATTTTGCCATTTTGATGTCTGAAATATCAACCTTTTAAAATATTCACCCAATAACATTTTTATTTTTTTTTGTAATTTTTTAAAATTTGTAAGTTTCTAAATTTGTAACGTACATTTAAGTAAATATTATTTGTAATTGCTTGATTTAAGCTTGAAATAAATAAATTTAAATTAAATTAATAAAATAAATATACTTATAGATTATAGAAATCGGTGTCAGTAAAATTTATAAGCAAATCTAGAAAATATTGTCCTCCTGTTATCTCTAGCATCATCACTACCAAACAAACACACATAAGAAACATTATTAGTGAATTTCTACACAATATTTATTTTTGTGATACGTTAAAATTAATTGCTATACTTTCTCTTTAAGATACAGCAAAAATGCTCAATGAATTTAATAATGAATAACACACACCTGACAACATTCAGCAAATAACTCCCAAACGTTACTGTCCTCAAAAAGAAGCATAATTGTCCTAATCTATGTCTAGTCAGAATAACTAAACTTGAACGATCTTGTAGCGGTTATTTTCAAGAAGAGATATAACTACTGGCATATTTTTATTTCAAGAACAAATATAATAGCTATTTTGGGTATGAGGGTATGTTTTTCATGAAACAGATCTTATTTGTAGTTTAAATAATTATTGTCAAATGCACAGTCAAGCATCACTTAAGAAGTAAGTATCTGTTTGTTTTTATACAATTTAAGGACCAATAAATAAATATTCTTGAATATTTAAAAGTAAAATTAAAATTTTTACTTCCGTTAAAATATATTTAAAATATTTTCTTATTCTTATTTCTAAAGTAAAAAGGACATTCAACCCACAATATTCTAAAATGGAAAATAAAACAGTAATAGGATTTTTTTTTTGTTTTTAATCTTTTCTAAAAATTTATTTCAGATAATAAAATTTTATTTCTTAATCCTTAAATTTTTTTTTTTATTTTATTTTATTTTTTGCTTTTTTAAATTAAATTTTATATTGAGATGATAATGATGATGATTGGGAATGATGTTGATTATTATATTGATGGGTGTCAAGAAGTTAAAAAAATTACTTCTTAAAAAATTTTTTTGTTGATGGCTATTGATTTTTTTTTTCATTTTGTTAAAAAAGTAAAATACAACTGTACACCTGCTCTTTGAACCTTAAATCTCTCCTATTTTCCAATGTTGAATTTAAGTTTTAAAATTTTTCTTAATTTTCTCAATTTTCTTTTAATATTATGATCTATCATTTTTTTTCTTCTTGTTATGTACTCTATATATAATATATATATATATATAATATATTAATCTTCTATTCTCATTTAATGTCTAGCCTTTCCTCTTAAAATATTCATTCCAAATAATATAATATGTATAGTATAGGTATGTGTGTGTGTATACATTTTTCAATGTCCTTAACCGAAAAATTCATTTTTTATGTATGTAGTTATAGGTTCGAATCTATAACATAAAATTTAATTTTTGTTTTTTTAATATGTGAATTTCTATGTATAAATATTTATGTTTTACCTATAGTTACTTTTAATATTATATTATATAGGAGAATATAGCCTTCAATCATCCGAATATTACAAGACCAGTAACACATCATTTGATTTTCTTTTTCTTTTAATTCTTTTTTCTAACTTCAATTTCATGTCAGATGCAATCACAAAAGAAAAAAAAATGAGAAGAAAAATAAAGAAAAGAAGAAAACGCGTATCGAAAGGATATCGAACATCTTATAATTCAGATGTAGTATAACACTTCGGATTACGTGACATGATTAACAAAAGAAAAGAAAAAAAAGGAAAGGGATAACATTTTTTTTTCTTTTTTTTTTTTGGAATAAAGGGGTTTATTTTTTTACCCTTGCAATTTTTAGATGTTAAAAGTTTATTTTTATTTGTTTTTTCTTAGAATAATCCAAAATATAGAAAGCAAATTGTTTGATCAATTTAAGGGTATTGAATATTAAGGTAGAAAAATAAGTGAAATTTAAAGTTGTGGAGTAATTAATGTAAAAAAAACTGTTAAATCAAAACAAACAGGTGCAAATTAAATTTTCTATTACAGTATTTTTTTTTTACAAACCTTAAGGGATTTACTCTCATTGGTTTCATTATTAACTGCAGAAACTGTTGAATTTTTATTGGTAGACGATGCTTTAGCTTTGTCTTTAGTTCACCACTCTTTTACGGCTTAGTAATATTATAAATTGGTTATTTTTGGTTGTGGCCTAGATTCTGAACAATCAGGAGTTATTTCTTCCGCTCTACTTATCTACTTATATTTTATTTGTCCATACATATTTGTTTCAATTCTTGTAAAACTTGTTCATCTATACGTCTTTCATCCAGAAGAGCACCTCTTCCAGATGAGTTAGCAAATTAAATGATTACTTAAGCAGAGGTAAATCATGAACAGAGATTTTCAGAAGAAATTTGATATTGGACAAATAGGTATAAAAAATGGATGGTTATTGTATAAATCCATCCAAAGATTTGCATCCAAAATAAACAAAAGAACTACCAGAATTTCTAATAAATGGAAAGATAATAAGTACAGTATGTAGCTAAAAATACAAATTTAATTTTATGTATTTTAAGTATCAATTTCGTTGGGACTTAAATTTGGATTTATATTTGCTATAGAGCCAAGTTATACTGTTACACAATTAAAATATGAATTTGTAAACGAGAACTACATTATGAACAAGAAATTAGCATGAACTTAATATAAAACTATAGTTACTACTAATGCCGAAAAATGGTCTGATATCAAACCAATCAGGCTCTTAACTATTGCATTGCATGTAAGTTTATTTTGATAATTTTTTTTGTAGTTGGAGCAAACACACAAAGCTTTTATCAATTTCATCAATATATTGTTTTTGTAGTTTTACCAATTTTCTTAACTCGATGAGTGTATTCTTAAGTTTATTACCAGTAAAATGAATGTACGGTATAATCAGCATGTCTGGCAATTTTGAAGAACAACTGTGGACAATTCTTTGTCTAAATAATATTATCAATAATTTAGTCATATTTTCCAAATTGCAAAGAATTTGATAAGTATCAAAAATTTATTTTTCATGTCGGAATCTAAGAAAAGTAATAAATTTTTTGTAGTGCTATTTCAGAATTCGTTAAGTATACATTGTTTTGTTTTTAAGTAGCTTATGTACAATTTCTTATTGTTTTTCCTACTTTATTCACTTGGCAGCTTGTCTACAAAGGTTGTCCATCTGACTCGGTTCTGCACTACGTGTTGTTATTTTCTATTTGCCTATGGACTGAAGTGCGGTCTACCTATTCCTCTTTTGCCCTGTGGATTCCAATCTAATGCTTGTATCACTACATTATTTGTAGGTCTTCTGAGGGTATGGCCTATCCACCTCCATTTTATCATATATATACATTTTCCATCTAAAAAAAATATTTATCCGAATTAAATTTACTCTAAAATAGAAGCTTGGACCATAATATACAAAATTAAATATCTAAAAATAAAATCTGTCAATTTTAACAACAAAATATCAAAGTGAATTAGAAAGTGAAATAAAAAATTATTTTTATAATTCAATTTTAAATAAATAAGAATTTTTTATATTAGAAATTATTGCTAAATAAACAGGTCAGACTATATTACATTCAGTAAAGTTAATTATTTATATTTTTACTATTTAGTAATTTTCCATGTATTTAGCTTCTATTTCTATTTAAAAATATTTTCAAATTTAATAGATTTTAGTTTTTTTAATCCTATTAGACTTTCATGTTCATATTTAATTATTTTATTTTTATTCAGTTTACCAAAAATATTTCTACAGAATATCTTTTATCACATAACTTCTACACAAACACAATTTTTAAAAACGTCAAATGTTAACGAATTAAAACAACATTGATTGGTTAATTGATTGATAAATTGCGCTATTATTTAATCTTCTACTAGATCTTTCGGTAGATCAGTATTAATTTGAATGCATCACGAACCTCCTTATGTTTTTGTAAAATTTACTTTTGAAATCGTTGCAGTTAATTATTACTGTATTTCTATTTTAATTATTTCTGACCACTTAATAGAATGCACGACAATAGTGATGATGATATTCGATAATTAATTTCATACAACGCCTTAACGCTAAATTTATATCAAATAAGTAATATGTTGTTTTTTGTACTTAGGTAATGGTTGTGCTATACAAAATTAGTCCTAAACTATGTTTTAAAATTTTTAAAGAAAAAACAAAGTTAAAAACACAAACTTTTAAAAATCAATTTGTAAGTTCATTTTCATCATTTAGGATGTTGCATTACATTGTTTGCATTATTGCTCTTTATATATTTTGTTTTAAATAGTAGTTAGTGTTATATGAAAATTTTATTTTGTACTTTTCCGTTTGATTTTTTTTGAAACTGCAGGTTTATATTCTTGGCCAATCCTTTTATTGCAATTATGCTGGTTTTGCAAATATCTTCAATTCTTCTGGCATATCAATAAAGTAAAAACATTTTATGAATAATTCTGTTCTACCTATCTTATTACAAATCCCTATATTTCAGAATTATTAACTTACTTCCATCATCCTTTCACCTGATTCTGAAATTGACATTAAATCATTAATAGCGTTCATCAAGGACATAGACCTACAATTCTAAGATAATAAAAGGGGAGGTACAATAGATCTTAAGAGGTCGTGCTAACATAAGACTTCCCATTAATAATAAAAACAAAATTATATCCTTTTTTTCTTATAAAAAAGCTATTTACAAAAGCCCTTTTGGCAGATATTTTTCAATGAAAATTTGGAAAATTCTAACAAAAAAAAAAGATAATTTTCCGAAAAACTCTAAAGCTTAATCGATTTTAACTATAAAATAATTTTTTTATATACATATTACTAGATATATATATATATATATATATATATATATATATATATATATATACAAATATATAAATAGCTCTAGGTACATAATATTATTTCTTAAATTCCTAAGCTACCAGGGAAGACATGTAATTTCTCAATAAAATTGCATTCATACCAGGAAAAAAAAAAAACAAACAAAAGGTAAAAGAAAAAAATTTCTTAAATAATGTGATTTGCTTTTAACAATCCTTTACTGTTATTACTACTATGTCGGAACTATTAAAACAACTATAAAAAATATAATGTTATGTTATTCTAAAAAACAAACACATACATGAAACATGACATTTTTTCTATAGATTTTCAATATCGTATACTCGGTCTATGTTCGTGTGTGTGTATGTGTTATTCTTAAGTAGTTTTTAAATATAGTGTGACATTTAAAGGATGTTTTTGTAATTTTATTACTTTTTTTTATTTTTAAATTTTTTTTTTTTGGAAATATCGTTGCAAAAAAATATGTCAATAAAAACAAGAAAACTCAAAAAACAAAAATGAAAAAGGAAGTGAAATCGTATAATGTAAAGAAAATGATGCTAAAGGAATTTTGATGTGAATTCTTTAGTAAAAAAAAAAAAAAAAAAAAAGAAAAACAAAAAAAAATATTTAAAAATTTAAAAAAAAAATATTTTTTTTTAGGTTTGGTAAAACGATTCTTTTTCAATAACTTATACCTATAATGTATAGTTTTGTTTGTTTTTTGATACCTTACTCAAAAAAAAAAGAAGGAAAATTTCGGAGAAAGGATGAAGCAATGTCTTAATAATTTTAAAACTATTGTAAATTACAATTCGTGCCAACTTTTTAAGAATTTGGTTTTTTATTTTTTTGCTTTTCGTTCGGAATTCTTTGATAACCTTCTTTGATCCTTGATTATCCTTTGACAAAAATATATTCTTTGTATAAGGATTTTTTGGTATATTAATGGAAATTAAATTATTACAACTAAATTTAATTATTTTAAAGGTATTTTTCTTTATGATACTTTAATAATAATTGTTGCGGTATGGTTGGTTGGTTGGTTAATTTATATCAGAGCCCAGTTGTTAGTTTTTATCAACTTCAATTAGCAAAGAATAGAGATATTTTATTATAATTTACTTTGAAAATCGTACTTTTGCAATTTTTATAACGTCAATGCACCGAGAGTATACAATAAATGGTCTGAGAATAAAAGAAATATTCAAACATTACATCTTTTTCTCAGAAATATTAAGATCTGGTTACAACATTTCATATCAATCATAATCATAATCTGTTCAATATAGTTTTTGTTTTTTTTTTTATTTATTTATAAATTAATTTATAAAGGGCTAATCGCCATCATTAAGGTTTATCAAGCCAGTAACTACTTATAAAACTACAAAATTACTTACAAACCTGCAAAAAAAAAAAAAATATATATATATATATATACAAATTTTAACGTACGAGTAATATCCTGGAATTATATTATTTTTTTGTTTAAATTATTTTCTACGGTAGTTCTCTAGATTCTAACTTTTTTCTGTCATTATACTTATACTAGTGAGGCCCCTGTGCAATTGCACAGAAGCAGTTCTTTCAGTTACGATTTTATATAAAAAGAAATATTTGTTTTGGTATAATTGTAGTTGTTTTCTGAATAGCTTGATTCTTGAATATATATATATTTTACAATGAAATTAAAGTATAATATATAATACTTTATGACGAAATTAATACTAATTTCAATATAACTTAACAATTTAAAATCCCATTACTCTCAACGCATTAGATCGATGTATTTTAATTCGTTTATAGTCCAAAACGTTTGTAGTAACAAAACGGTTACATCAATAGTCAACAATTTGTTTGAAAGAAAGTAATAAACTTCATAAATTCATACAATCGATGTCGTTTTATAGTCATATTAAAATATAACCGCAATTTTTCAATAAAACTGTCAAAAGTGAATTATTTTATTAGAAACTGATTTATATATATAGTTTTTTTCTGTTCTTTATTACAGATATATATGTATATTTTGTGTTTACATAACAGAATAATTGCTAATTATGAATAAAATAAAGTTTAAAATTGTTATACGAAAGATATTTTATGAAGCCTTATTAAAAATTGTTCGTGATTGAAATTTATTTTCGATTATAGACATTGCTCAACTTGGAAATAACCATCATTTATTTGGTGCAAGTATTTGAAATGTTTTAAGTATTCAGCACGAAGAACTTGCTAAAATTTTAATATTTTTGTGGTGTATATCATTTACTATTCAAATTCTTGCTTTTTTACTCACCACGTCGTACATCTTGTGTATTATAAGACTTATAGTTATATACTACAAAATAGTATAATTTATAGAATATGCAGTAGGCTCTAGGTGAAACATTATTAAAATTAAAAAAATATTAAAACTCTACTACTTATGTGTATGTTTCACAATTTTATTAAATATCTTTGTAACAGATAACTGTGCGTAAGTCAGGTATGCCCAATCGTGTCTCGTATAAGAACGATTGAAGTTTTCCTGCTGATTTTTCCTATATTATTCCATTTATTAGTGAACACTTTAACCCTCTTCAATTTGTTCGAATCGGAAATATTTTGCCAATTTTGGTTATGTATGTCTCATAAAGCTTTTTAAACTGCTTCTTTATAGTTCCTATATACTCTGTGTTCAATATCGTGTTCTTCAAGTGTTGTTTCGTTTGCCAATTTGTCCGCTCTTTCAGCCACAGAGATACTTACATGACCATATATCCATAGAAATACAAATTTGTTGCTGCTCTCTTGAATCATACACTCTAAAAAATGGTGTGGATTTAACTACAATCAATGTAGTTTTTTACAACGTTTTTTTGTAAAGAATTCCGATTAAGCGAGTGAAAAGACGATAGACGATAATGTTTAATTTTCAACATAAAATGTGTAATTTCACTCTATTCTTTTGAACACACATTTTATGTGTGAAGTAGCACTACACGATTGAAATATACCAGCAAACTATTGGTATTTACGCATTTAATGTTGTATTCCACGCCATCTATTGAAAATGTACACGTTTCGTTTTGTTTGCTGGAATTATGTCAAATTAGGCGGGGAAATACACAAAACTAAATTAGTTTATAATTTATTAGTATTACCATATCGTTTTTACAAAATCTTGAAACATCGAAATCAAAAATATATAAATGGATATGATTCAAATAGATTATTATAATATAATTTTTATAATAAATTCTGAAAAGTTTGTAAAATCTGTAAAAATCTTAAAGGACGTGCCATTTTTGGGAAGAAAACTGAAACTTTGATTATTGTCCAAAAATATGGTAATCAACTAAATCTGAAAATATGGCAAGGTTGTCCACTATACCGTACTTGATACTTTACGTTGAATAACCGTCAGCATTCATATTTCATAAGTCAGTCAAATTTCAAACGTGGTGTTAATTGTATGTATTATAATTGTTTGTGTGATACAAAAAAATATAATTGTATTTAATAAAGTATAATTTTTCAATAAAATATTAAATTTAAATTCATTCTTTATAATTTAGAATTTAATAAAATTAGAAATATCTAAATATAATAAAAAGCTTAATTGAGGTTGTATGTAATTATTTTTATAATTATTATTAAATAAGATTAAATAAGAAGTTTAAGAAATATGTAATTGAAATCACCAACAATTCTACAAAGTTTATGAAATAGTTAATTGAAATCATTTTTGAAATTATATTGAATTAAGTAATTAATTAGTGTTCATTTATAAAAAAATTATTATTTAATATATAAATTATAAAATAAATTATGTATAAATGTAATATTTGTGAATTAGTTTTAAGTAATTGTGTAAACTATTATTGTTAAGCTGAAAAATATATATTATAATTAAAAAATTAATTTGTTTCGAATTACACTTTTTTTTGCAGGGAAATACAGCATCGTTGAAATAGAATAGAATAGAAAATGGGATTGTAAATCACACTTCTTTTGTAGAGAAGTCACACTTTTTTGGTTGAAAAACACACATTTTTGTTGAAAATCACCAAAATGTGATAGTAAATTACACTGTTTTGTAGGGAAATTCACA
Organism: Argyra leucocephala; assembly: GCA_963942445.1. Classification (NCBI taxonomy): domain Eukaryota; kingdom Metazoa; phylum Arthropoda; class Insecta; order Diptera; family Dolichopodidae; genus Argyra; species Argyra leucocephala. The sequence continues at coordinate 121,779,531 of OZ012678.1, forward strand.
CGTTTAAGATAGTAAAATTTTTACACATTTTTAGTGTGAAAGTTAACAAAATTATGGTCTGCTGTATTTCACTACAATTAATGTAGGTGGTTAGGTTGCCTACATTAATTGTAGTAAAATTCAACAAAATTTTTTAGAGTGTATTCCCTGATTCTTATTACAGGTGGGTGTTTGGGGTTATAGGTATTTATAGTCAACAGGATGCTTATGAAGTCTGAGCATATTATAATTTTCATTTCATCATATTTTTTGTTACTGTGCTAAACTGATTTGTAAATTGCGAATAGGTCTGCTGAATATATGCTGGTGTTATTATCTAATCTGCATTTTTGTTCATATCTTGTGCAAGTAAAGGCACATAGCTTAACATATTAATTTTCTTTTTGTTCTATTTGATTTTTTTGTAAATAAATTTTTACAATTAATTTTAGTACTATTTTTAATTAATATTAATTATTTTACTTAAATACTTCAACTTCATATTGATATATTGTAAATTATTTGAATTATTTTCTACCGCTATGTAACTATGAATTATATAATCATGTATTTTGATAAATCGTGTTCGATTCTTGTACATTTTTTTTACAACAGAACGTTTATAACCATTTCATCTTTTAAATTCATTTGTCTTACATTTTTTAGCATCTATATTTTTTTTACTTTTAGAATTGGAAGGATTTCAATAAAGCTCTATATAAAATCTAATTAAAAATATATATATAAATATTTTTAACAATGGGGTGTTCTATCAAAACGCTAACTTTTAAGATATTTTTCTTAAATTTGCCCGTCTATGTCCTTGCGGAATGGTATTTATTGAGGTAATATTGATTCACGAATCAGTCGATGTGTGTACCTGAAGTTCTTATATCTTTTGCGAGATATGGCATTGCAGTCAATAAGAGTGTGAAAGACAAATTCATCCTTTTGTAAGCAGAATCTGCATCTGTTTGTGTTGAACTTATTAAATCTTTAATGGATATTTGTTGCGTTGACAGTTGTAGTGTCGTTTAATTAACCATGTCAGTGTTCTCACATTGGATCTACTATCCTGGAAAAAATTGATGAAAGAGAATTAATTGAGATAAATTTTGAGGTGTTCATTTATGTATCAGTACTCCATAATGTTTTTTCTAAGACCTTCAATTAATTCATGTTATAACTACGACGAAATTCAGTAAAATATCTAATATCAGCCAATTCTACTTGTATGAATATAACTAGTTAATGTAAATATTGTTTTTAATTCACTTCCTTGCAGTTGAAGCACATTTTCATGCTTATTATGTTTCAAAAAACTTCATTAAACATAACGGCAATTATAACTGTTAACATTCATAGATATTATTTTGCATAAGTATTATATTTATGCTATTACTAACATGACTTTAACTTTGTTCTTTGTTATTTTGTTTCACTGCTCTACACGGGATTAAAACTTTCCACTTAAATAATGCTTTCGGATCAACTGTTTTTTTTTGTTTTGTAAGTATTTTTTATTTTCACTATATTTATCGAGATTTGGACTTTTGTTCCGCTCTGCATACAAATTAAAACGCAATTTTTTGCTTACTATTTCTTATTAGTAATTAACTCGCTTATTTCGAAACAGTTTTGACAACATAGCAAATAAGGTAAAATAGTAGCTCATTTTTATTAATTTTTGTAATTTGTTATTTTATTTTTGAGAGTGCACGTTTCCATTACTAGTTTACATATTTTTTTCTGATTGCTAATATTGGAGCTGAAGAAAAATTAAAAAGATTTTGATTGATATTGTTAAACACAACACTAACATATCTATATAAGTATTAAATATTTTATTTAAAAAATTTGTATTTCTAATTTTTATTCCGCTGTAAACTTAAAATCAAATTTACTGATCATAGACGTGTGTTAAGATTTAGGTTAAGTTTACATTAGGTTTTACATTAGCATAAAATAATTAATTAAAGGTTTTTACTTGCCATTTTTGTCCTTTGCAAATTAAATTTGTTCTAAATATTTTAGTAAGGTGAGTAAGGTAACTAAATAATTACAAATCGAAGGTGTACTTATTCTAGTAATATAAGCTCTTGAAAATGTATGAAAATAACATATTGTACAAATATATTAAGGCAATAAATAAAATAATAATAATATAATAATAAATTAACTGATCAGTTTTGCTTTTATAAATAACACATCAAGTTGTCTGCAAATTCGATTATAACTGATCTAGCAATGAAGCTTAACAATTAGCGATTTAAATCATAAACACTCACACGTCTTACGATTAAAATCGTGAATATCATAAATTCAAATTAATAAAATTTGAAGTAAAGTCGATTTTGAATTCCAGGTTCAATTTTGATTTGTACCATACTCAATATAGAATAAAAGAAAAAAATAAATACAAATCACATTTTATTGCAGTACTTATTTTATTTTCCGATCCTCCCCTCCTCATTTTTTTAGTTTTTTTTTTTCAAAAGTACAATTAATTTAAAAATAAAATAATAATAATTCATTTAGTTAAAAACAAAAAAACATAAAATGTCCTTTGATTTATTTGCCATTTTGTTGTCCACAAATATTTGTTTGTCTGATGCAATTATACAATAAACGGTATATTTTGCATTCATATCGTGTGCAATCAAAATGCCAATATACAGACAAACTAATTACATCGCTTTGTTCATTGAAAAGGAATGAGAAAAATACATTTAAATAATATAATATGAGTTTGTTTATTTATATATGTATTTATATATTATGAATTTACATAGTAAATATATAAAATTTTTATTTTCCTTTTTACATTTAAAAAATTACTGTTGAGTTATTTTGAGTTACTGTGGTCCAGTGATCACATTTAAATTTTATTAAAAGATTAAATTAAAATTATCAGGAAAATACGACTAGTTAATTTATATAGAGATTATTTGTCAGAGAAGTATATAATAAGCGGGGTCGAATTAAGAAAAAAATTTTTATATCCAAAGTATAATATAATAACCAAAACTGTCCAAATAAAAGTAGATATCTGACATTATTTATGCCAAATATTCTTTTTTGATAATCGATGTAATACTTATAATATTTTGTTTGACTTTACTCATAAAATGATTTCAGTATCTCCTCAAATATAGTTATAAATTACATACAGACGTAGACACATTTATAAATAAAGTTTAAAAACAGCTGACATAAAAAATTTCCATAAAAACCCATACTGTGTTACTACCCAACAACTAATAAAGGAAGTATGGGGTTGCTCTGAAAGATTCTCATAATTATTTCATCAAAATATCTTAGCGGGAGTAACTGAAAATATGCAGAATAACCTAAAAATTCGACAATTTAAGTAAGCTTTAAATATTTGGGCACCAGATTCGGATACCATATCTTGAAAGTGTTACAATGTCCCAAATGAAAAAAAAAATGTGTCTAGCAAAAGAGATGTTAAGCGTTCAATTAAGCTCTTCAAACAATACTAACTATGTTTTTATATTTTTGTTTCTTGATTTACCTTTTAGTCTTGTCAGCGTTTTTAACATTTAAACTTTACTTATGAAATTGAAATAAAAATTTGTTTACTTTTGCTATGATATTTGACTATAATCGAATAAAATTTTTCTAAGACTGTTGAAATAATTATAAGTATTTCCAGATATTTTATATATAAATTATAGTTTATGCCAAAATCGAATTTTATTCTGCGAATAGTAAAGTATTAATTATATTTTTCTCAGCTAACCAAAATCTAATTTGAGTGCAGCCGATGGCGCAAAGAGTATAAAATAATAAAAAAGGACAGAATTAAATATAGATTTATCAAAGTCCCAGCTGTGAAGTCCCAGCTAGTTTTCCAGCTATACTGCAAATTTCTTTAAAGAAAAACACAACATCTGTAATTTTTCATACAAAATTTTAATTACATTAATAACTCCAAGTTTGATTAATCCTAGACCCGATTAATCGATCAATCATTTTGATCAAATCAATCAATCAATCATATTATGAAGACCAGGCTGATGATTTTGTAATTTAATTGAAATCTTTTTGAATTGAATTGTAATATTTCTGATTGGCGATGAGGCGTCGTCAACAATGATATTTTAGATTCCTGATACATACTATCGTTTGTGCTACTCATCATCTAGTACCGTAATGTCTAATTTGCAGTTCATAAGTCACATGCTTTTAATTATCTGCGGCTCACACAAAAACATTGTTTTCTAGCGTTATGAGTAAAATTCGAGTACAAAACAATGAAAAAGTCTGCAAGTATCAGATCAAATACGCGTATCTGTATGATGTAAGAATATCACTAAAATTAAAAGGATAATATTCGACCATTTTCGACAATTTATGTTTATAATATTATTTTCACAAAATATCTTTCAGATTTGTATTATAGATTTTTTAAATTTCATACCTTACTAACCCCACAATTCCATTTATGTATACCCATACACTCTAACTTATATTCAACTTTTTTTGTAAGCTTCCCCTCTTATTATTTCTATTTTTTTTTTTTTTTGTTTTTTACACGCTACCCAAACACCAGGAAAGGATTCCATATTTGATTTTATTAATTTCATTAATTAGTTTTAGTCCAATATAGTTTTTTTTTAAGATAGGAAATTTAATAAAATTTTGACTACGAATAAAATAAAAAATATCAATATCTAATTTGATTACAACCGATGGTAAGACTATGGTCTGCACTAAAAATTGATTTTTGTCTTTTAAATAGCAAAAAAAAAAACGGAATTAAAAATATTGATTTATTAAATTTATATATATACATTTTTCATAGCCTAATTTTTTTCACTGGTATCACTACGGACCTTACAATTTCCGACAATTTTTTGATTAGGTATGCCGGATCTATTCGAAAACGTAAAAGATGAATTTTATGTTTAACGGTATTCGGATCTGTACTTAACACATCGTAAATACATTTTTGGTGTTACCACCCCTTTTTCATTACAATTTGTTATACTTAATTTAAACTATTCACTTAAGTTTCAAATATTTTAAATTATATTGTTATAATATACCTGTACAATTAATACTACTTTCTGTATTCAGACAAAAAATTATATTAAATTACAATTACAGACTCTTTAATCTAGGACCACATTTAAAATATTTGTTTTTTTTTTGTATGAATTGAATCAAAAAAATTTCAATTTATGATTCAAATGAACCACTGGCCATTATTTTATATATATTTGTTACAATTTTCATATCCTATTATGTACCCATATATATGTGAATATTGTAATTTCTATATTTTAACAAATTTCAACATTCGTATTTTATTTACAAAGAAAAATAGATGAATATCAAAAAATTTTTGCAATCATAAAATTTATAAGAAGAAAAACAAAAACAAAAATTTTATGGTAAATGCGTGTACCCAGTCTGTCATCCACATAAATTGACTTTTTCACATTGCACAACATACCAAAAATAGCAAAAAACAAAACAAAAACAAAACAATAAAATTAAAAAAAAAAAGTTTTAAAAAATGTCAGAATATCAAAACAAATTTAAAAAGATTTTCTATTCGAAATTCAAGTGATGTTGATAAATTGAAATTAAAAAGAGATAAAAAATATATGTAGCTATTATGAGATAGAAAAAGGAAAAATTCATTAGATTGAAATAAAAAAAAAAAAAATAAAAGAAAAACCAACAACAAAACTACTTGCATGGTTATAATCGGAATGTTGGCTGATAATAAAAATCTATTTTAATAGCTTTAATAATCCTCACGTAATAGTGAGAGAAAATTCCATTCATGTATACACATATATATATATATATATATGTATATACATTTAATATATATATATATATATATATATATATATATGTATCATATGAAAGTAATTTAGTTAAGTGGCAATATTTAGTTTGTTACTATGATAGGCTATTTTAATTTCAACAACCATCAGAATAGAACAGTTCCTTTTATTGCTTTTAATGTCCTTTTTTTTATATTTTGAAACGATTTTTGATTCGGATATTAAAAATTTTGTATTTTTCCTTTTTGTATTTTTATTTTATTACAAAGGACATAATATAGAAAAATTTTTGTTATATATATATATATTTGTTTTTTTTTTTGAAAATTTGTATTTTATATGCGTTTCACGTTTATTCATTTGAAACAATCTGGGAAAAATTATATTACGCCAATAATGTAGATGAAACATGTAAAAATATTCTTCCTATTATTATCCTGTGTGATCCGTTTTATGAATTTAATTGTAAATTGCCACAGCTACAATAATAATGCCTTTGAATAAGAAAAATATGTGATGAGAAAACTGTTATTTTATTTTTGTTTTTGTTTATGTTTTTGTTTTTTTTTAATGTAAAATTTGAGGAGAGCTGAGAAGGCGTTTTTTTATTGTAAATAATAAGATTTAGTATACAATTCCGAAAATAGGACGAAAAAGGACGAAATTAAGTTTACGTGTTTGTATTAATCTAATGCTAATCGTTGAGGTCTATAGGATAATAATAATTGTTTTAAGTGATTTTAATGTTATTTTATTTTTAAAAAAATAAAATTTTCAACAACTAAATATCATGTCCTTTTTTTCTGTGTACTAATGTATGTGGTTGGGTATCAATTTAAAATTAGAAAGAGGGTAAATTTTTGTTTTAGTTTTTGCTTTTAATTTTTGCTGTTTTTTTTTAATTTATATTTTATGTGGATTTTAAAATGATTTTTGACATTTTAATGACTTAATTTTAATGGTTGGTTTATTTTAAAATAGAAATAAAATGGTGGTTTTTTTTTTATTTTTTATATATATTATGGTTTTAATAATGAAACATTTTTACAGTTGAAATTTTTGATATGTCAAGAATATTAATTTAATTTGAATCGCCAGTATTAGCTTAAGTGTAGATTTTAATGGATTTCATAAATGGATAGGAGAAACTAGAAATTTTAATTAAATAATTTTATTTCAGGTCCCCTTCGTGATTAGAAATGTTTTTCCGGTAAATTTCTGTTTTTCATAAATAACATCAATTTTTAGTAAGAAAAGTCCTGAAAACATTCTGTAATAGAGATTCGTTATAATTTTTTTTTATGTTCTTGACAGTAACTTAGGTAGAATCACCTTTTCGTGCTTATCTTCTTAATTAAGTGCTGCAAGCTTATACTACAATATCTAAAATAATAACAAACTAAATATTGCCACTTAACTAAATTACTTTCATACGATAAATCAATATCTATATATATTAAATGTATATATATATATATATATATATTATATAAATATATGTGTACATACATGAATGGAATGTTCATCGAAAAACCCATAAAACATTTTTATTTTTGCTTCACCGGGAATCGAACCTGGGACCTTTATCATTTTGATATACAATTATGTTAAAAAAGGAAAAATGTAAAATTATTTAATTTTTTAATTTTTAATTAAAAAGATTATTTAGCATAATTTAATTAACATTTGGATTTTATCAAATAAAATTACAATTTTTTGTTTTGTTTTATAGCTCATTTGAAATTTGTAAATATGAGTTTTAAAACTGTTAGGTGTCTATGTAGTTCAAACACCATTATACCTACTGATGAGTTCTAAAAGTTTTGGTGTAGCTTCCTCCAGACGCTTGGGTATGTTATACTGAGTCCTAAAAAATCGTGGTAAAAACCGTTTCCGGCGTATTTGGGTCACGGTTCAAGTTTACGGCAGCATTTGGCACATATCCCACTATAAAACTTAATAAAGCTAGCGTAAGGAAACAGAATTAGTCTAATCAGTCTCTCACAATTTAAGTTTAGTTATGCGAAATGTGTACATTTATCATTAATTTATTTTGTTACAATAATAATTACATAGTTCTGTAATTTTTAGAATACAAAATATAACAACTGAATAAATCGTGAATACTAAAAACAAATTAAAGGTATAATTGGTGAACCAAAGTCTAAATGCTCGAAGCTTTTTCATGAATAACTATATATCTTACCCTTACGTTATGGTCGCAATCATGTCATAAATTTCGAACTTGTATAACAATAACTATGTTTATATTGACATTGCATAGACCATTATTTACGTCTATACCATACATGTAATTGACAGTTAATATGAAGCGATTGAGTAAGACAGTGTTTAAATGTTAGAAAAAATCTACGGTTAAATCTGAAAGTCCGAAATGTAACCGCAGTCTGATATCAGGTTTAATCTAATGGAAAAAATAGAAAACAATCCGACTCGCATCAGATTTTTACTAAGATTTTTAAAATTATTCAATATGTCGATAATTGAATTTTTTAAACTTTTTACTGCCATCTGGTGATTTTTATGTTTTATTCGATCATATGGCCATCCATTTAATGCTTAATGGTTATGTTCAGTAGTTTCAAATTTGGAAAAATTGTTTTAAACCTTTTGTATACAGTTTGAAAAAGTATTTAGTATTTTTTTTTAATTTTCAATGTAAATTTCATTTATAACACAGTATAAGAAACAAAAAATAATATTTCTAATATGTTTAAAAATGGAAAATTCAAATAAAAATGAAATAGTAGAAATGAGGACTATTTGAATTCATAGAAATGTACAAGGAAAAAGAATGTCTTTGGGATTTACATTCCAATTATTATAAAAATATTTTTTTAAAGAACAAGGCATACAATCAAATAGCATTAAAATTTACAATTCTAGCATAGGAAGAGATTTTTTATTACATACCTTTCAATTTTTCAATTAATATATTAAAAAATTTTCACTAATGACAGACCTTAAAAAAATACTTTGTAAAATGCAACAATATTTGACATAAAATCGTAGATAAAATCTAAGATCCAGATTTTTGGAATGTATACACTCATCCGACTTTGTCTACGCTCAAATTTTAGATCGCAACACTAAACATTTTGAACTAAATAACTACGTACACTTTGGAAAATTTTGTGATTTAAGCTTTATAATAACAACCTGCCTTAGAGAAGAATCTATCTATTTCAACTTTAATTATTTTACTTGAATAATAATGCCTTAATTTAGTAATAAAATATTTAATAATAATTATTTATAAATAAAATGCTTTAACTTTTCTAATTTATAATTATTTAAAAAATATTCTTTTTTCTGTATTTTCAGGTAAGACCAAATCCAAATTTTATACAGTACAATTATTTTTAAAGTGCATAAACATTTTGTAAGTAAAAAGAAGTAGCCGGCTAATTAATTTTTATTTTTTTTTTTATTTAAATTTTTTTTGATATTTATTGTAATTTTTTTTTTCAATTACAAAACAAACAATTTATAATTTTCCAAATAAACTAGCAAATTCTAATCATCATCATCATTTTAAAGCGCTACGCTCTGGATGAGCTTTGGCCTTCATCTCTATATGATCCTTCAAAAAGGTCGGTCTTGTGCCGCTTGTCTCCGATTTGGGAGTTGTACGGTTTGAGCATCGTTTTTCACGATGTCTGATCATCTGCTTCTACCACGACTAGTATTGGGCGTTCTATTCAGCACCAATGACTTTCGATTACATGGCTAGCCATCTTAGTCTTTGGAGCGTACAATGTTGCTTCTGATTACATAATTATTTTTATTATTTTATATTATATCGGAAAGACAAACTAAAACCTATATTATAAGTAATGTAATGAAGTTAAAATTAAAAGAGAGTGCTAAAGTAAAAATTATGTTCGCCTAACTAAAAAAGTCTATTTTATTTTCCTTAATAAAAGTTCGTAAACGATTTCGGTAAATTTTAAATTAAATAATTTTGGAGTACTACACACTATTCTTATGATATAAAATACTACTAACAATTCATCCTTCATAACAAATTAACTAATTAAAAATTCAATCTAAATACTTGTAAAATGAAGATAGCAAATTTGATTGAATAATAAATAAAAAAATATATAAAAAAATTCAACTTTTTGGAAATCAAAAAAATTAACATTGCTTCTAATTTATTTAAGTTTCATTGCATAATACATTATATTCTGCTATAAAATTTCATAAAATTTAATAATTATTGTAACACTATTGAATAAATTAACATAATAATATTACATTGTATGTACCAACTTGTATATATATATATATATGTATATTTCATATGAATTTTACTAATAATAATACACATTTTTTTTGTGTTCAAAATTATGTCATAATCTAAATTGGAAAATATTATAATAAAAGTAAAATCAAATAAGCACGACTAAAATCTACTTAAAATAAATAATAAGGGCTTTGTTAACCTAAATTTCCCGAAAAAGCTAAAAAAATAAAAAAAATAACTAAAATGCAATTTACTTTTAACCATTATAGGGAACTCTCTAGTAATAATGGCTTATCTTCAATTAAAAAAACCATTGTGTATTTTATTTAAATCCTTGAATTAATTGATTTGAAATAGCTGTGATGAATTTCTAGCCAGACGTGTTGATTTTCGTTTTATCACATGGTATCGCTTGATATCATTTATCTACTGTAGAACAATACGTTATTGAAATTTACTGGTAATTTTTTTTATTTATTTATTTTTTATATAACAGTGGGATCTGCAGATAAATCTGCAGTTCAACTACAGGTTATTTTCCTGTACCTAGGTAACAATATAATAAAAAAAATAAATAAAAAAAATTACCAGTAAATTTCAATAACGTATTGTTCTACAGTAGATAAATGATATCAAGCGATACCATGTGATAAAACGAAAATCAACACGTCTGGCTAGAAATTCATCACAGCTCTTTCAAATCAATTAATTCAAGGATTTAAATAAAATACACAATGGTTTTTTTAATTGAAGATAAGCCATTATTACTAGAGAGTTCCCTATAATGGTTAAAAGTAAATTGCATTTTAGTTATTTTTTTTATTTTTTTAGCTTTTTCGGGAAATATAGGTTAACAAAGCCCTTATTATTTATTTTAAGTAGATTTTAGTCGTGCTGGAATTCGTGCTGATTAATTTTCCTTCACTATGTCTTATGTCCTGATGTTTCTGTCAACTCTCCCAAATCTATTACACATCTCTTCAAACTATTTTTCTTTAGTTCTTATTTATCTCTTGGAAGTTGAAGAAAATAATTTTAATCACTTGATAAACTTACCTACCTAAAAATAAAATTATTTCGATAGATTTCTCTGTTAAAAAAATATAGACTTACATTTCAACTGATCGTTTAGTTTAGTGATATCCATAATTTTGAAAAAATTTATTTATTCGTCATGTTTATAAAAACGGTGCTAAAAATGTAGTCTCAAATTACCGGGCAATAGCAAAACCTTTATGTATACCTAAACTTTTCGAATTAATAGTTTTCAACCCATTTGCTCTAAATCTTTATCAATTAACCAGTATGGATTTGTAAAGAAACAATCTACTGTTACGATTTTAGTTGAATTTTCTTATCACTTTCATAACACTATTCAGACTGGATTTCAGACTCGAGTTATTTACATAGATTTAAGTAAGGTATTCGTAATGTTTACATCAATTTGTCATTGGAATCCAATACAGTGATTCTACTATTCTACAGAATGATCTTGACTTTTGATTCTAAACTAATCAAACGAGTTTCTCATTTTGATGTTTTTTTCGATGATAAGCTTATTTAAACTACACTTTAGTAGCATAATTAACAAACCAAATTCTATGTTATGGATTAAAGAGTTTGATAAGCGTTACATTACTAAATCTTTATTTATGACTCTTATTCGCCCCCACCTTTAGTACATAAGTCCTGTCTACTACTTCACTTATATTTATAAAATTGAATATATTAAAAAAAAAAAATTTCGACTTAAAATTGTACTACGTATAATGTTCCTTGGTCTAACCAAATATTCCTACCTCCATGCATAAATCGCATCAAGCTTCTTCAAATTAATACATTGCAATCAAAAAGGGTTGTTGCGGATATCTTATTTATATCTTAAGTATACAATGGTGAAATTGATTCCCAAATTATAATAATTATAAACAGATAAGATTAACTCGTACATTAACACCAGTACGCGTTTTCGTATAGAAAATCTTTCTTTCAGACCAGTTAAAAAGGAAATGTTTGATGCCTTAGTACACCTACTAATCTTATTTTTCTGTTTTATTAGAAGCTAAATTTTATTCTTTTTTTGCTAAATGATTTTTTTTTTGTTTTGAATAATAAACTTTGTTATTTAAAATTGAAAATAATTAAAATATCATACACGTATCTAAATGCACCACGCTGAAGTAAATAATACTGATAAATGCATCAAAATTTAGAGAATTAAAATTAGCTTTTGTACCAAATTTTATACACAATATTAATATAAATAAAAAAATTTAAATAAAAAAACTGTCATATTTTTATTTAAGTTTCCAACACAAGTTGTTTGCCCATTTTTTTTTTAAACATACAAAGTGTGCATTGTGAATTTGTTTTTTATAATAAAGTTGTAGTTAGCGGTAGGTAAATATAAATATGTCAGATTTTAATTTTGAACTCTTAAAAATTGTAGTTGATGTTAATAAATTTGTTTATTATTTTTTAATTATAATTATTGAACATTTTTCGTTACTATAGTTGATGATGCTGTTATAATCGTTTATCGAGACGCGAGAGTTAAATAATAATAGTACCCATGTATATTTTATATTATATAATGAAGTAGAGGGTGTTCTTAGAATTTATATATATAAAATTGAATTTATTATATTTTGTTTTACTTCTGCATTGTTTTTCTAAACATACAAAGTCGCCATTGCGAATTGTTTTTTATAATAAAGTTGTAGTTACTGGTAGGTAAATACAGATATGTCAGACTTTAATTTTGAATTGTTATAAAAATTGTAGTTGGTGGTCTATACTGCAATCTATACTCTCTATAAAATTAAATTGCCTTTCCTTCCTAATTATAAACGTTCCTAGTTTTTTTGTGACATGTGTGAATTTTTTAAACATATTTTTATCATAAATTCATATTGTTAAATCAAATATAATATGATGTATGTTAGCTTTTGTTTTTAGTTTTAGTTTACATTTTTATTTAAAATAAAACTCAAAAATCATAAAACATTAACTTGGTTCTTTGCTTGACAATATAAAGATGCATTTATCTGTGTTTACTGTATTTGTATTAAATGTCAAATAAATAAATAACTAAATGCTGGTGTTCATATAAGTTACATCATATAATTAAAGAATATTTAGAAGAACTACTTCTATTGCTACAAAATCTGTTTTACAATTTAATGTTACGTCAATTTAATAAACACAAAAATAAATTATCCTTTAAATTTTTTGTGCTTTCAAATTGGTTGAGATACAAAAAATTTAACCAAAATCATCTGTAAGGGTTAACTGAAACTAAAACAAAGAAAATTTATTCAAAAATTTTATTTTCACTTCGTAATGAACTAAAAATGGCGTTTTGTTTTTATTTTTTTGTAACTCATTATTTATCCTTCTCAAAATTAACCCAGATAGAAAAAAAAAAAAATTCTGAAATTAAATGCTCCAAAAACATAGATAATAAATAAAACAATTTATTTTTTCTTTTAAAGCCTAAATAATATTATATTTAACGAAATTTTGGTTAAAACACAAAATCATAATTGACGCAACGTTACACACATTCATCTACATGAATATATATTATGTACAAGCATATATTTTGATACAATAATAATGCACATGAATATTAATGCGTATATATATATATATATAACTATTTAAATAATTCATAATATCAACTGTATAATGTTAAATATTCTTTTTTACAAAAAAAAAAAAAAAAAACAAAAAAAATAAAAATTTTCTCCAAAATATTTTGATACATCATATTTAGGAAAATTGCATATTTTTAATACAGGAAAATTAAAAAAAGGATAACCATAAAAAGGAAAAACAAATTTGTTAAAATCTCATCAAAATTAATATTGACATGAAAAACTATTTCTGTTTATTTTTTTTTTTTTTTTTTAAACAATTTTCGTTACTATAGTTGATGATGCTATTATAATCGTTTATCGAGACGCGAGAGTTAAATAATAATAGTACCCATGTATATTTTATATTATACAATGAATAAGTAGAGGGTGTTCTTAGAATATACATATATCAATTTGAAATTTTTATATTTTGTTTTACTTGTTTTTTTTACTAATTAAGCTTCAATGCATTCTCTGAAGAATAGTTTTAATGTAGGAATTGACATATATATATATATATATATATATGTATTAATTCATTTAATATCGCAATTCTAATATTATACATAATTAATATTTTAGTGAGCAGCTTATTTTCATAGATACAAGGATACCTTCCTAAAGGGTTTTATGTTTTGCTTTCTATTTTCTTGTCTTGTAGAAAACAAATTTTCAAATAAATGATTAAAAACTTGGGACTACAGCCCTCTTAAAAATTTGAGACAGCCCCGCCAAATAAAATTTTTACTGTACTTAATTTTTTTGTTATTTTGTCGGCATTTTGATAGTCTGGCGTACCAGAAATCGAAGCCAAAGCCTCGAATATCTCGTGTAAAAAATTAGATTGCCATATTTTGATTTTTGTTCTCCGGTTATTCTTTGTACAGGCAGATTACGTAAAAAAAAGTTGACATTAAATATCCATTTGCTAATCCTTAATTTCTACGTAATATTTATTTGCCAAATTCATTTTTTTTTTGTGAAATACGTAAAATATCAAATATTAATTTGCCAAGTGAAATTCGCCAAATGTATTGTACCCAAAACAAAACATATGTATGCCAAAACAAAAATATGAATTAGAGGACTTAATAAACATATTTCGTTCACAAAAATTCATCAAAGCGTACAAAACCACTCTGTATTAAATTTTTTTTTTTATTTTTTTCAAATTAACAAACGAAAATTATATGCAAGTTTTAACATGATAAATTTTATCATCATGAACCACAAAATTCCCTACATAGATTTTATAATTTTCTATCTAAAATAACTAAAAAAAAATAAAAATTTTAACCATAATTTTCACCTCATCATCATTAAATTTAAATTTTGTATTCATATGCAAATGGCTTTTAACATCAGAATTGATAATGTATGCGTAAATTACACCAAAAAATTTAACGAAAATAAAATTTTCCAAAATTTTCCTGATTTTTTTTTTTTTTTTTGGAAGTTCATCAATTCTCTTATTAACTTATAACAAGTTATTTAAAACGGAAAAAAAATTAAATTAAAACATTTCAGAAAAGTTTATTACTGCCATTCTATTTTTTTTTATTTTTAATTTTTGAAATTTTTAAATATTTGCAACAAAATTTTTTTATTGAAAATTAATAAAGAATGAACCGTCATAGTTTTTTGTTTTCTCCCTCATTTTATGAAAACAATATTCTTACAGGAATTTAAACTTCAATAAAAGTATTTTTAATATATAAATGTTTCTGGATAACATGTAGCACATGGATTTTATATTTTACATATTATATATATATTTTTTAAATTTAATGGAATTTTGTCTTTAAAGAGTATGTAATTACTTTTTAGCACATTTGAAGATCAGAAAAAAAATTGATGTACTTGTTGATTTCCATCGTCCTATATGTTGTCTGGCTGCATATAAAAGTATCATTATAAACAGTTATATAATTGGGGACTAGCTATTATGTTTTCCTGATATTCTACAACTAACAAGTATAGCGTTCTTATATGTAGATATGTAGATTATTTGGGCCCTGAGATAGGGACGAGTGGCTATCTAGGTTAAAAACGACCGTTTTAGTTGCTTCTGGAAAACCAATTAACATTTTACAATTGTGCTTTTTATACGGTATCATAATTTCATCATGTGCATCCTACTTAATTAAATCAATCCGAGCTTTTTACAGCTCAATAGAGGCACAAAATGACTTGCAAAATAACCGAGTAAGTCCAGAAAGCAGGCTCCTAGATCGGTTTTTCTTTTGTAAATTAATACGGAGCAAGTGCGTAGAAGATGTAGGATTATTTTGTCGTCTTCTTTATTTTTGCAAGCAGATATTATATTGCAGATATTATTTTAATGGAATTCTTTAAGGCAGTGTTCTATGTTAAACACTACCATTGTATTGATATGTAATCCTTTTAATGATATTCGGTTGAGATCTTTTATAGTTATAGTCGAATATTGGCAATATAAAAATTTTGGCTAATCTATTGCAGTCAAATTTGTTGAACTAGTTGCAGTTTTAAACTATCATTTAAAAGTAGGTATAGAAATTAATTTAAAAAGTAGTTATATATAAGAATTAATCTTTGATATATTTTTGATTAAAATTAAGAGCTGTCATCAATTAAAAAAATTTCGAGTTGGCTAATTCAAAGGCACAAACCTTATTCAATTCTAATTCAATTCAATGACGAATGATAATTTATACAATTATGAAAATATGTCCCAATTATAATTAATCAATTAAACCAGGCACATGCCCTAAACGCCGAAATGAATAAAAATTAATTTTATGGTTATGTACGTCTGTGTCTAAGACGTATTTTTTTTTTAACAGTTGGAAAGGATGTGTAATAACGAAATTTTAGATCATAGGTCTTCTGATGATGGTGTGCGAACCGAAATCGATCAATATATTTAAATAAAAAAGTTAGTTAAACAAAGCTACAGATTTAATTATTTAAAAATATTTTACATATATATATATATATATATATGGGGTCTATATTCGATCAAATATAGTATAGAAAATATAGAAAATGTCACTGATGGTAATACTGCTGTATGTCTTTCTTTACTGTTATTCTTCACACTAGTTATACATTTAGTCTTTTTATTATTATTTTGATATCATAGTCAAATAGTTGGTCAATCAGTATTATAATAAATCATGTACAGGTATATCAGATCCGACTCACCAACATTTTCAATTTATTTTTTAGGTGCCTATTACATATTATTCTTTTCAACAATCTTCTTGTCTATATATTGACAATATAGGCTATTGATGATAAGAATGATGAGCGATTACACATCAATTATGCACTCATCAATTTTTTTATCCATATTTTGACATTTTGCAAGGACATATTGTGGAAGTGTTCTGAATATATTGATAATTTCGAAACATATATGAATTATTTTTTTGTACATTTGAATAATACATATATATCAATTGTTTTTTTTACAATAATTGCTATAATTATTAAAATTTATATAAAAATAGTTCTTTTTAAAATTACATTATAAATGAATATTATAACTTTATCTGAACATTCCCCAAAAAGCCATTGACAAAAATTTGACAATATATTGACCATTGATTGATCATTGATTGATATTGTATAATAGGTGCATTAGAAGTAAAATAATAGCTTTATGCCTACACGAAACATGATGACGTAAAGTAGTTAAATAAAAACAGTAATATGGTTGTTGAATTAAAACAATTGAGATAAAATTGTGATCATTAAATTAATGAAAAATATGATAAATAAGAAAAGTAATTCAAAGAAAGATAACAATCGGTCAGAGAGCTAGTGTTTAAGAACAATTTTTGTAATAACTTGCATAAATCATATAAATTTTATTACAACTTGCAAATTCCACCTTTAATTTTTCAGACTAACACACCAAGTAGTCTTTAATATATTTTCCACATTTTCGGGGAAATTAAGAGCGGGCATAAAAATATCGTCATGGTTACAAAATTATTATTTTTTCGTTTTTGCAGTAGCTTAAGTAGAATTTGGTGCCTAGATTAAGTACAGTACTGAAACTTTTACTACATATTTTACTAAAATGTTTTTCTAGTATTTATTTATCAAATATTTGTCAGAAACTAAACCTTCTTAAATAGCGTAGTTCCATTTTATATATAAAATGTTACCAGATTAAACTTTCAACTTAAAAAAAGTTCAAAGTGTTTTCCACTTCATGATGCGTGTATATAAAACTGACATAACTATACCGACGAAAATAAAACGAATTTTTCTCAAAATGGGTTTAAATATTCTCTTAACCTATATTAATACTCAAAAAAAAAAATATGAAACATAATTTTTTTTTACTCTTTTTATACCTTTGTTTTGCAAATTTTATTTACCGTAAATTTAGTTTAGTCATTTAAATTTGTTTTTCGTTTCATCCTGATTTTGTTTTTTTTTTTTGTTATTTTTTCTTTGAAAATGGTGAAAATGTGATTAAAAATTTTATATGAATTTTTTGCAGTAGTTAAATACAGTCAATTCTTTCCTAATATCATACGACATAATATTGTAATATAATTTTTAATTATTATCATTTACAGTTATATAATATACAGTTAGGAGCATTTTATAAACAGTTTTAACATTAAATAATACATTTTTTGTTTTTTTTTTTTACATACTACAAACAGCAATACTATCTACTTAGTAACTTAACGTACACGTTTGTAGTGCTTTAGGCTTCACTAATTGAAACGATGCATTCAGACTTATAATTGAGAACTTAAATGAATAAATATTATTATTATATGTGTATAAAACTATATATAATAAAATATTATATAAAAATATGAGTTGAATAAATAAACAAAATACTTAAAATTTAATATTGCCAAGTGTTTATATTCGAAATTATTTTTGTGTGTTAGCTTTTATGAGGGAATAGAGAAATTAAATTCATAAACAACAAAAGTGAGAGTTAAATAACTTCCAAACTAGAAAACTAGGAGTTTCAATTGATAATAGGATATTTTGTTGCAAATTAATTTACTTAATTATATCATTCTTTTTTACAGTGTTGACATTTTAAGTAAGTCATTTATGTTTGAATCATGCGTTAACAATGATGTTCAATTAAATTTATTTATTTAACCAATTATTTTGTTTTTTTGTATAGCTACATTTAATTTTACAGATATTAGATTTTATATAGTAATAAACAACTGAAATATATCAACAAAAAAATATAAGAGGATTAATTTCGTTCATCGTAAGATTACTTGAACTAATCACTAGGTATTTATAGAGTCAAACTACCTATACAACTCCTAATTTTTACTTCGATTGATTTTATAATTTGTTGCAAGATGATATTTAATATATCTGTGAATTATAAATTAGGCACAAGGTTGATATAACTCTAAACGTATTATTGTAAATAAATAAATCGGAATTATATCTTTTATTTAGTAAAAACGTGTAAAATGTGTAAAAAATTTTAATAATTTCTTTATTTTTTTTTCAACTGACATTATAGTTTATTTATGTAAATTCTACAATTTTTTGTTTCTAAAATCACAATTTCGAGAGAAAAATAGTAAAAAAACGCACTAAAATTTCAATTATTTTGATAAAATTCAAGGTTAATAATATAATAACTATTTACGGCTTTCGGAACAACTGGTTAAACTTAAAATATGTCAGATTTCTATTCGCGATATTTAATGAGGTTCGATCGAAATACATTAAGTATTTTGAAAATATTCGCAAATAAATTTGGTTCTATTACAAATTTAAGATATTTTCGATCAATAAAAAACTCTTTAAGAATTATAGCGAGATAACATATTTTAGCCTAACACAATTTGAACGGTTTCGTTTTTTTAAGTCTTCTAAAAAAATCTTTGATTATCAGCTGTAATAGTAATACTTTTACATTGATATGTTGAAAGAGACGACTATTGTGGCGTACAGCCAGTTTTTTTCTTCATATTTTATGATAGAGATCGATGGAGGACGTTGGTGAGTTAGGCCCAGGACCTACATACCTACATGGTCTGATGGCCACCCAAGTAAAATAGATCTTGAGATCTATGTGTATATATCAGCATTGTGAATATATCAAGGTGCATGATAATATTTTACATTACTCCGTTTTGAAACATAAAGATAGCTGAAATATAAAATTGTGTAGCACAATTCTATATTTGAATACTGTCTGCTCAAACTGGCTTGAATATTTGATTGTAGGTCAAGAGTTAATTATAATATCGAAACCGTATATGCACCTAATTAGACAATACAACTGTTAATAAGTCCTTGTAACGCATAATATTATTTTAGGATTCAATTTTTAGGATAAAATTTACTTTAGTACCTAAATAAATTAATAAGTCCAAAAGCCAGCATCTTAGCTTTCCATACTCAAAAATTACGGTTCGCAATGGATTTTTGGAACAACAAAATTTTTAAATATTTTCTACACTGAGTTGGCAACGTTTGTTTTTGTCTGTAATTAAATTTACAAAGAATAAAAACAACAATTTTATATACATTATGGGTATATACACGTCTGTTATATTTTAACATAATTAAGTAACATAAAACATAATTAACAGAATTAAAATACAAACAACATTGCTCATACTTTGTTGCTTACAATTCCTGAGTTAATTGTGACATTAATGAACATTTTATTCACTTTATATATTACAACTTCAAGCTGAAAAACAATCAAAATAAGAAAAAATAAAATTAAAAACCAAAAACAAAAAAAAGTAATGAAAAAAAAAATTGTATGCTCTTATTAATATTTAGGTGTATTCACATCATGGCATAATAATGATGGTAATAAAATAAAAAAAAAAAAACGGAATTATAATAAAAAATTTTGTAAATTAAAGGACTTCATTATAAAAAATAGATTTATACACAAATACCTACATTGTATACGATAATAGATGTAGGTGAGCACATAACATAAATTACATTGCATACAAAAAAGCAAAATATGTGTATATATAGGTACATAGTAAGATTAAAGAGTTTTTTTTTTCAAAAAACTCTTTTGCAACAAACAGCAATAGTTTTCGTTTACATTGACAATTTCAATAGCTTTATTTAATTTTTAGTCCTTTAAATTTTTACTCCTATTCCTTTTTGAAAATTTTCCTTTTAATAATTTATTTTTATTTTTAATAGGTCAAGAATAGAATATTTTTATTTTTGTTGTCTTTTTAAATTTTTTAGAACATTTATCAAAGCTTTTGTCTATTGAAGAATTGACTTTGACCTCTGACACGCAGGTGCATTGTGTATAGTTATTTAATTCAAAATTAAAACTTAAATACTATAAGTTTTTTTCATTTAAAATGAAGTTACAAAAATTTGAAAATCTTACAGTGGGCTCATGGACTTTCTTGAAATATTTTAATAAGCATTTCTATGCTCTAGTCTTAATCAATTCAATCTGATTGGAAAAACGTTAAATTTGGTCATATAACTAGTATAACTATTGATATAATTGGGTATATTATTTAAATTAAGTCAAATGGGAACGGAAGGGTTGATCAAATTTAAAATTTTTCGTACTCTATAGGTACTTAAAAATATTAAATAAGAGAAAATAATAATAATTAATATGCAATAAATATAAATAAAATTTTGTTTGCTATTTACTTTCTATTTATTTAATATGAATTCACTTCTAAATGATTTATAATTTTTGTGAAACACTTTATTCAATTTTGCAATTAAAAGTCGAATTTTCTTTTAGTAATAATAAATTTATTTTTATTCTGCAAAACATTATTGTCAATTGTAAATAAAGCATCAATATTCGAATCGGCGCCTTCGGATTAATTAAATTCAGTTTTTTGAAATGAAATTTTGAATTGCATTGAATCAAAGCGGCTCGAATTGATTGTATTGTATTTATTTTGTTAAATAGAGCTTTGGGATTTTGAGGTGACAAACTAAATTTTATTTTTTTTTAACGCAACGGTATTTATTGAAAATTTATTAGCAAAATCTTATTAAATTCCAAAAATAGTGGATCAATAAAGCCAACCTTAATGGTTTACATTTCCGAATTAAATGTTTTTTAATATTTTATCACCCCAATTCTAGTTAAAGACTCAACCCTTTAAATTAAAAAAAAAAAACTTAATTTCAAAATCCAAAGTTTTAAGATCGAAACCAAACGTATCAAAAGCTCTATCTATCTAAATCCCAAAAACGTGTATATACCAAATTACCAACTCTGATTTTGAATCAAATCTAAAATATTTCAACTATAAAAAAATGTGACTTTTCATAAATTTAAATAATTAAAGTCAAATAGCAAATGCATTGTTTTTTGAATTTTAATCGCGAGCCCCAATATGTTATGTATATTTTATTTATCCAATAAAGTCAATATTTGACAATTATATTTTATTAGCACCTACAAACCGAGAAATTTCGTGAAATATATTTTATTCCTCTCTCGTTTTATTAAATAATATTATTATTATTATTATTTTTTATTGGATATAATTTAAATTATATACAATAGTAATTTATAAGCACTAGCTAATATGGCTATCGGCTTTTTTTTTTTTGTTTTGTATATTTCAATTTTTAAAATACTAAAATTAATAACATTTCATTAAAACAAATAAAATTATATTACAATCCTATTCTAATTTCTTATTGTTAATAACTACTTGTATTGCTAACAGTAATCTTTTGTTTTTGTTCTTTTCTTTTTATTTTTCGATCGTGTATATTTATTATAACGGCATTACAAATTCCTGCCAATAGTGAGATATTACAAATAACTAAGTTTATTTTCTTTTATTATTCTTGTCATTCTTTAATTAGTAATATTTTATATGATAATAACTTGTAATTGTCTGTTTTGTTTCTCTTTATTTTAATAAGTCTTCTAAACTTTAATTTTGATATTTAATGGTCGAATGAAATTCAAATTGTTATAATTATTAATTGATTTGAACTTAGTTAACATTACTTATTTTATTAAATAATAAATTATTATACTTAATCTGTAAATTGAAGAAAGTAGGTACGGTACAATATCTGAACCATTTCACAACCGATTTTCATTATTATTCCTTTATAAGATATATTTTTAAAAAGAGACGTAGCGAAACTAAATATTTTTTATCAACTTTTTTTAATTTTCAATTAGAAATTTTAATTTAAAGTTTACCCCATCCTATGTATACACATTTTAGCGTACAAACATTTTAATTTATCAAATTTCCGCAACTCAACAATGTACATCAGTGTTTTTGTTTTCGCAAGAAATAAATTAAAATTTTTTTTTTAAATAAATTATTTCATATGTGGTTGTTGTATAAGATACATCAATAAAAAAAACTAAGATATAGTATCAAGTACAAATTGAAACCAAATTGGATAGACCATAATGAAATTGAATACTATTTTTTTTATCACACTTCCTCGAATTTCGGGGAGCGGGTTAATACTAATAAATTTTTATTTTACAAAGTTCCATGTTCACATAGTTGATTTATGTAAATATTGTTTACTTAAAATTGTCCGAAAATTGAGATTGACTCGAAATTTATTAAAAACAATACAAAAACAAATAAAAGTAGAAATTAAAACTAAAATTTTCAATAATTCAATTTTTTGAAATTTTTTTTTGAAATCGTCTTCAAATATTTAAAAAAATGTTTTGTAATTTGATACTATTAAGAATCCATATCAATAAAATAATAATTTTGACATACATATAAATATACATATTAAAAAATAAAAAATCTAAAAGTTATCTTAAAATTTAATATCCTAAAGGGGAAACAATTTAATAATAATAAAAAAAAAAATAATATGAAAAAAAATGTAAAAACAAACTTACACAAATTTCGAAGCAATTTTCCTTTAAATTTCATTTTATGTCCAATTTATTCTGCTAAAAGGAAAAACCAATGAATATTCAACTCTTTTCAAGTTTATATTTTCCAAAAGATTATATTACCTTAAAATCCTTGATAACTATAAAAAACATTTTATTTATTTTATTTTTTTTTGTTTTTTTATTACCCATTTTATTTATATGTCCTATGTTATAGTATTGATGTACCCAAAAAAACCAATGTCTGAAATTGTTATTATAATGGAATATCAGGATTGATATTTCCGCGTATATCATCATATTATTATGTAGCTATAAGTATATAGTTACCCTTATTTTATTATTTATTCATTCAAAATTTGTTCTTTTATATTTTATTAGTTTAAAATTTTTATTTTTATTATTTTTTTTTTTGTTTTTTACCTTTAATCCTTTTATTTAAAATGAGAAAAAATAAAAGCCTGTGTAGTTTACTTTAGTAGAAAATATTTTTAACGAAAAATGAAATAATAAATCACAATTCAAACAACGACTATAGGTTATCTAATAATAATTTTGATAAGAATAAAAATTAATAATTTTAATAAATGAATTTAAAAAAAATAAATATTTTTAATTAGTTTTGAAACTATTGTGGACAATATTTTATTGTTATCTCACTTAACCTTGTAATATAAATAGCAATCTTGTAAGCTTAATATAGCCAGAAAGAGCTTGACTTGATTTTCTATTTCTTTTGTTTGAATACAAACTTGTTGGAAAGAGTAACAATCCTCCAAATTATTCCTCACCTCGAAGATGTCTTTTATAAACATTTGTTTTAAAGATAATAAGGTCGCTATAATTAGTAAATGTTTGTTATAAAAATGTACGTTTATTAAAATTTATTTATTTATTTAATTTAGTTAATTTAACTATTTATAATTATATAATTCAGTATTGTACAATATAATTTTTATTATTACATAAATTTATGTTTAACATATTCTATTCTATTTATTTTTAAATGCATTTGTATTAGTTTTACTACTTATTTCATTAGGTAAATCATTGAAAAGTTTTAAACTATTCTACAAAATCATATTTTTAGTTTTTTCATTTCTAAATAAATTTAATCTAAACCAATTAACATTTCTTAAGTTATAATTATAAGTGTCAGATACATAAACTACACGGTCATATAAATAATTTGGATATTTAAGTAGCAACTTTCATTTTGTGGACAATTATTAATACATTCATTCAGTTCTTTGATTGATACCTAAACATTTTAAAGTATTTAACATAAAGTTAATGTAAAATTAAATATGATGAGTTAAACATGTTAATTACTTATATTTTCCAAAACGAAGTCTGCAGTATTGTTAGTATGTGCACTACACTACGTTTTTCTTCTTAGTCTGTAGTGGAGCAATTATTGAACTGTAAAACGTAGTAGAATTCAAAATTTAGTTATCACACGAATCATAATGTATATAATATAATAATAAAAAATAGTGTAATACTGACAAAAAAATATATATATATTTATCGTTATGATAAACTTTGATATGCATAAGTATGATTTTATCAAATCGACTACTTGCTTTTTAAGTTCAATCATAAGCGATTTGTTCAGAAGTTCATTTTATTCTTAAAATTATCAATAAACTTATCCTTCATCATCCACTACAGGATAAAAGCAATAACTAACGTCACCTCATACAATGAAGCAGAATATAAAACTTGTTCGCATATGAAAACAGAACAGTAACACGAAAATAAAAAATAAAATTTTGCTACTAAATCTATCCATAAAAACGAAACTAGCCATGCAGGTGCATCTGATGGGACAAATAATAAAAAATACAAATATTAAACGAGCCTTTAGTAGTTATACACACACGCATTCAAAATACGAAATGGAAGTAATATGAGAATGATGTCATTGGGATCGGGGTCAGATTTAGCAACTGTCTACATTACCGCATTATATAGAACATACCAAATGAAATAAAAAATAATAATAAAAATCATAATCAGTTTATTCAAATATCAAATTGAAATGAATTTCATCGTCAAAAAAATTTAAGATTTCAACAATTTTTCCTTAGAATTTTTCATTTTTAAAATCATTTTAGGTGTACATTGTTTTTTAAATTCTTTTTATAATATATCATACTTATTTAGAATTACTATATCACACTGAATTTTATAAGCACTTAATTTTAATTGTGTAAATAAATAATTAAGTTATATCAGAACTGATAATCTGTACTTTCAAAAAAACAAAGTAGAAAATTAATAAAATAAGTCAAAAATAAAATAATTTATTAGGCAGAATTGATCCCTAATATTATAAGAATATGTTATGAAGGTAGGAGACATATAATAATATTGAAGATATTGTGTATTGTTATTTTAAATTATTACTACTATAGAAAACAAGGTATGCACCGAAAAATAAATAAAAAAAGCACTGTTAATATTTGGAAATTTGTTTTTAGAAATTTGAAGTAACATAAAAAATAGATAGAAGCTTACATTTTTTAATTCATAAAAATTGTATTTCTTAAAATATTAAATATAAAATTTTTATAAACATAAATTCAACTTTTATTAATTATTGTAGTGACATGTAATAAATGTTAAAATAATATTTTCAAGATAATTTTCATCGTGAGAAAACATTTTATTATTTAAAATTTCTTTTTGAATTTTTACACTATTATAAAATGTGAATATAAATGAATTCTTACCCTGGCAGTTATCTTCCAATTTTTTAGTTG
The DNA here is from genome assembly GCA_963942445.1 of Argyra leucocephala. Lineage (NCBI taxonomy): Eukaryota > Metazoa > Arthropoda > Insecta > Diptera > Dolichopodidae > Argyra > Argyra leucocephala. The sequence continues at coordinate 121,805,873 of OZ012678.1, forward strand.
AAGCCCGAAAGTAAATTCTAAATTAGAATTTTAATCTGAAACACAATTCGGCAGAAAATAACAATTTCTTTTTAAATAGTTTACTTAAATAACACAAAAGTAAATTCCCTAACTACCTGAGTAAATTATTAGCTAAAGGCTTGGCCAATCCGAACTGAATAATGAGCCAAAATAAAAAATTTATAATTGAGCCGAAAAAAAATTTACGGAATAAATTTTGTAAGTAAGATTTAATTTAATGCATTTTTTTATTACATATATAAATTATAATTAATGCAAATTCTTATTAGTAATTGATCCCCGATATTTGTTTTTAGTAAACGTAATTTTTGAGAAAGATGAAAGATTCGCATAGTACGGTACTACCAAAAACACTTATGATTTTCACAGCGAATTTTCCTATATTTGGATATTTAGAATTTTGAAAATTTTTTACATAAAACTGTACCTTATCATCTGTTTCAAGAAAGATGGCTTTTAGTTCAGGAGATTTATATCTAGAGGATATACAATTAATTCCATTTGCAAAAGAGATGGTGCTGTGTTGGGTAATGAGATTAACATTGAATGGTGACTGAAATATTTGAAAATGTTTATCATATGAAGCAATTTCATTGAATCTTGAATCGAAAACTTTTTCCAATTTCTTAAAACAATCAGCATATTTAACAAAATCCTTTTGTACCGATAAACTAATATTATTTAATTCAGAAAAATGATTCCTTGATTGATTTTCTTCTAAATGTAATTTGAGCAAAAAAAAATTAATTTCACCACAACTTTCGGCAGCTTTGGTTCATCCTGAAGTCTTAAATTTAAGTTACTGAGGTGACCAGTCACGTCTACAGCAAAACACAAATCTAGCAACTAATTATTATCTGACAGTTCTTAAATTTAAAAAATTACTGCCCTTTAGTATATTCGGAATATTTTACAAATATTTATAAATTATTTTGTGAGTTCCAAATTATCACCCAATAAGCCGTACGCGGCTCATGAGCGCCGGTTGGCCAGGCCTGATTTAAAGTATGGGAATTTACATGAGATTTGAAGATACAAAATTGTTAAATACTAATATTTGATATCTGCAGCGTTTATTCTGTGTGGACATTTTGTACATTCGGGTCTGGATTCGAAAATTCATTTGACTAGAACATTTTCTTGAATCTAATATTAATGATCAAATTCACTTCCTAATAGGTAATTAGTACTTTTTATTAGTAACAATATAAATTTTAATAACTAACACTACAAAATTTAGTGCTTGTTAAAACTGAAACTGAAAAGCATTATTGTAAATCTGACAAAGTGTATAAAATTGCAATTCTGAAATTCATAATCCGTCAAAAAAAATGTCATCATTTTTAATACGATTATCCCAATACAAAAATGTCCTTTTCAACATTAAAAATTGATTTAATGGATACGCGATTTTTTGTTTTTATATACTTTAATACCCTATACATAATTTTATATTGAAAAAAAAAAAAAAACAATAAAATTGTACAAAGAAAATCCTTCGTCTAGAAGAGTTATTTTACCAATAAGAATCATCAAAATTTAGTATAAGAAGACCATTTTAGATAATAATCATTTTTAATATACATATAATAATACTAATATAAAATATTGAAAGTTAAATATACATATATTATACAAAAACATGAGATGGATATCATCGGACTATATAAATACATTTTCTTGAAAATGATGTTTTTTTTTTTGTGAAAAGCAATAAAAAACGGGAAAATTTTCTCAATATTCACAAAAATAAAAAACTTTTTTCTTTCTGTCCATTCGTCAAACTCAGTCAATTTTTTTCTTTGTTATCTCATTTGGCATATGTCGTACATATATATATATATATTATATATATATATATACATATTGAAAGAATTTTTAATATTTTAAGAACAAAGTCACTAAAAAGGACATAAAATAAAAGAAAAAAATAAAGTTTTTTTTTTTTTGCAGTCTCTTTAATGGACTTGAGTAAAAGTATAAAAACGTATAAAAAAATTATTTATAATATGTAAGTAATACCTTTGATTTTTTGCGATTTTTATACAACAAAAAAATTTTCTCCAATTTTATTAAGATTAAAAAATCGTAAAAAAAAAATTAGATTTAATTTTATTTTGGTAATAAAAATAATATCTGTTTTTTTTCTGCCCTAATACTCGCACAAAAACTTTAAATAAAATTTTATTTTTAATTTGTTATTATTTTGTTATATAGTTCAATCAAATATCCAGAATGGGTACGTAATTTACAATTTTCAGAATTAATGCTCAGAAATAATTTTTGAAATTAGTTAACTTGAGTTTGAAATAAATCTTAATTGAATAACGGTTTTATGAGATGATTTAAAAGTTTTTTTGATAAAAAAAAATTTACAATTTAATTTTGTTTTTGCAATTCAATTGTGCAATGCTTATATTGAAATTTAAATTCATTGAAACTTTTTTCCGTTATTATTATAATCTATTGGAGATTATTGTTAAACTCAATATAAACCCCAATGTGAACTTGATCGTAATCTTCCTTCATTATGAACAGTCTTCAGAGACTGTACTCCCTGCGGTAGCTCTAATTTTCTATTTAAGTTGCTCTAGCATGACTGTAACGGAAACGGCGTATTCTTTTCACCAATTTTGCCGATTTAGCCTCATCTGATTTAGCCTTAATAAATTTAAAATGTCTTGGAGTATAATTATTAATGTTTATACGTAGAGATATTTCATTTCTATTTAAGGACATCGCTAATTTTATATCGAGTAATAATTAATATCGACAAATATCCATATTAATGATAAATCAATATCGAATACCCTAAAACCCTGAGTACCCTAAAACACAGCAAAATTATTACATCTGGTAAATGGATGAAAAAGATATAATGATAAATATATACATAATAGATGAATAGAAAAAATACGATACAAATGTCTGAATATTTCAAAATCGATTTTTATTATTCCTTTAAATGATAGATATTTAAAAGGAGACGTGGCAAATTCAAATATTTTTTTAAATTTTTTTTTTTAACCTCAATGTATAAGTTAATTTAACATACAAAAATGTTAATTTATGAAATGGCCGCTAGCAACACATTTTTTTTTTTTGTTAAATAAATTATTACTACGTATGAGGTTGTTGTTTAAGGTAAATTAGTGTTCACGATAAATTGAAATGATGGAATACAATTCATAACGAAATATTGAGTACACGATTCTATATCAAACTTCTTCGAGTTGCGAAGAGCGGGAGAATACTAGTAGTAATTAAGATAAAAAACTATTTATTTACTTAAAAATGCATAGTATTACAATACAATGTATTTAAAAAATATACATTATTTAATCATTAAACAACCAATCGGTTACGATACTCTTCCATAGTTTATTTCGACCTGTGAAAATATTTCCCAAAAGGACAAATGTTGCGGATATTGAAATGTGTTTTTGATTTAAATTTGATACTCATCTATGTTATATTGCTAAATTGTAGAGCAAAAAAGCTGTTAAAATGATGAGATCCTAATATAAATTTGAAATGCATTGACTATTATACAAAGCTAAAGAGGGTGATCAATGCTGTGTTAGTCTTATTGGTTTTTTTGATTGTAATTGTTGACCTGGTGTAGAAATATTATTTTTCTGTTTAAGTATATACCGAATTATTTGACGGTATCGGCCCAGTTAATTTATGTATGATTATCTGATTATTAAATTGTTTTGCGTTTCCGAGTGAATTTCAGAATTTTTAAGTTTACTGTTATTTTCCACTTAGTAAAATAATTGGACAGAATTTTTGATGCACCTTGTAGCTTATTCTCGGCTTCGACTTTAAGTATGCCTAAAGTAATAATTGCTGTATCATTTGCGAATACTGATATAACAGATTTGAAGTGAAGATTTATAGGGCTGGACCAAATACCGAACCTGGAGGTATTCTACTATCTTTTTTGCCACTTTAAATTCAAAAATTGATCGCAGTTATTTATAAGAAATTTTTGGTTAATTTCGTTAAATAAGAAGGGAAATTCTAATCTGTTTAAATTGTAAAGAAGGCCATTATACAAAGATAATTTATTATTCCAAACACAATTAATAAATAAATATATTATATTAATCCAATAATGTATATTTACATTTTCTAATTTATTTAGTAAAATCAGCCGAAATTGTCCGGGTCCAACACAAGATGTGTCAAATTTATTTCAATAAAGTTTTATTTATGAACCAAATTTAAAAAAAAATTTTCTAAACAATATTATAAAAGTCCATAAGATATTTATGCTTAATTCACTGCTTTAGAACATTTTGCTCCGAACTTACGCTTGCGATTCATATACGTTGTATGGCAGCTATCCGAACTGGTCCTAATTTTACAAAACAATAAAATACGTGTTTCCTAATTTTTAAAAAGCTACCCAATTAATAACTTTCAGGTCTGTAGCGCTTTTGGTTTTTGAAATATTTCTCATGGGTGCTAGGAATTGTGTAGCAGCTACCCGAACCAATCCGGACTTCTGGTAATATGGTAAAAGACGCGTTTGTTCATTTTTGAAAAAAAAATTCCAAGTAAAAATTTTAACTGAATTTACTAGTTTAGTTTAAAATATTCCTAATTGGTGTTAAGGGGGTAAGTTGTATGGCAGCTACCCAAACCTGTCATTTGATAACATTATAAAATACTACGTTAGTAGTCTTTTTTTTCCAGATAGTAGTAAATCATCGAAAGAGGCTTCAAGGACTATCTATTACCGGGGAAGGCAGTTTGAAGGGTCTTTGACCCACTAAAAACTCCTATCATTATTGCAACATTAAAACTAGTCTTATAGACTAACCATTAATTTACATTTAACTCAAAGAAACTAAGATACCTTTGATCTACCAAAATCCAATAAGGTTTTAATAGATAAAAGGTTTTAACCTAACTCAAGTGGTCTTGTTTGTTTTAGTCGCTTCACAAAGTTTTGATTGTCAATTAAGCTAGAAGCTTCGGTATTGACATGTTGGATCAGACAAGTTTTATGCCGTGCAGCGCATTTAATTATTTCGTCTTTTATAGGTGATATCTTCAGATCTCGATGAATATCGGCATTGCGAACATACCATGGAGCATTGACTATGTTGCGCAGTACCTTATTTTGGAACGTTTGGATAGTTTGAATATGGATTTGTTTAGCACATCCCCATATTTGAATACCGTATGTCCAGACTGGCTTCAATATTTGATTATACATCAAAACTTTGTTATAGGTCGAGACCGTAGAATTCCGCCCAATCAGCCAGTATATTTCTCTATATTTGAACTGGAGTTCTTGTTTTTTGATTTTCACATGCTCTTTCCATTTCAGTTTTGCATCCAAGGTCATGCCAAGATATTTAGCTTTATTCTCGTATGGAATCACGACATCATTAATTTTAACTGAGAGAGGAGTTACTATGGTATTTATAGGTGAAGTTTACATGACTAGATTTGGCTTCATTTAATTTAATTTTCCATTTCTTGCAGAAGTTGGAAATTTCGTCATTAGCTTTTTGCAGTTTGTTTGTAGCTTCTTCTATAGTAGAACCAACTGCCATCAATGCTGTGTCATCTGCAAAGGTTGCTATTTTTATATTTTCTACATCGGGTATATCACAGGTGTATAACAAATATAAAATTGGACCCAGTAGACTAACTTGTGGTACTCCAGCTTTTATATCTCTTAGAGAGGAGTATTCATTCTCATTTTTAACTCGAAAAACTCTATTTGAGAGATATGATGAAAATAATTCAACATAATTTTTAGGGAGCAAACAACTTAGCTTTTTGATGAGTCCTTCATGCCAAACTTTATCATAAGCTTGGGCTACATCTAGAAATACTGAAGAACAAATTTGTTTATTTTTCGGTGCCCTTTCTATAATGTCTGTTATTCGATGTACTTGATCTATTGTTGAGTGTTTTTGCCTAAACCCAAATTGGTTATTAGGTATTATATTCCTGTTTTCTATGAGGGGTTGAATCCTTCTCAATGGTAATTTTTCAAACACCTTCGATATTGTAGGGAGCAAAGATATCGGCCTGTAGGATTTGGTGTCGTTAGCAGGCTTTCCTGGTTTTTGGATCATTATTATCTCGGCAACTTTCCATATACTAGGTACGTGTTTAAGCTTAATACAGGCATTCATTATACATCAGTAGTCTTATATAGTAGTAGTCTTTTCTGATTATGAATAACAAACTTTGGTTTTTATAAGTATAAAATAAAGTTATTAAAAAAACAATATAACGATATGCCAAATTTCTTCCACTTCAGATTTTTTATCATTTATGATCAATAGTTATAGTTGAAATGAAGAATATAGTAAAACAAAAAAAGAGTTTTAATATTGCTGAAAGCACATGTATGCAGCAAATATTGTCAAACATAAATGTATGTAACAAATAATTTCGGTTCCTATGTGTTATCAGAAGACAGAAATTAAAATTAATAATGATTTATTTTTCAGCGATGCTGTTGGTTAATACCATTAAAATATAACATTACTAACATCAAATTATAAGCACTTGATTCACCATATTTGATTCTCAATCTTAATACAACAAAGAATACGTTTTGAAGATTCGATAATATATTTTTTGCTACTACCGTAAAATAAATATTTTTTTTAAATATGTACCTACTCCAAATTTGTTAGATAAAAATTTAATTAGTTAAGTACTCAAAACAATTGATTGATGGTATGGAATAGCGCAAAAGATCTGTACCACGTATAAAAACGTATTAATTATAAAACCAACTACTTACTTAGTTGGTCCACAATACAACATAATATTGGAACGCAAATTCAAAAATTCATTCAAATCATAAGCGTGTTAATGTTGTAGCAAAAATCAAAAATCTCACTTTTAAAATCATATTTTATGATCTCACTAACAATTAATTTACAAAAAAATTTTTTTTATTTATTTATTTTTTTCTTTTTATTTCCTTATTAACAATAAAACTATTAAATTACAATATCAAGTAGTTGAAAATAATATATTGAACTATACTCAATTTCATCAATCCTCTGTCACATCAAATTTTCATTTTTTATAGTAAATATCAAGAATACCATTATAGTGCAAGACCCATTAAATAAAACTTCTTCAATTTGAATTCAAGTGTTTCATATATACATTCAATTAAAATAAATTTTCCATAATATTGTGTATGTCATGAAAACTTCCAACTAACTATGTATATAATATATTATAATAGACCATCAAGACCCACAATAAGAAAATAAGTACTTAAGAAAGAAGAGAGAGTTCACTTGAAAATTGTACAAATTTCAAATTAAATTGATTTTGTTGAAGAAGCGTGATCGTCGGTCTAATATGATTTTTTTATACCATACCACACACACCTACACATATATATATAAATATTTAGAGTATAATAAATTTATTTTGAAGAAAAATGTTTAAAGAAAATGTAAATTAATGCATCATTAAAATTTGTTAAAATTAAACAAGAAGTGATATTGATATTCTTGAAAAAGTACTTTTAGAAGCGATAAAAGTGATATTTTTTGTTCTATTTCATTTCATTTCTTAATAAACCAGAAAATTCTGTGTCAGTGGGCTGCAATGTATTGCATAACATTTTTGAAAAACTAAAGTGCTATTTTGAAGTAAGTATATATATATATACCTATAGTACTTTTCACATTGAAATCACAATATTATTCTTATTGACTAAATAATTATATTCTCACTCCATTACTTATTTCCCAACAGAACTGCATGTAAATAGTTATGAGGTGGAAAATGTTATTATTGAGTCATTTTTCGAATAAAAAAAATGTCAAGTAATTTTTCTTAACTTTTTAAACAATTCCTATTATTTTAATGATAAAATTTTCACCTTCTTTATTTTAAGTTATTTTGTCAAAGTTCATTTAATATTCTTAAATGGAATTCATTATAATCAATATCTAGCTACTTTCTATTCAACACAAAAACAAAATATTTTTTAGGAAAAGATTAAATTCTAATATGTGACACTAGGTACCATCAGCGCTATATTGAATTCATTTAAAAAAAAATATTTATTATCGAATTGTTCAATTTTAAAATTGAACTCTTAAAACTTAATGGAATTTCCTATTATGGGTATCTTCATATTTTTTTTTATAAATTTATTTGTTTTTTTCTTTTTTCTTGTTATTGTTTTTGCAAGAGAAAAACATTAAAACTCTTGAAGCTTTAAATTTGGTAAATTTTCGCTTCATAAATTTTTTTATATATAAAATCCTGTATAAAATTCAAAATTGTTTCAAGTGGTGAAAATTACTGACCTATGCCTTGCAAAAAAAATAAAAATAATAGTAATGAATTAATTTACTTTTTTTTTTGTTATTTACAACGCATTGAATGCATGGTGGATGCGGCAATAGATAGAGCATTTGTCTTCCGACCGTCTCAGGTTCTATTGTCGATGAATGCTTTATTAGTTTTTCGACCTGATCCAAAAAACCTTTTGCATTGGAATAAAATGAATGATAAGCAAAATAATTGTGAGTGTAATTTGATAAGAACATAAATAAAATGGAATTATACTAGTTAAAAAGTCTCAGTTCCTGACAATAATAGTAGTTTTCTAGAATTGTTTTTTAACTGAATCTTTGAACTATAAAGTTTTGTTTTCGTACTAAAAACACATACCCTGTTGTTAAAATTAAAACTAGTCTTTTAGACTAACCATTTATACAATTTTTAATTCCATTACTTCAGATATTTTTATCAGACAAATTTTTCGTTAGAAATGGAGTATAGTTTAATATATTTGGTATAGTTTTGTTGTATTATTTTGAAATTGAGTAAGGTAAGAGTTCCATCTACCAACTGTTTAGTACCTTGATAAATGACATTGTATTTAAAAAAGTTTCACTAGAAATTGATTTTTCTAATTATTATTTAAAATATTGACAATTACCTGTTTAATTATTAAAAAAAAAAAACAATTAAAAAATATAACATGTAAGGCCTCGGTAGCGGAGTGGTAAAGCACTCGAGTGTAGTAATGTAACAACAGAGCACGGGTGCACTGGTTCAAACCCCGTTAGAATCGGAAAATATTTTTAATGGTGAAAATCACTGAAAAATACAATTTTCAATACAACCACATCGGTTCAAATATAATTTAATAAAAATATAATATAACTAATACAAAAATATATACCAAATAATTAATATAATTTAATAAAAAGGCCCACACTTCGAAAGGGAAGAGGACCTATAAAGTTAGCCTACAGATTTATCTAAAAAAATAAATAAATAAATATATAAATAAATATAACATAAATAAAATTATTTTTTAAATTATTGTTCGGTATCCATTTACCGACGCTAAATTTTTGCCGTACCCAAATACCGACTGCAGTTGGTCCAACTGTCGACAATCTGATATTTCTAATATTTTATGCATATTTCAAATAAAATCAAATTTTTTTTTTGAAATATATATATGTATATATATATATATAGTTTTAATTAATTATTATCCAACATCGTATGGGTAACATATGTGTTTTTTTGACAAAATTCATCTAAAGAAAATTCACCTATATTTATAAGAGCAGTTAGACATTTCTTTTCATCGTTCCCAATTTAAGTGTTTACCTGTTTTGAACCATTTTTCACTGGAACTGATTATTCCTTAGGCTGCCTAGAAGAAATCAGTCTCGTCGCAATTAAATATTCTTGAAGGATTCAAAGTACTAAAGCAAATTTCGGGCAAATTTCTAGCAAATTTCGGGTCAAGGTTTCTTTAATATATCACTAAACCATTTCCAAATATTCTCCCCGGTTAAATTTCGCCCGAGATGCAAGCAAAATTTGTGATACTATGTGACCTACCTGAACTAAAAAGATTCGGTTTCTGTAGTTTCTTGACTAGCTCAGCTACTGAGTCAAGAAGCTGACTTTTTGTTATTGGGAATCCCCAGTTAGCCAATTTGTCAATCCACTTAACAAGAAATAACTCCTCACTATATGTTAAAATACTTTTCGGTGCAGGTTTCACATCAGAGTCATACTTCTTTGATATTTTATCGTGCACATAGTCGTACGTGGAATGGAAAATAATTTACTGGCCTTTAATGTGCTGATTCCCTGATTTACAGTCTCAACAGTTTTATTTGGATTTTCTGATGAGTATTGTGGCTTTTTCGCGAAGACATCTTTGATTAACATCTGAGTGAACCTACTACCGACAACCTAATTTAATTTTCGTTGTAGTGGCTCATTTGACAGCATTAAGTTCCTGTAATTCGACTTATTATAAACTTTAATAAATAAATTTTAAATCAAAATGATATTGGTAGCAAAAAAGGACATAATAATTGATTAAAAGTCAATTATATAAAACCCTATTAAAAACAATTTTGTCGGTAGATGGAGAACCTAAAAAGTCACTATATCCAATTACCGACAAAATTTAAAACACATTTTTATCATTAAGTTTACATCATTTTTTTTCAATTTAAAAATTAAAAAATTAATTAAAAAAATAAATTTAAAATATATTAGTGTTGATTGTTTAATTAATTAAATCCTAAAACAAATTTAAATATTCTTACCCTTTCTTAACAAAAGCTTTAATAAGAAAAAATATTACTTCATCACTTGACGGCATGAACGTGTTTGATGTTTTTTAGTTATATTTTACTGACAATATGTAAAATGAGCAAATCAAATATGTTCAGGATTGTTTACTTTTGAAAAAAACAAAAGAAATTGTTTTTAAAAAACGTTAGTTTTTCTTGTTTTTTTTTAGAAAGAAATTAATTGCGTCGGTAGATGGGTACTGTCGGTAAATAGTTTCTCTACCTTATAGTTTAATATTTTATTAACCATTTAATATTGTATTTTCGTTAGAAATTTTTGAGAGATTTCATCCTAACACAGTTCGAACGGTTTTGTCCCTTTAAGTCTTCTAACAAAGTTTTGACTGCCAGATATGCGTAAAACTTCATTATTAACATCTTGAAAAAGACGAATTTTGTTGCCCGATGCCAGTTTTATTTCGTCTTTTATGATAAGGATCTATCAGAATATCAGATGAGTATCAGAATTATAATCTGAATATCATCTATGAATATTGTCTTAATATTATATAATTGGTGACCCCGACGTGATTGGGAGGGTTCACCACTTTATAGTTTTAATTTTAGTGAAAAAAAAACCTTTCGTTCCGATAGTTTTCAACAAAATAAAAAGTTTAATTCTTTCTTATATATCTATGTAAGTACAGTAAAATATTAAATATGAACAAATACAAATAATTAGTGTTGCCAACGTCGAGGTTGATTGTTAATCTGCTACATAAATATCAGAATTGCAAACATATCAGAAAGGAATGATAATGTTTCGCTACACTTTGTTTGTTGTAGTGCGGCTGAATGTATTTCAGTTCAAGCTCTTGTTTATTTTTTCTTTAACTATAAACTAAAAACAAATTTCTTTAAATTTTATTTTTAAATTTTTTCTTATTTAAAAAACTAAATATGAAATATTTTAAGATTTGATTCCAAATTCATTGATTGATGGAAAATAAAATTCAGTAGAACTAAGGCTATTAAAAAGAACTTATTTAGAACAACCAACCCAGGTAACAATTTTATTGCTATAAGACTCTTATGCACTCTTATAACACTATTATAAACACTCTTATAGCAGTATTAGTATTAATTTGAGTGCTCCGCAATTGCTGTGAAAGGTTATAAATACGTTATAGCACTAAAATGGAGAATCCTATAAGGCACCGGAGCATGTGCTGTAATATTGTTATAGCATTAGTATACATTTATTAGTGTATATGTTTTTATTTTAAAATGATATGCATTTAAAATAATTTATGTTATGCGAGAGTAAGAAAGGTATTATCTTTTATTTTCAAATAATAATTTTATGAAGTTTATATTTATTTCCTGAGAAAGGGAGATAGATATTAGTTAATTATATAAAAAATGTCTTACTAATAAATAATATTTTGCGGTTAAGAATAAGTGTATTAATATTTATAATTATTGTGACCAAAATGCAAAATTTGGCTGGGAATGAAATTTCATTGACATTTATAATAAAAATAATTCGAAAAAATACATTGTCCTTCAAAATTAACCAATTTTTAAATAAATAAAAGAAAATATATTTTTAAATTGCATCTTTAAAATATTTAATAATGTATGTTAATTAATGCATAACATCAAATTTGATATTTAAATAATTATTCTTTTAAGTAAAAATGATATTTTTGCGAAAAGAATGCAAAATAAAACTTTTTAGTTTTTGGTTTATTTAAAAAAAATTTACCATGTTTGTAGAAAATAATGGCCATCGAAAAATATTTATCTAAAAGTTTATTAGTAACATTATAGGAATACAGTAAAATAATAACACCACTACTGCTATTACAGCAATTCTATTCTTATAACAACACTTTAACTCTTAATATAGGATTACGCACTTTCAGATTTATAAAAACAGTGCTGTATCAGTTGCGGAAAATCCCATTATAACAACTCCCGCAATTGCTATAATTGCTAATATTAATCACATTATTCCCATCAAAACTTCATTATAACACCTTCAGTTCTTATCGGGAGTCATATAGAAGTTTTGTAGCACTAATTTCATTTTTAAAACAATAAAATGTTACGTGGGAATGCTAAATATTGAATTTTAGTAATGGACCTACTGAAAATAAGCAATAGTAAAGAAGTAAAGGTGTCTACTTGAGTGAAATTAATTTTTTAATATTTTTAGGTTTATTTTAATTTTTATAAATTATGTACAGATTTAATTATATGTAAATATATACAGTATTATTGTATATATACAATATTATTATATATATCGGTAATACTTATATTATTTACTTACTTACAATTTTCAATTAACTTTCTAGTTTTTCCTACTTGTATAAACCTTTTATCCAAAAACTTACACAAGTAGGAAAAGCTAGAAAGTTGATTTTGTAATTACTAAGTTACTATTAAATATCATTTTAAATTATGTAAAATTATCTCTAAAAATCAACAAATTTCCAAAGGCCAAAACCTTAAACAAATTTTATTCATCCACATTGTATACTACTCCAGACGCAATTAATCAATTGCATCTTCAATCTAATACAACAGTAAAATTCAGTCTAGCGTAAATATAACTAATCAATATATCAAACTAAAAATTTAATACAATTTACTGCTACTCTCATTCAAACACACACACACACACACACACACATATGAATATATATATATATAAAACAAATGAAAATATTTTATTATTTATGTATTATTATTATTGTCCTTGAATAGAATCTTATCTTCATCATTTGCTTGAAATGAAAAATTATTGAATTCCCACACTTTTCAGTTTCACCCTTTCTTGCATGTAATCAGCAGTCTGTATCGATAATATAATTACGTTCAATATACCGTTAACATTATTATTTGAATAACTAAAATTGGTAAAATCTGTTAGATACGAATATGTATACAAAATGAGAGTCATGTATAAAATAATAACGGATTCTTTAAAATACCGGTATATAGGTGTACATTACTTGTTGCATGAAATTTTTTTTTACTTGAATGAAAATTATATGAAAACAGCATAATTTACCGTTACAATCAAAAACAGATTTTTTATTTTAGATCAAATATTGAAAAAATAAAATAAAAATATTTTTGTGAAAATTTAAGCTGGAAAAATTCAAAAGGGTTCAAATTTCTTGTATTCACTTAAGAATATTATTTCCTGCTCATAATAAAATTTCACATTTATACCTATCTCTTTCTAATATAAAAAAAGAAAAGAAAATGATATCAGTTAATGAAAATCTGTAAATTCCATTATTTTCAAAGTTAATATCAGTTGCAACAAATAAATTCAGTTTATCAAAAACAAAGAAAATTATTTATGCGTTTCGTCTCGATATCTGTGAAATGGTCAGTAAATTTTGGTTGAACGGCTGTTATACTCCCGCAACATTTCGGTTTTAAAATTTTTTATAGTTAATTCAAAAATATTGAAAATTTGAAAATGTCAAAAGAATATGACTTATAAATAAAAAAGAACAATAACATAATTAAAATGATTGTGGATTCAGTAACAATTCAACCAAAACATATTTTTTATTGATCTGCTTTCGATTTCAATTTATTCATTCAAGAATTTCGGTTTTCGATATACTCGTATGTAAGCCCATAAGATTGAGAATGTATGAAATTTACTGATCTGGAACTTCATTTCAACATTTTGTATGTGGGTAGTTGTGAACATAATTTGAAAAGAGTTTTAAATTAAATTTAATAAATTTAATTGATTGAGATCTCAACAAACAAACAATGTGTTGCATAGCTTTTAGTTGTGTTCGACACAATTAAAGCATGAGAATTTTGTGTATGTTAAAAGATTGTTTTCAGTTAACTGTAGTTAATATTAACTGTGCCTTAAAATTTAAAAATATAAAAATTTAATTAACTACCGGTAGACTGACTATAACTGGTTGTAGTTACAGGGATTGAATTTTTCTTTTATTAAGACTATATTAATGACAGTGTTAGAATACAAATTTTGCGTCCAGCATTTTTGATTTTATTCAAATTCAATTTAATTGTGTTATTTCAAACCACTATTTTCTTAAGTATATTTATCTAATCCGCTACAAGTTTTGTTATGGTTATGGGTTAACAATTGCTAAGTTTTTGGTGTTCCGGATTTGTAGGATAATTTTGTCTGTTTATATTTTCAATTTTCTTATGTAGACATATTATGTATGTCTACATGTACAGATCTAGATTAGAAAACAATTTTCAGAAGCAAAACCGAACTATATATTTTATTAAATAAACAAGCCGTATCCATTTGAAATCTCGTTGGGATTAAAAAAACAATCTTTACACTTATTAGAACTGGAGTAAAAAAAATTTTAAAATACACATAAATTATTCGGAAACCTGAAGAAATGAAGAATGCGTCATTGAAAAAAGTAATTATAGCTATATTTGATATTTATACCATAAATATTATATCTAAAAAAATTTATCAAAAAACGATATGCTCTTAAAGAAATCCAATTCATTTAAATTTAAAAACAATTCATTAATAACATATTTTTTATTTTTATTTTTAAATATGTAGACTAACTAGTGTAACATCAATCATCGTTCATCATTATCATGATAATCTAATGAAATGTAGCTTTCATAATATGATTTCAATTTTGAAATTTATCGCGCTGCTTTATATAACTACCAAATGACAGATTCGAGTAGCTGCCATGGAACTCCTAGCAATCGTCAGGAATATTTATAGACATGAAAATTGATACTAGATACTCTTTCAGAAATAAAGAAATACGAATGTTACCGATTTCAAAAATTTGTACTGGTTTGGGTCATTATCATAGACCTCCTATGCTAGAACTCTAATGCTTAAAGGCAAAATTCTTTTAAAGATATAAAAATAGGTATAATCAATCAAAAATTAACAAACACGTACTTTACACTTTTCCAAGGTTATGGCTAGTTCGAGTAAATAACATGCAATTCCAAAAATATATAAAGAATAATTTCAAAGCCAAATATATTGTAGGCTTGAGACTCAAGTATTTTCAAAAAACAATCAATTCTTTTACCGTTTTCCGAAATACTGACTGTTATGCGCAGTTGACATAAAACCCCCAGCCATGAATAAAAACTCGAAATTTAAGGATGTTAGAGACTTGATACTTCAAAATAGATTGTACCTAATATAAAAAAACGACATTTTTCGTTTGACAAACCAAAATGAATGTTAATTAAAAATTTAAAAAAATAAATAGTTATATAAATAAAAATAATTATGAACATAATGACAATTTGATAATTTCAATTTCCAAAATAATTTTCATTTAAAAATGTCTTACAAATCATAAACAGATACGTTCTTATATTTAGGAATCAGTATAAAAATTTTATATGACTATGTGAATTAGATACAAAAAATTCGACATTTCGTTTTATTGAATAGAAATTACTTTTTAAAATTAGCAAGAAATTTCAGAAGGGTCCATGTACTTAGAAATCGATAGATACCATTGGAAATAAATCTGTTAACTACCCAACAGAGCTCCAATAATATTTCTACGAAAGTTGAATCAATCAAAACCACAAAATGGTCTTGACTTGCATTCTCATGTCATTGAAGCATAAATTAAAACTGGTTGTGGAACAGACGAACACATATTTATTCAGAAATGACATTTGAGTTTAAACCCTTACAATATCCAGTGAGATTAATTTTTTCTATGTTCATTAACATATCGCAATCGCAAACTCCGAAATTCTTTTGTTTGAAACTGTTCTATATATTTTGTTTCTATAGTCAATGCGCCTTGGTATGTCCGAAATGACACAATTAGATC
Organism: Argyra leucocephala; assembly: GCA_963942445.1. NCBI lineage: Eukaryota > Metazoa > Arthropoda > Insecta > Diptera > Dolichopodidae > Argyra > Argyra leucocephala. The sequence continues at coordinate 121,822,332 of OZ012678.1, forward strand.
AGATTTAAATATCCCATCTGTTAAGAAATTCATTAAAAAGAAAGCTGAAAAATACTATGTTCGACTGGAAAACCATCCAAATTTACTTGCTCCTCAACTCATCAATAATGAACGAACAATCGAGCGCAGATTAAGACGTTTCAGACCGCTGGATTTATCTACTAGATTCACTTTACCTGAGACTCCATAAATATAAATTTTAATATTAAGTCAATAATCAATGGATTTTTGACTTAGATTACATGTTACTTAGGTTACATCACGTCAATTTTAATTCCAACATTATACTCAATATCTTTTATATTTTATCTAGATAGTTGTATAGAATAAAGACAAAAAAAAAAGAAAAAAATATATTTTGTGTTCGACCCGCACAATATCGAGTAACTTTGCTAGTATATAATTAACGAAACTATAAATAATATATTAAAGAGTTTTAAGAGAGTTTAGACAATAATCTGTCTACAAAATCAAAATATAATAAGATAAAAATTTATGAATATTCAATTGGCAACATATAAATTTCATAATTCGTTATACTTTATAAAAGTTATCAAAATATTTTTGAAAAAATTTAAATTTTCTGCGTTTCTGATTTCCACTTGAAGAGTAGTCCAAATAAAGTAGTAATGCGTGCACTAACCGTTAAGTGTATAGAAATAAATAGTTTAAGTATTACTTGTTTTTTACACTCACTTGACAGGAACTTAGACAGAGTCGGAAATCGAGAGCCTAGAACCTTTCGGTTGGAAGACAGGCGCTCTACCTAATGCGCCACCCAACGTATGTGAAATCAGAAAGTGTGTCTAATTTTAGCTTATCATCATCTGTACTACTAAATATTTCATGACGATTACTCTTTCAATGCTTCCACCAACAATATTTAAAACAGTATCACTATCAGTACAATTATAATTTACTTCACATTACGATAACATAATTTTCACACTCATTAGTCATATTATACTCATTATACCTCATTATACCACAATATCAATTTTATCATTTTTGAAAAATTTACACCCTAGATTCTAAGAACTCCTGATCAAATTAAGAAATTCCTCTTTAAATTGAACAATTTCTACTTATAGAATTCAAGGCATTGTTTTTATCTATAACGATCTCCTTTTAAGTATTATGGCTTTTTTTTTACCAAATAAAATCATTACGTAAATACTTGTTGTACTTGTACCTTTAAAAACAATTACATTATTGATTCCTAGAATAAATACAACAAGGTACAAAATAATTTAAACATTTTCACACTATATTTACGGTAACGACACTAAGTAAAGCTTTTAAGAAGTAAAAGCAAACAAAAAAAAAAGTAAAAAAATTTAAAAAAAATCTAAGCTAAATGTCTAGACTCTTTAAAAGGTGAATATACATTAGCTTATTGAGAACTTTTCAATACCGTTATTAAATTTAACATTATGCAGGTGTAGGTGTTGTCTATACTCACAGTACATAGGTATTTAAATAGCATTTAAATATTTTATAAAATTGCGAAAACACGCAAATTTAAATGGTGGTTTTCTTCTTCTTCTTCTTCTTCCCATCACCGCTAACAAATATAAATTAAATCTTCAAATGGAAAATGTAAAAAAAAATTTACTTTTTTGACTAAATTATTTGACTGAAAAGTTTGTTAAGCGATATTGAAAAAAAAAAAAAAAATCAATACTTAAGTAATGAAAAAAAACAAATAAAAAAATAATTTCTTTTTAAATAGCTAGCTATAGCTTCTATCAGATTCAATTAAGTTTTTTGAACAATACCAAACTTATTTTAAGAATTACTAATATCAGAAAAGATGATGTCAGATTCTAATAAAATATTATGTTCACTTGGAAAGTTTTTCATAATTTTCCAAAATTATAAATCGAATTTTTAAAAATAATAAATTTTGTTTTGTTTTTTGTTTTTGTTTTTCCATAAAAATTTTATTATACTAAATTGAGAATTTATGAATATAATCGATATTTAATTACTTTTTGAAGGCTACTGTCAGTAGAGTAATTAATCCTACACGTTTAAAGCATTTAATCAGAACTCGCGTCACTGCATATATTTTTTATATATAGTTACTTAATTTAGTGAAGCTAATTTGTCCACGGATATGGTATGTGTAACGTGTAAGCAACAGAAATCTTAATGTTGTCTGCTATATTTTACAATAATTATAGTTTACAATTTTGACACAGACCAGACCAACATCAACATAGTCATTGGAAACGTCAAACTATGATCAAATGCATTTGCAGTCTAATAGATTAAGCAGTTTGATTTAAGTTATGTAGCTCATTATGTTAATCTTAGATGACTACTTTTGCAGTGTAATCGATTATTTAATGAGACAAAAATAATGTAATCGAAAATGTCATCTGCACGTTATTTGCTAGCTTAACTAGCAATTTCGTCAAAACATTTTTTTGTAAATAGAAGCCCAGTTGGAGTGACAAACCATGTTAGGTAAATAAAAGAAATATTTTTTGATGCTGGAACAATTTTATTGAATTTTTATTTGAATAGTTTTTTATTTTAGAATTTCATATTAATCAGCGTTTTGGTACCAAAATATTTTTATATTTATAAATTCCATATAACTACAATTTGAATATTTCCATTATTTTATTTTTATTTGTTTTTTTATTTTTTTTTTCTCCATATTATAACTATTAGCAAACATTTCTTGGTAAACAGATGTACATTTGAGCCTTACAAATTTATTAAATGAAATTTCTGAAGTTATTTTGTTCAAAAAAATTGCAAGAAACATCAAACATTAAAAGTCAAACTACAACGATCACTTGTAAAGGAATTGAAACAAAATCATTTTCATCAACATTATTAAACTTTTGTTGCTCAAATCGTCAAATTATTTGCATTTGATCTTAGTTTGAAATTTTCGATTACACTTTTTCTTTAATTAAAGAATTTTCCGAGGTTTCCTTTAACGTCGGAAAATAAATATCCATCTTCTTAAATTTGCACGAGAGAGCACCACCCACATTTGAAATAATCAAAACCAATTCAGTGTAACAGTATAGTTAATATAATGGTTATGTCATCTGACTATTAATCAAAAGATCTCGGATTAAAATTTCGCTTGTGAAATGAATGTTGTAAACTGAAAATTTTTTCCATAAAAACAGGTAGAAATACAATTCGGTAATCACTTAAACAAAACTATGCTATTATGAAGGCAGTTATATCAAAACTTTGAAAAGAAGAACCTACTGTGTGTGATTGTGTATGACAAGTCTCTGTGTAAAAGCCAGTTAAACATATTCTAAGTCTCATAAGACTGGAATTATAAAAAAAAGCATATATCAATCATTGTCTGATATCTAGTGTTTTTATTTACATATAAGTATTGTTAATATAAGAATACTGACTACCTTTGCTTAACTATAGTTACTAGGTAACTTAATACAGTTGTCTTTGTTGGTTTATTGTATTGCATTTTTATACTAATTACCTTATAACATACACTTTTTTTGTTTATATCACTGTCTTAATATAATAACTATTATTATAGTCTTAATATACAAGGTGGTCCGGTTTAGAGCAAAAAGTTTTTAAGGGGTGATTCCTTGAAGTATTTTAGGAAAAAAATTGTTCTAGAAGAGGGGTCTATCTTTAAATTTACCTGGGCTAAAGAGGGTTAAAGAAATTCGGATTAGAAAAATTATGTCTAAAGAATATCTAGTACAGCTCAGAAGAAATTGAAACTGGAGCAAAATCTTCTTCATAACTTTTTAGAATTAATACACCTAATTAACGGTATATCTTGAATTAGTATCAGACTTACGGTTTTTGAATAATAACTGCATAAACCTAAAATTTTAAAATTTTGCTTTTAAAAACTGAAAATTTTGTAAAAAACGTTGATTATTTCGAAAAAATTCGCTAATTTTTTTTTTATTGGGTTGATGCGCTACATCATCACCTACAGACTTGCCGTTTTTCAGGTAAAGTCATATAAAATTTCAGTAATATTTGGCTACCTTCTGCTATGTAAGAAAAATAAAAACTGAGCTTTGAATTTTGTAACATAATTTTATTTTATTAGTCAAAAGTATTTATAAACAAAAATAGTTATTAAAAATAATAAACAGGTAATAAATCACAATAAATGCTCAAAGTGAGCGCAATTTGCCTGAATACAAGCTAGGGCACGTTTACAAATCACTCTTGTTGTATTTATAGTTGACAATTGCTCTCTACTAGTTTGGGCTGCTGTTCCTATTCGTCGCTCTAGTTCTTCCAAAAATGTTATTTCGGTTGCATAAACGAGGTCTTTCATAGTTCCCCATACATAGAAATCCATAATTGTAAGATCAGGAGATCGTGCAGGCCAATGTATGGGTCTGTTTCGACCAATCCAACGATTAGGATATTCGCTATTCAGAGAATTTGTAACGAGCCGGCCATAGTGACATGGAGCACCGTCATGTTGATAAAAATGAGTCGCCTGTTGTGAAAGAGGAACATCTTCTAGCAGAGGTTGTAGTTCATTTTGAAAGAATTCCAGATATGTATCGCTATTTAGCGTTTTTGGCAAAATACAAGGTCCTATAAACAAATCGACAATCACCTCAGCCCATACATTTACACTGAATCTATGTTGAAATGATGTCTGCCTTGTTATGTGTGGATTTTCATTGGCCCATGTATGCAGGTTGTGGAAATTAGTTACACCATCTCTAGTGAAATTTGCCTCGTCAGTCCATAAGATACTTTTCACAAAATTATCATCATCGAAGTGTTGCTCAAGCAGCCAACTACAAAATTCAACTCGTGCAGGATGGTCTTGTGGTAATAACTCCTGCACAGGTGTTGAATGATAAGCATGTAAGTTTGCTTGACGTAATACTGCAAAAATTTGCCGGCGCGAGCCATTGAGTCGCAATGCTAACCTTTTCGTACTAATTCCAGGATTTTCACTAATTCCAGGATTTTCACTAATACCATGTTCAACTCGAGGCATGCTTGAGCTTCCCGTCTCTCGTAGTCTTCTGGCAAGATTTAAAAATGTCCAGACTGATGGAACTTGCCGCTTCGGAGATCTTCTACGATACTCTTGTTGTGGTGCAGCTAAACCACTGCAGTTACAAAATCCGTAAATCAAATGCATATCTGCATATTCTTCGTTGGAATAAGACATGGTTTATTATTCGATTTTTTTTTAGTTATCCCAATCAAATTCTTTTAACAACTAATTGTGTTGTACAAGTCAATATTCTTTTATATCGTAGCCAAAACGATTAGAAATGTACATGGAGCATCATAAAACAACTTAAAACTAGGTAAATACTATAAAACAGGTGCCCAACACCATAAATCCAGTGACAATCATAAGTAAATTTTCGACAAATTTCTTACATAGCACAGGTAGCCAAATATTACTGAAATTTTATATGACTTTACCTGAAAAACGGCAAGTCTGATATGAAAGTTGTGTATGAAAATGTTGTAAGAGATGATGTAGCGCATCAACACAATAAAAAATCAGAAAAAAACATAGCGAATTTTTTCGCGATAATCAACGTTTTTTACAAAATTTTCAGTTTTTAAAAGCAAAATTTTAAGTTTATGCAGTTATTATTCAAAAACGGTAAGTCTGATACTCATTCAACATATACCATTAATTAGGTGTATTAATTCTAAAAAAAAGCTATTAAGAAATGTTGCTCTAATTTAAATTTTTTCTGAGCTGTAGTTGATATTCTTTAGACATAATTTTTCTAATCCGATTTTCTTTAACCCTCTGTAGCCCAGGTAAATTTAAAGATAGACCCCTCTTCTAGAACAATTTTTTTCCTAAAATACTTCAAGGAATCACCCCTTAAAAACATATTGCTCTAAAACGGACCACCCTGTATAACTAACAAGTTACTTTCCTCACATGTTGGGTAGAATATGACTATACAATAATGCTAAAATTCATTTACATTATGTTTTTTTTTTAATTTCTCTAAAACTTAAAATCTATTTATTAAATCATGTGGCCTGTACTTTTTTAGGGGTCTTATGTTTTCTTGTTCTGGCAAAATTTTATTGTTAGAATTGGTTGATATTTTAAAGTTATCTTCTTAATATCTTAATTAACTGTCAGTATTTTTAAATCACTGTGTAGATCATCATTTCATAAATACCACTCGACTCTAGCTAACGTTCTAATTATTTTTGATTGTGCTCTTTGTATATATTAAACTAATGTTGGTATTGCTTATGAGGTATTCCAAATTTTTGATCCATTTGACATCGGTTTTATAATTGTCTGGAAAGCTGCAACTTGCTGTTCAGAGTCAATTTAAATTTATTTCCGATTGTAGTTGTACGAATTTCAACCATATTTGATTCTTTTGTGGATTTTGTGATTTTTCTAAGCTACACTAATTCCCCGATTTACAAAGGCTCGTTTTACGAAATTTCGAAGTTACGGACATTATTCATAAAGTGCAAAATTCGTTATACGAATGAAAAATTCGCTATTACGAACAAAACTTGAAAAACAAAAAATTCGTATGAAAAATAAATTGGTTTAAGTGAAAATTAATTTTGCTATAAAAATCTCTGGAAACGAACAGGAACTACGATTCACGATTTCATTGGAGGTAAAGCTTGACGTTTTACGACAGCTCGAAGCAAGTGAGAAAAATAATAAAATAGAAAAATCTTTTGGTCTGGCTACTTCTACTGTTTGTACAGAGAATAATACAAAGAGTAACATCTTTAACGGCAAAAAGTGTTTCAAAACAAAGAAGTTTGGTGATGGAAAATATGGAACGAATGTTTAGTGTATGGATAGACTATATCAATCCCAACAAAATATTCAGATAAGCACAACTATCTGTAAAGCACACTTCATTAGTTTCTTATTTAAAGAAAAAGTGTTGCAGTTCTTAATATTCAAGAACCTGTTGAATCTATTTCAGATGCTAGCTCAGATGAACTGTCATCTACTGGCTTTTACTAATATGGATCTCGTTTTACAAATATTTTCAGTCTCTGGAGCGTATCTATTTATTTTCTATAGAATGCAATTCTAAGATTGGGCTCGCTTTACAAATATTCGATATACATACACTTTCACAGAACGCATCCTGCTCGTAAATCGAAAGATTACTGTATATCGGACTAATTTCTTTTGAAAATTTTGTATTTTGTTTTATACTTAATTTATGTTTACATACCTATCTAATCATTTATAATAGTCACCATATCAATACTAATGACTTCTTGGAGATTACTTAAATTTTTTTTACTTTAGAAACAACAACTAAATCATGAGCAATTAAAAAGCTTTCAAATCCAACCTCTTATAAAATATGCAAAAAAATTTATAGTCACTGGTGCTCTTCACATTAATCAAACTTCTTATAAAATGTGCAAGGAAGGTTAGATCTAATGAGTTATGTTGAATTACACCATAACATGTAGTTTATGGTGCTCTTCAGATATTCACGTTGAGTAATCTGGGTTCAATCAGAAAGATAATTTTTTTAGTAATCGAATACTTTTTTAAAATAAAGAAAATTGCTAATACTTTTTAATTTTTTCCTAATGCAGTTGTAACTTCTTAGCTACCAAATCAAATAAAGTAGCTTTTAGGTTAGATTTTGTTTAAAATCCATATTTAAAATACATTTTTGATTTCGAAGTTCGGACAGTTTATGATAATCTAAAAATATAGCCTTTATGAAAGTTCCAATTATTATACTAAGTGTTGATGATATAAAAATTGGTGTCAAACTTTAGTATATATTTTGGGGCTTCTCTTTGTGTCAATGAAAAGTTTTTAAATTAACAAAATTTACGCAACTGATGGGCATTGTTGAAGATTTTGAACATTTATTTTATTTTGTTTGTTTTTATTTGATTATAATTTTCTTTTAGTTTTTTTATTTTTATTGGTTACTAGCAAAGTTACCCGACGTTGTCCGGGTCGACCACAAAATGAATCGAATTTATTTCAATGAAGTTTGATTTATGAATCGAATTGAAAAAAATTGGTTTATCAAAAATATTCTAATACTTTTTTTCACTACGATAAAAAAATATCAACAATACTCCAACTTAAACTATACTAATATTAAAATTATTTCTTTGTAAACAATATTTCGGGTTTTTTTCCAATAGACTATAAACAAACACGTTCCTTGCTATTGCGATATTTTTAAAATAAAGGTATGTTCGCCTTTTCCACAATCAATTTGAATTTGTGTTTAACTGAAATGAGGATGCCAAGTTCTTATTCTTAATCTAGTACCGTAGTTCTGGCTTCTTCAAGTTTCGTAGAAGCAATATTGAAGCTACTACTTTTAATTCCAATTGATGAGGAGGAACAACTTCATTTTCATCGATAACTATATCTATCGATTTGTACACATAGACCCCCTGGAACACTCTGCAATATTTTCTGATTAATAAAACGAATTGTCACATTTTTGTGGCTAATTTACATAGCCACTTCACATAGTCATGTAAAAATTTTATACTGATTCCTAAATTCGAAAATACTTTTTCAGGACAATACATGTTTTTTTATTTTTCATAGAATACCTATGAATAAATTTTCATGCCTGTAACACTATTAGTTTTTATTCCTGAGACATACATGCTAAGAGTTGTACGGCAGCAACCCGAACCAGTCCAAATTTTTGAAATCGGTAACAGTCGAATTTCTGTATTTGTGAAAGAGTATCTAAGTGTGAGTTTTTATGCCTGTAACACAATTGGTTTTTGAAATATTCCTGAAGCGTACGTGCTAGGAGTTGTACGACAGCAACCAGAGAACCAGTCCAAATTTTTTAAATTGGTAACAGTCAAATTTCGATATTTGTGAAAAAGTATCTAAGTGTAACTTTTCATGCCTGTAACACAATTGGTTTTTGAAATATTCCTGAAACGTACGTGCTAGGAGTTGTACGGCAGCAACCCGAACCAGTCCAAATTTTCGAAATCGGTAACAGTCGAATTTCTTTATTTGTGAAAGAGTATCTAAGTGTAAGTTTTCATGCCTGTAACACTATTGGTTTTTGAAATATTCCTGAAACGTACGTGCTAGGAGTTGTACGGCAGCAACCCGAACCAGTCCAAATTTTCGAAATCGGTAACAGTCGAATTTCTTTATTTGTGAAAGAGTATCTAAATGTAAGTTTTTATGCCTGTAACACAATTGGTTTTTGAAATATTCCTGAAGCGTACGTGCTAGGAGTTGTACGACAGCAACCAGAGAACCAGTCCAAATTTTTTAAATTGGTAACAGTCGAATTTCGATATTTGTGAAAAAGTATCTAAGTGTAACTTTTCATGCCTGTAACACAATTGGTTTTTGAAATATTCCTGAAACGTACGTGCTAGGAGTTGTACGGCAGCAACCCGAACCAGTCCAAATTTTCGAAATCGGTAACAGTCGAATTTCTTTATTTGTGAAAGAGTATCTAAGTGTAAGTTTTCATGCCTGTAACACAATTGGTTTTTGAAATATTCCTGAAACGTACGTGCTAGGAGTTGTACGGCAGCAACCCGAACCAGTCCAAATTTTCGAAATCGGTAACAGTCGAATTTCTTTATTTGTGAAAGAGTATCTAAGTGTAAGTTTTTATGCCTGTAACACAATTGGTTTTTGAAATATTCCTGAAGCGTACGTGCTAAGAGTTGTACGACAGCAGCCAGAGAACCAGTCCAAATTTTTTAAATTGGTAACAGTCGAATTTCGATATTTGTGAAAAAGTATCTAAGTGTAACTTTTCATGCCTGTAACACAATTGGTTTTTGAAATATTCCTGAAGCGTACGTGCTAAGAGTTGTACGACAGCAGCCAGAGAACCAGTCCAAATTTTTTAAATTGGTAACAGTCGAATTTCGATATTTGTGAAAAAGTATCTAAGTGTAACTTTTCATGCTTGTAACACAATTGGTTTTTGAAATATTACTGAAACGTACGTGCTAGGAGTTGTACGACAGCAACCCGAACCAGTCCAAATTTTTGAAATCGGTAACAGTCGAATTTCTGTATTTGTGAAAGAGTGTCTAAGTGTAAGTTTTCATGCCTCTAACACAAGTGGTTTTTGTAATAGTCCCGGGACGTACGTGCTGGGAGTTGTACGGCAGCAACCCGAACCAGTCCAAATTTTCGAAATCGGTAACAGTCGAATTTCTTTATTTGTGAAAGAGAATCTAAATGTAAATTTTCATATCTGTCACACACATGGTTTTTAAAATATTCCTGAGTCTTGGTAAGAGTTGTACGGCAGCAACCCGAACCTGTCACCTGATGGCTTTGTAAAGTACCGCGTTATTTGCATACCGGTACCATGAATAACTGTGCAAAATTTCAGAACTCTATCTTTAAAACTGTGGGCGTGTATAGCGAACAAACAAACAAACAAACAAATAAACAAACAAACAAACAAACAAACAAACAAACAAACAAACTTTCCCTTTTATAAGTATAGATTAATAAAATATTCGTTCAAAATTTTGATTTAATTTATTTAACATTATTTTACATTATTTTTGTATTTTTATCCAAGATTTACAATAATCATAATTACTGTAGATTTTGTTTTATCTATTTTATTTTATTCACAATTCCTTTTGTTTTTTAGTCTTATTTGATTTGAGATTTTATAGTTTTATTATAATTAACATATTTTAAGTATATATATATTTTTGATTTAAATGGGTTTAATACTGCCACCACTGCATGTTGCCCTGACGAGTTCCAAATTTGAAAAGAAAGAATTTAAAATGAAAAATTTTTAAAATGTGAAATGCATTTAACAAACATGCACATTTTTAACTCATACATCAAAATAAAAGAAAATGAGAGAAATTGCTAACATCTAAGTTTTATACAAATAAGAAGTTAATTTTAATATAATAGAAATTACTGAAAACAGTTATTACAGTGATGGCTGAAAGTTTAACAACAAATTTTATAATTTAATGTTAAATGTATTTTTAAAATAAAATTGATGATTATGTTTCATGAACAGGCATTATAAGTATATAATTTTATATAAATTAAGTTGAATTGTTCATTGTTTTGTTATCACTATTTATTTGTATTACTAATTTACGATGACAAATAAGTTGTTAAAGATATCTGAAAAAAATTATTCATTAAAATAGTTGTAGATATTAGGTTCAACGAACCGATTAAATACTATTTTTTTGTTTTTTTTTTGTTTTATCCTTTTGACAGTAAATTAGGTAAAATATTTCGTGATTAATTAACTGCGGTAGGGTAGAACCTTTTCGTGATTAATTAACTGCGGTACTGCAAGTTCATACTACAATATCTAAAATATTTCGATATATTCAATATTAACTCATTAAATGTGAAAAACTACTGCACACTGCTATTGTCAAGAACAAAGCCTTCTTAAATAGAATAACTAATTCTAATTTTTCAAATCCTGAAGATAACTGATTATCATTCTCACTTAAACTGAATTGAATTCTATAACTATATAAAACAAATAAAAATAATTTGTTTAGCTATCTAGTATCCATACATTCATTTTAAATGTATGGACATCTACATTATATCTATAAATATTCGAATGTCATTCCTTTTTCTTATACCCATGATAATTACCCTAAAGGCTTACTACTCGAATATTATTGATGTATAATTTATTTTGATAATCATAATAATAGTTAAATTTTTATAATAATTAGAATTATTTCACTTTAGGTAGGTAATACAAATATTTAATAAAATTTACTGAATTTATTAATTAAGTTCAATTATTCTAAAAAATATCTTTAAATGCTTCCGGCAATTTTGATTTCAATTTTGATTGCAAAAAATCGATTATGTATTATTATTTTAAAAAATAGGTCATTTTTAAGGTAAAAACGAATTCAATGCAACAACATTTTATTTTTTGATATTTTTGAAAATTATTGTAATACACTTTAAAATGTGTATAATTTAATGACAAAATTTTCTCTTCTAAACTTGATGAAATCTCTTTTGATACAACCTGAGTATTTTAATATGAATATTTTGTATTTCAAATTTATGAGAACCTGGTATTTTTCAAAATTTATTTAGTGTTGTTTGATTGGTTATACGTTTTGATATATAAATAGAACTTATGTTGAATATGCTAACCATTCCTCATTTTATCGTCAACATTATAATGATAGATAATTAGAAACAAATAAATAAATAAAAAAATATTTAAAACAAATTATTACATAAATTATTAATAAAAAATTAGCATTCATTAAGTTAAAGAAAACTAATTAAAAGCGCATTCAAGGTGTATGGGGTCTTATAATAACGAAATGCCAAGGAAAATCCATCATTTTGGATATAAGTTTAATATATACTTAAGTATAATTCACTCGTATAACTGTAAGTTACTTGATTTGAAAATTCGCTTGCAAGTCTTCGATTCGATTGAAGCAATTCAGTAAGCAAAGCAAGTCCTAAAAATATTTTCACAACGTATATTATGATATTATGATATATAGGTGTTATTTCATCAATCCTCAAGTGTCTGGTATAAAATCCTTGATTACAAATAACATAAAATCCTTAATGAAATCGAAAATGCCGGTTTTCATACTGAATAATTTGCTACCCTAGCTTTTGTTTTATAAAACTTTATATAAATATAAATTGTTGTAAATCATGATTGAATTATTGTAACTGTTATGTTAATTGAAAATTATTGTTGATTTTTTTTTTTGCACATTTGAATGAATGAGTAACAAAAATTAATTCAGATTTGGAAAAGATGAGTGAATGGTTTAATATGAATAAATTAAAACTAAATATAGACAAAACTAGATGATAATTAATAGTGAGAAAGGCAGTAACATAAAAATAGATAACTAATAATTTAATATAGCTAGTAAGTTGATGAAATTAAATATGTATTTCGGTGTTCTTATAAATAAAAGATTAAGGTGGTTATGCTGAAGTCCGAAGCGGAATATCTCCGAAAAAAAATTCCGATCCGAATATGAAAAAATCCATTCATCCATATGAAGAAATCCTCCATTCGACTGCAAAGTCTGTACAGAAATTAAAATCAGATGTTTCGGAAGATTTTTTTTTTTTTTTCATATTCATTTCAAACATTTTTATTTCAAATAAAAAAGGCGACGTTCACAGTTTGAGTTTTTTTTTTATTTATGTTGTAAAATTGATAAACTTTTAATAGATAATGTATATATGACATAATGTATATATACAATATGCATACATAAATTAAAAGTAAAAGTTATAACTTTCTGAATTACATATGTAGTATGTATATACAAATTAAAATAATAGTAATATTTTGTTACATCAGAGAAAATTTAAAATTCTCTAAAGAATGTAAAATATACATGTATCGTTTTTAATATATATGCATATTATGTTATAATATTAAAAACAATAAAATATATTATTCATTTGAAGCGCTTTTTTATTCCTAAATAAAAAAAATATTTTTCATAAATGAAAAAAAAATTGAAAAAAAAAAAAATATTATTACATTTTCTACTTCTCCTAATATTCTAAATACAAAAATTGTATGCTTTATAATTCACTTCCGTACCATTCTAATACTTCCGAACGAGAAATTCTGTCGTACAATTTTCAAATTATTTTCCGTTCCGACGAACTACAGCATACATAAATTTAAAAATGTCGTATAAATAATGACATTTGCAGACTGCGGAATACTTACGAATTTCAGCATACGAAATGCGGAATGTAATCGGAATTTGACATTCCGACGAACTTCAGCATAACCACCTAAGTTGTAAGAGTCATATCTAGACTATATTATTGTAAAAAAATTTCAATCTTTTTTCTTTTTTTTTTAAATTAGAAAACATTTAACTTTTTAAGCTGTACTCAAAATATATGATACATTAAATTTCTTTGTTTAACTGACCAAATATAAAAAAAAAAACAACAACAAAAAAAGTTGTCCAAAATTGTTTTCAAAAAAATTCAGAACTAAAAAGATCAACTTAAAACAGTTTCGCACAATCTAATGAAGACAGAACAGAACACTTTCAGAAAAAGAGAACAAGTAACGGAAACTAATGAACACTCTTTTTTACTTTTGAACGTTTTAGAACGTTCTAGAACAGTTTACTGAACACAACAATTTTAATTTATTATAAAGAAACATTTTGAGTATGATTCACCGGTTTTTTTTTATGGCAAATAATTCTAATATAAATAGAATACAAATTTTGCAAAATAAAGCTATGAGAATTATACTTAAAGTATAAGTATATAAATAGATTGACGCATGTAGATGTGATGCTAAGTGCTCTAACATGGCTAAGTGTAAATTAAAGAATAATAATGAATGTATTAATAATTATAAACAAAATGAAAAATAATATTATGTATTCGCAATATTTGTGTAATAGGTTAACTTAATATGTTATAATTTCATAGTTATAACTTAAAAAATATATTTGGTTTTTGATTAAATTTTTTTCCCTTTATTTCAATAAAAAAATATAAATATCCAAAATTTCTACAAAAATTATAACAAAATTATTTACAAAAATAACGAAAATTCAATTAGAGTTTGAAACAAAAATAAATAATTTCATGCAAATTTTGTGATAATACAGTTTTGTAGTAAGTAAATATAATATAAATTTTTACGACCCTTGCATAAGCTTTTCCAAAATGAAAGAAATGATTTTATATAATGACGTGAAGTTGTACAATGGATTGCTTATATCAAGAAGACATCAAATTAAATTAAGCAGATTTAAAATAAGTCCAATTATATTTAATACATATATGTAAAGAATAATTTTATTTAGAATCAAATCAAATGGCTAGAAGCCAAATAAATGAACCAAATAAAAACAAAAAATATTTATATTATAATGTGTTAAAGCATTAATAAATAAACAAAAAACCAAGTTCATCGAAATCACTTAAATCTTTTACAAAATTCCAACTGAAATTATTTGATATTTTCAACCATTTCATCACATAAGTAATTTCAACCCAAAACAAGCCTCATAACTCCAATTTCAGTTACCTGATGATGGGTTAATATATTTCTACTAGCTTTGTAACCCATCATAAATGACGGAAGCAAAATAAATCCTAGTTTCTTTTTTTCTTTCATTAGATTCTTTATTCCGAAATTACAGTACTTATGTTTATATCACTTTTTATTTATTTTTATTTATGTTTATATTGGCCTAACACTAATCTTTTTTTTTTTTATATAACAGAAAAAGAAGTACCATACCAACAAATTTGTATAAAATGTTTGTATTTTTGTATGGTATACTCGTACTCACTTCCATTTAGTTATAATTCGTTAGTTGGGTTCCATTTAGTATAAATTATACCGTATTAGCGTTATTGAGGCCTCCGGGAGAGCAAATTTAAAAATGGGATCTTATTTTCATATAAATTTTGTCTTTTGTATAATGTATAGGGATCTTATTTTGCTATATGAATAAACTGTTATTATGGTATTGTGTTATCTTTAAAAAAATATTCAAAATTTTGTATCTAAATTGGTAAAATTTACAAAAAGTACAAAAACATTTTCATCAATAATTTTCAATTTAAAAAAAACAATGTTTTATTGTCCGGCGTAGAAGTAGAGTTAATTATCCTACTCTACTTCTATCAAGTTCTATTGATTGAACAGTGAACCTGAACAGTGAAGTGAAAAGTGAACACTTAACACTGAAAATAAAATAATATTTTTGGAATGGAGCATGCAGAACATACAGAATACAAATACAGCAAATAATAAAAAAAAACAAACAAAAAACAAAAATAATTTTTTTTGATTGAAGTGAGTTACGCATACAATAATGACAAAAATAAAACGTAGAAGCAATAAAGTAGTATAATGTATAATATTATACAATACAAATATGCTGATACACATGTGTATTATTATGTTTAATTTTAAGTAATAAGAATAACCTTTGAGTGAATTATGTTTTTTTTTTGTGTTAAATGCTGTTTGCCTTTTGGTTATTATACCATATTAAACTATTCATTAAATTTCTATTAGTCCTTATTATTATAAATCAAAAAATTTTTTTGTTTTATTTATATTATTATTATTATTTATTATTTTTCCTTATTATTTGCGAAGAAGACTAACATTAAATTAAAAAAATATAGTTCATGCAATCAATTTTTCCTGCAAAGGTTCAGCATGGTAGACAGGGGTTGAAAAAAAGCACCAAAGCAATTTGTATACATATGCATTTGTATATATATGCAATTTGTATATGTGTTGGAGCGTTCCGTCGAACTTACAAACATCCAGATAAATGCAGAATAATATATATATAATTACTTTCTAACAGAGCTTTAAACAATTATGTAACCAAATCTATCATATTTATTATTTCCTTTTAGAATTTTATTTTATTTATAAGTCATTTTCTTTTACATTGCTTCTATCATCATTTTAAGCAGTTTCCGTAATTACTTCTTGAAATACTATTGGCTGCGTTTTTGTTTTTGCAATAAAACAATACTTAAAAAAATCTCGCATTAAAAGATCCTTTAAATTTAAATTGAAATCATAACACTCATATCAAAAGTCCCAAATACATACATATACACACAGTTAATAAAAATTAAAAACCCTGACTCAGTAAATTTTATTAAATTTCTCAATAAAAATAAAAAACAAAAAAAACAAATAAACTTTATGGGGTCGAAATTCATATACATGTTATTCTCTTCCTGTTTAAACAAATCATCCTGCTGATGCATAATATGAAAATTCTTAAATGAATGCTGTAACCAACCCTCCTTTAAAATAACAAAAAAAATAAAAACAAAATTTAAGAGAATTCACACAATTGCCTTTTATGTCGTGTAAGCGCCAATAAAAAATCATGAAATTTTCAAATTAAAATTAAAATCGAAAAACAACATTTGTATGTACATACATACAAAACCTAGGGTTGAAGAGATCAAAGCTTCATAGGATGAGGCATAACAAAAAGAAAAATTTTAAGGAAGAATGAATATTCCTTGAAGTTTTTTCCTGTTTATTCTTTATTAAATATAATATGTGTATTCTTATTCATGTGTAAAGAAACAGTTAGACCTTAAAATAATACATAAGTATAACTTATTGTGATGAACGTATATGGAAAGTGAAAAGTTTGCAGAGTGAGTACGAGAATTATAGAACACCCTATGATTTCTTAGGGTTGCAACAAAATTTGAACTGTTAAAATTTTCTATATTTTTTTTTTTTTTTTTAATCTTTTGAATTTTACATTGCGATTGAAATCTCTTTAAAAACTAAATATTTGTTTTTATATATTTTTTTGTTTGTTGTCTTAGAGGAGATTATGTGAAATTTTGATTTGTTTAGGAAAACGCGATTGTAAGCACGGTGTTTGTGATGCAATGAAAATTTATGAAAATGTAATTTTTTTGGTTTTTTTTTTTTTTTTAAATTTTTAGTAGACATAAAATGAAATTTTTAACATTTGAATTTATATTATGTGTAGAGTAACCATATTTTCGGAAAATTAATGTGGATCTTTACCTTGAGAAAAAAATGTACTTAGACTTTGTGGAAAATCGAAATAATTTTTAATATAACAAATCAAGGATGAATATTAAGAAAGATTTAGCTTGTCAAGAATTTCGATTGTCAAATATTTTCACTTGCTGTCAATGATTGCCAAGGATTAATAATCGACCTGCTGTGCACAGTATTGAACACATACAAATATGCAATAAGTTGTTCAATTTTCTTATTATTAACTAATTTAAGCGGGAGCGGTACGTTATCATGTTTTTTAAAATCTTACTTTTCCTAAAAATCTTGCTTTTTTCAAAAAATCTTGTTTATTTTAGAAATTCTTTTGCAAAAATTTTAAGAAGTGATAAGATGTCTCTTTTTGATTGAGGTGATAAAATTTTGTTGCACTCACTAATAACAAGGTTCGAATAATAAAGGACGCAGGTTTGGGGCGGCAGCGCCCAACTTTAAAAAAGAAAATACCTTTTTTTTTAAATTTTTACTAAACTCTTACCGCCTACGTATACCTGCCTTCGGCACAGAAAGGGTTTTAATAAATGAGTAGCGGGGTTTAGGGGGCAGTAGCCCTCGACTTTAAAATTAAAATACCTGCTTATTTCTTACTAAAATCTTTTCGCTAGCAACACCAGAATTTATATTTTTATACTATAAAGATTTTGGAATGACTTTATTTTTGCATATTCAATGACGGTGTTTTATGGGCGCTGCGAAATAACTTCGATATTAAAAATTTTGAGACATAAATAGGTTAATTATTTTTATGCGTAGCTGCTTTTAGATGCAAAAAGGAGGAATATATCCTTTTTCCAGAATATTTACATTAATTATTTTTATATGAAGCCGCTTGCAAGACAGTGGGAAATTGGACAAGTTCTGCGCTAAACTTGAACCACGGTTCAAATACGCCTGCGTGTGGATTTCTCCCCGATTTTTGATTCTTGGTGGTAATATTTTTATTAAACTTTCAACTGCTTCCTTTTTAGGTGACTTACAGTGAAGCTTCTGCGACAATTAATTGCTTTTGTCATATGGTCTGAAATTGCGATTTCTTCGGTTCCTATTTTAATTGTCTGCAGGATCATTATGTGTCCTGATCTTTTGTGTTTGAGGTTGCTTAATAGATGCAGGCTTGTTGCTGTCATTCCTGCCGTTTTCATCAGGTATAGATAAATCGTTCGGACTTCTAGAATTTTTTCTAGGGCTAGATTATGGCCCGTTTTGAGTGCTCCAGTAGCCGAAACCGGTTTAAGTTAATTTGCTTTCGTCTGTTCCCTTTTCGGCCACCATACAAATGTCGCGTAAGATATAATAGGTTTTATTATAGACTTGTAGAGCCATACAGTCATCTGTGGAGATAGTCGTCATGTTTTGATAGTCAACATACTTTGACATGCAAAAAATGCCCTATTACTTTTTTTGTTTATGTAATCTATGTGAGGATTCTATACCAGTTTGCGGTCAAGTCTTATTATTAAGTGTTTTGTTTCCTTTACCATTTCAATAGCTATCCGTCCAATGAAGGTTGTTGGTAGTTTACTTTTCTTCAATATGTAACAAAAATTTTGTCTGGATGAATGTTTTGGGACCATTAACGGAATTATTGTTCTATTTTTCCACTTATGGATTTATTCAGACAATCCAACTTAAACTTCATAATTTCGTCACTCAACCCATAGAAAATCTAATAAGTTACAAAACTTATAATAAACTTCTAATAAGTCAAAAAAGTGAACATCTCAAAGCTTAAATTTATCAAATTAACTAAATTATTTACAATGTGGTGACCGTTCCATTATCATATCCAAATTATCATGAAATATAGAGGTGCGGTCAGAATAGTGGTTCAATTGAAAAAATTTATAAATCTTATTTCGGTCAATTCGATTCCAGTTGCAAACATAATAATATATACGTATATTATATAGATATATATATACGGTTAGGTAAATAGTAAATACTATAAATTTTGAAAATTATAAAAATACATTTTAAATATTTAATTTAATACAAAATGTGAGAGACATTTTTCGGGACATTACATATGAGGCATTTATATTTAAATTACAGAATAAATAACTAAAGCGAAATCACGATGAACCATAATAATATTATACGTAACAGTTATTATTATCCTTTATTCTGCATCATGAAATTAAGATTTGTTTCTTATTTTATGAGAATGTCTTTTACTTTGAAAATTTTGAACATTTTTCGTGTTTGTTACTTTTTTGTTTTACAATTTTTTTTAAATGATTTTTTTTTTGAATACAAAAGGGCAAAAATATTTACTATCTTATTACTGCTGTCAAAACAATAAATGATTTATGTTTACAGTAAAAATAAAGAATAAGAAAATATAAAATTCACCACAAGCAAGAAAATGGGGAATGTTTATATTTTTTTTTATTTATTAGTTGATTTTTCTCTTGCAAAAAGAAAAAAACAACAAAACAATATTTCCTTATGCGCTTCAACGAATTTAATGATGCTGTAAAAATTTCTTATATGCATAAATCTACTCGTATGCGTGTATGTTTGGATATGACTCACATTATTATGATCGCATAAAAATCGTATTTGAATCATATAATATGTAACTACGCCTGAAATTGTTGTGTAAAATCTTTGGTAAAATCATTTTACCATTGTTATTATTTTAGACTTGCCAGATAACGAGTTTATGTGATGCAAAGAAAACTATTTTATTTGATAGAATTGAATGAACTTAGATTCAAACACCTTGGTTAAATTTAATAAAACAAGTGAATTTTGCTTTATTATAATATTTAACCGAAAATAACAATATTAAAGTGACATGTCAAAGTCAAAGTGACATTTATAAAATAAAATGTTAAGTTAATTTAGATTGTGTATTTATATGCAAACGGAAATGTAGCAGTTGTTATAAAATACCTAAATGCTGCAGTTGCTATTTTTATACAAATAATAACAATTATTTTAGGGTATATAGGAAAAAAGGGTTTAAACTGAATGTGTTTTCTAATTGAAATGTCTCTTATTTCTTTTTTACAGTTAACATAATGTTAATCTCTGAGTTACACATAATATTAATCTAAAGTGAATCTAGTTAGATAATTAATTAAGTTTTATATAATGAAACATTAAGTAAGCCATTCCAATTCTCGCAACAAAACAAAATACAAGAACTAGATATTGATTTACATGTATTGACGCACAATAGCTGCAAAAACGATAGAAAACGCTAATCTTATTCTGTAAGTATTTAGTTACCGATCTTAGGTTGTTTGTCCCATTAAACCCTTATTTGATAAAGACAAATTATAGTAAACTAGGTTTTATTACACATTTAGGAGCGATTTTGAGGTAGTCCAATAAAACGAAACTGGCTACAACAATTTAAATATATACTGTTAAGTAAAATATTAAAAAAACAGAATGTACAAAGATAAATTAGGATTTGGAACTAACCAAATTTCTAAATTCAATTATAATTATAGTTTATGCAGCAATTTACTTAATTTTTGAATTAAAATTGGAAGCAGTTTTAAATATCTATTTTTGTTATTTCGGTTTAGAAAAGCTTTTTCATATTTTGTTTTTCAATATACATATAAATACCGGGTGCAGAGCATACGTATCAACTTTTTAAGAGGGTAAACATACGTTATTTTAAAACTAAAAAAAAAAATTTATTAACTAAATCGAGGACGCTCTATCGATTGGTGATATTCTAAACTTCCGAGAAGGACCGTAAAAGGGTTTTTTAAGTTTCAAATTCGGCGAAATTGACCGAAATCGAGATTTTCAAATTGGAAGAGGTTTTTTGTTTTGCATATTCGGAAATTAATTTTTTTTTTTTTATTTGATTAACACTTTGTAGGAACCCAAAACTGAGATAATAAATATGGTACTATGAAAAACAAATTTATTTATAAAAATTATTAATAACTTTAGTTTACCAAAGGAAAATATGATGGATTTTTGTTTTATTTTTCTTATTTTTAAATGGAAATATAACATAAGTTTCTTATTTTTTGTCCTAGAATCTAACTTTGCATAAAAAAGTACCTGTTCCCATTTTAAAATCTCGATTTCGGTGAATTCTGAGCTTAAAAAAACCTTTTCCGTTTCACCCTCGATTTAGTTAATAATCTTTTTTTATTTTAAAATAACGGCCCCTCTTTAAAAGCTGATACGCATGCTCTGACACACCCGTTAAATTCATATCAAGAATTAGATTAAAAATGGCATACGTTTTTGAAAATGAGTGACGGTTAAATTGTATTTAGTAGAACAAAATAATATGCACAGAAAAATATTGATGATGCTACTAGACTTGTAGAAAACAGTTAATATAGGATAAGACAAATTGATGAGCTATACTTGTAGGAGATGACAGGTTAGCACAATTTAAAAAATTTTTAAAAACAAAAGAGTAAAATTGGTCAAGCATATAATAAGAACCCAGGATTACAGAGACCATCAGCTTCCAGAATTTTCAGAAAACTCCATATGAACAAGAGACAATGCAGACGAAATTGAGGGTAAAATAATGTTTTATCACAAGTTAAAAATTCAGAAATATTAAATTAGATTACAAAAAGAGAAAAAGTAAATTGACTAAATGCTGCGAAGAAGACTAAAATACAAAAAGGGTTGTAATGTAAAGCGCTAATGATTATGGAATATCATAGATCAGAGATCATACATAATTTGATAAGACAGAGTAAAAATTTGTTGAATATTTATTAAATACAATCTTACTTTATAAAAGTAATCTTCAGTTAGTAATAATGACAATATTTCATATCAAAATTCGATACTGTGACCATTATGTTTACATTATTTTGCAGTTTTTTAAAATTGGCTTTAATTGCCTCTTGGTATAATGTTGTGTACTTTGTTTTTACCTCTTATTAAAATTTGTTAGATATTATAAAAATTGATAGAATAGAAATAAATAATAAAATAGAATTTCTATATTTATAAAAAGAACACAGTAACGTCAAGATTTAGTCCTATAATGTATTTTACTTACTAACAGTATTATAAAAATTCAGCCAGATCGCTTTATTTATTACAAGCTAACGAACTTTTTAATACCTATTTCATCTTCTTCAGTTGCATATCCACCACTACTGGATGTCCACGATCATATTCCCGAAGCTCTCTTTATCTTGCACTGCGTGCAGTAATTCTTTCAACGTTTTAAGACCCGTTAACACCTACAGATATCCGAAACTCAAACACGTTTCCAACCACATCATACGATTTGACTTAACAATTTTGACATAAGTACTCGTAAAATTTATAAATTACTGTTTTCAAATCTCAGTGAAGCAAAGAAAGTATTATAATTCTGCGAGAAAATTTAAATTTTTTTGGGTCAAATTTTACAAATCTGGCAATATTGGATTTTTAGTTCAAATAAAAATAATAACACAAAAAAAAATTAATCTAATAATGAATTAAGGGTATATAAAAGTTACCTATAAAACAATTTTTTTTTTTATTTAACTTTTGTTTAACAGGAGGACTGTATCTGTATTTGTATTTACTTATGTAAAAATATTGTATTATGTTTGCATTTTTATGTGCAATAACATAACAAAATAAAAAAATAAAAATAAAACAAGTTATTTTTTTAACATTTTAATACACATTTTTATTAATGATAAATTTATTGCATTTTGATAGGATATCCATAGAGAATTCATTGGAATTGGTAGACCTGAACCAGTTAGATGACATTTTGTTTTTTTTTTTTAATTTATATAAATTTTGTTTTTTACTTTTTTAATAGTTTTATTATAGGAAGGGGGTGTTTTTATAATAAGTCTAACACAAATTGGAAAAAAAAATTATCTGATGATTTTTTTTTGTCGATTTTTTTTAATAGGGTGGTAATTTATTTTAGATTATTTTTTTTAAAAATGTGAATGTCATGTCATTTGTTATTTAGTGAATAATTTATTTTGTAAAGTGAATTTTAAATTAAGGATCTGTAAGATCTGTTTAACGTGTGTAAATTATAGTTAGGTATTTAATTCGTCATTTTCAATGTAAATTAGTAGTAAATTTTCTTTTGTTTTTCTTACCTAAATAAATTTGGGTAAAACTACAATAGAATAGAAATTGTATGACAGAAAAATGTTTAATAAAAAACTTGTCATGTATATTTTTGAGTTTGTATAGCATAAATCATTTGTATAACATTTTGTTACACGGAACGAATCTTAAATTTATGCAAGATTTTATAAAAAGAAAGGAATATTATTGTACTTTCAACATTAAAATAATAACTCGGTTTGAAAGTCATTGAAGGTCATTTAATGTCGTTGATTTAACAATAATTTATATGTTTCTTAAAATATTGAATCAAAACTATTAATATTAAAAATGTTTCTCCAATAAATTATAAAATTTTGTTAATATAAGAAATTATATAAAATTAAGGACTAAGAACTACAAATTTATGCTCATTAATTATGTATTGAATAATAATTTTAACAAGCACAAAATCTGTTTGAGAATAAAAGAAAAATCTAGGAAAATTTAAAAGGGGTTACTATCACATGCGTATATGTATTTCATTTGCCTATGTTTCTTTTGTCTGTATGTCATTTGTCTATATTTCAAATGCATATGCATTTAATTTGTCAATATGTACAATTTATGGGTTAGCCACGAAATACCTAATAAAATATCCTAAATATAAAGTTCCAAACACCAAAATCCGAAAATTAAAAATATACTCAAAACCCAAAATACCAAAACTCCAAAATCCGAATTTAATTCATTCAGTGTTTTAGATTTCAAACATTTTATTTGTAAACAGTGGCTATGCATAAAAATGATTTAGATAAATTTTTTGGAAAAAGGCGTAGAATTTTTATTTTGAATCCAACTTCAAAATCCTTCCTACCTCACAATATTTCATATATGTATTCATTACATAATGATGTAATATTATCATAATATCCAGTCAAATAAAATCCAGTCAAATAAAATCCAGTCAAATGAAATTGAGGCAAGTGAAATACAGAAAAATTAAATATAGGCAAATGAAAATACAGGCAAATAATAATGCAGATAAATTGCAAGAAATTCAGGCAGATGAAATACATGCATATGACGCTGTTCCACTTAAAAGATATCAAATTGATTTGTCCGCGTAATAACTATTAAATATAGCATACTTACATACCGATTTAAATTCAAAAGTTAGCACGCAAAATTTTAAAAGCCAGTTCAATATAGCCTACAGTAAAGGAATTATATTCTATACTTCTAGTTATCTCGTAGTAAAGGGATTATTTTACCTCTCTAGTTAATTTCTAGTAAAAGGTTATAACATTTATAATGCATTACACCCTAAGGAGGTCAAAATCATCATATGTCCTGTAACACCGTCTGTGGTGCATGGAATCGGAATTTTTATTAAATAAAAACTATTTATAGTCTAAATTTATGTTATTATTGAATATAATTCTTGGATAATAAAATCGAGGAATTATCCTTGATCGTCAGCTTATTTTCGGACGTCTTATTTAGGATTTTATTTTGATTTTAATGAAATCTATTAAACAACCTATTCTGCTTTTAACGTATACACAGCCGAACTAACAGCATACACTTTACGAATCCACAATACTGGCTAACAAACAAGAAAACATTCACATACACGACAAGTCTGAGCAAGATACGTACAATTAAAAACAGATGTCACAGGAACAAAACAAATCATAATTATTATAAGGGGCATACTAATTAAAAATGTAAGCAAAATCAAAGTTGTATGGAAAAAAAGGTAAAAAATGGAAAAATCCCAAATAAAAACTAATATAATGAAGTAGAGAGTTATATGTATAGCACAATATGTACCTATATAATTAGATTTAGAGTAGATTTAGATTGAAATCGTTTGTATTTAATTTCTATTAGTATTGAATTATCAAATAAGTAGATATGAAGATTTGGAATAAAGAAATGACATATATCCTAAAAGGGTCCCTAAAAGGGTCGCAAAAGGGTCCTGAATTTTGTCTGTGCATTTATGCTCAGCTGCAATAATAAAATTAAATTGAATCCTATTAAACAAAAGTAAAATTGCCGATTTGATAAAATGGAATATTTGCTTTATACAAAGCTCAAATAAGGTAGCAAAATCAATAATGTTTTTTATGACGTCATATATAATATACATTATGTATAAGAGTTAAAATGTGGAAATTAATTAAATAATTAAATTAAATAATTGTAGCATAACATAATAAAAGACCGTATCGAAAGTACATAACGTAAATGTACCTATCACCGCCCTAGTACATTATGCTGCCCGAACCCTTTTTTTGTAAATTCAATACTCCCTAGCTTTATATTCCAAATTTATTTTTGAATATTTCCTCGTTGTTGTAAATAAAAAATATTTAAAATTGCTAATTAGTCTTGAGCGGAAACTAGGGACACGTAAATTTATGTTGTACGTATTTACGATCGACCGGGCGGAATTAGGAAAAAGATATAGCGAAATAATTAATTAAGTTATTCACCTATTTTTGATTATATAAGGAAGCAACTGAACAATTTTAAATTGAAATTGAAAAAACTAAGCTGGACCTAATTACGACCTATAAATTTAATTTCGCATATGTGTTTTTTGTTACAACAAAATTTTGAGTTTTTATAAAAATTTGTATGAAAAAGCGGATCGGTAATACGTGCATGTCCTAATTCCGAACTAAATATGCAGGTGTAAACTATTTTCACTAAATTCATACCAAGTCTTATATTTAAAGAAAAACCTATATTTTAATTGTTGAAAAAAAGCGAATGTTTTTTTAGTAGACGCAATACGTGTATCTGTATGATAGGCATATTTAGTAAAATTAAAAGGAAAATATTCGACTATTTTTAACAAGTAGATAATTTTTACTTTAACGCTAACCCTAAAGAATAAGTTTTTTCAAAACGATGTTTTACTTATATTAAATTTTGTATAATTTAAAAAATCTCTAGAATTATCTTGCCTTGCCACCAAAATTTTATTAAGGCGTCCATTATAAATTACCAAAATAATTTCTTTGTATACATTTCACAATAAGTTAAATAGAGGAGTGAAAACTATGACCATGTCTGGCACATTTTGGAGGTAGAAGAAGAAGATATTCAGACAGTTACATAGTCTGCAAAATTGAACCTCCAGTTTTAATGAACATCAGAAGACAATATAATGTACTCGATATCATACAAATAAAAAATGTCAAAACTAAGAATTAGTAAATGTGACTTTTACTTTGTATGTATATGAAATATTTTTTATTTTTATTTATTTATTTTAAATGTGCATTGTTATAATATTTAAGTTAATTAATTAACATTAATTAACTTAATATTGAATTTTTTTTTTTGTTTGAAATACTAAATCATTGCATTGTTTAATTTTTTTAATTTTCATATTGAAATAAATGTATATTTTTTTATGTGTAACAAATAATTTTACTTATGTTATAACTATTTATTATTTTTCTTTTTTAAATTATTTATAGTAATATTGATTATC
This sequence comes from Argyra leucocephala, assembly GCA_963942445.1. Classification (NCBI taxonomy): domain Eukaryota; kingdom Metazoa; phylum Arthropoda; class Insecta; order Diptera; family Dolichopodidae; genus Argyra; species Argyra leucocephala. The sequence goes on from OZ012678.1 coordinate 121,849,428, forward strand.
TATCATAATAAATATTTTTTATAATTTAACAAAGTACTAGTTAATTATTTAAAAAATTGAGTTCATATAAGGGCGGAATTAGTTCAAGTTGAAATTGTCGAGCGGAAATGCGTGCAATCAAACTTTTTTTGGCAGTTTTATTATTTATTTACAAAAAATTTATTTATAATTAGCTGAAAATATTTTTTTTTTTAATTAAAAAATACTAGTTATTGTAATTTGAAAAAAAAAAATTAAAAAAAGCTTATATTTGGCTTATTTTGTCAACTTTAACAAATTTTCCCTTAAGGGGGCGGAAATTGGTACATTTACGTTAGTTCTCTTTAGTCGATAATAATAACTATCATTTTGTTCATTTGTTACAACCGTCACTGAACTTGCAATTTGCAGTTTTGTGGAGCTGCTATTTAAACGTTTTATAACATAACTGTTTTTTCTTCACATATGAACACCTCAGAGAAATATTACAAATAAAATACAATAAATATCACATATCAGATTTTCGATATTTTATAAAATCAATTTATAGCAGTGATTCTTAATACCTATTTTAAATTTACAGATATTTCAGAAACATAAAAAATCTATCAGAGTCGTAAAACAAATATATTTTTTTTATAAAACTAGCACAATGCTGTAGTACGGAGTATTTCTTATTATATTTCTTTTTTTTTTGTACCTTGAATTTTCATCTTCATCATTCACTCTACCTTTAAAAATACTTTCACTTTGATTTAAATATAAAAAAAAAAAAAAAACAAAACTATAGTTACCTAACAAAACTATAGTATAGTAAATATATTAGGTACAATGAAAAAATAGAAAAATAAAAATTAATTACTTTAATTAATTTTAAAACAGCAATAATTTTTTTTCTATTAAGTTTAGTACTAACATTAAAAATTTAATATTCTGATATAAAAAATTTTAAAATATAGCATACAGTACATTTTATTAAATTTTTATTTATTTTTAAATTTTTTATTTAATTTTAATGTCTTTGTTTTTTTTTATGTTGAAAATTAATTAGCTATCGTGATTAAATTTCAAATGTTATTCAATCAATCTGTATTGCAAACAGGGCTGACTATAAATTATTTTTTCTTATAAGAAAAGTTTAAATGAAAAACAATTAATTTTCTTTAAATTTTCTTTTAAATAATAAAACAAAAACAAGAAAAAAATTAATTAACAAATAAAATAATGTCTAGACGTACAGTAAATTTTACACATATACACATGTAAATATAAAAGAGTATTTAAAAAAAAAAATATTAAAAATAAAAAGGATTCGTAGTTACTAAAAATTCTTGTTTTTTATCCTTTTTTACGTTAAGTTCAATTTTTATGTGGAAGTGATAAATGAATCGTTATATTATGGACATTAATTTCATGAGAAAATCTTCTTTTCATCTTTATATATATGCACCTACATACTTTTAGTGTTCGAAAATTCATTAATGCAATTTATAAAACTATTTCTTATACTTAATTAATTTTTGTTTTGGGGCGCCATGAAGTTATTAAGTTGCTATAAAATTAATTTTAAAAGTTAAAAAATTTTAAATTCTATCGCAGTTAGATAATAACTGATTAAATAATTTTTTTTTTATTAAATTCAATGGATTGAAATGAATTATTCAAATATAACAAATTTTGAAATATTATTTTGAATACCAGAAATTAATTTTTTATTTTATATAATTATATATATAAATATTAGCATAAATATTAATATCGGTACCTCAATACGGAAAAATGAATAACCAGAAGCTGGCATATATATATATTTATCACTCTTCAATAATTAAATAAATAAATACGAATAACCGATATTCGTAGTCAGGGTCTCGGACTAAGTCGCTAAATTCTAATTTTTTGATTTTAATAAAACATTATCGGAAAAAAAATTTAGAATTTCATTTGAGTAATAAAAAGCAATAATATATCGAACTTATTAAGTGGACACAATTAGGACTGTAGACCGAGAACGGTGTCATTGCGTTGAATCTATTATCGTCATGAAAACCTAATTACGAAATTTTCTTTCAGAACTTTTTAACATATTTTTTTTTCCTTAAGCCGTACAATCTGTCTCTAATGGATTCATTTAATAGTTTGTATGATGTTTTATGTTTTTATATGTAAGCAACATGACTTGAAAAACCCAACGGTAAATCATTCATGATAATCTAATTATACTCTATTAGTATCTATTGAGTAGTTACAGAATGCTGTGACGCTTAAGTCGACTAGAACCATTTTACACTAACAAGTTGTTTGTTAGGGTATTTTGAATGAAGGTTAATCTTGTTTTGTAGTTTTCACTTCTGATTTCCTATTTCATGATTTTCATCTGTGGCTCTTGGTGTAAAATATCGCTACTTATGTTACAATTCACTCTGATTCTCCACTTCTTTAACCATTTCGAATTTTATTTATGCTGTGTTGCAGAATCTCTGTAGCCTGTATTAGTTAGTCTAGTATGTAGTTTCGATAAGTTATGAGCGCAGTAATAAATAGTAGTTTCATGAAAGAAATTGTTTAAGTTTTAACTGCAGTTCTTAATGCCATACCTTAGCAAATGCTTGGCTAATATCCAGAAATTCCGTCCAACAATATTTATTTTACTCTAGGCTTAACTTGATTACATCTACTTATCTGTGTTTTTGCTCAATATTTGAATGTTCATTTTCGAAGCCGAATTGATATTCTGGAACTATTTTGTTTTTTTCCAAAATCAACTTTAATTTTTCCAAGAATGTTCTACCACTAATTAGATAATAACTCGGGGCTTTTTTTGTTTTGATGTTATTGCTAATCATTTTGGTTATTTCTATTATTGTAAAATTCTTAATTGGTAGATCCATTCGAAGTGGAATTATATATTCTGAGGAAGTTATATATTTCTATATCTATACGTTTATAGTTTCCGAAGGAATTGGTTTAAATACTTCTTTGATGTGTGCTGCGAATGCTTCTGCTTTTGTTTGGTTACTACGTGCCCAAGAATGTTGTTTATTTGTTCGTATTGTTGGAATGAATTGCTGTGCCTATTTCAAGAGCTCATTAACTGAATTACATTATGTTAAAATTAATCCTAATTTATATTAGGATATAGGAATCAAATTTAATAAAAAAAAAACAAAAAAAAAAATTATTTCTAGCTACCAATGTCGAATTTTTGTTTTTCCTTAATTTTATTTTAGTAATGATTTATTAGTTAACTAGGTCAGTTTATGTCGAAAATAATTATTTTTATGATAGATAAACTAAAAATATTTATTTAATTTTGAAATGACTTATATAAAAGATCTAGAAACGCCATCATACCGTTGGTTTCGTTTAAAGCTCAGAATGGTTTATAATGGCATAAAATGAGCTGAAAATGTAAGTAAATCAGAATTAAATAATTCGAAAACTACCCCCAAGAAGTTAACTTCTCGAGATGAGAAAAAAATTACAAAGAAAATTAATAAAAATTCTTGTAAATCATTACGAAGTCTAGAAATTAAATTCTAAATGAATGTGGAGCGTAGGAAATCAAAATATAAAAATAAAGCGTAAAAAAAACGGTTTTTGGTATGATGCCATGTTGCCAGAGTGTGGTGAACGTCTCTACAAACCTTACAACCTAAATATATTATCCCAACTATAAAATTTGAAAAACTACGGACTATGGTATGAACATGCATTTCAAGTCGGGGGATCGGTGAGATCGTTTGTATTGATGAGAAAATGGACCAACATCAATTATTTAAATTTAGTAAATAGTAGTTATTGCTTACAGGAAATCTTAAATTTTATCAGAATCTTTTTATTGCCTATTTATATTGATATCAAATTTCGCAAAGAATTATTTGACATTTTATTTTGTTGAAATTTTTGGTTTTTGCCTTGTTATTTTTGTTTTAGAAATAAAACAATTTTTTTTTCAATTTTGCTGAAATATTTCTAATAAATTCTAATAAACAAACTGTGATTTAAAAAAAATGGAAAAACTCTTTTCAAATATGAAATTAGTTTCTTACATTTTTCCTATTTGAAATAATATTTGTTTGACTATTCGTATTAACTATAAAAAATTAGCGTTCTACTACAGATTACTTTGAAGTAATTTACAGTACTATTTTTTCGTGAAAATGGAATACACACAATATTATGCAATCTATCTTTGTATAGTGTTACAACATTCAAATGACGGTCAAAAAAGGTTATTTGACAATACTAGTTGACTACATATTGGCATTAGTTTTTATTTATATTTAAACTATATAACTCTTAATCAATGATAATACGTAATTAATTAAGGTAATTAATAAAAAAAAATAAAAAAAAAATTTTAAAATTGCTTCTCACCATGATATAGGTAATTAAATATAGTAAAGACACCATCATGATAATATTTATTACAACAATTTTCAAGAAGAATGCCTTGAAAATAATAATTTATAAAAAGTAAAATACTTAATACTTGTAATAACTATCAAAAATTCAATTACAAATTTTTAAACTCTAAAATAATTACCAAAAAAATTATATCTAATTAGATACTAAAAATTCAATTTTATTTTAATTTAAAATTCTTTAAAATTTAATATCTTTAATATAAATAAATTTATATAGTTAATACCTTGAAATGACAGTATACAGTGATTATAATTATTAAAATTTTAATATTATAAGTTTTTTTTATTTATTGTGAAAATTGCAAAATTAAATGAATTAAGTAATTTAATCATTATTTACGTATTCATTTAATAAAACTTCAATAAAATATCGAATTAATGTGTTATTATAATAATAATAAAAAAAAAAACAAATTAATTAATTCTCTAATAAATCTTTTTTAATCTACACACAAAATTATTTTTTTAAAATAAAAATTCAAAACAAACGATCCCATATCGCACATTAACCTAAGAAAATTTTAAAATGTTTTTGTTTCTATTTTTTTATATGCATTGTTTGTAAATTGAATGAGGCATCATCCTATGGGTGTATTTTTACGCACCCAAGTGCATTTAAAAAAAAAAAAAAAAAATTCATTCATTATTTTGATCGAATCATAATAATTAAAGTTCAAATAAAATATATGAACCCAATAAAGTACAACTTAAATATAGTTCTATCTCTTTCATTTTTATTATATTATCTCTGGTGTGATTTTAATTTCAAATAAAATGTTTTGTTAGTTTTAAAGAATAGCTTTTTTTTTGTTTTTGTAATTTTTTATTATAAAAATTAAAATCAAATTAAAAATCTCTTATAACCTTCTAATTGCCTTATTATTATTTTTTTTTTGTTTTATAAAAAATTAAATTTTGTAATCGAAAAAAAAAAAAACAAAAATAATGAAAATAAAAAAATAAAACTAAAATTTATCTTAAAAACAGTTTAGTTTAAAATCGAAAAGCACAATAAAACGATCTATGGTAATTAGAAGATATCATATTGTTATACGGATATGTGTATGTTGTACATTGAGATACATAATACAGGTTGTCTACACGTATGATATGAAAGAAATCAAAATCTAATAGAAACATAGATGGGTTCAATGAAATTCGAGTTTCAATTCTAAATCATTTACTCCTAAAATTGTTTTGATTTTGACAGGGAATAGAGAAATTAGAATTGGTTCGCATTAAATTAATTTACAGAAAATGTTACTTCCAAGAAAGTTTAATATCTACATTTTATAAACATTACATTTAAGATTTGCATTTGATACGTTTATCGTACTTATACAGGGGTCCACAAATAAACGCAATAAAAATTCAGAATAATAAAAATATTGTTCCGTAACCTTAATTCTAATTTTCTTGTGTTATGATGCATAGTTAAAACGTTAAGTGGAGAGCTACTATGTTGATTGGTACGTTTGGCTAGGGAGGGAAAGGCCAAGAAAATTATTACGACCGAATGTATTAATGTTCGTCTTGAATATTTTATGTTGGTCATAAATATAGAATTGATCAGGTCTGGGGAACACAAAAGATGGAATTTGGTTCCACATTCAAAATGTTCTGGTTTGTAATTGAATTTCAATAAGTTACCTTCTGTCATCTATCTAGGGATTTCTTCGGTATAGGGATGAGAATATGCTGCTTTTCGTGTTTTAAGAGGAAACCGGTTAAGTGGAGGTAATACAGATTTAATCGAGCATGTACCTGTGTCTATGCGATATCTAAAAAAAAAGAGAGAGAACTCTAACTATACGATGATAACCAAGAGGGGCAAGATGAGCAGTGGCTTTTGGATCATTGGCAAAACGAATAGTCCGTTTTTAGAATTTAGAGAAATATTTTAATTCATTACTAGAAGCCCGAGCCGATATGTGAGAATTTTAACTTTTGATATTTATTCCTTATGATGGTGTTATAATTCTTCCTTGATTCCAATGAATTATTGGGCTTGAAATTACTAAATGCATCTGCTTTTTCTTTAATAGCTTTTCTAAAGATGCCGTTGAACCACAATGTCGATGACTTTTTTAAACTTTACAACAAATTTGGTGTTTAAAATTTTCATTATTATCATTGTCCTATAACCTCATCCGTGGGGCACAGAAAAATTTTGTTAACCTAACTGAATCGTTATACTAACAACGTTTCTAACATAGTTGACATTATTAAATTGGGAGCACAAAGACCAATCAAAACTTTTAAAAAAATTGTTCAAGCCATTCCAGTTGGCTCGGTTATAAGTTCCATATTAATATTTTGGATAACAGATTTTGGTTAAGTGTTATAAACTGATTTTGAAAAGATAATGGTCAGATTTATTAAAGCCCAGAACTAATGGAGGTGGAATATTGTAAGGCAGTTTACACAGTCATTTCTACTTACTTAGCTTGAGCTTCATTCAAATAATTTTTTACTGAGCCTGCAAAGATGAATAGGAGATTTTTGATACTGTCCCACCTTAGCTCACTAAAGAAAAACCAATCAGGATGCCTATGTTCTAGATTCTCTAAGTGATGTTTCAGGTTAACAATATTTGGTTGCGTTGCGATATTCTGTTTTATCACAATTGACCGACTTAGACATTTCTACTTATCTACCTTATTAAATAATTTTAATATAGCTGTAAAAAATGCATGTTATCCTTCCATTTTCCATTTACCCGTAAGACAAATTCTATATTCTATAGACTATATTCTATAACGAACGGCTTTTCATATGCTGTTTCCAGATTAACCTGCCTTGTGCAATACATTTTTTTTTTTGCTGAGAGGTTAGAAATAGGTTTAATAGATTCATTTTATTGCCAATCCGATCCGGGGTTCTGGTTGGACAAGTTGATAAAGGTTGTGGAAATTAGAAAACAATTCAACTTTTGGGAGTATTGTGACTAAAATATTAGAGTAATTTGAAATTATGAATGTTAAAAACGCTGGCTAATTTAATTTTAGATTCCACACGATTTTCCAAAATTGTGAAGATTGTATTAGACAGGTTATCTAATTCCAAAATAGTGTCAGACCCAATTACTTGTTATCAAAACGTCTATATTCCAGAATATTTATATATCTGTTAATGTCAGATTGTGCATTAGGAGTGATTTTACCGTTGGTTACAAAATAAGAATTATACGCCTTTTATAGAATTTTTTTATACAAGAATGTGCGAGGTTTTGAATTAGGAGGAATTTTTGAGTTGAATTCAGAATAATCAGGATGATCGCCTTTTCCGAAATGTTCATATCTATATATGTATATTCGTGTCCTGAATTAGGAGGTATTTTTAGATTTTGATTAAAAATCATGATTGGCACTTTTTCCAGAATGTTTGGCAATCAAACGCGGGAACGAAAGAAAGAAATAGCCCTAATATGTATGTATATGTGCATATTTAATAAAAAAATTTATGATAAATATTGATAATTATTTTGTCGGAAAAATTAAATTCCTTCTATTTGAACAAATAAAATTACATGTTTAAAAAGTTAGTAAAGCTATACTCGAAAAAATGTGCGATAGTTATGGCTTTATTTCTCATTCAAAAGTGAAATAAGGTAACATTGCGCGGTGTCTTTATAGCATACGTAGATGTTGAAGATAAGACTGTTAAGTAAATTTCTACGACATTTTGTGTACAAACTAATGATTACTCCCCGTAAAAAATTCTTCTGCAGAAAAATTTCGAGCGAAATATGAAATAATTAAAAAAAAAAAATTATTTCTGAATATGTTAAGCAATTACACAATTATGATTACTACTTACTCAACAAATATAAATAGACCAGACTAACACTAAAATACCTTATTTCTATACTGAATTACCGTACACCCTGTGTAAACAAGTTCATCGGATAACGTGAAAAATTCAGATATAAATTCATAAAAAAATTCTCTTTTCCATTCAATAGAAAATTTCTTGACCTAGACAATCAAGTCATTAGCCTTGTTTTCGCATAACAAAACAAAAAAACAACTGTTTTTTGTTTTATGTTTTGTCCATAAACACAAAATATATCAAAACAATGCTGACCACAATTCAAATTAGTTTTTTTTTTTTTTGTCTTATTCCATACTGGGCTTTTCTTCTTCTATTACGACTTCTAATTTTCTTATAATACGCAATTTTTTCGACGATTTTTGATAAATTTGCTGTTTTTTATGTTGATTATGAAATTCCTACCAGAATATTAAAAAAAAAATTTAAATTTTTGTTGTTGTGATTTTTGTTGACTGTAACAACAAACAATAACTATTTTTTTTTTCTTCTATTATTGATGATCGTATTATAATATTAAAAACTTGCATCGAAAATTTATTATCATTAATTTTTTTGGTATAAATACTAAAAGATCTCATATCAAAATTATCAATCTAAAGTTTGCTTTTTAACGGATAACAACAATCAAAAGATTATCAAGAAAATGGTAAGATAAAAAAAACACAAGTCATACCTAATTTGAGATAACAATTTCATTTATTTGAATTTTTTAGAAATTAATTTTGGTTGCATTAGCATTAGTTGGAGCTGTAGCTGCACAATATAATTACCCAGCACCACCACCACCACCACCACCACAAAATGAATATATTCCACCAGTACAAGAAATAGCTGCTGCTCCACCACCAGCACCAGCACCAGAATATATTCCACCAGCACCACCAGCACCAGCACCAGAATATATTCCACCACCACCACCAGCACCAGCTCCAGAATATATTCCACCACCAGCACCAATTCAACAAATTGCTGCTGCACCACCACCAGCTCCATCAAATGAATATATTCCACCAGCAGCTGAACAAGCTGAAGATGGTTACAGATATCGTACAGTCAAGAGATTGAGATACAGACATAGAGTTTAAATATCAAAAAGATAAATGTAAATAACCAAAGATGATTCGATTCGATGAACAAATGAAATTCTAATAAAAGAAATGAAAAATTATTAAAAAATTATTTACGAGGCTATAAACAACTAATGGTCTATATACAAAATTATAAAAATAATAAAAAAAAAAACAATATTTATTGAAATCAAATTAAAACATTTTTTTATTTTTTAACATTCACCTACCCGTATGTATATCGTAGATGTTTAAAATAATAGTTTTGATCTTTAAAATAATAAATTAAAAAAGCAAAAGGGGGAAAAAATAAATTTTTTGATAATTATAATTATTGTACGATACTTCCTCTTCAGTAATCTTTCGTTCTTGAATTTTATGTGCTTCTGATTTTTCATAACATTATTATTTCAAAATTACTTCATATCAAGTTAAATATAGGTTGTACCATTCAGAATTACATAATTCTGATAAACAGTTCAGTTATCAATCATAAATTTATTATTTTGTGTTAGTTTAGTGTGTCTGAAGAGACTTATGGATATTAAACACTCTCTCTCAATTCAAAAATAATTATAAATTAATACCAGTAGAATAAATTTGTACCAAAATTTATGTTTACTTCAAAATTTACATCAAGAATTCAATAAAATTCAGAGTATTAGTTATAATATGTTGTTATGTGTGTGTATATTTGATGTAACATTTATCTTTAAACTTCTCTACCACTTCAGTTTGTTACAATGGTATTTCAATTATAAATTGTATAACATATTCCATATCAATAATAATATACTTAATGTTCAGAAGAACATATTTACAGTCATTAAACAGGGTTAACAGTCACTTCTAGAGCACCTATAGCCAAGCTTATGATGTACTACAAACATTTGTTGTCAAATAATAATAATAGACAATCATATTTAAAAATTGTCGCATTGTTCTTAATATATAGTTTTTTTCACTTTATATAACTACGGAAATAATTGGTTCACGAGAAACATGACAAACTTAATGAATGTGCAAACAAAACAAATCTTATACAAAAACAATTACTTACTGTATCAGGAATATTCTGTATTGGTACCAAAAATCGTATAATTGTGACAGAATAATAGATTTCTATACTAAGTTTTGTATTGGATATTAGTCAAGCTTTCAAAAAGGTATAGCATTAAGCTACAATCTTAAACAGTCACTTTCTCATCGGATTAGTGAGCAAATCCAGAAACCGAAATCGACAAAAAAAATCCATAAATTCAAAGTCCATAAAATTTGTGTATGCATTTTGTATCCAACAACGGCTATGCATACAAATAATTTATATAAATATTCTGTAAAAGAAATAAAACTTTGATTTTAAATCCAACTCTATAATCTCTCCAAACTCGGAATATCGCATAAAGTGCCGCATTTGTGGTAAAAGCCATTATGGATTTTGTTTTTTGTGGATTTAGGGATTAACCCTTCTCATCATTACTATTTATTGTTATTGTCATACCATATGCAAAGACTTTAAGGATAGTCAAACATTTAAGAAGCTATACATCAATAACCAATTACAAGGCTGATTGTTATAAACATCAATTGGTGAAGCAATAAGAAGGCTAAACATCAATCAAGGAATTGATATCTCGAGTAACACCAGGACAGTGTTGTCTTCCCATTTTTATACCTCATTTACATTTAATACTTATACCAATAACATATAAGACAATCTCTACCATAATTTGTAATCACATGGCTATATTGTCATCATCTTGCAATGCAACATAAATAATAATAATTATATACATTGTATACGAGTAATTAGGCTCGGTTAGGTTATTTGAATAAATAAATAAAATATAATTAACATTGGCTACAGAAATATGGAATCAGAGTATATCGTATTTACACTGAAGAAGAAAACTTGTCTGATTGTTGAATTATTATTTGAAATAGTTCCACGAAAAGAAGTTGTAAAATATCTTGCCATGCACTTGGATAGGCGTACCTACGTGGGAAAAATCACATTTATAGTAAAAGAAAACAACTAATTAAATAAATATTAGTATGTTTCTAGAGTAAATCGCTTTTTTAAATATCTTACTAGATTTCGGTTATTAATAATTTAATAAAATTGTGGAACATACCTAGAGTTTTAGTATTTATTTAATTTTAATAATGTTTCTCCTTAGAGCATACAGCATATTCTATAAATTATAAAACAACTGATTAAGCGCCAATAAAGGAGGAAATCAAAAGTGCAAGCTGCAAATACCAAACAAGATTGTTGGCTTCAAATGTGTTAGTCAACTTGAACCAAAATATATTAATCTGCAAATTGACAGAACTGCCGTAATACGATTGAATATAACATAAATGATCATTGGGTTTTTATTACTTATCATTGGTTCTACTGAATGTCAGTACAGTTTCATAAGAAAATAAATAGGGTTTCCAATGTTTCAATTATTTTTTAAAATGGTTTGTCGAAGAGTTGTTTAAAGTAACAGTTAGGACAGCATTGACAGAAAAATTAATTGTAATCAACATTAACAATATACGTAATCCAGATGATATAAAACTAAATGTAGAGGCTGATAAAATTACCGATATTATACAACTTTCCGTTGATGATGCAGACTAATACTATTATTTTTATCGTTTGTGGAGGCTATTAAATTTTTAACAAGGTTATAAACTACATATTTCAATAATTTAAAATATCCCATAATTGTTGGAACTGTTTTGGGGATATTAAAAAATTTAATACAGAGTATAATATGGAATAAAATCGAACAGTTCACATTCTTTTCAAATAACAATCAATTTAAGTCACGTTTGATGTGTTGGACGACGGTGTTTCCGCTGATTATGTATTATATTAGAATTCGTTGTAGGTATTTTACAATATACTTAATTCCTACAATATAGTTTAGCTGAGTCTGAAATTGTTTTGTAATATCAGCTTTAACAAGATTTGGGTTCTTCTATAATCATTCCTAATAGACGATAACTGACCTATCTGAAAGTCCTTCATATATATTTTTTTTGTTCTATAATTTATCTACAAGCTTACTTATTATTATAGAAAAAATAAGTAGATGATTACTGTATGTATTTAATCAATATTGCGGAAACATTTCAATAATGTTGCTGCAACATTTCCTTCACCCAAACAACGATATTTTTAATTTGTATAAAGTTATGCAGAGCAAAATGTGATTTGTTAAAGATTGAAAATTAAAAATAAACCAAATCCGAAGTATAATAAAAAACAAAATCATATCAAATATCAACATTAATAAAGCTATCTGCTCATGTTAATTTGATGTTGCGTTAACAGTACAATCATGTTACATAAATCAGCTCTTTAGTTTTAGTAATGAATGATCTACATAATTCACAAAAAAAATTTAACTGTATCCTCAAAAATTCATAACGATATAATGAATCTGACGGATTGAGATTAAGAAATGGAATAATAATTCTCAATATAAGGAAATGTGGGACATGGGTAATTTGTTCACCTGTTTTGACGAAAACTTCTAATTTATATTATCCCTTAGAAAAAAGCATTGGATTGTAACAATAATTGTTCATAGTTTTGGTTCTGGTCCAATTCGATACTCTATCTTTAGTAAGGATTTTGTTTGTATCTTTATTTCGGATAATTTACTACAATATTCGTCTATTTCAACAACACTCTTGGTTTGTTTTAACAAATCAATTAAATCACTTCATTGATAATGGACACAGTAATTTTTTATAAGATTAATTTATTTCAAGAAAAATCACTCATTCAAATCATTTCCTCAATCACTCATTGGGTCAAAAGTACTCATCAAAATTTAATTTCTATTACATTTACTCTTATCTTATCCATAATATAAAAATACGAAAATTGAAATGTCAACCTTCAGAAATGATAAATTATTAAAATTACCTGAATCAATCAATGTTATTTCAGTTATATTCCAATGCAGTTAAAATATAAAAAAATTTAAGTGTTAAAAATATTTGATTTTAAAGTTGAACGAATTTTGCTGGTCAAATATCAAATCGATCCCTGTAGATCCATATAAATTTTTTTTTTACAACGTGTAGGTTATTTACGGTACAATTTTATTACACATTTGGATAAATTATTACTAGACAAATGTGCCAACAGTGTGCTTTCACAGGACTCAATATTTCTGTTCCACTCTATTTTTATTGTATCCCACTAGGACTAGGTCGTTGGGTTTTACCCTATTCTTCCTGTTTTATGTCATTTATGTTACATTTGAAACGTTTAAGAGTTCGATCGCCTTTAAATTGTTGTATTGAATTACTTAATCTGTTTTCGTATGTAATAACATAATTCCTAATGACGTTACCAATAGTTTTTATTTTTAGATCTCATATCCTAAATTTAAGAACACATTACACTCTACGAACTGAACTAAAATGTTTTCAATTGATAGGATGTTATTTACTTTAATCCAATTAGATTAAATAAATATAACTGGTGTTTCAACAACTTTTTTCAGAAAAACTATAATATAACTGATGACGACAAAAAGTCACCGGCACAGAAATGTTCTTAAGGAATTACATGGTATAACCTGGTATAACTTTCATACATAATATTACACTTTCAGTACCATTTCTCATTGAGATAAAATAAATGATAAAAAATTAGTTGAGAGTTTTGGTTATCACTTAAAATAAAATGGAACTATGCTATTATGAAGGCGATATATTTATGACAGTAGATATAGTTTTCCACGTTTAAATTAGAGATATACCATAGAAAATCATAAATATTGGATGCATTGTGTTGGAAAAATTGTGTACTCCAACATCTGTGTAAAGGCAGTTACAGTGTTCATCCCATAGACTTGAAATTATATATAAAAAAAGACCCAGCAAAAATAGACTCATATAGACCTATTAGTCTTTTACCAACACTAGCTAAAGTGTTTGAAAAAGTCGTAAAACATAAGTTATTGCCTAGAGAAAAACGAGAACTAATAAAGATAAAAATCAATAATATGTAATTGCGAATTGGTACAAACTCTCCTCTTGATATTGACTTTAAAGTATTTTTATACAATTCAATCTTGAAACCAATCTGGCTATCAATTACGAAAAAGTACCTGTACAAGTTATGTGGAAAGTACACAAAGATTACAATCGAAAATATTAAAAATCATTACCAAAGGTCTCTGATACGACGACTAACAAGGAACTATAACATTCATACATATATGTAAATAAAATATTACCAACTCGCTTGATATCGTTTTATGAACTATTTTATTTTAATATAAAATAATCTTGCAAAGTACAATATATTAACTTAAATCTAATGAGATAATTGCATTATGGCAAGATTTTATATATAGATATACAAAAAGCATAAGCAATAAGCAATATAAGCGATGGTATGTTGCAAACTGACCAATGCGTTGTGCCGCGTACCTAAAAAACTATGGTGGCAGATTGTCAAATCATCGTTACTATTTAACGCGAAATCTTTTATGTGTACCTTTAGCGAGCAGATTAAAAAGGAAACCCTTAGCAGTTTAGATGTGGTTAACCTAAATTAATGTCTAATCACTGGATTATATACATCTTCAACTTCTGTATGTAGGATTTGAATAAACTTGTTCGTTTTGAATAAGTCAAAATTCGAAATAATTGTAAATTTTTAGTGGAGAAACGATTCAATAAAATAATTAAGCTGTTTTGAAAAAAGATATAGCTACAATTAAAATAAATTTAATCAGTCCTTCAATATAACCAGTACTATGAATGAATCAATATTTTTTTTTTTTAATTTCCTGGGAGAAATAAATTTTATTGATTTAATTAAAAAATATTAAAATAAAAAACTGAATTTCAATAAATTATTAATTTTTATTTTTATTGTTTTTTTTTCTCAAAATAATTTTTGACATCATTTCAAAAAAAAAAAAATCAAATTTCCAACAATTTTAGTGAAAAATTTTTTGGAAGCAATTCAATTTTTATTTAAATTTAAACTCTATGTCTGTATCTCAATCTCTTGACTGTACGATATCTGTAACCATCTTCAGCTTGTTCAGCTGCTGGTGGAATATATTCATTTGATGGAGCTGGTGGTGGAGCAGCAGCAATATGTTCTACTGGTGCTGGTGGTGGAATATATTCTGGTGCTGGTGCTGGTGGTGCTGGTGGAATATATTCTGGTGCTGGTGCTGGTGGTGGAGCAGCAGCTACTTCTTGTGCTGGTGGAATATATTCATTTTGTGGTGGTGGTGGTGGTGGTGGTGCTGGATAATTATATTGTGCAGCAACAGCACCAATTATTACGAATGTAACCAAAAGGAATTTCTATAAAATGAGAATATTTAATTATTTTGTTTTTTTTTTGTTTTTATTATTATTATTTTTTTACCATTTTGAATTAAAAATTTGTTGTTATCCGTTTTAAGACGAATTGATATTTGATAATTTTAAATTGAGTTTATACAGTATTTATACTAAAATTTAGAGATTTGAAAAGAAGGAGTTATCATCATCAGCTATCATTAAAAATCGATCAGTGTAATGTCAAAGAATTAAACTTGTATTTTTTTGTTGCTGTTATTATTTTGTTTTTTTTTTTAACTATGATTATCTCTAGTGTACGTGCAGTATATAATGAAGAATTACCTTTAAAGGTGTAATTCTTTCAATACAAACCTAAAATTATTATTATTTTTTTTTGCTAAACTTTGTTTTTTTTTTTGTTGTTTTTGTGTTTTTGAATAATATTTTTGCTAATTTTTGAGATCTCATAATTTGGTTTTTATTGAAATTTTATGTAAATCCCAAAACTTACAAACAAAAAAATAAGAATAATAAAACTATTTTAATGGGTAATTTTTTTTTAAGAAACCTGCAAAATTTGAATGCAAATTTTGAAGAGATTTAAATTTTTACTACAAACAAATGAGAGTAGACATAATAGCAAAAACTAGAAAAAAAAATTTTTTTTTAAAGTTTTCATTAAGTTTTTAAAAAAATATAATTAAGTAATTTTTGACCTTAAGACGCGACTATTTTTTGTTTCGTTTTCATTTTTTTTTTACTCTTAGTTTGTCGTTTTTGTTGTTATTTTTTTATCATTAGTAATTCGATATAAATTTGAAAATTTAAACAAAAAAAAAATTAAATAAATTAATTTGCGGAAATAAGCTTTTTTTTTTGTTTTTTTTTTCTTTGTTTTATATTTTAATTTTTGCTTAGTTTATTATCATGAACCGCTTAATTTGGAACATTGCCTCTTAAACTGCAGTAGCGGTTTAATTTCATTTGAAAAAGCAATACAAAAACGTGTTTATTTCGTATTGTTCAAAATGTTAATAATATTAGAATTAATTGGAAATATTAATTAATTACCACCAATAATGTCGGAAAAAGATTTTTTTTTAATATTTTTAAATTTCATAATTAAAATACACATTTTGAAAATTTAAATTGTATCATTGTTTTTTTTTTCTTTGTTTGTCATTTCAGGTAAGAAAGCACTAGAATATAGAAAATTTCAAAATCTCAAAAATTTCAAATAAGAAAAAAATAGAAATATTTTTTTATTGGGTTCAAATGAAGTCAGTAAGTATGAAGCTTTTGTTTTTTTTTTTGTATATTATAAGAAAACTGGAAAATTATTTATTCAGAAATACACATTAAGTTTTTATTTATTTTCAAGAATGATCTATTCTTAATGCTGTTTGTAAACAAAACAAATTTATACGAATTTCAAGTTAAAATTATTATACTTCGATAATAAATTAAAAATATTTGTACAAATCCAAAAATATAAAAACATACAAATTTATTTATTTATTTTTTTATTTCATATATGTACATAAATACGTATGTATCATCTTTATTGAAATTAGAAATAATTGAAAAAAAATATCAATTAAACATTCATGCTCTGATCAGGTTTCGGATTCAGGAAACCTTCTAACAGTGTTGTTCCTTTACGCGTAATTTTTTATTGTCTACACTTTGAAGTAGAATTTAGTGTAAAGAAGCAATTTCCTGTAGACAATGCACACTATATGATGTAAACAATAATTATTTTTTCAGTAAATTCGCTTAATTTCAAGAACTTTATTAATCGGCCAGCGTATTTAATTAAAGTTCCTAAAGTAGGAAAACACTGTCATCAACTTGGCTTGATAAAGCATATAAAAATGTATTATGTCAGCTAAGGTTATTATAAGTTTAAAATCAGTTTTATTTATTGATGGGTGGAAAACTTGTTCCATCAATGATACTGCTTTCAGACATCAAGCTTTTTTTTTTACATGCTTAACAGGAGATTTTGAAACAGCTGTGAAATGGTTTGAAATTGTTGTGAAGTCTGTTGATATTGCAAGGGATATGAATTACTACTGCTGTTTGTGCTATTGTATTCGACAGTAGCATAAACAGATGGAAAATTGTCTAAGCACTTCATAGTAACTATAACAGGCAACGACGGCAATCTATTTGCAAAAGATGTTTTAAATAAAAAATTAATGGATCAAGTGACATCTCTTTTAAAAGAATTATTTAAGCAAATTGATTTTTAAATTTTTTTGGTTGATTAAAGTAGAATTGGATTAAACCATGTGATCTTGGAATGGTATAAAAGGTAGGGTATTAAAGAAAATATAAAGCTTTTTGTACCAATTATGTGAATTGATTAATACTTGCCAACCGTAGAAGTGTTTCAAGAAACAGAGGATATGCATGACTCGGATTAAATTTATGTTACATATTTTATAATAAATATATAAAACTAGCTTTGTAACAGAGGATATGCATGACTCGGATTAAATTTATGTTACATATTTTATAATAAATATATAAAACTAGCTTACAAACCCGCCATAAATGACGGAAGAAAAATAAATTCTAGCTTTTTTCTTCCCCTTATTAGTGTTTTCATTTCAAATTTATGGGATTGTGGCTCCTACTGGTCCCACAATATTTATTTGCTCTTCTTTGTTTGCTTTTATTTATTTTTAATATTTAATGCACCTTGGGTAGCGAAATATATTTATTTTATGTTAAAAAAACAGATCAAAGTAATTTGTGTATGTATTGGAGCGTCCCGTCGAATCGATAGATATATGCAGGAAACTATAATTTATATAATAATATAATTTTGCTTTTTTTTTGTAAAAAAATCAGTATTTTCATTTAACTTAATTGTAGTTCATTAGTATTTAATTGTAAAAATTGTCTACGCAATGAAGTAGACATAATTATATTGTCTACAAAGTATTATCGACGTGTAGAAAATAACGTAATCTACATAATGTAGTTTACACGGCACAACACTGGCTTCTAATTTATAATCAGATTGAAATTGAATCTCAAATCGGTCTACACCAAATCTATCCAATTTAATTAAATAAAAATTAATAATTAATGACGAAAATTTAACTTTGTAACAAAGGCTGATATTGACGAAATATTGATTTCGATGGCTTAGTAATATTGCTAAAAAAATATTTATTTTACACAAAAATCTAATCAAGCAGCATAATATAAATTGTATATATAATGGTATATTGTTTTGCTATAGGTTTAAAAAGGGATACATCTCTTACAAAGGGATAAGGATTTCTTTAAATACTGGATTGAGACTAGATAGCCGTAGTAAAAATTTAAAATAAATTGTTGCGTA
Source organism: Argyra leucocephala (assembly GCA_963942445.1). NCBI lineage: Eukaryota > Metazoa > Arthropoda > Insecta > Diptera > Dolichopodidae > Argyra > Argyra leucocephala. The sequence goes on from OZ012678.1 coordinate 121,868,420, forward strand.
CGTTGTCAAACCTTTTCAATTATTCCAATTTAAATGTCGTTTCGCTTATTCATTTTTTTTATTACTAATTAACGTAGTGAAAATAAAATTTCAACGAATATCAAAATGTTTAAAAAAAAACTTCTTCTGGCGTGCAGAGCATTGCAAAAAGTAATAACTTTTTTTTTTATTGAAATTGTTTTAATTAAACAAATTTAATTAAATATTTTTCAGAAATCTTGTATTTTGAATAATTTTTTTTCCACAATAATAATTTATAAAAAAAAAATATACTTTACAGTAAATTTAATATAATATAAATAAAAATATAAATTTTACAATTAATTTAAAAATTAATCTATTTCGGGAAATAAATTTCAAAACTCTTCTCTTCAGTATTTCCCAAACAAAGATAATAATGCAGATTCTGTTTATAGGAAGAGATACCGAAATACGATGTCAGCTCACAAAAGAAATAAATATTTCCATTCGTATAAATAATTCGATTCGAAAACCGAGCTATTTAAAACAATCAAATATGAAAGTGTAATAGAACTGAATCAAGTCTAGATAAAACACCCACAGCAACAAAAAAAAAATAACAAATGTGAGTACACTAATTAAGGGAGAAATACAAATTAATTGTGATGATAAAATTTGGAAAGATGAAAAATCCTTTTGTGGAAAGAGTAGAATAATTAAAGCGTATTAAGAGGCCTTAAGTCATAATTTTCAATTTGATTAGGATTGCTTAAGTATGCTGTCTTAAACTCAATTATAATAAAAATATTTACAGCATATATTCCGTTTACACTATACTATATTTTTCTTAACCCTCATATTGTCCTCAAAAAAAGTTACAAAACTCGGGTGAGTTTTTACCCAGTAAGTAAATTTTCTTTGGCTGATATTTTACCCAATATGAAACTATCATTCCTGTAAATTAAAGAAGATATTTTATAAGAAAAAAACAATCATTTCTGAACTCTATTTTATTTGTAAAAAAGAAGTTTTAATTTATTGGGCAGTAATTTATTATTTCAAATTTTACGATTATTGTGACGCGGACCATAAAAAAATAAATATGTTGAATGGATACTCTCCATTTGCTTTTCTATCCTTTTGACAATGAACAATTGATGAAATTTTTGTTTTTTTACCTTCTCAACAGATATTTCTCCAGACGTTGTCGTTCATTCGACCCCGAAAAGGAACAAGAAGTTCATAAACCATAATATTTCCATAACGAGTTTGTCAATAAAAGTAATGAAAAGTAAAAAAAAAAAAAAAATATGGACCAATGTTTTTCCATTTATCTCATCATAGCTCTCTTATTGAAGCAAGTTTGTCCTTAGCTCGGCGTTATGTTCAAACTTTTTTTTGTCGTCAAATAGAACTACCTGATTAATCTTAAAGAAAAATTTAGCCCCACCAAATTAAATATTGCACCATAAATTTGACCGAATTTATCATTCCATAAATCCATAATAGACTCATTTCTTGATTTATATATTATGTTTTTTTTTTTTTTTTTTTTTTTTTTTTTCTCCTATTACTCCGCGTGGTAGCATAGGGCTTCGATAGTGAACCTCCATTCCTCTCTGTTGAGTACTACTTCCTTAATATCGTCCCAGGTATAATTGTTGACTGTTAATTCTTGATCGATTGTGCGTCTCCATGTGTTGTATGGTCTGCCGGGTCTCCTTTGTCCTTGTGGATTCCACTCTAGAGCTCTTCTTGCTATATCACTTTCTGATTTCCTTAGTGTATGACCTATCCATTTCCATTTTTTCCTATTTATCTGTCTGTTGATAGGTTCTTCTCCAGTTATCATCCATAAATCTTCGTTGCTAATTCTTGCCGGCCAGAATATTCTGCATATAATTCTCAAGCACTTGTTGATGAATACTTGTAGCTTCTGTTTGATTCTGACCGAAGTGAGCCATGTTTCACTGCCATATATTAATGTTGACTTAACACATGCTCTGAATATTGTTAGCTTTGTTGTTCTCGATATTTGGTTGCTCCGCCATATCTTCATTAGGCTCCCAAATGTTCTTCTTGCCTTATTTATACGGCTGTTGACATCTTCTGTTGCACCTCCTCTTGATGTTATAATGCACCCCAGGTAGTTGAATTCTTCTACGTATTCTATCTGTTGTCCACTCACTGTTATTGGCTCACTGTAACTATTGTTTGTTGTATATATTATGTACACCTATAAAAAAAAAGTTCATAGTTCAACAGCTGCAAGGCTTTGAGAAATATTGAAAAGCAGTTTGACCATAGCTGTTAAAATGATCTTCAATGTCATTTCACTTTCACCCTTACACTCGTTTTCCCTCCAAGTTTGTACTAGCCACCACAATCTTTATCATAGCGGAATTAAAACACAACTCAAATACAGTTTTTATACTGTGAATTCTTACAGCAGCATAAGAAGTAATTCTAAGTTGATCTTTGATTACATTTTCTTTGAAGTTTTTCCACTTAACACTGAAGATTGTGCTGGCCATTCAACGAATTTGAAATTGTGTTTAAATTTCGGTCAATTTATTACGACCTACTGAAAATCCATTTTAAAAATTCATAACATATCTATGCATAATGCATTAACGTATAAAAATTAAAATGGATAAAATTTCACCCAAGGATCGCTCACGTACTAAGTTGCATAGATCCTACAATTTGTAAAATTTTCCAAAAAGTGTTATAATTTATAAAGAAGTAACCATTTTTGACAAATAAATTAAAAGGAGTAAGAAAAATCTTTGAAATTATGGAATATCAAGGTGTATAAAATTGCAAATGGGCGAAATTTCATCCGAGAATAATATTAGGGTTAATATACCTATGAATAATTATACAGAAATCTTTGTTGTCGTCTCCGATATGGTGTTATTGAATATGACATTTGATTATTAATTTGACCACTAAATAAAGATCGCAAGCTTGAATCCCTTTGCGAGCAGTAATATTTTAGTATATGGTCCAATAACATTTTTCGTAGCCATTCATATTTGCTGTACCTCTCTAGACAATAACACTTATAAAATTTTACAAAAATTTTTAATTTTACTTTTATTGTTAATTGTAAATTAAGAAAACATTGCTTCGAACTTGCAGTCAAGGTAAAAAAAACTAATCAAATTAGAACGATGAAAAATTTGGACACAAAATTGCAAACATGACGAAAATCTCCTGTCCCGAACTGAAGTTGATCAGCAAAAATGCTTATTACGAAAAACACAAAGTTATTGTAAAACAAGAAATCACATTACTTTCTTCTTAAATTTTAGTTTTTTGATTTACTGTACATACATTTTTTTTAAAATAATAAAAAATATTATTTTTTTTCAATCAAACGATGTCCATGTAATTTGTCCGCTAAGTCACTAAAAAATCGTTACAATAATATTCAAATAAATACACTTTAAATTTCCAACGCAATTTAAAAAGGATGACGTAATATTAGAACTATATTGCAGTAAATAGGAATTATAAGTTTTTGTGAGTATTTGTGAAATTAGGACTTGTTAACCCACCGAAGTCAACGCGTGTATTAATTGTGCTTCTGCTGTGTCACAAAAGTTTTTCGATAAGTTTTCGAAATTTTTGCCATTTTTTTTTATTATAATATTAGTTTTTATAATTTAAACTGGACGTACTAATTTTTGGAATTAAAATACATTTTACAATATGCAGATAATAACATTTTTACGACATTTTTCCACTTCGTCACAGTTAAAAACGTGACGTAGTGGACCCAATTGTGACGTAGCGGAGTTCAGTTACTATAAATTACTTATTTGCTACTTTTTAGTTATTATTACTTTGCTTTATTATGGTAATATATTTAATTTGCATGTTTGTTTAAACAAATCAAAATGGCACTAACAGCTGCAGAACGGCAACGTCGATGCAGAGAAAAGTGCAAAGAAAATAATACTAAACATGAAAAATACAAAGTGTTTCTTTATAAAAAGTTATAAAAAAAACAAAAATGATCTATGAATTAAATTTTTTTTATGTTTGATGCCTTTTAGGTCACGTTTTGACTTCACAGCGTCACAGTGTTTGACGTGTCCCTAAGCAATTATTATAAAAATTGACTGAAATTAAAAAAAATTTTTTAATACAAATCAAGACATAATGATGGTTTTTCTTGGGGCTACAAGTTGCAATAATTTTCAGTTTCTAAATTATTGTACTTCTATATTTAAAACTGAATGTCAGAATTTTTATTTTAAAAAGTTGTGACGAAGTGGAAAAATTAATCCCAAATATTTTAAAATAAATAAAATTATGATCATATGGTAGATATTGTTTGAACTGCCCGTGGATAATATTAATATCGGAAATACTAAGTAAAAGTTAATAAGTACGTATGAAGTAATAAAACGAGGTACATAAATGTTACTTAGTGGACTTTTATTGTTCATCTTTAGCGCTATAAAATATAGATTTGGTTGAGTCGGTCGCTGCTGCCCATTTATTTACCATCTCAAGTGCAAAATCTATGAATTTATTGCATTTGCAATCTAAATATCCAAGCCAACTCAAATTTTTACCTTTGGTCACGGAAAATGTTATTAGCCCATATAAACATTTTTTAATTTATTTTTTAGCTAAAAATTATTTCCACATGTAATTTGGTAATCACTAAAAATAAGTGGATTGAAAAAATTAGTAGGATCACAATTGCTGTAAATCATGAGTAATGTGCTGAAAATAGAACAAAAATTTTTTTCAACATACTTTCTCCTGCTCATGTAAATTAAATGCTATTAACACTTTTCGGCTTATGTAGGTACTTGGAATTTTCTTCTTCTCTTATGTGATTGGGTCGATTCTACTGATTTGAAGGTATTAATTTATACCTTTTGTCCTGTAGCTTAGACTTTAAGACTACTTCGAAACCGTATTTTTTATTTCAGTTGTAACCTCAAAATGATTAGATTAAAGATTAGAACTTTTAGTAGGTCAGGGTTTGGCCCCTCTTATTATGATATTGCTCGTATTAATGTAATGTTGAGAATTTGTGTCTATAAGGTTGCCTGTTTTAATAATGATCCTACTCAAGAAATTTTTCAATGTAATGGTGGGTAGCTTCCATTCTGTGATTGGACATAGTCATCAGTGGTACATAATATGATATCAAAAAGAAACAAAATCGAAGAAGAATTAATTTTAAATCATTTACCACCAAATATTGTTCACCACACATGAATATTATTATTACAAAAACTAACTATTTAGAAAATCCTTAAATTAAAAAATTAAATTTTTTATTTAAATTTTCTACATTCTTTAAAAATTAAAAATCAAATATGAAAATTTTCAATAATAGAAAAATAAAACGGCAAAATCAATTTTTTTTTTTTTGTTTTAAATTTCCATTGAAAATACACTTATAACTTCCCTTGAACTAAAAACTATATTATACTCAATAAATTTGAACAATACAAAAAAACGGAACACAATATTCAAATTAAAATGTGTTAATATTGAAAGGATTTCAAAAACAGGAAAAAATAAATAAATTTTAAATTTTAAGAGTTTATTTATATTTATTTTTATTGATTTTGAAATTTTTCTCTTTTATTCAAAACTATTGAATTAAAAATAATTTTTCTAATATTTTTAATTTTGTTATTGAATTTATTGTTAAAATAGCAACCCATTCATCTTAAATCTAAACTTAACCATAGAAAACTGAAAGTCATAAATAATAAAAAGAAAAAATTCAATAAAATGTTACTACTTATGACTAACTATACCATTACAATATTATATACATATTTATTTAGTATATATATTTTTATAACTTGCTAAAATACATAAAAAAAAATTAAAAAAATATTCTTGTATCCTTATTTTAAAATTGTTTAAAGTTTACAAGAACTTTTTTAGTACGTAAAATTAATTATTAAATATTCATGTTATTTACAAAAATTGTTTTCAAAGTTTTTTTTTAATAAATTTTGATTTTGTTAATTAATTTAAGTTATCAGAAAAATCAAAATTTATATAATTATAACATGGATTTAGTGAGGTTCATTTTATTAAACATAATTATTATAGAATTTGACAGAATCAATTTACTGAATATGAACAATCGAACAATTTACGTAAATGTGGATGAAAAGTTGTCAAATATACGTAGAAGTATACATAACTATGTATTATGTTTTCCTATTCATTAAATTAATTGTGTCGATTATAGTTACCAGATAAACAAGTTAAAAAAATTTTTTTTTTTTTTGTTTTAATTAATACCAATATTAAAACATTCTATTATTTTATCTTAGATCATAAATGTTTGGAAAATTTTTCCTTGACAGACTTGTTCCGATTATTGAAGAATGAGATCTGATCCTGATATTCTACAGTATTAATCAAAGCCATCAAATAACAAATATAGTGGAAAAAACATTCGAAAAAAAAGTCTGCTCAGCTAAGGTATTCCACAAAATATTGCCTTGAATTTAAACTACATCTTGAATTACCAAGTAAATTTTATGCAATACAAAAATAATACATGACCATGTAGAGTTATGAGGCCTTAAAAAACTTTAAAAGTAAAAGGAATATCTAGTGGAGTTCCTCAGGGAAAGGTTCTTTGTTCAATAATTTACCTTTATTTTTTTTATTATTAAAATAACTCTGATTTTGTACTAAAAAATAGATTTTAGGTCACGATATAAAATGGTAGGATCACCATATTAAATTAATAATATCTGTAACGAAATATTATAATTGTTATCTCATCACAGTGAAATTAAAACATCAGTGTTAAAAGCATATTATCTCATCATCATTATCTTGAAAATAAGATTATTTTCCTAACTATATAGAAACTGCAAAACACGCTTAAAGCTCTTCCATCTGAAAAAATAACTAAAATATTAACAGAATGAAACTTATAATATTCAAAAATATTTTTGTTTCAAAAGGTAGTGTTGGAAATCCCAAAAGAACAGCAAGGGAGAAGTCGAAACCACTAAAGTCCGCCTACTTATACTTTTATTATAACTAATCCGAAATATGACGTCCAATGACCTGGAGTGGTATTCTGTATTGTGATAAACGATAGTCACCCTTGCGACAGTCAAAGATGACATTAAAAATTTTTGGTATTCTGTATTGCGATCACTTGAATAATTTAAAAAAACGGCAGCATCTTAAAAAATACAATTCGGAAATGGCAGCACAAGTGATTTATTAAATGTCAAAGTGTCAAAACAATAGAAAACAAAAATAAGTTGAAAATTTTATTAGAGCTATTAATCAATAAATTGAAATTATAAAAAAAAAAAATTATATACATTAAAAGAGAAAAAAATTAAAAGTAAATTTCATAAAAATGTATAAATTTAATAATGTAATTTGATAAAATGTATATTTAAAAAGAAAATAAAATTTATTGCTGACTTAGATACTAAAAAAAAAAAACATAAAGTGAAAATCATTTCAACTAATTTAATAAAATGAAAAAGAAAATTATATTCACATTTGAGTAAAATTCAGTTGGAAACTTATAATCTATACTTATAAAAGGGAAAGTTTGTTTGTTTGTTTGTTTGTTTGTTTGTTTGTTTATTTGTTTGTTTGTTTGTTTGTTCGCTATACACGCCCACAGTTTTAAAGATAGAGTTCTGAAACTTTGCACAGTTATTCATGGTACCGGTATGCAAATAACGCGGTACTTTACAAAGCCATCAGAGGACAGGTTCGGGTTGCTGCCGTACAACTCTTACCAAGACTCAGGAATATTTTAAAAACCGTGTGTGTGACAGATATGAAAATTTACATTTAGATTCTCTTTCACAAATACAGAAATTCGACTGTTACCGATTTCAAAAATTTGGACTGGTTCGGGTTGCTGTCGTACAACTCCTAGCACGTACGTTTCAGGAATATTTCAAAAACCAATTGTGTTACAGGCATGAAAACTTACACTTAGATACTCTTTTACAAATAAAGAAATTCGACTGTTACCGATTTCAAAAATTTGGACTGGTTCGGGTTGCTGTCGTACAACTCCTAGCACGTATGTTTCAGGAATATTTCAAAAACCAATTGTGTTACAGGCATAAAAACTTACACTTAGATACTCTTTCACAAATAAAGAAATTCGACTGTTACCGATTTCAAAAATTTGGACTGGTTCGGGTTGCTGTCGTACAACTCCTAGCACGTACGTTTCAGGAATATTTCAAAAACCAATTGTGTTACAGGCATAAAAACTCACACTTAGATACTCTTTCACAAATACAGAAATTCGACTGTTACCGATTTCAAAAATTTGGACTGGTTCGGGTTGCTGTCGTACAACTCCTAGCACGTACGTTTCAGGAATATTTCAAAAACCAATTGTGTTACAGGCATGAAAACTTACACTTAGATACTCTTTCACAAATACAGAAATTCGACTGTTACCGATTTCAAAAATTTGGACTGGTTCGGGTTGCTGTCGTACAACTCCTAGCACGTACGTTTCAGGAATATTTCAAAAACCAATTGTGTTACAGGCATAAAAACTCACACTTAGATACTCTTTCACAAATACAGAAATTCGACTGTTACCGATTTCAAAAATTTGGACTGGTTCGGGTTGCTGTCGTACAACTCCTAGCACGTACGTTTCAGGAATATTTCAAAAACCAATTGTGTTACAGGCATGAAAACTTACACTTAGATACTCTTTCACAAATACAGAAATTCGACTGTTACCGATTTCAAAAATTTGGACTGGTTCGGGTTGCTGTCGTACAACTCCTAGCACGTACGTTTCAGGAATATTTCAAAAACCAATTGTGTTACAGGCATAAAAACTCACACTTAGATACTCTTTCACAAATACAGAAATTCGACTGTTACCGATTTCAAAAATTTGGACTGGTTCGGGTTGCTGTCGTACAACTCCTAGCACGTACGTTTCAGGAATATTTCAAAAACCAATTGTGTTACAGGCATAAAAACTTACACTTAGATAATCTTTCACAAATAAAGAAATTCGACTGTTACCGATTTCAAAAATTTGGACTGGTTCGGGTTGCTGTCGTACAACTCCTAGCACGTACGTTTCAGGAATATTTCAAAAACCAATTGTGTTACAGGCATAAAAACTCACACTTAGATACTCTTTCACAAATAAAAAAATTCGACTGTTACCGATTTCAAAAATTTGGACTGGTTCGGGTTGCTGTCGTACAACTCCTAGCACGTACGTTTCAGGAATATTTCAAAAACCAATTGTGTTACAGGCATGAAAACTTACACTTAGATACTCTTTCACAAATACAGAAATTCGACTGTTACCGATTTCAAAAATTTGGACTGGTTCGGGTTGCTGCCGTACAACTCTTAGCATGTATGTCTCAGGAGTAAAAACCAATAGTGTTACAGGCATGAAAATTTACACTTACATACTCTATCAGAAATGTTTCAAAAAAAATATTGTGTTACAGACTTGAAAATTTATTCATAGGTATTCTATGAAAAATAAAAAAACATGTATTTTCCTGAAAATGTATTTTCGAATTTAGGAATCAGTATAAAATTTTTACATGACATGGCTATGTAAATTAGCCACAAAAATGTGACGATTCGTTTTATTAATCAGAAAATACTGGAATTAAATCATCAATTGGAATTAAAAGTAGTAGCTTCAATATTGCTTCTACGAAACTTGAAGAAGCCAAAACTACGGTACTAGATTAAGAATAAGAACTTGGCATCCTCATTTCATTTAAGTACAAATTCCAATTGATTGTGGAAAAAACGAACATTTCTTTATTTCAAGAATACCTCAACAGCAATGAGCGTATTTGCTTATACTTCATCAGAAAAGATGACCAAAATATTGTTTACAAAGAAATAATTTTAATATAAGTATAGCTTAAGTTGGAGTATTGTTGATATTTTTTTATCGTAGTGAAAAAAAATATTAGAATATTTTTGATAAACCAATTTTTCTCAATACGATTCATAAATCAAACTTCACTGAAATAAATTCGATTCATTTTGTGGTCGACCCGGACAACGTCGGGTAACTTTGCTAGTTATTAATATAAATGAGTATATATGTAATTGAAAACCAAAATAAAATTCAAACTTATTAAAAAAAAAATTAACACATAATCGCAGCATTTTTTATTGAGTTCCATTATTTTTAAATCATTTGCAATTTTAGCGATTTCTAATTCTAAAACTCGCATTTTTTAATATTTACATATCTTACAAGATTAAGATTTATTATATCTTAAAAAAGCAAAACATAAAAAATCTAAAATGCTTAAATCTTAAGAAACACCAAATTTTTATTTATATTTATCATGAGTGACACCAAATTAGCTGTCACCCTAAAATCACAAAAAAAAAAGCGACTATCACTGTGACAATCACCATATAGAATACCAAATATAGATATGCGACAGTCGCAGCGTGATTATCACAATGCAGAATCCACCCCTGTTTTTGCTCCAACTTTCATTATTTAAATGCATAGATAAATATTTTAGTAATAAGTGTAGGTAGGCTGTTAACGTATTAATTTTAGTAGAGATGCACAATCTCGAAAATCATAACATATGCAGATTACATTATGAAAACGTTGATGAACTCTGGTGCAAAAGAAAGTTCTTCTTTAGCTTTCGTGAATGAGTCGAGAGTGGGTTGAAATCGTAGAATTTTCTGAAAGTAAAATTTCGTTCTTTTCAGTCAAAAGATATTATTACCAGCGTGTAATAGTTTTTCAAGTTTACTTGTAGTTTCGGTTAGTGATCATGTATGGTTGTATACTTCATAATATCTGTCTTTCAATGCCAAACCTTGGAAACCAATTTCGCTATAATGGAAAAATTTTAATCAATTCTCAATGTCATCGCTTTAATTTTTCATGTTTTCCCGAAAAACCTGCTGTACTTGACAGCTTAATTAACATATTTCCAATTATTTAACACATTGCATAACAAATTAATGCTGCAATACATGTTCTAAAGCATAGTTGTCAATCGAATATTAAATTTAACGTACCTATTACAGGTAGGTACTCTTTCTATTAGATCCAAGTAATTTGAGACGACAACTCTAATTATTATTACAGCTATCACGAATCGACTGAAAGTACGACTTTATTGTTACACTTACAATTTATATGTGACAATATTTTTTTCGTCAGTAATTTTTTCAGTTATTTTTTCCACTCATTTTTTAATTTGTAAATAAAAACATTTTTTATATTTAAAATTTATTTATTTATTTATTTTAACAGTTGATCCTATAAATAAATCTGTAGGCCAACTTTATAGGTCCTTTTCCCTTTCGATAAATTATATTAATTATTTGGTATATATTTTTGTACATAATATTTTATATTATTTTTTTTAGTAGTCAATCAACTACTGATCAATGAATTTAGTTGAACCGATGTGGTTGTATTAAAAATTACATTTTTCAGTAATTTACCCGTGCTCCTTCGGTCGTTACATTACTACTCTCGAGTGCTTTACCACTCGGCTACCGAGGCCACAAAATAAAAATATTTTTTCAAAATTCAAACGTCAAAAAAGCTTTTCTATCCAAGCACATTAAAAATATGTTAATTTGTTGGATGAGATTAATAATACTAAAGTAAGTTTAATTCGGGTGACTGGGAAAAGTGATGTCTCCAATAGGCCTATAAATTATTTACAGAATTTTCAAAAATATACACAGATAAAATTAAAATATATTTAATGATATTTTCATTTAACAGTAAATTTATGTACAAATTTTCAAATTTTTGCATTCCATTTTCATTATAATTATACACAACATAACATTATGGCTTGTATACACATTTGTGTATGGCTTAAATTTAATATATTAAGTTTTTGCAAAAGTTTTTCAATTGCGCAAAAACAATAGCATTATTTTTAAACACATAATAAAATTGTGAATGTTACAAAAGACATAATATTTTGCAGGAAATAAAAAATAAAAAAAAAAGGAAACATAAAAAACATTTTTAAAAACTTTTTTTTATTTTTTTTGTTTTTATTATCCTTTTTTAAGTTTTATTTTTATTTAAAGTGGTCGAGTGGATCAACTTGTTTGCAAATTTTTTTTTTCTTTATTTTCAAAAATTATTAAAAGGATATTTTACTATATATATATATATATATATATATATATATACAACTATAGATGGTTCTTTAAGTGTTCTCACTTAATACATTCATACAATACTATTATAATGTACAAATAGAGTAAAAACAATTACTATGAAGAATGAACCACATTATAGCCAATAGTGTAATTCCATTCCAGGGTGGCATATATTATTTGGTTAAGGGTTTGTTTTTTTGGTTTTTTTTTATTCAGTTTTGATACCTACCTACCTACTAGATAACTTAATATGAATATATGAAATAGTTCTGTTAAATCAACTCCTATTTTGTACAGTTTCAACTCAAAGCCTCAGAAATATACTTTTAACAAAAAAAAAAAAAAAACAAAAAGAAGAAATAAAAAGAAAAGAAATTGAAAATGAGAGAATAAAAAAGAGAACGATTGATTTATGGTCCATTAAGGATTTAGTTAATGTGAAATGGAAAATTCATTCTAGAATAAACCATAGATTTAAAATTTTTTACAATATTTGAGGATAATTTTTTGTTGATGTTTTTTTTATTTTTCTCACAATAATACCGTAATGCATTGTTTTATTTTGAAATTTTTTAATTTTTTTTTTTCTTTTTTGTTTTGTGTGTTTTAATAATTTTTCCACGACGGTACCTAAGTTGAATGTATTTATTTTATTTATTTACAAAGGATCAAGAAAAAAGAAAAAAAAAAAAAAAAAATAAAAACTACTTTCCTTCTGTTATTTTTAATGGCACTTTTGAGAAATTAGAGTGCCTTTTGGGGTAATGAATATGCATAAACTGGAGCTTAATAAAGTTCAATTAAGTGTTAAAGTTAGTTAACTGAGATGAGATAACTATTGCTACCTGTTTTTTTGTTCTGTTTTTTGTTAATTATTAAATTTTACTTAGTTTATTATTAAAAAACTGAACTAAAAGGTGTTAAAAATGTTTAGCAACAAAAAAAAAACTATATTAAAAATATTAAAATCAATGAACTTAAAAGTTATAGTATTCATTTTATAGGTTGAATAACAGGTTGAATAATTTTTTTTTTGTTAAAACTAGATAATCTGTCAATACCAACATATAGATCAAATAGGTTTCAGAAACAACTTTTTTTAATATTTGAAATTTTAATCTTTTTTTTAGTTTATTTTGTTATAAGATACCCTCATTTGATTGAATATGAATTTAAGAGATTAATTGTTTTTTAAATATATTTCAAAAAACACTAGACTTCGTCTAGGCTGTATTATGAACTATTACATCGTCAAAATAAAACAATTTTTTAATCAACTATAGCACAGTTACCTTAAATTGTTTGTTCAAAACAAAATGTATAAATTTTACTTCAATAAAGTTTTGTGAATATAATAAAATTGGATTATGCAAAATATCCTAAAAGTTGCGTAATAAAATAAGGCTCTTCTGAGGGAGATGTTGTATCGGCGTATAAAAACACGTTACATCTGTTGATTTATTAGATATATAATCTCGAAAGATAACAGTCTGGAGCAAATTTTAACATTGTTTTGATGATAACTGAATATATATATATATATATGATACCTAGATCAATAGATATAACTGTTTTTATGCAAAAACATCAAAACAATAAGGATACCCATGAAATGTCCTTTTCGTCCTTAAAAAACAAGATGCGCCACTAAAGATACATATTTTTGAAAACTAGCAATTCCAGCTATACTTGGGATAAGGCTATTAGGTCCTACGCTGATAAAGCATTTCCCTCAGAATCCTCCAAAATAATATTCAAACACGCTAGGTCAAATTCGTTAATCTCATATGATTTTGTAGATTTAGATTTGTTTAAATTTGTGGTTCGATAACATAAAGATACAACACTTCTATAATCTATCCCGATAAACAAAATGTGTCGTAGAAAGATGAAGGAACACAATGTGTTCCTATTTCTGTACCCAGCAGAAGAGAAAAATAATAAAACTATTTTTTTTTTTTTTCTTTTACTTGATTTTTGATTTCTATAATAATTATCCAATAATTATCTATGTAGAACATAATTTTTAAATCCTAGAAATAGCAAATAGCTTGGTAACTATGACGACCGAATGCAATAAAGTTTAATACTTAATTTAATAGTATTCGGTCGGTTGATAGATTATTTTTTTATTGCGTTAGTTTGTTTTTGTTATTGTTTATTGTAAGTACTAAGCTAAGTGTGAATTATTCTTATAATTTTTAAAATCAAAAAATAAAAGTTATAAATTGGATTGCAATAAAAGTTTAGAATACCAGGTATGTTGCCAAGATTAATGTAAATGTGGACTAAAAAAATAAGTTGTACGAACTTTTCCTTACAGTGTCCCTAAAGTGTTTCTGTTGTGTCCGTATTTTTACTCTTACAACTTTACTTATTTTATCGACTTATATTTGCAGTGTCCTTAAAGTGTTTTTACTGTGTCTGTATTTTGATTCTTAGAAAATCGGAATTTGAATCTAGTTTTGTAGAAATAATTCAAGGTTTGTTAAAATTAAAATTTGAAGCAATATTTATAAATTAGTAAAAATCAATGTTATGTTACTTTTTTATAGAATTAGAAAATGTTTGATTCTCCCAACTCATCAATAAAGGACCAAATATTTAAAAACAAAAAGATAAAAAGTCTAAAACAAAATATTTTAAAACTTTCAGCACCCAAATTATGAAACAGTTTGCAGAAATTAAAAATCAATTTGATTCAAAATCAGTGCAAGAATTTAAAGGAAGAAAATATTCAATACAATATCAAAATCTGAAATTACTACAATATCTAGAGAATTCAGTTCAGCTATGAAATTTTTGGAACCAGAGTCACGACAGACAAAAACAAAAAAGCCAAAATTATTATTGTATATTCAAAAAATTAAATTATTTTATAAATTATTTAAATTAAATAATTAAAACAATTAATACGTTAAAAGTTATTATTTCTACTTTTCCATCTTTTTATCCCGTATTCTAGCTGGAAATATGGTACAGTAATAGAACCAGAATTGTGCCAAGAATTGAATTTTGTTTAGATTTTGGGAAATATTATAAGAGAATACGAAATGTGTTGTCAATATCAAGAAACACATGTGTCCAAAATGTGTCGACACTTTATCGATTAAATTCACTATATATATGAGGAACACATATGTGCAAAGAGTGTCGACAATTGCTTGACACATGTGCTGTAAATATCAAGAAACACATGTGTTCGACATACACGCGACACTGTATTATAATGAGAGACACATGTGCCTGGACATTTGCGGCCATTTGCACCATTTTTATCCCTACTTGTGTCGTGAATGTGTTCCGTGGGCACAGAACACATTCACGACTTTTTAGGAACACTTTTGTCAAAATTGTTTACCGGGTATAATATACTTTTATTATTAATATGGTATTGTATAGCTTTGGCTGATTGAAATTTCGTAGAAACATAATTGGAGCTCCTCCTTTTAGTTAAGGCTGGAGGCTGGAAGCAAAATGTCGAAAGTTTTATTAATCCAACAAATTTAAAAATCCTGTTGGGTATCTAATCTTTCTTAATTTTTTTGTGACTGTATCATCGCTACTCCAATTTTACCATTTAAACCTTTAAAAATGCTTCTTTCACAGAGCGATAGTAAATTTCAAGCTAATATATTATATAAAAATTACTTTTACTTCTCCCATTTATTTGCGGATCAGTCAGTATTTTCCAAATCAGTTAAAAAATTAAGCAAAAGGATACGGTGTTTTCTCAACAATAAAGAAATACATTATTTAGAGAGTACCTAATTGCAAATTCTTGGATTTATACCACAAATTAGTTTTTGATATACTCTTGATGAAAGCTAGTATTTTACCGCGTTAGTTTTCTTTTTTGTACATAAATAATTGTGGAAAAGTTCAGTACAATATCGTTAAAGCAGCTGTGGACATGCATATCGTATAGATAAAAATGAATAATACCATATATAATAAATGGATTTCTTCTATGTAACAACAGGTAAATAAAGATGGAATTCTCCCATTGTTAAAAACAAAAATTCGTAAAACAAAATTTTTTCAGTCAAATTTACCTATAAAACAATTTTAACACAATAAGCTCAAAAATAATGACACGAATTGTCTAATATTTTTCCTCAGTAAATTTACATATTTTGTTAACATTTTTTTTAACATAGTATTACAATTTTTTAAATAATAAAAATTAAAATCGTTATTAAAACAAAAATAATTGAACAAATTGAAATAACTAAATTATTTATTTATGAAAAAAAATAAAATTCTTAAAATAAACATGAATGAAATAAATTCAGTTAACGTAATTAATTTTCATTTGAAACTGATATTTTTTCATACACACATTCTTCGAGTTTTGTTTTTTATCTGTCAGAAAAAAAAGTCATATTAATAAAGTTTGTGAAATTACTATTTCCCCATGTTTTTATTCTTCTTTCTTCATACCTACTGCTATCTATTACTTAGTATAATTTAGATTTGAATTTTGTTTTTCTTTTGAAACATCACATATATACCTTTCCTATACTGTTTCATATTATATATATATATACATAAAGGATCTAACAATTTTGTTTTGTGTACAAATAATACCCCACGTTACTTAACTAAACAACATGATATGAAAATTAAGCAAGTTCAACAACCATAACAAACAAATATAAAATAACAAAAAAATAATGAAATCGAAAACAAAAATAAAAAAAAATCTAATTAAACTTTCAAAATATTTTGTTTTATGTATACATGAGTGTGTGTATATAGTATGTATGTGTGTATGTTTAAAGATATAAACCACAATTTTGATTTTAATTCAATTATTTATTTATAGATAATATAATAATACTTGTAAGTACACACATATTATACACTATTATTTATGTAAATTTAGGGTGTGTCCGAATTTGAACTTCGCAGATTTTGTTTGCAATAGAAGGTGTAAGTAATATACAAATAAAGTAATTACGAAAAGAGAGTTATAATTAGAGAACTAGTTATGCTTTAATTAAATATTTTCGATCATTGAAAAATTTTTAAGATAGTTTGAATAAATTTCTTTTAATTAATAATGTATGTATGTACAAATTCTATAATAATATTTTTGAAAATTAGTAATACGTTGTTCAACCAGGTATTTAACTAACTCAAAAATGGGATGATGTATCTAGGAATTTTTTCCTAAATTCAGAGGTCAAAACTTATACGATATTTCTAATACTCCAAGCAGTTTTACCATTCCATTATCTAGAGCTTTGAGAACAATTTGTCCTCTGTCACAAGAATACTAAAATGATACCTTGTGATTAATACAGAACATATACCAGTCATGACTATACAACAAAATAGTGGACAAATATTTCTTCGTTCCAAATTGGTTTTTTTTTAATCAAAAAGCTTGTTAATTAGCTATTTTAGTACTGTACAGATAAACATTTATTTTTTATTATGTAAACTGTTAAAATGTAAAAATAATTATGACATCAAGACCCTTAGATTTAGTGTAAATATATACAAAAATTTGGTTTTATTATTTATTGCACTTTCCTTCTATATTTGCTTTATTTACTTGTTGAAATCAATGAATCTAACTATATGATTAAAAACAATTGGACAAGAATTTTGACAAACAAATGAACACTATGTCACAAAAAATTATAAAAGCAGGTCCTAAAAGTCAATACTTACTCCCAAAAAATTTACGTTAAAACATTAAAATTTAACGTTATTTCACGTAATTTAATTTAAAATTTAATTTTAACCTAAGTTTGATCAAACCAAATTAAAGTAACGCGAATGTTAAAATTTGAATGACAAAAAAAAAATATCCTTAAAAAAAGGACACCCTAATAAACATGCTTATTTACTGTCACACAAATAGAAAATTTTAGAAAAAATTCAAATAAGAATACATAATTGAAAAGAATTAGACTTTGTAAAAGAAAATGTATACAAGTTAAAATTATAGCATTATAATATCAGATACCATCACCAAATAAGTAAATTATGATGCAATAAAAAAAAAAAAATTAATATTTTATTCTAACGCTAAAAATTTTCAATATTATAATTTTTTGTTAAAAATTAAAAATACCAAACATTTTCTAATTAAAACTATTTTGAATTAAAAATTTTACAATTCTCATTTAAATGAAATCCCACGGCACACCATTTAAAATTAATCAACAAAAAAAATTTAATAATGTAATGTTTGAGTAAAATTGATTTGAACTTGCTCCACATTAATCTACTCTAACACCATGTTAAAAAAAAAATGATTTGAATTTATAACCCTCACAACAAGGTCTCCCCTCCAAACAAATTTTTTCCCATGACATTTGTTTCTAACAAATTCAAAAATAGACACAAATTTAACTGAGTTTAAAAAGAAAATTAATTTTGAAGTTTTTCTCATGAAATTCTCAATTCTAATTTCAATGAATAATTAACTCCCCTTCCTACCCTCATATCTAAAACCAAAAAAAAAAAAATCAATTTAGACAAATTATTGGTATTTGTAAAAGCATTCTCATCGTTTACCTTCCTACGAACCAAAAAAAAATATCGCATCTCTCCCCATTTTATGCTATGATGTTTTTGTTTTCATCAATTTGACAAGACACATAGGTTAGAGAAAAAAAATATTAACTAAAACCAAAAAATAACTTCCATACTTTTTCAAAACATAAACAAAATAAAAACACGAAAAAAGAAAAACTTTTAATTTATCCCTAAAATCAGGTAAAAATAAGTAAAGGTAACTAGCAAAAAAAAAAAAAAGCAAAGCAAGATTGATTACCTGCACGTTTTCTATGATTTTATGTTTTTTTGTTGTTGTTCTTATTATAATTTTTTTTTATTATTATTTGAAATTCATTTTATTCTAATTTCATAGAAAAATAACAAAATATCAAAATACAATTATTGGAACTCAAGTATTCTAAATACCCTCATAAAAGTTTTTCTAATGAAAAACGAACAATAGTAACAACAACAATAAAAACAAATACTATATAAACAAATATATATATATATATGTAATATATACAATATAATTATATAAAAACAAAAACATGTACTAAAACACTATTTAATGTACTTTTTTTTCCCTTACTCTCTTAGAAAATTAACCATTAAAATAGATAAAATACAACATATGATTGCCTACACATCCCTTAAATTTCATTTTCCCTTCTTTTTCCAATTTTCTTTTTGTTTTTCAATATTTTTTCCATTTACAGTACAAATAATTGTGTATTTAAGTGTTCTGAAATTGACTTTTAGTTTATAGCATATATTAAGCCACACTAATATTAGATACATTTAATCTCAGAATTAACGTTGTTAAAATTAAAATTATTTTTTTTCAATTTCCAGTACTACAACCCTGGGACTGGTGTAACCCTTCTGATATTTAGTAATAAAAAAAGTATAAAATTCGAGTTAGTCGACTCAATTTCATATTTTTTTTTTTTATTTTTTTTTATACGCAGGCTGGTGGGAATCTTCCAAAGACACAATGAGCCCCGTAGCTTGACATAGTGTGTGGGATTCTGACCCACTAAACCACACCCTTCCTATATTGCGATCTAGTCCTAAAGGACTAATGAGCAATTTTTTCTTGGCTTTATTTTATTTTACAATGTAGACTACATCCAGCGATGTCTATCTAACTTTTCTTTGGCCAATTCATCCATAACCTTGACTAACCTATCGCATCAGCGACGAAAAGCCAACCAGCTCTCCGAACGAATTTATAATGGAAGACTTATGAAAAACCTCTTTTCGTTGGCAGTCAACATAACGAAATTTTTCACCAATCCCGTAAAAACAAATCTATCTAAACGTGGGAGCGGGTCAATCTCCGATCACCAGCGCGGCGAGTCCTCAAGAATGTGGGTGATTATTGCTGCATTAACTCAAAAGGTTTTACTCTTTTGAGTCGTCTGGCTATATTTCTATTATCCACGAGCTCGACTACTTCCCATTTACATGGTGCTGAAGCCTATTTTCGTGACTTCTTGCAAATTTCTGTATTTCCTTATCGACAGATTCTATTTGCAAATCTCTATGTAGGTCATAGTTTGTTATGAACCAGGGCGCGTTCATAATGTTTCTTAGGACCTTATTCTGGAACCTCTGACTAATATCTCTATTACTTTTTTTGCTGCATCCCCATAGCTGGATGCCATATGACCATACTGGTTTCAGTATTTGTTTATAGAGCAGAAGTTTGTTTTGTATTGTTAAGGTAGAATTCTTACCTATGAGCCAGTTCATTTTTCTATAGCGGATTTTTAATTCTTCTTTCTTGTTTTTTATGTGAGTTTTCCAGCGAAGTTTCGCATCTAACGTCATACCAAGATATTTGGCAGTATTTGAATGGGGTATTTCTTGACCATTTATATATACTGGTTTATGGTCAATTTTTTTATTTGTGAAATCCACATGTACTGACTTAGCTTCATTTAATTTTAGCCTCCATCTTTTTGTATAATCTTGGATTTTTGTTATAGCTCTCTGCTGTTTTTCTATGGATTCTTTATTATTTTCCCCAACAGCCAGAACCGCTGTATCATCTGCAAACGTCGCAATAATATTATTTTCTATAGTGCAGGAAAATCACAAGTGTACAGCAGGTACAGTAATTTCATATTAAAAATTAACTTTTTGTATTATTTAATATATCATTACAACATATGACTAAAATATATATGTTGGAAATCAACAATGTTATTTATTTATTAACTGAAAATCCAAAATCCACAGCTTTGCAGACGATACCAGTATAGTGGCATCCTACGATTTTCATAAAAAATCTAAAGTTACACTTATCGCTGTATCAACCAAAATAAATATTATGACCAATTAATGCCCTCCAGAATGAATTGGTCACAATAGCTAATTGGGTCTTAAAAAACAGAGTCAAGTTTAATATTTCAAAAACTCAGAGCTGTATTATCTCCAGAAAAATTTCCAATTTTAATCCTGATCTTTCGTTTCAGGACGATGAACTTTGGCGGTTTGAAAGCCTAAGCATATTAGGTAAGAACTTAAATCGAAAAATGATCTGGAATTATAATTTATACGATGTGGAAAAATGCAGCCAAATGTTTAAATTTTCTAAATCGCGCTTCAAGACTTGCTGCCTTTTGTCGCCTCTTGAAAGTCTATAAAACTTTAGTAAAATTTTCGGATATGGGCTGGCGGTTTTAGTAATGCGTCAAAACATTTGGATAAAGATCAAAAACTGGCAATTCATTTTATCAATGACCGAAATGCCTCCTCTTATACTACGTCGTATGGTCGTACCTTCCTTCTTTTTTTATATGTAGATATCTCGTGGACACATGCTCATTGGAAATTAAATCTGTATTACATCCACTTAAGCGCTTTCCTTCTGAAACAAAAAGTATGTATATGTGGTATGTATCCATCACTACACCTTAATAATCCCTAGATGGTAAAAGACAAATTATGGAAATTAGTTTAACGTCAACATCCCGGATATGGAATCAACTTTCATCTTATGTATTCTCCAAACATGAGATTAAATAATAATAAACAAACCCCAATTTTAAGGGTGCGTTAATAATAATAATAACTAACTAATTGGAAATTAAATTGAGTGTTAAAAATGCCGTTAGGTTTTTATAAACGTTAAAAATATATCATGGATTGTAATAGAATAGCAGTAAAGAAAGTTAAATTAAAATAATTGAACTTTAAATCAATTTCAATTGAATTGTTTTGAATTATAATTTTCAATTTGAGATCGAAACGTATTATTAAACGTTATTCATTTTTAACTTTCAATGGTTAATTAAAAATAACAAACGTACTCGTCTGGAAGTGCCTTAACTATTTAACTAAATTAATGAAAACTGCATTAACTACTAAAAGTAAAAGCTATTGAAAATCACTACTGACACCAGTTTTGTACATTAAATTGATTTTAATTTTTGTAATATAGGTAGATATATAGATTTATATATCCTATATTTGGAAAATGTGTCAGTAAATAAAACAACGAAAAATAAATTTATTTCTTGATTGTGATGATTTTTAGATTCATCCTTTTTTTGTAAAAACAACATAATAATTTCATGTTATTTTCTTAGTGTGTCAACATTATAATTCATCTCATCTTTACCGTTTCCATTTGCAATGTCTACTACTTCCTTTAACTTGTATTTGAACTGATTTTAAGAAAATTTTTTATTCACTAACTATCCAAAAATTCACTGGATGTATTGGCAAGCACTGATAATACAAATTGAGATAAATTTTACCATCTTTTCAAATTACAAGCATTTTATTTTTATTTTCTAGTCGTTTGTCAATCTTCATTATAAAATGTTATAATTATTATTTTTTATTCATTACGGCTTGATTCCATTGAAAAATTTTCCTTATTATTATAATTTACATTTTTAAGAGCATATTACACCTACGTCTTATAATTTACTTAGACTAATCTGAACTTTTCTAGTTAAGTAGATAAGTTTTTAAAAGGAAAATGCAAGCAAAATTTTTGTAGATTATTTGAAAAACTGTACATTAGAAAAATTATAATTTAGATAATGTGGTTCTGACACTATAAGCGTATGTTAATTGTATTGTAACTACATATAGAGGTTGATTAGCAATTCTAGTATCGTTTGTTTCACCTATAGTAAACTATTGAGATCAATTTTATCAACCAGATTTCAATCCGTGTTTTCCATATCGTTAATTTGCATTTTTCTGCCATTCAATCGACCATTCAATCACTTCACAAGGCTTACAGAGAGATATACAGAGAGAACACTTAAATGTGCATTTCAAATTTCACAACGGGATTTTTGATATAAAAAAATGTTGCTAAATATTTCTCATCGCCCTGACAAATTAAAGTTCTTTAGTTTTCATAATTAACCTTACCTAAATTCACAAAATTAATTCAAATTATCCTTTTGGCTTTTTTTGTTTTTTTTACAAGCAAATAATGCATAATTTACATTTCTATTGGCAAAAAATTGATCCACAATTTGTTTGTCAATTCAAAATCAATTTCAATACAGACATAATTATTTCCCTTTTTTTTATTTTACCCATGATGTCTCGGCAAATGAGAGATCAAATCAAAACTTTTCTAGGTAGTAACTACATATCCAATATTTTTGATTGTTATAAGTTTAAAGGTGGCACAGTTTTTAGAAAAAGAATAGTACATTAATGTATCCAATTTTCTTGCAAATATTCATTTTCGGGGATTGGTACAATTTTCTAGTGTTCATCTTTTGGACTACATTTTTAGCTGTATAGTCCAAAGCTTGTATATTATCGCTTAAAAACCAAACTTTTTTGTGTCCAAAATAATCAAAATATTGAAATGGGTAGTACAAAATGCAATTATTCAATTACTATTATCTGAACATCCTATAATTTCCAAAACAACGATACATTTTTTTATTTATATATTATTTGTAATGAATACCCAAATAGCAATGAAATAGAACCACAATATAAAATATTCAATTTATAGGAATATTGTTAGAGTCAGAGCTGTCTAATTAAATATTCTCCCTTATTATTTTATTTATTTATTTTTGTTTTTATTTTCAATTTGTTTATTTTTTTTTTAATGTTGCTTCTCTAACTCAAAAATTTAACTTAAAACTCAACTAATTTCCATTCCCTTCGTTTTGTATTCTTCTGAAATGCTGAAGAACTACATAGCAGCACTGAATTAATTTATACAAAATCTCCCTGTTTTTGTTTACAATCTCTCTTAAAAACAAAAAAAAAAACTAAAACAAAAATATATAAGAAACAAAATAAATAAACACAAACTTCTTGTGTTTTTTGTATTTGTATGTCATGTCAGTCACTCACTCACTTATCTCACTCACCCACTCGTTCATTCACTTTTTATATAGTTGTAAGTAAAAAAACAAATAAAAGATAACTTGTTAGGAAAAACATGATGAGAGAAAACTCAAATGAATTAATTCACAATTCATATCATAGATTTTTAAATAAGTTTGTAGGTTGTAGGTCGATAGATTGTTAATTCAGGTCAGAATACGAATAAAATGTCAGCAATTCCTTAACAAAATATTTTAATTTTTTTTTTATTTTTTACTTTTTAATATCTAATTTAGAATTATTATAGTATGGGAGATAAAAATGTAAATAGATCAAATTTCCAAAATTAAAATCAAAAAAACAGAATACTATATATTAATTAGTATATAATATGTAAATACAAGTATGTATATTTAATTAAATATTATTTTTGTATATATATACATAATATCTATAGAATATATAGGAAGTTAAATTAAACTAATTGAAACTGAAACCAATATAATAAATTTATCCTGTTAAGCATACGCAATTCAAATTCATTGTTCGCATACGAAATTAGTTTAATTCATTTTATTTTCTCATTTTCCAAAATATGAGTACGTGGCTCAGTGCCAAAACAAAGAAAAAATATTTTCAATGACAAAAGAAAATAAAAAATAAACAAACAAACAAAAAAATGGAATCCTGTAAGAAAAACAAAAAAAAATTTTTTTTTTCTTTGACTTATGATTTAATTTTTTTATTTATTTTTTTTCTTTTACTGTTTTGTTTTTCAAAGTCAGTTGAGAATATTTTTATTTGACTTTATTGAAAGAAAAACAGAAAAAAAAAAATAAATCCTTTAAAAAATCTCATAAAAAAAAATATTGTTCTGAATTCAAACTAAACAAACCAGCACGTTATTGAGTTGAGTTATTATTTTTACTTTTGTTGTTTTTGTTTTTTTTTTTTGTTATTTTTCTTTTTATTTTATAATTTTAAATACATTTCTCATTCAAGTGTCATTATATTTACTTAATATGTTATATATCCAAACTGATATGTCAATTTTATAAAACACACACTCACACATATTCACATATTTACCATGGTGTAATTAAAGTAGATGACAAAAATGAAATGAAATTTCTAAGAACAGGGTGAATATTAGATATCATAGACATCATTAGGCTAAGATATCATAGGTTAGACTGTAAACACGGTTAAAGTATATACCATTGAATTTTATAAAATATAGAAATTAAAAAGTGAAATCATTATTACCCTTCTATAGAAATTGATAGTAGTGTAAAGTTCAAAATTTTTGAAGTCATAAACACCCTGATAAATACACATGTAAGATATTCGATACAAATAAGTACATTTTATAATATGACTTATAATAGTTAGAAAATAAAATATTGTTATATATATCTAGCTACCACTCTATAGCGCGTGGTAGAATTAAAGCTTAAAAATGTAGAACATACAACAGTAGAATAATAATTAGGAATTTTTTCTTGTGATAAATGTAAAATACACCTAATTTCGATTCATTATAGTTCTTATACCCAAAATTTTTTAGCCATTTCTGAAATTTTTCTTAACTGCTATTGAGGATACTTTTTTCGATCTTAATTTTATAACAATATTGCAGAATTAGACCGGTTTGTTGAAATATTAACAGTATAGTATTAAATATAATATTGAGCTAATGTTGAGCCTTGAGGTACTCTTGAATGTATATGGCATTTGATTATAAGTACAAGCTTATCCTTATTTACCAATACATTTTCAATTTCCAAGATGTGATTCTGAAATTAAGTAGTAATGATAAGATAAAAAGATTTTCAATTTGCGGAACAGTTCCTTATGTCACACTTTATCGAATAATATTGTGTTAAGTTATTTTTTTATATATATATAGTTTAAGTTGATTTTTTAAAAGAAATATTGGAGTATACAAAATAAAACGTGTATTAAAAATACATTTACATATTAAAATTATGGATTAACACAAAAATCTGGGGAATAATTTTAGACGAGCCACGTTGAAAATCTATAAGTGTAATGTCATATTTTGTCACATTGTCTGAATATTAAGAAAAAATTATATTATGCTGTTGTAATTACATATTTTTGACGTTTTCGTTTTTTAGTTCAGAGCATAGATCTGAGCGCGCTCTGGCTCAAATGAGCACGCTCTGAGCAGAGTATGAACAGATAAGCTCCGAACGCTCATATTTAATTCAAAAACACTTTTATGTAAATTGTAATTTTTATTTTATTGTTGTTTCAAATTGTCATTTCTGAATAATCGAATTTAAACTTTAAATATTGAAATTTACAAAAGTTAAAATTTACAGAAAGTCTAAATGAAAAAATATTTATTTTTGATTAAATATTAATTATTTACCATCACAGTTTATATCGTCGTTCATTATTTCTTAAATTGAAAAAATCACTGTTGATATTTAAATTAAATTTTACAATGGTTTATTTTTTTACTATCGTATAGTAGCGTCATCTGTCGTGTTTTAAAATAAACATCCCTTTTTGACATTTAATATTCTAATATTATATAACTTAAATCGAGCACATCGCTCTGAACGCATAAAAAATAGATATTTCAAACTCTGAACGCTCTGAACAAATGAAAAATACGAATCTGTTTTTGACAGTTCGTGCTCTGCTCTGAACTAAAAAATGAAAACGCCCATTGTATGCTTCGCTAGACATTTATTCCCAAGCATGTGAGGTTAACATTAAAAAAATGAAAAATTTAAATCTTTTAGTTTTTAGAAAACGTAAGAGAATTTAATCATACAGTAAACAAAGCCCGTTTTGTAAAATAGATTAAAATAAAATTTAAGGACTTAAACACTTTTATTTGAAAAAAATTATTTTTTAATGCTCTTGATAGAGCACTAGTTTTATCGTATATATACACTGAAGATTTTCTTACTGTAAACAATTTTACTGATCAAATTCATCCACATAATATAACTAAAGTACAAACATGATTTAAAAACAAAAAATAATTCAAAATAATCTAAACTTGATTGTTAATGGCAAGTTTACCTATAAAAAACAACATCTTGCTTTGGCTCAGTTTATTTAGCAATCCAGCTTTGACTGCCTAACCTAAATTAGAGCGCACTGAGTACGGCGTGTAAAACGTCAATAGCCTACACAATTTCTTCACCCGCCAATAAGACGCCGCATTTATGTTATATAACAAAAATTAAGAAATAAATGATGAAATTAATATAAAATTTTACCAAAAACTAAATAAGCAGTTAAAAATTACAAGTAACTTTATATATCACATAGACAAAAATATGTCATGAAAACAAAAATTTACGCTTCTCAAATTTGAAAATTCAAATATAACGTATCGGGTTAGCGTATTTTAGACACTTTTATAATATAAAATATATTATCATGAGCTAATTTATAGCAATCAAATACTGTAGTTGGCTTCAATATGCACTGAAACAAACAATAAAACCTGAAACAAAAAAAATTTTCAACTCATGAGAAATCCCTAGATTTAAAGTTCAGCAATCTGATATATTGGCTAATTAAAGATGTACTTTGAACTCACTTCTGTCAACCGATATGACCGTTTATATGTTGTACGAATTATAACTATTAACTATATTTGCTATATAACTATATTTGAATCGCAATATAATTGTCGAATCCAACCGATTTTTTATTTTTAAGACTACAAATTACATTTATTATACTGCCAGATTATTGGGTAGAGTAGACGCATCAGGCATCTATTACTAGTCGAAAGCTTGTTTAATAATTCTTCTTCATTTGTGAAAGAAAATGCATAGTAGTGTAGGTATATATGAATTTATATTTCTAGTGCAAAATTGCAATATTGAATAGTTTTAACAATAACCAGTACTTTGAATAGAGTACCTCGAATAGATTACAAATATACCAGTATTTAGAATTTTTGCGACATTAGAACTATATTCACCATTGATTAGTAAAGCGATAATACAGTATAAGATCAATTAGACTTCCTGAAACTAAACAAATTAAAAATAAAGATTTGGTATTTAGAAGTCAGGAAACAAATGACACCCTGATAAATACACATATAAGATATTCGATACACATAAGAAGTACTGTTACTGTGTACATATTCGTATTTTATAATATGACTAATAATAGTTAGAGAATAAAAACTTCGTATATACACTTACTTACCTAAGTATAAACTTACTAAGAATGTCAGTGAATACACATGTATACATACATATTATATATAAATTAATTTAAAATTTTATGTGCTCAGTACCATTTAAAAAGGATAAACCAAAAATTGAATCTTATATTTCACACAAAAAGGATAATTATTATTTTCCCTTGGGTACTAACTAGTTTAGTAGCGTAGAAAAACAAAATCCAAAAACAAAAAAAAAACTAAAAAGAAAGTATAACCCTCAAATGAGTATAACTATGAATGATATCTACAAATTAAAACAAAAAAAAAAGTGAATGAGTGGCAAAACACCCCAACATAATCATAAAATAATAAAAGGTCCTTTTTTTATATAGATAGATATTGGCTTTGTCTCTCATATCTAATTTTAATTAAATTTTATACTTAAATTAATAAAAACATTAACTACCTTAGGAGTAAAAATAAAGGATTCGCTTATTTATATAATATGAATTCAGTTGAATGTGAAAAGAGTGTGTGTGTTGCATAAAAATGAAAATTTAACATAATGATTTAGGAAAAATTAATATATTTTTAAATGTGTATGTGTATGCGTATGTAAGTATAGTCTAACTTTGGTGAATATATTAATTTTATTTATAATTCATCAGTGTAGGACTTTTAAATTATTCAAAAAATTAATTTTTCTAAAAACTTAGAATTTAAGACACGTGGGTATAATAATTAAGAACAAACAAAATTGATTTAATGAAACTGATTAAAATCCTACATAATTTTTACTTCCTTTTATTAGGTTTTAATAAAAAATATAGTTTGATTTAAATTTTTAATTGTTGTTCTTTTGTGCTGCTATGTAAATACATAAAAAATTTCACACTTAAAGTTATACAAACTGCTAGAATAGGTTAAATAACTTCTTTTGACACTAAATATACCTAACGATTGTTGAAAATTTCAAACCTTAAGCTCAACTAAAAGTGGGAAATACTTTCTGGGTACAAACAAACATATATTCAATTTTATATAAATATAGGCGTCGGTTATAGCGATCATTGAAATGACTACATAAAATTTTTGTTACCGATTTTAACCGCTGTAGACACAAAATTTTAGTAAATAGTTATAGGAATGCTAAAGAATGTTTTAACAAACAAGTTCAAAATTTTAGCTTAAAATGTTGAACAGAAAGCTAGAAATTTTGTAATAAAAACCGGGGATTATTCTTTTATCAGAATTTTAACTTAAAATATTAAAATTTTGAACAGAATTTTTTTTTTAAACATTCTTTAGCATTCCTATAACTATTTACAGACATGTCATATTTCATAATATTATCTCTATCGATATTGCGATATCGAATTGTATTTAATTTGGACTCTTCTGAGGGAGATGTAGCGTGTGAGCTAATGACCTTATTCTAAGGATATCTGGAATGGCTAGCTTTCAAAAATATGTGCCTTTAGTGGTGCATCTTATCCTTTAAGGACGAAAAGGACATTTGAAAGTATCTTTGTTGTTTTGATGTTTTTGTATAAAAACCGTTATATATGTTAATGTATTAGATATATATATATTCAGTTAAATATTCTAGAAAGATAACGGTCTGGAGCATATTTTAATATTTACTTGATGATGATTGGTGCTGCCGTTGTTGAGAGATAATATTTTTCAGAATGCTATCTTACTTGCTAGATAACACCGGACAACTATATATTTACTATATATATATAGATCAACAAAAACCCTTAATTAACAAGCATGTTACCAAATATCCTTTCTATACTTAAAATACTAAATGCACTATATATTTTAAAAAACCGGAACATTATTTCGACCGGAACAATTATTTCGACCGGAACAATTATTTTCGAGATACAGTGATTTGATCACAAGCTTGTGTTACTTCAGATTGAATGTGTCTTTCGTAAAAGGCACATTCCTAGTTTTGTATAGAAAAGGGGTAAAAAAAACAATTTTTTTTAATAAATTCTTATATCTTCTAAACTATTCGCCGTAGACATATAATATGTATTATGAGTTATAGAAAAAAAGAGACCTTTCCAACAGTATATATAATAATTAAAATCAAATCATCAAATAAATGTTAAAATATGCTCCAAACCGTTATCTTTCTAGAATATTTAACTGAATATATATATGTGTATCTAATACATTAACATATATAACGGTTTTTATACAAAAACATCAAAAAAACAAGGATACTTTCAAATGTCCTTTTCGTCCTTAAAAGATAAGATGCGCCACTAAAGACATATATATTTAGAAAGCTAGAAGCTCCAGCTATTCTTGGTATATGGTCATTAGGTCTTACGCAGATACAACATCAGAATCCCCACAATTTGTTTATATGTGGCTCGTGTGCTATAATGAAATGCTATAGAGGCATGATTTTAGATGTACCTAACGATTTCTGTCTAAAAAGATGATACGCTCAGGAGCTACGAAGCCCGTGATGTACTTCTCATTGTGATAAAATATATGTGATATATGTGACATTTTTAAGAGTTTTTAATGCTTATCATAATGGTTTCAATTTAATTTTATAATAAAATTTTCATTTTTTATGATTTTTGCTTCCTTATACAAATTTTTCTTAGAATTGCATTTAAATTCAGACTTTTTATGTTTATTGATGCAAACTCTAATGCTTTTTCTTTTGGACCTCCCTATTTGTTCCGTTTAACTTGCGTTGTTTGACTTATTACCATGATTTTATTTTATTACTTTCAGGACATTCCGTTTAGGAGTTTTAAAGTTGAAATATGTACATTATTCATTTAACAACATTTTTAAATTTTAAATAAAATTAATAGTAACCAATTTGCAGTGTTGAACCACTACCTGCAACGTACATATTATATCACATATTTTTAACACAAAAATAATGAAAAATTAAATTTTTGTCCCTAGAGTTGCGTAAAATACTATGACACAAGTTGTAGGACCATGGTAGAATAAAGGATAAAAATTGAAAATTTTTCTTATTTCATCAAATCCGAAAATATCTAATGCTAGTGTTTACAATTGACCTTAATTTAAATAAATTAAACAAAGTAATTTCATATGAAATTTGAATTTCCAAAATTAAGTTAAACTTTTCTGTTATCTTAATACTAACTTAAGCTTTTTCAGAATATTAATAAATCGTAATTATGGATTGTGTCCCCATATAAATTTATTTCAAAAATGCAATTCATTATGAAATCACTTGTTAAAAACTTTTATATAAAAAAAAACTGTCAAAAAATTAAAAATCGTTTAAAAATTGAAAATCTGAATATAAATAAGTAAATTGAAAATAACTGTAGATTTCTCAATATCTACACATCTGAATGTAATAACATTTTTTTAACATATGAGATTGTGTTCACTATAAAGGATGCATATATAATAATTTATTCTTTACTTTATATTCGCATTATGAGTTTATTCTTAACTTAAATCTGTTTCTCTATAAAATATATTTGTACTACTTTATATTAAATATATACTTATATAACTCTATAAATAATTTTTATGTAGACAAGAAACAGATTTTAATGCTTATTTAAAGCTATCATGAATCAAAGGACAAAATGAATTATTCATGAACAATAATTTTTGCTCGTTTTTCAATTGCACACCAATTCAAATATAAAATCTTTATTGATAATACAAAAAAAGAAAAAAAAAAAAAACACACACATAATAAACAAAGTGAAAAAGAAAATATGAAGATTCATTCCAGATTCTCCTGATTCATCCTAAATATATTTATGAATATCCATCCACATTGAAAATTTAACAAAAAAAAAAAATTATATTTTTGTGATATTATCCTAGATTAGATATACTTATATCTTTGAATTACTTATGTAGTAGATATTTGTATCTATAAATTTCTATATTTCTACGTTGTTATAAATTCGCAAATAAAAAGAAATAAAAAATGTTTTTACAGTTACATTTAAAAAAATTCCTTTGTACAGAGAACTGTGAAAATGAAAATAAACGACAATAAAAAGTAGTTTACTTTGTGAAAATTTTATAAAAATTTGATCGTAATTGATTTTTATGCCATTTGTGGCATTGTGTAGTTTGTTAGACTGTTAAGTTAAAAACTGATATTGAATTTATTTTTTCAGTATAATCGGCACCACTTATAATTGAATTATCTATACAGACATTATTTTTGGTAATAAAAATACACTATGAAATTGAAGTGAATAAAGCTAATGATAACAAAAAATTAATTTTTTATTTTCCAATTTTTTTTTTTGTGTTTTCATTATTAATTTTGATTTTAGAAAAAACAATACTATGTACTATGTAAAGTCTAAAAACTAAGGGGTATGCTATCAATTGAGGAAATTTAAAAATAAATTAATTTTCCAACACATTTTAACAAAAACAAAATTTTCGAAATTAATATTTTTATTTTCTTATCATCAACTAAAAGGCTTTAGGATGAAACACTTGGTTGAAATAGAACAGGACAAAATTAGATAGAAAGATACATTTGTTTAGATAGATTAGTTGAAGAGTTTTGTATAATAATAGGTTTAAAAAAGCTCTGATATATTTAACTTAAATTCAACAAAAGATATGTCTAGTGAACTACTAATTTCTGAAACTGCTTGTACCATAAATTAATAATCTTAACGACACCCTTCTACTCAATGAGATCGTGTAAAACATCTTTTATTTTATTTCAACTTTGATAATCTCCGAATTTGCAATAACTCTTCCTTAAGATATTTTTGAATGATCTCATTTCCCTCGCCATATGTTCTTAAGTTCAAATCAAGAATTTTTTTAAGTATGACCACGGTTGAAGTATGAATAAATTGTTATAAATATAATATTTTTGTAAATTGTTTGATTTAAGTCAGCAATTAAATAAATAAATAAATAATTGAATTTAATTAACTATCTTTGATTATTTGAAAATGTCTTGTATGAATAAGAAACTTATATATACACCAATATAACGCATCTACTTCTAAGTATACAAGAATAAACTGCAACAAATCTAGTCAGGTATTAATATTAAAACTACAGTAATTGTATCCATGAATCATCATCTATTGGTTCTATAGTTCAGAGTTAATCTTAACCTGGTCTACAACTTTCCTCCATTCTGATCTGTGTTGCGCAACTGTCCTCCATCCAATCTTTCGACAGTTGATGTCCTCTATTATTTCGTTCAGCCATCTTCATTTTGGTTTTCCCTCTTTCTGTAATATTATACAGTAATAATTAATATTATTTTTGGTATTCTTTGATCATTCATTCTTATCACATGCCTGTACAATATTGTGTTCATCAATTAGTGCTTATAAATCATTTGATCTTAATTGGTGCTCATCATCATCATTTATTTTAGGATAAAATATTTAATCTTTCGAATACTTTTAATTTATTTTCACCACTTATTGTCATTGTACAGGCTTCGTATTTATAGATTAAATCCGTTTGTTTAAGGTCTTGCACATTGTTAATTTAAATTATTGTCGTGTTCAAAATTTCATACTTGAAGAGGTAAAGGAATGTTTCAAGAGGTATAAGTCCTGTGTTTCTTCAATGTATCGATCGCTTGTAAAAGTGCAATGACTTTTTATATTTTATAGCATAGTGAATCCTGGTAAGATCTAATATAAAATTATCAATTCTTATTACTTTGTCTTCATTATAATTGTATATATTTTATAAGTTGGCGTTTGAATTAGAGGGATTTATATATTCACTAAAATATGATCTAAGACATTTACTTTCGAATAACCTTAGCTTTTCACATATAGAGGTGCTACTGTCCCTGTCGGACAATCGTAACTGAGATCGGTCTTACTAAAGCTGGATACGCTATAATTTTGACTCTGGGTGTTAAGTATCTTGAGCGGTATAGAAAAACCCTAAATTGCCTGCTCGATTTGAATTTATATATGTGCCAAGTACTTGAAGTTGTGCTGCAACCAGATTCCAAGATATTTTACAAAATGCTTAGGTTTTTTTTTTTTTTTTTTATAAATTGGAGAGTTCTATGTAATCGCGACCTCTTAAGATCTATTGTACTTCCCCGTTTATCTCAGAATTGCAGGTCTATGTCCTTGATAAACGCAATTATTGCTTTGACGTCAATTTCAGAATCAGGCGATTTGTATCCCTGGAAGCATTTGTATCTTTTGAGAGCTATAGCGTCGCAAGGAAAAAAAAATTTGGCAGGAGGATTCCTCCTTTTCTGAGCAGAATCTGAATCTGAATGTATTCGATCTACCAATCTTGAACAGATGATTGTTGAATGTGCCATCACCTGCGATAAACTATGTTAGCATTTTGACATTAGATCTAGTGTCTCTGATTATCTGATTCAATGGATATTTAGTTTGTAAAAGAATTTAAATATAATAATTCCCAATTGGAAACAATTCCTTATAGGTAGGCGTTTGAACGTGCAATACGTGGTTCTGGACCTAAGAATTGATTCTGCGCACCTGTTTTTGCAAGGACATCTACCTTTTCATTGCCTTGTATTCCTTCATGTCCAGGAGTTCACATAAGAGTCATTCTGTTTCGTTAGGCTAGCTTTATTAAGCTTCTGTAACAGCTATAGATAAGCTTTGATTTAAAAAGTGGACAAGCCAAAGCTTTTAAGGTTTGAAATTGTTTGTTAGATTGCAGCCTTGTTGCTATCATTCCTGCCGTCTTCATCAAGTATAGATGAATAGGCGGGAGTTCAAGAATTTTATCTACGGCTAAAGTAGGGTATGTTTTGAGTGGTCCAGTAGTCCCAAGGCATGCTATTCTTTGTATTTTAGTAAGCTTAGCACATGCTTTCGTCTGTTCAATTTTTGGCCACCATACAAGTGTCGCGTAAGATATTATAGATCTTATTATACACTTGTAGAACCATACAGTCATCTGTGGCGAAAACCCCCATGTTTTTCAAAACAAACTTTAACATGCAAAAAATGCTCTGTTAACTTTTTTGTTTTTGTAATCTATAATATATATAATACTGTTTAGCTTTATTAAGCTCTGATAAAAAATTCTTCAAGAGCCATGAAGAGACATAATTTTGAGTGATTGCAAACATCTTTTGTAGGTTATCTTGGACTTCAGTGAGTGATTTGGCGACTACATAACAATTTAAACTATTAGCGGAAGCTAATTCTCTTAACTGAACTGATTGCGTTATTCGTATTTAATATGTTAAGCAGTTCATTTATATAAATAATAAATAGAATCGTAACTTTTAAGCTTCTTTGTCTCGTTTTGTCGTTCGATTTTATCACGAAAGGTATACTTTTTGTATCATACTTTTAATTATCTGGATTAGATTAAAAGGTAAATTATGATCAATATGTTTTTTTATTAGTCCTTCATACCATACTGTTGTGAAGACGACACTGAAATCTTTTAGTAGTGTATACCAACACAATTTCTTTTGTTAATATTCTCAAAATCCAATTTGCTAATTACTTAGTAACGATTTTTCAATTAGGTTGTTTATGATGTTGTTTTTTAATATTTTTACAAACACTTTACTTATGTTAGGTAACAAATTTATTGGCATGTAGGAGTTTGGTTTAGTTGGTCCTTACGTGGATTACAAATTGGAATTACTTTTGCTATTCCACGTTGTGTCCACGCTGTGGGGAACCATCTTCAAACCCATAAACATCATATTTTCAAGAAATTTAATTTAATTTCATATTTATGAGTCATTCACAATTTTGATATTATATTACATTTTATAATAAAATAAATTAATTATTAAAAATATTAAATTTTAATTACTAAAATTCTGTAGATACTCGGGATACCCTTACTTGCAAAAATTATATTATGTTTAACTGTACCTAAGGTTTTAATTAATTTCAAAATATCCAAAATAACCATGTAATAAGTACCACTCAAATAATCAAGAATTTAAATTATTCGAACACAGATCCTAATACATATACATATATATATACCAGTGACGGGGCGTGGAATTTTCAACTGGGGAAGCACAATAAAAGGAAACATTAGTTTGCTTTGGCTTTCCTTTTCTATTGAAATTTTTGCTAAATTCGACAGTTAAAATTGTTCACATCTATTTCTCAAAGTAGTTTTAATTCTGTTTAGGCAGAAAAACGATCGTTCAACTGAAATAGTTGTTATAGAGAAGTGTTATTATTAATTAACAAAGCTTATACTATTCATTAAAAGAGTTGTGTAATTCTGTTTCAATTAAAAATAATAATAGTATTTCGCAAATACTGTTTTTGTTATTAAAATTTTAATCTGAAAATATAACTTTAATTAAGTTCTGATTTTAAGAAAGCAATGTAAAAAAAGTGTAAATATGAATTTTCCATATTAATGTTGGAAAATACAACGTATACGAATTATAAAATTTTATTGAAAAATGCTGATTACACCGTTTTATTGTTGTTGCTATTAGTAGAGCAAGCATTGGCTTGCCATCCTTAACAAATAATTTTTCCTCAAAACTTCCAGCAGAAAATTATTTGTTCTTTCAATAACACTATTACAATGTTCTATTATAATTATTTATAAATTTTTGTATGTTTTACATTTTTAAATTTGTTAACAAATTAATTGTTTCAAAACTGTGTTTCTTTGTTCACATTTCACAAGTTTAAATCTAGCTTACTATAATAATATGCAAGTACAACAACAACAACAACTATTTATAAATTTTTGTATGTTTTACATTTTTAAATTTGTTAACAAATTAATTGTTTCAAAACTGCATAAAACAAAATTATAGCTGAAAATAAACAATGTAGCATTCAGTAACAAAAAACTACAGAATTACTTAACACAAATCAATACTACTCTCTAAAAAAAACCCAAAACTACATACATTATTTATATAAATATTAATTCTCATTTAAGTCAACAACCACAATAATGCATAAAATTAATTCATTCCCTGCTATTTTTTTTATTTGTAATTTCATTTTCTGTCATGCGATATTTTGTTGTTGTTTCCCTAGATAATCTATTTTCTATCAGATATTTTCTAATTATATCAGGTAGATTTGGAATGAATATCAGCAACTCAATCAATTTTTTTTCCTTTTGATTTTTTTTATTGTCGATTCTCTTATTATTTTGTTGCTGTTGCTAAATAGAGGCAGTGTGTGTTGAGTGTATGTATATTGTAAATGAGGAGAATAATATTTAATTTGTCATTACATTTTTATGCTATGTATAATTATTATTATAGCTATATTGGTTGGTAAGAGAACAATGATTTTTAATAGGCATTATTTTCAAATACTTTAAATTTGTGGTTGTTGAATATCTCTTGTTGTCTTGTATGATTGAAAGAATAATAGAAAATAATTATGTTTATATAGGCATTATTTTCTAAACATACATAATGCAGTTAATATCTGTGCATATAATTTTTGCTTGAAATTTTTTTTTCATTCGATTTGAATTTTTGTAGTTAAGTAATTTTTATATTAAATGAAATATATATTTTATATTAAGCTGTAAAAAATAATAAATAATATTTTATTTGGGGAAGCACTCATTCAACTCAATATATGGACGCTTCGTGCCTGATATATACATATATGTAAATATATATATTATATTATAAATATCCATATTGTCTGTTGATTTTATCCACAAATATAATTTTCGTTGAATTCTTTTAATTTCAACATCACATTCCAAATTATAAATTTATTTTATAATATTATTAATACAATATAAAATTCTACATTTTTGAATAATTTTCTTTTAATTGCATTTTGTATAAAGAAAATAAAATTAGTTCACCAAAGTGCAACCTTAATCTCTTATATTATGTGTACATATAAAATATAATGCAACAAAATTGAAAGATTAAAATGTATAAATATTTAAGGTTACCTATATTATGATTATTCTATTTAATATAACTATGTACATGTATTTGCATAAAAATATCTTAAAGTGTACACTATAGATATTATTATCCTTGAATATTAGTATTTATCTTTAATATATAAAATATAAATATATATATATATATCTTCTTTTAATATTAATTACATTTTAATTTAAGTAAAATATAATATTTTATGTAAAATTAATTTATAGTTTCTTTTTGAACTAAATTTCAAAAGTTGAAAATCAGGATCAAAGATTATGATTTGAGATCCTTGTGAATGAAAATTTATTTTTGAGATTAAAATATGTAAAAAAAAAAAATGGTTTTTAAAGGAAAATAAAAATAATTATTAAGTACTGATAATAAATTTATTTACAGAATAAAACGTTTTAAAAAATATTAATTATAGATATTGTCAACAAAATTGACTTAAAAATCTAAAAATATATTCTTGTTATGAAGCTTACGTTATTGCAAATAGAAATAGGTAGGTAAGTAGATAGTATATATATGCACTGATACACTTGAAATTCTCTCATAAACCTACTCGCTAAACCAATGCTTTTTATAAGGAGGTAGAGCTCAGAATTTTAGTTACCCCAAAATCACACAGCGGGTCGAGAAAGAAGCCCAGTAGATGATATTCTAGATCGGAATAGGTGCAATGATAGTCTAGGAGAGTTTCTTAAAACCCGGTCTTTTTTGGATTCGCCGAATCCGAATTCCAAAAACTGAGATCCGCCGAATCCGATTCCGATTCTAAGTTAAAAATCACAATTTTAATTTACAAAAAATAAATAGTTTATAGTTTCTCCAGCTAAATTCAACACATCTTTTGATGGAGTACTATTAGGGGGCTTTCAAACTTTTATATAGCTTAATTAAATTTATATTTGATCTTGTTCAATTCTTTTCATCAAATTTAGTAATAGTTCGGAGCTTACTTCTGTAATAGCTTCAAAAAATGAATAGCTAACTCAGCAGAAAGTAAGGTCATCCTTACGACGTAGCTTCTCCTGGTTTAAGTGCAATGTTTAGATCCCAAATTATTCAATAACTCGGTTGAATTAAATTCGAGAAGTTCAATATAAATCTGTACTTTCAAAAAACTATCAATCATATGTGCAATAAAGTTCCATCGAGTCCTCAACCAAATATTCAAATCTATATGTGTATTTTATATTATATTTTAAAAGTTAAACTGAAACTAAAATAAATAATTCAGAATTTTAAAATGTCAATGCAATTTTCGCCGCCATGACATACTATCCAAAGAACAGAACCTACTAAGCTTTATTTTTTTTTTCAAATTTTATCATTTGTCAAGCTTCCACTTACCAAAATTTTTAAAGGATGGAACAATTAATATTGTATTTTTTGTTATAATCAAGATTATTTATTTTACATAATAATAATTTTTGGGGAATCGAGATTTGGCGAATTCGGATCCAAAATCCGAATAGCAGAGGAAAGATTCGCCGAATCGAATGGCGAGTTATTCGGTATGAGAAATGCCGGACAGTCTTGTCCGACTGGTCACGTCTTTAATAGGTTCTGAAAAACTAATCTGAGGAAGTAAAGTCTCCTGACATAGTCACAAATGAAGCAACAAACCCATTATAACAATTAATATTGTTTTTTTTTTTTTTATGATCTTGACAGTAACTTAGATAGAATCACCTTTTCGTGCTTAATTAAGTACGGTACTGCAATTTTACACTACAATATCTACAATAATTCGAGTATTTTATTTTAACAAATTACTGGCTTATCTACTCAATAAATGTAGAAAACTACTACTATTGTCAGGAACTAAGCCTTCTTAAATAGAATTGTTTCATTTTATTTAATTTGTTACCAGGTTAACTCTCAATTATCTTTTGTCATTTATGATATCCCAAAGGATTCCATTATGATTATGACAAAGGGTACTAGACCAGCTCGAAAAACCAATGAAACATTTTTTTGTTTTTTTTTTTTGCTTGATCGGAAATCGAACCCGGGACCTTTCGGTTGAAAGGCAGACGCTCTACCTACTGCGCCACCCAGCGTATACGCGATTGTGTCTTTTCAACGCCAATAGGTTAATATAGTGTAATTCAGTAAAACCTTGATTAGGTCTGATTAGGTTTTCGCATA
The DNA here is from genome assembly GCA_963942445.1 of Argyra leucocephala. Lineage (NCBI taxonomy): Eukaryota > Metazoa > Arthropoda > Insecta > Diptera > Dolichopodidae > Argyra > Argyra leucocephala. Next base: position 121,908,619 of record OZ012678.1, read on the forward strand.
ATCTCTGGCTTTTCAAGCTTTAATTGCATCTTTGTGAATAGAATACAATTGGCTAGAAGTTTAATTATTGGGTCAATTCGTATATATCTATGTAGTGGTACGTATAATAAAATTATTAGAAATCTGCTTTGTTCTGTTGTCCGACACATTTTATTTTCTCATTTTTGATTTCCTAATTCTATTACATTACTTACTTAACTCAAAATTAATTTAGTGTGAACCTATCCTTCATTTCATTTCAAAACTAACCTTTATTATACACCTATTAAGACACATTTTGATACGTTATAAAGCCTTTTGAAAATATCATTTTGACAAAATTAACGATTTTTACATTGTACATTTTGGTCAAGCGCTACAACTTTACCATTGCATTTTGATATATTCATAATCAAAGATAACAAAAAAATCTACATCCGATCCAGTAGTTTAAAAATATTTTTTTTAACTAAACAATGATCCTTCTAAGTAAATTTTAGAATAATTTAAAAGCAATTTCTAAAAATAAAACAAAAATTATGAACTTTGTGTTGCAATTTATGAAAAGTTTTTCAAATAAAAATAAAAATAGTTAAACATATTCAAAATATATAATATGCATACCCACACACATTTGAATAAATTTAATTTAAAGTAGTTGTACACAATATATTCTAGAATATGCGATATAAAATGTAATATAACTAAAATATTTTTTTGTTTTTGTTTTAATTTTAACTTTTCAACCAACTTGCCAACCATTTAATTTCCTTTATTATTTAATTACCTTTTTAAAATTAATTTTTACTTTTTCAAATATTTTTTTTAATTATAAAAAATGTGGTAAGTAGAATTAACGTCTAATGAATGTAAAGTTTAAATTGAAATTGAAAATATTATTAAGCAATTGTAATAATTACTCTTAACATTTGAAAAGCGAATGTAAAGGAATTTATTAAATTAAAATTGAATATTTTAGTTTAATTTATTGAAATAATTTTCAAAAAATTTATTACTGAAGTTACTTCGTAACATTTTGAAGAGTTTTAAATTGTTTTTATATTGTTGAAAAAGATTAATATACATAGGTGGGTAAGAAGTTTAAGTGACAGTAAGCCGATACACTTAAACCAGTAAGGTCCATTGTAATACAAAGGGTATCTATACCTTCTGCAAAATTTGTTTAAAGGGAGTTCAAGCCTTCTGGCATGTTTACCAATAAGACAATGATCCGGAATGACCCCTATCATTGTTCTGATGTAACACCTTTTCAGAGATAGTAGTTTCAAAATAGGACATATTTACTTGGTGATGTTGCAGTCTGGTCTACTTAACTATGTAAAGTTTGAAGGTTTTATTGAAACTATGCAATAATCAGCAATAATCAACACAATTTACATTGAATTATTTAAAGCCACTTTTTATGTTTTTTACATTTCAAAGGTAATTAATATCAGTGAGTAATTCATATCAGTGAGGCTGGAAAGCCACTTCGTGTGTCATAAGACAGAAGCACCAAATAGTTATGGTTTCGGGATATTGTTTTCAGAGTACATTGTTTTTCTTCTTTATAATAATCAGTTTATTTGCAATAATTAGTAATATATCGTCGATCGCAGGCTTGGTTGACCCATACGCCATTTTGACATTTTTGACATTCGAACATTTATTGGGGTTTTGCGACATGCTCTTTCTTTCTGTCTTACCCGTTTTCTTCTATATCTAATACTTTTTGCGATAATGAGAGGTAACTTTGAACCACATCCACTTTTTTTATAATTTTTTGTGCAACTTTGATTATATCCAAAATTTAGGCGTTTGTATCACAAAATATATGAAATATCCACTACTGAAATTATATGTGCTTATTTCATCCACGTTATTGTATAATACACATGGATCACTCATTTATAATTTTTTTTTCAATTCAATTTTGATTCACAGCCATTATTAGTGTAATAAGCTATCAAATTTTGTAATCCACATGGATCAAAAATACACGGTTTTTATAATGTCAATTTGATTCATGTACATTTATTTATATACATACTCCATTTTACCGTATATATAGAAGAGCGTATATATAAAGTATAATCAAGAGGTTGATTGCGTTCATTCTTTCATTGACAGGAATTCAAAAAACATGGAAGTGAATAGCCCCTTGCATCTGGTAAAGTTACTCAACGGAATGCAGCCAAAGAAAAATTGTTTGAAAGTAATTCAGATGACAAGATATCACGATTTTAAATTTTTTTCTATCCCTGCCGCAAAATTTGACTTTAGCAAAGTTCCATTTTCAAAAATAAAATGCATATTATATGAAAAGGATGAACCTTTTGCTATTGAATATAAAACATCTTTTTTGGGTTTGGACTATAATAACATTAGCATAAATAGGAAGCCATCCAAGAAGATGCTTCCAAAACCAAAACATTTGTTTAATGTTCAGCTTCTTACTTCGAAGCAGTCCAAAATTGACAAAAAAAAAAAAATCAGTGACATAAAGGACTTACTAAAATATCTTCCTCGTGAAAACGTACCTTATCTAACCGCTTTGCTTAAATAATTATTATACTATTTCAAACTATGTTACACAAGATAATGGCTGTGCATTGCTGCAATTACTTTAAAAAATTAAAATTACATACCTAAGAACAAAAATATTAATTTCTTAGTTAAGATTAAAGCTACTTAACAAGCCTGTGCAATTATTTTTAAGGTAAATGGATTTGTTATTTTTGATTTTATTTAATAAGATGAATGTTATTAAACAAATATTAATAAAAAAACTGTTAATACGTAATATTTAGAATAAGATTTTGAGCTAAGGCTTTAGCCCTAATTGACTGACTGCATATTTCATTTTTGACGTGTCATTAGCTTAATGTTATGTTATGTTAATATATATACAAAAAGTACTTAAATTCAACCCTACTCATTTTGTTTGCCGGCTTTGGATATATATTATCTCTTGGTTAATTTTCTACAAAGTCTAACTCAACGAACTATCGAAGAACATCTGTTGGTGTATTTATACTTGAAATAAAAAATATCCATGTTTTGCAAGCTATATGATATAATATACCAAGCAGATGATATAACTACTGCTATATTTTTAGGAGCATTGATAAACATGTGTTATGATGTTATCCTTCAAAATTCAGTTTACAAGATCAATTTCATTTGATAATGCTTCTCAGATAAATAATTCTGTTCACCTCCTCAAATTGAGCTCCTTCATATGTGATCGGATTTCGTGATATATGAATTATGTGCTTATTTTTGTTTTTTTTTGCACTGATTTTTAAACAAGTTATTTTTGAAGTGATATATAGCTATTCGCTCTCAATTATGAGAGCAAAACAAAATATATGCTGTCGACAAATAAAATGTCCTCACAACATCATATAGGACACAACATCACTGTCGGCTCATATAATTTTGAGGTAGTTCAGGAGTTTATCTACCTTGGAACCAACATCAACTCCATCAATAACATCGATGTTGAAGTAAGGCGAAGAATTACCCTTGCAAACCGTTGCTACTTCGGTTTGTCGAAACAACTGGGTTCAAAGCTCCTATCCCAAAATACCAAGGCACAATTATACAAAACGCTCATCCTTCCGGTGCTGCTATATGGTTCTGAATCGTGGACATTACCAAAAGCAAGCGAGCATGCACTTGGTATCTTTGAGAGAAAAATTCTTCGTCGCATTTATGGTCCTGTGTCTGACGAAGGGGTTTGGAGAAGAAGATACAATGCCGAACTATACCAGCTGTACAACGACATGGACCTAGCTAAAAAAGTCAGAATAAGACGGCTTCATTGGCTAGGCCATGTAGAGCGTATGGATGAAAATGCTCCGGCTAGGAAACTCTTCGAATCCAAACCCCAGGGAACGCGTCGTCGAGGGAGGCCACACCTTCGTTGGAGAGATGAAGTATCGGCAGATGTGAAAAAACTACAAATCACCAACTGGAGAGATTCCGCTCGTGACCGAAATCAGTGGAGGACAATTTTGCGCCAGGCCCAGGACCTTCAAGGTCTGTAGCGCCCAACAAGTAAGTAAGTATATAGCTATTCGCACGTATATAACGACATTTAAAGCTCCATTTAATTATACGTAAAAATAAATACATATTGCTGACGTAGTCTGAGTGTGGTTCGAAAAAGTAATAGTTCTAAGAAGATACGCAATCTATACAACCTATGTTGTTGAAAGTTAAAACAAAAAGTATTCAAAAATATATCTAATATCGTCGTCGTCCTGTGAATACTTTCCAAACCATTTTTTTTGTGGAAAAATGAGTTTCATATGATATAAAAATATGGGTAGTCCAAAGAGGACAAAGCTTATGTATACAAACTCAGTCACATGTTTATTACTTTAGGTTATTAAATGCTAAAACTACCTTAGTTCATTTTTAAAGAATGAGTGTTTGTAGAACAGAAACTAGTAAGGTAGCATTAGATAGGATTAAGTATGAATTAGATAGGATCAACGACCGTGAAAGAAATTTAGCCCATTAATTGAATTTGAGTTATTTATTTCGTTGCTTAGATCAAACAGATTACAATTAATTCTTAATCTAAAAAAATAATTAATAATTAAGAAAATTATTCGAAATTAAAGTATATTGTGATGTTGTGATCTCAAGACTTGTGACAAAATATAATAGAATGTTTTTCTGTTCTTTTTTAAACCACCTATTTTCTATTAAAGTTCGATCTCAAATATTTAATTCCAAGAAAACTGTTAATGCAAAATCTATGTATGTAACCTATATATATATTTATTAGTTAACATAAACATCTTATTAATTGACTTATATTTCCCGTAATTTGTCCTATAAAAGGGGTATTAACCCTATTAACATATTACAATTACAAAAATACATATTTTTTTTCTTTCGGTAAAATTATAATTTCTCATGGAGAATTTTTTTCAAAAGATGGTAAAAAATGGGTTCAAAGACCATAACGCTCTGTCTAAATTAATTTTTTGCTCTGGAGACCATTTGCCGCAATTGCACGTCTTCTTCGAAATCAAATAACCAAAGTTATCAATCGTTTTAGGAGCCTATGGTTCAATTATATTCAAAGCTATACTATAGGCGTAAACCGCTTTGGCAAAATCTTACGTTTTATTAAATTTTATGAAACAAGCACAAGAAGTAATCGACGGAGATTTGATAAATTAGCCCCAATAGAAACGTGTTTGAAACATTAAATAAGAATTTTGGGAAATATTATATCTACCTTCAGAAAATCTTATCGTAGACGAACAATTTATGCCAACATATGCAATCAAAGCCTGAAAAGTATGGTATTACAATTTGGCGGCTTTGTAACTCTCAGGCGGCATACCTACTGAACGGAATTCCATATACTGGGAACAAAGATAATAACAGAGCAGCCAGCACTTGCTCAAAATGTAGTGGAGAATTTGTGTACACCATATTTTGGAACTGGACGGAATATTACAATGGATAGCTATATTTCACAACTGTAGACAACTTGTAAAAAGTTAGTTATCTAATGGATTGACGATTGTAGGAACTTTACGCCGAAATAAAACTTATACTCCAATTTCTTCCAAGTAAAAATAGAGATCAACATTATTTGGACAAAAAAAATTTCAATAAAAGAAATTTAATTAGAAATCTAAGAGGTCTCGGTGAAAGCTTAGTAAATTTTCTTATCAAAAAGCGGGCTAGTACTAAAACGCTGCAAATACCACCATCTCATACTGCAATTTCCATAAGGGTAGCGTTTATTTTGTTAATTTTGTTATTTTTAAACATCTAAAAATTAATTATTTGAAATCGAATTCTCATTTCTCAATGAAACCCAACATAGAATTTACTTTATTAATAATTGCGTTGAAGTCACCCATTGAAAGATAATTTCTCGTCAAAATCACCCCCAGGTTCTTAAAGTGATGTACTCTTTTAATAACACTGCCGTTCAAAGCACACATAGCAACAACTGGTGTTAAGCAACGAGTAAAGGTGATGACATTACATTTGCCTATATTTATTGTCAAAATGTTATTATTAAATTTTTAACAGAAATTAAGAGAATGATGATGAAAACGTTTATTAATGACTTAGAAACACTTTAAACAAAAAAATTAAGTTCATCCTAAGGTAGACAACCTATAGATAAAATATATTTCACAATATAAGCTACATAGCTTTAAATTTATTAAATTTATCTCTAAAATTAGGTAAGTAAACTATGTTCTGTACTATCATGAATTAATTCTAAGAGTATAGTGAATAAATAAAATATTTTTAAAATTTATCTTAATCCAAAAATTTTTTTTAACAAATTATGCACTGGTTGGTTATTTTTTGTTTTTTTGTTTTGTGAACTTTTGACCTCCGTCAATAAAACAAAATAAAAGTTTGAATAATAATATTAAAAAATACAAATTCCTTTAATTAAATCAACCCCTTAACTTCATTCATTCTTACAAAATTCTTTTGAAATAATTTTTTTTTTTCACTTTCCGGAATTTGGCTTTCAATACATCGCAGTACAAAAATTTTTCCAAAAACAAAACTTACTCTTTAAAAAAAAACCTTAGACAACACATATTAAATATTCAGAAAACTTACTTCGTTTATGTATCCTTTTTAATATTCAGCAAACAAGGACTCACAACTTAATTTACCGAATTCAAATCCTTAAAAAAACATATCAGAAGCAATTAAGAATTTTTGTGTTAAATCTAAGAAAACTTTATGTAAAGTGAATCAGAAAAAAAAAAATAAAGCAGAACGAAAAAAGTAAATACAACCAACCAAAATTCAGTTTAAGAAACAAACAAAAAATGTCAATCAGAAAATATATTAGGTACCTACATACAAATGAAATGCAACTTTCAATCAAAGAATAAACAACACTTATTCTAAGGTCACAAATAAACATTCCACAAAAAAAAAACGGAAAAAATGTAAAAACAAATAAAAAAAATGTTGATTTAAAGGACGATCACTGCATACAAATTCATACAGAGGTGGAGTAGGATAAGCTATCAAAAACAAGAAAACACATAATATATTTGTTATGCAATACATTTTCATTCATAATCAAGATAAAAAAAAACAAACCCCCCTAAAATAAAACTATACAGAGATATCCTTGAACTTCTACATTAACTCATTTGATTTTTTTTTTTTTTTTTTGTGGTTTCCTTTGTACACCACACTATAATAATGTAAGCAAACAAAATATTTCAAGTTGAAGAATTTCTTATTTTTTGTATCGTCTTCAAGTTTATGGCTAACTAAAAAATTTGTTTCGTTGTTTCGCTAAGCTCTAGGATACTCTAAAATAGTGATATAGATTGTGTCATATTAAGATATAAATTTCGAATATATTCACTTACGTCCTTAAAAAAAAACGTCAACATGTACATGGGATATTGTTAAGCTTAAATTTATGTTAAGATACGGTTAAAGGGCGAATAAGAACTCGTAATTTGTAGAGAAAAAATAGAAAAAAGCTATCTGAAGTCCTTTTCGATAAATTACTCCTATCCTTTTATAATTTACTACTAAAATAAACAAATTCATTCCAAAACAGTTAGTTTTATTCTATGCGGAAAATCAAATTTATAACAACGTTCACATATTTTATCATATCATATTATCTACTATAAAACCCACTTGTAATAACGTAAAATAATAAAATAAAAAATGTTTTCAGGTCAAATGAATTCCTTTTAAATAATTTTATTGTTTCTGTTTGTTCCAAATGTATAAATATATGTGTGACATTTTAAGGGTGTATGCAAAAAAAAAAAAAACAAAATATCAAAAATGAAAAACAAAAAGAGTAAAATAAACAATTCCATTACATTTCTTTCTTTTCCACCTCTTTAAGACTCCTACTTCACTTTCAAACCGGAAAATTGAAATTTTCTTCAGCAAAGTAAAAAAAAAAAAAACAAATCAGAAAATAAAACAAAATAAAAAGAATAAAAAATTGAATGTCGAGGGCGTTTATATATACATTAAAATCAGTTTGAGTATTAAAATAAAAAGGATATATTATCCTGTAAAAAGTAAACATTATTGTCCTTTAAAAACTTGAACAGGAAAAAAAAATTAAATAAGCACTTGAATTGTTTGCTTGGGAGGTTTCTTACTTACTTCAACATAAAAATATACATAAAATTATAACGGTGATTCTTGTTTGTTGTTTTGATTTAATAAATTGAATACTATTAATAACGAAGGATATTTTCATAGGCAATTTTTTGTAGAAATTTTTATTATAATAAGAATGTTAATAAGATTTGTAAAGGAAATAAATATTTATTAAAATTTACTGGGATTTAAAATATTCAAAATTGTTTTTTTTTTTTTTTTCATAATGTCTGTCTTCAAAGTAAAACAGGGTCAATGTTTCTTGGATTATTATTATTATTTCTTAATTCAATATTATAATTTATAATAATTGAAAATCAAAATGTTTTAATATAAATAATCATAATTGTAATTAATTGTTTGTAGCCTAAGAGTTCACCTGGTTCAATGATCAAGATGAAATGACCTAATTTTTTTTTCATTCAATTAATTAAAAAAAATATTTTTTACCATTTTTTTATTATTTATATTCAAAAATAAATAGACAGGATTTGGTAAGCTTGAAATTATTGATTTTGAATACTTCTAGCTGTACCCGGTAGTCGTATCGGGCCCAAAGTCTCCTAATAATAAAAATACTTAATTTAAAATAATTTTTTAAAGACAAATTTTTACTAATTTATTCATTTTATTTTAAGAACAAATTTAAATTAATATTTTATTTATTTAACAGTGAACCTACAGATTAATCTGTAGGCCAACTACAGGTCCTTTTCCCTTCATATAATATTTGAACACAAATAATTATTAATAAAATGTTGTTAATTAATTATTTTTATTGTTTTTTCATTAATTTTATTTATTTATTTTTTGTATTTATTTCGCTTTATTTATAATATGTTATTTTGTTTTACAGAGTTTAATTTTAGTTAGAGCTTATACTATGTATTTATGATTCTTTTTATTTATCTTATTGCGATACTTTTATTTTTTTTTTGTTTTAATATTTGGTGTTAAGGAAAAAATGGCTAAACAAAACCTTCTTAACCCATTACGGCCTATTGGGTATTTAAATACCCAAAAACCTTAGTGCATTAAAATAGCTATATCTGCCGTTGGGTAACAGATATTGAGCTAGTTTTGATTTTATTAGAGAGAAAAAAGGCGGGACCATAATTCGTTCTCAGTGAGCAAATCAAAATTCTCAAGAACTGCCGTTGTTAGTGGGACTCAAAAACTAAGGATTTTTTAAACCCCGAAAATTTTCATAAAAACTGGTTTTTGGGAAATTAGAAAATGGAAAAGTCAGGAAAATTTCTAAAGATCACTTATCCTCAAACTTTCTCAATCTAATCTAATTTTTTTTTTATTGGAGTACTTACCTCGTCTCTAGAGATGATTTACCTTTATAGGTATTTAAATACCTAATCGTCTAAAGAATGAAAACATTCTTATAACAATTAGTGCAAAAACAATTTATATTTTTATGAATGTAAGGCACAATTCACAGTGTTTTTCTGAAGAAATCTAAAAAAGTAAATTATTTGCTTAAATAATATTGTAAAATTAAATTTTAAAAATTATTTCGCTCTCTCGCTTTTTAATTTTTATTTTGATTCGTGATACATCATTGTGATAGTCAAAAAAGCATTTGGGATGCAAAGTAGTCGAACACTTTTTGCAACGAAATTGTGTTTTAATACCACATTTTATACAACGACTAGGCATTTAGTCGACATTCACCATATAGTCGACACAATCTGTGCGTTTTGTCATTTGTTGGGCATTAACAAGTACATGCCCACATGGACGGCTGACTACTTGTGGTAGTGTTACTAGTGCTTCCACCACATTTAATTTAATCAAATATACCCATAGAAGTCACACCTTCATACCTTGCGCAGAAAACTTGAAACTTCCATGCATTCACCATTGCGGCATCAAATGCATTTGTGAGCAATGGCCAATACCATTTTTTACCACGAACTTTAATTCGATAATTGTTCATAACAATATAAAACAGATCAACATGAATGACCAGTAGCTGGTCAATTGTTATCTTACGATTTTTGCGGTCGTACCGCGTTGTATGGAACATTGGGCCATGTTTCAAAAAGTTGGACATTATAGTAATTTAAACATAATTATATAAATCTTAGCCTACTAATTAGTTTTACATAACACTACATTTGAAACTGTATAACTTTATCAATTCAATTTTGAATTTCTAAAACCTTAAAACACAATGGTCAAACTTCAAACCATGAAATAATGTGAAAAAGTTAAAAAAACATTTTAAATCTTACAATACAGAACAATAATTATATTTTGTCATATAATCCACTATCCATCAATAGATATCAGATGGATCTATTATTTCATGTAGATTATTTCTACTTGAAATAATAGATCTATGAAATTTTAATTTTCAAAAAAAAAAAACTAAAAAATTTATATAAAATGTAGCAGCGCTAACGCCGATTGGGTATTTAAATACCCATTCCAAATCTCAGGCGTGGAAAAAGTTAGAGGTCTAAATTTTTCCAGGCAACTTCTATGACCTCTATGACCATCCGTAGAAAATTTCATAATGATAGTACGACGGGATCTATGGGCCGGCTTTAATGGGTTAATTTTATTTTTATATAAAATTTACCCAAATTTAATCTTTAACTAACAAAAATTATGCTAACTTAATCTGTAATCGTTGCAATAAGCGGATTTTCTGAGTATTGACAACTTTCCAAAAAAGCGAATTGCATTTTATCAATTTTTGTTCGCATAGAGTATTTACATTTTTGATAATTCGTGTGGTTTTCTTGTAGAAAAATAAAAAGGTTTAGAAAGTATCATTTTTAAAATTGCATTTTGCTGTCTTTGCAGTATTGCTAAATTTGTTTGTGACTAGACGGGGTAGCCGTATGTGAGCAAGCTGCGAAAAATTCCTTTAAAGGGAAGAAGTTTATTTTCTACATGAAGATTAGGGTTACGGGTTATTAATGGATATAACCGCCTAATGTAAAAATCTATTTTGTTAATAGTTTTTATGATATGTGTATCTTGAATAGCAATTTTTGTGAATGCCGAAATAGGTAATAAATTCTTTTTCCCAAACTATTTCAGGATTGTTTATATTTAGATTTCTGTTAGGCAGAATATATGGTTTTCTTCTCATGATGGTGAAGAAAATCTTTTTTGTTTTCTCACCGTTGATTTTGATTTTCCACTAGTAGTTAATAAAAGTCTTGAATATGAGGAAAACTATTCTCAAGATTAGTTATTATCTCGTTTAGAGATATTGAAGTGGACCATAGAGCAGTATCATCTGCATAAAGTATTAATTCACTGTTTGGCTTTGGTAAATCTGGATAAAATAATTGTGTATAATAAATGAGAAAGTGATGAACTCTGTTGAACTCCTGTTTTAATTTTTTTAGTGATTGATGCTTCAGGACCGATTTTAACGAAGAAATATCTATTTCTTAGGAAGCTTTCTATCACTTTCGTTAAGTGGATGGGAATATTAAACGTCATAAGTATGTGGATAAAGCGTTTTTCATTAATATTTCAGTTTATTATAACGGTTGTTGGTATATAACATTTGTGGTTTTATTATTTGCACCGAACATATCCCACGTAACAATTTTATTGCTATAACACTCTTACACACTCTTATAACACTATTATAAACATTATTATAGAAAACTAGTGTTAATTTGAGTGATCCGCAAATGTTGCAAAACGTTCTAAATACGTTATAGCATTAAAATGGAGAATTCTATAAGGCACCTGAACAATTGCTGTAATATTGTTATAGGATGCATATGTATTAGTCTATAAGTTTTTAGCGAGAGTGAGATAGGTCTTATTAGGTAGCTAATAATAATTTTATGGACTTTATATTTTTTCATGAGTAAGGAAGATAGATATTGGTTACATATTTCTATATTTGTATGTAAATGATTTATAATATAAAAAATGTATTACTAATAAATAATATATTTTTGATATAAAAATAATTCTTTTAATATTTATAATTATTGTGACCAAAAGATAAAATTTGGCTGGGAAAGAAATATCATTGACATTTATTAGATAGAAAAATACTTCAAAAAAATACATTGCCCTTAAAAAAAAAACCAATTTTTAAATAAATAAAAGAAAATATATGTTTTTAAAATGTTAAATAATTTACGTTAATTAATGCATAACATCATATTTGATATTTAAAGAATTATTCTTTTAAGTAAAAATAATATTTTTCCGAAAAGAGTACAAAATAAAGCTTTTCAGTTTTTGTTTATTTAAAAAAAAATGTACCATGTTTGTAGAAAATAATGGCCGCATAAATAGTAGCATCATAGGAATGCAGTAAAATAAATACCCTGTTACTGCTATTCTAGCAATTCTGTTCTTATAATAACACTTTAACTCTTGTTATAGGGTTATGCACTTTTAGACTTATAACAACATTATTGTAGCACTTGCTGAAAATCCCATTATAACAACTTCCACTATTACAATATAGGAACATTCTTATAGCAATATTAATCACATTATTCCCATAAAAGCATCATTATAACACCTTTAGTGCTTGTCGGGAGTCATGTAGGAGTCTTATAGCACTAATTTTGCTTTTGTAACAATAAAATGTTACGTGGGATGTAATTTTTCTGAACTGCCAATTCTCGAAAGTGGAACATGTAGTTGAACATGTTCTAAGCAAGAATATTCCAAATTTAATCCAATTACACAGATTGAACTTGTGATTTATTTATTGTGATAGCAAAAACCAAACTTAATGAAAATTGATTGCAGTTATTTGAAATCTTTATTTATTTATAAAATATTATAAAATCTTAAAACAATTACAAAAATTTAAATAATATAATTAAAAAACTATTATTTGTGTTACAGATGTTTTTTTGTTCTTTATTAAAATGAATTTATACAATTATTATTGTAGTCTTAATCTTAAGTAATATTTACAGTTTTAAAATTCAGTTCTCATTTATTAAGCATTATAGAATTGAGCATTATAATAGAAAATATTAATATTCGATTTAATAACAAGAAAAGAAAAATACGAAAAAATTAAGTTTAAGAGTAATTATATACTAGGTAATTTAAAATATAAAAATATAATTTTAAGACCTAGCCTAAGCTGTCTGGTCGAATTGGATATAACAATTTTCTTTTTCTTATTACTTATTCCTATATACTTACAGCAATCACACGTGAATATTTACAAAACTATAAAACAATGCATTTCATTTACATAATATATACATACTTTATATAAATTTTTATTGCTTTATTATTTTATTTTTACTTTACCATTTATATTATTTATTAACTTTTGATATTTTTGAATTTTTATATTAAAAAAAAAGAAACCAGGATTTAATTAGGATGTTACATTCATTTATATTTTATATGTTACGTTAATATTTCACCTAAGTTAATATAAATACATCAACCTGTTCGAATAGTGCAAAAGTCTTCTAATAAACAATGTTGCGCTAATTTGAGAATACCAAAATCCTAATTTTCAGTTCTCTAGCATTTTTGGAGGGTGCTAGGAGTTTTATGGCAGCAACCCTAAATTCATATACTCAAATCGATTAAGTAGTTTTCGAGTCAATATTACAAATTTCATTTTTATATATATATAGACAATTTTAATTAAATGGGTATTTAGTTCACCAAGAGTTATTTCTGCAACTCATAAATAGGTTATAGGTGTATTATAGTTTTTGACTACGTAGACAAGTTGTATACTTGATTTTTAATCAATTTCAGAATAATGAAAGAGAAGCGCAATTGACCTTATTCTTCAACATTTGTTTTCCTAAATTGGACCCACTATGCACGTAAATTTTATTCTTTCTAAATTATAATAGTTGAGTTTTATACGTATACCTATACCTCAAATATTTAAAATATTTCAAAATTTTTTTGAAAATTTTTATTTTTTATATGAAACTAATTTGTGTTGAGATGAAATATATTTTAATGGTTATTTATAGTTTAAAATTCTAGTTTTAATTTAAACAAAAGGATAACAGATTTCAGTGTGTTACAGTCGATGCAGTCCTTCACATCGTACTTTCCCAGGAAATATTTTTTTTAAATTAAATATCAAAATATTTTCAATTAAAGCTCAATTAAAGTTATCGGTATTACAATAATTGTCTATTAGAATTTTATCATTTAAACTTTTATACAATTACAATCTTATCTAACCACCCTAAAATATAGAGCCTTCTTGGCATATTTTCCAAACCAATTAATGAGAATTTATTGAAAACTACCTCCATGGTAGTTTTTAATAGATTCTAAAAGGCTTTTTGTCGCAAACGTTAAGGACCTTTAATTCACTTCTTATATCCACTAAAAATCTATCAACATTTCAATGAATTGAATTTATTTGAAATTAAAACTCTTTATACATCCCTATTTTATAACAATACGAGTTTTAATTTTTATTTATTTATTTTTATAAATTTTCTCTAATCTAAACATCGAATATTAAACTTTGAATACTAACAAGTTTTTCTTCACTTCATTACACTTTAACTCTGACGATTTTTCAAAGTAAATAATACAGGGTTATTTTGGGATTAGTAGTTTTCAGTGAAATTTTCTTCTTTGATTTCTTAAATTTTGACAATATTTTTGATTAAAGTATTACAGAATAACGAATTTGAGTGTTTTATTGAGAGATAAAATTCACATCATCAGGTGGCACATATACACTAAGTAGAATAGAATTCGTAAGCTATTTAACTCCTTTATGATGTGGAAATAATGATTACAAGAAATTGAAGCACATTTTTAGAACTATACAATATCTTCGGTATTGCGAAGCGATATACTACTCAAAGGAAATGAAAAGAATCAAATTACTGATGAAATGTGTTCGAAAGGGGTTGGGTACGTTATTCCCAAAAAAAATTTCCATTTACACATTTCCAAAAAAAAAATTTCAAAGTTACAAAATTTCAAAAACTCAAAATTTGGATATCTGCTTTTTCTAGAAATAAAAAAATAATTAAGGTAATTATTCCTTAAAAGGAGATATCCCTTTGTTTATATTTAACAGCGGCTATGCATAAAAATGCAACTTAATCCCCTGATTTTGGAGCCAACTCTAAAAGCATTCATACAAGTGTGGAATTTTTGTTTGTGCAATTTTTCTTATTTATTTATTTATTTATTTAACAGTGGACCTGCAGATAAATCTACAGGCCAACTATAGACCCTTTTCCCTTTCGGGATATGTGGCAATTTTTCTTTTCACTGTTTGGAATTTTGTAACTTTGTAATTATTTTTTTGGAATTATGAGACCATCCCGTTCGAAAGTGCTATACACTACTTAAGGAAATAAAAATAAAAAAATTTACTTTCAGTCACTTGACGAGTTCGTATCAATATTTTTCAGGATATCCACATATTTGTGACAGCTACCAGTCTGCTTTGAGAATAAGTAATGCTTTAGTTCGTATTGTGTTGTTATATAGAGGGTTACAATGGACTCCCACGAGACCCAGTGCCCATTTAAACTGAATTAAGCTATGATATTTTTTTTTATTTTGTGTTTATTTTCTTTAAAAGAGCTCATACCTCATACAGAGTATGTAATTCAAAAATTTTAAAAACCTATTCATTAATAAAAATCTTAACTAATTTAATTTTTTTTTTTTTTATTATAATGCAGGTTTTGTTTTATTTTATTATGGTTAAGAAATATGTTTTTATTTTATTTTTGATGTTTCTTGAATCACAAGTTTTCATTTCTAGAGGTAATTTGTTAAATATGTTGATAGACGTATTATAGAGTCCGTCCAAACCAAAGAAATTACTTTTTATTTTCTTGACACGTATTGTATTTGCTGATCTGGCATTATATTGATGTATTTCCCAATTATGCGTTATTCTAGCATTTGTATTAATTAAATTGTTCTCCATATTATAAATCTGTAGCGCCTAAGACATTCTTCTATTCACTTCAAGAAGTAATATTTTCAATTTTTAATGCATTTATGCAGTAGATGTACGCCTGTCGAATCTATAAAGATTTCTTATAGCATTATTTTGGATTCTTTGTATCATGGTTATATTTTTCACATAAGTATTTCCCCAAACTAAGATGCCATGTGATCGTGGAGTGGAATAGACAGTAATAAAGCGCTTTTTTTCATATCCATTGGAACTCTTTTTCCTGTTCTTCTTCCTTTTTCTGCTATCTCATTAGTTTGTTCATTCCATTTCAAATCTGCGTCTGCGTCTGTATGTCAACTCCAAGATATTTATAACTTTTCACTTCGTCAATCCTAACATTGTTAAATTTAACACTCAAGGAAATAATCAAACCTTTTTTTAATATCAAGTATTTAGTTTTTTTAACATTTACGGTGAACTTATGTTTAGACATCCATTCACTAGCCAATCGGATATCCAAATACATTTTCTCCTCTCTCTTACAATAATAATTTTCCATGAACACCTTTACCAAGCCATCCACATACAAGAATGTTTTAACGTGTAGTTTCAATTTTGATAATCCATTTATATAGCATGCAAATAGTGACGATTCCAGTGAACTTTCTTGAATAACCCCATATTCATTTCCCATCACTTTCAGCACATTGTTATCAATATTTTAATAACATTTTTTAATATTTATTTCCATTAGAAATGGGTTATAGCTCTTCTCCTTCAATTTAGTCCTACTCATAGCGTAATAATAACAGTTAAATCAATTAAATACTGATTACATACTGTAAAAAATTTTAATTTTATTTAAATGAAAAAAAAATTTAAACAAAAAATGTAAAATTTTCACGTTCAATTTGCTTAAATATGACATACTAACTTAATTTCTGGCCGCTATAGACCTTGAAGGTTCTAGGCTTGTATCACTTAACACACTACCCACTTAACGAGTTCGTATCAATATTTTTCAGCATATCCACAGATTTGTGAGCTGATTTTTTCCAGTTGGAAATATGAAGTTTTTTCATATCCGCCTATACTTCATCGACCCAATGAAGGTGTCTTCGACGACGCGTTCCTCGGGGTTTGGATTCGATAAAGTTTTTACCTATTTAAATGTGTTTAAAACTTAATAAAGAAAACTGTATAAAATAATAATAATACAAAACTAAAAACATTGATTAAATTATTGAATTATTTTATTCGTGCTAACTTGCCCCTCAGATTATAGAAACAAATAAAGTCAAAAATATTTAAAATCTCATAACTCGAAGCGGAACAACAATAATTCCGACTAAATATCCTAAATAGTATTTGATTTATTTTAATTTCCCGCAAGAACTCTACAGCAGTGTTAACCGCTGATGATTTATTGATCCCTGTACATTTTTTTATTATTTTATTTTACAACTTTAGTTATAGTTTACTTTTATCTGTTCTGATTATTTTTTTTTTTTTTTTGTTTTTCTAATGTCAACTTGTTTACAATAATTGTATACTCGTATATGGGCTTCATAATAATATACAAAAAATAATGAAAATAAATAAAAAATATAACAAAAAAACAAAAACAAAAACAACAAAGTTAAGATTAAATACAAACAACAGAAATGGTAATGAAATTAAAATACTATGGTGTACCTACTATGTTGTATTCCTTACAAAAGCAAAAAAAAAATTCATATAAAAGCAGGACATTGTCCATTTATGTATATGTATATTATATGAAATGGAAATTACAGGAAGAAAAAAAATAAAAAGCAACTAAGAAAGAAAAATTTATACTGTAGACGTCGTCAAGTCTATACTATTATTTTGTTTATTTATTATTGTTGTTGTTGTTGTTGTTGCTGATATACAATAAAAATAATAATAACAACAAAAAACTATAAAAGAAAATAATAATTCACAAGCAAAACAAAAAAAGGACTCGTTTTTAAAGTTTTTATTATTATTTTTTTTTAATATCATTACATTGCAATAAGAAAATGAAAGGGTTAAATATGTTAAATGAAACAACAAAAATAATATCAATAAAAAAAAATTTAAAAAAAAAAAAAAAATTATCCTGATTTGTATATTTACATTCATTTTTATTTTTGTCCTTTTTTTATTATGTTTAAGGATTGTTAATTTTAGATTTTCTTTTCTTTGTACATGGAAATCCTTTATTTTCGATTATTTTTTTTTCTCTTTCTTTTGATTTCTTTTGTTATGATGACAGAACTTTGCTCGTATATCAAAGATCGGACAAAAGTTAAATAAATTTTGTAAATAGAACCGTCCATTAAATGAAATCTAACATAAAATTTTGAACTAATAATACCACCACGAAACATATACAAAGATTATTTATATAATACGTATATAATTTATGTTCAGTTTTAAAACGTCCTATTTACAGAAAATCAAAATTTTGAGTTAGTGTCATACATATATGAGTAAAATAGGTAAATTTCAATAATAATCGTCATTGCTAATTATGATCCAGGCGACGTACAGTGGTCGGCGTATTGAAAGCCTTACCTTACCTTTCACACCCTCTTTGGTATAAGCTAAATTTATGATGAGGTCATTTTATGTGCACTAGACAGTTTTGAAGCTAGTAAAATTTTTTCGTAACATACTAATACAAAAAAAAAATTGTTTGTTGAATTTTGAACTGTGCACATAAAACTTGGAGCGAAAGGCAAATAAAAAGAAAAAAAAATTCTATGATATAAATTTTGGCGATATTTTCTACATATTCAACAATTATTATTTTTAGGTGGTATTGAACAATTGCTTATTAGTGTATTAAATATTATACCATTTTTCTCGTTTGGAATATGGAATTATTATTTCTGTTGTCATTTGTTTTATTCTATTTTGTTTTATGACTAACAGGCTACTGGATCAGTTCAAAAAGCCCATAAACCATTTTGTTTTCATCAAGAATCGAGCCTCTAACTTTTCGACTTAAAGGCAGAGACGCTCTAGTTAACGCGCCACCCAGTATGTGTTTAGAACATATTTTTTTTTCTCTAAAACAATAACATGAAATTTTACAAACCGTTTAACCTTTAATATAGTTTTGCAATATTTATTTATTGCACAATACTCATTTTTATTAGGTGTGCATAAATTTTTTATTGTAGTTGATTGAACTTTAAACTCTATATTTATTTTTTCTAAATATGTTTTCTAGAGCTATTTTCTAGAGCATTTCAATTTCTAATGTTTTCATTCGAAGCTAAATAACAATTTAAAAGCTCAAACGTTAGTTTTGTAAGATTATCTAAACGTAGTTTAAATAAAATTAAGTGGCGATAACGTAGTAGAGGTTCATACTATGCTATGCTATGACGTATGCTGCGAAAAATATATTGTGATTGTCAATTATATTTCCTGTAAGAAATTAATAAAGAGTTAAGTTTAAACGCAGATAAGTCTGGTCTGGTTCTTTTTATTTACTAAAAAAAGCTTACATTTTAATATATATGTAGAATATGATTTTTGAATGAAGTAGTCATACCTCATGTATTACGAATGAAGTTTTTTTTTGTTTTTGGCTGGAACTTCTATATCGAACATGCGGTATATATGTGATTCATAAAATTCTTGAAGGAAAAATTTGATGAAATTATTTTACACAAGTTGAAGAACGATAAAATAAACACATGTAGCTGCGAAATATCCAATACTGAACTACTGAATTTTAGAATTAAGAAAATATTCCATATATACAATAGAATATAGATACAATATTGTTGGTTTCGGTAGAGTTATAGTGATCATTAAAATTTGAATAACACGAAATATCTACTTGCGATATTTTAATATATAAAGTTGTGAAATATATTCTAAAACCAATTTAAAATATAAATTTTAACATTTTTAGTTTAATATTCATATACATTGCCTTGTATATTGTTTAACAGGCCGGTAGATTAAAAAATTTGTTGTTAAAAATAGTTTATGTGTAAATTAAATGGTAATTTTTCTTTTCAAAAGATATTACTTCTGGTAAAGTTTGGACTAAATTTAATTTACCAATATGGAAGGGGAGTGTTTAAACTGTATCTAGAGCCGCATTAGAAAATCGCAATTAGATATCTAGAGCCGCATTAAAAAATGTTAATGCTTTCATTCATAATTTTACAAATTAAAAAAATTCATAAGCAAAATTATTCTACATTCAAACTTTTACTTCAACTTCTATCAGAAGGCTAAAAAAGATCTCTTAATTGACTAAAACAATTAACGTTCAATTATCATTGTAAGTTTAGGCGAAAATAATACGAAATATAATGTTCGGAAAAAAAATTTAATATGGAAGCTTGATACAGTATACAAAGCAATGATTCATATAAAATCATTTTTATTTACAAATCAGTATTTAATTTTCTGAACAAATAAAACCAAGTTAGTTTATTGAAATATGTTAAATTTTTTCACTCTTTATTTATTTATTTGTATTTTACTAAAGTTATGTTTCACTTGTTCAGAAAAAAAATCCTGAAGCAATCTAGTCGAAAGACAACCAATTTTACTGATACTAACTGATCGCTAATACCGTCTCGCATCAAAAACAAAATGTTCATTCACTCTTTCCTTTTTACGTATTCATTTTACTGATCACCATAACCACAGCCGAAGACCAAAAAATAGTACTACATAAGTAAGTACTACAATTAAACTCTATGACTTTCTTCCCATTTCTCTTGAAACGACACAGAATGCTAATATTTGTTTTTTGAACTAGATTCCTAAATGCATGTGCTCGCCCTTTTAGCAAACTTGACTTACCAAATGAATATTTGACAAAATCCAGTTAACAAAATACACATTTTGGCAACAAAAAAACTGGGCACTTGGCAATTCTATAATTTCAGTATCTATTTATAATTGCTCTATGAAATGTAAAAGGTAGTTTTGAATCTACCATTTATAGGATAAATTATGTAATTGAATCAGCGTATTCCCTTTTTCTAGAACATTAGGTTTAACTGATGTATACAAGTACCTTTCTATATACCCCTTTGAAACCTAAAATTTCAAGACACAAACGTACCTGTGGAAAGGGTTTTGTGTTTTGCCATCAATCTTTTCTTTTCTATTGACTGAGCGCGGCCTTGAAATTACATTTCTCGCTCCTAAAAATTTTTGACGTCTCCAGAAAAAATAAATGGTACTGTACGGAAATTTTTTGCTGTATTGTCTTCTGGCGGAAGGTCTGGTGTTTTAGAATTCAGGACCGAAGCTTTCATATCCGTTGTTAAAGTCATGTGCAATCAATTTAAAAATAATATCAGAATCTGCAGACCAGAATTCGCAACGGCCTCGAATATCCCATATAAAATATTTTAGATCGCCAGATTATGATTTTTCCTTTCCGACCGTTTTTTGTAATTTTTATTTCCGTTCAGTTTTGACCAAATGTTAAATGTCAATTTGATAATCTTCCTTTTTCTAAGTGTCTATTTTGCCAATTGTTTGTTTCCTAAATAAGTTTTTTATCAAATTTCCAAAGACCAAATCGTCGGCTTAGTGCTTGTTTCGGACAAACGCCATTTTTACATTTTTTGTTCTAAATATGTTTTCTAGTGTTTATGAGGGTGATCTTTCAGAATTTCTTATCGGATTTGTCCTATCTCCAATAAGTTTTGAGATATGTTATGTCCGTTTTCGTACAAATCCACATTTTTTAAATCTTATTATTGCTTATTTCGGATAATTCCATGTCTTTCGGATTTGTCCGCCTGCCACCATATAGTTTTAAAAAAATTGGTTGAGAAAACTTAAGTCGGACAACTACATTTCCAATGGAAATGTCCTAACATATATATATATTGTTTTGTTACTTATTTCGGCTTAATCCATTTATTAAATGACTATATTGTGTTAAACCTATTTAATATATCCGAACAAATAAAAAATCATATCAGTGCTTATTTTGGACAAATGCATATACTTTTACATATCAGTTAATTGTTAGCGTGGAGTTGTCCGAAAAGGAAATATTTTATTGTACTTTAATTTCGTACATCTCCATTTAACGAGAGTGAGAGTTTATAAAAAACTATAAAAGAGAAGACAATATTTTTTACATTAGTCATTCTTTCGCCAAGCATCGAAGCGTGAGGTTGTGTTGAACAATGGAATCACCACCACCAGATTTGTCGTTAGAATTAACTAAGTAAGTGTTTTTGTTCTTATATAAATTATTAAATGATATTTATTTTATTTATTATGCATTTTAGTATGATGGAATCGATTTTTGGAAGTAGTTCTGAAAGTGAATATCTCGTTTCAGCTGCAAAAGGAAGAGGGAAGTCATTACAGGAAGGAATTGCCTCAGAAAACTCCATAATTGACTTTTCAGGTAAAATTTTATTTTGTTTTTATTTAGTATGATAATCTATTATTAATTCACTAGCTCCGTTACCCGTCATAAATGACGGAAGTTGTATATGTATAACTTTTAATAAACTATGTAAATAATAACAAATAAGAACATTTTTCATAATTATTAATAAATTTATTGGGTGAAAGATAATATCTTTTGAATGTGGCCTCCTTTTATTTATTACAGATGATGATCTAATTAACGATCCAAATTTTTCTCCCCAAACTGAAGCGAATGAAAATAGACTTTCCACTAAATTCAGTGATATCAGTGGTAAAAATATTTTAAATATTTAATTATAAAAAATTTAATTGAATTGTCTTACTAGATTTTTCCGAGAGAGAAAATTCAAGTTTAAGAAGTTTACCATCCAGTCTTACTACAAATTCGACACCCAAAAAAAAGGAAACGTAGACAACCAAAATTATGGCAGCGAAATACCAAAAAGAAGCTCAGAGAATCTGGACAGCCCTATGTTAATGAAAAGGGTAAGTCATGGGAGGAAAAACAAATGAAACCTGGCTGTAAACACACCTGCTTCTTTATGTGTTCAAAGATTTTTGGTGAAAACGATAGACAAAAAATTTTTGATTCGTTTTGGAGTCTAAGTGACGATGAAAAAACCATGTTTTATTTTAAATATGTAAAACAAAAAGCTGTCAAATCAAAATAATATTTATGTTCAGGTTTAAAAAACTGAAATAAATTTATTTTTTAAATAAAGGTGAATTTACTGGTTCGGATAGATTTAGCCGAACTAATGCGCATGCATAAATTTTGTATGAAAAATGACAGAATTCACATTTTCATACAAAATTTATGAGTGCGCATGAGTTCGGCTAAATCTATCCGAATCAATGAATTCATCTTAAATGTAGAATAAACTAAAAACTGCCAAATCAAAATAATATTAATCTTTTGTACTTAAGGTTAAAAAAGTGAAATAAATTTAATTTATTAAATAAATGTATATTATTTTCTAATTAAACATTAAAAATTATTGATCTTAATTTATTTCTTGTTTCGGACAATTCCAAATGCATTCGGACAACTCCATGAACGCATAAATAAAAATTTCTAAGTCATGGGATTTAGCCAATGGTGAAAAATCATGCTCTTATAAAAAGCTTCATAACTTACATCAAACTTAACTTCAATCCTTAAAATTTTCAAAATTAATAAAAAACTATACTTTCATTTAATACCGAAAATTTTATTAAAATCTATAGAGCAGTTTTTGAGTAATTAAACTTTAAACTTTAAACTCGTTTTCCCAAAATTCTGGTCTTTGGCGCTTGTCCGAAATAAGCACAAAGCCGACGAAATGTCCATTTGCGAAGTGAAATTTACCAAATGTAATGTACCCATATAAAATAATTCTTCCCTACATTCAATGGTCAAAACCTCAATCAAAAATACAAACACCATACCTAACGAATAAAAAAAGGACGAAGTATGAATTGTGAAATTTTAAATCAAGACAATATTTTAATTTTTTGTTTTTTTTTTTTATTTATTTTTTTTATTTTTCATATCAATAACAAAATCAAAATAAATTGTTTTTTTAAAAGTATATGGGTAGAAAAATTTAAAATAGAAAAAAATAACAAATAAAAATAATGATGAAACCATATTAAAGGAGTTGAGTATTGTCAGTAATTATTCAGGTCACAAAAATCATCATTGATTACAGAGAAAAAAAAATTTAAGTTGATTTTAACTAATATTTAAAGTAAATATTATAAAAAAGGATCATTGAAATGATATACCATATACATATATATATATATATATATATATTATAAGCAATTTAAAGGATATATATAATAATCATTAAATATATAGATACAGGTATAGCTGTATTGTTTTAAATTGAATTTTATTTATTTTTATAATAACAACCACAAAACTACTATCACTTATGAGTCTATTTAACTTTTATTTTTGTTTGTTTATTTTTCATTCATCAAATCGAAAAAAATATAAAATGTTTAGTTTTGAACACAAATGACAAATTTGATTCAACATTTCATGTTAAAAGTAGTTATTCATCCTATTAATTTTCTTTTTGTTTTGTCCTTTATATCCTTATTATTATTATTATCTATTATATTACTGGACAATTTGTACAAATTAGTCTTCCTAAAATCTAATATACAAAGTATAATTTATATATGTATTATATAAGAAGATTTGCAAATATTTACTCAATTATACAATAGAACATCAGAGATTTTCTAATAGACTATACCCTAAGAAGAGTAACCCACCAAAAAAATTCAATTCATCAAAATGTTAATAATATCCTTTTTTAAGTTTATAAACACTGAAAACTTGTATTCTTCAGAATAATGATTTTCTTTTGCTTTTGTTGTCCTTACTATTATTTTGATTATTGTTTTATATGAGTACCTTGTTGTTTATGAAGAGAATTTAGAGAACATTAAAGTAAATATAATTAATCATTGTTTTATTCTGGTTTCTGGTATGTATATATGTAAATATATATATATATTATAAGATCTTAAACAAAGAAAATTTTAGAATAATATAAACCTAGTTAGGTACATAGAAACTAAATTCAAAATGGTAAATATTGGCAGTACATTTTTTTTTTTAATTTGTTGTGTACAACAAATTAAATTGTACAAGATTTAAAAAATGATAAATTAATTGGCTTCGTAAATTAGTGCAGAGAAATGTGAATTTGAAAAAGTGAATATAAAGAGTTTTATAATTTGAAAAATTAATTATGTAATTTTTTATGTACAGTTTTTCAGTGTGTCATAATGCTATTTTTTATGTTGTGTCATAACAAAAAACTTTATAAATTTACCTTTGGTGTATTTTTCTACAGTCAAGTTTTATACGAAAAAAGTGTTAAATAACAAAAATTTAAGAATATGGGCTTCAATAATTAGAAAAATATTTTATCGTAAAAAATTTGAAATTTTATATGTTTATAAGTCACATTGTGCAAAAAGTAGAAGTACGTGTCCACTTCTCTGATTTATTGTGAAATTTTTGGATATTTTTGAATAGATTCAGCAACAGGGCAAAAAAAAATGGCATGCGTATTTTTCCCGCAGTTGTACAAATTAAAACATGTTTTCGGTTGTATCGAATTCTCGTCTTGTTCGTCTATAATAGGATATTTTTTGGTGTTCGCATTTTGGAGTGGTAATGCATGTGTTAATTGATACAGTAGAAAATTTTAATTACGTTCTGATTTTGGTAATGATTGATCTTTTTATGCGTTAATTTAACCAGTTCTATAGATAACTCATGCAATAATGTTCAACACAAGTTGTATTGCAAACAAAAACTATCTATTAGTGTAGATTTTAACATCAAAGGTCGGTCGTATTATGAAATTCTCGAAATATTCTGATGGAGCTACTATGATAGTTTGAAATATTTAATTTAATCAATTTCTGTTCAACCACGCAAAAATTACATCGCCTACTTGGATGGTTTCAATATATTTGAAAAATGTAGTTTTCTACACAAGGATCTTAGTACGATTAAGTTAAAATTAAACAAATAAATAAATTATTAACAAGATAGTTTTTTACAGACTAATTTTTAATAATTTTAGGCAATGTTTTATTCAGTGGAATCCAAAATGAGTTTGTGATAAAGTTTAACAGTTAAAAACTAAAATGGAAAGCTTAGTTTTATATTTGATACCACGATAATACTTGTTAAAAACAATAAATTAAAATTTCAAAGCTGCTTTTTCTGTGAACGAAAAAACTTTTCGAAGGATTACAGCTGTACATTTCATAGAGATATTACATTCAATAGTCCATATAAATTTATGAACTGCTTTGTGAATATCTTTTGTGAGTTTTCTAAAACTGATCATGAACAATTTTTCTTAATAAAACTTTGTTATAGACTAAAAAAAATGCGAGTATTTATTTATTATTTTTTTATTTATTATTCATCATTAATTTAATGTCATACTTACAATTAACAATAATTCATTAAGCAATTCAAATACAATGAATATTAAAGTATTAATCGTGACATTTATATCTCACAAACAAGACTCTACAATACAATATTTTTTTTTCATCAATACAATTTTATGAAAATTAAATATTTTTTATATGGGTATGTCATTCTGTATTTCATCAGATTTTAAGCTCAACGTGTATTTATCGCTGGCCATACAAACCTGTAATTTTCTTGACTTTTTGTATTATACGAAACATCAAATTAGTTGCTGCTTGATGTGGGATTCTTACTGTTAAGTCATTTTACATTATACATGTTGGGTGGTGTGAATAAAAATTGAGTGTGCTCAGCTTTTTTGAAAGAACACTCAGTTTGGTGTGAATAAAAAACAGGGTATTGATAAACTTATCGCTACACTCTACTCAGCATTTCTGACATTTTAAAGTATACACAATTTGCTGTGAATAAAGTTTTTACTTATGAGTACTTATTAAACATTTACTGTGCTGTGGAGTATCTTAAATTTTTTGAAATAACAAAAAAAGGAAAAAGCAAAAACAAAGATTAAGAAATGGATAAAGATTTTATTGAAGTAACGTAAATGTTCCTATCACCGCCCTAGTACATTATGCCGCCCGAACCCTATTTTTGTAAATACAATACTCCCATGCTTTATATTTCAAATTTATTTTTGAAATAAAAAACAAATATTATTTCCTCGTTGTAATGCAAAATAATGCACATTTGTATTCATATTAATAAATAAGTTATTGATAGAAAACTAAACTAAGTAGACATTTTAGTGAAAATATTGGTTCAAACGTTTACAAATTTTTTTCTTTTGTTAAGATCATAATAATTAAACTATGATGTTCACTTATTTATTTTATTCAAATAACTGTAAAAGATATATTAATAAATAGATTATAATATATACTTTCTTCAATTTGTAAATTCAATTTAAAATTAATAATTAGTCTTGAGCAGGAATTAGGGACACGTAAATTTATGTTGTACGTATTTTTACGATCGACCGGGCGGAATTAGGAAAAGGATATATCGAAATAATTAATTAAGTTATTCACCTATTTTTGATTATATAAGGATGCAACTGAACAATTTTAAATTGACATTGAATAAACTAAGCTGGACCTAATTACGACCTATAAATTTAATTTCGCATATGTGGTATTTGTTAAAACAAAATTTTAAGTTTTTATAAAAATTTGTATGAAAAAGCGGGTCGGTAATACGTGCATGTCCTAATTCCGAACTAAATATGCAGGTGTAAGCTATTTTCATTAAATTCATATCAAGTCTATTATTAAAGAAAAAAAATATATTTTAATTGTTGAAAAAAAGCGAATGTTTTTTTAGTAGACGAAATACGTGTATCTGTATGAATATTTAGTAAAATTAAAAGAAAAATATTCGACTATTTTTAGCAATTGGATAAATTTTACTCTAACGCCAACCCTAAAGAATAAATTTTTTCAAAAATATGTTTTTCTTATATTAAATTTTGTATAATTTAAAAAATCTCTAGAATTATATTGCCTTGCCACCAAAATTTTATTAAGGCGTCCATTATAAATTACCAAAATAATTTCTTTGTATACATTTCACAATAAGTTAAATAGAGGAGTGAAAACTATGACCATGTCTGGCACATTTTGGAGGTGGCCTGTAAAAGAAGATATTCTAATATATTCAGACAGTGACATAGTCTGCAAAATTCAGCCTCCAGTTTTAATGACAATATAATGTACTCGAAATCATACAAATAAAAAATGCCAAAATTAAGAAGTAGTAAATGTGACTTTTACTTTGTATGTATATGAAATATTTTTTATTTTTATTTATTTATTTTAAATAATATGCATTGTTATAATATTTAAGTTAATTAATTATGTTATATTGAATTATTATTTTTTTTTGTTTGAAATACTGTATCGTTGCATTCTTTAATTTTTTTTAATTTTCATATTGAAATAAATGTATATTTTTATGTGTAACAAATAATTTTACTTAAATTATAGCTCTTTATTTTTTTTTTTTCAAATTACTTATAGTAATATTGATTTTTTATTATAATAAATAATTTTTATAATTTAACGAAGTACTAGTTAATTATTTAAAAAATTATTAATATTACTCTTAATAATTATTTTAAATAGTTTTTTTAAATAAAATCGTAAATAGGTACTGTGAATCGCAAATAGGTTGAAAAACCGAATTGAGTTCATATAAGGGCGGAATTAGTTCAGATTGAAATTGTCGAGCGGAAATACGTACAATCATCCTTTTTTTGGTAGTTATAATATTTTATTATTTATTTAGAAAAAATTAAATTATAATTAGATGAAAATATGTGTTTTTTAATTAAAAAATACTAGTTATTGTAATTTGAAAAAAAAAAAATTAAAAAAAGCTTATATTTTGCTTATTTTGTCAACTCTAACTAATTTTTCCTTAAGGGGGCGGAAACTGGTACCTATACGTTATATAATTATATTTGATATACTAGTTATATTAAAACACTTTTTCGGCTTATACTTTATTATGTAAAATATTTATTTAGATTTTTTATATTTTAATTTAAAAACTTGTTTTAATATTTACAATTTATATTATTATTTTGATATATTTAAACTGTGTTGCACAATGTACTTGTACACTCTTTGATGACCTTGGAAGGAGAGAGAGCAGTTTCTGAAAGATACCATTTATATAATGGCATTTGTCAATCAATCAATGTTGTACTACGTGGATCAACCAAGTTTCACGCCCCCAATGATTGAATGTTTTACCATTGACTGACTGTACCATACTACCATCTGTTATTTCAAGTATATAACTATATGTTGACATAAACTCATGAACTACAAAAAAATATAAAATTAGATGAAATCGTTTGGATAGAGAAACCACCTCGATCTGTACTATTTTTCTCTACTATATGAATATTTACAAACATACTTAAAATTTTTTTTTATTAAATTAATATTTTTATATATTAAAAATTGTTATTTTTTATTTACACTTTTTGTAGTATGTAGTAGGTATACAACTTTATTACAGTGAATAATTAACATTTCTAAACTCTTATTTTGAAATTTATATTGAGTGACAGCAATAAATTTGAGTAAAATTTTTAAATAACAAAATATGTTTAGGAAATTGTTTCGTTCATCATAACACTATTAGAACTCATCAGTAGGTATTTTTAGTGTTAGACTACCTATACAACTCCTAATTTCATTTTGATTGATTTTATGACAAAATTTTGAGATCGAACTTGTTCTTTTTATTAAAAGTAAAATGATGTAAAGGTTTTAAAAAATAAATAAAATTATATTTATATAAATTTTTTAAAATCTTTATTCACACCTGATTGAGTACTTAACTCTGAAAAATTTTCTGTACTCAAGAAATTTTATTTTGAGTTTCTACTCACTCAATTTTTATTCCCACCACTCATTATGTAGTTTCTTCATCATATTAAATTAATATTTTCTAAAAAATTAAAGTCATTTTTTTCATTTATTTTTTCTCAGCCAAAAACAGTATATCAAAATTTTTTGTCATAGTTGTTTTTGCAATCACCCCAAATGTCAAATTAATCATTATCAATTGGTTCTACAGCTTAGGGTGAGCTTTAACCTCGCTTGAAACTTTTCTCTATTCTTCTCTATTTTTTCAACGTTTTCTTCCATTCGTTAACTCCAATTTTCGATAATTGTCCTCAATTTCGTCCGTCATCTTGATCTTAGTTTATCTCTTGTTTTAGCATTGTACAGTATTGGGTCCATATTCCATAATGCTAAATTACTAAAAAATTCAACTTATTAAACAACAAAGTTAAAATAATATTATTGAATCAGTGAAAATTTTGTAAGTATTTGTTCACTTTGTAACACAGTACTGTGGCCACAAGACAGTACTGTGTTACAAAGCGTACAGATAGCAAAAAAAATTAATATTATGGTCTTGTCATTTTTATGTAATTAATTCTATTTAATTAATACTACTACTTTAACTCTTCTTCAGTCCAAATTAATTTAAAAAAAAGCATTTTCACTAAAATTATAGTTAATATTCACAAAAACACACAAAATTCTATTAAATTTTAACAAAAAATGTAGAATCAATTTACCCGACACCATAATTCATCCAATATATTTTATTATTTACTCAATTTTCATTTATTCAGTTGAACAAGGCACCATTTCAGATTAATATCAAATAATATTTTCTTTCTCTAATTTCATTTTTAAACTTGTTTATCTACATTATAAATGATTTCTTAAAATTTTGTTCTCTAAGTAAATTAATTCTTTTTGATTGATTTTACATTTTTATTTATTTTTTTTTTCATAACAAGACCGACACCGAAATCTTTTGTGTCAGTGAACATTCAAAAAAAAAATTAAAGTATCTTTATTAGCAATACATTTTAACATAACAAAAGTTTATTTATGGTTGGATTTAAATTGTAGCTACAAATATATTTGTTATAGTTTTCCGACACATTCACAAATGTACAGGGACAGTCAACATTCGTTCCGAAAAAAAACAGAGTAATTTGTATCAGCCTTAATTACTTGAGTTATAATTACTCAACAGGGGCCCCTGGTTGTTATACATTTATTAGATTACATAATCTGATAGTCAAACAGTACAGGTTATATTAAAATTCTTAAAACGCTGCTATTTAGTCCATCATAATTGTTATAATTATTTAATTCCAGGATAAATCGAAACAATGTCTTTTATATAACTAAATATTTGTAAGACCTTTTATACTATTATAATTTTATTAAAAATTCCAATAAACAAAAAAAAGAAAAACTTATCAAGGCTATTTTCCAAAATTCAAAAACAAAAGAAAAATCTGAAATCTGATATTTTAAGTGGAAATCAATCAAAATGAATGAAGTGAGAAAGAAAAATCAAAATATTTCGCATAAATATTGATTCATTTTATTTTTTTGTTTATTTTTGTTATTTTTTGAATTCCATATAGCACAATAATTGTGACCACTTACTTCCGATTCTGTCTTAAAAAATGTTTTTTTGTTTCTAATTTTTTATTTTTTTTACTTTACTTTTCTTAATTTTCTCTGTTCATTTTCATTTCCATTTGAAGTGGACACAGACTAAGGAAAAACAGAACAAAAAAACAATATAACTATGTAGTGAGAAAATGTCTGCCTATATTATTTCGTTTTCTTTTCCAACTCAGACGTAAATCAAATAAAACAAAAAGAAACAAA
Source organism: Argyra leucocephala (assembly GCA_963942445.1). Taxonomy (NCBI): domain Eukaryota; kingdom Metazoa; phylum Arthropoda; class Insecta; order Diptera; family Dolichopodidae; genus Argyra; species Argyra leucocephala. The sequence continues at coordinate 121,940,324 of OZ012678.1, forward strand.
AAAAATTCTTAAAATTCCTTCGACTAAAATCCAAATAAAAGCACCACGGCTCCTTAAATTTATGTACGTATCCTTTTACTTCATTTTCTAAATATTATATTATCATGTAGAAGTGGGAGAGGGAGAGGGTGAATATACAATCAAAGAAACTCAAAGAAAATCAATTTATTGTTTTGAAAAGACAAGAGTTTTACAAATATTTGTAAACATTTTTTTTTTCTCCAAATTTTTACTCTTCAACATTCCTTTTGCCACAATATATATAATTTCTATGTCCTTTTTAAATAATGTCCTTATATTTGTTTTTGTGACGTTCAATTTTGAATTGTTTCTTTTAGCGTTTTCTTACTTACTATAATATTATAGTCTAATAGAATTTTTTCAAAAATGTTTATAAAGGATATACTTCAGAAATTTGTTTCTATTGTTTTTCTTTTTATCAAGAAGGTTATCTGCAAATAGAAAAACTATTAAAATGAAATCTTTAAAGGAATCAAATATCCTTATCTTATGGATATAATATGTACATGTATATTGAAAGAAGGAATACAAAGTGAACAGGAAATTCTGTTAACATACTTGTATAACGATTATATTGTGAAAATTTATTCAGCCTTCCTCAAAACGTTTGTTGCTATTTTATACTTCTGTTTAGTATAGTAGAGTCCAAAAAGGACTTAGTTTTTATCGTAGCATTTTTTTTCTTTCTTGTTATTTAATCTTAAGCTGAACTTTGATACTTTGAGTTGTAGAGATTTAGTTGGTTATTTTTTTTTTGTTTTTTATTTGAATTTGTTTTAGTAAAAATTTATAGTTCTTTTCAATTTGTATGAAATTTTGTGGGAGTAGAGGATTATTGTATTTATAAGAGACCGAATAAATTAAATAGTTTTAGAAAATTGATTTAGTATAAATAAATTCAAAAGTACAAAATCATCAAAATATAATTGAATATTACTTTGATTTTTAAATCAATATTCCAAAGTTTATACTTATATGGAACCCCAATATGGGGAGATGGTGCCAATTGCCACAGAAAAAAATTACAAATTGCGCAAAACAATCTTCAAATTGCGCAAAATGGTCTTAAATCTTTCATGGTATCACAGCACGACGGATATACATTTGAAATCAAAAAATCTGCCGATAGCTGAAAAAATTACAAACAGACAAACAAAATTCAACAATAAGTTCGAATACTCAAGTAATTGCTTAGTTCGAAGTCTGGCTAATTATTCATCATTGAGACGCTGCGCTTGTCTAGTTTTACTGTTTGTACCGTTGGTTTTTAAGCTATAGATAGTTATAGTGATAGTTATAGTTTCCTAAGTTTTTTTAGTTTTAGTTCTAAGTTTGTTTTTTAAATAAAAATAAGAATAATCGAAAAGGTTTTTTTTCTCCAATTTTCCTTTTGTCCGAGTAAAAGTATTTTGTAATCCATAATTAAGCAGGCAATGTAGTAATATGTAAAATAAAATGTAAATTAGATGTAATCTAATCTCTGAATTAATATATCGCCGGGTGGGTTCTTAAGTGTCCAATATCATACATTAAGCACTTTTTGATTTTTTGATTGATCTAAACTAAACTTGACGCGCTCTTTCTAAATTTTTAATTAGTTTTGTTCTATCTATAATAGTTTATTTATTTATTTATTTAACAGTGGACCTGCAGATAAATCTACAGGCCAACTATAGACCCTTTTCCCTTTCGGGATGTGGGCCTTTAGAATATAAAGGTAAAGTAAAAACTTATTATGTAAATGATTCAAATGAAAGAATTAACAATTCAGCAAATTAACAATTATTTAAAATTAAAATTTAGAAATTTACATTTAAGTAAATTAACGATTTAGAAATTAAGTTCAAAAATTTAAAATTTTAGTAAATTGACAATTTAACATATTAAAAACAAAGGTAAATGTAAATTTATAAAAAATAAAGTATATTCAAGTGTAAAGTCTTAAATAATGTAACAAGTAAAATCATGTAAAAGTATATATATATTACCTACCATTCGCTAGAATAAAGATAATTTTAGCAAACAGTAGATAAACAAAATTATAAAAAAGAGTAAAAGGTTGATAGGAACTATTCCTACCAAGTAGTATTAGTAATTTCATTATGATATTAGTTTATTATCTAAAATGGTATAGATACGCTATATTTCATCCCAGATATTGTGATGTAGTAGGAGGTTTTTTATAAGTGTTAGGTGTGTATTGGTATGGAATTGTAGAGCTTGTAGTGGGGTGAAAGCGAATTGAGATGTAATTGTGTTATTTGAAGGGCATTCTGTTAGGATGTGTTTTATGGTTAGGAGTTCTGCAAAGTGAATACATGTCGGAGGGTTGGATCTGTTAAATAAGTGTTTATGTGTAGGAAGTGTATACCCTAGGCGTACTCTGGTAAGTTTGACGCCTAGGGCTCGTGATTTAGTTTTTATTGGTCCTGGAATGTTAGCGTTGGGATTGTGTGATCTGGCAAAACGATAGGAAGAGTTCCAGGCTGTTTGGCGGATGTGCGCCGCTTGTATTGCAATTATCCTTTTACCATGGGCATACGAATAAATTGAACCTCTGGCCAGAGGGTTTTTAGCCGCTATATTTGCTTCAAGGTCTGCTCTGGTGTTTCCATCTATGCCAACGTGGCCTGGAATCCATGCCAACCGCAATTTGCCGTTGTTGTGTGCTATGGAGTTTCTAATGTATGAAGACATGTACTCGCTGTTGAATGGGTTTTTGATTGATCTAATTGAACTGAGGCTATCTGTAAATATAATAGTATTTTCATACAGGGTTTCAGCGGCTTGAACTGCTCTGTATATGGCAGTAAGCTCAGCTGTCAGAATAGAGCATTCCCCCGGCATGTTTTCCGCCTTCCAGAGAGAGCCTTTCCTGACTATCGCCCAGGCTACGCCGTGAGGTTCCTTTGATCCATCTGTATATATCTCTGAGTGTGATGGGAGTGAATGTTTAAGTTGGATGTACAGTTGTATGTACTTTTCAGAAGGTGTTATGTTTTTGGGGTGTAGAGATAAATGGTCATGTATGTATGATTTGCAATTGTTTCAAAGGTGCTCTTGCCTATATGGGTCTGGAGAGTCATACAAGTCAAGCTCCAAAGGTTCAACCAGAGGGATTATTTGATCTATTGACTATTGAGGATATTTTATTTGGGATGGAATTGTTTTGTAAAAAGTTTCAGTAAATTTTGTGAAGGTGATGTTTTGGATCAAAGTTTGCCCTGGCTATTAACCTTGCTGATAGAACATTTCTTCTCTCCTCTATGGAGGGGAAGTTTGCCTCTACTCTTAAAACTTCCAAAGCTGTATTAGGCATTGCGCCCAAAGCAATCCTAGCCGCCTGGTTAATGGCAGCCTGTACACTCCGGATATTTCCCTGTGTAGTGTATCCGAATAAGGTGAGTCCATAATCAACTTTACCATATTGAAAAGTTTTCGCTATAGCTACATCGACCGGTGGACCCACCTTTCTATAATAGTTTTTGAGATATTTAATTTTGCTTTTGTTCAATATCATACAAAGTGAATTTTTGTTTTTACATTTATAGTGCTTAAGTGTCCAATCTGCAATTAATATGATATTGGACAAAAAATCTCAAAAAATATTTTACGCTTGAGTGAGTAATTAAAATTTTGTGTTTAAGTGTCCTATTTCAAATGAAGTTTTTGTATAGATCGATCGATCGATTTGCTACGATCTTCAAAAAGTTTTTATGCTACCAACAGGAAAAGTAGGAAATTTTTATTACAAAAGAAAATTCAACACATATAGTTTAACTGGTAGTTTAAATTGTAGTATTAACAATAAAACGTACTGTGCCGTTTGATACGAAACACAGAGTGGTCGCAGCGCAAATGACCTGGCCAGTGTGTTAATTAAAATTTTACAAGTCATTCTTCTTGATATTCCTGATATTCAGAACTTTATTTTATGGTCAGACGCTTGTGTTCCACAGAATAAAAAGCGAATAATGTCATTAGCAATTTTAAAATTTATAGAAAAAAATAAAGAAATAAAAATTGTATATAGTTCAAAAGTTTTCTGAACCTGGAAACTCCAGAATCCAGGAAATAGATTCTGTTCACTCAGTTATAGATCGCCATTTAAAACACATAAGTGCTTGTGGTCTACTCGCGTTACTTAAACAATTAACCTCAATGAATTACCAAAAGGTGAAATTAAGAGTTGTGTTCCGGAAGATTTTTGGAACTATAATGCAGCTAGTCTAAATCTTTCAGCTGTTAAATATAACTCTGCAAAAGAAATAATTTACAATAGGAATCTTTTTCATATAATATTTCAAGAAGATTATGGAGAATATGCGGAAAAAACTACCGTTCCAGTATTTAAACAAAATATAAGACTATTTTCAAAATAAAATAAAAATAATATTATCACAACGAAAATTTTAGAGGCTATAAGTACTAGATTTTGTCATAACATAAAACAAGAAAGGTTTTTTTTTTATAATTTATTTAATAACTCTTTTAATACACATTGTGATTTGTTTTTTAGTTTTAGCACTTTAGTTGAGACTGTTTTGTTTTTTTTTATATTATTTAATTAAATGTGTTTGAATGAATAAAATAATGTTTCTCCTAAATATTGAAAGTCTTTGTTAGTTTTATTTTTTGTTCCCAAAACTTGAGAAAAATGTTTAGTTTAAGTTCTTAAGTGTCCGATATCAAAAGATGTTTTATTAACTGTGTTAATTCCCCATAAGATATTGGACATTGAAAAAAATACTTTTTTCATAATATTTGTCACTCATACGTTTTTGTCCAATATACATTTGGGCTATTTTTTCAAATTTCGAATATCAACAGAAATATATAATTTTTTTAAGAAATCTAAACATAGTATTTCAAAGCTAATAAATTACAGATTATGTCACAAAAACTTTGATTTTCTATATCCTTAAAAAAATACGTAAAAGTTGCTTTGAAACTTAAAGTGCATTTTTTTCCCATTTCATTTTTCTGTATATTGGACACTTAAGAACTCACCGGGCGATATGTCGATAATGTCAGTATATGTTAACTATATTTTGGAATAAATAAACAAAAATTAAAATTAAATTAAATTAAATTAATTAACATTTATTTATTTATTTGTTTTTTTATAATTTTTGGAAAAAATAGCTTTAACTCAAAAGGGTTATATCCAATGATTTGACATGCGGGCGCGTCTATTACAATGAAATAATTGACGAACATGCTCTGGGTTTTGTATATACCCTTTTCAATCTTTCTATTCTAATATGCAACTTTCGGGCGCAGTGAACTCCGTTTGCATACTTTTCTTTATGTATCCCTCATTTTGGTAGAATATATTAGATATTAGACCATTTTCCGAGGTATTCAACGCTCTATCATAGTGATTTCTAAATAGTTTTATTATAAAATTATTGAACCTGTTTATTTTAGAAGAATTATTATCAATATATTTAATTGAATAATAATTCTGTTTCTGGCTTGTTTTATACCATATGAGAGCTGCTGATAATAGTATAGATTTTACGAATTATTTATATGCTATCATCTTAACCCTAATTTGAATGTTTTTGTTATAGAATAATTTTTTTTTATGCCATAAATGCTTTATTTCCTTTTGAAATCAATAAATGTTGCTGTAAATGTTCCTAATACTTTAGATATTGTTCTAAATAGACTCCTAAATATTTTACAATTTTTTTGTTATATTAGTATTGTTAGGGTTTTATTGCATATTTTTTTCAGTTTTTCCTAATATTAGAATTTGTTTTATCAACAATCTTTCTGAATAGTATGGTTTCGGACTTATTTGATTTTATTTTTAATAACCAATTTTTATTAATGGAAATAAATATAATATAAAATTTATATAATAATGTACAACTTAAGTTATAATTATTATAACGTAAAAGTATACTGATACATTACGATTTTACACAGGATCTTATTATTTTTTTGATTAACTAACCATATTATTTCGATTGCTTTGTTTCGATGATCATTTTAGTTTTTCTTTCAACAGTTATACTAACAACAAATAAAGCAAATGCCAAAAATAGTTACAATACGTTTTTTATGACCAGAAGACTGACAAATTCTACACATTCGTCCTGTGACCTATTGACAGCTATTGACAGCTATTGATATTTATTGCTTCATTCAGTAAAAACTTCACATTTTTTTAAATATTTTTTGGAATTTTTATTTGAAAGAGTTCGAGCCATTGTCATGAGCTATGCAGTACCAACGCTGGCCACCACGAATTAGTTTTAAAAACAATTCAAATTAATAAGTAAGAAATATTTTAAAATTAAGATCTAAAATAATCTGGTGAACAACGAAACGAAGCAGACGCCTATTTTATTTAAAGGAACCCTGATATAAAAACAACGTACTGTTTTATTGTGTAAAATTATTTTGATTCTATACATTTTCTCTGATATAATTTTTTTAACTCAAAATATTTGCTCTGTTCATGAATTAAATTATTTCAAAAATACTTTAAAGTAAAATCAAACAAATAGTAGAATGTCTGTATATGATTGTGGATATTGAAATAAAAGCTGGATTAGAATACTATTGATAAAAATATGAATAGTTAATAAAAGTAAAGAATCGAATAAGGATTTAATAAGACCATAAATGATAAGATTTAAAAAACTTAAAAATTATTGGAAAAATACAAACCAAATTTATTGATTTTGAATACAACAATTTTAAATTTTTTTTATTTTTCTTTTCTTTTACAGATCATGTCAGAGAATTCAATTGTGGCAAATTATATTACAGAAATTTTCATTTAGACGAAGAAAGAGATTCATTGTTCGTTGGTGCAATGTAAGTATATTATCTTTTTTTTCATTCTACTTTTTTAAGTTGTTTTAAAAATAAGAAAACTAACAAAAAAAAAGAGAAATGTCTTTTAATCAAAATTACCGATGTAATTGAAGTTTATTCATAGTTCATTTTGTAAATTACAGTCTAACTACAATTTTTTATTAAAGTATTATAAATAATATTTATTTATTTATTCATCATTTAGTTCAAAAAGTTGGCAATATTGTATTTTAATCAACAATTTATATTTTTCCTATTTTTTTATTTAGATTTTCAAGTAAATTTTAATTTTCAAATTACAATTACAATAAAAAGCCAATTATTAGAATTGATAACAATTATTAGAATTAAATTAATATAAACAAAAAAATATGATGAACAGTTAAGTCAATGAATTCGATAAAAAAAAAAGAAAAAGTGTGAGGAAAAACAATAAATCGCGTACTAATATTAATCTGCTTATGGATTATGCCTTTTATATTTTGGGAATCGATTTCACCAGTGAATAGTCGAATTATAAATAAAATATCCGCAACAACTCATCTGGAGTGCAAAGTATTTAATTGAAGTAGTTTGAGGCGATCTAGGTAAGAAGGCAGGGTTATTGGGTTGAATTCTGGAAGATTACGTAAGACAAATCTAAGAATTTTTTTTTTGAATTGACTCTATTCTGTTGATAGTAGTAAGGTGACCAGACGGGACTAGCGTTTTCAAGGTGAGGACGAACGAGCGTTGTAAATAATGATTTAATTGTATGTGGATCGATAAATTCTTTAGACCATCTCTTTATGAACCCTAACATAGAATTTATCTTGTTAATTACACTATTAAAGTGTGATATTATAAATAAAAGTTTATCATCGAAAAGGATACCTAAATCTTTAAAATGAAAAACTCTTTTGATAGGCTTAGCATCAAAAGTATAGTTGACTACTAACGGGGAGAAACTACGGGAATAGGAAATTAGAGCACATTTGTCAATGTTACTTCGTTAAAGGAACATTCCTAGTTTTATATAGAAAAAGGTAAAAAAAAAAACAATTTTTTCTAATGAATTCTTATATCTTCTAAACTATTCGACATAGATATATAATATTTATGTATGAGTTGTAGAAAAAAAATATACCTTTTCAACAGTATATTAATATTGGGGGGTTTTACCGTAAAATCTTGACGTATTTGGTTGTTTAAGAAAGAAAATAAAGATTGTTTTTTTTCCCAAAATTTTCTACTTTGAACTACAATATCTTCATAACGGTAGCACCAATCATCATCAAATAATTGTTAAATATGCTCCAGGTCGTTATCTTTCTAGCATATATAAATGAATATATATATGTCGAAGAGATCAAGAGATATAACACGATTATTTAAAAACATCAAAACAATGAGGATATCTTCAAATGTCCTTTTCGTCCTTAAAGGGTAAAATGCGTCACTAACGACATATATTTTTGGAAAGCTAGCAATTCCAACTATCCTTGGGATATGGTCATTAGGTTCTACGCCGATATAACATCTCCCTCAGAAGAGCCGAAAATTAATATTTCCAGAACAGCCTAGTTTAGCTTTTAGAACCATAATTTGGCAATAAACTTATTTTTCCGCCGAAAATATACTCACCTATGATTTAATTAATTCTGGTAAATTTATATATGACGTGTACACAAAATGTAATCTAAATTTTTTCTTTTAATTATTTTGGAATAGTGTACAAATTTAAGAACTTTTGACATATATTTTTCGTGATGCTACAGTGTAAATTTTACGGTTTCAGTGAATTTTGGAGGTCACGGTATATTATCAATCGATTGTATGATTCATAACTGTCTGCAGAATTTCTTCTATATTGCAATGAAGATCAAAATTATTTGTGAATTCACCAGTTTTGACAGAAAATTTCGAATTAATTATCTAAGATCTACTTCCATAATAGTTTTTGTGATACCTACGGTTAATTTTGTGACAAGCTTTTATTGTCTCTAACTGATATAATTTATATTTATACAATAACAAATTCGTTGTTCCAATTGTGAAAAAAAAAACTAACTTTCAAAGTAAAAAAATGTACCATGTAGAATAAGTATTGTGAAATTATGATGAAATTATATTACATATTTTTATACATGAAGTGACTGAGTTGGACTTCAACGTGATGGTTTAAATTAAAATGAATCCTATTTGAAGAAAAAAAATTACCATTATTCCTTCGTTCATTGTTTAGTATTAATTAACACAATGCTTATAGTTTCTGAAAAATTTTTGTTCAATTCGATTACTTCTTTATACCTGTCCATCAACGTCATAATTTAAACAAGGCATGTATTATAACATTTAAATTATATTCGATTGTAGATGGCATATCATCATGATAAAACGAAATTAAAATGCTTGTCCTATTTTTTTTACCATAACTTTGTACTTATAAATTAAATTGTGTAATCTAAAGAAAGTCGTCAATACAATTTTTGTTGTTTTAGAGTAGAAATTTAAAGCTAAGAAAATATTATATTAATTATACGAAATATTTTTTTTTTCATTTTATCATGTACGATATTATAATTTTGAGATAATACCATACATGATGTAAAATTTATTCATTTTTAATTTTAAGAGTTTAAAAATTTACCATAAGTTTCGATATAGTTCAGGGTTTATTACTTTAAATTTTATTTTGTTCAAAAATTTTTTTGTTTGTTTTTCAATTGAATTAAATTTTATTCAGAATTTTAATGACTTGACACAATATTAATCTTATTAAGAATGTCAATTAAATCAGTAGCTGATCTGGTATACATATAGTTTCTAATTAAAATACAAAATTAAATTCCCATAAAAATTATCCATTTGTAAGACTGATTCATAATCATTTTATTTTAGCCCTTAAGCTAGGTTTTAATAAATTTTATTATTTAAAAAAAAAAAAAAAACAAATAATAATAAAAACAACAATATGAGTAATTAATAACTATTCAAAATATAAAAAAAAAATCCATTAAAAAAACATTTTTTTTTTATTATATTTGTTTTTTTTTTTTTTTTATAATTATTTATTTCCAGTGATTTATTTTTAAATGAGCTGATTTGCATATACTATGAAAATATAATAAATATATATGTTATAAAAATATATTAAAATAATAAATTTAATTTAATTTTAATGTAAACACAATTTAAATCAATAATTATTCCCAAAAATTATTTACATAAAAATTGAATTTTTATTCATTTATTTAAATGTCCTGTTTTTTATTTTGTAAAATTTTTTTTTTTTTTTTTTGTATGGAAAGATATTTTTTAATATATTTGTGTTATTACAGGGATCGGATATACAGACTCAATTTACAAAATATCAGTCAATCAACATGTGATGTAAGTATTTAAAAATTTTGATAATGAATTTTGTTTATATTATATGGACATAAAAAATACACATAATAGATTATTATTTACTTTATTATACTTCCTGATAAAAATATGACTATGCAGAAAATCTCTGTTGTTAATGCATAAACTGTTAAGATTAATTTTGATGCGTTTAATTCAATATTATTGTCTTTCAAATAGTTTTTAATAGTTTTGGATCATATTAGAATATTTGGTTTGAAGTAGTAGAAGTTTACATAACAAAATAAAACTATCAAAAATGGAAATCAAATACATAAGAGTCTCTTATATGAATACAACACAACTCTTAATATATAAACGAATAATTAAGAAATTGTGAACATTCAGCTGTAAGGCTATGTTGTGAAGATTAAACTGTAGGACTGTATAAAAACAACCAATAGCGTTTTATAGAAGTGTTGTCAACCTTCATCTGTATAGGGCTGTTTAGAAGTAATCTAAAATCAATATAAATGTTTTAAAATAAAATAAAGTCAGTAATCGTAGTGAATGCACTACTACTTTTCAAAATTAGCATATTGATTTTCGGATTGAATTTACCCTCCAATTTTCCTTTTAATATCCTTTTTTGCCCAATTCAAATCTATAATAATTTTGAATAAAGAAATCCTTATATAGTGTTTGTGTAGTGTGTACAAAAAAAGATAATACAAAAGACATGTAAGCATTAGTACAGATAACAAGCAGCTAGGTGCAATAAAAAACAACAATAAAAAATAGTGATACCTAATTTAGTTAACGTATTTATTCTTTTAAGTCATTTCCATCACCGTTATTAGTTCACTGTTCATTCACAATTTTTTTTAAAATTTTAAATAAATTTCTGGTTATTCCTAAATCTTAAAAAATATAAGCCAACTTTCTTGCAATAGATATAAACAAATATTTAAAATTAATAAGCTAACTGTAAATATAGCGTAATATAATAAAATATGATAATTACAGTTATATTACATTTACAGTTGGCATGACTTCTCAGTCATCAAAAATCATTAAAGAGAAATTCAATTGTATTAATGAATTTCAGCTCAAGACGACATTTGATAAAAAAAAATAGCTCAGGTCCTTTATGGTAGAAGCTTAATGACTATATTTTTTTTCTTTTAAAAAGTTGAATTTTGTGTTATTGTTAAAAGCAGTCAATTGCTATTATAATATAAATATTACAAAAATCTATTCAGGTTTATCAGATCTCAACATTCACCTACCTATAATAATTTTATTATTACCAGGAATCATTCTTTTGGATTGGTGACTAATGCCCAATTTCACAGTGAAAGTTTACACTAAGCTTTTCACTTAAAAGAGGTTTAAATTGAAATTTCAGTTTCATAGTTGATATTTAAGCGAATAATTAAACTACGGAGATCGGGGGCTTAAGCTGCACTGCACTGAAATTTAAAGCAAAAATCAGTTGATTGAAAAATTATATATATGTATATAAACAAAAAGTAATTTATAAAAAATCAAGTTGGTTGAAGTATAAACAAAAAGTAATTTATAAAAAATCAAGTTTGTGATGTTGTGTTGATAGAAAAACTTCAGCGACATCTGTGAGAAATTCGAAAAATGAATTTTTATCAACACAATTACCAGTGTAATCAACATAATTTTATTAAATGACAAGCACTTAAGCTAACTAAAAATTTCAACTTTGAAACTCGTTCTAAAATATTTTTGAACTCAACCGTGAAGTGTGAAATTGGCCCTAAATCAACAAACTGAAATCCACAAAAAAAATATTATTTAACTAAGACAGGATTACCAAACTGTATTAATATATAGCACTATATATTATTGCATATTTCAGAATTATTGATATTTTGCGGTAATAAGTTACATCAACGTCAACAACAGAATTGCAAAAATATCAGTATTTATTACACACACACACAGTAATAATATGACGAATAAAAAATAATTCAAGTAATTCTTATAATTTAGCAAAATGAATAATTACTTAAATATAATAGATTGTAATTTTGTTTTAGATTATATTATGTAATTTCGGGAAAGGCTCTGGCTCCTATATCACCGCAGCCGCAAATTAACTTATCGTGATTACCAGTGCTAATTAGTGTTATTAATCGTTTGAGTCTTGTTTACCTGATCACACTCAGGATATTCTTCAATTGTATGCTGGATAGCTCACATTGTTCGGGAAACAAACTTTTGTTTTATTTTTGTTACTAATATTTTTATATTAAATCATAAAATATGAAACTATAATTATAGTAGACAAATCAATTATGTTTTTTGTTTTATAAACAGCCAATCATTATTGGATATAACTTTTAGTAATAACGTACCTCTTGTTTAGTATAATATTGGATAAAAAGAAGGAAAAAATCTATTGAAAGTATGAAAACCTTGTGAAAATAGTGATTACTGAAATTGAATTACAATCTGAGAATCATTATATCTCAGCTATACCGAAACTCTATATTCTCAAATGTAGTTTACTTTTTTCCCATGACGTTGATCGACCTAATATATTAATTAGCATGCTTCTATAAAATTAAAACTAGGATATTTGTGGTAAATCCTGGCTTAGAATTAAAATATTTTTACTGGCCTTTTCAAAACCGATTTTATTGGGAAATCACAAATAAACTTTCGCATTTTTGCTTTGTAAAATTTTTGACATTTTTATCAAAATTTTTCGTCGGACTCCAAAGAAACTGTTCATGTAAAGGGGTACAGATATGTTGAGATCACAGTTCAGAATTCGCCGCATATCTCATTCTTGAACTATCTATTCTGTTTTAAATTTATTTTTTTAGAGCCTTGGACAATCCTTTCAATAACCGCTTTTCCCACATACCTTCTTATATCGCAAAATATTAATTAAAAGTTGAATAAATTGAATAAATCTTTTTAAAATTATTATTTTTAATTAAACATTAAAAAAATTTCAAAATTTATGTATATCCTTTTTTTACAGTTCGTCCTTTATATTAATGGTGCAAAAACTTAAAAAAAAAAAAACTTTTTGTTTTTCACATCAAAACCAGTTTTTATTTCATTATATTCTAATAAAAGCTTTTCCTTTTTCTTATTCTTATTTTTATTTTAATTCTTACCTACTCTTTTTCTATAATTGACTATTATATTCTGCCAGATGCATGAATTTTAACATTCATTTTTGCTGCATAATTATAACTTTGCTACCATCTATATGAACGTCAACATTTTAATACTAGACAACTTTGTGTTCTTTGACGCATAGACTATTTACAGTTAAAAACAAAAAATATTCCAACCACCACCAAAAAAAAAAATATAATATACAGCTATAAATTGCTAGGTTATATTTAACAGTTACTTTTTAATCTTAGAACAAATTTTGTATTTACAGTTACATGCATGTAAAATACCTGTATGATGTTGTTACTATGTATGAGGTGTAGGTATGTACCAGCAGTATACTAGAGGAAAATTTGAAATTTATTAGTACCTGGCAAAAAATTTCGAGAGTTAAATTAATTTTAAATGATTTTTTTGTTTTTCTTTATAAAAAAAAAAAAAAAGAATTTGGCATCTAACTAAATAAAAGTTCCGAAACCAAGAAAAAAAAAACAACAACCGAAAAACGAAAAATTTAATTTTGTGTAACTAAGTGGTTAAGGTTACCACCTGAATGTGAAATTGATAAGAGAAACAATATCAGTCTTTGTGATGATAGTTACAGTACAATAGATGACTCATAAAAAGCCATCGAAATGGCTGAAGTCACCAAAAATAAGGTAGGGTCAAGAAAAATATGCCCTCTAAAAAACGTAATATATTTTATGTTATAATAATTAAAGTAAGTAAATACTGAGAAAAAATTTGTTCTCAAAATAAATGGCGATGATAAATTAAATCAAACAAACAGCTAGAAATAGTGAAGGGCACAACATTGTAAAATTTTCAAGGGCAGGACCACAATGGGTGGATATGAGTAATCAGAAAAGATGTTAAAAAGTATGTTAAAAACAAAATCAAGGTGTAGATCAAGATCAAAATGGCTGCCGATACAGATAGTTACCGATACATGATAGAGCAGAATGGAGAAAAGTGTTGTAAATGATTTTAAAACTCACCTCGAGATGTAGAACCAACAGACAATAAATATAGAATGAAGACTTAAAAGTTTTTACGCCATTATTTTTTCATCATACTCTTGATAAAGCATTAAGTCTGAGGTATACGTTGATAAAGCATTAAGTCAGCTCCTTAACATAATCTATTCATTATGATTTATTTTTTACTTTTATCTGGCGATAATTTTTTTTTATATATATTGTACGGTTAAAACTGTAGTAACACAAACCGTTTGGACGCTTAAAACTGTAGATCAAAGCCCTCAATGAAAACTATTATTGCGTATTAACGGAAATTTTTGATCAGGCGATTTGTGTACTTGTAAATATTTATAACTTTTGCGATCTATTGTACTTCCTCGTTTGGACGTTTAAAAATGTAGATCCAAGCCTCATTAGAAAACTTTTACTGCGTTAATGACAACTTGGAATAAGGCCACTTATGTTACGAAAATATTTATATCATTGTATTCAACTAGACGGTGAGAGAAGAATTTGTTTTCCCGTAAGCAAAATCTGAATTTATCTGCGTGGGGCCTATCAATTTTAAGTAGATATTTGTTAAATGGAACATGTTCTGTAATAAACCATATCAGTGTTCTGATATTGGATCTGCTCGTCGTGGCGATGACAAGTATTATTGAAATGAAAATATAGAGATTCCGGAGATTATAGTTTCAATATTTCTAGACCTATATAGTGTCCATAAATAGATTTATCATATATTATAATAGAGTTAGTTGTCAACATTTCACCTCAAAATTATTCCACACCACACCACGACCACACCTACACCAGCACACCATCCTATTTATACAAATTTCAAGAGAGTGCATAGCATTGGTAGCATACGACCACACCTACACCAGTACACCATCCTATTTGTACAAATTTCAAGAGAGTGCATAGCATTGGTAGCATACGAGTTTTATTTTCATCATTAAATGTAGGTAGGTACTTAGGTATAGACAATGTGTATCGTAGTAAATTGTAGACAAAATTATTATTTTTTTTTTTTAAACCTATTTATTGTTAGTGAAAAATATCAGTAATTTAAATCCCTGTTCTGTTAAAAACGTTAAATTTGGCTTTAACTTGAATTATAATTAATAAATAGGGGTCTCTAGTAGTTATATAATGTATGAACAAAATTATTATTTATAGTACTTTAAATAAAAAATTGCACTATTACTACACTATATAAACATATTATTATTAGTGTAAGTTCCAAAATTCAAAAACATATTAGTACATATTGGCAAATATATTTCTGAACATATTAGCCTTTATTCTATTTAACGCAAAAGTACGCTTGATTGTCGTAACGTCTGTTAGCGATTGTATTTAATCGATAGTCATATTACAATGTAAGTTAAACCCAGCCATTGAAGTATTTTTTGTGTTTTTGTTTGTTATGTTTTTTTAAATAATTATTTACATAAGTGCATATATTTTGGAAATAAACATCTTTGAAAACCAGAAAAGTTTTTTAATTAAAGCAAATATAAAAAATTTTTGTGTTTTTAGGAAATACCTTCAGTTGCAAATGTTTTAATTTATATTAAATGTTTTTCACTTTACTTTATAATTGCTATTAATTGATTAAAATTCACTTGTAAGTATACATTTAAAAATATTAAGCTTTCCATATGTCAAAACATAATAAATAATATGCAATAATACAAAACAAATTAATTTCATATGGTAACACTTTTTTTATTATTCGATTGCGCCCGTTACAGTTTTTTTATAGCTTCAAAATGACGAATCGTCGATCAGAATAAGAAAATATCATATTTTCACCACAATTTTCACATTAATTATTAATTGGTTACCAAATCATTTAAATTAGCGCAAATAGATGAAATATATTACTTTTATAATAATACAAGTGTTCCATGACCATTTGTATTTTTATGATAACCAAATTGTATTGCAAATAATAATTGAAAAGAAGAAAATTTAAAATATTATTGTCCTGAGGGGAGCTTAAACCTAGGTTTTTCAGATTAGTAATCAGATAAAGTAACTTACGAAAAGATGTCAGCTAACATTAGAAGGACGCTTAACTATGATGAAAAAAATTATTGTAATTCATTATAAAAATC
Organism: Argyra leucocephala; assembly: GCA_963942445.1. Classification (NCBI taxonomy): domain Eukaryota; kingdom Metazoa; phylum Arthropoda; class Insecta; order Diptera; family Dolichopodidae; genus Argyra; species Argyra leucocephala. The sequence continues at coordinate 121,956,780 of OZ012678.1, forward strand.
CAATTTTCACAATGTTTTTGGATTCCAATTTGATTTTTGGAAATTGTGTCGTTGTGAAGATATAATATTGGAAAAATTTTTGCTTCATTATCTTATCAAATTTAGGATAATTGAAATTTAATCCCTAAACACATTTTCAGTATTAACATATTATGTTATAAATCAATTCAAATCATTAAATTTAATACAAATTGGCTATCCTAATCAGAGAACAAAAAAATATTATAACAAAAAATATACAAATTGTGTAACAAAAACAAAAACAAAACAAAATAAATTCTGTAGGAGACTCAAAGTAAAGTGTATAGATGGCGTAGAAAAAGTAAAGTTAATTTTGATTATGACACGCAAGAAGATTCATATTCTCGTGCTCTATATAGCTTTTTCTCTCTCTCTCTCTCTCTAACAAAAACTTTCTAGATCTCGTAATTTATTTTTATTTACATTATAAATTTATTCTGTTCAGTTTATTTTTACCAGAATATTTGTTTTTGTTTTCTCGTTTAGTTCTCTGTAATATTGTTTGAAAAAAAAAACATTTTCAAGTTTTATTTTCATAAATTTTACAGTTACAAAAAAAAAGATAAAGAAAATTAAAATAAAAAAAAAATTAATTATTTACTTGAGGGATTTTCCATATTGTTATTTACCTTAATCCAGCAGACAAGTAGAATAAATTGTATCCTCAAACTTCATTAGAAGGTGAATTTGTTATTTATTTTTTTGTTTGTTATTATTTTCAGTTTCAGTTTTAAATATTGGACAAGGATAATGGTTGGATAAAAAATTGTAGTTAAATAATGTTACCGATGGTTATTTTCATGGGGAATTTGAAGTACATAATATAATAACAATAATAATAATAAAAAAAAAAAAAAAACAAAAGTACTCGTAATTGAGGATAAAAAAGTAAAACAAAAGCAAAAACAAAATAATCTGATTTAAAGTGTTATCCATCTTAATCAGTGTTAATGTATCATTTGTTTAGTATAGTGATGATGAATGTATTAATTTTTTTTTTTTGTGTTAACATTAAAAACTATTTCGTATTATTTTGATAAAAAGAATTATAGTTGATTAAAGTATAGAAAATATTAAGAGTAGGTATAGTACAGTGTTCTGAGAAACTTTCACTGATCTTCTTCAAGTAAGAAAAATAGTATGTAACAATTTTTTTAAACAGAATAACACATTTGAATTTGATGTGAGTCTGTCTTACTTAAAAATTAGAAATATTGTATATTGTAAATATAAGTCTCACTTAGTACTGTCTTGCTTTCGCAACGTTTGAAATAAGCTTAATAGAAAATATAATACAAAATCTACCAAGATTTTAAGATAATTTTTGGGAAATGCAGTTATTTGGCCCCCCTTAAATTGTATAGCAAATTTTATAGTTCATTTAAATAACTTCTAATTGAATACAGCAATCATATAAAATTTTGTATACTACCTAGTCTGGAATATCCTAAGCCGCAAGCTTATTGAATTACGATATATTGCATTTTTATTTTGTACAACTATCTTAACCACAAACAAAAATATTAAGTACATTATTTGAGAGTAATTGACATGCTTCTAAGAAAAATTTCCAATGACTTTTAGCCTAAATTAAAACTTTGGCTATTTATGGAGACTTAAGTAAATCTGGTTTTTAAATCCAGTAGTCTAAAACGTCTAAGTTCGCTTGATGATTCGTTATTAATTAGTTGAGGCGCAAATGTATTTGGGGGACTCTCTCTAGGCGATATGAATATTTTACAGCTTCTTTTTTATTGTGGCTAATAACATGAAATATTTAAATCCAACCTTATTCTGTCATTGCACACATACTAGAGAGAATTGACAATGAATCTGAATACTTTTTGTACTGCAAACGCTCAGTTATATCGATGTTGGAGTTACTAGAGGTTCCTTAAAGGTCCACCCCGTATAGAGCTCCAGATTAGCCTGCTGATAGCTTTATATACTGGTAATACACTCTCAAGACATCTTGGGAGTAGCATCCTAACAGCCAGTAAAGTTAATTGAGCTGATTGTTTCTGCTAATAACGTGAGTTCTTCAAGTGAGGCGTCTATCCAAATGCATACCTAAATACTTTATCGACTCACATTGCACCAACTCTCTATTATTGAATTGAACGGGAGCTTGAGTTTTTGCTGATAATGTAAGTTCTACAACTGAGACGCCTATCCAAATGCGATCAAACCGACTGTGCACACTGTTCTTTCTGTTGTTGAATTGAGCGGACTTGATTAATGTCGACAAAAGCTGTAGAGCGTTACTTTTTCTTATCAAAGAAGTTTTTATTCGATTAACTATACCCTATGAAATTTGCTCGGATGTCCCATGTTTGCGACGAAAATCAAACTGATGATCAGGAAGTATATTTCGTTCGGAAATCACACTATTCAATATTAATTTTTCGAATATTTTTAATATCACAGGTAAGAGACTGATCGGTCTATAGGAACTTACTTCGTTCGGTACCATTCCCGGTTCAGCTATCATTATATTTATTTTTCAGGGATTCGATTACGAATTACGATATATAGGCTGACATTCCGAATACGAAATTTCATAAATGAATATATTTACTTCTTATGAATTATTAGAAAGTGAATTAAAATAATAATCCGAGAAAATATTTAGATCCATAATCCCAAATACGTTCCTAATCTTCAGAATAAGTTGTTTTTCTCTTTATTAAAAAACTACAATCTGTCAAATTCTCTGAACAAAAAACAAAAATATTTAAAACTGTAAATCCTTTTTATAAAGATTATCCATAAAAAGGATACCATTAGTTTTTTTTTTACAACTTATAATTTATATTTTCATCGTATATAATATTTTTCTATGGGCAAAAAAAATGTTTTTGTTTTTATGCTGATTGCAAACAGAAAAACTGATTTGATAAAGTAAATATTATGAATTAAAAAAAAATAAAAATAGGAGCATTATTTATAATAAATAGTTCAGATCCTCTTACTTAAAATGGTGGACTACTTTTAAAAAAAAATTATTATTTTTGACAGGCAATTTTTCTCTGTGGTTTCATCTCAAGATAAAAAAGTAGGATTTATTATTTTTCCTTTTCATAATGAAATAAAAGTTTAGTTAGATAGGTGAAGATTAATCAGATGAAATTTTTTAATGAATTTAAATTTACCACCCATTTTTTGTAAGAATAATTTTTCTTAGTCAATAAATAACTATAATATTATCTATATAAATTGCATTCTTCGAGTTGTCCATTTTAAAGAGAGATATTACTAATTTATGCTAGTCCGAATTGTCAAAAGCTTTTCTTTTATCTTATCCTGAATACTTTTCAATAATCACTTTCGTACTTATTCCATAAAACTAGTTTGATTTTTAACAAATTTTGTACAAACAATTGTTAATATTAAAATGAACACATTTAGTCCACGCTCGTAAGTTCATTTGGTATTGTTATGGGTTAAAATTCAGCTTTGGAATAAAAACAAAGTAAGTTTAATATGTTTTCTTATTAATTACACAAATTCGTGGAAAGAGTACTGGTTTTTTGTTTACTTTTGTTTGAAATTAATATTTGAATCCTGGTTAAAAATATAATTCCAAGTATATACAAATATATTCCTTAAATAAATTGTAATTATTCTAAATTCATTTTAACTTAATTCAAATCTATATTCAAATCTATATAATTTAAAAAATTAAAACACAATTTTTGCATTTATGACTTAAACCGAAGTTCTTAGAGTGTTAATTGCTCACAAATAAATAACTCAAACATCACAGTATTAATACAAATAATTTCAAATTTACCGGGACATCAAAAATGTTCATTATATGTATACAACAATTTGTTACTACTCACGGTAGATTTATGGAACTATCGTTTAAGTCCGAACTAACTAAAGTCCGAACAACTAAATAAATTGAAAGTTTTCCATCTCCTCCAAACAATTTCCAATCCGATTCATAGTTTTTTAGAAGACAAAACTCTTGTAGCATTCTACGATTTCAATAAAAAATATAATGCTACTACAGCTACTTCATTTTACGCCGAAATAACAATTATGGGGGGCATGGTAAACTATTACTCAGCTAAAATTTCCGACTGGAATACATCAAAACAGGTTTGAGTTTAACACCGCCAAAACTCAAAGCTATCTAGTTACGCAAAAGTCCTCAGTTTTGGCTTAATCAAAGTTTCTAACTTCAACATAGGAAACATAATCGAATATAATACCTCCAAAAGAAATTTTACGTCATTTAAACCCGATCTCAAATTTCAAGATGCAGGCTTACAACGAGTGGTAGACTTAAATATTTTCAGAATGCGAGTAAATCAAATAATGCTCTGGAATGACAATATTTTCGACATTCGCGAAAATCGCCGCAAAATGTTTGGGTTTTTTAAGTCGTTGCATATTTTTCCCCTAAAGATCTGCTTAATATCTATAACGCCTACATACAACCCAAGATGGAGTTCACATCTATGGGAGGCCGTCTCAGAAAAAACCACGGTACAAAAGTATAATGGTTTCTCTAAATTAAGTTTGGTTTTCTTTTCTTCAGATCTGTTGACTTTTTTGCAGAACACTATCGATAAATGTTGGACAAAATTTTATGTTTATGTATTTTTATATTAATGTTACTCTAACAAGAAAAGTGCATTAAATAACCATAAAATTATAATATAATATTATGTTATTATATATAAAATATTTGCAACCAAATATCATAAAGAAAGCATGGTGCATTTTCTGTTGTCTATTTTTAATGAAGAAAATGTTAAAACTAAATTCAAATCGAAATCGACTTAATATTAGAATAAACGATATATAAAGTACTTAGCATAACAATTAAAAGCAACGATTAAAACTTACTGATTATAAAAAGATTCAAATGGAATGGGCTGTGAGGAACTAGTAAAAAATTTACTAAGTCAAGAACTTCATTTTTGTTTTAATTTAATGTCCCGTAATAGTTAGATAATGTTTAAACAGTGAACACCGCAAAGTATTAAATTATATTTATTGAAAGTTAATTTTTCTGACTTATATTTGAAAAGCCGAAGTGTTAGCGATAATATAGTAATTGCTATTATGGCTAACACTTCGATAACCTCCTTAACATTTCGATTAACATTTTTGTTTGATATTTATCAAGTGTACAATATTTTAAATTTTTAAAAAAGTAAGACTACATGATATCAGCGATAAATTTTTTATTGTTCTTTCTATACCTTAAGTTGAGTTATCTTTTCATTTATTAAGTACTACAAAGAGATTAATTAATTTTCCGATATACTAACTAATTAAAAGTGGAAAACTTATGCTAAGTATTGTCAGGAAGTTGAAGCATTCTATCAGCAAATATTATAAAAATTCATTATTTTATGGACAATATATAGAGAAAAATGTATTTAAAAAAATGTTTATACTCTGAGCAGGATTCGAACTCAGGGTTTTCTGATTAGTACTCAAATGACATAACCACTACGCCCTGCATATATTGGTAGTTTATTCAATTTTTGTTAATGAAAATATCCTACTACTATTGGTTTCATTTACGTCAATACGTGATTGGAAGACGTATAGATTCTTTCAACTTGTGTTCTTAGATAAATGAAGAATCTATATTTGTTCTGATCAAGGACTAACATATAACTGTAAAAAAAATAAGTACAGAATTTTCATTAACAAAAATTTAATAAACTACCAACATATGTAGGATGTAGCCTTTATTTTATATCATCAAAGACAAAATAGCCATAGCAATCCACTTCTCCACATTGCAAACACGAACTGAATCATTACATGTTCTTCGAACAAAACAACTCTGTTGGTAGCCTATAAACAAACAGATACACTTTTTGTTTGTCTACTGAGTCTGATTTGCGCCAAACCTATATAATCGCATAAAATATGCTTAATACTAATATAATATCTCCCTGTGATTGTGAACAACTGCGGATACTCGACTTACTGATAATTTTCCATCTATCACAGGGAACAGAATATCATTTTGTTATATAGCTTTTATGCTACTCTTGGCATGAATGCATACAAAATATAAATCAATTAATGATTCTTAAATTCTCATTTATATAAATTCACCATCTTCAATATTTTAGATTAAAAACAATTAAATATGGTTCTATATAATAACATTTAGCTAGAGATTTCGCTATTTTATTTTTTATTTTTAATTCAAATAAAAAGTGTCACAGATTGAACTGGTTGTCTAAAGCCCGTTTTCCTCATTTAAATTGTTTTTTTTTTTTTTTTTTGTAAATATACAAATTACTTCCCAATTTTTTATATATAATTTTTTTTTTTTTATAAAAATGAAATGGAAAAATTAATTATACAAATTTTATAGAAAAAATTGTCCTCCTCCTTTTATTTTATACATTTTTTTTTTTGAACAATTTTTTAATTTTATTGTAAAATTGAGAAAAAAAAATTGGAGAAAGAAAACAATAACAAAAAGGGAAAATATTCACTTTGTCTCGTTACGCACAGATGTCGCATATTTTTACTTTATTTTTAAATTCGTTTTAAAATGGTTTTAAACGCACAAAATGAAGTTTTGTATTTTATTCATTTTTTTGTTTGTTTTTGTGGAAAATTAAATAATAAAATAAAATTAAAAAATTCAATTTTAATTCGATTTATCTGTGGTTATTTAAATTTTGGTATATACAAAAACCGAATACATTTTCTACATTGCTTAAAATTTTCAAAAATACATTTTTGACTATCCTGAAAATTCACCTTTTTTTTAAGAAACCGAATTATTTTAATTGTAAATTTAAAGTGTAATAACTTTGTTCACTAATTAGTACAATATTCCAATGTAAACTACACATTTGGAAAGGTTGGACGAATAGGACATTCCCATGTTATCGAACTTAAGAGCCTCAAATGGTATGTTCATGTTTTGCTAAATATTTTCACTATAATTTTAACAAAACAAAAAAAAAAATTGATATTGCAGAAAATTTACTACCTTAATTCTATAAGGATATTGAAATCCTGCATAATTAGAAAACGATACAAAAATGAAAATGAAAATTCTGAAATACTACAATTAGATAATAATATGTATTTTCTAATGAATGTCCAGTTTGCTTTTATAAAAAAAATGTTGCAATATGATTCTAAAATATTTGTGTACATGATCGTATTGATTCTAAACATCTTAACGTGTGTTTAAATAATGTATATATACAATAAATAAATAAAAGTTGTATTGCAAAATTTTCATATGAGCTATAATTGGTCTTAGCAACATTGTTGTAAACTTATATTATATGACCACTTTAGACATTATATCATTTACAGATCTCGATTTTATTTTTTCTAGGACCCCTTATTATGCAGTAAAAACTATGTACTCCTTATCTTCTCTATACATGTTTTTTTCTTTCTCTTTCACTCTCTATACCAGTCCAATACTGTTATTCATTCATTTAGTTTCTGCTATATATACCTACACTATTAACAGAAATTTGGGTAATGGAAATAGTCTGCCCCCATCAACATGATGAAAACTTTTCGGATTTATATTATAGTTATATCAACAATAATAATATCCTTCCCTAAAGGATTCATTAATATGTACACGGAAAATTAAAAACAAAAAACAAAATATAACAAAAACAATAACAACAAAAACAGACAATATAAACGTGCTATGTTTTCAGTTTGTGTACATTTTTAGGTTTACTTCAATTTTGGTGATACGAGTCCTGTATTTTCAGTTCCAATCCTTTAACACTACATAGGTTTATCGAGTTTTTATTTATTAATACAAATCAAAAAAAAAAAACAATAAATAAAAAAATATTTTATCCTTTCTGATCTTTATTTTTTTTTTATAACTGATGGGATGTGAGCAGTACACACAGAATTTTATATTAAAATCATTTGTGAAATTATGCAACATAACGGTAAAACATTATGTGAAACAGAAAAAAGAGCGCTGTTTTTTTGTTCTTTTTTATTTTTATTAATGTTATTTTACGAATTATTTGATGTAAGGGCTCGTCTTGTCTATTTTGATTTTTATTTTATTTACTTTATGTTTTTGCTGTTCATGACAGGCGAATCCATTATTATTAACCTAGAAGGATTTTTAACAAACGAACCTTGTCTGACTATCTCCTTTCAACCTTCGAGCACAAAACTTTGTACAACTATGTATGTAGTTTAACAATTTCAAAAAATGTTATAAGTAAGAGATGAAGAGGTGGACAATTTTTTGAACAAAGTGGAGGATATAGAGAGGAACAAATGTTGTGGAAAATAATTTAAAATATAAGAGAAAAAATGCAGAACACGTTTAGCTCGAGTAATGTGTGTACATAGTTTTCGGGTATACAATACATATATCATCGTGTCATTAAGAGGACGACAGTAAGTTATTATATAAAAAAATCAAAAAGAAAAAAAAAATCGTTTTTAAAAAAAAAATTTTTTTTGTGTAATTTTTTTATTTTTTAATACAAAGTAGATTTTTGGAACAGCAGAATTAATAATAAAGATTTGAAATATCTTTTTCGACTTTGATTACATAGTCAACTAAATAATTTTTGAAATCGCAAGCTGAAATAATTTTATTTAAATAATATTATACGGATATGGATGTATGTTTTGAATCTTTAAAATATAGTTAGAATTAATTTTCATATTATTTCAAAATTCTATAATTCGTTCGAGTTTGGTTCGAGTCATCCACAGATAATCTACTTCGTATTCTCTTTAATCCTATAACTATCAGTTTTTTAATATAAAAATGATTAGCATAAATCGAGCCCAAAGGTCGAAAAATCCGAAGGGAAGTATTCTATGACATATCCGAAAGGAAGTTTGTGTATAAGGTTAAATTTCATCCCAGCCTGTAGCATCAGTATATGATGATCATAACAATGAAGTAACGCAAATGTTGTTTTTTAATTGTATCGTAATTCGGGAATGAAATGGTAGTCAAAGTTTTTGTTGTCACTAGTGTAGCATATTATTACCAGTCTACATTATTTTGAGTTCATACTTGTGTATCTTATTCGCGGGCTTTAAAAATTAATATGTCATCTACAATTGTTACCATTAATCCTAATATCTTATTTCTTTTATGTATACCTATCCATCAATTTTGTCTTATATTGATATCCAACCATTTTTTTTGTCAAATTATATTTTTACTGTTGTGAATGTGATTTTACATATATTACAATGGACCTTAATGGTCTAAGTGTTTCGGTTTATTGTCGGCAGTCACTACTACCTACTACTACCGAATTTGTTTGATTGAATTGTTGTAAATAAAATTTTCAAAAAATTAACAATCATTTAACATCAAATGTTTTCTTTTTTTTTTAAAAGAATTTAATAATGGAGTGAATCTTGGCATACACATATTATATGCAGTTTTCTTTTAAATGTTGATATTTATTTGTGAAACTAAATTAATGAAGAGTAAACTCGCCTATACTAGCATAGCTCTATTTTATTTCGTGATTTCCAATTTTATCACCTGAATTAATTTCAAAGAATAATGAGTACAAATTTTAGGTACAAGATCTATACCTGAAATATAATCTGAATCAACGACATTCGTGTTAGTAGGCATACGACATTAACAAACTATAGCATGACTTTAAGAATTTTACATTTTATTAAAAATTATTACAGCTTGTAAGAATTGAAAAATTATAATTAACTTTCCTGTAACAGAGTAATTAAAAATAGTCAAAAATATTGAAATATTTAGGTACAAAGTCGTTCAAAATTAGTGTTTGTTTTGATGTTTTTTTTTTATATAATTCTGATGATTATAATAAATTAGGTCCTTTCCGTTCGGAATCAAAAAATATTTCCTAATACTTTAGCTATTTCACAATAATTTCGCAACATTTTTGCTATATGTTTTTATATCATAACAACTTTTTCTTTTTGTGTTGGTCATAAAAATAAATTTATTTATTTTATTTTCAGCATTCTAACAATATATAAATTACTTAAATGCTCAATAAAACACAATAATAATACTTATTTGTAATTTGTTTTAAACTTGGTTAATCTAAATGATATAATTTCATAAAACTGCAATGCATGAATACAATAACAAGAAATGCAGTTTAGCATTTCTGTAAAATTTATTTTGGTTAATGAAGCTTAAACGATATGTAAGTCATGTTAGTAATCTATACATTATAAATATGCTGAATAATTATCCTAAAAATATCTTAAACCTCTTTCTCAAGATATTACTGCCGGAACAAGCACTAGAATTCAAAATATTTAAACTCAGCGTGTCTGCTACCACTCCTTAATAATTGAATAAAAAAATATAGTAAAATCGAAAACGAAAATCATAAAAATTCAGTTAATCACAATTTTTTTTTTGTTATTTACTGTACTTCTATATATTCTATACTATAATTAAAATAAAAATTTTTTTTATACCTTACAAATTGAAAACAATCGCAGACATGAAATAAATTCAACAAATAGAATAAAGTTATTTATAGTTAGTATAATATATAATGTATTTTACTTATATACACGAACAAAAACAAAATATACTTTTATATCCATGTGATATACAAAATAATACAAGCATACACATTCCAATGAACGTGTTGTTATCCTGTACAAATTTATTTAAAATGTTACCCATAGGGATACAAAATTTCAGTTTAAATATTTTTGTATTACTCGTAGTATATCTACGATCATTATATACAAATATTCATCAACAATATACAAAATATTCATTCATATAACATGTTTAAAATTAAAAATAAAAAAAAATAAATATAACTGGTAAAGGACGAAATGGACATAAAATGAAACCATTTAAAAAATGAAATCAACATTCTTTAAATGCTCAAGAGGAATACAAATGGAATTTAATTGGTATCATTTCATAGGATATTTCCAAAGAATTTTTGTGTTTTTTTATTGTTATTTTTATGTGCAACCATGCAAGTGTTGTGTGCATAAAAAAAGAAAAAACAAAAATAACAATAAAAAAACAAAAATAATAAAATGAATTCATCAAAAAAAATATTTGTATTTTTGGTTGTTGTTCAAGGGGAAAATAGCGGTATCCAAAAATCATTATTTATAAAATCTTAAATCAGAATCATAGTGTGCCTATAAATACTTTTTGAAGAGAATATTCAAAATAACAGAAAATATTCGAATATTAAAGTCAACAACTAAATAAAATCCAAGATATATTATATTCCTTTTTGTGAATGAAACAATAAAGTGGTAAATTTATGTTCATTTAACAAAAAAAAAAAAAAATAAACCAAAACCAAAAAAAAATCAAAATAAATAATTTCACTCGAATAAAGATAATTTATTAATAGAGTAGTTACTTATCTGTCAGATAAAGATGGTAAATTGGATCTGTATATTTTTTTTATTTTATTATTTTATATATACTTTTATATATAATGCTATGCACCAACAGATGTCGCTGAAGACCATATTAAGGATGACTTCTACGAACAAATAGAAACAACGCTAGCACTCATAAATAGGGGAGATATCATAATATTAATGGGTGACTGGAATGCGAAAATAGGATCTAACAACAATGGACTTGAGGAGATAATGGGCAAACACGGGTTAGGAAGAGAAAGAAACAACAACGGGGAAAGATTGATAGAGTTGTGTCAGACTTTCGACCTAGCAATCGGAGGGAGTCTATTTCCACACAAAGATATCCACAAATACACATGGACAACACCAAACGGGATCTCAAGAAATCAGATAGATCACATATGCATCAGCAAGAAGTGGAAACAATCAATGTTAGATGTGAGAAATAGAAGGGGAGCAGATATACACAGCGATCATGAATTACTAACTGGGGACTTCAGAATGAAACTAAGCCAACAAGGAAGAGGCAGAAGATATAGAAAGAAGAAAATAAATATAAACAACTTAAAAAATCCGCAAGTAAGAGCTGACATAGTTACGGCGTTACGAGAAAATATTAGAAATAATAGAGAATACACTTGGGAAGAGATTCTGGAAATTTACAACCAAACAAGCGAACAAAATCTTGGAATTTCACAACCACAAAGAAAAATCTGGATAACCGATAACACATGGGCCTTGATTAAAAGAAGAGGTGAAATAAAGAAAATGATAAACAACAGGATGGCATCAAGAAGAGAATATGAAGAAATAGCGAAAACAGTAAAAAGAGCAACAAGAAGAGATAAAAGGAAATTTCTACAAAATTTAGCCGGAGAAGCAGAAAAAGCAGCACAGCAACATAACCTGAGAGAATTGCATCGCATAATCAAGAACTTAACTAACCAGTCGGAACAACAAAACAAACCAATTAAAGATAAAAATGGTGCGCTCATCACAAACTTAGAGGATCAATTAAAGAGATGGAGAGAACATTTCCAAGAACTGAGCAACGAAGAAAGTACAAATAATGAAGCAGACATAAGAAACAGAGACAATGCAAATATCTACCCAACTGAGGGACTGCCAATATCTACTCAAGCTCCAAATATAGAAGAAATCAAAGCTACAATCAATATCCTGAAGCAAAACAAAGCAACAGGTGAAGATGGAATTCCAGCAGAAATAGCCAAACTGGACCCTGACTTATTCGCAAAAACAATTGAACCCCACATCAGGAAAGCATGGATAGAAGAGAATATACCACCATCATGGAAGAAAGGAATGATTGTCAAGATACCTAAGAAAGGAGACTTGGCAAATTGCAGCAACTGGAGAGGAATCACGGTTCTAAATACTATTCATAAGATAATAGCAATTATTATAAAGAAAAGATTAGAAGAAGTACTAGAACCAATACTACGGAAAGAGCAGGCAGGTTTCAGACCAAACCGAAGCTGTGTAGACCAGGCAAATACTTTACGGGTCATAGTTGAACAATCAGTGGAATGGAATGCCCCACTATATCTACTATTCATAGATTTTAAGAAAGCATTCGACACAGTCAAGAGATGCGCAATATGGAGAACACTTACAAAGAAAGGAGTTCCTGAAAAAATCATCAACATCATCAAAGCGATGTATGAAGATGCAGAGACAACAGTTCAACACAGAGGTAAGATCAGTGATCCATTCTACACCAATATAGGAGTTAGACAAGGATGTCCACTATCTCCACTTCTCTTCAACACAATACTAGACGACATTCTAAGAGAAGTTTGCACTGGAATAAACGGAATAGAATGGGATCTCTTCGGAAACTTAGAAGACTTAGATTACGCAGATGATGTATGCCTCATATCAAAAAATCAAAGGGACCTACAGAACAAAGTCAACAGATTACAGGAAGAAGCAAAGAAATTGGGACTGGAATTAAATATCGAGAAAACCAAAGCAATGAGGACAAACAATAGTTACAGTGAGCCAATAACAGTGAGTGGACAACAGATAGAATACGTAGAAGAATTCAACTACCTGGGGTGCATTATAACATCAAGAGGAGGTGCAACAGAAGATGTCAACAGCCGTATAAATAAGGCAAGAAGAACATTTGGGAGCCTAATGAAGATATGGCGGAGCAACCAAATATCGAGAACAACAAAGCTAACAATATTCAGAGCATGTGTTAAGTCAACATTAATATATGGCAGTGAAACATGGCTCACTTCGGTCAGAATCAAACAGAAGCTACAAGTATTCATCAACAAGTGCTTGAGAATTATATGCAGAATATTCTGGCCGGCAAGAATTAGCAACGAAGATTTATGGATGATAACTGGAGAAGAACCTATCAACAGACAGATAAATAGGAAAAAATGGAAATGGATAGGTCATACACTAAGGAAATCAGAAAGTGATATAGCAAGAAGAGCTCTAGAGTGGAATCCACAAGGACAAAGGAGACCCGGCAGACCATACAACACATGGAGACGCACAATCGATCAAGAATTAACAGTCAACAATTATACCTGGGACGATATTAAGGAAGTAGTACTCAACAGAGAGGAATGGAGGTTCACTATCGAAGCCCTATGCTACCACGCGGAGTAATAGGAGAAAAAAAAAAAAAAAAAAAAAAAAAAAAAAATATATACTATATACATTTTTTTTTCTTTGTTAAATCTACCAAAGAAAAGTGTGTACTTAAATCTTTTTATTAAAAATTGTTTTTTTTTTTTTCTATGAATTCAAAAAGATAAAAAGGATAATAATATTTATTGTCAAAAGTACCTATGGACATTAAAATTATTCATGTGACATAAATAGATTTTATTTGCTTCAATTGTACATAATATTATATGCCTATAGGCTTTAAAATACTATAATAATGAATAGTAATTTATATGACCCTAGTTAAAGGATAAGACTTTATTTTAAAAGAATTAAACTTATTTATAATATTTTCATAAATCGGAAAAATACCTAAATACCTACCTATCTGCTATGAGAATTATTTTGATAAGATAAAATATTGTATGTAATAAAAATTTTAAGATTTATTTAAATAAATTTTTCAAAAATAATATAATAGGTTCTTATTTTTTTTTTTTTATCTTAAAGTTATACTATAGAAAAATAACAAAATAATAACCAAAAATAATTATAAAAATTTTATTGAAAAATATTTTAAAATTTATTAAAATTATGAATGATAGTCTTTTTCATTTATTTTACAATATACTCTAATATATAAATACTCTATAAAAAGTAATTTCAATCGATTTAAAATATTGATAAATATAAGCAGAAATTACGCATATTATGTAATTTGTGACTTTGTATTATTTAGATCATGCTATTTAAAACAACAATAATTGTCTTTAAATGCCATTTATTTTATTTTTTACAAATTCAAGACTTAGAAAACTTATAAACATATATTAATTATTCAATTTATATAATTAAAATATTAATATGTAAAATATAGTGAATGTGATAAAATATCTAATAAATATTAAAGACCATTCTCACGTTATTAGTTCAGACTTACAATTAAAAGTCGAAATGTTTCCGGAGTTGGCATAAAACATTCATCAGAAATATTTTGCATACCAAAGGTATTATAGAAATGAAAATTTTTAATTACCTATAATCAAAAATAAATAAACGCGTGTTTTACGGATTAACAAAATTCGTAATGGTTTGTTTGAACTAAAAGCAGGAGCTTCAATTATGTTTCTACGAAATTTCAATCATGCACGACTATACAATATTAGATAATAAATTAATAAGAAATCTATGAATAGTAAAGAAATCCAATTTTTGATCCGTTCTGCTTTCCCTTGGGTTCTTGGTCAGCGAATATTAAGTCGATGTGCTTTCTGAACATTTTTTATTATTAACAGTCATTCCACATTTATAAAACAGTCAGATCAGGAGGTGAACTTGAAACTATGTAGAGTAGAGTGTTACAGATCTAAGTGAATAAACGAATCTTATATTTATTTTCGTTCGCTCTACATAAGTTATTATTTAGTGTTTGTTTTCACTAAATATTTGTGCGATCTCAAGTAAAACATAGCCCTCATATAACATCAACAAAACCAAAAAACAATTAGCCAGACCCCATACTGATATATCAATAGTAGTACCCATTAGTTTGGGTCATTGGCCGATAGGCTCCGCCACGCTACCAAGCTAGATATTCTATTCAACCTCTATTGTCGCAACCCCTATCCAGTTGCAAACATTAAAATGAGACATAAACTCTTTAAATATATGCTTTGCTGTTGCCCAGCATTAGCTAGAGTCAGACTTTAGATGAAACTTTCCTCAATAGCATAGATATTTTTGTGGATAGCAAAATTGATGATCTGATAAATTTTCTCAATCGTACAGGGTGGCTATAGTACTGACTTCGGCAGAGTAAAAATGTGAAATTGAGCCCCTAAATGAAACAATAACAACAAATTGCTACCAATTAAATTATATGAATATAAAATTATCGAATTCTTATATAAATTTTAATTACATTTGTATATTATCATATAGAATAACAAAGCTAATAAGAAACAAAAAAAATGTTCACCATTGTCATCATTGTCCTGTAACCCCATCTCTAGGGTATTAGACGGAAGATAAAGTTGTTAGTATTAAAAAATTAATGAGAAATAGTTAAGTGTATTCCAAATCATATTTTGTCATTAATTTGTCATACTTTTAAAAAATTTTAAACAGAACGACCACTCTACCAATATTATCTGCATCAATTGCTGGAAGACTACCAATCTTATAATTAATATTTCTTTTTATGGCTCTTCTGAAACAAATGTTATATCTGCTATAGACAAGCTTTCCGAAAAGATGTATTTTTAATGGCGCATCTTGTATTTTGAGGACGAAAGGAACATTTGAAAGCATCCTTGTTGTTTTAATGTTTTGTATATAAACCGTTTATCTGTTGATCTATTCAATATTAATTTTTTTTATCTAGTACGATAACGGAAAAGTATTTTACCTAGAGACCGTTTCAATAATGCATAAATATTCGGGTGGTTTTTTGGTAAAATCTTAAGATATTTCCTTCTTAGAGAAAAATACGAACTATTTTCAAATTTTCAACTTCGATGTTGCTATAAAGGCAGCACCTACAATCACCTACTGGAGGTTAAAAAATTATTCAGACCGTTATCTTACTAGATATTGAATATATTTAATAGATCCACAGATATAACGGTTTATATACATTTGAGAGCACAAATGTCCTATTCTTTCTTATTGGAACCTTAGTAAATTCTTGTACAATTGTATTGTTTTTGTAATACCAAAGCATCTAAATTTAACTGAATTATCATAATTTTTGAATTTTTTCATTAAACTTTTGTTCTATCAAATTATTATAATTTATTCATAAAATTTTATAGGTTTGTTTGTTTTAAAGGTTGATGTGTTTGTAACCTCACTAAAAATGAAAATTCAAATTAAAAATCCTCATATTTTAGAAATTTAATTTTAATAAATCATTCATTTTCCAACCATTACTGGTTATTTATTTATTATTTATAAAATTATTATTAACAGAATATTGTCACTCTATTTTTACCTCAGCACATAGGATACTTAGAACAAATTTTTTCATCAAATATTATTCATATTTAAACCTATGTATTTTGCACGCATGTTCTTTTTTAATTTTTTTTAACAATTATTTGTTTTCAAATAAGTTTTGTAATTTAATTTTCAGTTTGAATGCTAACAGTGAAGTCAAAATTTAGGAATATTTTCGTAGAAGATGTAAATAATTTTTTATCATGTTCAGGCTTATCTCATGTTTTAATTTATTTGTTGTTTGTTATTATTATTACATTAAAATCCAGTATAATTGTATTGTACAGAACACTGGGCTGATATGTAGGTACGTCAAATGAGTAGAATATGTTCAATAAATATTTAAACTCATGACTAGTCTACTATTGCCTAAGTATGTAAGCATGTATATTTCAAGAATAAACACTTTTTTTCTTTTGCCAAAAAAAAACTGCGAATGTGCAATAATGACATTCATAAAATCTACATTTTTACGATCATATCTGTACTGTCATATCAAAAATTGGAATATTGAGCAGGAAACCAAAAACATTGTTACAGAATACAGTTAATTTTATTAATTTATATAACATATAAATTTGCAGGCCAACTACAGGTTCTTTTCCCTTTCGGAATGTGGACCTTTATAATATATAGTAATTATTTAGTACATATTTTGTATATATCTTATATATTATAATACTAATTTTATTTTACTATCTGAAGCCTTAGCTACAAAATATTATGCATATATATTCGTAGAAACCTAATTCTTTATACAATATACATCATATTCATATATTCGTATTCATATACGTTATCAAAATGTCCAGCAGAGAATATTACCTAACACAATAATTATACAACACAACCATAATAATAATGAAATAATAGTTTTATAATGTATTCTGAAAGTAGGTCTATGAAGGATGTAGTGAAAAATATTAATCCATTATGATGAGAGATGATGTATATTTACTTTACATTATTAAATAATTAAATTGTTGTCAGGTTTCCGTTCAGGTTCAGGTTTCCGTTTAATTATTCAATTTAAATTATCACTAAAAATAATAATAAAAAGCCGTTTAAAAAATATAAAAAAATTTACATTATTGTTGGTGTTTTGAGTTAATAATTAAATTAGTAATGTCTAAGGTATATTACATAGTTAGGAGATGAGTAAAAATAACTCTTAGATTGGAAAATGTCACTTTTTGTTTTATGGTATAATAACGTTTTTCTGAAAATTAGCAGTTCCAGGCATTACACCAGTTGTATATTATTATATTATTTTCTTATTATTATACATTATTTATTAGTTGTTATATTATGATAGAACCGATATTATAATAGAACCGAACATTGTCATCATTTGAAAATTTTTCCGGTTCTCACAGGGTTTGAATCTGACATTTAAATACAGTTATCATATATTTTTTTCAAGCCATAAACCTGGTTTGCATTCCTTGTATTTAATATGACAGTTGGAAAACCGAGTTTGGAGCTTTCTAATTATATCTACAAATATACCTAACATGCCTTTGACGATATAATTAGTTAAGAGGTAATCATATAAATAGAACTGTTTTGATCAAATTGAGAAGTAACCCTCTAGTTCTATACGAGTTCTAAAGAATTCAATTTCATATTATTTTGTCGTAATATTTGTTTACATTGTTTTTTTAATCATTTCTATAATTTTTTGAAACCATTTTGCATCACAACTCACTTTTCAAATTCCATTTTATTTTTTTATTCGGGAATGATAATCTCAAATGTGTATTGCAATTATTATAATGTTGCAATTATTTTACAGCTTATTCAACATTATTTAACCCATCATTCATTATATATACGTTTTATAGTGTACACACTTAAAAAAATTGAAAAATGATGACAATGTTCTCAACGTTATATTTATAGCCCCCAGAATACAATTCTTTTAATTATTTACTGAAATCGCAGATAAAAAAAAAACATAAAAATAGAAAGATAAACACAGCTTGGACATGATTTACAGATATATTATGCACATAATGCCGTATACAAAAAAAACGTATGTACATGCCATGCTCTTCGGTATCTTTATTTGAATTTAATGTTCGTTTAATGAGTAACAACTTTACAAAGAACAAAAAAAAATTATTATTTAAAAAAAAAACGAAAAATATTTTTGTCTGTGCAATGAAAAAAAAAATATTATAATATAGTAATAATTTAACCTCAAATATGATGTCATTAAAATTGCAATTCTGATGACAGCCAACAAAAGTTAAGAACTACATACCAAATTTCATTTTAAATTTGTATTTTCTAGGTGTCATTTTTAATACAATTTTATAATTTTTGAAATTTTTAGAAATTATTTACCATACACAAGTTAAAATATAGTAATAATAAATATAATTTAATTAATTATATTTAAAATATTTAATTTATTTTTTAAAATTAAATATTTTTGGCTTTTAATAGAAAAAAAACAAGAAAAATTGAAGTGAATAAAAAAGCAAAATGTGTATTGCAATTCAGAACAAACAAATTCTCAGTCAAAAATTGAAAAGGAAAAATAACAAAAACAAAAAAAAAAAATAGAAAAATAAATTTTCATTTTAAAAAATTAGTTATTGTGGTGTAATTTTGAAATTGCAATTTTCATTCATTATAATAATTTCGAGGTTTTAATTGTTTTTGAAATAAATATAACCATATTTTAATTTTTTATTCATACCTAATAAAAATTGTGTGCAAAAAAATTTTTTTGGGGAAAATTCAAAATTGTGGTTTTAATTTAAAAATAATTTATTTTGAAATAACATTATTTAAAAAAAAAAAAACAAAAAGAAATGTTATTATATAAAATTTTAATTTTTATATTCAATTTTCTTTTTAATTTTATTTTTTTTGTTTTTCTTCAATAATGAAAATATTATTTCCTCTTACTTGGTTGGTTTATTCTTATGCTGCAAATATAAATTTATTCCATCACTAGGTACTTTATATTTTAATAATTTTTTTTTTTTTTTATTTATATTCGTATATTATATTATTTAAATTAAATTTTAAATGAAAATTTCAAAATGGTCGATATGAAAAACTTTTTTGTGTTGTACTTAAGCACTTGTTAACTTTTTTTTTCTTGCTGAATTTTGAATTTCTCCAATTTAATTTTTAGTTTTTTTTTTTATTTTTGTTCAAATTAGTTTTGATTGCTATGAATTTAGGTGTTTGTTGTTTTTAAATAAAAAAATATTTTTTAATGTATATGTGGTATGGGATATTTTTATTTACTTCAAAGTGTTAAATTTAATTATAATTTTAAATGATAATAACTGTAAAAAGCTTTATATACAACTTTTTTACTTTATAACTAAAATTTTTTTTAACCTTTAACTTAGGAGGTGAAATTTTGTAACATAGTACTGGACGTGGTAGTAAATTTTACACCATTTTTTTTATATTTTAGAAGCAATATAATATTTTTTATAATTTTTTTTTTTCAGGTAAAGCTGGTTAAGTTAATTCTAAATGTTATGTTTAAAAAAAAAACAAATTTAGTAGTGGTGGTTTTTTCAAAAATTGGCACTTTATTTCACAAGTCTTTTCTGAATTCAAAAAATAGTAATAGTTCTTATATTTACATAACAACATAAAAAACAGTTTTTCACAGCTTAATATATATATTTGAAAAAAAAATAAACAGAACATTTAAAAAAGTTTTATTTCTTAGAAAATAACAACCAGCCTTTCCATGTAATAATTTCATTCGTCAAAATCAGTACAGTTTATACACATACGCTTGCTACAACCCATACACATTTTTGACAAATCATCTGTGTGGTGTTTTTCGTTTTAATATTTTTGGACAAATATGATACAATTTGTTTGATGTGGAAGTAGAGAGCAGATGCATTACAGGTCGTGGGAGAGAATCTGAACCTAATATTCTTCGAATAATATCAGTTTATCAAATATATCAGTAATATATCAGTTTTCAATTATTTTGTTAAATATTTCTGAAATAGCCGCTAATAGATCAATTATTAATCTCTGCGGTCTATCAAAAGTGTTATCAAATCGTAAACAAGAAAGTATAGTAAGAAATCGAAGCTCAGCTCTGAAAATGTCTCTCCCTGTTCCGCTGTTACAAATATTAATTTTGCAAACTCTCGATTTAACTTGAAAACTGATGTATAAATTATAATGTTCCTAGAAATGCTCTAAATTCGATTTTATCTAAAGGTTTTGTTTCTACTTTTACTGTTGATTAAAATTTCAATTTTAATTTTGTGTTGGTATGTTCGATGATTTTATCTTCAATAGAATCATCAAAAATTGATGACCAATATTTATACATTTTATTTTCTGTTTCATCGTTACTAGCTGCGGTTACTGAAGTTTGTAATATTACAATATTATGCAGTGGAATTCTAAACTGGAGTTCTAAAGCTGAAAATAAATATCTGTGGTTCATTTGCTGCCCACTTAAAACGGGTTTTTCCATAAAAGCAATTCGTTTCAGCTTCGCGTTCGCCAATGTGTTCAATATTTTCGTTTCCTTCACTTACGGATTCATCATTTATTCCTTGTTGTCTTCGATTCGGATATTTCGAAATTATAATCGTTATGATTTTCAAGCCAAAAATTTGGATCAAAAACTTCGTCATCAACTTTACTTATATCACAATTATTATTTTCTTCATCAGAAATTTCATAATAATTTTTTAAAATCTGTCTTATTCTAGATTCGTTGATTTCGTTTGATCGTGCAATTTTCTCTATAATCGGAAAATTATAGAAAAAGGGTTAAAAAGTTATATAGAACTTCAAAATGAGATTTTTTTTCTTAAAACTTTAATATGTAGTAAAAATTTTTCTATTAAAAACTAACATTAAACTGGAGGTGTAGTAAAATATTTTCTATTAATTGCTTACGTTAACTTAGACGTGGTAGTAAAAAATTTTGTAAGAAAAAATCCCACAATTAATGACGAGTGGTAGTTTTTACACCTCTTACCAAATTTCTCTTTACGTGCTTTACTTACAACATGACAAATAATACTATGGACAAGAGTATAATATAACTAGAGGGTACCGAGAATATCACCTTGTGAGAGAGCAATTGACAGAAGTAATAGGAGAAACAAAAAAGAGAGTGTAAAATTTACCACCACGTCATAAGTTAAAGGTTAAGTATAGATATATTTTTTTTCTTCTTAAGTACAGCTTTCCGTTTTTAATGAAAATGTTCACATTTTATATTTTAGAGGTCAGAAATAAAATGTCATAAGGACGATATTTAAGCTAATATTTTCTTTAAAATCTTTTTCTGTTTTGACTAAACAAATTAAAATTAAATTTCGTTGTTGTTTTTTTTTTTGTTTAAGTTACTTTAACAGCATGGAAGTTAAACCATATATTTAAAAACTCGTTTCGGACTTCTGAGATACCATACCACATTTTTTTTCGAGGCCATTGTTTTTAATGTGAAAACTTTTAATATCACAAAAATAAAACTTTACAGTGAGGATATATGATAATTCTGAATATCCCGGAATCTAATTGAGATACCTAAAAACTGATTGCACAATTGAAAAGATATTATTTCAATATCTAAGAATCCATCATTAAGTCTGAAAGTACAAAAATGTCGGATACGGCGGATACTCAGTTGACGATATACATAATGTGTTCGGTTTTTTTTTATATTCTTGACAGTAGCTTAGCTAGAATTAACCTTAATTCTAAAAAGTGCTTAATTAATTAAGTACATTATTGCAGTTTTTACTACATATTTTACTACAATGTTTTTCTAGTATTTATTTTTCCAATTTCCGGTTTATCAATTCATTAAATGTGGAAAATTACTATGCCAGGAACTAAGCCTTCTTAAATAGCATAGTTCCATTTTATTTACGTTTTTACCAAATTATACTGTCAATTATTTTTGGTAATTTATTTTATCCGAATGATAAATGATACTGGACCAGGTCAAAATACCATTAAATCATTATTTTGTTTCATCGGGAATATCGAACGAACCTAGGGACCTTTCGGTTGACACTTTTATTTTCAAGACTCGAAATATTCGTCATTAACATTGATGTCGTTAAATATTAATTGTTTGAAGGGAGAATGGCAAAACTTTTGATGGACAATACATTATTGTGCCAGCTATTTTTGGTTAATACTCCTTAAATTATACATTTATGTCCAGGATAGATAGTGATTAATTAATATCGTTTTTATATTGTTTCGGTATCCCTCATCATAACATTAAATTTTAATTTTTTAATCATTAATACTAATACCCTTTTATTTTTGATTGTAGATATCGTTATTAAGTTAGTCACATGCCCTGATGATGGAAAAATGCTTCCGAAATGTCAGTATTTGCAATGAAAATTTATTAAAATTTTAAATTTAATTTAAAAAAAAATGTCCTAAATGCTCAAAACTTTGCTATTATTATTTTTTTAAAACTGTCAGATTAATGCTCAGAGCAAGCACATCAGATGTCTATTACTAAACGAAAGCTTGCAACATTTGATTGTGCAATACATTATCATCAGATAATGAGTAGATAAGCTAGTAATTTGATAAATAAATAATCGAAATATTGTAGTGTAAAATTGCAGTACCGTACTTAATTAAGCACGAAAAGGTGATTCTATCTAAATTACTGTCAAGAGTAAAAAATCTAGTAGGGTTAGTAAAATACCGCTCCTTTGATATGCTACTAAACCAGCTGCTAGTAAAAAAGTAAGAATCATGAGTTAATACATATTAACTCAATAACTATACTTTAATTTAAAATACTTTAAAAAATTAGACCTAACTAGTAAATATTAAATAAAAAAAAACAACTTTTGTTAGTTAGTCTCAGCTATACGTATATGTCAACGTAATCGGTTTTTAATAGTATGAAAACATTTGGTTGCCAATTTACTTCACAGAGCATTATAGTGATCGGTTCGAACCTACCATATTCAGTAGGGTGGAAGGAAATGTGAAATAACTCAACGGCTCTGAGATTATTCCGATTGGTTCTTTCAACCAAATAATTTGAAATTTATTAACCGAGAGAGATCTGATAAATAAAAGAGATATCTCCAATTATCCGACGATCAGGCAATGTCTGTAAATCAATGCGTTTAAAACGATGGCAATGCGGTGAAAGTCGAAATGGGACATTCCACGAAAAATTACTTAAGGCGAACAGTAAAAATTTTCAATGTTGAAAATTCGCCGAACCAATTTGATTAATGTGAGTCAAGTAGTGTGGGGCTCATACTTGACTGGCATATTCAAAGCTAAATCTTACGTATGTAATATAAAAATATTTCGCAAGGTAGGCGTCAGAAAATTCTTTAGTTCATCATTTAATGAAACCTAAAGAAGAACTGGCTATACTCACTATTTTATCAGAATGTATCTTGAAGCTCAGTTTATTAATAATGCACATTTGAATATCTCCTACAATAAATTATCAAACTTATGGAGAGAATTCTCCAATGTACCTGTATTATTTATATAGTAAAATAATTATAGCTATGACACATTTGTCAAAAAATATTAGTAGGTACCAATATACAATAAATAGCTTATAATCCAACATCATTGTCCCCATCAGTGGGCGGAAATAAACGACAATAATATGGCTGGAATAAACTCCTTGAATCATCTGATATCTGTTGACTAGTTGCTTCGGATAAAACTGTTGTTCCCCATGTTTATATACACTTTCAACTAACCACTCTGAGGGTTCCATTCGAAACATTGTTGTATGATTTTGATGCCTGGCTTCCTTAGAATATGTCCCCTTCAACGTCTTTTTCACGTCTATTTGTTTTCTCATAGTTATCCCCTTTTAATTTAAAAATTCAATTTTAATTTTCATATTTTTATTTCATTTCAATTATTTACCAGGACTCACAGTACCCACTTGAACACATTTTAAAAACAAAATATCACACCAAATATAAAGTACTCAATTTTGAATTTATTTTTGAGTTTTTATAAACAAAAAAAAAAAGTTTTTCCTAACAATCAATGTCAAAACCACTCTAATTACGCACGCATAAACAATAATTACTTATATAATAATAACTGTAAACACTTTTACGCACTCATTTATTTTTTCTTTTGTTAAAATGTCATTTAAAATTTTCTTTATAAAAACACAAAAACCATTTAGCACTTTATTGAAAATTAAAGTGAAAATATTCTTTATAAATCCTGATGCCAAATGAATAGAAAACAAAAACAACAAACAAAACAAAATATTTTTAAAACTTACTAACTTTTACCACACAGCTCAGCCTCAGTACTTGAGCGCATGAAACAAAAACATATTATTTTGGAATTAAAACAAAAATTAAATTATGTACAAAATAAAAAAAGATATTTTTTGGGTTTTAATTGTATTCAATGTTCACACATTTTGGATGACAATGTCAACAACATTTTCAAAAAAAAAAAAAAAAAAATCATAAATTTTTATTAATACTTTTCATGGGGTTAATTTAGTGAAAAAAAAAAATTACTGCGATAGAAATTGAAACGAACAAATTTTTTTCTCAATTTATAACCTAACTATAGAAATACGTAGAAACAATAGCGTCATTCTGTCACATAGGTGCTATCATATTGAAATTAAATTCCTTTTAAAACGTTGACAGCCAACTTGTACAATTTTCATGGGGTGAAGCTGTATAATATTTATAAACTATTTGAGGACATTCTTTAATGTCAACATTATTTATGGAATACCTAAGTAAAAATACGCAGAAATAATTTTGTAAAGAGCGTTAAACTGAATTGAAAATTCGAAAAATGTTAGAAATTTTGAAGTTATATTTTCAATTTTTTTTTTTTTATTTTTGACAAATTTTAAAAGTAAAGGATAGCTCTTTTTGTACATTGGAAGTTTTGAAATTAAATAAATACCTATGTATGTCTACTATAAAGATTGAAAATATCATTAATAACTGTCGATTTATTTGCTAGATTTATGAGTGTTTGCTCGGCCTCCAATTTGTTTGATGTTGGGTCTATTAACCCTAATTAACCTACGTGTATAAGTGACCACGCAGTACTGCGAAGTGCCTCTGTGGCACATATATAAAATTTCTTATAAAATTATGAAAACGAAGCCTGTTAATAGTAAAAAATTAATTATATATAATTAATTAATATGTATATACACTAATTATATTCAGCAAAATAATATTCGGAGCTATACAACATACATTAATCAAATTGTGAAATATTACCACAGG
Source organism: Argyra leucocephala (assembly GCA_963942445.1). Lineage (NCBI taxonomy): Eukaryota > Metazoa > Arthropoda > Insecta > Diptera > Dolichopodidae > Argyra > Argyra leucocephala. Next base: position 121,983,080 of record OZ012678.1, read on the forward strand.
CTATCTATTAGTCTTACGTGGTACCGAAATGGCATGTGCATGTGCCATTTGGTCTAAAGTATTTGATTATCTATGAATTATGATATTTTATTATTTAAGGTTTTTTTTACAGATTTAACAACAGAAGCACTTATTTCTGGATAAGTGGAAAGTTTCCTCAATTTTACAACAATTAAAGTTCGGTCAGAAGCATCTAATTCAAAATTATAGAGGAATAGAAAAATTAATTCTTATAAAGCAAAATTTTTGGAATTAATAATACAGAGGAAAATTTATTTTAGAATTAAAAATTCAATCAGTCCATTCCAACATGAATTTACTTCTGGTAGATCAATAACGGTTAGCAATGAGATAGAAAATGGTTTTCAAGTTGATTCCATATATTTGGACTTAAGCAAAGCATTCAACAGGGTTAATGTGAAATTATTATGCTATAAATTAATTGCTCTAGGTTTTCATTCATCTATATTTTAAAATGGCTTCATTCATACTTAAACAATAGATGGCAATATGCAAAGATTAAAGAATTTAAATCAAAATTGTTTCAAGTTTCGTCTGGAGTATCTCAAGGAAGTCATCTTGGCCCCTTTTCCATTTGCTTCTGATGATAAATTAATTATTGATGTATGATAATGATGATGAATGATGATAATTTATTAAAATTCTGATAAATAATTTACCTCAAGTTTTAAAGGATACAGTAGGAGTTTGTTGTTTATTGGTGACTTAATTGAAAATATTTTTAAGACTTAATACTGTAAAAGACTGCTTCAAACTTCAACGTGATAGAAATTGGTTTAATCTTTAATTGTAATAATTTTTGTTTAAATGTTGCTAAATGTGCTGTAATTTCTCTTCATCGCTGTATTAATCCAGTATTATTTCACATTAATAGTATTACAAGTTTAACAAGAGTTTTTCAAATTAAAGATTTAGGTGTTTTTAGTTTTTTAAACATTTTTGATTTATCTGTGTAAAAGCGTTTAGTAGATTAGGTTTCTTAAAGAGAAATTCAAAAGACTTCCATGACATTTTAACTTTAAATAATTTATATTTTAGCTTCGTTAAGTCAGTCTTAGGAAAGTGTTGTGTCATTTGGGATCCCGATATCACATCATCCGGATTATGAGAATCCAATGTCCTTTTCCAAAGTTCGCTTAGTACAAACTGAATTTATTTCCTTCACCAATCACATACAATGTTAGATGAAAATTTTGGGCATTGAAACATTAGTAAATAGATGTAGCACTGCTTGCAGTATGTTCGTAGTTGACGTATTGTCAAATTGTATTACTTGTTCTGAACTATTGTATTTTTTTCTTTACATGTCCCTATGAACTATTGTATACTTTCTTACAAGATAATTACGTGCAATTAAACGCTCAGAGCTCTATATTATTGGAATTAGTAAAATGGGCTAGAAATTAGCCAATTACGAAATTTATCATAAATTCAATTCATTTCAAATAATGTTTGATTATCACATAACGAGAAATTTATTTAAAAGTGCAATTATGTCTTACTTTTATTATCAAATAATACCTAAGTGTTCTTTTTTAGGTTTTTTTCTTGAAAGCTTTTTCTATAATTAGTTTTTTGCTTCTGGTTTGTTTTCTTATGACGTTTTGTTAGCATTGATTGTGAACTCGTGACTTCAGAAATACAAGTTTCTTATATATTAGTACACATAGGACTAATTACGCTTTTTTTGAGCCATTCGTAAATTCCCAACGCTTGTTTAATGAATGTTATTCGATGATTGACTTCAATTGTAGTAGAATTGTTTTTAAGAGAAAAATTACTAATTTTCTTAAATTGAATCAATAAATAAATCTCTTTAATTTATTTTTTAACTTTATTACTTTTAGTTTAATTAATGTTTCGGTGATTTGACTCAAACTTTAGTGAAGTTGTTGTTAAAGAAAATCGCTAAGTATCCTATATGTATTAAATAAATAATATATTAACTTATTTTTTATTCTATTTTTTCTATATTGTATTTTTTAATTTACATTTTAATGCATAAGTAAAATCTGTAACGGTAAAGCCGAGTAGATTTGAAATAAATAAATAAATATTTAAATTATTATCGTCTTTGTTGCTTATTTAGTAATTGTTAAAATATTTAATTTTTTAATTTTTTCTATATAAATTAATTTGTTTCAATGAAAATAAAAAATTTAATCTTATTAAATATACTAAAATATATCTTACACAATTTCGATATATGTACATTAAATATAAGAACAAGCCTTCTCTTGCAATTAACTAATAATTTAATTTTAACAATACCTTAGTAAATGGATATAGAGCAGATTTTTCTATTAAAATGAAGCTAAAATCCTTGTATCATTTTACATTTAATACAATTGGCCTAATTATCTTTTGAATTGTTGATATATAACTAAAAAATAAATAATGGCAAGTTATTTTTGAAACACTCTATACGTATGAGCAAATTTTATTCCAAATATTTTATTAATATATATATATTCACTTAACCAGTCTTGAGGCATATTGGTCCTTTCACGGTGTAGTGAATTGTATTTTTAGCCTCTCCTATACCTCGACGGAATCGCTTAAAAGATGCAAGTAGTGATTTTGATTGTTCCAAGCATTTGCCTGCTTCTAAAGGATATCTATAAAATAGACTTGGTGCTCCAACAATGCAAAACAAGTAAAAAAATAGTATGCACAAAGCATGCACACTTTCAAAAAAACTTGGAGATGCTTTTTGCAATATTACAAACATTATCATTCTAGCTAGAATATATTTTGATCTTCTTTTATTTCAGAATTTTTAAGTCTTCGACTGGCTGTAAACTCTCAACCTAAACTCAACCTAAATTTACTAAAGTAAATTTTTGTTTAACTAGACAGCTCTGAATATGAGTTAAACTAATTATGTTTGTTTTACGCCGGTCAAAAATTTATGCTAAGTAATGATTTATCATGTCTCCCATTTTTGTTAATACTGTGGATGAAGCAGCTGTATCATTAGATGTTTTAAGAACATCGTCTGATGCTAATATTATATCAACTAAAATGATAATCTGAAAGTCTGATGCTAATATAATATGATGCTAAAATGATATTAACAATAAAACTATTCACTGGATTGGAAGTTGTTTGTTATGGAGATCATTAATAAAAATTGAAATAGAGATGAAGAAAAAACAGAACCCTATGGAACATCAGTGTTAACTGGATCAGATGTTAAATTGAAAATATTTTACAATATTAGAAATATTACTTTACAAATCGAAAAGTTAAATATTCAAATTTTAATACATTCAGTATACATTCTGCAACAATGCAAACTTATCTATACTAAATATAAACTATAATTTTTATAAGTTATAAAAATTAATTACTGAGCGTACTTGGGCCGTTTAATAGCACTTTATAATTTCAAAAAAATCACTTTATGAACATTTTTTAACAAACACACACCCACACTAATAAATTCATTTTCTAAATAATTCTATAATATTTTTTCGGTTGGATTTCTTTTTGTTTTAAAACAAATTAAAACAAACAAAAATACAACTTTTTCAATCTCATATACCAAATATAATAATAAAAATGTATTTTGACATTAATGTCATCTACCGACTGTGACATGACATTCAACTAAAAATTGTTGAATATCAAAACAACAAAAAAAAAATTATCTTTCTTATTTTTAATTTTATTTTTGTTATTTTTTAATTTTTGAAAGTCTGGTATTACTGCCACAACCGAAATGTTAACACACATACATATTCACTTAAAATGTTCATGCTGTCACAAAAAGTTATTTTGTAACACTGCTACACACAAAAATAGAAATATTTCATTTAATATTACAAATACCAAACCCACCCATCCATTATCCACCCAAAACATAACCTCTAACTAACCTTTTATATATTTTTTTTATTTTTAAAATTTTTTAACTAGAAGGAGTCTATTAATTTATACATTATAGCTAATATCTATACCTATATGTAGTTTTAAAGTATATAATGTATATAGAAAAAATATTTACTTATATTTACTATGTATGCATTATTACTTTAAACACCAATCCCCACCCCCCACAATGATTCTGTTCCCATTATAAATGTTGCTTTTCCGTTATAATTCCTTAATATTCAAAAGTATTTCCTTAAAATTACCATTTTGTCGGCATTCCAATCTCATGTTATCATCAACCTCCTTCAATTTCGTAAAAAAAAACAAAAACAAAAAACGCATAAATAAAAATAAAGTAATACAATATTATTATGTAATATGTTACTGGTAAAAGCCGTTCTGAGGCAGCTGTACTGTAATTTTTTACGAATTATTTTATTTTGAACCAATAAAGAGATCAAAATTTTAAATTGGTGTAGGATATGTGGATTAATGAATAGGAATCGATTTTCTTTTTAGGTTCAGTAAAATTTTAATTCTTAAGTTTGTCTTCCAAGTTTGTCTCACAGCGGTGGACCCATTTGGTCAAACTGGGATGAAATGCACTGCTTTAACTATTGCTTAACCTCACTTGACACCATCAAATTATATTTACAGACGGTTATTAATTAAATTTATCTATAGTCAGTCAAATTGTTTTTGCTATTTTTTTAGACGGTGATGTTCTTTAATTCTTTATTATTCGTGTTTTTATTTTTTTAAGATTTTAATCGCCTTGTGCGGCCAATTAACCACATTGTATAAATTTTAATTCAATTTTTTTTCACATAGTTTTTAGAAAAATCTATTTCAGATTTCCAATACCTTCAGTCAGTCGTTGAATTTTCGAATACAGATTAAATTGATTTTCTCATATAATTAAAAATAATGTTTTTAAAATTAATATGGGTTCAATGACGGTAAATTATTTATTTTATACGATTGTTTTACTACATTTATTGTTTTTTTTTTTCATTTTTATTTTTGCATATCTTATTTTTGCACATTTATACGAAATACGTATAAATAATAAAAACAGAGCAATCATTAACCTAAAAGCAATGTAGTTTTTGTTGTTTAGAATGTGTAAGTACAGTATATGGTGACGAAGGACGATGGACTCATATTTTTATAAAAAAAAAGTTTATTGAAATGAACTAGTGTCTAGAGGCCGTGGGCTCATAGAACTTTTTATTTCTTATTGCTTTAAATAGAAGCTTTATTAAAATTAGTAAACGATGCTCACGTCCTGTGTCTGAAATAAGCATGAGTAAGAGCAGAATAAATTCGTTAATATAGTCCACTCTTGAGATTGAATTAAACCGAAAATGTACTTCAAAAAGAAAAATGAAAAACATAGGCCATTATTTCAACAGCCCTCAAATTTTATTTTTAATAAATTTACATTAGTAGCAAGAAGCTTGTATTTTTATAAATTTTAATTTTTAAATTTTTGAAAAATTAATTTGAAGTGACAATTTTCGAATTTATGCTAAAACTATTAAGTTTTTGCTTCAATTAAAATAAATGATGGTATACAACATTTCTTAATATTTAATATCTATATAAGCTTGCTTTGGTTGTATATAAAATGCCTGGCCTCGCCTACAAATCAAAAGTTCGCTAAATTATTACTATGAATTTAAAGCAGATCTAATTTGTAAGATAAATCTATCTCTGTGTCGGAACGGTCTCTACCTGGAACATAATGCATGTATATTCTTACAAGGATCATATCGAAATATTTGTATAAAAAATATGAATAATAAGATTTGTTTTTTGGTTTTAAGTTGACATGATGTTTTAGAGTGTCATAACATCATGTAAAGTTTTTCTCTTCTTCTTTCTATTAAGTTTTTAAATAAAATACACACACATACCAGCATAAAGGAATTTCATTAATGAGTTAAAAAAACAATTTCATTTAAAATTAACCTTCCAATTGTGTACGATTTTTCTTATAATTTAGATGGCGTTTGGGGTACACAATTGATTCCAATCAACTAATCAAATCGAACCCAAATGTAAGAACACAAGAATAATAAAAATATTTCGAAATATAACGAAGTTAAAGAAATTATAAACAAATATATTAACTCTGAACAATGAAAAATAACCCAAATAATGCCAAAATCAGGAAAAGATCGGAAGATTCCCAGTAATAGTAAAGTAATCATGTTACTGCCAGTTGTATCAAAAGGCTCAAAAAGTTAAGATGGACAAGGTTGAACGCGATGTTAACTAATTTTAATTTAAACAAAATTCGACAATTAAACAAAAATAAAGTGAATTGACAGAAACAAAAAAATCATATTTCAGTTGTGTAGATTAATTAGTATAAGATCTGGTCTCTGTAAAATTAAAAGTACTTGTATGTAAATATAAATATTTGGGTATTGAATTGAACTTAAAGTGCGTTGACAACAAACCCAAGTAGTAAAACAATACAGTAGAAAAGAATAAATACTGCATACTTGAATGTCACATATGCATTTTATTGAGTATGACATAGATTTGTTGATAATGTTCATAATGTTAATATTAGAATAAAACATAGAGATCGATTCCGAACATCTAATTGGACGATATCACACGATTTATTTATTTTATTCGTTTCTTACTAACTAATTTGGGGTTGTCAGCTTTGGTCATTACAGATTTTATCAGCTACTGCGATCGTCAATTTATGATAAATAAATATTCCCAAAACAAGATCTACAAGACACAATAAAACTGTGCTATCGCAAGGGAGTGTGCTGGGATCTGTACTTTGTTTAATATACTTAGCACAGATGATATAATGATACTAGTGATACTTCAAAAATAAACTTTCACATTAAAATCTGACGAATCAATGCCAATATAGGAAAATTGGTACACATATAACTTTTGCAACCTGGAAAGAAAACTGGCCTGCTGAGCCCTAGACAATGTAACGTGAATGAATGGCAAATTAGTAAAATATCTAAAAATGCATTTAGATAGACGTTTACTTTGCATCCATGTCCTTAGTTGGAATACAACAGTTTTATAGATGAGCTTAAAATATAACAGTTTATATTGGCTTATAGGGCGCACTACAGAGCTATCACTGATAAAGAAATTAATGTGAGTGAGTGAAAATAATCAAAAGAAATAAATTATTTTGGAAAACATCGACATCATCTAAAGGAACTGGTATTACAATTACTAGACATTAGTGAAGAAATCTGCAGACTAAAAAGGTATAGCTAGTTAAAGTTAAGAGATAAAATCCTATACGAATATATGATTTTCATTTTTTGAACTTGAAACCATGACAAATAATAGTTCTTTATGCCTTCTTTAAAATAGGCATTTAAGTAGTACCAATTTTTTTTAATATACATTACTTCCAGCACTCATACCATCTTTTTGGAGGTCTACTTTTGGTAGACCTTTGATATTGATTTGGCTATTTATTAGTACCGTCTTTAGACGACCTTCTGCCATTCTATTCACATATAGTTTCTCCAGTTTGTTTGTCTATTTCGATTGTTTCTGTGTTGCGAGAGCTATTAATATTTACGCCCAGATATTTAAAAATCAGCACTTATTCGATAATTTGATTTTTAATGAATAATTTCCATCTAATGGGCTCTTTCGAAATAAATCATGGATTAAATTTTTGTTGTGGATACCTCCATGTTCTACAATTCGACAGTTTCGCTAATCTTAATAATAATCTTTGCAAATCATCTTCATTCTTTGCGAGTAGTACAACTTCATATGCCGCGTAACATATAATATTAACGTTCTTATCAGGACATAAAGGGCTAAACGCCTACATGCCGATACTGACATATTAGGGACACCTCCGTTTTGAATAAAAACGTTGTTATTGCCAATTCGAAATCTCCAAGAGATGTTAACTATATTTCTTTTTATTTTATCCATTATTAAATTAAACAGAGTTGGACTGAGACTATCACCTTGTCTAATATACCTATTGGTCTTACGATATCTTCGGTTAGTACGTTATGCAATTAGATTTTTGTTTTATCATTTCTATACATATCGTATATTAGTCCTATTAAACTGTGATTGACTTTTTTGGCTTTTTGAATCACATCATTCAGTTTTATTCTATCGAAAGATTAACTCATATCTACAAAGCACATAAAGATCGGTTACATAAAGATATGCTAAAACTGACTAGTCAACATTAGTCTTTTATTTAAAGCAAAATTTGCAAGAGCGGTTCGTCGAAGACGGGCCTAGCAAACTACCGGAGATTTAAAATAAATTGCTGAAAGAATTAATTAACTAGCCTCAGACATAAAGCTATATACAAATAAAGTAATTACATAATAATAGAAAAAGATGGATCAAAGGATTCAATTCAAGCAAGTCAATATTTATAAAATTAATATAGTGGCTTACTATCACTATAGAATAGATTAGTATTATGATAGTTTGTGAAAAATAAAAAAAAGTGTTATAAAAATAAATTAGATAATATATTAAAATAAAAATGAAATCTAGTTTTGATAGACACTGTTGAATTTTTGATACATTATGTCTCCTATTCACACAAAATTAATAAGTTTCTAAAATCATTTAAAATAGCATTCGTAGAACGACACGATATCAAATTCGATCCTTTACAATTTTATTACAATTATAAGTGCTCTTGAGTTTGCCAGACCCCTAATAACAGATGAAAGGTTAACAGAGTACCTATTAAAACAAGTATTCATATTTACAATATAACATAATAAACCACTTTGATTTTAGATGAAATATATAAGATATCGCGCCATATATTTGTTTTAAGAGTGACAAAATACACATTGTCGAACAAAGGAAAAGAAATACGGTTTATTTTTTTTTTGTTGTATTTAGAGAGTAAAAGAAAATTTGATGAGAGGAAATTATTTTCATATTATAAATAATCCCATGATAATTTTTCTTTTTGTTTTGAATTTTCACAAAGGAAAAAACAATAAAAAACAAAAAAATAAAATTAGGAATTTTTAGAGAAAAATCTTGAAGAATTTATTCCTTTGCTTGTAAAATGACATGTAGATGAATTTTGTTTTTTTTTTTTTATTATTATTTTTGTTAGTATTAAAGTATAGTTATGAGTGGTTTTTGTAATATATATATGTATATATACATATATACTTAGAAAAAGATACAAATTTTAATTATGTTGGTTTTTTAAAGGAAGAGATTTATGTAAATCTTATATTGAAGTATATAATAATAGTACATATCACTAAATTATACTTGTTAAAAAGTATAAAGAGATTTTAAGATAAAATTTGGTTGTGGATTTGATTATGATATTTTTGTTATTTGTGAGAAATTTTTTTCAATTAAATTTTTTTCAAGAATGTAGTTTGAAGAGTTCGTTAAGTTTTCTTAGGAAGATTATTGGAAACAAAAAAAAAAAAAAATTGCTATACTTTAGTTAATCCTTTTTGGAAAAATTGTGGTTAAAGGTGCGGAGTAGAATAAATTTAATATTGGGATTTTGTATTGAATTTATGTATTATTAAAATTAAGTTAGTAGATTATTGTCGCTCCAGGTGATTTAAATTAGTATAATTAAGATAATATCACTGAATGGTACTAAAATATTGAGTTGATTAAATGTAGTTTAGTATAGTTTAGTTTGCTGCCACGATACAGGTGGACTCATAGCCACTTTTTTTTAGTTTGCGTACGATACGTGTAGTGGGCTCATAGCAATACTCTTCACCATAACACAATATTAACTGGAATTTTAGCTGTTTTTTGAATAGACTGGTAGCTGTATTTGTGAATATCCTAAAGGATGATTGAATGTAAGTGCACTGAAAATTTTTTTTTTTGTAATCGACGGTCGTATAGGAGTATATATACTTAGATAAAGTATTTTTGTTTTTTTTTTATTGTAAAACATATCTGTTCAACACATTTTTGACAGAGAATGCATTGGACCACATTATACAGTTCAGAAAGGCAACAAGTTACGAACATAAAAAAAAAAATTTCTAGTTGTTAGATTTTGTAGTAGTTTGTATATAATCTGTCAGTAGTTTGTATGACATGTTATAAATTTGTATGACACATAACGGATGAGAGAACTCAATGATTAATCATCCATGATCATCACATTAACTATACTACATTGTGTTGCTCGACCCTTACCTCGTTGTTCCTATTGGGTATCTATAGAATACTGTAGGGTTAAGCTGATTCACATCACTTGCAGCTAACAAGTCTCTTTGGATGTGTAGCTAGTTTCATTTGATATTTGGCGCAAGCTATTAATTTCCTCTTTAATTGTACCACTTATTACGTATAATTTTTGATTGGAATCGTTTTTCATAACTGAAAACATTTTATTTGTTACATTAAGTTTATATAGTTATATTATTAATTAACATTTCTTATGTTTAAGTTTCAACTTTAAGTTTAGATATTGTAGATTTGAATTTATTATTATTATGAAATTTTAGATCTTGAGTTTGTATATTATGAATACAGTTTGTATATAGAATGTGACCCAAAGACTCATCCAGGTTAACTGGTCTAATAAAATCTAAACTAATCTTCACATCATTGGTATTTTAGTAGGAAATTTTATAAAAAAAATGCGATTCAATATTTAAAAATCTATCAGATGTTTGTAGGTACACTAAATAATGATTTCATGTTTGATTTTGTTACATGATGTATTTTTTTATCAAAGATGAAGAAGAAAACTTCAAATTAAAAATTGATATACGAACTATTGTTAAATGATCACATAAATTACATCTCCAGCTGTGTTTTCAAGCATTTGTGAACTTTAAAGTTTTCATGTTATATGTTAGAAAGGGTTAGCAAAAATTTATATTCAATTAGAAACTTTCACATGTTCCCGTAGTTTCGTGGAACGTACGGATTTGCGTACAAACATACTGAACAGGTAATTCAGTTCTTGAAATGATAAAAGCCTCAAACGTGAATAGTAATGTTAATATCATAATTTATTTATGTAAATTGTAAATATTCAGTAATCAGATTTTTCTATAATTTTTTTTATTTAAATTTATTTTTAAAAAAAATGGCCAAAATAAAAAATTAAAATTTAATAAGTGAAACTTTTTGTTAATGAAAATGGAGAGAATAAATCATATTTTTTTCATGTATTATGGAATTAACGAAGTAGATGTCGTGTAGGTAAATCCCCAGCCGCTGATTTTATAAATAAAATTCGTATGTTTTTATTTTTTACAAAAACTACAAAAATAACGGTGTATCCAGAATAAAAATAGAACATAAAAAACTCCCGAATACGTATAGAATACCCCAAATTCATATCGTACCCGACTCCTTAGATATATAGGTAGTATGTTTTAATAAAAAAAATTATTAGTAAAAGAATATACTTTTAATTAATAAAAAAACATTCACTAGAATGTTATTCACTATACTAATAAAAATAATAGAACAATAATTCAAAAGTACTCACCTGTACAATTTATTGCACTTGCACTGTCTTATAAAATGTTAAGTAAAATAACATTAATCAAAACTAAGTATAATTTTATTTTTATACTTACTTTTAATTAATCCGTTTTGATACCAATTTTCGTAGATTTGATAGAATTATAGTGATTTCAGAATCTTAATTTATACTTTAATGCTCATTAACTAATTTCTTGAGTTTCAGACATATCTTCTGCATGAAGAAAATTATTTTAAAAACTACATTTTCACACTTACACAATAAATTGATATCACTAGTAAATAACCAAGCGGTGTGAATTTAATTGTTCAACGCCATAATAGAGACACGTCTTAAAGGTTTTTGTTTGAGTAAGCAATTTTATAGAATTTATTTTCAAGTCCAATTAATTGTGAATTACCTCATTATCAAGTCTAGAGAGCTATCTTGGGGACATATTTAAAGCAAAAACTATAAATAGTGAACAAAATCGTAAAACTTTCATTTTTAATTATTATTTTTTTAATTTTTTATTCTAGCTCAAGAAAGGAAAGGTTTTCTAATAAAAATCTCCTCAAAAAAATCCTCAAATACAAAACTGGTAGTCTGAGCTCTGTTAGAAGACTTAAAGGGGCGAAATCGTTCGAACAGTATTAGGATAAAATCTTTTATCTTACAATATTTCCTAATGAAATTATCAAAAATATCTGAAGCAATGTAGACAAAATTGTATTAATGATTAGTCTTAAAGACTATAAGAAATTTTAACAAAAGGATGAGTGTTTTTAGTCCGTTAAAATCGGCACAATCTTTCACTTCGTTCTTCTTCGCACATAGATCAAAAGGCTCTTTTGATGATTTTCTGCTATCTGAAAAAAAAACCACAGTTACCAAAACCTCTACTGGAGATAGTTCTTTTTTTTGTATCCAACAGCGGCTTTGCAAGCTAAACTTGTACGATTTTGATTTTGTTGTTGAAAATTTTGTTTTACCCACTGGTGATTTTATTTCTGGAATTATTTTTTTTTTGTTTGCATTTATTGAAACCAGGGATTTTCTCTTGAAAGGATACAATTGAATGAACATTCATCATCATTCAAAGAGTTCTTGATGATTGTAGACATTGAATGTACAACAATAAGGCGGAGCTTTACAATTTGTGTATTCCGCAAAAGGGGTTATATTGAAGTTTAAAATATTATTTTGAAAGCATTTCAAGCAAGTAATGAAATCTGAATTTTATAATCTCATGATTTTACGGAATTATAGTAGGTATACCTTGCAATTCGAACAATAAACTTTTCGAGTATTATAGAACAATAATATTTCGTTATTGTTTTAAAAGAATTGAACGTTTTATAGAAGATGAAAATACACATTAATTTGTTGGTCTAAGACTAGATCATTTTCATTTCGACATTTTTTTCTTTTTCCTTACTCATATTAAGAGCATGGGGCTTCCACTTGACATTTCCATCGTAGTCGATTGCTAGCACCTGTTTTCACTTGTTCCCACGTTATGTTTCTTTTTTATGGTTCTCCGCTAGGTGTTCTTTTTGCGACTGGGTCTTTCTGTACCTTGTGGGTTCCATTCTAAGCTTAATCGCGGGATGTTGTTTGATGGCGTTCTGAGTGTATGAGCTATCCCTATCCCTTTCCTTCTTCTGATTTGTTTCGATATGGGTTCTTCACCGGTTAGTATCTAGTGTTCCTGGTTGCTTATTGTGTTTGACCAGAATATTTGGCACATTATCTTTAGCCATTTATTAATGAAGACTTGTAACTTCTGTTTGAGGTTTCACTGTCGTATGACAGAATTGATTTTACACAAGGCTGGAATATTTTAAGTTAAGTTGCGCTGGATGGCTGTTCCCCCATATCGGTTGCAATTTTTCAAATGCTATACTCTTGTTTTCTACATCTTCTTGGGCCCACCATTAGTTGCTATGATACTTCCCAAGTAGCAGAAATAGTTCAAGAATTCTGTTTATTCACCTTTCAACCTTAAATGTTCTGTGCTGGTGTTATTTTTATTTTCATAGCCTTGGTTTTCTCCAGATTGATCTCTAGTTCGATATGTTTAGCAAGTTGTTCCATGCGTTCTGATTTGCTCTCTGAATGTGTGCGAAAGACTGACATCATCTGCGTAGTCGAGGTCTTCAAGTAGTTGTGTGAAACTCCAAGTTATTCTTTTCTTTTTCGAGCAAGCAGTTTCTAGTATATTATGTTGGACGATTGTGAAGAGGATTGGTAATACCGAACATTCCCGAGTCCGATGTGTTTGTGAAGAAAGAGCTTTTTTGTCTGTTGTGTATTACTGAGAGTTCGACTTCTTCGTATAATGCTTGGATTAGGCGGACTATTTCTTCTGTTGTTCCTTTGTCCCTTGTTTTCTATATCGGAATGCGCTTAATTGTGTCGAAAGCCTTCTTGAAGTTAATCAAACTTGTATATATAATGCTCGCCTATACTCAATTGATTGTTTTACTATTATCCGAAGTGTATTTGTCAAATGGACGCTACTTCGCCGAAAATCTCTTTGTTGTTCATGAATTGTTTTCTCCAGTTTTTCTTGCAACCGGCCTTGAATTATTGCTGTTATCATCAGGTGACAATTAGTCAGGCTGCCTTTCTTTGGTTGATTTACATATAACCCCTTTTTACATGAAGGTGAAATTCTTTCTTTATTTCGACATTACTTGTGTAATAATAATTTGTTGTAATAGATTATAGCTAATAAATATAGCACGATGTTTCGTCTTATTCCATTGTTTTAATTGGCCAATTTTTGTTTTATATATATTATTATATTTATTAAACATATTATATTTAATAATATTTCCAAAAATAAAATACACGTCATATCATAATACATTTTAATTAAAATTTAATTTTATTTATATTTTCAGCGTGATCATATACTTTTGGAACCGACTAGAGAAGATATTGTTAGCTGTGTATCAAAAGGAAAAAGTCAGGTAAAGCTATATATACTCACAATTGAAATTATCTAGTAGCTGTATTTGAAAATATCTAAAAACAAAAAAAACAGACAATTTTCAATTTTCTTATCGAAATCAAATTGAATTAAAACTCAACTACACCAGCTTAAAAATAACTCATGTCAATTTATTTCTAATACAAAAAACCTGAATATTCAATGAAGTAAAGTTTAAAGAAAAAAATTAAATGTATCTTACCTTAAATAAATCAATCTCGTTTAAAGGACTATTTTTTATTCGTTTCTAAAATTGATTGTAATTTTATTAACATTATAATATACTCTACATATTATTATTATTATTATTACAGAAAAAGGGAAAAACTCACATTCGTTATTTGGTTTTAACAAAGTGTATTCAAAAAATTTAAATCGAAATTTTATGTTGTCTCGTCAGTTAAAGCACTAGATGCCACAATTTAATTCTCTTAATCCGGGAAAAAAGAAAAAAACAAAAATCAAATTTGTGATTTTTTTTATATAAACTTACTAGGATATTAAAATGAATTCATTTGATATCCGAGTTGTCTTAATATATCAATTATTTGTGTTTTTTGTTTTTTTTTATTTTTTTTTTTGTTGGTGTTATTTCAATTTAATTTATTCGACTGTGAATTTAATTTTCTTTCGAGGTTAGAAAAATATAATACTTTTAAATTTAAATTTTCAAAAAAAAAAAAAAAACAAAAAAGGAAAAAAAAGTACAGAACGCTCTAAAAATTTGTACTATACTCTTTAGCTTATTACGCTAGAATAAACTTTTAGTCAATTGATAATTTCTGAATACAGTTGAGAAGAATATTAAGTGACGATGATGGATTTATTTTTGATAGTACACTTATATTATACATATATATAGATATTCCTATGTATAACATTTGTATATATGTATAATATTGGTAAATACTTAATACTTTTATACATGTACATTATATAAAATTTAAAATAAATATCACTCGTTTTTATTTGACTACATTATCAAATCTATGATATTCTTAGAAATTTATTTTATATATTCTCAAAAGGATTTAACGAAATTCGTACATTGAAAAAGAAATTTAAAAACAAGAAAAAAAAAATCAATCGTTCAGTTTCGATTTTAAATCTTTCCCTAACACAGGAACCAAAAAATATCGATATACATATATTTTTTTTTTAAATAGAAAAATTGATTTTTAAATTATTTTTTATATTTATTTATTTTTTTTTCTTTTGAAATCCCATTTTAGGTTTTTGATTGTAAAAATCATATTCGTGTTATTCAACCAATGGAAGGAGGCAACAGGCTATACATTTGTGGTACAAATGCTCATAATCCTAAAGATTATGTCATATATGTGAGTAAAGTGAAATAAAAATTTTTTAAAATATTATTTTTTTTTTCTGTTCTGTTAAAGGGGAATTTAGAAAAAAAAAAATCCTCAACACAAAACAAAATAAAAAACTAAAAACGAAAAATTTATTAAATTTAAGCCTACAGGATTTTCAATGGATTTATTTTATTTTTATTTTTTATTTTTGTTGATATTGTGTTAGAATTTTATACAATGCATTCAATTGCCTTGTATTAGCTTATCTTTTATTAAAATATTATTGAAAATATGAAAAAAATAATAATAAAAAAAACAAAAAAAATAAATTGCATCATTATCAAGGATTTAAGTTGCCAAAGGATACAATATTCTATTCGAAGTAAAATCCGCAGAATAACATAAGTTTAGATTTAATTTCATAAATTTTATAACTGAATTTTTATTTTAAGATTATCTAGGCTACAATATTGACACATTTTAAGCTTATAGTTCCTATAAATAATAATTTATTATATTGAAAAATTTGGATTTTATAAGACAAAATAGTGAAATCAGTTGAAGTGATATTGTAAAAAAAAATATGACAAATAATATTTATTTTCGTGTATAGAGTGTGTAAAAAGATTTAATCAAGACTGCAATAGATTAAATTTAAGCTGATTAAATATATGCAATTAAAAATGAAGCTCAAGAAATGTTAAAAATTTATCGGTAGTATTTTAATTGAAAACAAATAGAATGTTAATAAAAAATGAAATGCTAGGGTTTGGCGCAAATGCACTTAAGTCAACACTTGATAAGAGAAATTACACCAGTTTAGTCATCAATTCCACATACTGATTATATTAAAATGTATGGATGCTTCTATATTCAAATTTAAGTCAATATAGATACTATGAAAGATTTAAGTCAATACTCAAACGCTAAAATATAAGAAATTGTGTTGGCTTATAGAAAAAGAAATTTACGTTTGTCAATAGAAAATAAATTACAACCCAAAGTTTGGGAATTTGATATCTAAATGTGGGAATGCATAAATAAAATACATATTTACTTCATTCAAAGATTTTAAAACAAAGTTAAAAAAAAAACATCGAATTGGTTAAAATGTTGAAAAAAATAATGTTGAAAACCCGGTTCTAGAGAAAAAAAAATGTCGAAAAAATAGGTTGAAAAAAAATGTCGAATTTCAATGTTGGAAAAAAACATTTCGACTTTTTTTTAAAGTAGTATATTTTAGAGTTAATTACATAAATCAGCTTATATCATTAACGAAAGAATGTGCATCAACAATATAAGAAATTGAATAATAATGTTTAGCGGGGTTTTGGGGTGACAACCCCCACTGTTATAAGTGCTTTTTTGTGGAAATGTGTATGTAATAAAAATAATTAGAAGGAATTAAAGAGTAGGACTCAAAATTAGCCAATCAAAATATTATATGGTATTCCCTTGTTCCAGCAGTGCAAGTGTATATGCAAGATCCTAAAATAGAGAGACTTTAGAGTTCGATTCAAAATAAGGGTATTCTCTTTCTCCAGAAAATCAAAATAAGCCAATCAAGCCTTTTTCAGAGTATTTATGCATGTGTATATTATGCAAGATTCTAAACGCAGAAGAGTTTTTGCAGTTGGACTCAAAATAAGGGTATTCTATTTTTAGCCGATTTTGGATGCAAAAAGGGGATGTATCCCTTTTTCAGAATATATAACTAATTTCTGGAATCCCGGACCTCTGCAATAATGTCTCTAAACCGTCTTAGTTACGTCGGGCAAGTTTGGAAAAAAAATTGTTTCTTGGGCCTTTGACCTAAATATCTTAGGCTTAGACCTTTTTGAAAATTTATCTGAGCGTTGTTCATTAAGTGAACCAAGTTTGGGAAAAAATGTTGAAAGTTTGGATTTTGACCCATGTGGGTTGCAAAAGTTTGGATTTGGAAAGTTTAGAAATTGAAAATTTGAACTTTGAAATTTGAATTTACCGACAGATCTAGAAATGTCATAATTTCTGTCTGTCAGTTAACGAAAAGTAGCTTCATGTAATTTTTGAAATTTGAATGAAATATTTTTACGATCCACAACCAATATGATCAATGCTCCACTATATAAACCAAAAATAGTAACACATACAATTCATTGCAATTCTAACATCGACCAATTAGTTTCTGGTGGTGGTAATAAAGAAATTTTCAATAACACATGAATCAAAATTACTCGAGCATGTCAACACGGAGGTGCTACTGCTCTTTGAAACTACCAATTTAACTAAAGGCTGAAGAGGGTTAGCCCCGAACTTCTCGAATTACCGTTATAAAAAGAAAATTAATGAAAAATAAACTACTATGAAAAATCTTCTCATTGCATGCTCCACTATACTGTGAATGATTTAAGTCACTACTAAAAACCGAAAATATAAGAAATTATATAGTTATATGTAGAGGGAATAAATGAAACAACTTTAGTTTTGTTCTTTGTTCTTCTACGGTCGTGAATAGAGAGGGAGGGCTTAGGCTCCTAGTCTTATTATTTATAATTTACAACTGCTAGAATACATTACTTATTAATACATATTAGAATACTTATTTATAATTATGAATATTACTATAACTTATTAATGCATATTAGAATACTTGTTTACAATTATCAAAGAATATCACCCATATTCTGTTACACCCATCGTTGACGAGCAGAAAATCTCGTCTCGTCTCGCTGAATATGCCTTTCTGTTAGACACTGTAAGCGGCGCGATAGAACATTTTATTTGTTGGTAGTACTGATTATTTTTTACTATCAAAAATAATTATTGGTACATAAACGAAATATGATTTATAAAATTTTTGGAAAGTGTCAGTGGGGTTTTAGTATTAGTTTTAAAATATTTTTTAAATGAAAAATAAATATAAATATATTTATGTTTTAAATATATTTTTTAGTTTAGTACATAAACGTAGTAAAACAGTAATAGTAAAGATGTTTTTTTTTTTTTTCAAAAAACAAACACAATTTTAATAATAATGCAAAAACAATAATGAAAAATTGTTTATTAATCTTTATTTAACTATTTTATCTATTCAATTTACTTATTTAATTCAAATTTTTGATAAAAAAACACAAAATACTTTGACGCATTACTCTATCGCTTACAATTTTTGACGAGATAAAAAAAGGGTTATCTCGTCTCGTCAAAGGTCTAACAAAATACAAAACTATCTCGTCAGAGATATTCTCACGCGATCTCGCGAGATGGGTCTAACAGAATATGGGTGTATGTATTGGTAACATGTCGAACGATGATATGACATGATATGACTCCTATGACAGTAGATATAAGAGTAGCATAGTTCGACTGTGTTACCACTAAAGGTTATATTACATTATGTAACAATGTTTATGTAACAATATTTATGTAACAATATTGACTTTATATAGGAAGAAATTCATTCATTTGTTAATTTCACGTTTGAATTTTATGACTTTGCTGAAACTATATTTTCTCATTTTAGTAAAATTCTTTTATTCAAACTTTTGCTTCAAAATCTATAATTATAATTGACAAGCATTTAATGACCTGCGCAGTAGACACCTTTTCATGTTATCTCTCTTCTTCATATGAACTTAATATATGATAAGTATATATAATAATAAGTAAGTTGTAAATAAAACAATAATGCGCACACAGTTGAAATTTTATTCACCAAATACATTAAGAAATAGGTAGAAGCGAAACAGAATATGAGAAGTAAGGTATTTATGTTTTTTAACGAAAACATACTAATTTCAAAGCTTTTCATTAAAACATGAGTGTTTTCTGCTTTGTAATGAGAAGTCTATATAAATCCATGCAAATCCCTGTCCTTTTAAAAACTTTTAATTTGGCTTTAACTTGAATTCTAATTACTCAACAGGGGCCCCTAGTCATAGATTAGAATTCACTCGGAACATTACCTGCAGTACAAGCTTAAATTCTAATTACATTTTAATTACTTAAAACCAAATATTGCGAGTTTAAAAAAAAACACAATTTATCAATTGCAGAATTAACAAAAGAGGTACATTTACATCAATTGAATTGTATCGTAATATTGCAAACAATTTTCTTTCATTAATATGCAAGCGTTAACCTCTATTAATTGGTACAATCATGTATTTTTCCTAAACAAACTTTTGAATCGATTATTAAACGTATTTCAATACTTACTTTTCCGACGTACTATTCAACTTTTTTTGTTTTGGATTGGCCATCATCTAGTCCCAATCTGAATCCTATCGAATCATTATGGACAATATAGTGATGTGCGTTATCGAAAAAACCAACCGATACGTATAATATAATGAAAATATATCTATCGATACAAAAATTGTAACCAAATATATCGATATATCGCTATCGAGAAAATAAAAATTCTAGGCTAGAGTAGAGAATTGAGATATATAGATATGCGGTTTCCTGAAAAAGCCAATATTGAAATAAAATCAAACCAATACACTTAACTAAAAACAATATCGATGTACTCGAATATCGCTAAACAAAAATATAGATTTTATGCTTTCACTTGTACACTCTTGGTGAAATTTAATAAACATTTTTAAAAAAATTAAAGACTTGTTAATTTTACAAAATTATTTTATTCCGACACGTGTTTCGACCTTTCGGTCATAATCATGGATCATAAATGGATGCATATAGAGTTATATGGAAGTTATATGGAGTAATGGAAAAATATAGAGTTTGAAAATTGTTATAATGTAAGCAGAATATCGCTTATATTGAGAAATCGATACATATTGCACATCACTATGGCAATCATGAAACGCCGATTCAGAAATGATCCATAGCCGACAATCGGAGTTTGTAAAAAAAAAATCCAAGGACAATAGGGATGACATTACTCCGGATGAATGTGAATGTTAAAAACTAATATCACACGCTGGGTGCCGCAGTAGGTAGCGCGCATGTCTTTCAATTGAAAGGTCGATTCTCAGGTTCGATTCTCGGTGAAGCCAAAAAAAAAGCTTTATGGGTTCTTCGACCTGGTCCAGTACCCTTTGTTGTTAAAATAAATGACAAAAAATAATCAAGAGTATAGTTTGGTAAAAGCTTAAACAAAATGAAGCTATTCTATTTAAGAAGGCTTAGTTCCTGACAATAACAGTATTTTTCCATATTTAATGAGCTGATAAGCCAGTGATTTGATAAATAAATACTCGAAATATTGTAGATATTGAAATATAAACTTACAGTACCGTACTTAATTAAGCACCAAAAGGTGATTCTACCTAAGTTACTGTCAAGAACATAAAACAAAAAATCAATTATATTTGATAGAATAAAAACTCAATATTAGTTATTCTATTCTACCTACATCGAATTATCTTACTATACATATTAATAATGGTAAATTTTTTTTAAATAAAAATTTAACTAATACCCAGTTTTTAAAAGCTAATATAACTTAACAAGCTAGCTTTTAATAAAAGTTTAATATTACGCCAGAAAACTAAGTAGAAATACGTTTAATTTTTAAAAAATTGTTTAGGAAAAGTATATGACTGTAGATGTGACTAATCAATTAATAGTGGTTAGGTCGTATATATTATTTGGAAAGCAACATAACTCTACCCGCAGTGCTGATGAATAATTTTAGAATTTTACTGAAGTGTTAAGCTAGGCATCAACATATAAGACATATAAAGACAACACTTCCATCTTCCATATCAGTAAAATGTGGATCCTAGTTAATAAATTAAAAAAAAAAATTAAAAATTCAAGCTTTGCTTTTACAAAATTTATTAAATATCTTGATGAATTTAGATTATTGTAACATCACTCTTCTGAAAATATTATCTTTTATCTTTTCTACTCTTCATATAATCAATCCGATCATGGTTAACAAACTATCGGTTTATCATCATCAACATTATCATATAACCCCATCCGTGGGGCGTATAATAATCAGTTGGTCGGGTCGGTCAACTTATAATTAAGTTAATATGGTTGTAAAAATTTTATGTTTTATTTCTATACTAGTTTACTTGTATTATAATCACATTTAACATTTAATACATTTATAGGAATGTTATAACTTATAACATATGGTGTACATTCTACATGTTACTAAATCATCTAAAATGTATCAGTAAAATTTAATTTTAAAATCAATTTTAAAATAAAATATTATCAAGACAATTTTTCTTCAATAAAATGAATTTCATATTATGTGCCTACATAATAAGAAATTTTCTTTCTATTTTATTACGCTAGATTTAATATAAAATTTTTTTAATATCCGCGTAAAAATAATAGAAAAAACAATTCTAATCATCCAATCAATTTCAAGTATTATTAATAAACAATCTGGTTTCTTTTAATATCCCAGTATATGACTAGTATCTAGATTTTATTATAATGCTCGCGTTTTATTTTCATTCAATTGCACAATACAACGATTTGGAACATGTATGGAATCCTATTTTAAATTCAATTTTTAAATCTGTTATATTTTTTTTTTGTAATTTTATACCTTATTATCGTTAGTTCTCGTTCGAACAACTACACACACACATACACACTCATATAAACAACAGCTGAAATAAAATATGTTCAGTCAATAATTGAAAACTTTCTAGTTTTATCTTTTTGTAAATAGATTTCAATCGTGATAAATAAATATAGAGAAAATAATATAATGTACATAAATTAATAGGACTAGTAGGACATGAAAATCGATTACAGGATTATCAAGAATGAATAGGAAAATTGTTACTTATATAAAATAAAAATAAATACATATATATATATATATATATATATATATATATATTTTAAATGAATTGTGAACTATTTTAAGTAGATTGAGGTTTAAGAGTGAACCACATTTTAAAAACTTCAGTGTTCTGTAGGACAAATACTTTGTACATAATATACTTGGAAAATACAACATTTAAAACTTCAAATCGACGTTATTGTTTTACTAAAAATTCATTTTATGGTAAACAATTTAATTGAATATCCAAACACAAATAATAAAGAAAAGTTTTGTCACAGGTTTATATTAAGTTAGAAAATAAAATTTTCCAAGGAGTTTGAAAATAAGCACATTATTCAAAAAAATTATTTCAATTTAATTGCATTGAAATCGGACATTGGATTTAATTGAAATTTTTGTAAAAAAAAAAACAATAACTATTTAAAATTTTTAAAAACAAAACGGAATTAATTTAAAAATTTCACGAAAATTTCGCTAAATTTTTTTAAGAGCAGTGTGTATCAAACTGTTAATAGTATTTAATAACAAATTATTTTTAGAAATTGTTTCGTTCATCATAACACTACTTGAGATCATCAATAGGTATTTGTATAGAGTTAGACTATCTATACAACTTCTGATAATTAATTTTTAATAATTTTATAACTTATTAAAAGATGCTATTAATATATCTGTGAGTTATAAAACTCGACAAAAATTTCAACGTAAAATCTATTATAACTATAAAAATAAGTTTATGTAATTATAAATTTAATTAGAAATCAGTAAATTTTCTATAGGATTTTACATTTTAATAAATAAAGAGAACAAATTCGATTTATTTATTTACAATGATATATTTATACAGTGGTAGGTAGAATTAATTACACACTCAATAAATTTTAACATTTTTTTTTGTTTTTCTTTTCTAAGGGCGGAATTTACAAATGTGTTAAAAAAAATTTTGGGAATCAATTTCACAAAGTGTTCTTAATTTAAATTTAAATTTTGGGCTGAAAAAAATCTCAAATGACTCAGGTAGTAACAGGTTTCTTTTGCTATGTCACCCGGCAAAAGTAATTACACATTTGATTTCATACGGCATAATTAATTACACATCCGGTAAAAATAAAAAAATATTGCTAATTTTTGAGTAAAAAAGTTGTTTACAGTTAAATAGTTTTGTTTTAGTATTTTTCCATTATTAATGTTTAGTTATTCCACCTTGTTCATCAATAACAGCTTGCAATTACTTTCATATTGAAGTTCTTAAATTTTAAATTAATTTCGTAGGTATTTTTATCTAAATATTCAGTATTTCCTCAATCCTTTCAGTCTTTTTCTGCTTTTATCGATTTGTTTCCTTTTCATTGTTTCATAAATACGATTTGTTTCATAACTCCGCAGATGTTCTCTATAATATTTAAGTCAGGTCTCTTCGGTGGCCAAGTTAGAATGTTCAGTCCGACACTTTCAAGAAATTGTTTTACAATGGAACCTTTATTAAATGAAGCATTATCTTGCTGGAAACAGCAGTTATCATCAGGAAATATTCAGCATCCTTAAGTGAAAGCATGTTTATTTAATATTTTAATATATCCACATTAAAATAATGTTGCATCTGTTGGAAACAAAAGCTCCACAGCCATAGTAGTAAATGCATCCCCAAGACATAACACTTACATCGCCTTGGGAATCAAATTATTAAACCACTTTATACTTTACCTCTTTTGGAAGATGAATGTATTTTTTTCCAAGAGCTTCCGTGGAATGTAAATTAACTTTCCTCTGTCCACAATACGTTATATCAGTACTCCAATGACTCATTAACATATTCTTGAGCAAAAGCCTCACGTTTTGAAAAATTAGCTGGTAAAATAATTACTACTTTACGCACCTCATAAGTTTGAATATTAGAATATTATTACATATTCTTCGTATTGTTCGTTCACTCCCACTTTTTTTCCAATTACTTTTGCTGACCCAAAAACAATTTTAACTGGGCTTATATCAGGATTTTCATTTTAATTACTTAACAATTTGTAATAGCCTTCTTTGGGTCTCTTAGTAACACCTTCATTCCTACTAGACCTGTTTTCAAGATACCGCATTCCTCTTTTTCGTTTACAAGGTGCTAAATAGTTTTAAATGAAATTCCATAAATTTCTTCTAGCAATCGAGCTAGTGTTAAGCAACAACTTCTGCACGATTTTCAATATTTAATTCGTTTGTTTTACCTATTATGGATGAAAAATGAATCAGTAATTTTAACAAAATAAAATTATTTGAAAAACTATTACGAGCTGCACTT
This sequence comes from Argyra leucocephala, assembly GCA_963942445.1. NCBI lineage: Eukaryota > Metazoa > Arthropoda > Insecta > Diptera > Dolichopodidae > Argyra > Argyra leucocephala. Next base: position 122,007,827 of record OZ012678.1, read on the forward strand.
CGTCACTTTTAAATATTAGAATACAAATTCAAAAATAAAAATTAATTAATCGCTATTAAAAAATGCACTTATTCACTTCAATAGATCAAAATGCAATAATGTGTAATTAATTATGCCGTATGAAACCAAATGTGTAATTACTTTTGCCGGGTGACATAGCAAAAGAAACCTGTTATTACCTGAGCCATTTGAGATTTCTTTCAGCCGAAAATTTAAATTTAAATTAAAAACACTTTGTGAAGTTGATTCCCCAAGTTTTTTTTAACACCTTTGTAAATTCCGTCCTTAGAAAAGAAAAACAAAAAAAAAATGTTAAAATTTATTGAGTGTGTAATTAATTCTGCCTACCACTGTATATAAAGTTATATCACCACTATTATTATATAATTATATAAAGTTAATTTTATAGTATTAAGTATTTGTTTTGTTAGTTAATTAAAAATTATATAAGCAAGTTTCCGAAGGAATGCTCATTGTCAATTATTATCGACATATACACTGATTGACACCTAATTGCTGAAATAACTGTGTAAAGTATACGTATATAAAATTGAATAAATGAAACATGCACCAATAGATAAAAATAAATATTTACATATTGACTAAACACAAATTCTAACTTTAGTCTTTAAATAATATTGAATATTCTGTCAAATTAATGCTTAGAGCAAGCACATCAGACATCTATTACTAGACGAAAGCTTGCTTAATTTAATTGTGCAATAAGTCATCATAAAGTAGGGTTAGTAAAACACCGACATCATTGATTAGAAAAGCCTAAAAATAAACTAAACCAGATACATGCTGTTAGTAGAGGGGTAAAAGCATAAGTTAATACCAATGATAATAGCTATACATTTATTAAAAATACTTCCAAAAGTTAGGCCGAAAGCATCAAAGCTAAAAAGAACAACAGTTGTTAGTTAGTCTCAGTTGAACCATACATTAAAACGTTATCGTTTTTTAACAGCTAAAACACTTAGTTGTCGATCAAAATAACTAGAGTTAGAATTTACTTCACGGAGCATTCTAGTGATTGGCTCGAATCTACCATATTCAGTGGAAAAACTCAACGGTTCTGAGATTATTTCAATTGTATCTTTCAACCAAATAATTTAAAACTTCAGGGGCTAGAGTCTACCCGAAAGGATCTGGTGAATATAAGAGATATCTGAAATAACCCAGCGATTAGACAACGATTGTAAGTCAATGAGTTTAAGGCGGTGGGAATAAGGTGGAAGTCACAATGGATCATTCTACGAAAAATTACTCAAAGCGAAACGTAAAAACTTTCGTTGAACCGATTGAATTCGATTAATGTCAGTCAAATAATGTGGAGACCACACTTGACAGGCATATTCAAGGATAGGCCTTACATATGTAACATAAGGATGTTTCGTGAGGTAGCGATCAGAAAATTCTTTAGACCATCGTTTAACGAAATGTAGCTTAAGGCTCAGTTTACGGTCAAATGTTAACTCGAGGTCTATAATAGAATTCGATATTGAAAGAAAACAGCCATTTAGTTGGTAGTTGAACCAAACTGTCCGAGCGGAATTTCTAATAGAAAAGGTAATGACTTGGCATTTAGAAGTGTTCAATTCAAGTCCATTTTAAAAAATTTTGTTTTAGAATCCTTGACTTTTATATAAAAGAAAGTAATTTTAAGTTTTTTTAATGTTTTTATTACAAAATTTTATAGATCGTCTTAAAGGGTTATGCAACCGCTATTATATTTAAAAATGAACTGATGATTTAATTCTGTATTAGTTAAAAAGGCCTACTTCTCGAAGCGAAAATGGATCAGAAGTTGGCTTGCAGATTTATCTGCAGCTCCGCTGATCAATAAATAAATAAATAAACAAAATTTAGTAGATGCTAAAGAAATTCCCATTATCTTATGAAATTTAAGAAGAATTAACCTATTTAACAACTTGATAAATCATATAATTTTCCAACACATAAATCGCCGATAGCAAATAACTTAGTTTTAGAATTTAAAACTGATTTTTTAGCTCCACCAATTACATCCGCAGAATGTTGTTGAATTTTTTGAATTTCATGATGTTAAGATGTAAAACAATTTCTCGGTGCGGGACGAATGCCGATTTTTCCAAATCCCTTTTTTTAAAAGCCCGCGTTTTTTAAAATACCGGTCTTATTAAAAATCCTGCTTTAAGTGTATTTATACCAAGAATATTTATTTTAATTTATTGTATGTAAAGCAGGCTTTTGAAAAATCAGTATTTGGAAAAATGAACATTCGGGGTAGACTTAGAGCTTCTGAATTCGTGATTTCAACCAAACGTGATTTTAACGAAATGAAGATCATCTGACATTTTTGGATATCAGTTTTTGAAATGTCGGAAAAATTGACCCTTACTGATATTTTCAATACGAATTTTTGTCATTGAATTTTAGTCAAGTTGTCAGTAGTCAGTAGCAATTGATAAACACAGTACCGATTTCAAATATCTACTGACACTTTTCAGATATTATGTTTAATTACTGACCTACTAACACTTTACAATAAGGGCCTTCGTTTTTTAAAATATGCACCAGCTTAGTTAACAAAATTTATGAGTAAAATTATACAAAACAAAATTAAATCAATTAAAACCAAAAAAAAATTTAATTAAAAAAGAAGTTCAATGTTTTAAAAAGTAATAATATTGGTGATATTGAACAGGCACATCCTATCGTTGGATTCATGTTCTTACAGGCCGGCCACCCATTGTGAGTATATACTCTTTCGCCAGCTGCTTCGATGAATAGATACATATGCTGCATGCATGGTTATGGAAAATTCCCTGAAATTCAAAATGTGAAACTGGCCTAGCGTCAGCCAAGTATAATTTATGTTTGGTTGCTACCTCCGTCGTTGTCCAATACACTCGTACTTTCTTCTATGCCCTATTCTTCCTAATACACCGCGCGGTTTGCAACTAGATCATTCGTCAGGAGGGCTAGTAATCCACTAATAGGTTTGCAGAACATTGACAATGATGAAAGACAAAAAACGGTTAAGTAAAATTAAGTGTCTTAATTTAAATGTCCCATTATTAAATCTGCCCCATAAATGTCTTTGAAAATGTCCTTTTTGAATGCATTGCATGTACTAAACTGAACTGAGTGCAAACAATTGAATGAATGCATTGAATATACTAAACTGAACTGAGTTCCGTATACTAGGTGGAAATTAATTCCAAAATTTGTTTATTGAAGCAAAGAGAAGCCCTATTTATTAAAAATCTTGATTGAGGTATTATTAAAAAGCAAATCCTCGTTTGACCTAATAAATTGCAAATTTTCATGAAGGTATTCAGAAAAATTATTTAAATAACAACATAAATCGGTAGTTAAATAAATTTACAATGTCACAACCTAGCAATGAATGAAATAAGATGAAATTTGGTCAAGTCTGTGAATTGAAAAAATATATCTCATCACAGAATAGAAACCCATATTAAATTTCCTAGTGTTATTAGAATTAAATACCCTCATAATTGCACACCCATATGCTAATATAGATATATTATTGTTGTTTAAGCCAAAAAATATACACGTCGTAATAGATACAAACTGACTATAAGTCTTCACAATAATCTGAGTCCACTGTAATCTTCTTGTAAGTATTAAAGTGCCAAGATTGTCCCAGGTTAAAGCTTTGTTAAATATTACCAAACGATTTTTACATTATCAATAAAAGGAATAATTATTGTACACTTTCTACAAAAATAAAAACCCACCTGCCCCGAAGTAATGTTAAAAAAATTACGAACCGATTAAGAAAGTCTGATCTTTATAGTTCTACATCGTTTTATTCTACTTATTTAGTTTCCCTTTCTTATTTCACCTTTGTCTTTATAATAAATTAAGCTGTTCATCTTCAATTAGCTTTTAAATTCTCATTTTATGTTATTCCCAACATTTTCTTTGTTCTATTGACGAATTACACAGAAAGTAAAAACAGAAATAAAAATAAAGCAAAATACTCAGAACGTTGGTACAGGTTATTTTCCTTATTTCATCCGTTAAAAGTTGAAAAAAAATAGTTCTAGCAAGAGTAAAAAAAATTTAATGACAAAGAACAACCAAAAAAAAATAAATAACAAAAAGAACCTTGATAGTGTTGTGCAACTATTACAACAGCAACAATAACTATTTTATTTGTTTTTACTATATTTATATACAGATACCTACTGTGTTGTATACTAGAGTGAAAGAATCTGTATGAGAAAATCTCACGTCTCTTGAAAATTGCTCTCCAGTTGGTATTCGAAAGATTTTCTGTACTGGTTTTCATCGTCGTTATTGCAAAACAAAAAATACGTGCTCTAGTTCTTATCGCCAAAAAAGAAAAAATATACAAAAATAAAATAAAATTAAAAGAAGAAAAATTTTTAGGGAATGTAAACATGCATGCAAAAAAAGAAAACAATGAAAAAAAAAAATTTACCAAGGATAAGATAAGAAAAAATTTGATCAAAGCAATAGCAGTGAGAGAGAAAGAGAAAAATGAACAAAAAAGAAAAACTTTGTTTTAAGTTGTTTCTTTGTTCGAACAAATTAATGAACGAAAATGATGAAGATGTTGAAACCTATATTTATCGAATTGTAAAATGGTTTTATAAAAATGAAATATACTATTATAGTTGCAGGATAGTGCTGAAGGACATACATACATATACGACTTTAAAAAGAAAAAATATACCAATAAAAATAGTATTTTGCAAAAAAAAATAATAATTCTTTTATGGTTGAAATAAATCAAATCGGAATACGTAACAAAATTACATATCGGGTTGTAAATTTGGAAATATAAGAGAAATTTGTAAGTTGTAGTACAGCTATGCTTACAATGTTTGAATACATTCAAATTTGATACTAGGTATTCTTAAGAGAGATAATTGTCTTCGATTGACCATCGAATTAAAAATAAAAAATAAATAAAAATCAATTAAAATTATATTATTTGAAACATTTTGTGTGGACAAGTTGAACTAAATTATCTTGAGATTTACAAAACCATGATCAAAGATCTTATTTCGTATATCAAAAGGAGACATAAGTTTCCAACCATCAAATATATACACTATGTATCCAAACACAATCGATACAGTAAAGTACTTTGCAAATAGTGATGTTTTCGGTTGCTTTCGAATTAACCCATTACTGCCAATTGGGTATTTAAATACCTAAAGATTTTAGTGCATAAAAGCTATTGAGCTAGTTTTATTTTCATTAGAGAGAAAAGGGTAAAATCATAATTCATTTTCATTGAGCTAATAAAAATTCTCAAGACTTGCTTTTGCTAGTTGTTTTTTAAACCCCGAAAATTTCAATAAAAATTGGTTTTTGGGAAATTGGAAAAATTTCTAAAGACCACTTAACCCTTTCGCGTCAAGTTTATTTTTTTAGGATTAGAGTAATTCTAATTTACTCAAAATTATTTCATGCCATATTTCAGGAGTGGGGGAAAGGGATATATTGTACCCACAGCTATGTATGTTGGTACGATATATCCCTACAGATGTGAGTAAATTAAAATAACAATAATAACAAACAAAAAATATCCTTTATTCATCGGATTCATAACAATAAGAATTCATAACAAAAACAAAAATTATATTTAATAAATTATTAAGAATATAAAAAAAAATATTATTTTTTACTTATGATATGGAGTAAAGCATTGAAAAAATAGTGGAATATCACATGCTTGGCATATTTTATCGTTTTGTTTTTGCCAGAAATATTTTTTGCGCATTTTACACAACGTCTTCGTGAGGTACCTCCTACTGGTATATGATCACCTACATTATAAAATATCTTTACCTTCTTTGCTGGACGTCCAGTCTAATGACTTCTTTTATGAGTAGCATTTTCTCTTCCTAATGTATTTAACCCTAGATTCGTCTATTGATTGATGTGAACTTTATTCTCTGCATTTCCAGTATGTAGGTTTTAGAATTGCAACAACTTCGTCAATATAGTATGTTTTTGAGCAATCTGCTGGTTTTTTTTTATCATTGAAATATAATTTTGAGATCAGTAAACCATATATATATATATATCTCGATATATAGAATTTTTAATAAAGCTTTTTCCTTGTGATTTTTTGTTTGACCAGTATCCCTGATAATTTTGATTGTATGTCATTATTAGAGTAATTTCTATAACAATCATAATTTCATGATAATCGGTTTTTGTAATTTTTTCAGCATTTGGAAGCATATTTAGGCTTTTGTTAGTGAAGTCACTTATCATCATAAATAGACTTCTAGGAAACAATTTCAGATATATTTCGATTTCTGTACTTTATCTATCTAAACTTATCAATATTGTTGGGATGTATTGTACCAACTAATATAACTATTCGGACATTATATCCCAACTTCCAAAAAAATTTGAATTGCTGGCATTTGAATTTACGTTCAAATAATTTCTTATATAGTTCTAAATAATTATTCTATCGCAAAATTTAAAAAAAATCTGCTTACCAATGAATAATATCGCTACAACACGTACATTTGATGAACAAAATGACTACACGACTTCTTTCAACAAGTATTCTAGCACTACTGAGAGACAATTTTTTTAATGGAACGAATTGAAAAAAGAACAATTTGATCATTAAACACTAAAAACTACGAAATGCATAGTTTTCTTATACAAAAAAACCGAACAGTTAAAACGCATTTTTTTTGGGATGCATTTTCTCATTAGCATCGAAAGAGAAGCTCAACTTGAGTTTTCTCAATTTAATTTTTGGATTGGAGTACTTAAATCGTCTCTAGAGATGACTTAAATTTATCAATAATCCAATTCGTTGAAATCTAAAAAAAATATGAAAAAATTCATAAAAAAATTAGTGAAAAAATTATTTATATTTTTGTGAAAGTAAGGCACAATTCACAGTTAGTTATTAAATTAAAGTTAATTACATTTAAAAAACTGTTTTGCAAATGACTTTTTATTTCGTTTCGTGGAACATTATTATGATAGCCGATAAAGTATTTTGGATGTAAAGTGATCGAACACTTTCTGCCACCAAAATTGTCTACAACGACTACGGTCAGGCATTACTTCCACTAAATGGTTGACTAAATCCGTGGGTTTTGCCGTTTGTTGGCATTAAGAAGAATACTACATTTCCCACATGGACGGACAACAATTTCAAGACAACGTTTACTCCAAGGCCATAATAATTATCTCTGGTTGCAGATAAATCAGCATATGGTATAAAATAAACAGTTCAGCAGATGATATCAGGACACAATACTTAAAGCCAAATCTAATTGTTTTGTCTTCAATATGAGAGCATAAGTTCATCTACTGAAAGATTGTGGTTTCCCGGTCAATTGAATGAATTTACGGGTCATTAGTTCCTTCAATGGAGACACTTTCGCAAATGTTTCATTTTTATTTAAATTATTATTATCGCAAACGCGTAACATTAGCCTTATTTATTAGTTGAGTTTTCTCTTGACGTGGTGTTCCTTATGAATTGGAATCGCAAAGAATGACGATCTTTGAATCTTTCTTCTTTGAATGAAGAAACATTTCTTGGAAAGAAATTTTTCCGGCTCTTAAATCTTTTGTGAAAGAAATTTTTCCGGCTCAAATCTTATTAAATATGCTGTAGGCTCTAGGTGAAGGAGTAACAATAGAAAACGATCAATGTTTTAAACAAACTTAGTGAAACCTACGTACAGTTTTGAATTATATCATTCAAATCTTATAATTTTAATTTGTTTACAAATTCCAAACCAAAAATGAACTTCCAAGTACATTTTTTTCACGCAAAATTCAACGTAAATTTTTAGAATGTTCGGAAGAGACTTTGGGAAGGCAAGTTTTAATTTTTTACTTTTAACCAATTTTGAAATATCGCATTTAATAGGTTGATTTGATCCAATTTATGTGTACGATATAAATTAATAAGTTTTTAATACAAGTATCTATACGTATTGGCTTGTTGATTGAATGTACCAAAGCCTGAACTTGTATTAATCCTCTTACATCAAATTTTATAATCTTGAGTATCTTCTGAAAACCACAATATATTTTGTTTAATTATTTCTTGTGAATTTTTTTAAAAATGTTATAGAATGTATTTTACATTACTATTTAACGTCATCACTACCACCATCCACCACTACATTACTCAGCAAATACAAAAAACATTTACAAGGAAGCCTCACAGCAACTTGCTCACTAATTAATAGTCCAAAATAAGAATAGTATTGAGATGTAGTCAGATTTTCCTCCTCCTCCTCAGAACGAACGTTAAAAAAATAAGGGTTAGACGTTAGTATATTGCAGTAGAACCAATTATTCAAATGGCAAAATCGGGAATATACAAGTTAAAAATTTATATAGGAATTCAAGAATCACCTGAAGGAAGCAGAACTAGGAAGTAGAATTTAACAGAGTTTGTATTCAAAGTAGCAGAACAAATAATCCAAGAGAATCATTGTAATCCCAAAGAAAATATAGTAATAGTAATTCACATCAGAGGTTCGAGGACATCAGACTGCGGTGAAAACATAGGGGTATATGAAATCAAGAACGACTCAGTGCTAAATAAAGACTAAAGCAATTAATATTATTTATTGCTCAAATTTATAGACGTAATATAAGCAATAAAACCAATCATACCTGTTACTTGTTAAAAACGAGTTAACGTTAAAAACTATGTTAAAATAATAAAAAAAAAAGTTAAATTAAATATTACGAATAATAACAATTTATAAAATCATCCCTCTACTTGTAATATTTCATTGAAAAATAAACGAAACAGCTACGAAAGAGGTCAAATTACTGTCTGTTCAGTAAAAATCAATATGACCATTTTAGATTTCTTTCAGCAGAGGAGCACAAATTTTATTTTTAACTTTACCTATGTATCGATTATCGAATATAAAGAAAAAAAAAAATGTATTTGAAGTTTTTCCAAACAGTCTTTTTCTAGTCCCATCACCTTATCACAAATATATATATATATATATATATATAGATAATAGAAAAATACAAATTTTCTCTCTCAAAAATGCCAAATAATTTCACTATTTATTTATATTATAGAATCACAAGCCAAAAGAAATCACAAAATGTTTAAATATCTGAATCGTATAACCCTGATGTAAAGGACATGTTCTTCATATTTATTTTACTAATATCGATAGTTACATTATTACATTATTTAAGTTGGAATTAAAAAAAAATTTCGTTAATACTCTACCATTCTACCATTCTAATATTGATCAAAAAATAAAAAAAATATTAAATCCTATGCTAGTGATGCTCTGATGAATGCAATTTATTTTACGGATGCACAATAAAATAAAAAATATTATAATATATTATGTTTATACCTTTGATAATAAATGTTTAAAATATTTTAAAGTTAATAATAAAAAATATAAAATAATAAAAACAGCAATAAAAAAAAAAAATTCTTTAATCTATGTGTACATGTTCTTATTTTCTTTTCTTATTTTCTAGTCGAATTTAACCCATTTACCAAGATCAGAATACGTGCCTGGAATTGGTTTAGGCATTGCAAAATGTCCTTATGATCCACTTGATAATTCAACAGCCATATACGTTGAGCACGGAAATCCTGGTGATTTACCTGGATTGGTAAGTTTTATCTTTTTATTTATTTTTTTTTTATTTGAAGTTTCTTTTTCTTTTTGTCAGCCATTTTGTACTGGTATGTAGTTTTATTATTGTGGTCATCATCAATTTTATCGTTATTTTCTACAATTTTATTTTATTTTTGATTGTTATATTAGCTGTACTATGTAGACAGATAGATAGAAAATATTTTTTTTTCCTTTGAGCAAGGATAAAAATATTTTTTATTTTTGTACATAAAAAATTTCAAAAATAAAACAAAAAATAAATAAAGCAAATAATAACGGTATTTTTAGTACATTTTAATAACAACACAAAAAAAAAGAAATTAAAAAACAAAAATTGTTTATGATGACAAATTTGTGTAGTTTGAAATGATAAAATTTTTTTTTTTTTTTTAATTGTTTGGAAACAAATAATAAAATTTTTTTGTTGAAATTGAAAAAAAAAAATATTTTTTTAATTTTTTTTGTTTTTATTATATTTTAGTATTCTGGTACAAATGCTGAATTTACAAAAGCTGATACTGTCATCTTTAGATCGGATTTATATAATATTAGTGCTAAGAAAAAAGAGTACGCATTCAAAAGAACATTAAAATACGATTCGAAATGGTTGGATAGTAAGTAAAATTTTGAAGGTTAACATGGTTTTTTTTTTTCAAATTTCAAATCATATTATTTGAATTTTAGAAATTCAATTACGAATTTAGTGGTAGTAAGTTTTAAAAATTTGACAATAACAGTGAAATAAAAATTTTCTTTTAATGAAAATATGTTGTTGTTGGTTTTGTTGTATAGTTGATGGGGAATTGGGTTATGTCATCCCTCTAGTATCCAAGTACAGATATGCAATTGTTATGCGTCAAATCAAGTAAATGCTCTATATGCTAATGTCAAAACCCCTAAATTTTGTTTTTATGTTGTTGAAAATGACCTAATTTTTAGAAATGGCAAAATTTCTGATGACAAAATTTTTAACCATAATTATTATCATTTATAAAACATTATGATAAAATCCTTAAAGTTAAATATGCATACCTTATAATGTAATATTATATTCGGGAAAAAGCATATAACACTAAGTTTGTATATACAAATATGAGTAACATACATTTAATATAGTATTTTAAAGTTCTTAAAGTAATAAAGTTATTTAAAATTTTTTACCTCACCTATTTGCATTGCTGCATTTTGTACTCGATGTCGCATGGCATTCGTGCGGGTACGGACATAACTCCTTTAACTTAAACCAAATGTAGAGTATATTTTTACATAATTTAAAATTACATTCTCAAAATATTGCACACAAATTTTAAATAGTTGATTACAGCATTCAGTTGGGACCAGTTTGAGATCAGAAATAGCTTAAACTTATCAAAATCATTCACAGAAGTTTCAAAAATGACAAAATTTTACATTTTTAAGAATGTTTAAACTACTAAAATAAATGACAAAACTACTAACAATTGTGACATATCAACTAAAATTTGAAAATGATGTTACAATCTTATAACTCCTGAATTTGTATGGAAAAATTGTTAAGACTTTTCACTTTTGACATTTTTTTTTTATAGTACTTGCTTTTAAGAGATTTGAAGTAGAACCATGTGCAATATTTTTATTCATACTTCATATAAATTGCAGAAACCACATATTTTTGTTGATATAAAATTAATTCTATTAAAATGTTCAGCTAGGAAATGTGCTCTATTTCTCGATTAAAAAGAGCTACTGCTACTCGGCTGGCATATATTTTTCAGACTTATCGGAATTATGACATTGAAAATAAATTGTCGCTCTATATGGTTTAGTGGTTATGTAATGGTGGTATGACTTTTAATTAGAAGTCCCGGTCCCGGTCAGTACATGGATGTAAAATTTTTGCATTTTTGTTTCTTATTCTTAAAATAATGAAATTTTATAAAATTTGATTAAAGTATAATTTGTATTAACTGGAATAAAAATGGAATTAATATGCTATTTAAGAAGGCTTATCTCATGATGATAGTATGTACTAGTTTTCCACATTTAATTAGTTGCTATACTAAAAAATATAAAAAAAAACCAAATAAATATTTATTTGTTAACAAAAATGTCTAATTCCACTTTATGCGATAAATTGCAAAACGATTACATTTTGTACAAACATTTACATTACATTTTGTGCTCGTGCTGTGACTTGGACAGACAGACTTTATTCACTAAAGACAATATCTTTAAAATATAATTTATCTTACTTGAAATTAAGGATAAAATTGTTTCCTTTATCAATTAGTTGTTTACGTCAGTTTATATATATATTTTTTTTTTAATTCAAAATAATTAAATAAATTTTCTGACCGCAATTAATTAATATTATTTATTATTATTTTTGTTATCAAATATACTAAATCTAAAGTATATAATTTTAGATATCAATTAATAAATATACAAATTTTTAAAATGCTGCAGTAGTAGATATCCTAAAGTTTAATTTTTAGACCGATTACATAAATATATTTAATAATAAAAAAAAATCCGATACATATTAATATATTATAATTTAAATATAGAATTTTTTAATTAAATTTTAATGAAATTTATCTATAGATCTTTAATTTCATTAAAAATGATTTAATATTAATTTTTCAATATTTTATACCGCAATAAAATATTCAAATATTCCAAGTTCAAAAATATTATATTTTTTAGTTAATACAAGAATCCTTTTTTTTTTTTTATATTTTAATTTATTTTATTTACATTTTCAATATTTATAAATAAAATAATATAAATAAAACAAAACGTTTCTATTGAATTAACTGAAATCTGAAACCTCAAAATACAAAATCATAAAATACTGAAATATTTTTTAGAAAATTTTACTTTTTACCAGCTAAGAACATTCTATTGAAATCAATTTATTCAGTTTTAGTGTTATAAACCAAATATATTGAAATATTAAGAGTCCTTTTTTTACTCTCACTCAACCTTTTTTAATGACAAAGAACCTGTGTATAACCAATAAGAAATATTGAAATTATCATTTCATAATATTAATAATCATGATAATATTAAATTCAATAAAATCTAATATAATTTAATTATCATTCTCATCTCTAATATAATATATGTACGTAAATAATAACTATATATACACACACGACGCCACATTCATTGAAAAGGATAATTAATACTGAAAAACCGCATTTTATTAACTTTATAAGATTTAACCAGATTTCGATCGACATATTTTAACCAAATGATGGTTTCAAAAATTGTTTTTTTTTTTTTCGCTTTTTAAACCTAAACTGTATTTTATTACAAAATCTCATATTGTTTATATAGAGAAAAATTAATTTTCATATATCCTTTTTGACCTTAATTTAATCGTACGTATGTACCCCTACATGCTGCTGCTGCTAAGACAAAATAACAAAATAAAGCAAAAAAGAATTATTATAATTCCATATAGTCGATTTGCATAATTAATTTTTTATCCTTTAAATACTGATTCACATCCCATATATATATGTACATAATAATTATATTCTAACGCCTAACCTAACCTAAAAAAAATTATTATTCAGGATTTTAGTGTTTACAAGAGAATATTTCTCACTAATTTCAACAGTTTTTGTTTTTTTTGTGTGTAGGTTTGGTTTTTTTCCTCCTACAATTCATTTCATTGAAAATAATTAGAACAACAGTACAATGTATTATTGGCCCAAAAGATTCGAAGCGTGTAAAATTTTAAATTCACTTTAATTTTCACTTTTTTATGACCATTTTATATATATATTCAATTTTAATACGGTAAAAAAAAAAATACTTATTTTAATTTACCATCATACACCCTAAATAAGAATCTATCTTGAAAATAATTTTCAATAAAGTTTTCTATTCTTAAAACAAAAATTATAAAAATAATAAGAACAAAAAAAAAGTATTCGTTTTAGCGTAAAATACCCACTTAAAATTAACAAAAAGAAAATTGCCTCGAAGACCTTATGTAAATCAAGATTTTTGTTTTCATCTCTTCTTTGTTTTTGTTTTCTGAGTATAAAAACAACAACAAATTGAATAAATTGTACCTTTAAAAAATAGAAAAAGGATTTCTGGTCTTGTCTCATATAACAGTAAATTTCTTTACAAATGTATAATAAGAATTTCAATGCTGTTTTATCTTAAATATACGATGTTGTTGTAATATCAGTATATTGTAGTAGCAGTATTATTATTACCACATCATAGTTAATTTTTTTTTTTTTTTTTTTTGTTAAAATTCAACAGTAAAGGGTTAAAAAAGAAAGTAAAGTTAAAATACAAAATGGTAATTTTAACACTGTACGAGCATAAAAAAATACATACATTATATTTTTGGTTCTTTGTCTAAACTACCGTTATATCCTTGATGAAATTTAAAATCTTGTACAACTAATTGGTATTTTGTACAATGCAAACAATTGCTATTCGTTAAATGAAGGTGGAGAAATTACCCTGTACAATTTACACCATAAAAATATTTCATTTAAAATACGAACACATTTTTTTTTTTTTTTTTTTTTCCACCAAATCTGAATTTTGGTATCTTAAAGGAACGTTATGATTTTTAATTCCCGACATTCAAGGATTTTCAAGTCAAAATACATTTTTCTATATTATTTAAGTATATATAAGAAGTTAGCATATAGCTACATTGTTTTTATTTTTGTTTGTGATTTTTAGAAAATTTTGAATCCGGAATCCCATGGATGTATTTTCTTTTCCAATAATGGAAATTCTTTCAGGTTTTTTGGAAATAAATTTTAAGGAAACAATTTAAAGAAAATTTTATTAGACAGTCTGATATTAAAATAAAAGGAATAAAATAAAATAACAATTTGCATATTACATTTTGGTATGTGCGTATTTTAATTTTTTAGAGGAAATTTTGAATCCTTTTTATTGAAATGAAAAACAGGGAATTTAGAAATATTTTAATTTTAGCGTTTTATTGTTATTGTTGTTGTTGTTATTTTGTATTTTCTTAAAAAGTTTTACCACAATTAATTATGAAACATCTGGTGTATTTGCTTGAAGGCATCAAAGCGTTTTAATTTTTCTTTAAAAAAACAAAACAATAACAACAAAAACAACAAAATTTCAAATAAAATAAATGGAAAATATCAATAGATTTCAATTGTTTCCTCACATTTTAAATATATATATATATATATATATATATGTATATATATATTTTTTTCTTAATTGTTTTTAAGAATATTTTAATTTTATATAGGGTGATGAGTTGAATAGCTGTTTGTTTTCTCATGAAACAATCAACTTTTTAATTTTGTCATAGTTTTTTTGATTTCGAAATAAAAAATTTAATATGTAACATTTGTGTCTCTCTTTGCTGATTTCCTTGAAATCAGAAAATTCAAATAAAAGTTTTATTTTTAATTCTTTAAAAAATAATAAATGAATAGGAAGTTTAGATAATCCGAATCATTGTCAAAAGAGAAGGCAGTAAATAAATGAATAAAATTAAATAAAAACAATAATAATTGTATTTTTCTAATTAGACATTTTTAAAAATTTCAATTTGTAATGGTTGTAGTTCACAGGCAATAAATCTAGAGAATTTAGAATCAAAATGATAAAAAAATAGGAATTTTGTATTTTTTGATTTGCATATCTTTTACATAATAATGATTGCCACAATATGTGTATTTTGAATATTAATTAAATTAAATCAAATATTTTAAAAACAATAAAAAAAAAAATAAAATTATATTCTGTCTGCAAAGTCTGATTTGATTTGAAAATTGTTTAATGCAATTATTAAATATTTCATTTTTTATAAATACGTAATAAATTCGATAATGGAGAATTCGATTTTTTACTGATTGCCTGAATTTTTTCTTTTTTATTTATTAATTATTTTAAAGTTTTTAAAATATTCCAATATCGATGACGATATCTATTCAAGCTTTAACATACAAAATGTAAAATTTTACAGGAGTCATAAAAATATTACTTATCTTACTTCATTCGTTAACAAATAATTTTTAGCCAGTACTGATCCCGTACAGGTCCTGTACTGATATATCAAGACTAGCAGCTATCAACACGGTTCACTGGCCTATATATCTCCCCTACTTCCTATCTTTATAAAAATATTGTATAATCAATAAATGTATTAAATAATTATTATAAAACTAGTAGAATTACCAGACTCGAGAATTTGTAAAGTTTTTAAGATTTTTGCTTCATTAGAAAGAATATTTTATATCAGTTTGTAATTTCTCGCCAAGAAACGTGATTACTAAAAAATATTACCCTACCGAGAAAAATCTCCACAAAAGTAAAAAAAAAAATTAGAAAGCACACTACTACAATAAAAACGTACGGTCGGTAACAGTTTTAGAATTTGTGACTATCGTCAGAAATGTTTATGAGTCTTAGAATTAGAAGTTGAAGCAGTCGAAATTGTTTACGAAGGTGATTCATAGAATAAGTTAGATTCTAATTCTTAAGTTTAGCTTGAAGTAGTTAAGATGGATCTAATTTTGATTTAGAAAATCAAACTCAAGAATATCACATTTTTTGTTGGAAGCATGACACTAATTACAACAAAAACTTGTCCCCAGTACAATGTTGTCTTCAGTATGTACTTCGTCCCAGCTGTCTTCAAATATATTTCGCGATAAACAATTCAACGGTCCCACATCAAGTACTAAAAATGTAAGCAATATAGGAGCATTTATTTGTAATTATTTACCGACGACACTGAACAGTTATATCTCGGAAAATTTATTTGTATAAAGAGTCAACCTGAAAAGGCTATATAACGTGAAAAAGATAGAAAAGGCAGCTGCATCTGAAAGACTATATAGTCAATCAAATATTAAAAAATATTACTGAACGGAAACCTGACAACAATTAAATTATTTAAGCTATATAAAGGTTGCCGAGCAAGAATGGATCTACATCAGTTTTCTGTAATGAGTTTCTGTAGTTCATGGAGCATTTAACGGTAAGAAGTTGTATGGATAGTATGTCAAAATACTGGGGAAATCTTACAAAAAGTTGAAGACAAATCACTAAAAGTTGGATCTCTATTATAAAATTGTGACAGCTCTTGCGGCCTTCAATATTAATACAGAAAAATCATTCAACTTACATAACAGTAAAACGCAGTCCATCATTTGTGTTCGTCATTTTTCTATGTCGAAGATGATCGTGGCCCGCTTCTAGCGATATTTTTTTTTTTTACTTTTAATAACAAAATAAAATCAATTTATATGGAAAAATTATTTTCCTTTTAAATTACATAAAAGAAAATATTTTTCTACACATATGAAATGAAATAAATTAAATAAAATTTTTACAAATATATGAAAAAAAAATATTTATAGATGTAAATACTGGACCAGTTAGGAGTTTTTCCGACAAAATTTAAAAATAATTGTAAAACTAATTTTTTTGACAATTTTCTGAAAGTAGGCAAAATACATCGGCCTGTAATAAATAAATTACAGCAAATTGAAAACTAATCTACAATCAGTTAGGAGCAGTAGGTAAACTATCTACCTTTCAGAGAAATGTCCCAGGTTCTATTCCCGATTAAAGCAATCTTAGAGTAAAAATAAGTCATTGGTATATAGTCATTGGTATAAAATAAGTGACAATAAATAATTGAGAGTATAATTTAGTAGCAGCTTAAATGAAATAAAATTACACTATTTAAGAAATCTTAGCTCCAGACAATATGAGTGGTTTTCCACATTTAACAAGTTGATATGCGAGAACAATTATTAAATAAATATTCGGGTAGTAGCGTAGTTCTTACATGTAATTAAAATTGCAGTACTGCACTTTCAGTGGAAAAATTTATTTCTAACTAAGTTATACTAAGACGAGCAAAGAACCAAAATAAAAATAGTGACAGGGTAAATGTTAATAAAAAAAAATTTACTAGATTAATATTTAATAACAATATTGACAACACGTGTAGAATTATACAAAAAGTGTTGTTATGTTAAGCCATACTTATTTACCTTTAAACATAGTTGAATTTAATTAAGCTTGATGTATAATCTTTTATTATATAAATTTAATTTATCAAAAATAAATTTATTAAAAAATATAAGTAAGTAAAATTAAAATAAATTTTATATTACTAATACCCTTAACATAAATTTGACTATATATTTCGAAATATATAACAAAAGAAATATAAAATAATAAAATAACAAAGATAAAATATGCATGTATAAAATATGCCTATATAAAATTACTTTATTTAATTTTTTTTCCATTTTTTATTTTTTCTTTATTTTTAGAACCAAATTTTGTGGGTGCATTCGATATTGGTGAATTTGTATATTTCTTTTTCCGTGAAACAGCTGTTGAATATATTAATTGTGGCAAAGCAGTTTATTCTCGTATTGCACGTGTATGTAAAAAGGATAATGGTGGCAAAAATATATTATCACAAAATTGGGCAACATATTTAAAAGCACGTCTAAATTGTAGTATATCAGGTGAATTCCCATTTTATTTTAATGAAATTCAATCAGTATATCAATTGCCATCGGATAAAACAAAATTTTATGCAACATTTACAACAAGTACAAATGGTTTAATTGGTTCAGCTGTTTGTAGTTTTGATTTAAATGAAGTTCATGGAGCATTTAAAGGTAAACATTTATTATTATAATTTTAATTATTGTACATACTAAAACATATTTAAAAAAAAAAAAAAAAAAACAGAAACAAAAACAAAATAAAAAACATCTAAAATATCTAGTAATAAAATTAAATTATTGGAAAATATCCTGAAGGATAATCAAATTATTTCAACCATATTATTATGATATTCAAAATAGTAAATAATTTTCAATTATTTAAAATTTATAATATCATGACAATAATTATTATTATTATTATTATAAATGTTATGAAAATATTTTTGTTTATAGGTTATTATTTTGTTAGAAATAACCTATTTTGAGAGAGTAAAACAATTTGTATATTATTTGTGGTTTTACTTAAGTTTTATCTATTTTATGATATTGTATATACATAGTTACGAATAAAATCTATTTAAAAAGGATTTTTTGTATAAGTTTTACTTTTATATGAGACATTAGGTATAATCAATACAGTATTTCTATTTAAGTATTCTGTAAATGAATATAATACAATATTATCATAACAGGAAAGATATAATTGGTTAATTGTGTTTAGTTAAATTGTTAGTGGTAGAGTAAAATTGAAACAAAAGGAAATTTTATTTCAAAATAAATTATCTGATACTTGAAATTATTCAAATAGATATACCTAGTTTTCAATATAAATATAAAATTTAAGAAAAAATAATTTATTAGAAGATTTTTTGAGTATAGAAATAAGGTGACTAATAATTTTCGGTTCAATAATTACATTTTTAAGTTAAATATGTTGACAACGGTCTTAATAATATGCACGCTGGGTGGCGCAGAAGGTGGAGCGTCTGCCTTTCAACCGTATAGCTTTTATTCTTGCTTGAAGCAAAAAAATGCTTTATGTATTTTTCGACCTGTTCCAGTACCCTTTGCCATTGTGAATAAAATAATTGACAAAAAATAATTGAGAACTTAATCTGGTAACAAATTAAAATAAAATGGAGCTATTCTATTTAGGAAGGCTTAGTCTTTGACAATAGTTTTCACTTGATAAATCATAAATTTGATAAATAATTGCTCGAAAAACATTGTACATATTGTAGAATAAACTTACAGTACCGTTCTTAATTAAGCACGACAAGGTGGTTCTACCTAAGTTACTGTCAAGAACATAAAAAGGAAAAAATAAATAGTAAGTTTACCAATAATTTTGAATTTTGTACAAATTTTTATATTAATCCTCTCATCATCAAACCAGGCTTCAATTTTCTTTTTTTATTGTTGCTAATCCATAATTGGATGTCAGCCGTTATATGATGTTGGCAACGATGTTTGGATAGATAATTCGATCCGTTGTCGAATGGGCTAAATCGCCAATGTTTCTAATGCCTGGCCAGTTTCTAATGTTGTGACACCACGTTAATTGCTTTCTTTCTATACCCTATGATTCAATAAAAAAAATATTACGACGTTACACTACTAAATACCATAAACGTATTATAGATGCTTATAGCTAACCTCAAACTTCCTCTTCTTGTAACAAACGAAAGCAGTGGAAGGAATATATTTTTTTCCTATTAGCATTGTTAATGTTAGTTGGCTCTTTTATTTCCTACAATTTGTTTATACATATAAGTTATAATGACAGATTATTCTTATATTTTTAAGTTATAGCTTAGATTTTAGTATCAGGTACGATTTTTATTTTATTCTATTTTTATTTTACATTAAATTTTTGTAATTTACAATTTATTTTGATTGATACAAGGAAAAATGGTGGAAAATTACAAAAACCTTGTTTGATTAGTATTTTTATATATATATAGTTGAAAACTTATAACTAGACTTAATTTATTTTATACAACAAACAAACAAAATTAAAAAACATCCTAAAATGAAACAATTACAATCTATTTTCGACAAATCATAACCGCTATGTCAACATAAGAAAAAATCAAAATAAAACAACTACAATATTTAGAATTTTAGAAAGTATTTTCTTTATTTTCTTTCGACATATGGCTTGTTGCTGACAACATTAAGTCTCTTCGTTAGAGTATAGAATCGCTTATGTCAATATGATCTAAAAATGTTTTTGTTAGAACAGCTTATTTAACTTAAAATATTTTATATATATTCTGAAAACTAGCCATAAAAATCTATAAATTGATAAGCGATTTTTATAACGGGTACAATCCCGTTACTTTATTTTTAAACCCTTATTTATAGACTTTAAAATTGTTTTCAATTGATAAATTGATTTAGATCAGACATATTTTTCGGGTAATAATTCATATCTTATTCATGTAATTTTCATATTTTCAGACACAAGTAGTTATAAAGTTAAGAATTTCAGACATAAGCGGTTATGACTTGCTGCTACAGATATAATAATTATCGTTCAATTACTACCTGATCAAAATGTTTTTGGAGATGGAGCAGTTGGCAATAAATTTGTTTACCTTTATAGTAATTTTGTCTGTTGTCGATCATACTTTTGGATTTTAAATGTATTTCAATTGTACTATGATGACAACGGCGGTTTAATATATTTTAAGTAATTTATTTTGCGTAATTTGCAGTCAATTTTTATGACAGTATGCCAATTGGACCAGATTTGACCACTATACAGATTTGTACTTTGGCAGATGGATTTGAATATTAAAATTTTATTGAATTCAGAGACGATTTAAAGACGATTTCTTATTAATTAGTCCGTGCATTGTTAACATTTTCGAACAAAAAACGCAATGAACCTCGTATGATAAGAGTGACAGGCTCTCTTTTAATATTTAGCTTAGTAAAACGAATAACTAATATTGTTATTAGGCTTTTATGTACTTTTACTTTTTATTTTTTTCAATCCGTCATCTAACGATGACTATCTAGTTTCATTTATTTAAATCCTTTGAAGTCAAGTCATTCTTTTTTTTTTTGCTGAACAACTGGAATGTTTCTATATTTATGTAAGTACGTTTACTGTTCGTCCTGTATTTTACAGTTCTGTTCTATTTTTTAACAAGTTTTAATTATTTTCCAAATACAGGACAGAGCAATGTCCTATATTTTCTAATTTTGTGTATAAATGTCCTATTACTTTTTTGCATATTTATGGAATTTCATGCTTTTAATATTGAATTCGCAAATAGAAAATTAAAACAAAAATTTAACGCTATTGTAACACTACCCATAAAAAATTAGTATAACTACTATTTAACTACTCCTAACTACTAAATACTAACTACCCAATACTATTGAAATTAAAATAGTTCTTTTAAAATTTAAATAGTGCTGGGTAGTTAGTATTTAGTAGTTAGGAGTAGTTAAATAGTAGTTAGAGTTAATTGGGTTGAATTCATTGGTAAAAAACTTATTGAAGTTGATTGTTCAGCCAGCCCATATTTTGAATAATTGTATACAAACTGCAGTGAAAATCCTACCCATTGATTATTTCAAGACATTCAACTATTTTAAAAAATTCCAAATTAAGATTTCTTGAATTCAACAAAGAAGAGATGATCGCATATAAAAATATAGCGATAGTTGTTGAACTTTGTTTATGTTTATGTGCTTCAAGTAGTACAACCCAAACGGATTTTTCAATAATGCATAATATTTGGACTGTTGAAAAATCACAATTAAAATAATTGACATTAAGATGTTTCTTAATTACCAAATCTAACTTTAAAAAATTAATATTTAGAAAATCCAGATTACAAATTTTTTGAAAAAAATTCAAGTTTCTTGTATTTTATTTGTCAGAAATGATCACCGTACATATACTCGTTAGCTTTTTTCATTAGTTTTAGCAATTTTTATAATTTATTGTTTCAGCGGTTTCATCTGTAATCTGATGTTTCATCAGTAACAGGAAAACTACAAAAAAAATATTTTTTAAATTTGTTGTAGCAATTCTTAACGAATTATCGTAATTCTAAAGTTTTTATAATTTACAAGTTACAATGCAAAAATATAATTACAATTTGTAAGTAAGATTTTAGCTGGAACTCACATAAAAGTTTAAATTCAAATTCGGGTATAACCTCTTAAACAAATTCCCTGCTTAATTAAATGATGAAATAATCTTTCAGCATTACAAATATAATTTGTAAGATCCTATATTCTCTAATATTCTAAATAATTTATTTAAATTTTCTCTTATGGATGCACATATTATACATTTGCACAAATGTTCTTAATTTTCTTTTAAATAAAAAATTTATTCAATAATGAAAAAAAAAATATTGAATCTGATGAAAATGAAAATTTCATGTTTTTCCTGATACCTAACTATATTATTCTTTGATTTTGTTTTTTTTTTTATATCTGTAATAATATCCTTTTGTTGCATATATATATATATATTTATATATATATAATATACAGATCTATTAAAAATAAGAAAACCAAAATCTTAAAATACCAGATTTAAAATATTTAAATAAAAAAAAAATGTATTAAATAATGTAATAAATCTACAATATATAACTATATAATAAGAAAATATTATATACTGCAATAGAATATTTAAAACATACAAATATTATGTGAATGTTGTACATTACTAAAATTTATATTTATTTTAATTCTAGGTAAATTTAAAGAACAAGCAACATCAAATTCAGCTTGGTTACCAGTATTAAATTCAAAAATACCTGAACCGAGACCAGGTACATGTGTTAATGATACATCAACATTACCGGACAATGTATTAAATTTTATAAGATCACATCCTTTAATGGATAAAGCTGTTAATCATGAACATAACAATCCTGTTTATTATAAAAGAGATTTAGTATTTACTAAATTGGTTGTTGATAAGTAAGTACCCAACATATTAGAATGTACAAAATGAATTTATTATTATTATTTTATAAAGAGTTTTTTTTTGTTTTTATTAAATTTAATTATTTTACTAGTATTTGATTAAAATAAATTTATTTGATATTAAATAAAAATTATAAGTTCAATGAAAAATAATCACAAGAAAAATACATTAGTTATAGAAATTTTAGAAAAAAATGTAACTAAAATTGGAAATAAATAACCAAATAGGGTTCAGGTTAGAAATAATGATAATTTTCCAATTCCAATTAATCGAAATAGAAATCTTAGAATCGAAATGAAACGTACTCTAATTTTAAAGCAAAAACGATTTAAATAATGCTAAAAGCATGCTGAGTTCTACCTTTTAACTCTTGCAAACCAAAGCACAAATCTTACTTGAACCGGTGTTACATTACTAAAAAAAAAATGTAACTACTTAAAAAATTATTTTTTACACAACCAAACAAGAGCTATCGGTCGGTGTTTTTTGGTTTTAAATAGATATATCAACTATTACGTGCTATAAAAGAATTCCATACATCGCACATGGATTTAAGGCGAGCCTGAAAAGGTTAACTGAAAGGTCTACGGTTCAATTCCTCAAGAAACAATATTTAATATTCCATAATTATTCTATCTGGGTTAGTACCATTCGATATTAATCAAAATAAATTATTATATTGAAATTCAGTGAATTTCAGTTTTGAAAAAATGTATCAAATGGGGTGGAATGAGTCCCCTGCACATTTTGAAATGTTTGGCAATTTGACATTTTGGAATGTTTGGCAATTTGACATTTTGAAATGTTTGGCAGATTAACATTTTGAAATGTTTATTATTAGTTTATGGTTTCAAATGAACATTTTCCGTTTTCATTTATATTTATTTGAAAACAAATATATTCAATCAATCCTTCTTATTTTTTAAATGTTCTCACAATTTGAATTTTTTTAGAAAATTCTGTTACATAACAATTTAATGGTTTTTTGCCCAATTTTGATATCTAACACACTTAACTCTATATTTAAATAAACCCTACAAAAGTATTTTGACTTTTGAGATAATCTTTTTCACTTACGAAATGTGGTCATATTCATTTTAGCATAAAGCACAACATAATATTTTGATCTTGCTATTACCATAATAGCAAGATCAAAATCTTACGGTGTTGTTACATAACATTTCAATGCTATGATCTTAACATTTCGTACTATCACCCAAAATTATTCAGTGAAACCAATCTTTGAACTTTTCAACAGCAGCTTGCCGAATTTTCTTCTTTTAAATGGGCATATAAAAAATTTTGTTTTCGTAAGTCTAATATTCCATGATATTATTTTTTGTGTCCAGTCCGATAGACAAGAATGAAGGAAAATTGTAAACGAGGTTAAGACTGCTCACTCCGAACCGTTTTAACAATCTATGTGATGATAATGATCACTTTTTTTTGTGAAGTAGTTTTTGCACTTTTATAAATCTACTCTTTTTAAATTTCAGTTAATTTAGTCAAGTCCTTACAACTTACTGTTCTATCCATGATAATGACTGGGTACAGCCTTATAATGAAACATCTACATATAATCGAACTTACCGATAATAGCCTGTGCAGAATATGTGAAATACAAGGATTTATTGAATATTTTTTCTGTGAATGCGAGCGAAACACTCTACGAGCTACATATATATCACTTCATAAATATAATTCCTAAATCCGGCATTTTTAAGGATTCAGATACTTAATTTGTATTAGGAATGGTAATTAAAAAAGATCTATTTGCTGGTGTGGTGATTTGGGACCAAACCCCTACCTGTTTACATAAATCTCGATATTTCTACTAACAAATTATTGTCTACAATAAGCTCTCAAGCTTTAATGAGGTGTGATTCATTGAAAATTCTAGAGATTGGAAAGTTTATTTGAGCCAGTATCAATCCAATAGTATAAAAAAATGGTATAAATTAATTTTACTCAGTAGAATAAAAAGTAGTAGAGATAAAATTCGGACTGTTTTATGCGTTTAATTTTTTAACATTTATTAATTTAATAATTATTTTTTTTCCAAAGTAAAATTTCAAGATAATGTCATTTTAATTTATTTCTAAACTATTGCACAAATTTCATCAATATATTCATTATTTAAAAAATCGTATAATTAAATCGTCTACTGTTGTAATATATATTTGCAAATAGTATTAATATTTAAAATGTATACATAACAATGTAAGCTTTATTTTCTTAAAACAAAAATAATATTTCCAATTAAATCTGACAAGTTATAAATTAAAAAAAGAAAATTTGATCATTTCAATGTAATTCTATTAAAACCCACCACATCAGCAAAATGTTTACCATATTTTCATCCAAGTTTACTTTTGTATATTTTTACATTGAATATATAGGCTTTTTACGAGTAGTATATACTTCCAGAATGTAATATGATAAAAACAATCACATTAACAAGAGTGAATTTTAGATAATAATATCTGAACACTACTTATCAGGTAACCAAAAAGCAACAGAAACATATACATACATCAACAAAATACAAAATTCATGTACAGGTGTTAAAATTATAAATCCTAGTTTACATATTTGAATTTTGTAAACAAATCAGAAGACAATAATGTCACGTATTGTAAATTCCTTTTACGTGACAAATTTTTTTTTTTGTGTCAAAAATAAAAAAAAAAATTCAAATTTGTATAAAATAACAGTAAACTGAAATATTTTGGAAAATATTTTTGAGTAACATACAAATTTTTTAATTTGATTTTTTTTTTTTTTTTTTCCAATTTCTTATTTATAGGCATTATAGCTTAATGTAAATATTTAAAAATCATATAATTACGTGTAATAGAAAAATTATACTTAATGTAAAGCGAATGTAAACTAAAATGAAAACTGTAATAATTTATAATAATAAAAATTTTGTAAATATTTAATTTGTATAATCCTTGATTTTGTATTTTTGTTGACCATTCCTAATATTGGGATTTAATTGGCATATGAACTCATTAAAATGAAATATTTAATACAATATGTTCACTACATAATCTTATTGTTTTTGAAATCTGGTTTACCTAGTGTGAAGAAAATCAATAAATAAAATGAATAGATATCAATCTTGGTATGAGCTCATAATTAGTATATTTTTTCAAATCGATTTTTTTAAAAAATTACAGTAAACTGAAGCGGGAAAATGTAGATGGACAAAACTTAAAACACTATTTTTGCTCGTTGTCAAAGTAATAAGTTAGATATATATAAATATGTATAGGTTAGATTCGGAATTAAGAGAGGTTTTAAAGTTGGATTCAAAATCACCACAAAATTAGTCTCCAATTTTGAAAAATAATAAAAATTTTTTAGCTCCACAAAATACAAATATGGAGGTTTTTATTTCTATTATTTAATTTACAGTATCTTATACACATACGTTATATATTATATATTCAGGAAAAAGTGTATGTTACCATAATTTTATAAACAACTTTAAAATCTCTCCTATTTCAGAATCTGGCATATATACGTTACTGGTCTTTACCTAATTTTAGTTGTTATTTATCGTTATATTATACCTATATAGACCTAGTATTTAGTGTCATTTGTGTGATATTGTCCAGTAGAAGAGAAGAATTCTATCTCCTACGAGATTTGAAATAGAATTTGCCCTATTGATGAATTTTATTGGTATATTGTCTAAGCCTAAGATAATTTGGCTATAGAGCAATTTACCAGATAATCATAATCACTTCCAATTTAGATAAAATTATATTCATCAGTATAAAAGCAATTTTAGAATAGGTTTTAATTTAGGTTTATTTCTTAGAATGTAAGTAGTGATAAGTTTTATGAAAAAACATAAATATTCAAAAAGGTTTGTTGTTGCCATTTTTCCTTTAAATAATAAATTAAATAATAAATAAATTAGTCAGCTAGTCTATGAATAATTAAGAATAGTCATAGGTGTAAATACAATCGTATAAACTATAAAAAATTTAATATTGTTAAAAAAATTATGAATATGTATCATGGCAATAAATAAATAAATAAAATAATCTTCACCAGTTTATGATCATTTAATTCAGTTAGAGTGAAAAACTTCTAAACAATTTGTGTTGTGAAAAACTTCATAAAAAAATTCACAATCTATAGATAGAAATTTCAAAAAATATATTTAGTAAATATTTTGATAATGATTTTGAAAATATTTTATTTGTATGCCTGATTTCTAAGGAAGAGAGTAGGTAGGTAGAAGTGGTTATTCCATTTGCTTGTGGAAATCCTATTATCGCTTAATTGTGCCTTTTTGGTAGAAGTGGTTATTCCATTTGCTTGTGGAAATCCTATTATCGCTTAATTGTGCCTTTTTGGTACAACGAATCGAGTGATATTGTTTCTGGTTATTTTGGTGGATCACTCTCCCATTTTTAATCTCCCAAGTAAATCAGTACTAGAGCCACGCTGTGCGATTGAGAAGGTTGATCAGATCGCTAATTTTGATTTCCGCAATAATACTTATATTGTTAGGAAAAACTTCACCCAATGTCCGGATTCTGACTATAGGTATGCTGGACAACTGCAGGGGAAGAGTTCAGTTTCTGTCTTATTTTCATTTTTGCAGCTGCGACAATGGAGGTTGAATGAAATACCTAACTTGCTATTGTGGTTTGATAACGGCTAATGACCCGTACTGATGGCTACTGTGTTTGGTTTTGTTGATGTTATACGAGAACCCCGTTTTTCTAGAGATTACACAAATACTTAGTTTATGTCACCTTTCATTCACTCTGGTCTTGGAAGATTCTAGAGAAATTTTATTATTAAGATTTAGAAGCTATTTCCTAAAATTGAACATCACTATTGCAAAGAAAGTGTTGAGTAAGATTATGATTGAAAATGTTATTTAATTGTTATCACATCTCAGTCGATTGAAATATTTTTAGCTGATATACTTAAATATTTTCTTTAACTGGACCTATGTTAATATGTCGTTGGTTATTGCACAACATATAAAGAAGCTGCGTTTACAATGGCATTTAACTCTTTCTATGGGTTTATAGTACTTAACATTGTTATACAGATTAGATCCTACAGTTGTTAATAAAAAATATAAGACAAAGTAAAATAATAAGATGGTATAAAATATATCCGAATGAAATAAGTACGAAAATTTAAAATTAAATAAGTTCAGAAAAATATGTCTTTTTTGTTTCGGCTTTATTAAAAATTCAAAAATGCAATAAGTTTGAAATATTCTATGGTAGACCTTTTTGAAATAGAGAATATCGATACCACAGTTCACACTTATGCTAAGTTTATAAATGACTTAAGTACAGTTTTGAGTTTTCCCAGCTGTTCCTTTTTTAGTGTAGAAATATTAAAAGGGTAGACTAAAAATTTTGGCTGTTATAATGAGTTCACAAACAAGATAAATACATGTTTTGTCAAACCTAAAATGCACAGATATGCTAAGTGCGCTTACCCTATCTGGTTTTCATAATAACAGGTTCAGTTTAAGTACAATTTTCTTAGACTTTAAATACACAGATATGCTAAATGCACTTAATCTATCTGTGTCTTAACAAAACAATTACCTTTAAATACAATGATATAACTAGTGTTTACTTCGAAACATCGCAGAAAAGGAAAACAACCTCCAAATAAAATACATGTAAACGATGTTGTTTTAATAAATCAGCATATGAACTCATTTCTTGGAGTAGAGTCCCATTATTGCCGTATAAAATCAAATAAAATGTATTTGAATACTGATTTAAACATTGCTTTATTGCACCAACTTTACTCTTATTTTGCAAAGAAGAAAATATAAAACCGGTTTCTCTTTCTATATATCAAAATATTTTTCATAGCTATGATCCGAAGCTGAGCTTTTTCATTCCAAAAAAGGACCAATGTCCACAATGTAATGATAATAAATCGTTACCTTCCATTATAGGAAGATTATAATTTACATAAAAAGAGAAAAATAGAGTCAATGCAAATGAAAGAAAATGACAAACAAAAATGAATAGAAGATAAAGAAATTCAATTTTAGAAGGATTAGTTTTTATATTTTGCTTTGTTTTATTTTGTGCACAACTATGCTAAGTACATTTAGTTAAGTGTAAAACATGCTAAGTGCATATTTACTTTCGAAACTACCTAAATTTTCAACTATAAAAATAATATAAAAGACGTTTTGCCCATGTACAGCATTGCATTGAGTTTTTGGATTGCTGTAAACTTTCAAAACGCTCTCCTGTAAAATTTCATTTTTGTCACTTAGCATATGTGTGCACTATGGTATCGATATCTCTTGTTCCGGAAGCTTTATAAGTAGAATATATCCATAAAATAATTCGAACTTATTAAAATTTTTATTTTTTAATCAACTCGAAATAAAACAGAAATTTTGCCTAATGATAATGATTCTAAATTCAGTTCCTCTCTTGATTCCTGTACAATCTATAATTATAATTGACAAGCATTTAAGGACCTGCGCAGTAGATATCTTTTCATTTTATTTCGCTTAATAAATAAGTTGTATATAAAACAATAATGCGCACACAGTTGAAAATTTTTTACTAATTTTATTTTATTATTCACCAAATACATTATGCATATATGAGATCTTATTAAAATAATAAGCAAAAGCAAAAAAATCAGTTATTATAAAATTACTTGCAGTGAACATAATGTACATTGTACATATGTCAAATAAAAAAAACAAATTCATCTGAAATTATGTATATCAATTAAATAAAAACAAAAAAACAAATCACTTGAATTCTTCATTTTTTATCTTTTGAAGTAACTGTCTCTAAATTTTGGTTATTTGAAGTAATAATATATAGTTTTTATTAAAATTATGTATTATGTAGGTATATATATACGTACCTCTTTCATGACAAAATGTTTTATTTTTAGTAATTTTATCCACTAAATGCCACCACAGGAAATATATCAGAAACGAAACCGTATATGAGGGACGTGTATTTATGTGTCCTAAATAAAACTTACTAACCACAAAACTTTTTATTAAACACGAGTGGTTTCTGCTATATCGTGCGAAGTCTATGCCAGTATGTAAATTACTGTTTTTTTTAAAACTTTAAATTTGATTTCAACTTGAAATATAATTACTCAACAGGGCCCCTTAGTCTATATTATATTATGTTGTGGTTATTCATCAACAATTCTTTTAGAATTTATAAATAAAAATTTTATTCACCAAAAATAAGAGAAAATAAAAAAATTTAAAAATTCACCACAATCCCATTTACAAAGAATATAAGAAAGTTCATAATATGTTTATTTTTTTTTTATTTTCTTCAATTTAGGACGTAGGTTAGGTACACTATTATGTATTTAGTTTTACAATCACTGAAATTTATACATATTGGCACTAATTTTTTATCATCTTTGTAATAATACACAAAAAGTTTAATATTTAGAATTTTAATAGCTACTTTCTTGCTGCTTCCTCCTTAAATGAAATGTAACATAGATGAGTATACAAAAGATGGATTTAAAAATAAGACCTAATTAGTAAAAATTAGCGGTGCGCTTCACAGTTGAAAAATAGTTTTAAATTAGAAAAGGTATGGTCATTGAGAAGTACTTATGTTTTTTCAAACCATACCAATTTCAAAACTTTTCATTAAAATATGGGTGTTTACTAGTTGATAGTGAAAAGCGTATATCAGTTCATGCAAATCGCTGGTCAGTTAAAAACGTTAGATTTGGCGTTAAAATTGCAACTTGAATTATAGTTAATCAATAGGAGTCCCTAGTTCCATAAATTTTCAAAAAAAAACTATATTTGTTTTTAATTTTTCAACCCTAGAATACATTACATTTACATTAAATTTGTACACAATTCTTTTAACCTTTAAATTCAGATGACCTTAAAAATGTCCTCCACATACAAACGTAATATAAATTGTTTACATGATTTTAATTTGTTTTTCTTCTTTTTAACATTTATTTAAAAACAATTTCTTTGAGCTCAAAAAAATTTGCTAAATAAATTTTCATCACATTGTTAGTGAAATTGGTTGAGTAAAATAAATGATGTCCTTTAAATTATTGTGAACTACAACAACAAAAAATATATTAAAATGACTTCTTTTGACAGATTTATTGATAGAAAATATCAATGTTTTTATGCTGGAATAGTTTTTATTACATTTACAAGGACTTGTTTTTTTTCTTGTTTTTTTTTGTTTTTCTGTAAGAATCGTAGTTACCATTTCAGTTATTTTCATATATTTTTCATCTCATGGGAGCAGCTATATTTGAACAAGTTAATATCGTGATATTGGTATAGCTTTTTCTTCCAATAATTTTATTTATTTATGTACGTTTCAATTTGTGTCAACAAAATTTGGCAAAAAATAATTTTTTTTATTTTTGATATACTAAAATGTCATACTTATATATAAACGAATTCTATATACAATCCACTAACCTACATTAATTATTGTTTTTATTTTCTTTTTTTTTTTATTACTATTTTCTTTATGTATCGCGCCAATATTAACAAAAACTATATTTTACATAAAAGAATAAAAATTGATATACTAAACCAAGAGTACACCGTTTACTATGTTGGAACGAATCAAGGACGTATTTATAAAATTGTTCAATATTATCGTAATGGTGAATCAAAATCAAAATTATTGGATATATTTGAGATAGCACAAAATGAAGCAATTCAGGTAATGGAAATAAGCCAAAGACGTAAATCATTGTATGTGGCAACTGATCAACGTGTCAAACAAATCGATTTAGCAATGTGTAATCGTCGTTATGACAATTGTTTCCGTTGTGTACGTGATCCATATTGTGGTTGGGATAAAGATAGTAATATATGCCGTCCATATGAATTAGATTTATTACAGGTAAAGGTTTTTTAATATTAGATTTTTATTATTTTATTTTGTTTGTTATGTCAACCATTTTGAATTTCAATTTTAAAATTTGACATTTATTTGTCAAATGCATTTATGCTTGTATTTCTTTTATTTAGTGTATTTATGTTTTTAGATAAAGTAAAGCTTTAAAATTGATTGATTTACAGTTGTTATATTTTAGAATTTATTATTTTTGTAAAACTACCGTTATTGTTATGTACGAAAATCCTTTATTTGATCCTATAAAATACAATTTTTTTTTTTTTTTTTTTGTATTAATTTATTTAATAGGATGTTGGAAATGAAACAAGTGACATCTGTGATTCAAGTGTACTAAAAAAGAAAATTGTTGTTACATATGGTCAAAGTGTACATTTAGGTTGTTTTGTTAAAATTCCAGAAGTATTAAAGAATGAACAAGTAACATGGTATCATCATTCCAAGGATAAAGGAAGGTTAGTAACGATTTTTTTTTTTTTTTGTAAAGGATTAATTATTTGAAAAAATATTAATTATTTTTTAGTCTTACTTTTTTTTATACTGCAATTTTTTTTATATATAATTTTATTATTTATAAATTTTATTTATATAGATATGAAATCAAATATAGTCCAACAAAATACATTGAAACAACTGAAAGAGGATTAGTTGTTATATCTGTTAATGAGGCTGACGGTGGACGTTATGATTGTCATTTAGGTGGTTCATTATTGTGCAGTTATAATATAACAGTTGATGCTCATAGGTAAGACAAATAAATTGTAAAATAAAAAATCAAATAATTTATAAAATAAAAAAAAAATAAAAAACGAAAGAGAAAGAGAAAGTATTAAAATGAAATAAGTTTGCAATAATAATAATTATTGCTATATTGTTCCAGAGCCGATTTCTTCAATGAAATTTTTGTAATGTAGTAATAATCATTATAATAGAAGAAATGAGAAGTATGGAGAATAAAACAAATAAAATAAATGATTGGACAATCTTCAAAAGAAAATTATTTTTCACATTTTTATCAATTTCGATTTCATCATCAATATTTATTAATTTCGATTGAACCATTAACAATGAGGCTGTATAGTTTATTTTTAATGATTCATACAAAAAAAAATATTTAGAATAACAATATGTATATGCATTTGTGAATAGCTTCCAGAAGAAGTTGATTAAATGTAACATTGGTATCCTGAAATTACACTTTCCATGAATTGCAGTGAGCTCTTTTTATATTTATGGCATTGCTTTTCATATTTTGTTCAATGGTATTTATGCGAAGAAGATCAAACAAATAAATATTTTATTTGATGTTGCCTTTTTAATCCATTTATGTAAATTTAACGGTCCAACCGTTAGGAAAATGTAACACTTTCAATATAATTTCTTTATCTTCAATAAATTTTAATAAATTTTTAAAGTTCTTCGTTTAGGATGTTTTTGTAGTGCTTCTAAGAACTATAGTTTTTGTCATTAGCACTGCATCTATTGACTCTATGAATGACGGAATATTTTACAATTTATTTGACTCTGTCAATAAATGTTCACCTTGTACAGATGTTGTAATACTTGTAATACTTTCAGATCATTATGAAATATATACAGAACTCTGTTTTGAAAACGTGGCTAGCTAGTATTTCCGTTCCTTTCCCATTCTCTATTCCATTATACATAGAGTTCCAATTGATCTTAATATGAAAAAAATACAGGCAGAATTTGTTGTTCATAAAATGATCAAATGAAATTATTCATTTAAACTTTCATTTACATTGTTTAAAAATTATTGCTGGGTTTTTGACGAGGTCTCAAGCTAAGACGACTTTTCTAAGAATAATTTTTTTTGTAAGTTTTGCTAAAATATTCAGAACAGAACAGAATGTGACATAGGAGTTTCTCGCTATGGAAAGTCAAACGAAAATTCAAAAACTGTTTGTATTTTACAAATACAATATGTCGAGCTTGAAGGCTCTTAATATATTTTAATTTCATTTCGCTCGTCGTGATTTTAATGAAGTTATTAATTTATTATTAATCTGTAAATTAAAAAACGAACGGTATTATCTGAACCATTGCAAAACCGATTTTCATTATTATTAAAATGAGACGTGGAGAATTCAAACATTTTTAAAATTTTTTTTAATCTTCATTAGAAATTTCAATTTAAAATTTCATCCAATATAAAGTGATTTTAATATACAAAAATTTTAATTTATCAAATTGCCAACAACACCCCCGACTTAAATTTAATTTTTATTTCTTTGAATAAATTATTACGTATGAGGTTGTTGTTTAAAATAAATCTATAAAAAATAATAGTGTCCACGATAAATTGAAATGATGGAAAACAATTCATAACGAAATATTGAGTACGGTTTTTTAACAAACTTTTTCGAATTTCGAGGAGTTTTTTATATTGAAAGCGACATCGTTTGTAAATCGCCTTGGCATATTGTGTTTTTTTTAACAATCAATGACAAAAAAACATTGGAAAAAAAACCCTATGAAAGACAATAGAGACAAAGACAAATTCTGTTCAAATCATTATCAATACTTATGGGACGATGGAGTTTTTCTATTACTATTACTGGCCCACATACTGAGGTAGTTAATAAAAAAAGTATAAACAGATAGTTGTCATTAAAATTATTTCCCTTAGGTGTTTTTTTTATAGCTATTTAACGGCTATTTAACAGTTGAATATTTAAATAAAGTAATTCCTTAATTTTCATTTCATGTTTTTTTTTACATCAACAGTTACATTTCTCTATACTATTTTATGAAAACTATTCTTGTGGACCAACCACTATGAATATTAAACCAACTGTTTATATAAAAAAAAAAATAAATAAAATAAATCTAGCTATTGGCGCGTTCTCAAATTTAAGCAGATCACACGTATATATCAAATAAAGTACAGAGCCCAGAACACTGTCTTGTGTGCTCTTATATCTTTCAATACCGAATACTCATCTTCTTGTTTTAAGTGAAATAATCTGTTGAGATGGAACATTTCTAGTAGCTGTACCAGTTGTTTAGGTTACATTAATTTTTAATTTAATTTGATTTTTTTATTAGACCCTCATGTTATTTTATTAGACTTTGTCAAATACTTGAGAAATATTGAAGAAAATGTTTGAACAGACTTGGTCATCTTCTAGTGGATATTTTATAATGTTTGTGATACGGTGTACCTGATCTATTATTGATATATTTGGTATTCAATTTTTACCTTCTATTATTGGTTTTAAACTTTTAAGGAAAAGCTTTTGAAATAATTTTTAAATTACTAGTAATAAAGATATTGGTCTGTATGGTTTTACTTCAGTTGACAGTAGTTTTCCTGGTTTTATTAACATTATTACACCCTTTACCTTCCAAATACTAGGCACGTGTTTCAACTTAAATTCAGCGTTGATTAAGTGACTCAGCATGAGCATACCTTTTTTGGGCAAATGTTTAAGGATGTCGCCAGTTATTAAATCAAATCCAGGAGTTTTTTTTCTTATTGGGATTTGTTTTTATTTCATTCCTAACTTCCTTTGGTGTCACAGATTTGATTCGTTCATCTAGGATATTACTTCTACATATCAAAGCACTTGTTTGCTGTGATATGTAGAAGTAATGCTTCATTAGGCGTGAATATTTTTTTTCAAATGGTTGTAAAAATCCAGGAAATTTTTTTTCTTATTGAGATTTGTTTTTATTTCATTCCAAACTTCTTTTGGTGTCACAGCTTTGAGTCGTTCATCTAGGATATTACTTCTACAAATCAGAGCACTTGTTTCAGCTGCATTAGGCGTGAATAGTTTTTTTTAGATGGTTGGAAAAAATTTTTTTCTTATTGAGTTTTTTTTTTATTTCATTCCGAACTTCCTTTGGTGTCACAGATTTGAGTCGTTCATCTAGGATATTACTTCTACAAATCAGAGCACTTCTTTCAGCTGCATTAGGCGTGAATATTTTTTTTAGATGGTTGGAAAAAGCTTCCTTTTTTTGTTTATTACTTCTCGCTCACTCTTGGTTTGATTATTTTATTGGGGGAGCCTGTTTGATTGGAATTTTTTGTATTCAGTATCTTTGCAAGCCGTAAAATTTTGCTTGTAATTATAAACCGATTTCTCTTTCAGCCTCTGAATTTACATTAAAAACAGATACATAATAAATTTTATGCCAAGTTCTGTTTATAATTTTAATAAAAAGTAATTGGTAGAAAATTGCATAACACTACAGAGCGATTAATAGAATTTGACATTTATTTCACTATGTTTTTGCTTGCATTTACACAAATAAATCTGAAAATTATTAGCTGAGGTCAATGCACTTCAAAAAGTCAACCGCAAATCATTAAAGTTATATCAAAATTAAATTTAATGCAAACTCGTAATGAGAATTTTGAAGGTTAAGTTATAATAACAATTGATTGGAGAAACTACAACTTACAATTATCTGGGGCCTTTAAACCTAGTTCACCCCAATTTATAAAATTAAATTTAATTTTTTTTGTTTTTGTATTATTTTATTGCAAGAAACTAAATGACTAAAACTTATGAAAGTGGAAAAAAATAATCATCAACTGAAAGGAAGAGACTTTAGTGTACAAGTAGCAACTAAAGTGAAAATAAAATTTTATAAATAGAAAAAAAAAATCCTCTTATATTGAACCATTTTTTTTTATAACAGAGAAAAAAAAACAATTCAAAGTATTTTTTTTTTTTCATTTTGTTTTAAAAGACAATTTCTTAATGATTTTAATTTTCTTATTTTCTTGTTGAAATAGTTTTACTTTCTCTTTCTTCAACGGGTCAGTCATCATTTCTGTTGAAATTTACAATATTAAAAACAAATAAAAAATTTACTAAAAAAA
Source organism: Argyra leucocephala (assembly GCA_963942445.1). Lineage (NCBI taxonomy): Eukaryota > Metazoa > Arthropoda > Insecta > Diptera > Dolichopodidae > Argyra > Argyra leucocephala. The sequence goes on from OZ012678.1 coordinate 122,044,711, forward strand.
TTACTAAAAAAAAAATATTATTATTATTATAATTTAATTGGAAACAGGTGCACTCCACCGAATAAAAGTAATGACTATCAAAAAATTTATTCTGATTGGTGTCACGAATTTGAAAAATATAAATCGGCTATGAAATCATGGGAAAAGAAGCAAGCGGTAAGTCAAATCAACATTATTTTTTTTAATTTTATTTATATAAAAAAAAAACAACAAAATAAAAAAAGTCTTAATTTCAGTTGCATTTAAAGTTTTAAATTCAAACTCTTACTATATTTGATTATATATATTTAAAAATCTATTATATACATAAGGAGTAATAATGTTAAATATTTATGGTCATCCTGAAAATATCCTTAAATATTATAATAGTTATGGGATAATAATTTGATAGTATGTATTTTTTAGGTTAAAATAATAATTATTACATAAGAATCATTACATAGTATACATCGTATAAAAACAAAAATCAAAAAACATTCATAATACAAGTTAAATTGTTGATCCCTGTTAAGTCTGGAAATAAATAAAACAGAATGGGAGTTTTTACATTGACCAAAAATTATTATACCACCATATGTTATGTCAATCAAAATATATAAATTTGAATGTATAGTGAAAAACCATACACATTCAAACGATATACTTATTCCGGGACCTTTAAATGAGTTTTTAATAAGTTAAAAAATTAGGGCAATATATATATATTGCATTTAATTTTTTATATATTTAATTTTTGCCTTTTTGAATTACCCACAATAATTAGAAATTAATTATTAACTTCACGTAAGTTTGTATTGTTGTGTTTTGAGTTATATGAGGGATTTTAATAAAAATAGAGTTTTCCGAATTTAAATTTTGTAACCTTTTTTTTAAGTCACGAATATCATTAATAATTTAATTAATTAATTTTTTTTAAATGAAGTTATAAGTAATACATTCAATGATTCAGAAATGTTAATCAAATTTTTATGAAAAAATTGAAGAAAAATATGAATCTTTAGACATTAGATTAGGTATTTACAAAAAAAGGGTTAATTATTTATAATATAATTTTGAACTCATTTAAAAACTAATTAAGGATATATTTAAAAATTAGCTGATTGACAGTGTTGCTTTCTGTTATAGAGTCACGTGCTACCTTAATTTATTATTCATAATTTATTTCATCATTCATTCGGGACACGTCATCATTACAAAATCTTCCGCAATGTGTAATTGAGGTTTGATCAAATCAAAAATATGTTGCGGCATCGCCTGTGGCCTTAGCATTTGTTTCATCATTCATCTGAAATACGTTATCATTCCAAAACATTAATCAACGTCTAATTCCATATTCGCATCGAAATTATTACATGCTTCTCGAATTTCGTTGTTTAGTACTCTAGTACTTGTGTATTTTAATTTATGCAGCCCAAAGTTTTTTGTTTTTTTTTCAGATAGAAAAAAATCATCAAAAAAGCCTTCTACTTCTGTTCTTGTACCGGGGAAGAACTTTCAGTCTTCTAACAAAGTTTTGACAGTCAGCTAAACGTGAAACATCGACATTGACATGTTGAGAGAGACGACTTTTATGGCGTACAGCCAATTTTTTTATTTCGTCTTTTATGAGAGGAACCCTGAGATCCCTATGAATATCAGCATTGCCAACAAACCATGGGACATTGACAATCTTTCGCAATACTTTGTTTTACAACGTTTGGATAGTTTAAATATGTAGTTGTTTAGCACAACCCCATATTTGAATACCATATGCCCAGACTTGCTTTAATATCTGATTGTAGATCACAACTTTGTTATACGTCAAAAGCATAGATGTCTGCCCAATTAGCCAATCCAAATTTTTTTTATTTTAGATCCAGTTCAAGTTTTTTTTGTTTGTAACGTGTTTTTCCGTCTAAGCTTTGCGTCAAGCGTCATACCAAGATATTTTGCAGAATTTTGATATGGTATGATGATGACATTATTTAATTTTACTGGAATGTGCGACTCAACTTTTTTATTTGTAAAGTTAACGTGCGTGGATTTTGCTTCATTCAGTTTAATTCTCCTCCTTTTGCACCAAATGAAGATTTTGTTATTGGTTTGCTGCAACTTATTTGTAGCTTCATTTATATTTTTATCGACTGTTAATATAGCCGTGTCATCTGCAAAAGTAGCTACCGTCGCATTTTCTATATCTGGAATATCACTAGTGTATAGTAAATATAGTATGGTATAGCCCAGTATACTACCTTGTGGTACTCCTGCGTTAATATTTTGCAATGCAAAGAATATATTTTATTTCATCCAGCTCGTGTTGTGTATGTCAAAACATGTTATTTTAATTTTTCAAACAAATAGTTGTATTTAACAAATGAAATGTCCTATGCCCAACGGTTGGGGTTGCAAGACACTGATGAACAAATGAAAAGGACTTTAAGCAGTCTTATATATTGGATATACAAGCTTACTGTTAAAATAATTAAATAAATAATTGCATGTTATTAAGATTAGATCCTATAAACTTCCTGATCAGAAGTTGACAAAGGGAAAACAAAAAAACTGATCCAGCTTAATAGAAGGTAGATGAGAATGATAGTATATATTTGACAAGTTTGTGATAGTTTAACAAGCACGCAATACGACGAGGATTTGTCAATAATGATAACTTTTGAATTAGTCTTGACACTCTGGAGAACATTCAGTATATTTTATGCATATAGTCTGACGAAAACTATGTTCAGATGGAAAGCATATGTTTGATAGCCTGATAGAAGTTTTGAAGGATCTTCCTTTTCAATATATGTACATATTTGTCACAACTACGGGTATGTGTATCAACAAATTTTCGGATACATAATTTAACAACCCGTGTCGTGAAAATGAGTCGCGGATACACTGTAAAATTAATTACTGATCATGAGACAATGTCAACAATTTTTTTTTTGACATTTAAGATCCTACGTCAATATGTTGGCGACGTTGTCGATACATTTACGATGTCACGGACTATAGAATAAACTGAGCTCGTTTAATAGAATTTTATTCAAATATATAAAATATTAATTCTTTCACACATTTCATATTATATTCTCAACTTTAAAATGTGTTCTATTCATAGATTTATTGAGCCACAAACATTTTACAAATTTCCACATTATTATGTGTACATAACATTGACTTGTTTTTCGTCGTATTATTGACCCACATTCTTATATTTTATTTTATTCTCTCTTTTTTAATTTAAATTATTTTTTTAAAGCATTACAACATTTTTTTTTTTTTTGCAATGAACAATGTGTGAAAATATTTTTGGTTTTTCTTTTCTAATTTATTTTATCCCATCATTTACTAACACATAATATTATTACACTAAAACACATAACATGACTATGAGTAATTTTAGAACAAAGAACATATCGAAAATTCGAAAAAAAAACAAGTAATGACCTTTTTCTTAATAAAAGCAGAAAAACAAAAAACGTTAAGCAAAAGGAAAGCAAAAAAATCTTCAAAAACAGCATCTTGTCCTGTCATTATTAATGCTTATTTCAACTGAGTACAAGTGACAAATAACTTCAAATAAGACTAATGCATACTAATGTATTTTCAATATTAAGTACGTAACGTATATATATATATATATATATATATACGTTATTTATATATAACATTATGTGTTTAGATAAAACACAATGAACCATCTATTAAATTTCAATACAAAAACTAAAGAAAATGAACTCTTAGAAACCTAACACCCCATTTTATTTTAAAACAAAAGCAAAAAATCTAAAGGGGACATTCTAAAAAAATAAAAACGAAATGCTACGAAAGAAACCCATACTATCATTTATTAGAAAGGAGGAAGGTCCTCTCATTTAAAAAAAAAAAAAAAATTTTACATTATTGCGTAGTAAAATTTTTAATTTACAATTTCCTTATTGCTTCCTTCTACTTACATAAAAGAATGAAAAATGAATTTTAAAATGACAAGCAAAAACAAAAAATGACATGAAAACTTTAATCAGTTGAGCTGACATTGCAATACTTTGATTAAGGTTTGAAGGATAATTATTATATTTTCTTTTGAAATATTCTGAATTCTAAAATCGAAAAAATAATTTACGATTATTGAACTTTTAATGCATTTTAATTAGAAATCGGTCTTGTAAGTTGGTTTTTGAATTTTTTGATGCAAGTTCATTTGTTCAAATTTATATTATTATCTGTCGAATTTTATCAAAATAATAACTGTGTTGGCATATTGTTTATTTTTTTTTTATGCTCTTGACAGTAACTTAGATAAAATCACCATTTCGTGCGTAATTAGATAGGTATTGCAATTTATACCACAACATCTACAATATTTCGAGCATTTATTTATCAAATTACTGGTCTATCAAATTATTAAATGTGAAAAACTGCAGTCTATTGTCAGGAACTAAGCCATCTTAAATAGAATAGCGTTCATTTTATTTAATTTGTTGCCAGATTATAGCCTCAATTATCTTTTGTCATTTATTTTATCCCAATGACAAAGGGTATTGGACCAGATCGAAAAACCCACAGAGCATTTTTTTACTTCATCGGTGATCGAAGCTGGAACCTTTCGGTTGAAAGGCAGGCGCTTTACCTACTGTGCCACCCAGCGTGTTTAATATCAATACTATTTTTTCATAAATTATTTACATTTTAAATTTAATTTACCAATAATTATTATTATTGTTCTTTGCAATCACAACAAGCTAATTTTGTTTCTGTGGTAATAAGGCCAGTATCCTTCCATTATACACATTTTTATATGTAATGCACTGCACAATAAAATATTTGTTTTTTTTTTTAAACTATATTACATTATAATTGATTATTAATTAATAATTATAATAAAATTTTAATTGATAAAACTAGGAATAGTTGGTAATTATTAACTTGCTGAACTAAAATCCATTTGTTTCTTTTTTTTTCTATCTAAGTAAAGTGGAAAAAATTAGTGATTTTTAGTTCTTTAATATACTAGCATCTAAACTTTAATATTAACAAGATTAATTCAACCTTACCTAACCAGAAATTATAATATTGTCGTGAAGAAATATTATGTAGCTATATATAAGCTACGTCCATACTTATAAAAATATATTATACATTAGATTACATTAATTGTATGTTTAAATTAAATATGAGGTCCCAATATACTAATTTTATCATAAAGAAGTTATGTTGTAATTATGCTACTATAGGTATATAAAATATTTTATTTTTCACCTCTACTGAGACTTGTCAAAATGATATAAAAAATTATAAATGAAAATATTATAATGGATTTAAAATACGAATAATATGTGGTCCAAATGTTTTTGCAGTAGAGTAGTAATATCAAAAAATGTTTATAATTTCAAATAAATCAAACAAACAATTGTTAAATCTCCCCAATGAAACATTTTCCACTTAATTTCGAAAATAAAAGTTATCAGCCCTGGCACCTATATGGTATATTCTGTTTGAAATTAAAATTGTTTTTAATAATAAATAATACAACAAAAATTATATAAAAATCTATAATTGAACCTTTCACTCAACCACTCATGAAATTTTTTTTAGTAAACATTAGTTTAAGTTCATGCAAAAAAACTGTCAAATCTAAATACAAAAAAAAAAAGAAGTCAATAACTTCTTTAATATTTTTCTATTAAGAAAACATAAAAGGATAAAATAACGTCAAAAATTTAATAAATGAAGGACAGTATTCCCGACTGTTCCTAGAATTTCCTATAGTATTCGTTATATTAATAAAACAATAATAGTTTTAAAAATACTAGCAAACTTTATTACAACTAGTAATTTTCTTACATAAAAACAAAATCTAAATTAAAAAAAAAAAACAAAAAAAAAAAAGTGTATGTAACTGACTATCTACAATTTTTCAACTTATAATGTTCTCTTAATAAAATATATATATATACCGTTAATTGTCCATTATGTCAATAAAAAATTAACAAAAGCATAAAAATAACAATAGAACGAATTATACCCATTTACGTTATTATGACAGTGTAATACAAGCGATATCCTTAATAAATAGAATATTGCAAAAATTTATTAAAGTTATTGAAGAGAAAAATGCTTTGAAAATGTTTATAAAAACAAATTTGATTGATTGACGTTAATAATATCCTTATTTAAGTCATTATATTTTGATTAAATTTATTTTTTTATTGTTTAAAACTAGCTTATCGATTTTAAAGCCAAATTGTACACATGCGGGACTATATTTCAAAAAATTTACAATAAATTTATTTTATGATCTTATTTTTAGTGGCAAAACCATTAATGAGTGTAAAAAATTTAAATTATTGAATTTTATTCTTTTTTTGTTAAAAAAAAAATATATGTTTTATTGAAAGGTCTTTTTGAATTTAATTTAAAGTCTAATCTGCCCACTGATAATATTTATTAAATGGCCGCGCAGTATTTATGTGTATAAGTTTTTTTAAATTAATTAAGTAGAATAGTTCTTAAGCGGTCGCACTTACATAAAACTCTTCATCAGACTTAATACAAAAAATAAAAAATAGTTATGTTTTATTCCTTTTTGTTATACCATCAATTACCTGAATTTACTAACAAATTTAAATTTCTGATATTAAATTAATCTTACATGAGTTGCCCAAATTAAATTGAATATACATTATGTCTTATTAAACAAAAAAATTTAAAAACAGTTATAATATTAATACAGCTAGTGCAAATATTGCTAATGAAATTCAAAATGCTATTATAACTAAACGCATACCAAAACTATGCCAACAATGCGTTCTAACTCAACTTGTGACTAATATTTTATTTTTGGTTTTAGTTTTTTCTTTTTTCTTTTTTTTTTTTTTTAAATGAATTTACTTTATTATTCTGTTTATTGTTTTATAATTGGTTTATCCTAAAAGCAAGCCACTTGTCAGTTCCTACCGTGATATTAATATTAGAAAATTAAAGTTTTGACCAACTAAAAAAGTAACGGAAGTTGAAATTGGAACATTGGACATCAGGATAATATCCCAGACTATAAAAATGGTAATTCTGTGGCAACAATTCATAAGCTCTTATGTTTGAAATTGATGTTTCGAGTAAAATCAATTTCGAAGTTTAAATAATAGTTTAAAAATATAGTAACGGAGCTGTACCAGTTTTTGGTTTTTTAAAAGCACTTAAATTATATAACTGAGCATTTTCAAATCCAAAAACTTTATTTTGTAAAAAACATTGCTGTAAAATGCCAATATCAATAATTTTTTTTTTTGTAAAAATCGCTTAAGTTAAATAAGAGTTTAAACACTCAAATACATTGTTTTTGATAATCAGATTTGTTTTTAGTGATATGTTTAGATTTATGGAATAAAAGTCGAGTTTCCTTTCACTAATCATTTGTATTTATTTTGCAAATATCGATATTTCGGAAGCAACTTACTTCCTGCATCAGTGCTTTGCGACTAATTAATTCTTCGCAAAGCACTGATGAAGAAAGTAATTTGCTTCCGAAATATCGATATTTGCAAAATAAATACAAATGATTAGTGAAAGGAAACTCGACTTTTATTCCATAAATTCTTCTACACAACCTAATCTTCTTCTATTATTAACAAAATGAGCATATTATTGAGGGTTCAAATTATATAATTATATGTAAGGATTAGTGTAAATATTAATTAGTCGCAAAGCACTGATGAAGGAAGTAATTTGCTTCCGAAATATCGATATTTGCAAAATAAATACAAATGATTAGTGAAAGGAAACTCGACTTTTATTCCATAAAACTCAAATACATTTGAAAATTTAAAAATAATATTTCAAATTTGTAAAAAACGATTATCAATTTATAAATTTTTATGACTAATTGTAGAAATATATTTAAAATATTTTAAGTTAAATAAGCGATTATGACGAAAGCATTTTTAGGTCATACTGACTTTATTTCGATTTTTCTTTATGTTGACATAAACGATTATGATTTCATGGTACAGATTTAATGAGTTGAAAAACACAAATATCACGTTAACTCTAAAGAAAATCACCGTCTGATCATCCAATAATTATGATTGACAGAATATTGTATCACTAAAAAATTATATTAATAAGTATTTAGATATACATGTTGGTTCTATTAAGGGCACTGGTAAATGCTTATTGATTTGTGCCACATCAAATCATTGAGCGTGATTTACATAAAGCACCTATTCAAAAAATTAAAAATAAACTTCATACCAGCTAAAGGCTTATCTTTTAACTTCACACACTAGATGGCGTAATAGCCAGAACGCCTGCCTATCAACCGAAATGTCACAGGTTCGATTCCCGACGGAGCGAAAAACAAGAAAATTATTTTTAGGTTTTTCGATCTGGTCGACTTTTAAAGAATCAAAAGTATAGTCTGGTAAAAACTTAAATAGTATGAAGCTGTTCTATTTAAGAAGGCTTAGTTCCTGACAATAGATTAATTAGCCAGCAATTAGATAAGTAAGTGCTCCTCCACAAACATTATGTAGTAAAATATTGTAGTATAAACTTACAGTACCGTACTTAATTAAGCACAAAAAGGTGATTATACCATAGTTACCATGAAGAAACAAACTTCATCCTAATCTTTATCCTGTTTGGCTTGAAACATAAACAGAGATCTGAAGATCAGCGAAAAAAAAATAGCCTTATGACTATTAAAATACTATCAAAATAATTTTACAGGTCAATATCTCGTATTTGAAAATCCTTCAAAATCAAGTTTTAAGCAGGAAACACCGCTGTAAATCACCAACAGTTATATCAAGGATGTATTTGGAAATGTTCTACACCAATTGTTATTTACAATGCACCAATAGTTATTTCATTAATATCTGGTTGATATACACACTTTATATAGATCAATTGTATACATTTTTTTTTTTTTTTTTTTTTTTTTTCTCCTATTACTCCGCGTGGTAGCATAGGGCTTCGATAGTGAACCTCCATTCCTCTCTGTTGAGTACTACTTCCTTAATATCGTCCCAGGTATAATTGTTGACTGTTAATTCTTGATCGATTGTGCGTCTCCATGTGTTGTATGGTCTGCCGGGTCTCCTTTGTCCTTGTGGATTCCACTCTAGAGCTCTTCTTGCTATATCACTTTCTGATTTCCTTAGTGTATGACCTATCCATTTCCATTTTTTCCTATTTATCTGTCTGTTGATAGGTTCTTCTCCAGTTATCATCCATAAATCTTCGTTGCTAATTCTTGCCGGCCAGAATATTCTGCATATAATTCTCAAGCACTTGTTGATGAATACTTGTAGCTTCTGTTTGATTCTGACCGAAGTGAGCCATGTTTCACTGCCATATATTAATGTTGACTTAACACATGCTCTGAATATTGTTAGCTTTGTTGTTCTCGATATTTGGTTGCTCCGCCATATCTTCATTAGGCTCCCAAATGTTCTTCTTGCCTTATTTATACGGCTGTTGACATCTTCTGTTGCACCTCCTCTTGATGTTATAATGCACCCCAGGTAGTTGAATTCTTCTACGTATTCTATCTGTTGTCCACTCACTGTTATTGGCTCACTGTAACTATTGTTTGTCCTCATTGCTTTGGTTTTCTCGATATTTAATTCCAGTCCCGATTTCTTTGCTTCTTCCTGTAATCTGTTGACTTTGTTCTGTAGGTCCCTTTGATTTTTTGATATGAGGCATACATCATCTGCGTAGTCTAAGTCTTCTAAGTTTCCGAAGAGATCCCATTCTATTCCGTTTATTCCAGTGCAAACTTCTCTTAGAATGTCGTCTAGTATTGTGTTGAAGAGAAGTGGAGATAGTGGACATCCTTGTCTAACTCCTATATTGGTGTAGAATGGAACACTGATCTTACCTCTGTGTTGAACTGTTGTCTCTGCATCTTCATACATCGCTTTGATGATGTTGATGATTTTTTCAGGAACTCCTTTCTTTGTAAGTGTTCTCCATATTGCGCATCTCTTGACTGTGTCGAATGCTTTCTTAAAATCTATGAATAGTAGATATAATGGGGCATTCCATTCCACTGATTGTTCAACTATGACCCGTAAAGTATTTGCCTGGTCTACACAGCTTCGGTTTGGTCTGAAACCTGCCTGCTCTTTCCGTAGTATTGGTTCTAGTACTTCTTCTAATCTTTTCTTTATAATAATTGCTATTATCTTATGAATAGTATTTAGAACCGTGATTCCTCTCCAGTTGCTGCAATTTGCCAAGTCTCCTTTCTTAGGTATCTTGACAATCATTCCTTTCTTCCATGATGGTGGTATATTCTCTTCTATCCATGCTTTCCTGATGTGGGGTTCAATTGTTTTTGCGAATAAGTCAGGGTCCAGTTTGGCTATTTCTGCTGGAATTCCATCTTCACCTGTTGCTTTGTTGTGCTTCAGGATATTGATTGTAGCTTTGATTTCTTCTATATTTGGAGCTTGAGTAGATATTGGCAGTCCCTCAGTTGGGTAGATATTTGCATTGTCTCTGTTTCTTATGTCTGCTTCATTATTTGTACTTTCTTCGTTGCTCAGTTCTTGGAAATGTTCTCTCCATCTCTTTAATTGATCCTCTAAGTTTGTGATGAGCGCACCATTTTTATCTTTAATTGGTTTGTTTTGTTGTTCCGACTGGTTAGTTAAGTTCTTGATTATGCGATGCAATTCTCTCAGGTTATGTTGCTGTGCTGCTTTTTCTGCTTCTCCGGCTAAATTTTGTAGAAATTTCCTTTTATCTCTTCTTGCTGCTCTTTTTACTGTTTTCGCTATTTCTTCATATTCTCTTCTTGATGCCATCCTGTTGTTTATCATTTTCTTCATTTCACCTCTTCTTTTAATCAAGGCCCATGTGTTATCGGTTATCCAGATTTTTCTTTGTGGTTGTGAAATTCCAAGATTTTGTTCGCTTGTTTGGTTGTAAATTTCCAGAATCTCTTCCCAAGTGTATTCTCTATTATTTCTAATATTTTCTCGTAACGCCGTAACTATGTCAGCTCTTACTTGCGGATTTTTTAAGTTGTTTATATTTATTTTCTTCTTTCTATATCTTCTGCCTCTTCCTTGTTGGCTTAGTTTCATTCTGAAGTCCCCAGTTAGTAATTCATGATCGCTGTGTATATCTGCTCCCCTTCTATTTCTCACATCTAACATTGATTGTTTCCACTTCTTGCTGATGCATATGTGATCTATCTGATTTCTTGAGATCCCGTTTGGTGTTGTCCATGTGTATTTGTGGATATCTTTGTGTGGAAATAGACTCCCTCCGATTGCTAGGTCGAAAGTCTGACACAACTCTATCAATCTTTCCCCGTTGTTGTTTCTTTCTCTTCCTAACCCGTGTTTGCCCATTATCTCCTCAAGTCCATTGTTGTTAGATCCTATTTTCGCATTCCAGTCACCCATTAATATTATGATATCTCCCCTATTTATGAGTGCTAGCGTTGTTTCTATTTGTTCGTAGAAGTCATCCTTAATATGGTCTTCAGCGACATCTGTTGGTGCATAGCATTGAATTATTGTTACATGTCTTGTCATATTTCGAAATCGCCCTATAACAATTCTATCCGAGACTGCCTTCCACGAAACCAATGTTTGTCTCAATTTCTTTGATATTAGTATTCCGACTCCACTTTCACCCCCTGTTTCCCTTCCACTGTAAATTACCATGTTTCCATTCTCCGTGTTGATTTCTCCGGTGTTGTTCCATCGCATTTCACTTATACCTAGGATGTCTATGTTGTAAGTAGCCATTTGAGCTTCCAATTGCGAGAGTCTTGAAGCTTCTCTAAGTGTTCTTACATTCCATTGTGCAATTCGGGTCCTTTTTTGAGTGCCAAAGGTCGTTATCAAGTAGTCATTCGTGTATCCGAGGCTTCTTCTTCTATTATTTCGAATCCATTGATTTACCGATTATGCGGGTGATTGGCCTACAGTAACCGGTCCTAGGAGATGGAGTAACCATCTACCGCTGCCTAGAAACAACGTGGCGCTACCTTATTACCGGTTCGATCTCAATTAATGATTTTCATTCGATTAATCTCGAAATTTCAATTAACAAATTTAATGATGGATTTTTTTTTTTTTTATAAATCGCCACCAACCAGGTTCGAACCGGGGTCCCCTCGGTCATGGATCCTGTTACATAACCACTGCGCCACCGAGGGGGTATACATAATGTTATAAAAAGAAAAAAAATAAATATAACATTAATCTTTTCTTTGATACTAGAATTGCAATCGTTGATTCAATTAACTTTACTTACAACTAAATATTTTAAATTCATTTTGTATTTCCTTTTAGATAGTTTCATTTTTGCAAAACAATTTTATAAATTCAATAAAGTTCTATAAATTTCTAATCGGATTATATCCTTATAAATTTTTTATTTTTACTATTTATTAATTAAAATACTAATTATTATTATTTTTTTTTTAATTATATTTACAGCAATGTTCATCACGACAGAATTTCAGTCAACAACATCCTAATGAAATATTTCATAAAAATAATGTCTGATCTTGAAGTCGCCAATATATAATAACGTCCATAGAACTTCCATTATATATTTAAAAAAAAAAAAAAAGTAAAACCATCAACAAAACAGTATATAAAATTAAATAAAGTAAATAATAAGTAATTAACAGAAAATTTTAAATAACAACCCAACACTTAACTAACAATATTTTGATTTTCAATTTTAATGCAAAACACAATAATTTATTGTTATTTTTAACGCTATTAATATACTAATAAAATAATATTATTAGTCTATGAAAATTAAATACAAAATATACACATTTATATGTACACGTATATTACTTCAAAATTAAATTGTTGTATTTACATACCCTACCTATATTATACCTACCTAATAAAAATTTAATAAAAACTTTCCAAAAATACAAATACATATGCCATAATTATATAGAACAACAATATAAACACTAACTACGTATCATAAAAATTATTTTCAGCTGGGAGAACTGATTAGTAAATAAGTTTTGACATTAAAAAAAAAATTTTAAATTCTGTTGAAAATTAAAAAAAAAAAAAACAAAAACAAAATCAAACTATTAAATATTTAATCATCTTTCGAAAAGTTAACGCTTTTTCCTCTTCCATCATCATTATCATCATCATCATCATCATCTGCCTATATACTTAAAAATACGCGCAAACATACACGTTAAATATTAACATACAATGCATAAAATAATAACCAATATTAAAAATTTTACATTAAATGGGAGAATTAAAAATACAAATGATTATTAAATGTATTAATATTATTTTAATATGTGAAAATTTATATAATCAAAATATTTTGAATGGAATGGAAAATGTTAAAAAAAAGGATAACGAACTACAAAAATTTTAAATACCTATAGAAAATAAAATAAAAAATATTCTAAGTGAGAAATATTGAAAAAATATACAAAAAAAAAAAAAAAAATAATAAGAACGTAACCAAGCAATGTGATGTTAAGTTTTTGATAAATTTATTTTAACTAGGATCTTAAACAATATTAAAAGCATAACAAAAAGTTCTAAATAATGTAAAATTCTTAAAACATAATTCAGTAGATATTCATTTCATTAATTTATATTTAATTTTTATTTTCTTTATTAAAAACCACAATGGTACTTACATTTATTTTAAAACAAAATATCTTTAAATAAGTTACTCATTATTCTTAAATATAATAAAGATCATATATATATTAATAATTAATAATTAATAATTAATAATTAATAATTAATAATTAATAATTAATAATTAATAATTAATAATTAATAATTAATAATTAATAATTAATAATTAATAATTAATAATTAATAATTAATAATTAATAATTAATAATTAATAATTAATAATTAATAATTAATAATTAATAATTAATAATTAATAATTAATAATTAATAATTAATAATTAATAATTAATAATTAATAATTAATAATTAATAATTAATAATTAATAATTAATAATTAATAATTAATAATTAATAATTAATAATTAATAATTAATAATTAATAATTAATAATTAATAATTAATAATTAATAATTAATAATTAATAATTAATAATTAATAATTAATAATTAATAATTAATAATTAATAATTAATAATTAATAATTAATAATTAATAATTAATAATTAATAATTAATAATTAATAATTAATAATTAATAATTTATAATTAATAATTAATAATTCATATCAATAATCAAAAAATAATAAATGATGTCTAATAATAATAAATATTTAATGAATTTTAACAAATAATTTGCTTTCCATTATTTGTTAACATTTTTTTTATTAATTCATTAATTCTTATTTATTCTTTTTAGTTATATATTTTATTTTTTCGCAACTGAACAATTATTTGCAGTAAATAGTTTTAAGAATTTTTTAGATTAAGGAAAAACAAAATTTTCTATATATATATATATTATAAAATACAGGTAATGTTAGAAAAAGAAGAGAAAATTTTAAAATTTTAATCCCTTATTTCGACCAATATTCAAGTAAAAATATTTATTATAATATAAATGATATAAATGTTTATAAATATATAATATAATATAAATAATAATTAACTAATTATTTTAATCCGTATTTCATTTTCTCAATCAATAAAAATAAATCAGTTACAAAAAACAAAACAATTTTTTAATAAAATAAAATTAAAACATTCATCATCACATCTTTAATCATATCACAAAAATACAAAACATTAAAAGCAATCATATTGTATTATTAATTAATGAATAAATAAATAAATAAAAAAAAATGTTAGCATTTTAATTGCACACTAAAGAATTTTATTTTAGAAAATTTTCACAATTCAATAAATCTAAATACAGCAACATTATCAAAAATTGAATAATTTTAACAAAATTATTATATAATTAATAACGATAATAATTTTGAAAACAATATAACAAAAGAGAATATAAATATAATGAAAATAATAATTCTTAAATATAAGCTCCGTCCACATTACAACACTGATAAAATACATCTGAAACATATTTTGAGTGCACAATATAATACAAAATACATTATAAATAGAATTTTTTAGAACATCAAATTTTGAAATCGCATCATAGAATAATAACATTATTCTAATTGTTAAAATTACTATAATGAAAATTTTCTTTTCTAAAACGCTTAAGTGTGCAATATTGAAACCACTGTAATAAATATTTATGTAATATACATTATGTATATACATATATATATTTAGTTATATAAATATTTGTAATAATAATGCATGTTACTGCCCTGTTCAAATCACATTAAATTTTAAGTTAGCATAAATTTTAAAAATATTTTTAAAATCATTTTATATATAAATATTTATATATATATCTATATATCTATATATATACATAAACTTTATTATATATACATTATACATTAAATTAATTTTAATTTATATAAATTAATAATAAAAATATTATGTTAAAATAGTAGTAAAATTGGCTTTTACTCCACCAACCTTTAGTAACTATTCTAGCAAAAAGAAAAAAATAAATAAAAAAATAAATGAAAAAAAATATTTATGTAAAATATCTAATTTAAAATTAAAAATTTAAAGATAAAAAAAAAACACGATTATTTGTAGAAAATAAATTATAAAAACTAAAAATAAGAGATAACATTTAAATTAAATAATATTAAAAATTTTGTTTTTTTTAATTTCCAAAATAACTTTCTGAATTTTAATATTAATTTTAAAATTGATTTTTTTTTTGTAATTTTTCAAACAAAAATTATAGATAAAAACAATAATATTTATTTATTGAATTCAAATTTTATAATTTTTGTAAAAACGAAAAATAAAAAACAATATTCTTAATATTACCCATCACTATTACTTCAAATAAGATTGCATTTATTTTCAAATTAAAATTTTTATAGATATACATTACATAGCTTATAAAAGTATTATATACTAATTTTACAATAAAGTAAAAATTAATTAAATATTGTTCTATTAAAAATTAATAATAATAATAATATCACAATATTAAATTTTTTGTTTTCATTAATATTATTTTCTTGTTTTTATTTTAAATTTGAAAGTTCCACAATAGATCAAAATATATTATTATAATTATATAAAAATATTATATAAACAAACAAAATATACAAAAACAAAATAAAAAAAGAAAAACTAAAAAAAAAACAATTGAAAATAGAAATAGAAATTAATAAAAATAAATTCCTCTTTTTAATAATAGATATTAATTATTATATAACAAAAAAACATATTAATTGAAAATTTTGAAAAACAAGAAAAAAAAAACCAGAAAAAAAACATTAAATAAAATCATTTTTTAAAATATCTAAATAATGTGAATTTATTAATTAATTGGTATTCGAAAGCTGATGCCAATTAAAAAAAGGAACCCAATTTACAAAACCTCTCATCCAGTCCATGTGGGTATCTCTAAAAGATATTTTTTTTTTTTTTTGTCTTTATTCTATACAACTATCTACATAAAACATAAAAGATATTGAGTATAATGTTTGAATTAAAATTGACGTGATGTAACTGACATGTAATCTAAGTCAAAAATCCATTGATTCTTGACTTAATATTCAAATTTATATTTATGGAGTCTCAGGTAAAGTGAATCTAGTAGATAAATCCAGCGGTCTGAAGCGTCTTAATCTGCGCTCGCTTGTTCGTTCATTATTGATGAGTTGAGGAGCAAGTAAATTTGGATGGTTTTCCAGTCGAACATAGTATTTTTCAGCTTTCTTTTTAATGAATTTCTTAACAGATGGGATACTTAAATCTGATCTAATTGTGTCATTTCGGACATACCAAGGCGCGTTAACTATAGACCTTAATACTTTGGACTGGAAGCGTTCTATTATTTCGATGTTGGAGTTACTAGTTGTTCCCCATAGTTCCAACCCGTAGCTCCAGATTGGCCTGATGATAGCTTTGTACACTGCACTGCAACTAAGCTAATCTCGGATTAGTATGAGACACTAAGACCGCTGTGTCGTCAGCAAAGGTAGCAGTGAGTACCCTCGGCGATGTTGGGAGGTCTGCTGTAAATATCAGGTAAAGTAGTGGGCCAAGGACACTGCCCTGAGGAACCCCAGATTTAATTTCTTTTAGTGACGATTGTTTCCCGTTGTATTTAACGAAGAACCTCCTATTTGATAAATAAGTTGACAAAAGTTGCTGGTAGTGGTGAGGAAGTAGTTTTTTAAGCTTGTAAAGGAGACCTTTGTGCCAAACTTTGACGAAGGCTTGCGAAATGTCCAGAAAAGCTGCAGAACAGTATTTTTTCTTGTCAAGTGAATTATTTATATGGTTCACTACTCTATGTATTTGCTCAATTGTTCCATGATTGTGACGTAAGCCAAACTGATGAGCTGGTACGATATCTCGTTCATTATTTATTTTAATCAATCTTTTGGCTATTAGTTTTTCGATTAATTTTGATATTACTGGCAGAAGACTTATTGGTCTATATGAACTAGTCTCATTTGGCTCTTTCCCCGGTTTAGCTAACATTATGATATGAGCAGTTTTCCAGATATCTGGGAAGTAGCTAGTTCTTAATATAGCATTAAAAATGTGGGTTAAGAATTTTATACTGTGATACCATCATACCCAGGAGCCTTCTTGTCTGACACAGAGTTTTTTATAATTTCCTGTACTTCCTTTATCCGGACTTTCTTTATCGGTAAATCCATTTGATAAGGCACTTCAAGGTAGTTTTCAATCTTGTTGTTTTCGTCGGTTGAAATTACTGGTGGATACGGTACAAACACTTTTTGTAAATGTGATGCAAAAAGCTCTGCTTTCTCACCATCGCTTCTGGCCCAATTACCATTTGATTTCCTTAGTGGAGGTATAATTTGTTGTGGCCGTTTCAGTTTTCTTGTTGCTTTCCACAGTGAGTAGTCATTAAGATCGGTATATGTTAGTCTTTCAAGGTAATTCTTCAACGAACTTTCTCTGCTTTTATTTAACAAAAATTTAAGTTCTTTGATTGCACGGTTTAACCTGGCTTTGATTTCAGGGGATCTAGTTTGTTGCCAATATTTCCTAAGGTTTCTTTTTTCCATGATTTTGGATTTTATTTCAGGTGGAGAAATAACATATTTTCGGATGTTACCTTGCGTCGGAGTTGATGGCATTGCTGCTTCAATCATGGTTATATTTAGGTTTTTTATAGCTTCATTGATATCTTGGGGGTTTTCCAGTCCTATATTTAGAGAAGTTTTCATTTCAATTTCCTTTCTATAATTATCCCAGTTTGTTTTCCTTGTTACCGTTGTTCATTTGTAATGAACAAATGTAACCGTTGTTCATTTTGAGTTATTACTACTTTGGATGAGGCAGAGATAATGATAGGCGTATGATCTGAAGACAGCTCGAGGCTTGATTTCACAGTAAATAGTTTTGGTGAGATACCTTTCGAGACGCAAAAATCCAAAAGATCCGGTGTCTTATTAAGATCAGAAGGCCGGTATGTAGGTTGTCCAGTAGACAGATAATTCAAGTTGAATTCTTGCATGGCTAGTAGTAGCTGCCTTCCTTTTTGAGTGATCAGCCTAGAGCCCCAGAACGTATGTTTAGAATTATAATCTCCACCGGCAATAAATCTATTTCCCAGAGTTTTAAAATAATCAATAAATTGAGATTTGTTGATATTGTGTTTAGGAGGGCAATATATAGCTGAAATAGTTAAGGGTCCATTCCAGTCAGCTATCACGACACTTGTTGCTTGAATATGATTAAATTTATATTTAGGAAGTTCATAGTGCTGTATGTTTTTCCTGATGATTATTGCAGTACCAGCATGAGCCGTCCCATCAGGATGATTTGTGGAATATGTGTTGTAATTTTTTATGTTAAAATAACTTTTGTTTGTAAAATGGGTTTCAGAAATTAACAAGATGTCTATTTGGTGATCAATAATAAAATGATACAATTCTTGTTGATGGTTTGACAGTCCGTTGGCATTCCAGACGACTATGTTGAGGAGTTTAGCTATTTTTATGTAAGTTTAGGAGAAGTGTATTAACGAGGTTAATCAAAGGCCCAACTTGTGACATTAATTCTTTCACCATGTTTTTTAATTCGAAAACTTCATTTGAATTGGTTGAGGAGCTGATAGTACAAGTTGCATTATTGTTTGATATGATAGCTGGTTGCTGTGGCGTATCACTCTTGTTTTTTAATATTTCCGCATATCTAAAAGATATGAATTCTATACATGCGTTCGGTATCATCAAATTGATCGTCAAAGAAATAGTCATTTTAACTACTGCAAAATTTTGATTACGGTCAATTGATTTTATCGAACCGAACGCTTTTATTAAATAATTTCAGATATTCATTAAAAAAATAAAATGAATAAAATAGTCTTGTGGTATTATTTGAATAACTTTGTGGAGTTCAACGAAGGGGGGAAAATGATAAAAAAGCAACACATATATCTAAATTAAAAGAAAAGATGGCCGGCCTATAAAAGAAAAAAACGCATAAATTTGGAAGCTTGCCAAAATTTAGAAGCCAAAATTTAAAATACCAAGAGTGTACGAATATGCCAAAACTATAGAACAATCTTGTTACAACTAGCAACATTAAATGTGATTATCTCTAGCTTAAAAAATATTTGTTAACAAAAATATTTGATTGATAAAAAAAAATCATTTAGGTACCTATTTTTTTTCTAAATTTTCTTCTGTATTTATATTATCACTGTTTTTATTTTCTTTCCCCTTTTCAATGCAAATTTTAAGAATTATTAATTTTCTCTACTATATTTTTTAATATTTATGAATTATTAATATGATATAAAATATGTACCTAATAAAAATAAACACTTTCTTCCATCCAGCCAAAAAGAAACAAAATTATTTTACTGCGCTTTTGACTCATTTATGACGATCAAAATGACAAATTTGATAAAACCGAACGAATGACACTTGCAATTTACAATGCCAAACGCTTGATCGCTGCTGATTGCGCTGCAATTACCGAACGCATGGTATGACTTTAGGATAGAATCTATTTTACTAAAACTCAAGTCAAGTTAAGTAATTTTATCAAAGTTAAAAAATCCAAAAGTGTTAACTTGTAACGAGCAAATTTTTCATAGTAGTGACTTAAATGTTAATGTTGAGGCAACCGATATGTGAAATTGATGAATTATTGATTTTTTTTCGACTTTTGCCCTGAAATAATAAGGTTAGGTCTGTAGCTTATCATTGCATATAAAATTACATACTTAACTCAACCATACTCTTTCTCTAAAATTACATTCTTTTAAAACTCTTTCTCTTTCCAGAGTCTATCCCCTACTGGATATTAGCGGTCATAATATGTCACAGATGTCATATAAAATTATTCTTTTGTATTCATTTCGGTCCAATGCTATGCGCACTAAATCACTGATACCTGATATATCTATTCAGTTCCTTATGTTATATAAATTAAATCTAAGTTACGTAATTATGATATTTGTTTTCTGTTAACTTCTTCTCTGCCCACATATTTTTGTTACACGATGTAAAGTTCGTATTTTTAATCCCACATCACATATACACAATATGCAATTTTTCTCTGTTTTCTCTGTTACTATTGGTTGAACTTTCTATTATTTTTACGAAGATGATTTTTATTATTTCTACGAAGATGACATTTCAAGTACATCGAGCTTATTCATATTGGTTATTTTTTAGAACTATAATACACCATATAACAGTGGAGACCATATACATCGAATTTCTTGATTTGTAAAAGAAGATCAAAATTTAAATCTCTGCAACAGAGTATGTTTTTCAGATTTACAAAATAATGTATCCACCATTTCGGTACAACACGTTATTTCTGGTTCAAAGGTTCAATGTGGATTCAGTCAATACCCAAGATATTTTAAGCTTCTTATACATTCTTGAATTGAATGATTTTAGACCGTAACTATTCTGTTTTTATATTCGGTGTTTTTCATCTACTTATGATCGTAACCAGCTCTTAACCATGCCCCGTACTAATATAATAACTACAGTAGCTATCAGTACGGGTCATTGTCTAATAGGAAGCCACGCTCACAAGCTAGGTATTCCTTTCAATCCCCATTGTCACAGTTGTAAGGATGAGAATGAAGCAGAAGCTCTTCAACACTTCCTTTGCATTAGCTAGAGTCAGACTCCGGACTTTAGGTGAGGCTTTCTCCAGCAATATAGGTTTTGTCGCGAAAAGCAAAATAGGAGATCTGATCAACCTTGTCAATCACACAAGGTGGTTCAAGTACTGAGTCCCTGGGGAGAGTTAAGATGAGAGAACGACCACCTATAACAACCAACAACAAGAAATAGGACACTCGAGTCGTGGTATCAAAAAGACGCAATTAAGTTCTAATTGTTTTTCCAGAAGTAACTGGATTGGCCACTTCTACCTACCTACCTACCTATGATCGTAAGCTTTAAATAAAATGAAGTTATTAAATAAATGGAGTTGGTCCACTCATCTGAAGTTTTAATATTCTGCTGTCTGATGTCAGTATATGAATTTACAATGATTGAATGGATTTTTCGTCAATGTCAAATTATCTATCGTTTTTTAAAATTTCAAAAAATTAATGATGTTGGACCATGCTTTCTCATAATCCAGAAAGCGATTATGACTATATTTCGTCTTTTAAATTATTTTTTTTTTGCATTTTTTAGTATCTAAGCTTATATTTTTTGTACTTTTAGAATACTGGGGTGGCATTATGTAACTTTGTTTCAAACATTTTTCGGTCGAAACAAAATTTGGATGACATTACGTAATTTGAAACGTTAATTTATTTTGAAACGCGCGAAAAAACAGTGAAACACTTTACATAATTCCATTTTTGATTTGTTTCGTTAAAGTTTCAACAATTACTGCTAGAAAATAATATTAAAATAAAAAAAAATGGAGCTAAAAGAAATTGCAACTAGATAGATACAAGCAAAAGAAGCTAATAATACCAACATTTTTTTTATTAATTAATTTTAATTTCATAATTTTTTATTCTGAAATTTTTTTTCTTGACAGAAAATCATTATAAATTTACTTAATTTTTCATTTTATTGGAAATTTTATTTTTTTGAAAATTTTACTTTATTTTATTTAAATTTGGTCGTATCAAATGTAAAAAAAGTAGCGTTTCAACCTTACGCAATATTAAAATATATCGTACCAATTTTGAAAAGATTGAAACAAAATAAAAATGGTCGAAACAAAATTATGCAATGCCACTTTTTGGAAATAGTCGAAATAAAACGACGTTTCAAATTACTCAATGCCACTCCAGTAAGAATTGAAACAAAGACTTAAATAAAAATAATCTATTCTAATGTTACGTTAATTAACCCTAAATATTAAAAAATTAAATAACATCGTTCTTTGACATATTTTTGAGTGACTTTAATTTTATGTTTTCTGATATTAATTTTTATACAAATTAATTTAGTGTAAAACATTTTTTGGCCATGAACCAGATATGAACCTATAGATTTTTTGCACTGTAATTTAGTATAAAACAGGCGCAAAAATGTGAATAACTATTAAGATTAAATAACCTAATTTTATTTATTTTCAATAATGGTTTTTTGATTAAAAATTCTGATTAAAAACAAAAATAAGCAACTCTAAAATTTTATTATCTAATAACATTAAGGAAAAATTCAAAATTCACATTTTTTTTTTTCAAAAATCAAATTATTATCCACTAAATATCTTTTCTCTTCCCGAAATTAAAATAACCACAATATAAATGTCAATGTCAAAAGAAAATATGTCATTTATTTTATTTTTAATTTTGTTTTTATAACTTATAGGTGATAATAATATACATAATAATATGTTTAACTTAAATTAAAAATCACAACAAAAATCAGATTTTCATGTCTTTCTCTGTTTATTTTTTAGTAGAATGTGCTCGTATACTTTATAAAGAAAATATATTTTTGTTTCTTTTTAATCTGAAATAAAATTAAAATGTATATAAACGCATAAGGCATAAAATTAATATTTTTTAATATCTTATTCTCTTTTCTCTCTTTTTATTATTTTAATTTAAATAATTTTTATGAACACTATTAAATAAATTCATAAAAACCGTTTGTTAAGTGAATGAATAACACAGTTAAAAATACAGTTACATTCACAATTTTTAATTCACACTTTTAATATATAAAAAATAAATTAGAATTTTATTAAATAAATACTGCAAGGATGAAGGAAGTATATTAATTATGAGATAACGGGTGTATTCATAAATGCTGCAAACTGACAACAAGTTTGCCACCAGTTGGCGTACCTTGCAATAATTAACACAAACTCTACCTATAGTTTACCTTTACTTGACAATTCTGCAAAGTTTCTGTTCATTATTGCTGACATTTTGAAAATAACATTTTTTTTTAAATAACAAAACAAAAACTAAAATACTCAAAACAACAAAGAAAACTACTTCAAAAATTTTTATGCATACTAAAAATTTATTCTGCCAAGTTAACGCCCAGTAGACTTTGAGCCTGCATTTATGAACAGCATTCAGAAAATCTGACAAGTGTGTTCATGAATTTAGAATATGCAGATTGACTGCTGGGGTGGCAGCACGTAACTTGTTACAAACATGTTGTCACGCTTTTTTTGAAAAACGGTAGCACGTAAAATTGTTTCGCCAATTTTAATTTTGTTTCGCCACATTTAATTTTGTTTCGTTACTTTTGGCAGCACGTAACATTTGAAATGCCCATTTTTAATGTGCGTCTCAAATGAAAATTTCCGATATAAATAGTTGACGTGTGTTGCAAAAATTTTTAGTAAATTTTTTTTTGTTTCAATCCCAAAGAAGCGTTTCAAAGTACATGCTGCCCAAAATATTTTGTGACGCTGGTGTTTTGTTACAAAAAAAAGCGTTTGTAACAAGTTACGTGCTGTCACCCCAGGTTTGCATTTATGAAAACAAGGAACGACATTATATGAAAAAAGGAAATTCTTTTTATCAAAATAAAGTCCGAATTTGAATTATTGTAGTTGTAGGAGTAGGTATAGTTTGTCTAAAAATATTAAAATGCATATTAAAAAATTAGGTACTATATTAAGGGCGTTTTTATAAAGTAAATCGGAACATACAGAGTGTAATCTGATCAGAGCATACTCAGAGCAGTCTGATTTAATAAATTATCATGAACAAAACAGAGCCAAAGTTGTCATAAATGTCATTTAGATTTATATTTGTTTTAGCCATTCATATTTTTGTTATGTTATTTTACCTTCATATTCAGCCGTCGAAAAAGTAAATTAATTAACCAAAAACAAAATATTTTATTTTAAATTGACAAACGCCAATAATTCAACAATTTTTATTAATACCCTTATCATGATTCTCGAATCGAACGTATAAGTAGACGAATTCGCTGTCATGCGATCATGATTAGCGAAGCGAACTATACATTCGACAATTTGTCGAATGAAAAATTTAAGTGACAACCGTAAAATAAAAATAAAAAAAAACTAGCTATTCCCGGCGTAACATTCGTCGGTCTAGCATTAGCATTTTTAATGAAACAATTTATTTTATATATTTATTTTCTTAAAAAAAATCAATGTTTTATATATTTTTTTGTTACATAATAAATAAGTTAAATTGAAAAACTTAAAACTATAATTGTAAAACATTGATTGTTTTTTAGAAAATAAATGAATAAAATAAATTGTTTCATTTATAATGCTAGACCGGCGAATGTTACGCCGGGAATAGCTAGTAATTTACAATATTGTTTGATCTATCTATAACTTTTTTTTTATATCTTTTATTTAGGTATTTATTTATTTATTAAACAGTGGACCTGTAGATAAATCCGCAGGCCTACTTTAGGTTTATATTTTTTTTCACTGTATGTATTAAAATTGTAAGTAACTGTAAGTATTTATTTTCACAACAGGTAGGTAGGTATTATAATACGTCCACATATGACATCCGACTTTGTTATAGAATATCATAAAATTTTTTTTTTTAAATAATAGTGCTCGACACGCATTTTTGTATTTCGCAAGTTGAAAAAGTGAATTTTGCAAGAAAAAGTATTTATAAACTTCTAATTGTGTTATGCCAATATATTGAAAGATATACATTAAAAAATAAAAAAAATGTGTATTAAATATTATTATTATTTATCAATACAAATACTTAGAATAATTGATTTACTATTTAAATATTTATATTTCATAAATGTTCTGAAATTACACAGTATATTTATATTTGTTTATAAGTATTTATTATTAGTACTCGTCACGCATATTCGTATCTCCGTATTTTGCAAGTTTAGAAAGTGGATTTTGCATGAAGAAATATAGTATGCTTTGCAACTATTTTTGTTTATCTTTGAGATATGTAATTAAAACTTTTGAAATAAAATTTGATGTAATTGCAATAAAATTTGTAAATGTAATAAAAATAAGTAAAACAAATCCTTCATGAAACAAAATCTGATGTCTAAACGCTCCTTAACAAATACTATTAATAGAGACGTACATTTGAACAAAATGTGGCGAACAGAGATGTCGCTGGCAGTATAGACATGAAATTAAATGCATTTAAACTAAATACATACACACTCACATTAAAAACACATTAAAATAGTCATAGACACGTTTTTTGTGTTTTTTTTTTATTATCATAATAGCCCTAAGTATTTCAAAACTCAAAATAAAAAAACAAAAACATTTATTTATAGAATTTATATTTTTATTTCACTTCTTTTAAATTTTGGTTTTGACGTTTTGGTATGATTAGATATGACCATTATAGTGAAAGTTATGATTGGTTATGGCTTTGTTAAATCATATCGAATCTATAGGCCATTTATTATATATTTAGGGGTAAAGCCAATAATTATGTTTTTTCTCTTATTGTTCAGTTTTTATTGTTATATTGTTATCCCGCTAGGGTCTCTGATGTAGGTGAGGGTAGTCTGTGATTTTTCTTTTTAAAGTTTTTTTAATTTTTATGTTTACTAAATTTGCCGTGTATTGAATTGACATATTTTTTTTTTCTTGTTCTTAGCAGATCGTAAATTTCGGTTTATGATTCTCCATATGTACAATATAATATTTACTCAATTCTACTGCGCATTTGAATTTATACTTTTTAATTATTTGTTAATAAAATAAATAAATTTCAATTATTGGAATTTCTGAACATGAGTGAGGTAAAATATATATTTTCTAAATTTACTATTTGTTTTACCGGTAAGTTTTTTTGCTGTAATATCGTAATACCGTAATATTTTAACAAAGCTATTTTATCGATATAATAATTATATTCTGATAATTCGGTTTTTGTCTTTGCTACTTTGTTTTTTTTTTTTTAAATTAATTCATATAATCAGATATAATCAATGCTGTTGCTCAATAGGTGAATTGTTTTTAGGTTAATTTTAATTTGTTTTGGTTTTATTTGGTTTTATTGTTTAGTGGTTTATGTCTTTAAATTAAATTTTGCACACTATCGTAATTCTTAACAGTTCTAATAAAGTTGTCTAATCTAGTTGAAAAAAGCTTTGTGTTGTAAAAGCTTTGTTAAAAGTTTAACAGACGTTTAAGAGTATTAATATATAAGATATTATTGTTGTTTTTCGAGTGAAAATGGAGGGGAGAGTAAATTTTAAAAAAAATGTGAGAATATTATTTATAAAATTTATGAATAATATAATATGATATTATTTGCAGCTATAAGAAAACAAATAAAAAAGTACGTTTGATGAGCTGGTGTAATTGAAAGAATATTGATTAGGCTTGTGGAAACAGCAAATTGGAATAAAAGTGCATTAAAAGTGTTGTGGAATCGATTTGCAACCGAATTAAATGAATTAGGATCTTCAAAACGTGAATCCAAAGAGTGGAATAAATCATTGGTTATTTATTTATATAAAAAAAATATATATATAAAAACAACAGGTGTAGGAACAAGCTGTCGATGCTCTGTTGTGCAAAGAACAAAATACAGAGTTTCCAGACAAATTAATATAGAGAGCCGTTCTAAAAGGTGCTACAATATCAAATGCACTTGAAGAAACCTAAAATGCGAAATAGCAGTAAATATATCCAAAACAATCGAAACCCTGAATTATTACCAGTGATAATTTCCTTCATCGGAAGATCGTATTGCAAAGACTAATGTTACTATTGGTAATATATTCAATTTATTCTAATTTAAGGTTTCAATTTACGTTTTATTGAATTTAGAATTTAAAATAATGCATCTTTATTCAACTTAAAGTTTTTTATTAATCTAAAAATACTTGTCAAAATATTTAATTTTCAAGTGTTAGGTTAGCAACGACTTTTCTACAGCGAATCAATTAATTCGCGAATCGTGATCACATTTACGCGAACGTTCGATAAGCATATTCGCTTCGACTCATATTCGATTCGAGAATCATGATAAGGATATAAATTTCAACTACTGAAATTTGGACAGATAATAATTTGATATACGCCCTGAGAAACAACATTTATGCTGTAAAAGTAGTTAAGTACGTTATTACATTCTAGCTAGAGAATAGTCTGAAAAAAGAATCATACATACACTTTAACTAATCTCTGGACAAATAAATTAGAGTGCAAGAAACGAATGCCGTCATTACAAAATTACATAGAGAGGAAACGAATATCTTACATAGTTTTTTTTAATATTCACTGCCATTTTTGTCCTGAATTCATTCCCTATGGTTATTTTTCTTTAGGTTGAACCAAACATTAAGTTTCGATATGATGAACGATATGAATACAACAGCTTAAACTAATTGAGAAATGGGGAAAGGTCTTTTTGATCAGTAGGGGCATTTCGAATAATTTGTAAATATTACCCTCGAAAGAAGATGCTTTAATAGGATGAAGGATGTCACACTAGGATTGTCGATAAACGAAAAAGGCACGCTTTTAAACTGTGTCTCGAAAATTTAATGCAGTTTGTGATGCACCGGCTCATATATATGTGAATGGTATATCAACTTCGGTTGTATGTATGATTTGTAAATAGGTAGCATGTCCTGAGAAGAAAAATACATTTTGCAGCGACTCAAAAAACTGCTACATCTGGCGGCGTTTTTGCAGTGTCAAAACATATGATCATTCCATATAATTTTCTGGTTTACCCGCTAATGTTGTTAGTATTATCGAAAATAAAATTATAATTTATTTTGATTATTTGGCAATGAAATTGTAGTTTCTTAATAGAAGATTCAGTCTGTTGTATTTTTAAGTCTATAAAATAAAGTTAATCTAATAATTTAATAACAAAATCAATTTTTTACTAAATTTAAAATTCAATTGCAATCTCTTTGAAATACATAATATTTTTTAAAATAAATAAAAAATTACAGAACTACCTACACTTTTTGTATTAAAATACCTTTTAACAGAATTTAAATTTGGATACTGAGTATAGATTTTATGTAAAAAAATATAACAATAAATATTCAATTAATAAGTAATAGAAATTTTTACTATACGAATGAGGATCTGCAAACATCAAAAACTTATTGTCTCCCTAAGTACCTTGACACCGTAAATGTCTCAACACAAAGTTGAATACAACGTCCACACGATCATAAATGTCTACAAAAGCTCACAAAAGCTTCAGACATTGTCTACATGATCACAATTATTGTTGACGATGTCTCCACGACACGTTTGACAGGTATTTGGGTTTACAAAAAATTTTAAAACCCTATGTTGTACAGTGTTAATAAATATCTGTTCATTTTGCTTGATCACAAATGAATTAAAACACAATGTCTCACAAAAGCTCTCATTACACAATACTGCCATCTTATTTTGCGGATAAAATTGACAACTTAGTTTTGTTTACAATGTATGAGGTTGAAATTTTGTTTTAAGACATTAACGATGTCACCGGTATTCTATTTTCGTTCAAGCAGAATTAAAAAATTCCCTTAAGACTTTGGTTATATTCGGACAACTAAAACAAAAGTTACTGTTTTGATACATAGTGGATATAGGACACTATCTGTTCTAATATTTTGGAACAATGCTGAAACTATTAATTTGATTAACTTTTAATATTAACTTAAAATAATTTTTTTAAATCTAAACACCATAAGATTTCTGTATTGAACCTTATTTTTTAACCGCTAAACATTCAATGACGCATTTTTTCCCTGTTTTTCTCTTTCTTCCCCTTCTCTTTTAATTTGTTCTATATCGACAATTTTTGTTTTAGGCATTCATATGATAAGCTGATGATATATTTGAATACTTTTGTTTTAATTACTTTTGTCCACCAAGAACATTCTACTTCAGTTACATTTGTCTTATATTTGTACCTACATAGATTTATCATTTTTACTACATAATACAGAAAATGAACAAAACAAAATAAATTCTAACCAGATGTCGTGCTGATATGGTAATTATGTGGTAGCGATTAAAATGAGTCATTAACCAATAGGAAATCACGCTGATAAGCTAAGTACATATTTCGTTCAATTCCCATTGCTGCAGCGATAATACAGAAGCAAAGACATAATCTCTTAAACATTTTCTATAATTGCTTGCCCAGCTTTAGTTAGAACCAGATTAATTAACTTAAAATAAGTCTTATCCAACAACATAAGGTTTATTGCACAAAGCATATTATAAATTAACTTCCTTTATTAGACAGGCTGGCCTTAGTTTCAGTTTCTTGAACTACTAATCCCCTAAACACAATCAATAACAAACTATTGACTTGAGATGTGGCATTAAAAGGCAAAATGAAATGAAAAACTAATTTTTTAGAACAAATTGGAAATCGTCACTTCCGCCTACCTAAGTACCTTCCACCTAAGTATATTACGCAATTGATGATTATAATACAAAAATCCAACTTTATATTTTATTAGTATTCGCTTTTTATAAAAAATACTTTTTGAATTCAACAAAATCTAAAATCACAAAACCAAAACTAGCAGCAACGGATGCATGAAGTTCCAAAATGTTTTGTTAGAGCCAGATTACATCGAATTAAAAATAAAAATGTAAATCAAGGTAAGTACTTGAATTTTATCAAATTTTTTGTATATCTTATGACTCATATTGAGTAAATAATTTTGGTTTCAACTGTGTAACGTTTATAATTAACAAGGTAACAAGCTAAGACAACACCTGTGTGTGGAATTGGAATTAAAAAAAAAAAAATAATTTAAAAAAATTGTAGTAAACAGAAAATGTAAGAAGTAAGAAACAGGAGATGGGTATTGCCGTCTAAGGTGCAAATATATTTGTTAAAATGAAAATAATTTTATTAAAAAAAATTATGACACTAAAAAAACATGGTGGCATGGTTGGGTACGAAGGTTAAGAAATTTTTGAAATTAAATGGGCGAAAATAGAAAAAAAAACAAACTTTATTAATTTTTTTGTTTTGTTTTTTTTTCTATATTCAAATATTAATTTTGAAAGGGCAATCATATTCAAACTAAATGTATATGTACTACAAAAAAAAAAAGAAAGCAAAGCAAAACCAAAGTAAAAAACAAAATATTTTCACTTATTAAAAAGTTTTTCTTAACTACTTAAAAATTTATGAAATTGTTATTATTCCTGCAACCTGAAAAAAATTTTCTATGGTTTTCTTTTATGGCTGTAAGTATGTCCTTTCTTGTTCATTTTTAAGACATGTTTTTTTTTGTTTTCATTTTTTCAAAAATTAATACTTAAAGTGATTTTAAAAACAAAAAAACTTATGTTTTTAAGTTCAGTACTAGGGTGATAACAACTTTAGTTTAATTTTACTGGGACACATTTTATTATACTCCTACATTAAAAGCTCAATTGTTGTTTTTTTCTATTAAATTCAGAAGGCAGGATACATGCCATATTATAGACATTTCATTTCGGAAGTTTGTTTAATTCATTTTTTGTTTTTTTTTGTTTGCAGTTAAACATTTCTTAACAGTTTGAGTTTAATTATTTTCAGGATAATGAAAAAGAGATTTTTTTTGTACCTATTCTCATTTTGGATAATTGAAATTTTGTCCATTTTTTTTTTAATCATTATTTTCAATAATGAGATTTGATATGTAAATTTAATAACCAAATGGTTTGGAATGTTATTAAAAATTTTAAATGCAAATTTCTATTTTTAAATTGATTTTAGATTAAAATTTTAATTTAATTTAAAAAAAAAGAGAGAAATTGCTTTAGTAGATCTTATTAAATTATTCCGGAATGAACCATAAAAATATACTGTGATCGTACTGGGATTTGCTCAGGGTTGCCAGGTGTCCCGATTTCGGCGGGAATTTCCCGATATTGAAACTCTATTCCCGATATGTAATCGCTAATTCCCGATTGTCCAAAAATCACCCACTAAATTTGTTTTTAACAGAAAAATAATTAAAAAAAAATCGTTTTTCATTTTAACCTCAAATGAATACATATTCCAATTCCAATGTTTATAAATATTTTGTTTCACTTGTCATGTCAGTATTGCGAATTGCAGTTGTCGCTTAAGACATTAATATGAAAGTGGTCGCAACAAGTTAATATTGAAATCTTAATAGTTTTTTTCTTATTAATTATTGACATTTTTGGCCAACACACTTACGGTTCGTTTTTAAAATTTGTAACTCGGATATTTTATAAATTACGGTGAATATGAAAGTGAAGAAAACAGTAATAGGAGAAAAAATGTAAAACAAATGGTCAAATTTAATCAGGAATGGAGGAAATATGAGTGGGTGCGACAATGTGGAGAACATCACATTACATGCACAATTTGCAATAATTTAAAAATTTCAGTTGGACATGACGGTGAAAATGATTTAATAAAACATATGAGAACTGTTTGCCATAAATCGAATATGCAATCTTCATCTAGTTCAACAAAACTTACAAAATTCTTCAGCAGTACAACAAGTAAAGATGATGAGCAAGTTATCGTATCTGAGGTTGCTTTTACATATCACACCGTTATGCAATCCCATAGTTATATTTCTAGTGATTGCGCAGGATCATTATTTCCTTCGATGTTCGGTGATTCAAATATAGCACAAAAATATAGATGCGGTAGGACAAAAATGTCTAAAATCGTTTCTAATGTGCTCGCGTCAAAATCAATAAAATTTATTTTAGAATATTTAAATGGCAACGTTCCATTTTCTATTTG
The DNA here is from genome assembly GCA_963942445.1 of Argyra leucocephala. NCBI lineage: Eukaryota > Metazoa > Arthropoda > Insecta > Diptera > Dolichopodidae > Argyra > Argyra leucocephala. The sequence continues at coordinate 122,076,905 of OZ012678.1, forward strand.
TACTGATGCCTCAAACAAAGGAAATATTAAAACTTTTCCTATTATTCTGAGATACTTTACTAAGCAAAAAGGAGAACAAAATGTATTACTTGCATTTTATGCTTTAGATAATGAATTATCTCGGAATATTGTTGAATCAATCAAAATAAAAATTGAACAGAATGGCCTGAATATGAAAAATGTGTCGTCGTTTTGTGCTGATAATGCGGTAGTAAATTTTGGGAAAAACCAAAGTGTTTTTACGGAACTAAAAAAAATAAATAATAACATAATACCGGTTGGATGTAACAGCCATATCTGCATAATACTTGTAAAAAGGCGACAAATCAACTCAAAACTGATGAAAATTTATAATGAGTTCAGTTCATCTACAAAGAGAACAACCATATTGAAACAATCCTTTGAATGGGCTGAAATTGAATGGACTGAAATATTACGCCACGTACCAAGTAGATGGCTTAGTCTTCTTCCAGCTGTTGAGAGACTAATCGCTAATTTTGAACCGACAAAATCGTACTTTTTATCGCAAAATTCGATATCACAGGTACTTAAAAATTTTTTTAACGACGACCTCTCAATAGCTTATTTAGGCTTTGTTATGAATACCTGTACCATTTTTCAGCCATCTATTAAAAAATTGCAAAGTAATTCCATTCTTGTATTGGATTTATATGATATAATGGACGAAGTGCGCCAATCACTTATTGATAGAAAAAAACAACAATTTTTTGGTTCGATCGCAAGAACAGAATTGTTGAAATGTGATAATGATTCTGCAGTAAACAGATTCCAAGCAGACGCTAACTTATTATTTGATGTTGCCATAAGTTATCTAGAAAAATGGTTTGATTTTGGAGATAATAATAAGTTAAGCTTGCTTAAACCATTGCGTTTGAATGAAGCTATAGAATTTAACACAATTGCAAAAATAATTAAATAATTTAATATTGCTTCTGTAAATGAAGATTTATTATTTGAAGAATTACATAAATTAAATTCCTATATACTTGGCGAAAATACTAATCTATCTACTAACGAAAAATGGATTGATTTTTTTAAATTAAACGAGAATACTGAAAATATATATAAAATCATTAGTTTCATTTTTTCAATTCCCCATTCGAATGCCACATCTGAAAGAATATTCAGTTTGATGACTACCGCTTGGCGTAAAGAGAGGAATAAATTAATTATTCAAAATTTAGAAGCCGAATTGATGGTGAAGGAGAACTATAAAATGAGCTGCAGAGAATTTAAAGTTTTTTTAAAGACTGACAATGCTCAAGGAATATTAAAAAAAAGCGCCTCAAATGAAAAATATTAATAATTTAATTAGTTTTCAGATGAAATTTATTTAGTTTTTTAATTTTCTTTTTTTGTTGCCAAAGAACTCGATGCAATTTTTATTTTATTATATTTATGGTTTTTTTTATTATGACAAATGTTCATTTTTTTAATATTAAATGTGATTTATTTAAATAATTAAAAAAGAATGTGCCGCTGACTCTATAAATTTGAATTGAAATACTGAGTTTTTGTTTTAAATATGTAGTTAAATTTTTTATTTTTTTTATTTTTTCTACTAAAATCCCGATATGCCATTTAGAAAAACTGGCAACCCTGGATTTGCTTCATTATGAAAGTCTATTTTGGGTGACATATTATCTCAATATTTTAGACTTTTACAATATCAATATCAATAATAAAAATCGAAAAATTTTTCTAAAATTAAATTAAAAACATTTAATTATTTATTTTGTTAAATGTAATGCAAAAATATTTTAGAAAAAGTTGTTCAGTAAAAAAATTCATTATTAATAGAATTATAATATTTACATAAAAATTAAAATATATCAAACCTCTCAAAAGACAAAATTAAAAGTATGATGTTCGATCACTGAATCTATCTTAAACGTTTTTAACAACTATACAAAATCTTGAGCACAAAATATATAGGATTTAAAAAAATTGGTTTATCAAAAATGTTCTGTTGCAAAAGTTCAATGTGAAATAAAATATAATATAACAAAACTGAAATGAAATTTTATTTGTTAACTATATTTAAAAAACAAAATATTTTTTTTTCACTACGATAACAACATCAACAATACTACAACTTAAACTACAATTATTACTCTTTGTAAACAATATTTCAGGTTTTTTCTGATGGAGTATAAACAAACACGTTTCTTGCTGTTCATATACCCGTGATCATCCCACATATTGTGCCTGCGATTCGTTAATGTTTATTTATGCAATATTTTATTATATACGAATCATTCTACATCATATGGAATTACCCTAATAAATTAGAAAACTAAAAACATCAATATTAGATTATAGTACAACAACAAAGAGATCGTTAGAAAATATCGTGTCTCAACTAGCAGTTTCTGATGGGATATCAATTAGAGGGATTAGATGGGATATCAATTATATACCATTACCAGATCCAAATTTTTTCGACAATTAATTCTTGAATGTGGTATACTTTACCTAAGAATGAATCTGGCATCATGATGCTTATCCAAACTAATTTTGAGAAGATAAAAATGATGATCCTGTATTTTGACATAAACTAAAACAAAATAAACGATTCAGTATCACATTGGACGAATGGACTAGCATTCGTATGAAGAGGTACATAAACATCAGTTTACCCGATGACGATTGTTTGGATCATGTTTAGCATTTTACTTAATTTATTTGGTTACATCTAAAAAGTTTTGAAATAAACTTTAAAACTGATAAAGTTTCGTCCATCGGTGATGGTTATAAAATTATGGTCACATATAGGCGGGAATGGCCTGTAATATGTCAGCTTTGTCTGATAACTAATTACTACATAAACATCAGTTTACCCGATGACGATTGTTTGGATCATGTTTAGCATTTTACTTAATTTATTTGGTTACATCTAAAAAGTTTTGAAATAAACTTTAAAACTGATAAAGTTTCGTCCATCGGTGATGGTTATAAAATTATGGTCACATATAGGCGGGAATGGCCTGTAATATGTCAGCTTTGTCTGATAACTGAATTCTCTTTAATAAACTATACAATATATTTTTTTGTAAATTAAAACTATGATTTTTTACTTGGAATCGGAATCGGATTTCGGCAGATCTCAATTTTAAGAATTCGGCGAATCTAAAAAAGACTGATTGACTGACTCTATAAATTATCTATCGTTTGATATTTCCAAAAAAGCTCTCTAAGCCTGCTAAGACGTAATCCACTACTAATAGCATGTCGCAATGAATTTCATAATACTTTATCTCTAACAAAAAACTCTTATTTACCTAAGTCTGCAATTATTATGTGGAACAATTAAATTTACAGTCCTAATGAATCTAACCTAATCTAAAATAATCTAAATGAAATATTCTATTTTTTTAATTTAACTTATTCTTCTAAACGTGTATTTTTGATTGTAAACTGCATTTTTTAATCAATTCATTTATAGCTATTTGGAAAATATTTTGCCTTTTTTAAATTTTTGTATTCATAAATTATTTAGAAATTTGTATTTTTACTACTGTTATTTTACCGTATGTGCATATCGTTTTGCCGCAAGTGTATGGATGAAAAAAATTGCTTCATAAATGGCGTATACGGCAAGATGTTTTCGAACAAAAGGTCAGTCAACTCCGAATTTTAGTTCTAACAAGCTTTATTTTTTGTTACTACACAGAAAAAAATATCTATTCTTTTCAACTAAAACAAATTAGTTAATTTCACTTTAGGATAATTAACTATAAAAAATTTGAACTTTTATCAATTTTTTTAGTTTTATCGAATTTTTTCTTTAGTTAAATCGTCTAATTTAAAATAGTTGAATATAATATTTAGGAAATTCGAAGATTTGACTATTCCTTTTGATAAACTGCCAAATGAAATAGTTATAAATTTTTAATAAATTTTACCAATATTTTTACTTAGATAATAATTATTGTAATAACATGAGAAATACCTAAACCCCTAGTTAAATCGTCTAATTTAAAGTACTTAGTTAAATATAATATTTAGAAAATGTGAAAATTTATCTATTTCATTAGATTAATTGTCGAATGAAATAGTTTAATATAATATTTAGAAAAAGAAAAAATATATTTATTTCTTTCTTTTACTGCATCCAATTAGCTTCTTCTTAACATTTATAGTTACATCAGTTGCACGTGTTTTATTGATCGGTTCGGTATATGAATAAAATTGGCTTCAAATATATAAAAAAATTATAGTTACAAGTGTTTTTTTTTGTTTTATTTAAAAAAATATATAAATAATTTCTAAAAAAGAAAAGGTAATTAAAATAAAAAAATGAATATGAATATTTCATAATTTAATTTCATTAAAGATTTAAAATCATATGATAGTTCTATTACATCAAGATAAAAGATAAATCTGAGTTTAGCTGTCCAGATTCAATTAAATTTTACATCCAACTACTTAAGAAAGCTGAGCCTGCTACTAAACTTCAAACTGAATTTATAAATTTAATTAATATAAGAAAAAAAAATATAAGCTACTTAATTGTTAATGAGCCTTTTGATGTATGTATCTGCATTTGAAAATATAGAATGCGTTAAAAAAGGTTTTGTATATATTAGACACATATTATAATTTGTGAATAATTCGAAATTTGTTTTAGTAAAAATTTAAATGTAAGATATTCAGTGATAAAACTATAATAAATATGTTAACAAAATAGATTAATTAAAATTGAATTTCTTTATGCGTAAATATGTACATATATATATTGATAATTAATTGCAAAAAAAAGATTGATTTTTAATTGCAATAAATACATGTAAACTATTGAATAATTAAATAAAATAAATATTGTAAATAAATCTTAATGAATTTCATTTAATGTTTTTAAATATAGGTATAATGGATGATGGTATTTATGGTGCTATATTAGAATCATATATGGAAAAGGTCTCAGGGCCCACTTCACTGCAGCCGCAAATGGACTATTGTGGTTAACTGACTAGACTCACCTATTGTTTATGATATTTAGAAGTTTTTACAATCAGAATTTACTAAATTTACCTAATATAGTAGTCCATTTTACTCGATTTTAACTAAATAATTAGGTAACAGAGCAATTGAAATTACCTAATATATTAGTAACTTTGAATTTTTTTACCTTAACTATTAGGTAAACAAAAAAAAAAAAAAACACCTAAAAGAGTAGATAAATTTCTAATTCTTTTAGCTAATTAAAGCAACTAATTAAAATAGTAGGCTGAAATTCAACCACTTTTTTTTTTGGTGAATTGTACTATTTCTTTAAGTGGAATAACTAATTGTTTTTTTCTGTGTAAAATGAAGGCAATAAATACACCCATCGGTGGAAAAAATATTTAAAAAGTTTTTTGGGTCCAATTTTTTTTTAACTTGTTTCAAACTTTCAAGTCGATTTTCCAAAATCAGATTTTCTGAATATGTGGCAAAATAATTTTTTATTCAATAAAAATTTTTTTTTTTTTTTTTTTTGCGAAAGATAGGAGGTAGTCCCCGAAGGACATCAAGAGCTCCAGCCGCGTGTGCGTCTTGATAGTGTAGGAATCGAACCCACTAAAGCCCACCTATCTTTTTTCCTTTATAACCAATCTACGTAAGATCGACTAATGACTTTTTTTTTCGTAATTTTTCGGTCGCGTGTTTAGGAAATTATTTTAGTGATAGTTTCCGTGGAGGATCGCTAACATCATAATAATTACCGTGTAGGAACTTTATCACTATGATATTTCCCGTGAAAGAGATAGCCACAGCAATAGTTCCGCGTGGGAAGATTATTTAGATTTTTTCGCAAAGGAAAATTATTGAAATAATAATTTCCGTAAAGGAAACTATTATCGTAGAATTTTCCATTTTAGGTAGTGACCAGCTCGTGGGGTTTCGTTCTCTTGAGTCGACGGATACTGCTGTCGATATGAAGAACTGCTGCCATTTCCGAGTTCACATGAGTTTGCAGTCTCTGCTCGTGTTTGACTGCATGTTTCTTGATCTCTTCCGTGACTGTTTCAATGTGCAAGTCACGGTGGAGATCTTTGTTACGTACGTATCATGGTGCATTTACTATACCACGGAGCACTTTATTTTGAAATTTTTGCAACATTTCAATGTTGGTTTTCTTTGCACAGCCCCATAATTGGATACCGTATGTCCACACAGGTTTTAATATCTGCTTATATATCAATATTTTGTTCTGTACTGAAAACTCAGAACCACGCCCAAGTAACCAGTAAAATTTTTTGAGTCTAATGTTTAGCTCTTCTTTTTTCTTTCTTATATGTTCCTTCCATCTTAGCTTAGCATCGAGTGTCATTCCCAGATACTTTGCTGTATTGGCATATGGTACTATTTTGTTATTAATTGAGATAGGAATGGTTGCAATCTTTTTATATGTAAAATTTATATGAGTTGATTTGCTTTCATTAAGTTTAATGCGCCAACGTTGGGTTCATAATCTTATTTTATTCATTGCATTTTGAAGTTTTCCTGTGGAATTTTCGACAGATACGTCAACTGCAAGAATCGCAGTGTCGTCTGCAAAGGTAGCCATAAAAATGTTGTCAATTTGTGGGATATCTCTTGTATATAGCAGGTAAAGTATTGCACCAAGAACACTTCCCTGTGGGACTCCAGCAGATATTTCTTTTACTTCTGAATATTCTTTGGCATAACGTACACGAAAGCATCTATTGTTCATATATGATTTTAATATTTCATAGAATTGTCTTGGTAAATCACGATGTAGTTTAAATTCAAGGCCTTAGTGCCACACTTTGTCGAAAGCCTGAGCAACATCTAAGAAGATTGCTGAGCAGACTTTTTTTTCTTCGAACGCTTTTTCCACTATATTTGTGATCCGATGCACTTGATCAATTGTAGAATGTTTGTTTCTGAATCCAAATTGATGGTTCGGGATCAGATCTCTTTCTTCAATAATCGGGGCAAGTCTTTTGAGGAGCAGTTTCTCAAATATTTTTGATATAATAGGTAACAACGAAATTGGTCGATATGATGTTACCTCTGAAGGCGGTTTTCCTTGCTTCGGTATTACTATTACTTCTGCAATTTTCCATTGTCTCGGAACATATGAGAACTTAAAACATGCATTAAATATATGTTGTAGCTTTAACAAAGCTAGATCTGGTAGTTTCCGCATGATTTGTCCATTGATGAGATCGTAACCTGGTGCTTTTTTGACGCTCAGGTTGTGTCTGCATATTTGTTTAATTTCTCTTAGAGTGACATGCGAAATTTCCGCTTCATCTATTTTAACTTCGAGAGTTATATTTTCATTTGCAAGATTTTGTGTTGGTGCTGTGAAGACCTCTGCCAAGTGGTCAGCAAAAATCTTAAAAATCTTAAAATTATATGAAAATTAATTTTATCTTAATGATTGAAAATTAATTTTATAATTCTTCAACTACAATTTTCAAAAATTTCAATCATTTGTAAGTGATTTGATTTTCTTTAATAAATAATTTAATAAATAGGTAAACCTATCTACGACATTTAACATCATAAATAAATACAACAAAATATTAAAAATGAATAAAAATAGTCAAATTTAAAATCTTAAGATTTTCAGTACATACTTAATTCTAAATAATAGTGAGTTTTACTATTTTCAGACAGTCTGAACTTAACAATCTTAAAAACAAAAATAAATTAAATCTCTTATAGAAGTAAATAAACTTTTATCTAATTTTAGAACTTTGAAAATTTCAAAAAATTCAATTTTGACAATTTTTAAATGTCATTTTCACGAAATCATGAAAACAAAATTAAACGAAGAAGAAAACTTCAATTTCTTTAGGGTAATAAAAATGAAAAATTCAATTTTGAAAAACTTCCAAAAATTCATAACAAAAAAAGCAAAAAAACATTAAAAACGAAATTTTCGATTAAGAAGAAAACATACTCACAAACATTAAATATTTATATTATACAAAGAAAAACTGTATGAAAAACCTGATGATACCTTTGTCCTGCCATTATGTCCTGTGAATATAAAAATTTATTGAGAATTTTTTTCTTAAATTAAATCAAAACTGGATGGCTATACACAAAACACAAATACAATAAAATATAATAGACAAAATCTAAAATGACATCTCTATGTATTGCAATGGAATAAGAAAAATATTTATTTTGAAAATTGAATTGTCTTTTTAGTTTGTTAAAGTTCTTAAAAAAACAAAAATAATACGAAATGATTATAAAAGAAGAAATAAAAATCCTTTTATAAAACGTAAAGTGGCAATACAAATCAAAATTAAAACTTTTTTCATATAATAATAATTGTTAATAACCTATTTTTTATTTTTTTTTTTTATTATTATTTGAAAAATTTAAAATAATAAAATATAAACTGTTACCTTTTTTTATTAGTTTTATATTTCATCGCTTGAGGAAATTTTTATTTTTCTTTTATTTTGATTAAACGCAAAAATGTTTTTAATGTCTTTAATGTTTTGTTTGAATATAAAAATTTTCATAGGAAATTGGATTTTTTTAATACTGTCTATATAATATTAGATAAAGTTATATATATATATTGTTTTTATCTTTCGCTGTGAAAGTTTAATCAAGTAATAAATTACTTATACTAAACACTATTAACTAATAATCACCCGTACTTTCTTAGACGCATCGTGTGTGAGCATTTGGTTAAAACTCGTGACATTGATACTATTTTTAATTATAAAATATAAATGTCAAGATTAATACTTTAATATTCATTGTATTTGAATTGCTTAATGAATTATTGTTAATTCTTAACTGTTAAATTTATGATGAATAATAAATAATAAAAAAAAAATAAATAAATATCACTGAAGCGATGTTTCTGTATAACGACAACAATGTGGAGATACGGCGAAGAATAACCATTTGAAATCTGTTTCTGCTTCGGTTTGTCAAAACATCTCGCTCGTTTCCCTAAGCACCAAAGTATAAATCTAAAAACCGCTCATGTTCCAGGTTTTGCTTTACAGATCAGGACCAAGGACACTGCCGAAGGCAAATGAGCATGCCTTTATTGTCTTCAAAAATAAAAATCTTCGCTGGCTATATATTCCTCAAAACGACGGTGGTGTCTGGAGGAAAATATATAATGCTGAACTCTTTGAACTGTATAGTGAGGTGGACGTCGTCACGAAAATTAAAGTCAGAGAATACAGTGGCTTGGACACCTAAAGCGAATGAACGAAAATACTTCAGCCCAGAAAATCTTCGAATCCAAATCCAAAAGTACAAGACGTCGAGGCAGACCAAACCTTCGTTGTAGAGACAAAATATCGGGAGATTTGAAACTGAAGAGAATCCGCCCGTAACCGACAAAAATTAAGAACGTTGATGAATCGGGTCCACGACCTACATTGCATGTTGGCCACCTAAAATGTTTTTGTATTCGGTTAGAAGCAGGTGTGATAGTTTTAAATTGGTGCGGTGATAATTGTCGAAACAGTCGTATGAGAAATTTCTTTTAGACTTTTCATACGACTCGATTCATCAAATCATTGGAATTAATGGAATCCTTAAATTTTTTATGAGTCAATTTTTAAGAATAAAGACAAACATTGCATAACACTCGTATGTTTAAGCTAAAAAGAGTTATTTCAAGGTCTAAATTAAAGAACGGCCAAGAATTACTGCAATCTAATATCTTTATCAAAAGTAATATTAACCGGGGACAACAGGTAATCAGAGGAGCTGATCGAATGTCAGAGCACTAACACAGTTTATCACATAAAACGGTCTATTGAACAAAACTCTCTTAAATATTGATAATTCCAACACAGATAGATGAACATTTTGCTTACAGAAAGAGGAATTCTCCTCTCATCTTTTGTTTTTAATGCGGTGTATATAAATATTTCCTGCCGTGTACATCGACTGATTCAGAAATTGGCATAACTGCAATAATAATATTCGCCAATGATATAACCCTGCAATTTCAAACAGAGGAAAAGCACAATAGATCTGAGGGTAAAGCACAGTAGATTTTAAACTCTCACATCTATATAGAAGACTTCACCATAAAAAAGGTTTATTTTCTAAGGTTTTGTTTGTTCAAACTTCTACTGTACCGCTAATCTTATTTTAAATCTATATAAACTGGTACTTAAACCGTATAAATTTAAATAGTCCAATATTTTCCTTTTAATTTTACTCCATATGCTTATAACACAGATAAGGGTATTTCGTCTACTACTTGCAGACTTCTTCAGTGTTTTGTACTCAACTGAGGAAAGAAATCTAAAATAGTTTTATTTATTTTTATTGGGTAGGCAGTGATTTGACCTTTTTTGCACTTCGTTGGGTTTTTACTTTCCAATGAAATAGTACAAGTGGAGTAGTTATATTCTTATTATTTAAAATATAATTTGCAACGTTAGAGGGTTGGTTTTATTAAAAAAAGTTGTTCTGATGTGTTTGCTGAGTAAGTTAGTGATGGGGTTTTTTCTGGATATCCATTTACTCTCGCAAACTCAAATATATGTTTAGTCTGTTTTACTAAACCTTTTTGTTAGATCAGAAGCGTGAACATACAATGGATCTTATGGATGGAAAAATCCATCTTACGTTGATAGGAGTTGTTCGAGGTGTTCGGGATAATTCTGTCAGTATCTGTAGGCTTCTTGTAGATATCTAGTTCTAGGGACGGTCTTGTTTTGGTTAATAAGAATGGTAGTTGGACGTTTTTTTAGAAGAGAGAAGTAGAATCGAACTTCATTCATTTAAAGTCCGTTACCAGTATAGCTAGTGTTGGTTCTAAGTCCCTTTCCTTTATTACAGCAAAAATATTATACACGTATCTCTTCCAAAATCTTGGTAACCATCCTTTTGCTATCAAATTTGACTCTAATTTCGCCATAAACATTTTACTGATAAATGGAGAGAGGGGATTGCCCATTGAAACTTCCTTCAATTGCTTATAGAAATCCCCTTGACTGGGATACTGGGTTTAACCTCAAAAACAGCTTTTTTACGTCAAAAGGACCCTTATTTCATCTTAGTCAAGTCCTCGAATTGATTGTCATTGATGAGCTAGTTTTTTAAAAGTGTTTAGTAATTGACTTTCGATCTTCTTATCCATATTTCGAAACTCTTCTACTAACGATTTTGATATTTTATCTGTTAGAGAGATATCTGGTGTCATAATTTCTCTCATCTCATTATCTGTGACCCCATTTTAGGAAGTGTTTAATTCTAGAAAGTGCTAAATTTTATAAATTTATTGAGAGTTTTGTAATATGCCAAGAATTTACATTTTTAGTTTTAGTTTATAGTAAATTTAAAAAAAAAAAGTATAGTTCGCAATTGTGTGAATTTGTCGATTTGAAAATGATATAAAATTAAAAAGAAAGTAGACCCACTAATCTAAGTATATAGAATTTACTTTTAACAATTTAATATTCATGGGTCAAAGGATAACTAAAATATATTTGAATTATATATACAAACACACACACACACACACACACTGAAATGTATCCATATAAATTTATTATTTTTCTTTTTAAAAATACCCATCCTGAAAAGAAGAAAAAATCACACCTGAGCTGAATTTTTATGACGACAAAAAGGATAAAATGAAAACTAAATAATAACAATATAAAAACAAATATAATTTTAAAAAATTTCTAAGTAGAAACAAAAACATGGTGGCAGTAGCAGAGATATATTGTAGGTACCTCGATTTTTTTTTTAATTCTCTTCAAACAATTCCGGGGGTTATTATCTATTTTTTACAAGACCCTAATATACATGCATGACTTCTTTAGTTTTTATCCTTTTTCTTTATTATTTTTTGTTTGTTTTTGTTACATGAACATTTTGAAAAGAATGATTTTCCAAAATAATAACAATAATAATAGAAAAATGTAAGAATAAAAAAACCAATTATATTCAAATGTGGTGCTGGATTATAATTTAGGTTCAGTTAGAGAATTCAAGGTTCTATTTCTTTCTCTCTCTCTTTTTTTTTTGAAGAAGCAAATTGAAATCAAGGAAAAGAATTTAAACAAAAAATTGTTTTTATTACTATTTTTTTTCTTTTCTATTTCTTGAATTTCCATATAAAATAAAAAAAAATGTATTTTCGGATAGAAAAGTTAGAAAATATAGGAAAAAATCGAATTGAAAAGAATATTGAATAAAAACAAATGAAAAGCAAAACATTTGAAAAAGATGAGTCTCTGGTCTGTAATAATAAACAGGCAAGTAGTAGCAAAGGCTATACTATATGCAAATCTGTATAATTCTGTTATCCTTTATATCGGCTTTTATTTTATTTTTTAGATTTTTTATTACAATATTTTCCTGGATTTCGATTTTTACGTGTTTTATAATTCTTTTATAGTTTAGGATTACTTCATATAATAATATACATATATGAACTGTTGTTCTCTTGTTAAGAATCCAATATAAAAAATGAATCAGGGGCGTAAACATATAAATAAGATGGTTTTACAATTTGAATCAGTTTTTCTGTTTAATCTTTTTAATCTTCAGTCAGGTCGCACTGAAAAACATTTTTATTCTGGCGTTCAAGTTTAGATCCAATCATATATTTTTTCATTACAAAATCAATTGATTTATCGGTTGACCATTGTTCAATTTTGCACTTTACAAAATAATATATTCGAACAAAACCTTCGGCTTTAATAACTGGGTTTTATGTACTCTAGCAGTGGCTACCTGATTGCATTTCAGATATATATGGTAAAAAAAATTGGAGTAGCAGGTGGTGACACCGTTTTACATTTGATAGAGCTATAAATTCAATTAAAGGACAGAACGGGCTTAAAATTCAATTAACGGGAAGAGCTATAAATTGTTTTCGATAATTTTTTTTCGTCATTTGATTCGAACATCTTACAAATCATGGTGGATGTTGTGCTAATACGAGATCAAAGAATAGCAAATTTTCCTATGAAAACTCAGAAAGAAACGCAAAAATTAGAAAAAGGCTCATGTGACTGTAGAATGAATAATGAGCATAAAAATGTATTTGGTTAGTTGGAAGGGTAGTAAAGAAAGATAATAGATTGTTATCATGCGCCACGAATTTCGATTTAATAAAAGATATGAAGAAATGAAGAAAATGATCAAAAGAGAAAAAACGAAAAATTGCAGTTATCCAGCCAAAATTATTTTTTTACAATTATAACAATGGAATGAGAGGTGTATATCAAATGGATCAATATGTTGCTGCACAAGCATGAGACAAAAAAATTGTGATAACCAATTGTCTGCTATTTGTTAGATGCAAATGTCTTAAATGCATGGTCATTCATGCGAAAAATACATCAAGATACAAAAGAATGTATTAGTTCGTTAAATTTCCGTGGAAATATAGCTTTTTTGATGCTAACAACTTGAAAACCGTCTGTCAGAGGAAAATCAGTCCAAAATATAACGACAGATATAAGATATAATGGCAGAGACCATTGGCCAGACTATGTAAAAATAAACCGACTATACAAATATTGTGGAGAAAAAAACCAATTTATTTGTAGTAAATTTGGCATTGGATTGATTACATCCAAAATTTGTATTCTTTTTAAATGAAATAACATTTTTTTCTATTGCATACAATACAATATGTAGGATCGTAAAAGTATGACGTCATATCACCGCACTTATGCATTTGTAATTATTATAATCAAATACTTAAGCATATCCAGTAATATTATAATAACAATATTTTGTACAAAGTGTAAAGTAATTCTAAATAGTAAGTTAAGGTTATTTAATTTTATTTACCCACCAGCTCCGCTGTTAAAAAAAGTTGGATTCATCATCACTAAAATTCACTATTTAATCACAAAAAAAATAATTATATAAACCATAATTCACTCAATAAACACAATATTAATTTCAAATTAAAATGTTTGACTTGTAATTTTATTATTTAATTCGGTTACTATTGATATCAAGCCTACTTTTGTGCAGATCTGATTAAGCGAATTAGCTATATATACAAATATGAGTTTAATTAAAAAATAAAATTGAATATTGTGAAACATAAAAATAAAAAAGTGTTTTCATTATTGAAATATACATAAGTCAAAAATACATATTTTTTATTGATTCAGTATACTTAAGCTTAATCAATTCGAACTAGTTTAAATAAATCTAATTCAGTAATAGTCATAATAATTTTTTTTTAAAGAGCTAACCTTACCATTTGCAGTGCTCGAAAACTACGCTTTAAGTACTAAAACAAACATTAATTAATAGAATCCACATTATATACCTACAAAATATAATGCAAACGTACTCAGTATTATTTCAAAATAATGCAATGAAGTACAGAAACCACAATGAATATTATATAGCGCCCGAATTTGAAAGGCTTGTAATAAAATCTAACATTGGTTACTATTATGCAAATTATTCTTTTATTTATATAATATTATCAAAAGATTCCAATTCAAAAGATTCTGTTCGCCAAGAAGTTCACGGTATATTCGAAATTCGGATATGAATAAGAGTTAAATAGACTGATGTGTATGGGCTAAGTTTAGATGCAAGTTATAGACGACGACAAACAAATTAAAATAAATATGCACTAAGGCATGATCTGAAACTTCATGATGATGTCAAATGTAAATGAATATAGCTTTTCAAAAAATTAAATTTAAAACAAGACATATAACAGGGTACATACGCAACCATTCAAAGCATTTATCAAAAACAAGTTTCTATTTGGTTGAAAGACTACAGGTGGAACAATTAATTTAATTAAACATTAAAAGAAAAATTTTAACAGATTTTGTAAAAGTCATTTGCAAGGATTCCAAAAACTTGTATTTTCGTTGTTCCGTAATGGTGCCTATCACAGTGCTTATACCGTCTTTTCAACACTAGAATAGGTGCTACACACTTCTGTTTCAGCATAGGCCAAATTTGTTTGACTATATATTTCAGTTATACTTGACCATTTGATATTTAAAATGTTTTTTGATCTTTTCGAAGTAGTAGACTACAATTGGCTGGAGGTGTACCCAGATTGCTCCATTCTGGTAGGATTTTCAAGATGTTACTCTTTCCAGAAAATTGATCTGCCATGAAGTTTGCTGAAATTTTAGTTAATTGATTGAGAGAACTATTGCAGTCCATTGCGGTCTTTGAGATAAATTTTACCGATGTTAGTGATTTTTTTGTATGCTGCGTGTCTTAACAGATAATACGCTGAATCTCAGCCAGTCTTAGGCTACTTTTATGTGATAATCATATGTTATGCTTGAAAGACACATTGTTAGATTGAAGGATAAACCTATATTTAGGTTTTCTGAGGAGACTACACCTCCAACTCTGTCATTCAATTTTGAATCATCACCAGTGTAGATGCAGGTGCACATAGTATTACCGCAGAACGTATTTATCCTATTTGTTTGGTATAAAGCATAGGTTTTTGTTAATAAAATTAACATTGTTCCACTGCTGTCTTCTGTGCTTATTCTTTAAATCGGTCGATTCTAGTTGGTATTAAATATTTTTTTTATGAGATATTTCAATAAAACATGTTTTTCAATATCATTATGTTACTCAGCTTCTCTATGTTTTTTAATATTTCTATGCTTAAACAAGTTTTATATTCACTTTGGGCTCCCTGCCAATGGGTAAAATTGATAATTGATTGGTTTAAATGAAAGTTGGTTTATAAACAATCATTTTTGCATATTTCTTTTGGAAATGTATATATGTATGGGTTGGTTACACATGGTTTAAACTTGTACATATTTTTTGGATTTCCTATTTTATACCAACCAACCCTTTATAGGTACCCTTAGTTGTAGCTTAATGCCATAAGCCGAAATATATTTAATAATGTTTTATTTCACAAAGAGTGTTCTTCTAAGGGCTATAATTAACATCAATTCGAATTAGAGTTTGCAAAATATCCGGTAATTCAGTATTTGCGAATACCGGTTTTTCATTCTTCGAAAACCGCGGTTAACCGCGGATAGGAATATTTTAAAAATAATTAAATAAAATAGCAAATAATATACTTCAACCATTTTAGTAATTTTTTATGATTTATGCAAAAATATTTTAGAAAAACTAAACATAAACGATAAACGGATACGTAGTTTACTACAAAAGTGGGAGAAAACAGAGAACGTCCTTTCAGATTCGGTTTTATTGTTGTCAACGCTATTAATAGTTTTTGGAGTTTTTCTGGCCTTTTACCTGTTTTCTTAAATATTGTTAAGTCCTCTTTGATGTTTAAGTTGGATATATTTAATATTTTCACAACTAACATTATTTAGTGCAGCATCTAGTTCCAGCGTAGTTTGTCTAAATTCAAACAAACATCCTCCGGCGAAGATGAAGTTAATATAAATGAAGAAGATTCAAAAAGTCTTCCACACAGTGTAAATGCGAATTCCAAAACTAATCTTGATGGTTTTTAGAGTTATTGGTGAGATATTATAGTGTAACGATAATGGTAGTGTATTCTCGTTCTTTCATCCGTCGTTCAATATTCGATTTTAATGTAGTACAGATCTCGTCATTTTATTCATCTAACTTTTTCTACATAAAAGTCATCGTTTTTTTTGCTGTTAATAAATTGGCATCCTGTCTCCCCAATGTTTCCACAACTTAGATTAATGGTTTTATTGCATTCATTAAGCTAGATAGTTGTTTCAAATCTATTCCAGATACTAGATGAAGTGCATTTAATTCAACGAGCGTGTTTTTATAATTGGAGCTTGACAAGATAATAACAAGAGTTAATTAATTCGTGTTGTTATATAGAAGTATAAAATTGCATTAAAAATTTTTACTTACAATTTACTCAGTAATACTGGCCCAGTAATCAGTATACTAAGATTTTTTTTGCTAAACCTACTTAGATTTTTTTTTAAAAAAAATAGTAGTTCGAATTTTCTTTTGCAAGAAATTTTATTTTTCTCATTTTTTTGTTTCTTATTCTAAGAAAATTTTATTCCATTTTTTACTATTCGATAACCGCGAGTATTTATGTTCGGATACCGAATACGGATATTAGTCCGGATATTCGCGGAGGATACGGATTATCAATAACGTCAAACTCTAAATTTGAATTTCTTGATTGGTGAAGAATTTTCAGTGCTAATCAGCTCTTGATAAGAAGAATTTTCCATCAGAAATCCATTAACACATATATTTTTTATATATAAACTTAAAATAAAAAATATTGAGAACTGAAAACGCCACTGAATTCATTTCATTTTTTTTTTTTAAATTATTATTTCAAAAAGGTTGAATATTTAATTCTACATTTCCTACCTTTACCTTAAAATATTTATCTTTGTATTGATATTGATATTTCTACAATATTATAAAATACAATTTTATTTTTTTATTTTTCGAAAAATCTACACTTATTTGGTATTCATAACCCACTTTAGTTAATAGTATTTTAGGATTCAGGTCAAAAAAATTTTCTAAACTGTTAACTCAGAGGTTTCGACCAAATAGGATCCAAATTGGAAAATGACTTTTTCTTTTAATTTTTCTTTTCAATTTTTTTAATTTAAGTTTTTTTTCTCAACATTCGGATAGAATTAGAGTGCTGATGGTTACCTTTTTTTACTTACTTATATCCTTTTTTTCTATTTTTATTTATTTGTTTAGTTTTTGTTCTTATTAGTTTGAATGTTTGTTTACTTTCAAGGAATGTTAGTAGGTATGAATTAAATGAAAAATAGTTATCGTCCCTATATATACGAGTATACTTTATACAATTTTGAAAATAATATGGTAATGTGATGGTGATGGAACCATTTTGAATTTTAAACTAATGTAATGTATTATGTTTTGCATTCAAATAAAAATAAAATATAATATTTTATCTCTTATTCTTTTATTATTTAATTTTACATGATTCTTAGGATTTTAATGGGATTTGAAATGATTTTCAAAATCGATAAATCCCCTATTTTGTAAATTTTATAATTTATTTTATTGAATTCTTTGTTTCTTGTTATCTTGTTATCGAAATAAAAAACAAATTCTCTGTACGCTGATTTACGATTATTAGAATTTTTTTGTTGATTTTGATTATACAATAATCAACTTTAGGCTATAATATAAGTGAATATTTGCTTAAAAATATTTTTAGGCTTTAAATTTTAAGATGATTACATTAAAAATTTACTTAAAATAATTATTATTCAAGATTATCATAAAATTTAAATTTACCATTGACCTGATGATTTATTTGGTATATACATTGTGATGAGGACTTCCCTAAAAATATAGGAGTGATTGCAGGAAACAATGTTTTTTTTTTGTTTTTATTAACTTTCTAAATTTATTTACAATTTATAAAAATACTAGTTTCTGATATCAATAATCAAAGTTATGTAGGTGAATTTGATGGAATTGAGGAAGTGAATATTAATGTACGAGATAAAGTTTTCTAGAAAAATGAATTTAGGAAAAAATATATTCAAAAAATATTCCTCCACCGTTTTCTAAGCTTGACACAACAAATTTTCAATGGACCGACAACTTCCCAGAACTAGTAATTCCTATTTTTCTACACTCAAATTACAATGATTGGGAACCAATAAGACCAGACATCAGCAATTTGAAAAAATGCTTAATACACTACTTGAACTAATTTTGTCAAATCAACTGCAATATTGATTCGGATCCAAAAATAACGATGGTTGAATTAAAAATTTATTCAGAAGTGTTAATTACTAGTGGATATTTCGTTCAATCTCGTTGCGAGTCGTACTAGTCCGACGAAGTTGATTTACGAAATGAAATGATTTTACAAGTTATCAGAAAAATCATTTCTAGGTAATATCCCAATTCCGTAACAGTAGTATATGTGACGATAAATTGTCCAAAAAAATTTAAAAAGAAAAGAAGGAGGTTTTATAACTGTTCCAAATATAAAAAAGTGGATATTTGCCTAACAAAGTGGATTGATAAGTCAGTTGTTAGGGTCGCTTCGATAATATTATGGAAAATATCCAGTGCAAGACTAATGCACACAGATATTCTTTAACTCTTAAAAAAAAACTTCATTCCACCTCCATATGCTATTGGCGAATATAATATGTACATGGGTGGCATTGATACAAAGGATGAGAGCATCACTTCCCATCGGGTTGGGGCTTGAGGTAAGTGATGTCAATATTATAATGCTGGGCAAATACATTAGAGTTCACAATCCGAAAATTCGTCAACAAATTTCTATATATATTATTGGGGTCATTATGGTACCCAGACACTATCAGAAGCTCTACGGCTGAAAAGTTTTGAGAAAATGTTCGGGAAAGTAGTTGACGTTTTTTGGTTACTTCGGCCCAGCTTCCATCTGACTTTTAAGTAGATTATATTATGGCTGTAGGTCGTTTTAGCTTTTTTGCGGCTATTAACACAAATGTTAGTGAAGAGCAAAAACAATTAAAATACAATACTTTTTGATGAATAGGTTTGTAAAAGTAGTAAATAATTATTTATTTATCGTATTACGTGAATAATCAAACTGAAGTTATAACAAAAAAACAAAAACAAAATTCACAGATTTAACCCAATATTTTTAAATTAAGAATTATTACGAGTAGGTATAATTTAAGAGGCTTAGTTCCTGACAAAAGTAGTAGTTTTCTACTTTTAATAAGTGCATAAGCCAAAAAATTGATAAAAAAATATTAGAAAAATATTGGCAAAAGGTAATATTGTAGTAAAATATGTAGTACAAATTGCAGTAGGTACCATATTACTCTATCTAAGTTACTATCAAGAAAATAAAACAAAAAAAAACCTACAAGCATTTGCATTTGCATTGGGCATTGGGCACAACAAAGCATTTTGTTTCCATTGGGGATCAAACCTAGGACGTTTCGGTTGAAAGACACATATTGTACCTACTGCGTAACCTATCCTGTGGGGTAGATAACATTAAGAAAGTACATTTCCCGCGTTAAAGATTAAAATTAAAGTTAGAATTATTAACCCAAAGCAACAGCCTGAAGTTGATATGCCAATATACTGTATTGCGTATATATGATGATGGCATCCTAATTGGATAAGCACGAAAGATGGCATCCTAATTAGATAAGTTCAACAATAGTTCAATTGAACATTAAACTTCCCTATTTGGTAGTCTTATTGAGATGAAAACAAAATGTTGATAAAACGGTAAATGTACCTTCAATGAATTAAATATTCTGCATAAAATAGACTTAGTGTACGTTGTTTTTTCCAAACTAACAAATTATCAAAAATTCACTCTAAACAAATTTTCTCTAAATAAGAATGAATTTAGAAAATAAAATTTACAAATTACAACAAAAACAAAAAAAGTTGTATTTTCAAATTTTTTAAATCATCAATTCTAAAGATCACACTTGTATCGTACTTAATTTATACACCAAAAACCTACTTCACGTTTTACTGTATTTTCATTGAAAATAGAAAATTCATTTTCAACCGAAATGAAAAATCAAATTTAAATTAAATGAAAATGAAAAGTGACTACTTCCGCAGACAAGTAAATGTCTTTCATTCAAAATTTGCAAAACAAAAAGTTAAATTTCAGCAAAAAAAAAATTTTTTTTTTTTTGTTTTGATTTTACGTTTTTACGTTACTTTACTTTTTATTTTGTACATATGTGTATGTTTATATAAATTGTATTAAAATTACTTTTTGCTCATATTTTTCCTTATAATACACTCGTTTTTGATATTGACTGTCTAAAAAATTTAACATGAACATTTTCTACAAAATTTTAGCAGACGTATATGAGTAGTAACGTATCAAAAACAAAAAAAAAAAAAAACAAAAATAGATTTAAAAAAATAAAATGTAATTTTACCGTTGTGTTGTTAATTTTTGACTATAACAACAATTAGATTTAAAGGTTAAAAATTAGAACTGACTAAATCCATATATCTGAGAAACTGGGAGAAATCATTTAATAATTTTGTGCCAAAAAATCATAATTACTTTGTCAATAAGTACTGAAACTGCAGTAAAGGAATTGAGTAAAAATTCAACGACACTTTTGCCCACTAAAGGTGTTTATAAGTTGCTATTTGAGCAGTTAGATAATTTTAAAACGAATCTAACTAAAAATTTATCGAAACAGATTAAAAAACGAATACATGAATATAATCTTCTTAGAAACAGAAAATATTTCACATTCCACTAAATATTTTGATTATGCTTTGAAAAGCTGCTGTCATTGCTTTGGCAGTAGAATTTTTTAAAAGGATTTATGTATCTAGTTATGACAATAACAGTACTGAGCACAATGAAAGTGGAGGAAGTATTTGACGAAGTTGCAAATGAAAGTGTGTTTGAAAGCAAAAACACTGCAAAATCTCTGCAGCAACAATTTTAAGTGGTAATTTCTTCAATTATACATGTCGAAGAGCAGAGCAACGAAATTACTACTTTGTAGAAAAAAGATTTCATGATTTTAACAAACACAAAAACCAGGATAAATAATTTAAATTATTCTTACAATAAAACCAACATCTACTGCAACAGTCACGTTTTTTCAATTGCAGGCCTGACAAATGAAATTCATTTAAATTATATAATTTTTATTATTATTTGATGAATTATTAATGTAAATAATTAAAAAAACTTAAATTAAACTAAATAAATGAATTATAAAACACCATTAATATTGGATTTAATCTATTATCTTTAATTTCTTTTTTGTTATCCGAATATCCGGATATATTTGAATATTTTGAATTTTCTGTATTCGATATCTGAATATTCATTAATGCCGGATAATTGGAAACCCTACAAATTTGCAATATCAATTTAAACTAGTTACCAATGTAACTAGCAATTTTTATAAAATTTTATTTATGAAGATTACATTTTATCTTAAAACAATGTTAACGTTTTGTCCAAAATAAAGCTTTTGGGTTTCAATAATATGCTTACATAATTTAACCGATTGTAAAAATTATAGAGGAATATCCCTCTTAAATATCGCATATAAGATCTTGTCCAGCATTTTGTGCGAATGTCTGAAGCCCTATTGTGACACTGCTATTTGCAGTTATCAATGCGGCTTTCGCCCTGGAAACTTAACAAGCGACCAGATGTTCGGACTTAGACATATCCTGGAGAAGACCCATGCGTTTCAAATCGATGCACACCACCTATTTATCGATTTCAAGTCTGCGTACGATGGCATATACCGCAGCGAGCTGTATGTTGCTATGTTGGAATTCGGTGTACCAGCCAAGCTCATCCGATTGTCAAAAATGACACTGGAAAACACAAGATGTGCTGTGGTGATTGGAAATAACACTTCTGACTACTTCCAGACGTGTACCGGATTTCAACAAGGAGATGCACTATCATGCGACTTCTTCAATCTAGCACTGGAACGTATAGTACGACGAGCGGAAGTAAGCACGGCCGGTACTATATTTTTCAGATCTGTTCAACTAATAGGATATGCCGACGACATTGACATCATCGTCAGATCAAAACGGGCGGTCGTCGAGGCCTTTACCCAGATTGAAGAAAACGCGAAACGAATGGGTCTCAAAGTAAATGAGGATAAGACAAAATTTATGTTGTCGAGAAATAAAAAGACCCTTCAACATCATATTTATCAAACATCACTGTCGGCACATATAATTTCGAGGTAGTTCAGGAGCTTACCTACCTTGAAACCAGTGTTAATCCCACAAACGACATCAATGTGGAGGTACGGCGAAGAATAACCCTTGCAAACCGTTGCTGCTTCGGTTTGTCAAAACATCTCGGGTCAAAGCTCCTCTCTCGAAACACCAAAGTACAAATCTACAAAACGCTCATACTCCCGGTTTTGCTTTACGGATCAGAATTATGGACACTGCCTAAGGCAAGTGAGCATGCACTTGATGTCTTCCAGAAGAAAATTAGACTGAAAACGACGATAGGGTCTGGAGGAGAAGATATAATGCCGAACTCTATGAGCTGTACAATGAGGTGGACGTGGAAAATTAAGAGACTACAGTGGCTCGGACACCTAAAGCGGATGGACGAAAATGCCGCAGCCAAGAGAATCTTCGAATCCAGACCCGAAGGTACAAGACGTCGAGGCAGACTAAACCTTCGTTGATGAGACGATTTAAAGCAATTTCGAATCTCCAACTGGAGAGAATCCGCCCGTAACCGGCAAAAACGGAGTATATTGATAAGTCAGGCCAAGCACCTACATGGTCTGTTGGCCACTTATGTAAGTAAGTAATTTAACCGATTTTAATAAAAAAAAATAAGAACTAATACAAATGCGTTAATTATTTTTAAACTTTTATTTAAACTTTAAAATTGATTTTACTCGAAACATCATAAAGTGTTATGACTTTTTGCCATAAATTATAAATTTGATTCAACAAATATGGCATCAAACTGAGTGTCTTCGCAGCTAAACATAGGCATGGAAATTAGAATAATTACAAACTATTTAAAGTTTCATTTTTCAAGTTTCGTTTACTTTTTTTTCATTATTTACAAAAATTAACTCCAAACAAAGCGAAATGGAGTTTTCTTATTATTCACCTTAAAATGTGCGCTACATATTGTAACTCTCCCATTTAATATTTATAAGTATGATTTATAAAATTATAGGTAGTTAACGATTCAGATGACTTATTATACCAACAGATTATGATTTAGGTATTAGCTAAAAATTATGTAGTGCAAAAAAAAACCAATTTTAATTTAATTTTATAATAAATAAAACCTCAATATATTTCTTAAATCTAATACTAACTAAACATACCCTAACTTAACCTATTGTTTTAAGATAAATGGCTTATTATTTAGTGAGCTTATTACTATTTTGTAATGTACATATCGAGCTTGAAACGTTCGGTATAATCAATTTCTATATTATTTGAATTTATTATCTATTTTTTGTCACCGTTTGTAAGTATGGCAAATCAATGAATTAGATATTTATTAACTATACTACAGAGTAACGTATGAGACAGATAATAAAACTGTCTATTCTAGTTATATTTGCTTTTTCATATGCTGATTTATTCGAATAATAATGTAAGTAGTTGATTGACGTTTTCCTATTAAAATTTGTATAAACGCTTTAACACTTGCGTTCAAATAGATAATAGATAATTAAAATTTATGTCTAAATTTGTGAAAACTTTTTGAGCCAACTAGAGATGTCAGTTATCCGAACTTTCTGGTATCCGGATATAGCTTAAACATGAAATATCCGGATATCCGGATACTATTCGGATATTTATCAGTCTGCGAGAAATCTCTCTCAGTCTCTCACTGCGGTAGAGGTTGATTGAATCGTATTAAAAGCATTCAAAAGTTTTTCTAGGTTGTGAGTTAGTTTTCCATTGCCTTCAAGAAGTTTAAATTGTTTTTGTAAAGAGTCAAAATTATTTTGAAATTTTGTTTGAATTTCACGACTCATGGAAGCTTTTTTTTAAATTCCATAACCAATGTAATCGGTTCGCAGATTTCATCCTCAGATCCGGACGAAGACACATGATTTTCATCTTCTGGAATTGCATACAATTGACTCATTATATCTTTTTTATAGGCATAGATTGCTGGTCTCGAAGCATATGTAATATCATCAAAATTATCATCTCGGGAGATTGATGAATTTTGTAGAAATGTCATCAAAAATACTACTGATTTATTTCTTCGTTTTAAAATTTCAGTTTTTAATGACGTAAAAATTTCATTGGGCAAATCTGAATCAACATCGTTCAATTTTTTAAATATAAATTTAAAAACACCTTTGCTAGATAAAAGTGTTGCTTGTTCGTTACTCAACTCTTTTACACCTAATTCAAGTGATTTTAAGCTATTTAACATACTTTCTAGGACCCCAAATTTTTGTTCATTGTAATATACTTTTTCCGTTCCTTATAAGTCAATCAATGATTGTTTAATACATTTTTTAAAATTTTCTAAATGTAATGTTAGTGCACAGCTAACTCTAATTACGGTCTTAAAATTAAAATTTTTGAATTGATAAAAATTTACTTTTTCAAAAATTAAATATCCGTATAATTGATTCAAGATATCCGAATTTTGAATTATCCGTAAATCAGAAAATATCCGGATAGTTCAAACCGAATATTATCCGGATTGCCATCCCCAGAGCCAACGTAACAATTTTGTTGATATAAGTTTCTTGCGCACTCTTATAGCACTATTATAAACACTCTTATTGCAATATTAGCGTTAATTTGGGTGCTTCGCAATTGTTGCGAAACGTAATAATACTAAATCGGAGAATCCCCTTGTTATCGCAGAATACATATGTATTACTGTATAAGTTTTTAGCGAGAGTGAGATAGGTCTTATTTTTAGGTATAAAATTATGGAGTTTATATTTTTTCATGAGTAAGGGAGATAGATACTATACATATTTTTATGTTTGTATGTAAATGATTTATAATATAAAAAATGTCTTACTAATAAATAATATATTTTCCGGTTAAAAATAATTATTTTAATATTTATTGTGACCAAAAGACTGAGAAGAGAGAATTATAATATTTTAATAATTATTCTTTTAAGTAAAAGAGATATTTTTGCGAAAAGAATGCAAAATAAAGATTTTCAGTTCTTGTTTATTTAAAAAAAAAATGTGGTTTACCATGTTTGTAGAAAATAATGGTCGTCGCAAAATATTTTAACTCTTGTTGGAGGGTTACGCACTTTTAGACTTATAACAACTATTTCTGTAGCACTTGCTCAAAATCCCATTATAACAATTCCCGCAACTGCTATAACAACATTCTTTTAACAATATTAATCCCATTATTCCCTTAAAATATCATTATAACACATTTAGTGCTTACCGGTAGTCATATAGGAGGCTTATAGCACTAATTTTGTTTTTATAACAATAAAATATTACGTGGGAGGTAAAAAATCTTGCGTGAGAGTGACAAATGATTATGGTTATAAGTCAATCACTTAAGCCCAAATATTTACAAGCATCAGGGGTCTCTTTGCCACAAATCACACTATAGTAAATCAACATAAACATTCACATTTTTGTAATCTTCAACTTTTACTAATTTTATCTTTCCTGAAGAAAGCTGTTCTCTTGAAATGATGAATAATAATTTTTTTATGAAATTGGTAACTCAAAAGGTTAAAATTTGGGGAAAAAAAATGGTTTTTTTTTTGTAGGAAAAATTTTCCATCCTTATAATTTTCATATCTACCGCTGCAGTAAAATTAAAAGCAAACAATTTTATGTAATTCGCTATATAGCTGCATTTTTACACATTACATGTTTTTTGTAAGCATTTTGTAAACCTAAAACAAACACCGAATTTTCTGAAAAAATAGCAGTTATACCATTTTTACACTCCATTCATACAATTTTGTTTTACAATCAAAAGTTAAAGAACACAACACAATTATTCCATTCTCCTGAAATTGGTTTTTTTTTTTAATTTTTCTACTTTTCTCCAAAATCATACATGTATGCTATTAAAATAAATATTGTAACAATTATATTATATACAGGTACAAAAATATATATATATACACAATTTTACTTGTACCTATCTTAAATGAACAAAATTATATAATATATAAATTCTATCTCAAAGATAGCATAGAATACAACAAGTTTAAATTAACAAAACCGCACATAAAATTTACGCAAAAGTTCATAATATGTTCATGTCAGTGTAACAAAACAAAAACAAAAACAAAATTAAACAAAATGAATGCTACAAACAAAAACATAAAGGATCTAATATAGGTATACAATACAAAAGAAAAAAAAACAACAGTCAACAAAACAAAAATATTTTAAAATTAAATAAAACGAAGTAAGAAATAAAGAAAATATTACAAATTTTATAATAAAGAATTTTTGTATAACAAGCAGAAGAGATAGAAGAGAAAATACCACTTAAAAAAAAAGTGAAGTAGAAAAAAAAATAACAAATATATACAGTAAGCACATATCGTTTTTGTAAATATTTTTGTTTTTTCTATTCTTGTTTCTATATTATTAAAACCATCATTTTAACCTCAGTTTATTACGTTTTATTTACATATAAAGCGTATATATATAAAGCGGATCCGGATGTAGGAAGATTAAAAAAAAGAAATGAACAACAGGATGTTATTTGAATAGACTTACAAATTCACAAATTCACACATACATTTTCCAAAATATATTCAAATAAAAATATTTAAATACATTCACACATATTAACACCACCTATAAAAAAAAACACAAACATTTTTAAGAATTTTCCATAACAAAAAAAAAAAAAAATATATATAAAAACTGTTTTCTATGCTGTTTATTATTTTTATTAGAGTATTATTTTCCATCTTAAAATTACCATAGGTAGAATATATTTACCTGATTTGAATGAATGTGTTTTTACCTTCGAACACCTCTTTTAACCATAACAAAATATCATAAAAATTACCGTTTTTTTTTGTATTTTTTTTTTTTATTAATTTTGTAAAACATTTCCTATTAATTTCCTACCAAATCTTCTAAAAACTCAAAAACCTCAAAGAGATATTAAGATGATGTGTTACTTCTATTGCCGTCTGATGCTGGTGGTGATGGTTTTTCTCTATGATATGAGAAGAAAGAAATTTAACTTTAATGAGAATTTTAATACTTTTTCTTAAACGCGCAAATATTTTCTATGTACATAATATGGAGCCGATAAAAGGGATTAAAAATATAGAAAAATCAAATTTTAATTTTTCATCATAATATTTTCAAGGTTTTTACGCGTATATTTGTGAGCACAAAGGTAGTAAAGTATTCAAATTTTTAATTAAACATATACTAAAGTATAATAGGTATAGTGTTAAAGATACCGGAATATGGCTTATGTTCATTATTAATACAATGAATATCAAACTAAGTGTGATGTATATTAAATCGATATTCAAAAGATAATCACTTTGGAAAGATTTAAATTTTGACCTTTAAAATATTATTAATGAATTTTAATATTATGAGGTCTGGTCGACAAAAATATATCAAGTAATTACCTCCGTATTTATCTTCTTTGAAAAACTGAATGTAAAAGTGTATAAAGTTAGATATTAACAATACAGCTGCAGTATTAATTTCAAATATAGAAATTGACTCACCTTAACAGCTTTAATGCTTGAATATACCGTAGATGAATGATCTCAGACAAAGCCTACTAAGCCAATCGAAATAAGTTTAACGTAATCTAGTAGAATATTTTTATTTATTTATTTATCAGTTGATCTGCAAACAAACTTCAGATCCTGTTTCATTTCGGGATGTGGGTCTTATAGAAAATTTTCACATTTAAAACTTGATTTATAATTTGGTTAATTTTTTACAATTTGCTTATTAATATAAGCACCAATATTTCAACTTTTGGCTTTCTATATTATTATATTTCGGTAAAAGGAATTTAATTTTTCTTGAATTAGTCATTATTATGCCGGTTTTTTCAATTTATTTATCTCCTACATGAATTTTGCGATGACGATGTACAACATTCTTACAATCTTTTGAGAGGGTTTTCTATTTTTCTTACGCTTGATGTTGATTTCTATACATTCGCTTCACACGCTTGATACCGTTCTATTCACATGATTTTTTTTATAAACATTCAAAGCGTTAGAAAAGTCCGTATAACATATACTTACGTACCGCTTGATTAGGATAGGATCGGATAGGATAAATTAGGAACAAAAAAGTGAGTTAGATTAATATTAGGAAGTTGAACGATATTTTTCTTAAATTATTGCAAATCATAAGTTAAGGGTAGAAACATATTAGAAAGATTCTTAAAGTGCGAACTATGAACGAATTTCCATAACCTATTTAATCCAATCTTGGGATTTCCCCAATCAATACAATTGTTTAAGATCTGTTGGTTTATAAAACAAATAAAGTGCACAGAATACACGTCGATTTCCAAGAGATGTTATGAATAAAGTTGCATTTGTGTCACCAATTAGACGAATAGCGCGATTTTGAAAGGTAGCATAAGGCTGTATGGAAAGCGCCAGCCCAAATGTGGACATATCTATCTTGGTACGTATAAATGATTTATAGATATTAAGAAGTTCAAAGATGACAGTCTTTTCAAATAATTTTTGGATTCACGCGCATGTCCAAAAGATGTGGACTGTTTTGTAAAGTATTACCTTTGAAAGAGTTATGATTATAGGTTCAAATCCTAGAAGTTTGCATGAAATTAGACAGTTTTGAGTTTTTAACAAGTTTCAACCCAGTGAAAAAAGAACCTTCAATCAATTTAGAAAATATATACCCTAGACCAATATTAAAGATGAGTGTGCCATTATCAATCAGCTTTCGAAATATCTAAAGCAACATATCAGCCTTAACAGAATTATGTAAGCTGACATTAAGTTTTTAGGCAAAAGTTATTATTTCACCAGTATACCGGTACTCTCAATATAGCTCTCAAGATATTTCGAAAATTTTTTATTAATTATACTTTCCATAACTTTGGAGAGAATCGAAGCAATAACTATAGGTCTACAGTTCGTGGGATTTTGTTAACTTTTTTTTTTTGGATTGAATGAACGTTTCCAGTTCCTTTGTATATTTTAACTCCCACGGGCAAAATCTCGTATGTTGAATACGTTTCTGATTTCATTGCTAAGTTTCTTATATCTTAACGTGTAACGACATATAGAAATAGTTATTTAGTTTTTTGTACCATGACCTGTCTGGACGATCAGTTTTCATCTTATTATTGGTTTGAAATTTAACTAGAAATTTTTTTCTACAATGAGCATATTTACATATATGTTTAAAGCTTCAGCTGTGTTGGTAATTAAAATTAAATATAAATTAAATGTATAAATTAAAGTCTTTCAAAACTAGCTGCACTCTCCGCAATAATAGGAGGAGCATTTGTATAGACAAGTATATTTATTTGTTAATGTCTATTGTCTATTCTCCTCTAGATTAAATCTCATTTCACAATTTCGAAATTTTTTTTATAGTTTTTTTTTCAAGATATAAATAATTATTTAAAAGACCAATTTAATATTTGAAAGACCATTTGCAAATTATATTATTACTTTATTCACAGTTTTATTTTTAGTTGAAGTAAGTTCAGTTCAAAGTTGGTTCAAATAAAAGCAATTTCGCCTTTCATACAAATTCGAAAATGAATATAAACCAGAGTCAGTAATAAAAAAAATATATATTTATTGTTAAAAATTTAATTCAATCAGAATTACTATCATGTAACTGAGCGTCATCATTATTACTAAGATATATACTGAGATTTATCTGCGACTTTGATAACGTATCGTTATTAATTTTAACTGGTGGATAAATTTTTCTGCTAGTATTTAAAAAATGTCGGATTAATGGACGGATTTAATTCCATTTACTTTAAATATTTTCTTTAACCAGTGATAAATGTCATCTAAGTTTCTTTGTAGTTTAAAAGATGCGATTTTAGGGAAGATATTTGAAGAAAGAACAGCTGTATATCCTGCAAAGATTGCAAACATGGTACCTTGTCTTGTTTGTAAATCAAATCAGCAGTAAATAAAACCGGCGGATAAATAAAATAGAATAAGATGTTGAAAATCAGAAGAAAGCATTTTGTAAAGTAGAAATACTCCAAAAAGTTTAATAGACAGAACCATAAAGTAATATGGTAAATTTTTTAAAACTAACCTTCTGTAAATGGAAATAAAAAAACAAATAATGTATTTTAAGACCTTTGTTTTTATTTTATATTTGTATTTATTTAGTTAATCAAAAAATATATTAAAATTAATTAAAATATCAAACATAGATTTAGATGGATGGATATGATTAAATAATTATGATGAAGCTTAAATTCTTCAATTTAAATTTTATCTCATTTTGAATTATGTCTCAAAAGAATATTGAAATTGAGACCAAAAGATACAATATATTTAATAAGCCTAAGCCTTCATTGGAGAAATAAAATATCGACAAACATGTAACGAAATTGTATCTTAAAGGATATGGGAACTGACATTTTCCCCAATGGAAGGTTATTTTCAACCAAAGTCTGAACTTATACAGTTAAAGCTGCGGTTAAAAGCTAACTATATCTTTTTACCGCAGCCTTTTTCAATTTTTAATCAAACCCAACAGTGCATTTCTCTTTACAATAATTGTAAATTGAGTTAATTATTGAATTAAAAAAACAAACCTACTCAATAATAATATAAACGCTGAAAATATAATGACGACGAGGGACGAGTGACGAATCACGACGAACTATTTGTCGTAACTGCTTTTTTGGCATAATATGGATATTTTTTATAAAAAATGTTATTTAACGTCAATTACTTCCACTTTTTTGTTAAACAAAAATAATTTAAAATAATATATTTTTTTTTTATTTAAAAATTGTATATATTTATACAAATATGAATCTTTAAATATACATTTGTAAAAAAAAATTTGCAAATTAACTAAAAACTACTTAATTTCTTATTATTGTAAAATAACAAATTTAATTATATATAAAAAAAAGTGATATTTCTGTTGTTGTTATTATTTAGACTTTGAACTGGCGTTTTTCATTTTTTATTTCAGAGCAGAGCACGAACTGTAAAAAATATTCGTTTTTTTTTGCTCAGAGCGTTCAGAGCTTGAAATCCGTTTTTTTTTTATGAGTTCAGAGCGTACTCCATGGCCTCGATTTAAGTTAACAGAGCACGTAGAGCGCTTGTATATTAAATGTCAAAAAGTGATTTTTATTTTAAAACAAAACAGTTAACGCTACTGTATAAAAAAGTAAACCATATTAAAATTGAAAATAAATTTCAATAGTGGTTTTTGCAATTTAAAAAATAATGGACGACGATATAAGCTGTGATGGTAAAAAATTAATATTTAATCAAAAATTAATATCTTTTAGTTTAAACTTTTTCAAAATATATTTTTTGATTATTAAATTTTAGTGTTTAAGTGGAGTAAGAATTACACGCTCCTCTTACTAGATTAATAAAGAAAAAAAATTCTAGAATAGAGTAAGGAGTCGAAAACGTAGTCTACAAAAAAGTAAACATTGAAATTGCAAGGAAAATAAGTGAGGCAAATAAAGCCTTACATATCAACAAATCAATTCAAAATCCTTGTAACCGATACTTGTTGGCATAATATTGAGATGTCTTTTGGGCAGACTCAGGCGTGGGCCATTTGATATACTTATTTTTCGATTTAATTGAATAAGTATATGACTAACCGATGTTATTATTTTCCACACAGTGGAAATCGACACCTCAAATCTATCAGCAATTGATTTAAATTGGAAATGACAACTACTTACAATGAATTCATTGTATAAAAAATATGCCTCATACATTCCTGGTTTACTAAATACCACAACGTAATCATCAATTGCTTTGGAATATCAATGGCATTTCGTGCGACCATATGATGTTGAGAAATTAAATGCAAGAATCGAAAACCTCTGTATTCATTCTAAAATGCGATTTAAAAGTGTTATTGGAAAACCCTGGCGATAATATTTTCGACATAATCCCCATTACTTTCAGATATGTCATCTTCTAAAATACTTTCATCGAAAAACAAATTAAAAGGTTTCTTAAAAGCTTCTAATTACTGTTACAAACTGAAACATTTTGTAAATCTTAAACTTTTGTAAATTTCCAAATTGGAAGTTAAAATTCGATTATTGACAATTTGAACAACAACAAAACAAAAATGACAGTTTACTCAAATCGGCAAAAATCATCAAAAAAACAAAAGTCAGAATAAGAGCGTACGGGTGAAAATGTTCTGGTTAGGAAACTCTTTGAATCCAAGCCCCAGGGAACGTGTCGTCGAGGGAAGCCACACTTTCGTTGGAGAGATGAAATATTGGCAGATATGAAAAAACTTCAAACCACCAACTGAAGATTCCGCTCGTGACCGAAATCAATGGAGGACAATCTTGCGTCAGGCCCTTCAAGATCTGTAGCACCCAGAACGTAAGTAAGTTACTCATCTCTTGTTTTTTTGCTAAATCTGAGTGCTCCGAGCTTATCTGTATATGGTCTGCTCACAGCGTGCTCATTTGAGTCAGAGCGCGCTCAGATCTACGGTCCGAACTAAAAAACGAAAACGCCTAGAAATAGATCTATTTTTTTAACGCAAAATTTTGGTTATTCGTCATTCGTCGCTATTTACACATAATCTTATTTATTTGAGCGTAAAAGCCAAACTCTCAGCTATTTAAGTTACAAATTTCAATATTATAATTTCCCTTAAACTTCATCTTTCAACTTTGTATTTCTATCTCTTTTCTTCGAAAATCAATTAATACTTTTAAAGTTCAGTGAATAAAAGGTACATAATTAAAAATTAGTTTCCTCATATCCTTTCTATTTTTTTATACAATAAAAAATGTATTCATATAACATTGAAAAATTTCTATTACTTTGAAACTATTAATAACCTCAATATAGAAAAAAAATTATTTCAATTTTCATAGAAATGCTAATACCCTTTTTATATACTTACATAATATACTTACTATGTGTATATGTATGTATACACATTATAATTATACATTTTAAAAGTACCTAAATTGAAAAATAAGAAGAAAAGCACCAACGAAGCTATATAAAAATTTTAATGCACACCTTAGACAAATTTCTTATAGAAATTTTTATTTGCATGAGTGTAATTACAAGAATTCTTTTAAAATTAAAATTTTACCTAAATATAGAAAGAGAAAAAGATAAACCAAAATGGAAAAGGAAGTCATATTGAATATGTTAAAAGAACTACAAAATATGAAAATTTCTCTTTTGAAATTATTTGCATAGAGCGTTACAGAATAATATACAGAATAACTTTATCAGCAACGATGAGAGAATATAAAAATAACATTTATATGTACTTAGAAAACAATACCATCATCATCATCATCGGGGAACATCGTCAACATAAGTAACATCAACAGTATCTAAAATAGAAAATAAAAAATATATGCTGTTGCTACTGTTGTTGCTGCTACTATTTTTGATGATGAAACAAAACAACTCATATTGTTTAAGAACTACACATTACTCCATAAACTTGTCAACATTTTAACAATGATTATAATAACAATTTATAAATGTACTTATTTAAAATACACTTACAATTACATAACTATCTTTATTTATAAATTGATTCTGATGTTATTTATAAAATGTACAAGCATTGTAGTTTGTACAATCTAAAAACAGAAATGGTATATGTCAAAATAATGTAAAAAGTGTATGAGTGTTAAAAATTTAGCTTTAACTGTGATATTTTAATTTATTTCTAAAATTTTAGTCTTGTTCTGGGAATCAAAATTTTTAGATCAGTTCGAATAAACAGCTCAATCTAAGTCTAATAAATGACTCGATTTAAGTCTAATTAATTGTATTATCTCTGATTCACCCAAATATTTCAATTTTATCTAAATACTACAATTTTTGAATATCTTAGGTTTGATCTATCGTTTTTCATAGAACATCGTATTTTGTATTAAGAGTATATTAATGTATGTACATTTTCTGGTGTTTCACCTTCCGAATGATGATTTGTTCAGCACGGTTCAATTCGAAAACATTTTTCTATCAATAAATTACATTTTCTAGCAGACATATCGTTGTTTTATTTGACAATATGAATTGTTTTGTTTCATCATCATTAATAGTATCCGGCAATAACAATAAACAGTATAATATATATCTTTTGAACATGTATCAGTTTAATATCTAATATCTAATATGCTAATAATGTCCGTAAAACTTTCCACCTCAATGAATTAAAACAAAAATCAGTGAAAGAAACTCATAAAATTTCAATTTGAAGCTTTCGAAATATTACCGCAAAAATTACCGATTAAAAAATAAAAATAATTAAAGAGTACTAATTTTTGTCATTTATAAAAAAATATATCCTATATATAGTTTTAAACCCATTTAGGAAAACTATATATTTAATACAAGAACCAAATAAGATCATTTGAATAATAACAAAACATAATAAAATCAATAAAATATCAAGCTTTTTCAAAATAAAAATATTTTTTAAAATCATCGAAACAATTAAAATTACCCAAAAGATAAAGTGCCAATTAAAAAATTTCCCTTGTGCTTGTCCCTTTGGAATTAGCCATCTCGAAATGTTTCTAATTGACCAATGCAGGCAAGATGCAAATTCAAATTCAAGTTCAAATGGACCTTATTTTATGAAGCAAAATATTGACATGCAGTAAAAAATAATCCCATTATTGTCACGGTTGTAAATTTAGCATTAACACCTTTAAAAATTCACTTCATTTACTAGGAATCGTTCTTATGGAAAAAATTAAGATATTTCAGAGAACATAACAAGGGCACAATTGCTTATTTCTTCAATTAGTGCTGAAATTACAAAAATGCCATCTTCATATGGTAAATGTATGCAAAAGGAAAATTTAAAATCAAAATGAACAGTTTTGTACTTTGGTGACCCCACGGAAATAACAACAAGGGAAAAAATACCTTTAAAAATATTTTTTTAAATAATTGACCAGCGAATATTACGCCGAATGTTATGCTATTCGCAGTTATTCTTTTAGTTATTCTTTATTAGTTTAATGTTTACATTTAATTTATTTATTGATGTAGCTAACAGTGAATATGAAGATAATGCAGGCCAACTATGGCCGTCTTTCCTCCCGGAATGTATAGTATATATATTTTTATATAGTATGTATTTTGTATATCTTACATATTAATATTATTTTTATTAGTTTTTAAATATTATACTTTATTGAATTATTATATTTTATTAGAACCGATGTGGTATTGAAAATTAGTATAAGGTTTGAAGCCGTAGTCCCTCTGTCGTTACAATGAGTTCTATACCACTACCACTACCGAAGCCATTTTATTTATATTTGGACGACAATATTACCTACTCAATCACGTTCATTAATAATCTCGAAAACTATATGATTTGATAAATATTTTACAGTCCATTTCAGAATTTGTACATACCTAAATATTAAATGTTTTACAAATAAGAGAGAGAAATAATATAATGAAATAGAAATATTGGATGGATATTAAAAAATTGATAAATTGATTAGGGTCGAC
This sequence comes from Argyra leucocephala, assembly GCA_963942445.1. Lineage (NCBI taxonomy): Eukaryota > Metazoa > Arthropoda > Insecta > Diptera > Dolichopodidae > Argyra > Argyra leucocephala. The sequence continues at coordinate 122,113,032 of OZ012678.1, forward strand.
CACAACCAATTAAATATGTGTTTGGAACAACTCGTCATAATTATCACTATTTGTATAATAACATTTAATTCACTATATTCATATTACGCCAGACTTCTATTTCACGCTTCTCATCGCTTTCCCATAGGTTTTCTATTCCTTTTCGTTATATACTTCAGTTAAATATTTCTCAATATTTTTCCACCAGAAAATTGAATTATTCTCCTTCGGTTTTTCTAAGCACCCTTAATAATTAAGTTCACACTGTGTGTTTGATACATTTTTACATTCCAGTGTAATAATTTTGTTTAAAATTTATTTTAACTTTCGTATAGTCACCCTGTATTATTTTAATATTGTAAATATATTATATATGTATACTCAGGTATTATTTTAATGGAAGATGTAATAATGGTTTCTTGTTATCTTATTCTTTATTTTGTAAAGTTTCAAATATCAAACAACAAAAGGACACAACGCCATTTTATAAATTTTACTATATATACAGATATGTATATTATAGTTAGTATACACAATTTTACAAATAGCTTTTAAATAAAACATATTATCCTTTTTAAATTTTAAAGATTCGGTACATGATTTTTATTTAAGTTACCTGTAAATGACTTGTTTAAAAAATTATTATTTTTATGGTACAAGGTGTTTAATCATAAAGCTTAAAAATAACATATTTTAATTAGATTAATGTTAAATTAAATGATTCAGACAATTTAAAATTTAAGACTGTTTCAACATAACTCACTAACTGCTAAAAAATAATAACTTTTAAAATTTAATTACAAAATAAATTTTTCAAGGCCATTCAAAATAGTTTTCTCATTTCAATAGCCTTATCAGATTAAATAGAAACTATGACGGCCACATTATTAATTATCTAGAGCTTAATAATTGATAATGGAGCGCAGAAAGTAATGCAATTCAATGATGTGGCAAGCACAGTATACTAGACGCACAAACTAATTGACACAAACTACATAGAACAGCAGACTAATCAATAACGTTGTAAAAACCTAAATAATTTCAAGAACGTTAAAGACAGTTTGGTTAATGAAACGATCTGCAAAAATAAATTAAATAGATGGAAATAAAGAAAAAATATGCATCTTTATCTAGTCACCATTTTTCAAAATTCACACCGGCTCAGGTAGCTGCTTTAAATAACTCCTAGCACCTATGAGAAATATTTGAAAAACCAAGGGCGCTATACAGACCTGAATTTATTTTGCTTGTATAGTTTTTTAAAAATAAATAGTCTCCTACCGGTTTCCAAAATTTGGCCTGGTTCGGATAGTAACTTCCAGCAATGATCAAGAATATTTCAGAAACTGAAGATGTTTGACCGAATGTTTGACAAAACAGCCCTGATTATCAGTATTAAAGCACTCTCTCAACAATCCTTTACTGTTTTCTTAAATTTTAACTAGCTCAGAAGAATTGGTAGTGAAAGTACCTCTTATATATTTTTGGCCGCAACTTATTTAACCTTAGTAAAAGAAAGATTTCTGACGGCTTAACCCATTCCCTCCGGTTGGTCTTTATTTTTTTATTTAAAAATTGGTGTCCTATATGCATAGTCCAACCGGCATAAGTATGTAAGAATGTTTAATTTCGTTATAGTTTTATTTATGTAAACCGTATTTATGACACAAGTAAAAGGATTTGCATGCTAAAAGTGAGTTCAACGGTCTTCAGGTAGCTATTGAAGGTTTATTGGGAGTTCAAAATAGTTTTGAAGATCATAATGTCATAAGCGTAAGCATTTCCCCACCAGAATTAGATAAATTGACGAATTGTGAAAATTCTTATGATCAAAACCTCTTTGAAAACGAATTGCCAAGAGATGTTCAAAGTGCAAAAGAAGTGAAAATTTGGGACGAAAATGATGAAATTGAAGATACTAATGATAATTCGTTTTTGTTGTTAACTCAAGATAAAGATATTTGTGATTGTGTCTATACTTGGCATATATAACAGTTTGTGAAATGTGTGAATAATAGTGTTTCTGCAATGCTAACTAATGTTGACTTTATAAATCCTATACATTCAGAAAAACGTTGGAATAGAGAAACGAGAATTTGGCAAATTTTAACGCTGATATGAGTGGGAATCATGAGTGAGATAATGAGTACAGAATCTTGCTAAAAGGTAAGGATTGTAGTTGCCATTTCTATTTTCCTAATTAGTTTAGCAGTTGTAAACGTTTGGAATTTATACTTTGTATCATCAGACGAATCATCTCAACACATCGCAGCTATCACTGTTCTATATTTTGTAAATATCTTCAAAAAGCAAGATTTTTTTAAAAGAAAAAAAAATAAATCTTTCCTCAACAGTAGACCTCGAAATAACAAATCGCGTTCTTCCCAAAATGAAAGAACAGCTTCGCTCATTATTCCATCACTTGCACAAAGACCTTATACAAAGTATACTAAAGTTTTACAAAGTATACTAAATTTTTATCATATAATTGAATTTCTTATTTATTTTTAATTGTTTTTATTCCATTTCGGGATTATAATGTTTAATAATTAAAAAAGGTTCTAAAATTTAATTTTTCTTTATGTATTTAATTTATAATATTTAGTTAGTCTGTTTCAATCTATTTATATTTGTCATTCGAACTCTAAAAACTATAATAAACCAAAATAATATTTTTATTTGTTTAAACTTTTTGTTTTAAAATAATGCACCCATATTTCCTGGTTGGCCTATTTATAGGACGGTCCATATACCGGAGCCTACAAGGGCTAGAAGACCCAAATTTGACTGTTGGGTTATCTAGCCAAGCATTACTCTGATGGTTTTAAAATATTATTCGTTTTAGACAACGGGAAAGGGTAGCCGGCGGAAAAGGGTTAAAGTGTAAAATTGAAATAGCGACGATACAATTCAACAAAATAAAGCTTTTAGCTATGCCAACGAATTTTCTAATTTGTTGAATTTGACAAAGTTTTTGACCGTGTGCTTCTTCATCAATTGGAACCAAAAATAGAAGCTACAGTTATGCTTCTACGAAATTCTAGTCAGCGAAAACTATATAATACCAGATTAATAATAAAGTTGAAATATAAAAGTAATGCATCCTTATTGGAGCACATTTACCAACAAATTTAAACCTAATACAAACTTTGAATCGGACCCATGTGTTTGAATGCCTGTTATCGAACTTGTTAGAAATCATTTTTTGAAATTTGATTCATAAAAAAACTTTGTTGAAGTATATCTTATCTATACATTTTGTGTTGGACCCGGACAATGTCGGGTGACTTTGCTATAGTAAAATATCGACTTATCCAAAGTAAAGTATGACAACTCAACTTATCTGCAAATTGAGTTGTAGTATACATCTGATTGCCCATATTCCAATCTATGACCTGTCAAAATTTCGCAGCGATCGCTCTAAAATTAAGGAAGTTATGCCAATAAACATATTTTAACTAAAAGTAAAAACTGAAGAATCTTCCGAGCAAAAGTAATCTAAGTCCAGTTGTATTAATTCTCGTTAAATTAAAAATAAAAAACAATCAGACAAGGCGATATGTAATACTTTAAGGTACATTTGTTTTTTTCTTAGTAATACATTTCGATTTGTCATACTTTTATTTCTAACATATGTTCAATTCATTTATTATATTTACCGTTTGTATTTTTTTTACTGATTGCGGAGAAATTTTTTTTTATGTCAAATTCGGGTTGTCTCTTTTTTACATGGATATTTTGGCGCAAATTTCTACTTGTGATAAACAATTCTCATAAGTAAATAAAGCTTTTCCATATCAGAGAAAGAAATAAGTCTAGAAAAGCGTTAAATTTTGGTTTTGAATATAAAGGAACTGAAGGAAAAATTAGAGCTGCTCGATTCTTAAAGGATAGCTGTTCTTGCCAATTGAAGTGTTATAAAAAATTTGAATTTGATGAATGTCTTAAGATTTCTGATAGTTTTTGGAAATTAATTAGCAAGATGATGCAGTGGCAATTTATTTTAAAGCGTACAACAACATTTGACCTGCACACTAAAGATGTGCACACTAAATCCAAAAATAAATAGAAAATTTATAAGAAACTATTTTTAAAAGAGAAACAGTGAAAACATAGAGGAAATTCGGGTTTGCCAGTTAATGCTTATGAATACTTTCAATACTAATAAGCAGTGGATAACAACAGCTTTCAAGAAACTTGAGAATCATCTCGGAATTTTATTACTTGATTCAAGAGGAAGACATAAAAGAACTGTAAATGAGGTCAATGAGATTGCAAAACCGTATAATTTATATATAACACACCGTTTTTTAGAGCAAGGCCATAGTTACATAAAACGAAGCTGATAGTCCTCATGCCAATATAGAAAGAGAAAAAAGGGAAGCAAATATAATATGTACCTAGTCAATGGTTCATGTTAATACAATGTTAGAAAAAAGACTGGAAAACCATACATGGTTATAGAACTGGTCCAAGACGAAATTTATAATTTTAAGAATTTAACTCAATGTTTACATTTAGATAAGGATATCTATTCAGAAAAAGTTTTATGGAGCCAAGTAAGCAAATATAATTTAAAAGATGAATACAACGCTATAAATTTAAGCAATAAAAAACGAGCCGAAAAAAAGAAAACATTTGTAAAGAAAAAAATATATACATCAGTTTTACCAATTAGTAAAGTTAAATTCGAAAACACTAATGATTCAGAAACAGAAAAGGAAAATTAAAATGTAAAAAATTATATTTGACCAAAATTAAAATGAAGCATGGGATAAAAAAAATCAAAGTTAGTAAAAAAGTATGCAAACTTTGAGTAAGATTGAAATAGATATTTTTAGTTTTGTTTTTTTAAGAAATAGATTTCTGTTAATTTAATGTTATTAATATTTTTTGTTGCTAATATATCTAATAAAATTTGTTATTTTTCCTAAAATGTACCTAAACTTTTTTATATTGACTTAAAAATAACACTACAATTTAAAACTTTTATATATTATTTTATAGCATTTTGTTGAATTATTAATGTAAAACCAGGTAGCTAGAACTATTATATTAAGAGATGTAATAAAAATTCTGTATAATTATCCATGTAACTTTATTACGTTGAGAGATATAACATAGTACGGAATTATTTTTCACAGCAAGACTATGACATCTACGTTTTTTCGAACTTTTGTTTTCCAATTATTCCATGTTAAAGTATTATATCTCAAGATGTTATTAGGTTAATAAAAAATAAGGGTAAAAATAGAACTAGTACAATTCAAATATCTCAAACTTAACTAATTTTGAAATTAAACCTAGTGCAAAAATTAATAATATGCTGACAAAAATTTGGATCATATTACGCATCAGTTAATGCTTTTAAAATAGATTCCAAATATGATCACATTTTAAATTGCTCTTCCTGTAAAATTGACTTTTCTGAGTTGTCATACTTTACTTTGGATAAGTCGATATATTTTATTTATTTTATGCTATATTGATTTTGATGCTAAAACTGTTTTTCGAAAATTTTCTTCACCTTTGATATCATTCGCTCTCACTTATGTATATATATTATAATAAACATAATATGAAAAATAGAATTGTGCGAATAAGACACCCTATATTGTATAAAATATAGTTAATATTAAGCAACTATTATAAGTACCAGTTCAACTCATATTTTCAATTCTAAGAATTTAAAATAAAGCATCAAAACAAAAACAAAAACTTAAAAATTCTTAAATCTGGAAATCTTTATTACAAAAGAGCAGATTTTGAAAATATTTTATTGTATGTGGATGGAGATGTATAGATAATATAACATATTTGATGTATTATAACACATACATAATATATATATATATATAAAAATATAGGAAATTTACAATAATATGTTTGTCTTTTACAGGTAACATACTCGCAACACAATTAAAATATTCATTAAATGTGAATAAAGTTTAAATATAATGTCCTTATAAATGGCAATAAAGAGAATAAAGTCAAAAATAATAGCTATCTACATACATACATACATAAAACGAAATAAAACAATAAAAATAAAATTTTTAAATTAAATTTTACATTTTTTCTTAATCCTAGTTACCTTAACATACCCAAGTTGACTACTTATTATAGAGTTGAGCCAATTTGCAATTGAATAATAAAAAACAAATTAAAAATAAAAGAAATTTTGTGACAACAGAAAATTCAACAAAACTGTAGCTTATTTATATTAAAACAGAATTTTACAAAATTTTCTTTTTTACATTTTTACTAACAAAATTGTTATTACCAACATCAACATTATTAGAGCATAAATTTTCTTTGTTTTTTATTATTTTATATTTTCTTTTGTTAAGTTTTGTATGAGAATTATCATAGTTAAGCGGTATTTTATTGGTTATGTAACAGAATTATACAAAGCCGTTAACTAAACGAAAGAAATTGCTTTTGAACATATCAGACTTTTTTTTGAAATTTCAGAACACTGGATAACAACAACATAAAGGAAGTAAAAATTTTCTATCGTTGCAAATAAAATTTTTTGATTTAAAGTTCTCTATTTATTTCATTTTTAATTATTTAACAACTAATTTAATATAAATATTCTAAGATTTCAATACTGCCTACTACTCCATTTGATTTTTGAAATATATAGTCTTCACCACCTACATTCATAACTCCATCTTTTAAATAAAGTTTCCATTTATTTCTTGATCTTGTTATCTAATCGTATTGACAGACAACAACGTTATCTGTATCGAATAAATCACTCGCGTCTTCATTTGTTATCTCATCATCGTTATCTTCATCATCATCCCGGTCTGGGTCTTCATCTTCTTCATTATCTACATTTTCATAACTTTCTTCACTAACTTCTTCGTCTGAAATATCAACCGCACCTGCTAGCTGCTGTTTCGAAAGATTGAAAGTTTTATGAATCGCTGAATTTTGTAAAACTGAATTTACATGTTGCTGTAAAACATTGGATGCTCAAGCTGTTGACAAAGACATAATTGATGATATTAAATTTGCAGTTAATATTTGAGTTAACTGATTTTGTTGTAATGCAAATGCTGGTACATGTATTGTTGGTACTCGAGATTCGAAATTGACGGTACCTGGTTGAGCTGGCAAAGTTATATTTACTGGCAGTACCTTATTAGGATCTGAAGTTGCTACAGCAGGAATTGCAGACGATGGTATTTGTTGTGTAGACAACTGTTGTTGCGGTTGTTGTTGCAAATGTTGAAGTGATTGTTGTTGCAAATTTTGTTGCTGATTTGTAGTACCAGTTGTCCCATGCACATTTTGCGACTTTGGTTGTGTATTTGGCTGAGGTTTTGAAATTTCCGTTAACTGTTTGTGTAATTGAAGTTGGTCCTGCATCTTTATTGGTTCTATTATTAACTGCAGAAACTGTTGAGTTTTTATTTGTAGACGATGCTGTTTTGCTTTGGTTTTAGTTGTAGCGCTCTTTGGCTTAGGGTTATTGGCAATTATTGGTGGTGGTGTAAATTCTGGAGAATCAGGAGCTATTTCTACCGCTCTACTTGCTAATATTTTACTTGTTCATATTTGTTTCCTTTCTTGTAAGACTTGTTCATTTACCCTACTTGTTCATCCAGAATAGCATCTCTTACACTTCAAATGACATCTTCAATAACTGAAGGGTATAATTTTAGGATAGATGTTTGACACAATACCATTATTTTATTTCAAAAGTCCAGCTTAACCAAGTCCAGAAACTAATCACTTTTTAATTTAAATTAAATTTGAAAAAGTTATTAAATTAAAAATAAAAAATCGTTTGATATATGAACAAATTAATTATTTTATCGAATATTTTGCAATTAAAGCACGAATTTGTAAACTTCACGTTCCACTTCTATAGCATGAACAAGAAATTTGCATGAAATGAATATGAAAGTTCTAAAAGCAGTTGCTTGGTTAAACCAGCTGCAGTAGTGCTCATTAGTAAGAGTGCTATTTTTAGTGAGTTACAGTCTACCTCAAAATTTTATTACTATAAGTACCTATGCTGAGAGTGATTTTCTAAAAACTGTATACAATAGAAAGTATTTCGTTTGGTTCTCATTTGGTATTCAAAAACACTCTGGGTGGCGTAGTAGTTAAATTCCTGATTTGGCAAAAATAAGTTTCCTGGATTTTATGGGTTATTCGGAACATACATATGCCTTTCTTGACCTGGTTCGGCATAAAATAAGTCACAAATAATAATTGAGAGTATTTTAGAAGACTTAGTTCCTAACAATTGTAGTAGTATTGTAGTAGTACAATCCTAATAGTTGTAGTATTTTTCCACATTTGATAAAGCTGTAAAATAGGTGTTAAAATCTTGAAGTACTGTACTGAATTTAAGCACGAAAACCTAATTGTAAGTTATTGTCAAGAACATAAAAACTAACTGACTATTAGAATTTTGGTCGTTTTTTGTGAAGAAAACTATTATAATTTCAATTGACGTCAAGGATGATTATTATCTAATTTTTTTGGTGAGTAACTAAGGTAGAAAAACCTTTTTCGTGCTTACTTAAGTACGGTACTGCTATTTTATGCTACAATATCTACAATAATTCGAGTATTTATTTTAACAAATTACTGGTTCTACTCATTAAATGTGGAAAACAACTGCTATTGTCAAGAACTAAGCCTTCTTATATAGAATAGTTTTATTGTATTTAATTTTTTTACCAGATTAAACTCTGAGTTATTTTTTGTCATTTATTATATGCCAATGGCAAAGAGTACTACACCAGGTCGAAAACCCAATAAGGCATTTAGTTTTGCTTCATCGGGAATCGGATCTGAGACCTTTCGGTTGAAGGTAGGCACTTTACCTACTACGCCACCCAGCGTGTAAATCATTCTAATAGCTTCCGGCTTAAATTGCAACCACATTATGAAGTTTTTTCGTTTGAGATATAGCAGGGATGGCCGAGCTTTTTTTGACTGCGTGCCAATAAAAATTATTTTGGTAAAATCAGCTGACATAATTTTTAATGAGATTTTTGCTATTAATTTGTTTTCGATAATGCATCAATATCAGGATGATAGTTTGACAGTTTTAATGAAATGCAAGTCTCGCAAGTTTCGTCGGTCAGTCTGTTTCGTACATCAGATTTTATGTTATTCATTATCGAAAATAAGCTTTCACAGCTATACGTTGATGAAAAAATTGTATGAATAGATAAAGACAATTTCTTCATTGCATTAAATGTCTCTGGAAGCGAATACCATGTCTTCAATAATATATTGTCCATGTTTTCGTGTTCTTCTTCATTTAATATTTGTTTTCATTATTTTCTATTTCCTGCCTCAATTCTACAAAATTTACAAATACAGCTTGATTTAAACTCTGCCAACTATATTTCTAAATTCTCTAACTTTAACCATTCTAATTGATCAATTTTAGTAGTTTCCAAATCGAACTTGTCTAGATATTTAATAAAAAAGTTAATTAACTGTTCAAATATTTTGAAATCTTGAAATCTCCATACAAAATTGTTTTTAATGTCATTTATAACTTGTCTACAAAATTTATATTATTTCCATTGGCTCCATGAATGGAAATTTTTTGAAAATGATCTTTCAACAAAGGAAAATACTTAAAAGTATTGTTTTCAATATCACTTTTGAATATTACTAATTTGGCCTCAAACCCTTTAATAATAACGAACATAACATCAATTGATTTTCCACGGTCTTGCAATTTAATATTCAATTCATTTAAATGGTTGCAAATATCTGTATAATTTTGCGATCAAGTCATTATCAAAAAGTTGAGGAAATTCAGATTTCTTACCCTTCAGAAAGATTATAATTTCATCAAAACATTCTACAAAACGTTGTAATACAAAGCCGCGGCTCAGCCAGCGGACGTGATTGTACATTAGCATGGTAATTTGAACCAAGTTCTTGCAAAAGTAACTGAAATTATTCAAATAAGCTCGGGCTGCTATAAAATATATTATTTTAGAAACAATACTTGAAATATCATCAAATGCTACCAATCCAGACTTCGTAATTGATCACATTTGGTTTATGTTTTGAACATAGTATGCTTTGAATTTTCAAATGTATATATATATGTACACCTACATACACAAATAATATAACGTTGAAATAAAGGGGCCAGGAATCTGTGAAAATTCTTTGTTTTGTTTTTCAAAATATTATAAGCATTGAATAGATTAATTTTATTCAACATTAAAAATACATGGTTTATTAGTACATGACAAGTTAAAGAATGTATATGTATGTGCCAATGAAAATTTATTTGCGTGCCATACATTCGCTATCTTTGAGATATACATAGATTGTTAATTACTATCTCATGGTTTTCATGTACATATGTGAAATCATAGGTTGTGCCATTCAGCCATTTTTTTAATCTAATCATTTACAACGTAGACTTACAATCATGATTTGTCTATAGGTCTTAGTCTCTCATGTGCTAAAGAAGCATTGAATATTCTCCGGAGCATTGTATTTTGGCAAGCTTTAATAATTTCAATTTCAATATTCTTGTTCTAATTTGCACTTCGTAATCTGAATGCCATACATATTCATCATCGGTTTAAGAACTTGATTGAATATTTAGAGTTCATTTTGCAAATTAAATACTTTTATATGCAACTTATTAATGAAGTTATATACTAGTAATTATTATGTATTTAAAAAATATTGTATGTTATATTTCATTGTACACGTACGCTTTTATACATTTATGATATATTTTTTAGATTAAAAGAAAAAATAAATTTTCACTCAATGAAATTATTATCATAATTATTCAAATCCATGCAAGGTAGTTCTTAATTAAAATGAATTTTTCATTATTATGAAAAAATTTATAAAATATTTTTTCATAAAAGATTTTTTATCATTTTTTGTTTCTCTTATCCTCTTTCTTTAATTTTTGTCTTTATCTTAATGAAACAAAGAAATTTAAAACTTTTATTTTTACAAAAAAAAAAATTGTTAAAAAATTAAAATGTCTTGAAAAAATTAAAATAAAATTAAATTTATCTTATTTTTAAATGAAAGAAAAAAATCTGTTTATAATGTAGGTACTTGTAAATATGAACAATTTTAAAATGAGATTAAATTTTCCGAATATTACAATAATTTAACTATAGAAAATAAAACTAAGGGAACCTATTCTACAGTAATTTTTGAAATTTTAAATAATTTTCAATAAATTTAGAATCAATTAAGATAGTTTGTATTTAACCCGTCCACCCTGTAAAGGTGGTTTCCTGAAAGGAGGAAATAATTGATCCTTTAAACACTTTTATTTTTAAATTTATTTATATAGGGCTTATCACCACATTAGGATTTATCAAGCCCATACTTGCATATTTGTACAACTACAAAATTACTTACAAAACTACAAAATAAAAAAACAAAAATTTATAAAAATTTTAACGTAAGAGTAATTCAACGAATGTTAGAAAATTATAAATTTAGACTAACTTTAAGTTATATGTAAGTGTAGCTTTTTTTTAATTGGGATCTGGTAATGTAAAATATATGTGGTGTTTTTGTTTATTTATTAACATAAACATTCTATTAACAGGTTCATATTTATCATAATTGGTACGATGAAATATTGAACGAAAAATATTTACCAATCTAAAGCGGTTTCTGTTGTTAATATGTAAGTGAATCATATCTCTAATATTAAGAGAATCAATTTCATTAAGATCTAAGATCCAATAACTTTAACCAGTTTCTATAAGGTTGCAGAATAACTGTATTTGACCAGTGTAAATTACTCAGCGCGAATCTCAAAAAAAATTTTACCACACATATTCAAATTTTTTTTTTCAAGGAATAAGTCTATATAATGGTCGTAGGGAGATATAAAATGCCTGATAAGCTTTTACAATTTTTTTGTAACTATTATAACTATATTAACTAACTGACACTAATTAAATAATAGTACAAACTTTTGTTCACAAAAATTAATAAATAAATAACAAAACAAACAATGACAGTTTTTGATGTTTATTCTTTTTATTCTATTCTGTTCGTTTATTGTATTTGTTCGGAATATTATATCGTGGCGTCATCAAGTATTCTATTCTTTCCATTCCTTCTTTAGAACGAATAAACGAAAACACCGATTGTGTTTGTTCATTTTTGCCGTCATGACACGGCAAATGATCGTGTAGCACATATTTTTGAGAATGGAATTAATTTCCAGTTTTGAACATTTGTAAAGGAGTTTCTGGTCTAAATGCAGGCCTCTCTTCTTAATTTGTAGAGCTATACTCTTTTAATATTAAACCGTTACCAAAGTCCATTCTAAAATCTAACAAATCTTTCTGTTGGAATATTGGTATTTTTAGTTTTTGTCATTGACATTTATACTAAAACCAACTGACACTTACAGTAAAACCCAATAAGTGTGCAAAAAATTCTCAAAACCCACTTCGATAAAAAAGGTCTTGTAACAACTAATCATTTGGTCCAATAAATCTTTACCCTCCACTACCTTTATTTTCTACACTCTCAAACTACCTATTATTTATATTTCTACAGATTCATATTTTTGACATTAACTGTATTTTGATAAATTTTCAAAAAAATTTATATCAGATTTCCTGACAAAAATAATAGGTATTTCCTTTTACATACTTACTGTATTTTATAATATATTTATGTATTTTCAAGTTTTATTTAAGCACATGATAATATTTGTTTGTGTATATCAAATATTATTCTTAATATTATTATTTTAATAAATATAATAATATATAGAATAATATTTAAATAATTAAAGTTTAAGGATAAACGCCTTAAAGTTTACTTTAGCTAAAAGCTATTTAAATTTTATACAGAAAATATATGTACAAAATATAAAGAAAAAATATATTCAAAACATATTATAGTACTAGTGTATATTATTATATTATATTGTATTATTGTAATAAATAAAATTTTCAAAAAATTATTTTAAATCATTAACAAAGGATTTATACATTCATACATACCACATATAACACAAATACATCCTTTTTGGAAGGAATTCTATTAGTTTTATTTTAATTTAATTATTCTGTCAGTTTAATAAATAATTTTTTTCTCAAATTTGTATACAATTTTTATAAAATTGTAAAAAGTAGATAATAGTAATATTTCTTGCTTGTATCTTTTTTATGTAAAATTTATTATTTGTATATATGTACATGTAAGGATAATAATAATAATCCATTTAAAAATTTTAACATAATAAAATTTATTATGAAATAAAATTCTCACAAAGAATTGTTTTTTATACTGTAAAAAATAAGTATTATTAAAAAAATAATTAATTTTAATTTTTAAAAATAAATTTATAACTAATTATTGTTAATAATTGATAGAGGTTTGTGTATTAACTATTGATGAAAAAAAAGTATAGAAATGCATACCTAATGTATGCGAGAATACCTCTAAAACAAAAAAAGCTATACATGTTATTATAAATAGTATAAAATTAAGTAATTGTATTGCTCTGTTATATTATTAAGTTTTCTGGATATGTCACAAAACGACGCATGAGTATTATTTAATCCCATATGCCAATTTTGGATAAAAAGGTTTTGAGGTATAATCTTTATGAATTTTGATTCCGTTTGTTTCTATCTTATTTAGTTGCCGAGATAATGAGTATTGAGATTGTTCCATATCAACCTATTTGATAAGTATGTAACAAATTTTTTTTCCATAAGCTATAATATGCTAATTTTATCCTATATGCCTTGTAAAAAGCAAAATTATTTTATTAGTATTATTTTCATCTACTTCCATTGACCATGGATTTGGAATGAAATAATAACCAAAAACATGTTGACATTATTTTGCCCCATACTCACAACAAACTTTGAACTGATATGGAAACGGATATGGACCAAAATTATGTTGAACTTGCGCAAAATTATATTGTACCATATCCATTGAAAATTTAAGCTTAAAAAAATATTTTCAGGAATTGTTTCGTTCATCATAACACTACTATAACTCATCAGTAAGTATTTATACTACCTATACAACTTCTGATTTTCATTTTGATTGACTTTATAGCTTATTAAAAGATGTCAATAATACATCTGTGAGTTATAAAAATCGACCAAAATTTCATTGTTAAAAAATTAGTTCATAGAAAATTACAGTATAATCATTGTTTAGTAACATGTGATCTCTTAAGGTGAAAACATTTTTTACGCATCGTGAAATTGAACTTGGAAACCAAAATTCATAAAATGGGCATTAAATAAACAAAAGAAAATATATGTAATTTTTGAAATAACTCATACTTTACAAATTTTACAAGTACTTTACAACTTATTTTATTAGCATGGAACATCACTTTTTATCACTTATTTTTACTCTGCAGAGAGTGATTTAGATATGGAAGAATATATTAATCTTCCCACTTCAAATATTAATCAAAATGTAGGTTTTATAACGTTACTGGTATATAAGGATTTTTTTTACCCTTAACACATTAAATTTATTAACAAAAAATATATGTATTCGATGCCACATCGAAATAACCAGTTGAACAAAAACAATTGTTCGTATTAATATGTGTGCAGTTTAATTTGTATATTATCGTTATCATTACCGTATGTTACGGTACAAACAACGCCAAATTATGAGGAAGAGGCATGATGAAGTTTGCCATCGAGTCATACCAGTTCTTTAAATTGTATTTAAAAACAAATTACATAAATTACGAGAGTGATCCAGTCCCTACATCACCGCAGCTACAAATGGGCTTATTGTGATAACCCGGTTTTTTCGCACAATAATTAAACTGTACAATTTAAATACATGACTAGGTAGTGGTTCGAAAACGTCAATAAAATTGTGGTACATCGAAATTAAACATTAATAAAAAATTACATTACCCTGGATAAGCTTACCTAAAATCATAAAATCAAATATTTTTAAAACTACTTTGATTATATTATCTAAATATACTGGGGTTGGTTTTTATTAAAAAAAACTCATATTTTACACCTTGAAGAAAAAATTTTATTATTTCTATTTTTATATTATAGAACTGCTATTTTAATTATTGTTCATTGAATAAATTTTTCCGACTTGTTTCGACTTATTCTTCATCAAGAAAAGCTATTTTAAAAATCCGTATAAAATTACTTTATTCCATAACAGTTAGTAACCATTATTTTAAAAAAAATTACTTCTTAGATTTTATGTTATCACATATCCAAGAAACTTTGTACCATGTCATACATTAGGAACAAATAGTAAAAACTATAAATGAGGTAGTATAAAGTTAATAATTAACATGTTGGCTCATGTTTAAATAGTTTGTGCTCAGTAGGTTGTTTTAAAATTTGAATCTTTTGAAAGGTACAAGTACTTGGGAATAGTTATTGATAAAAATTTAAATTGAAAACCTCATCTAGATAACTTATATAAATATATGTTGTTATGTGTTAGAAAATTTTATATATTGAGACGATACTATTCAAAAAAGCTTTTATTAAATATTTATTATGCTCTGGTTCATTCTAAAATAAAGTATGGTATAACTAGTTAGGGTGGCTCATATTTCAATACAATTGAACCAATACTAAAAGCTCGAAAATGTATTCTCCGTGTCATGTACTTTAAAAATAGAACCTTCAGTTGTTGCCCT
The DNA here is from genome assembly GCA_963942445.1 of Argyra leucocephala. Lineage (NCBI taxonomy): Eukaryota > Metazoa > Arthropoda > Insecta > Diptera > Dolichopodidae > Argyra > Argyra leucocephala. Next base: position 122,128,684 of record OZ012678.1, read on the forward strand.
CTATTCCAAGAATTAAATATACTGCCTGTCAGACACCTCTTTGCTCATTACTCATTAATTAAATTTTACAAGGACAAACATCATTTGAGACTTCGCAATTCAAACTTAAGAATAAATTATAGAATGATAGTCAACAAACCTTTCTGTAATAAGACACACTATGAGAAGTTTAACTTTACTATGGCATCAAAATACTTTAATAATATTCCAATGAATATAAAAAATTCAAATTGTTTAAATAAATTGGTTAAACTTTGTAAAACATGGATTTTAAATATAAATTATTACGAGATTGAACTACTAAGGTAAATTATGTCAATTAGATTATTTATTCTAGTTTCAAACTGCACGGGAACTATTAGAAGTCGCTTTTCATCTAAATTTTGTGAAATCTATTTTTATAAATGGTTTATCAGTAATAATATGTCTGACCTGAAGTAACTTGCTTAGAAATTCTCTTCTTCTGCTCTTCTTTAATACACGCTAGATCTTACTTAGATTGCGATTACAATTTTATAAATGTATATGATAAGATTATGTTCAAAGAAATTTTAAATTACGTATGGCTCTACTTATCCACTTATGTTCTAGCAATAAACAAATTTTATTATTAAAAAAAAAAAAAAAAAAAAATAACTTACATAATTTCTATTGTATTTCATTAGATTAAAAATTATTATTAAATTAGTATTAATCTTTGTTGAAACCCCACAATTAATTTCTTGGAAAAGTAAATTTAAGTAAAATTAAGAATGATTTAAATGACTATACATCACTAGTGTGAATTCACTACTGTATAGTTTAAATTTTTTTTTTTTTTTTTTTTGTATGATCTTGACAGTAACTTAGGTAGAATCACCTTTTCGTGCTTAATTAAGTACGGTACTGCAATTTTACACTACAATATCTACAATAATTTGAGTATTTATTTTAACAAATTACTGGCTTATCTACTCATTAAATGTGGAAAACTACTACTATTGTCAGGAACCAAGCCTTCTTAAATGGTAATAGTTTCATTTTATTTAATTTGTTACCAGATATATCCCAATGACAAAGTGTACTAGACCAGCTCGAAAAACCAATGAAGCATTTTTTTGTTTTTTTTTTTTGCTTCATCGGGAATTGAACCCGGGACCTTTCGGTTGAAAGGCAGGCGCTCTACCTACTGCGCCACCCAGCGTGTTAAGCATTTGCATATATATATATATATATTTCATTAAACTACTAGGCTAAGAAATTTGAATTAATTTGTTATATTATTTTGTGAATTTAGCATGTAAGTTAGCTCTAGTTGTTAATGAAATAAAGAACTACATATATAATAATATAGCTTTGTAACCCGTCATAAATGACGGAAGCAAAATAAATCCTAGTTTCTTTTTTTCTTTCATTAGATTCTTTATTCCGAAATTACAGTACTTATGTTTATATCACTTTTTATTTATTTTTATTTATGTTTATATTGGCCTAACACTAATCTTTTTTTTTTATATAACAGAAAAAGAAGTACCATACCAACAAATTTGTATAAAATGTTTGTATTTTTGTATGGTATACTCGTACTCACTTCCATTTAGTATAAATTATACCGTATTAGCGTTATTGAGGCCTCCGGGAGAGCAAATTTAAAAATGGGATCTTATTTTCATATAAATTTTGTCTTTTGTATAATGTATAGGGATCTTATTTTGCTATAAGAATAAACTGTTATTATGGTATTGTGTTATTTTTAAAAAAATATTCAAAATTTTGTATCTAAATTGGTAAAATTTACAAAAAATACAAAAACATTTTCATCAATAATTTTCAATTTAAAAAAAACAATGTTTTATTATCCGGCGTAGAAGTAGAGTTTATTATCCTACTCTACTTCTATCAACTTCTATTGATTGAACAGTGAACCTGAACAGTGAAGTGAAAAGTGAACACTTAACACTGAAAATAAAATAATATTTTTGGAATGGAGCATACAGAACATACAAAATACAGATGCAGCAAATAATAAAAAAAAAACACAAAAAAACAAAAATAATTTTTTTTAAGTGAATTGAGTTACGCACACAATAATAACAAAAATAAAAGGTAGAAGCAATAAAGTAGTATAATGTATAATATTATACAATACAAATATGCTGATACACATGTGTATTATTATGTTTAATTTTAAGTAATAAGAATAACCTTTGAGTGAATTATGTTTTTTTTTTGTGATAAATGCTGTTTGCCTTTTGGTTATTATACCATATTAAACTATTGATTAAATTTATATTAGTCCTTATTATTATAAATCAAAAAAATTGTTTGTTTGCGTATTGTTATTTGCGAAGAAGACTAACATTAAATTAAAAAAATATAGTTCATGCAATCAATTTTTCCTGCAAAGGTTCAGCATGGTAGACAGGGGTTAAAAAAAAGCACCAAAGCAATTTGAATATATATGCATTTGTATACATATGCAATTTGTATATGTGTTGGAGCGTTCCGTCGAACTTACAAACATCCAGATAAATGCAGAATAATATATATATAATAATTAAAAAAAAAAAAAAAATTTACTTTCACTAATTAAAATGATTATAACTTTTTTTAAAATGACCTAATTATCTTCAAAATTTAAATTTACTAGTTTAAATGTAAAAAATTTATATATTTTTCGACTGAATTTTTAGTATGTATTTTCAAGTTATAAACATTCGAAATCTATTTATACACAAAATGTATTAAATGGCATATGGGATAAAATAATTCTCATGCAACGAATTGCGTTTATATATTTTATATTCTTATTTGAATTTCCTTAATGCTTCGTTTGATTTTTAATTAATTCTAATTCGATTCACTTGAAGCAAAATAACATTAACCATAATACGAATAGTTTAGTTGGCGAACACTTGAAATATATTTATTTAAGTTAGCTTATTTTAGTTTAGGTCAAACATCATTATGTGAACCTAAGCTAGTAGTTCAGGTTTCATTGTCACAGAAAAGAATTTATTTTATTTAGATTTTATTATTTTTTAATAGCTACATTACTCTATTTTCACGTAGTTTATTTTGTATACTATACCTATATATTTAAACGAGTATATAATGTGATATCTGCATTTAAGATATTCTGGACTATTATTGGTATTATCTGAAAGTAAAGAACATTAATTTGTCACATACAAAACAATATAGGTGCAATACAAATACATCGTAACGGCTGCAAGAGCTACTACGGCATCACACTTTGTACACGCAGCTGTATACAACAAATGTGTATTAAATCCTGTATAACTTTACGTCATTATATTTTTAGCAACACTAATATGTACAATTATAGAATGATTTCAAATATTCTTAATATTAATCATATTAAATTTTTTTAGAATATTTACTTAACTTGTAAAACCCAATTACTTGAAATTGCTGAATATAATGAAGATATCATAGACATAATGATAAAGAAGAAACTGCACCGCATCGAACGCAATAACATCACCGATAAATTTAAGAAAATATTTAAGAAACACAATCTGGAACTAGTAAGGTAGTTGTTACTGCGTTAGAAGCCAAAAAATGAGCAGTATACTTGGATCAGCAAAGGATAAAAAGGAGATGGAAGAAGTTAACGGCAAATATAAAATATCATGTAACAACTATTCAAAAGTATATATAGGGCAATCAAAACGGTTAATTATGGTGAGATTCCAAGAACACTTAAGGGAAGCCGAATTAGCAAGAATAAGAGGTACTACCAATTTTAGGTCGGCAATTGCTAGGTAGACAACCACATTAGATAAAATAATGATTTAGGGAATGAATACTCACCGCTATTTAAAATAATTTGAAAAATAACAGGTAAAAAGATATTTAATACGGAGGAAATTGGATATAAAAAAGGGAAGAAATGAATTAATATATAGTCACAAGCACTTATGAAGGAAGTATGTTGCTTTTGAAATATCGATATTTGCAATCAAATATCAAAAAATTATTAGTGAAAGGAAATTTGACAACAATTAAATTATTTAATTCATATACTGTATTAGTGTTCTGCATAGTATCACCTGGTCCACATATCGTTTACTCATTATTTGTTAATACTGTACTACTGTTCTATTCGTTGATAAAATGTTATATATCAATTATAGACCAATTTCTTTACTCTCTTCAATCTCTAAAATATTGGAAAAAATAGTTAAAAATAAAGTTTGGAATTATTTAGAAAAAATCCAGTTTTTTAATCAGAACAGTTGGGAAAATGGTTATCTACTGAAGATGCTCTACTTAATTTTTGCATATAATACATAAATAAAGTAGTAGATAGTAAAAGATTTTGCGTCGATATAGAAAAGCTTTTAATGTGGTCAATCATGAAATACTTTTGACACTTTTATATATAAGTCCTATGAAATATAGGAACTATTTTTGACTAGTTGTTTAAGTCTTATCTCAATTTTAGAATGCAAAGGATTATTGAGTGTTAAAAAAGCTCAACTAACTACTTTCGCTGATGACATTGGTTGTTACACCTCGTTAAGTTCTCTTAACATGGTTGCAGCAATTAATCATGATTTAAAAGTTGGTTTTCAGATCATTGGCTGATTGTTAATAACAAAACCCAAATAATGTTTTTTAGTTTGTCTCAACAAGAGTATGCGGATTTAGATTTAATTTGTTTAGATTTAATAATATGCGTCTGAATGTGATATAAATTTAAATTAATTATAACGAAATTGGTTCTTGCATTGCGTTCCTTCTGTAATGATTCCTTTTGCAGTGTTAATTGTTTTAAAATACTTGAGTGTTTTTTTGACAATAATATGAGACGGGCTGAACATTCATTGTTTATAAAAAACTATTTACGATCTACTCTTCGTAGCTTTTATCGCCTACAACAAGTATGTTCTTATGACACTTTAAAAATGGTTTATTATGGAATATTTCATTCTAAATTACAACACGGTATTGTTTGTTGGAACGGATCCTACTATAATATTTCATATAGTAATACATTTCAATTATTTTCGCAAATATAAACTATACTCAAGATATTTGTATTATTTTAAAAATTGAAAAATTTGTTTTGTTAGGAACGGATATTTAAACTCCAGAATCTCTAGTAATCACAACTTAAGAATTAATCATAACCTATTATTTAACATTCCTAATATCCCCACAACCAATTTCCGAAATTCATATTCGATATATAGTACCTAGTAGACTTTTTACCAAAATTTCCACACCCAATCAGAATTGTATACGTGTCTGCTTTGTGTATAATTATTTTTTATTTTGATGAGGATTATATTAGGATCTGCTTTGTCTGCTTTCGGATAATATTCTAATTATCTTCTTGTTCTTCTTCCCGAAATATTCTATACAAATTAATTATAATTTTATGAAATAGATATTTAATTTCAGTGTGATAAAAATATTATCACATTTTAGTATCACAAATTTGTTTATAAAACCTGTAAAAAAAAATAATAATAATAATAATAGTACAAAAATATAGATGGCGTCTCACTAAGATCGAAAACAAAAACTTTGAATCATTTTCGTTAAGGTCAGCTAAAACAATTGCAAATCTTTTTTCTAAATCAACATTTACAACAATCTGTACCAACAAATCAATTTCAACAGGAATAAATAATTAAATATTTCTTAGAAATTGAAAAAACAAAAACAAACATTTTAAAATATTTCATCAGTTTAAGTTGAAAAACAAAAATATTGTTATAAAAACATTACCACTATCAAAATAAAAAACAAAAAAAAACAAAATTTCCAATAAAGTTTTACAAGAAAACGAAAAAGAAAAAATAGAAAAATAAAAGAATATAAATAAAACACACACTTAATTTTATTGACTCATTTGACTCTTTTGACTCCATCAATAGAAAACGAGCAATAATCAGTCACCCCATTTACCAATTTACTCTATAGCAACAATAACAATACAAAAAATAAATGATTAAAGTTGTATTGTGTCGCCGATATTCCCATCAAATAAAATTCAATGTAATATGAAAATCGAAGTCTAAATGGGATTAAAATAACAAAATAGAAATCAAAATAGAAAAACTGAAAAAAAAAACAAAAAAAAAAAAAATATATATAGAAAAATATTTTCAGGAAAATTTTCTTATAACTCAATGTCTTCCACTGGCAATTTGTTATTTGAAACAGAAATTTTATACTAAAACATTAAATTTAATATTTTTGAAGATTGAAAAAAGAAACAGTGAACCGCAGTTATTACGAAATGAAAATATAGAAATAAAATCTTAACTAACTTATCTTTTTAGGTCTTTTAAAAATTATTCATTATCATTACTGTTAAGAGCTAAGTATTGATTTTTTTTTTGTTTTTCCTCACGGAGTTGGTCCTAATATGTCAGTGCCAGAATCTAGACTTTTAGCCCTTTATGCCCTCTTCCTCCCCTCTTCCCACTTATTCGACCCTTTTGATAAAGGCCAATAGGTTTGAGGGTTCTATCCTGCAGAAGCTTTCTGAGGTTATGTAGTACGTTTTCTATACTAAATTTTATTCAATTGCGATTTACAGGAAATGTCAAAAATGCAGTTATCATATTTCGTTGTAAAATCACAGATTTATTCTGCAAGATACAATTGCAAAAGGGTAATGTTATTTTAAAAGAAACTTGAATTTCCATAATTTTAACGTGACTAGGTAAATTCTCAAAATATAATTACTAAAAATAAACTGAATTTTTTTAACAAATTTTTATGTTTTGTAATAACATCAATAGGAATTTCAATTGCTTAAAATATTCATTGATTATCAATGTTCTTTCGATTATCAATTTATTATAGTAGTAGTAGTAAAGGTATTAATGGTATTACTTTATTTGTGATATTTTAATTTTAAATTACAGTTTAATTTAATTCTAAGAGACATAGATATTAAAGTACGTCAATTAATTTTTGGATTATCACAATAAATTATAAATACAGTTATTTGGATGACAATGCCAGTAATCTAGCCAAAGTTAAGTTTGTTAGCAGAATGTTAGAATAGTTGAAGCGATTTAATTTGGATGACATTATGTTATGTTGTAACATTGTCTTTATAACTTGGGAAGCAAAAAAATTTTACCAATTCCATTAAAATCATTTTAAAAGGTCTGAAAAAAATAATATTCTAAATTTATATGGATTTCAAAATATACGGTTGTAATTCATATTTTTGATAAATTTGAATTGAAGTAAAAAAAATACAAAATATGTTTTCTTTATCCACACCTTGTACCTAAAAAAAAACACGCTTTTCAATCTGTTCACATTGATTTGAAAGAAAATTCAAGTCCTTTCTTCCAAAAGCTCCATTAAACATAATTTCATTTGATACGTCTACAAAATATTTACAAAGGGGAATATACTGTAAACATTTTAAAACCAAACGGGTGATCACCGATCTTTATATCAACCATCAGCTTTTTTTATCAATATTTTGTGAAAGTCGGACAATGAAGCTTTTTATTGTCTTAAAACCAAACATTACAGTGCATTCCTCTATTAAAAAATTTTAAATTCAATAAAGCGTGTGCTAAAATTCAACCCTAACTCTAACAACAGAAACTTTAAATAAAAAAATTATAAAAATAAAAAATAAAACAAATGATTTGTCGTCATTGTCGACTTAACATCAAAAACATTTTACAACAAAAAAATTACAACAAAAATATTGCATTATATCTAAAACAAATTTTTCAAAATTAAATTGATTCTGGTATATATTATAATATATAGTTAAGCTTTCTTTATGTTAAAAATTTTAAAAACTTACCACCGACATGCAGGGGGGTAGGGCACATACTTCCAACATTTAAACTCTTTCATAAATTCTGTCATCTTATTCTGTTTTAATATTATTTCTGGGATATACATATAATAGAGGTCTAGACCTTTAATGCTTAATCATTATCCAGTTTAATGCTTAAACATAATTCATTGCTATCACTCTGTTAATCCAATAAAATTTTTATTTAACAAAATTACTATTTTTAAGGAAAACAAAACATTTGAAAACAACAACGAAAAAAAAAACAATGAAAAATTTCATAAAATACGAAAAAAAATTTTTATTGTAGATTACGAAACACAAGAAAATATTTATTGGAAAATTGACATCACAAGAGAAATTGAAAAGATGAAGAAAAATGTTTTTTTCTTTAGAAAATAAAAATCAAATTTTTTGTTTTTGTTTTTTCTATTTCTTCATAAAAAGATTTTTCTTTTAAGGAGTTTTTTTTTTTTATTTTTCCTTCCGGTTGTTTTAAGGTAACAAAAATATGTTCAGTTTTTAGCTTTAGTTTCAAGTATTTATTGAGAAGTATAAAAAATGAGTTTTTCATCCTTTATAAATAAAATTTTTCTATTGTTCTATATTGAAGTTTATATTATTATATTTTATTAAATAATTTATATAATATTGCCTCAATTTGATCCTGAATCCTTATTTAATTTAAGTCATTAAAGATTAAATTGATGACCTCTTATTAAATTGCTTGAAATTTTATTAAATTGAATTGCAACATACATACAATACAGGTTCAATATTAAATATAGAATATATTACAAATAGATTTAAACATATACGAGTATATTGGTACAAAACAAAAAGATTGTAAAAAAAGAAAAAATAATTAATTCAATTGAAATATAATAATTGAGTATAATGTTAAAATAATAATAGTAATTCTGATTTTAAAAGAAAATTATTAAAAAAAAAAATTTCATTAGAACTAACATTTTGTTTTCACTAACATTTTGAATCCGAACACACAGACTTAATGCACATAGATAAGAGCAATTGATTATGTGAGCCGAAGTTACAAGGGAAGGAAGATCCTAATTTACACCGACTCCCTCGTCTTACTAACTCTCTCATCTGTTACTCAAACCATCCTACAATTCTCGCGATCCAAGATCAGCTTCAGCAATGCAGAAACTATATTGTATTAATGTGGATCCCAGAATATGCAAACATCATGTGTAATGAGGAAGCAAATAGACTGGCAAAGGAAGGCCTCCTAGAATCAATTTCCGAACCACAAAACATGTAGTACAGGAATTTCGGTCAAACTTTGTGGGATATACACAACCCAAGTTGGTAAAATGAATCAGTCCCCAATAAGCTTAAATTTATAAAAAGAAATGTATTTAGATGGAAGAGCATAGAAACTATTAATCTATATTTAAAAAAAAAAATGAATTTGAATATACTTAAAAATAAATAAAAAATAAAAATTAATAGTAACAAAATTTAAAAAAAATAAATGAATTACCTAAAAAATAAAACAGAGACCCAAAATATTTTGGTACAAAATTTAACAAAAAGATAATAAATTTATGTGTACAATCTAAATGAACAAGGACTTGATAAAATCCAGGTGGTTGATAAAACCTAAAAAAAACTATTTATATACCCTTATTTATTCTCATTCTAAACTCGAAAAAACTCTATTCGAAAAAATATTTCAACGATGGTTTTAAGAAGCAAACAGCTTAGCTTAAATTGAATTGGAATTATAATTAAAAAAAATTTAAGTAGTAGATCAAGCCGGCCTTCTTATTGTAACTTAAATACAATCCTTCCCTTGTATCTATTCTTATTGCATTTTTAAAATATTTTAAATATCATCAACAATATTTGAACCAAATAATATTTCTAAAATATTAAAATATTAATCAGTCAGGAATTTTCCAGGACATTTTTTCTTGTAAATAAAACAAATCATCTTATATTTCATATTAAATTAAATATTAAAATGTTTAACGTTCAAATAAATATGAACATAAAAAAAAATATAATTTTTTAAATTTCATTTTATTGAAAAATACAAATGAAAATATAAAAAAAAAATTTTCCAATAAATTTTTTATTTGCATTTAAAAAGATTTTTCATAATTTCTTTAATATTTATTCATGATGGGGATATTTTATTAACAATACACAATGGAAAGGAATCCAATAAATTACTTTTTTTTTATTAATATTACTTTTTTTTTGCGTACTGTCATAATACATTTAACATTCGTTTGTAATGCACTTTCAAATTAATTATGCTTAAAATCTCTACTTCTATATTCGTTTTCGCTCACATCCGTGGAAAAGCCAAACAAAATTTTCCCGTCTAATGTTTTCAATTCATAATTACAAGCTATTATCTATAAATTATTATCTACATTATTACGACATGCTACTTCGGAAGTGTGGTCATAACTTGGATGCGATAAGTGCGTTCATATTTGGTTAGTCCAGTACACTTATGTCTGAATTGTCTGACGGGTGGTATGAATAAAAAAGTAGCAAATGCTAAAACTGGTATTTTTAGAGATAAAAATTTAGCAAAAGTTAAAGCTAAAAAGATTAGTTTTTTTAATTTTAGTAAAAGCTACATTTTCCAGCTAGCACTTAAAAAAAGTGGATAAAAATAGTGGAGACTGAAAATATCAAGCAATAGCTTCTAATATTTCAAGATATCTCTCTGAGTGAACTTAAAATAAACATTCGATTGCTAACTGTCGTGAAATATGGCTGCATTTATGCATATTCCTGCTCGAAAACGTTATAGAAGAAGATTAGGTTGTGTAGAAGAATTTATGGAATAAAAGTCGAGTTTCCTTTCACTAATCATTTGTATTTATATTGCAAATATCGATATTTCGGAAGCAAATTACTTTCTTCATCAGTGCTTTGCGAAGAATTAATTAGTCGCAAAGCACTGATGCAGGAAGTAAGTTGCTTCCGAAATATCGATATTTGCACAATAAATACAAATGATTAGTGAAAGGAAACCCGACTTTTATTCCATAAATCTAAATATATCACTAAAAGCAAATCGGATTATCAAAAACAATGTGTAGAAGAAGTTTTTTTTAAAATATATAGATTTAATGAAAATCATGGGATGGGGTTAACAAATTATTTTCTTGGTTATAGCAATGAGAAAACAGGCGCTGCTTTGTCACCTAAAAATAAAATGGAAATATTTCTTCATCTTATAGGCAACCCTGGCTTTCAAATTGGTGTAGCCAAAGAAGAAGGAGTACATAGAATAACGGTTGGTAAGATTATATGTACAGTAATTACTAAAATTTTATCTAGAGCGTATATTTGGATTAACTTCCCTTGTGTCGAGGAAATAATAGAAGTTAAAAATCAGTGGTCCGAACGGTTTAGTTTTCGCTGTGCTATAAGATTGCACAATGCTGCAATACGAAAACCGTCACATCGTGGTGATGACTATGCTAATCGTGAGGGATTTTGTATTATTAATATTTGAGCAAAATTCAACGCAAACGAAATTTACAAATACACTTTTACAATTACAATTACAAATACTATTACAATTACAAATACTATAAATAACACTAATAAATATGATGATGTGCATATCATGTTACGCTGACAACTAACAACTTATAAATCAACAAAAAACAAAAAACTATAACAAAACAAACGAGAGTAAACATGAAAAACAAAAAAAAAATCATGCTAATTGATGTCCTATGTTTCATATGTTTATGCATGGAATTTATTAGTAAAAGCTTAATATTATCCAGCTCTAAGTAATAAGTTTCGGTAAAAGATTATTCACTTTTTTTAGGCGAAAGCTAATAGCTTTCACATAAAATTTACAGCCAAAGCTAGTGCTTAAACTAAAAGCTAAAAGTTGTAACTTGGTTTTTATTCACACCACCCAATATGTCTGAATGACTACTTCAGAACACCTTGTTCACATATTCCATGAAATTGACCAAACTCAATTTGTAAAGTTTTAACAATTATTCGTCTCTATTCCTACGTGGTTTAAAATTACCTGTCTTCCCAGCGATATTTCTGAATACTAGATATTATATAAGACATTTAACGAATATTGACTGTAACATGCCTTGCCTATATCACCACATACATACCCTTTATTAACACACACAGCACATAAATGATGCACATACAGCTATACAGCGCAAACATGGTGTGTTTATCATATTTATAAGGATATATGGGTTAGTATCGGATGCTCGGAGTTTTAAGAATACACGGTTTCAGGCTTAATTTGAGTTTTTAAGCGTTGTTGATTAAGATAACCGTAACCATTATTAGAAGAAAGTCATATCCAAATAAGTGAGAATAAAAATGATTTTTAACATTTATTGTTCTTATAATTTTAAGAGCACATGATATATAATGATGCTTGCGTGAAATCAATCCTATTGTATGGTAGCGATGGCTGATAAAATAGAATTATACAAGGAAAATGCAGCTTTTCAGTAACAAATGCTTGCGCATAACATGCAAAATATTCCGGACCGGAACAATTAGAAACAATGAACTCTAAGAATCAATAAGCACACAAATAAAGCATACAAAATGGAGGTGCGTACGACCTTAGAAGAACTACGATCAATATAGCAAGGCAGGTATTGGATTGGAATCTGCAGGGTAAAATTTGAAGAGATAAACCGCAGATATAAGCAATAGAACATGGAGTGGAATTAAACACCTAGCGTAGAACAGACTCAGATGGAAGAGTTTTGTGGAAGCCCTATGCTAATGTTATATTGTGCAGTTAATATTCAAACATATGATTATAACGGTATTTTAACTGTTGAATATATAGGTAAGACTCAACTAGAGTTAATTTTAAAAATCTAAATCCACCATGGTCTTTCTGCGACTTTATGACAGTGCTCAAATAAAGGGTAACATTCTCAAATAAAGGGACAAAATCACATTTATTTAATCGAACAGACAAACTGGTTAAACTGATTGAATTAACATCCTGAAGTAGATTGGTTCAAATAACATTCTTAATTTTTTTTTTTTTTTTTACTAAATTGGAATCCCTTTTTTATGACATGCTATGAAAACCTTTTAAAAAGGATAATAATATTTAAAAGAGAATGTTAATTTGTCTTCGGATATTTGTGTTTATTTTTATTTTTTTTTTCTTACTTTTATTTAATTTTTCTGTTTTGGTATGTAATTCAAGAGATTTTTTTTTTTTTTATAAAAAGAAAATCAAGTGATATAGTACACACCTACACGCAGGATTAATATAGGAAAATAAAACAATAGAACAAACAATAATAATAATAATAAAAACCGATAAAGGAAATAAAAGGATATAAGAGAGAAATAACATTTTGTTATGTTTTATATACGGAAATTATTATTTAATAAAAATATGCAATATTGGATAATCGATATCCGAAAATTATATTGAACTTTATATGGTAATTGTTTAAAATTAAATAATAATAAAATAAAAAAAAAATAAAAACAACAAAATACGAAGAAGAAAAAAATAAGTAAAAAAAAAACCCTTGATAAGAATTAATAAAAAATTTATGAATAATAAAATTTCTCTTTTTTTGTTTTCGATTAATTTAATTTATAAGATATGGTATAAAATGACAACCTATAGAATCTTAACAATACTTTTGATCGAATAATTTTCATTTTAAAGTTAATATTTTGAATAATGATGAATTTATTTAATTAATTTGATTCGTAATAGATTTTTAATTTTCTGAAATAGGTAAATAAAAACTATACTTGTGTTTCCGTGCTATTCAAAGGAACTAGAAATGCGTTTATCTGTATGATAAGCATATTTAGTATAATTAAAATAGATGATATTCAACTATTTTCAACAATGAAAATGAAACCAGAATATTTTAAATACGATACAGTATAAAATGTGATGTGATGTGTGGTATCAGGATAATCAAGACATGTTTTTAAATAATGTATTCAAATATACGAGTGTCTCATAGAAAATATATTATTTTGGTATTAATTAATTTGATGTAACTTAACTTGGAACAAGAATATGGATTGAACACACTAACTGTTTTGTCATGTTTCACTACAGAGTCATCGACTAATAATAAGATTTTATTTTGAATTTTGCTTTAATATAGTAACATCAAAATATAAACAGTGTTTGTCAAACTTGTAAATTGTTAAATTCAGTGTTGTCGCAAAATTTAAACTAACTGATACTTATAAAAGGGAAAGTTTGTTTGTTTTATTGTTTGTTTGTTTGTTCGCTATAAAGTTTTGAAATTTTGCACAGTTATTCATAGACAAAAAAAAGTACCTTAAGGACGCGATACTTTACAAAACTATCAGATGACAGGTTCGGGTTCTGCCGTACAACTCCTACCAAATATCAGGAATATTTCAAAAAGCAATTGTGTTACAGGGATGAAAATTTACATTTAGATTCTCTTTCCCAAATAAAGAAAAACGACTTCCACTGATTTTAAAAATGTGGACTGGGTCGGGTTGCTGCCGAACAACTCCTAGCAAGTCCCAGAAATATTTGAAAAAGCAATTGTGTTGCAGGGATTAAAATTTATATGTAGATTCTCTTTCACAAATAAAGAAAAACGACTTCCACCGATTTCAAAAATTTAGACTGTTTCGGGTTGCTGCGTACAACTCCTATCACGTCTCAGGAATATTTTAAAAGCCAATTATGTTACAGGCATGAGAATTTACACTTAGATACTCTTTCAGGAATGTTTCAAAAAACGATTGTGTAACAGACTTGAAAATTTATTCCTAGATACTCTATGAAAAATAAGCAAATATGTATTGTTCTGAAAAAGTATTTTCGAATTTTAAGAATCAGTATAAAATTTTTACATGGCTATGTGAATGGGCTATGTGAATTAGCCACAAAAATGTGACCATTTGTTTTATTAATCAGAAAATACTGCAGAGTGTTTCAGGGGATCCATGTCTACAAATCGATAGATACAGTTATCGATGAAAATGAAGTTGTTGTTCCTTATCAATTCGAATTAAAAGTAGTAGCTTCACTATTGCTTCTACGAAAATTGAAGCAGCCAAAACTATGGTACTAGATTAAGAATAAGAACTTTGCATCCTAATTTCATTTAAGTACAAATTCCAATTGATTGTGGAAAAAACGAACATGTCTTTATTTCAAGAATACCGCAATAACAAGGAACGTATTTGCTTATACTTCATCAGAAAAGACCACCGAAATATTGTTTACAAAGAAATAATTTTTAATATAAGTATAGTTTAGCTTGTAGTATTGTTGATATTTTGTTATCCTAGTGAAAAAAAATATTAGAATATTTTTGATAAACCAATTTTTTTCAATTCGATTCATAAATCAAACTTCATTGAAATAAATTCGATACATTTCGGACAACGTCGGGTAACTTTGCTAGTACATTGTAAAATGGAACAATTGTTCGTAATTTTATGTATCGTAATTGTATCGTAATGTGGTACTTACTAGCAGAATTCTTACATGATAATGATTTTTAGTGATACAGATTAGTTTATATATCATTCTGAAGTCCATTCAATCACTGATGTTTTGCTAAGTTAATTAGCAAAACTAAAATAAGGGAATCGAAAAGGCACAATTAAATAATAATTGGTTTTCCGAAAGCAACTATTACGACCACATCGTTCCTACATACCTACATACCCGATGATTTAATGTGTTTTTTTCTTAAACCAATGGTAACAAGGACCACCCAATGCCAAGTATGAGGTTTCTTATTAGTAAATTAGGATGGCTTTGAAGTTTGTATTGTACGTTTTACTAATTTTCTCTAGTTCGGGCTATTTTTCAGAGGATATTTAAATCTCAGTTTATGTTAGCATTTCTAGTGCAGCCGATCTTAATATTTTAGATTGTGCTCTTTGTAATTTTTCACTGTTTGTGAGCATTCTCGTTCCCCATAATGCCATTTCATAAGTACAAATATTTATATTTATTTATTTCAAGCTTAAATCAAGCAGTTACACATTACTTACATCTATAAAAGTTACAGTTAAGAAAATTAAATTAAATCAAATACAATTAAATTTATTAATACTTAATACTTATGGGTGTGTAGGTGTACAATTAGTTTAATTGGTTGAAAACAGACTTGGAGAGGGAGAAATTAATTAAGGCCTTGTATTTATTTCCCAATATTAACATTCTGTTAATAGGTTCAAATCTACCATAGTTAGTTCTATGGTGCACCAGTGTAAAAAGATTAACGGATCGAAGTCGAGAATTGGTGTTAATAACAATTTTGTCAGAAATATGTGGAGAAATAATATTTCGTTTAGCAATTTCAACAATAAAGGTTACATCAGCAATTTCCCTCCTTTTCTGTAGATTGTCCAAGTGAATTAAGTTTAATCGATGTTCATAAGGAGGCAGACGAATAGGATCTTCCCAGGGAAGATTACGAAGGGCAAATCTTAAAAAATTTGAATCTTGAACATCATAAAATGGAGACCATACTTGGCTGACATATTCCAAATTAAGTCGGAGCAATGTTGTGTAAAGAATCTTTAAAATATATGGATCAGCAAATTCCTTTGACCAACGTTTTATAAATCCTAATAAGGAATTTGATATATTTATTATGTGATTATAATGTAATTTAAACGTTAATTTATCATCGAAAACCACACCTAAGTCTTTAATAGAATTAACTCTTAGTAATAATTCACCATTAAAAGAATAATTATAAGTGAATGGATTAGAACGGCGAGTATAACACATTAATGCGCATTTCTTGATGTTGAGAAGTAAATTATTATTTGTACACCACAGAGAGAAATTATCAAAGTCATTTTGAAGTAAGGCCATGTCACTTTCGGACTTAATTTTTTTTTAAATTTTCATATCATCCACGTAAATTTGTAATCCACTATTTTTAATTACTGAAACAACATCATTAACAGAAATTATAAACAAAATAGGACTTAAGTGACTACCTTGGGGAACACCTGAGTTAGCTACAAAAGATGATGAAATAGATGACCTGTAAAGAAATCAGCTTGATTATGTCTTATATATAGGAGTACTTGTTGTATTCTAATTATAGTTTAGGCATGCTATTCAAAATACAACCCATTTTCTTTGCTTTTAATTTTATATGCATTTTTTTTACATTTTCAATGAACTTTCTCATTGTATGAGCCTTCGTTTAAAGTACATTTCGATATCAAGATGTTGTCAACGAACATGTAATAAATTTATTTACAATTTCTTAGATACATCAAAAAATTAATCGAAGAAAGCTTAATTATTTCAGAAATGTCCCTGTTTTTTTTTATATTTGTATTTAAATTAATTTATGTGGAGATGAAAAGCTTTATTTCTCATATATTACGCAATATTTATATATGAATTATGTATATTATTTTAATTAATATTTTTTAATGTGTATAATAATTAATTACTACAAATTGTTATTTTATTTGATTTATCTTTGTTTTTATTTTTTTTTTATTTATATCACAATTTTTTCAACAGTATCCCATTGTTTTAATATTGAAAAAGATATTTTTATTTTGTTTTGGTTTTTATTAATTTATGCCAAACAGTGATTCCGTTGATAAATTATAAAAACCTGAGATGCAATTAATTTTCAATATCATAATTTTAATTTTAATTAAATACATTATACAAAAGAAAAATAGTATGTATACAAACAAATTGTTTATGGTTACCATAGGAACGGTTATTTTCTTTGTTATTCGAAATTAATTCTTTTTGAGATTAAAGTTGGGGGTTTTATCAACTCAAGGTTCGAGAAAAAGTACTTGAAAAGTAAAAACAATATTCAAAGTATATATCTAAAGATATATTTACCTACCTGGGACAACTACCAGATATAAAAGGCATATTTTTTTGGGAATTAAAATGAATTAAATCGCATGTACAAGCATTAACAAGCCTTAACAAGCATTAACTTGGTTGTATTAAATTAAATTAAAAATATAAAACGGATTGGATCCCTCTACCATCGTCGCTGCGAATGAGTATACTGTTATTATCCGTAATAATTTAACATACTCAAGATATTATTCAGTGGTAAGCTGAGTAACCCGTATTGTTCTGGGAACGCTCCGCAGATAGCGAAGTCAGTAGACTAAGTAAGTTTTTAACATTCACAGAGCAGTTGTTCAATAGATTCTTTTTCTACTTTATATAATATGGACAAGTTGTTTTTGATTAGGCCAATTTTACAAAGACGCTTCTCTACAAGGCTGTGGTCACAGTGATTATTCTTCGCATGATGCGCATTTGCTTTCTATTGGAACATAGAAAAAGTTTTCTTGAGCCAGCGTTTTGTCTTGAGAATTTTAGCTTGACGAATATCAGGGTCGTTTGTTTAGATTTTTAGAAGTTCTTAAGTTTTTAATCAAGCCATTTTGATTTTGCCTGAATTTTTCATTTAAGGGAAATCCCACAAAACGAATTGATCTGTGAATGGATGCCGGAATGCCCTCGTACTCAAATTATTGAGACTTTATTTGTTTTTGTCCAGAAAACACCATTCTGTGAATTAGTTAGTGGCTAGTAGACAGTTATACATGAATTAATGTAGATAATTTTATGTTTTTTATAAAGTGGAAATATCTGCTTCAACTTGGAAAACTTTGCTTGTAGAAATTTTTTTTTTGCTTAATTTTGGTTCTTGAAGTTTCGCTAAATTCCATCTTTTCAGAAAATAATGCAATAATAAAAAGAAAGTTTAATTTTTAAAACTAAGCTCTCGGTCCACAATTTCGGGAGCTTCACAAAAAAAAAATTATCGTCTATATTTATTTGCCTACAGAAAGCATACAGTTTCAATAAATTCAGGCACCCGTTTTGAGATGGCAATTTACTATAACGAAAAAAACATTTTTAAACAACGTAGGTTTTTTTTTTATATTCTTCCTTCGACATTTTCCCGTCGTTATTAATACTTTTTGGAAAGCAATAAAGAATTTTTTTGGACAATGCGTAAATTATTTGTTTTTCCTGATAATAGAATGATGTTGACTTAAAAAAATAAAAATATATTTTTTATTTCTTTTTTTTTTATTCTGAGTTTTAAAAAATATGCAATCAAAAATCGAAATTTAAAAGAAACCAATTTTAAGCAAATAATTTTTTATAAACCACACCTACATATTGGTAATTTTGATTGTTTCCAAGTAACAATTTGTAATACAACTGAGGTGCCTGCGGTATTTTTATTTAATATTGATCGGACTTGGTTTTAATCATATTTTAATTATATTTTAATTAAAATCCGATTTCCTTTCAACAGAAATTTTATATAATTGCAAATATAAAATATTTTTTAAACAACTTTAATCATTGCTTACGATTCTTGAGCCCAAGTAAAATTTAAACCAAAACAAAAAAAAATTATTAAACAATATTATAATAAAATAATCAAAGTTGTGTGAGGTTATAATAAAACAACTGTAAATTACTGGTTCAAAGTACAGTTCTTTAGGGCAAATAGTGGAATAAATTTCAATCCATTTGCTTTCAACTGTTCAACAACCACCATTCAAACTGAAGAACAGTCACTGATACCCCCTGAACAATGCAGCAAATAAATTTGGCTGAACAGTTATCAGAAATATTTTGAAAGATCACGAAGGTAATTTGAATTTTTAAACCGCTTTCCTTATCGTAATTATATGTAGGCCTTGGAGTGTAAAGTAACAAATGATAGCAATTGCTTTTGGTCAGTAATAAACAAAAAGAGGAATATAAGTGGTTTTCCTCGACACATGGAATTCGAAAATAAAGTTTCAAGTGATCTGTCTAAGGAACAGTTTTGCTAATGTTACTCCAATTGTTGACTTAGGTAATATAATACTTGAGAAAGACGAAATTTTAGTAGCTCTTAGTAAACTAGATGGGAACAAAAGCAGTGGCCCCGATGGCATGCCACCTATTTTAGGGAAAAATTGTCCTGCATTAGCTGTTCCGCTAACAATAATATTTGACTGCTCTCTCAACAGTGGGGATTTCCTTGACGGCTGGAAATTATCCAGCATCACACCGATTCACAAAACCAGCTAAATTAATATTAAAAATTATAGACCGATATCTAAACTATCTTGTTTTCCAAAAATATTTGAAGCATTGATAAATGACAGATTAAAATTTCTAATTAAAAATAAAATTCCGAATAATCAACACGGTTTTAGTACAAAAAAAACCACTACAAATATTGCCTCTTTTGTAAACTATTCGTTAAATCTCATGGAATTAGGTAATCAGGTGGATGATGTTGTGTATACTGATTTTGTAAAAGCGTTTGATAGATTATACCACTTACTTATGATGTCAAAACTGGAGAGCTTATAGGTTTTCACTCTAATATTCTTTCTTGGTTTGAATCATATCTAAGAAACAGAGTGCAATATGTAAAGATCAGCAATTTCCCATCATACAATTTTCCTGTAGAATCGGGAGTACCGCAGGGATCTGATTTGGGACCCACGCTATTCATTCTTTTAATAAATGATATATTAGTAAAATTTGCTGATATCTCATTTTTTTCCGATCATGCTAAGATTTTCTCAAAAATATCATCTTTACATGATTGAACAGCAATGCAAAATGACTTGAATACATTTTATGACTGGTGTCTAATTAATGATTGAGACCTAAACTATAGCAAGTGTACCCTGAAGTCGTATTTTAGAAAATTATCACCCATAACAATTAACTATTCTATAACTGCAACACTTTAAATAGATCAAATAATATAAAAGATCTGGGCGTTTATTTCGATCAAAAATTTTCCTTCAAAGATCATGTAGATTACATAATCGCAAAGGCTAATAAAATGCTGGGTTTTATTAAACGAAACTCTATCGGTTTTAGAGATCCATATACGCTTAAAGCGTTATATGTATCTCTAGTAAGAACAATTTTAGAATACGGTGTAATTATTTGGAATCCTTATCCACGTATTAAGAATTGAAAAAATTCAAAAAAAATTTACTCGTTGCACTCTCAGAAGAGTTCAACTCTGAACAGGAAGATCTTCATATGATGCAAGATGTAAGTTGTTAGGTTTAACAAAGTTTTCTAATAGAAGATCTGTTTTCTGTGTAACGTTTGTTCGCGATATTTTGACATATTGATTTGTCAAATTTATTACGAGTTGAGTTCCGGTTTAACTATACCACCGTGACTACTTAGATCGCAAAAATGAAATTAAATAAATAAATAAATAAATAATACGAGTATTGAATTTTTCAATTAAAATTCGAATTTTACAGATGAAGGAAATAAGTAGTTTTTGAAATATCGATAATTTCTAAACAAAAATTAACTAGTATTCGCTCGCTACTCGAAATTCGAGGAAATTTTATAAAAAATCGTACTCATTATTTCATTATGAATTGTTTTCCATCATTTCAATTTTTCTTGGTATCTACTATATAATTTTTTATTACTAATTTATCTTAAACTACAACCTCATACGTCATAATTTAAAATAGAAAAAAATAAATTTAGCTTTCATTCTGGCAAGGAAAAGACTGTACTTTAGTGAGTTGCGGCAATTTGATAAATTAAAGTTTTTGTATGTTAAGATGTATGTGTATACTTATACTTACGTGAATACTACATATTATAAATTTAAAACAATTTGAGAAAATATTTGATTTCGTCACGTCTCCTTCTCAATACCTACACCATTTAAGACAATAATAATGAAAAATCGGTTGTTTATTTATTTTATTTCAATCTACAGAAATAACCTTACAGATTTCACTTACAAAAAACAGTTTAAACTAATAATTATCAATAAATAGCAAATCACAATAATTCAAATTGTGACATTTAATGATGAGAAAAATATGTTGATTTTCCTTTTAAACTTTTGTCTACTATAACTAAAATCTATTGTATTATCTTTGTGAATTAACGATTAAAAATTAATAGTTTGTCTTATGAGAATCTAAATAAAGAAAATTTTTATCACGAATATTATAGACCGGTACATAGATATTATTATATAAGTCTAAAATAAAAAGACAGCTTATTTTAGCTGACAAAATTCAAGTGACGAAATGTGTATGATAGGGTTACCAGCATGCCCGAATTAACCTCTTCGTAGGCCCTAGGCACTTTTACCTTTAACCCTATCGAATAGTTTTTTGCCAGTATCCCTAATGAAGCTGTGGTTTATTTTTAAAATGCGTTAATTTAATTCCAAAGTGTTTTTGTTTAAAAACACTTTATTTAAATAACAAAGTTTAGTTTCATTCCATATTGGTTTATTTTATGAATGTTATTTTGTGAATATTATATTGGTGCCTTTATTTCGCTTTATAACGTTTTTCTACTACGACCGAAATTACATGAAGAAATGCTTATTTCGTATATGTATGACGATGATGAGTACCAATTATTATACTTTAAGTCTTTTGTTTCTAAGTTTAAATTCCACGCATTTGAAAACAAAAATTTTAAACCTGCTTGATATGATTGGCTGGTTTATTGTCAATTGCAAAGAAAATTCATTTTCTTACATATGTATGTATACAAATGAAATTAAATTCCAACTATAGCAACTGATTTTTTTACAAATAATTTTCTGAAAAGATTAAGAAATTTTTATTATTTTATAGTTACCAGTTTTCCTAATGTAAATATTGTGTTAAGAATTTATTTATCGATATTTGAAACGAATGCGGAAGGGAGCGGAGCTTTTCAAAGCTTAAAAGAATAAAAAATTTCCTCCGATCAACTATGGGACAGGAACGATTATCATCTCTTACGCTTTTATCAATTGAAAGTGATTTAATGCGAAAAATTAGTTTCGATGATGTTATTGTCGAATTCGCCAAAAAAAAATGTAGGAAGGTTAGTTTAGGTAATAATTAAATAAATTGTGTACTAAATTAATGATTTTTTTTTGGTTTTTTGAAAATAAATTTTGTATTATTTTGGATTAAGTGAAGTTTTTCTTTTCATGCTTTGCTTGAAAATTTATTATATAAATTTTTCGTAAATAATAATATGTATACATTTTCGTAGGCTATTTACAGTTCGTAGGCCCTAGGCACTGTGCCTATTGTGCCTATTGGATAATGCGGGTGTGGTTATCAGTTGAACTTACGAAGACAGAACTTAATCATATTCTTTTGAACTGATTCAATACTTTTAAATATGCATAGTGTAAAATGCTATCCAAATAGGAGAGGCATACTCAAGTTGTGAGCGAACAAGAGAAATATATTATGATAATTTAAATGTACAAGGATCAGTAAAATTTAAGGAATTTCGTTTTATAAAGCCTAACATAGAGAAAACTTTTGCTATTATGAAATCTATATATAAATAATAAATGTTAATTTTCTGTCGCGAATTACTCCCAGATCTTTAATCGGAATAACACGTTCTATCATAGAAAGATGAAGTTCATATGTAATTATATTGAAAAGAAATTTTGATTCTATAAAAGAACATACATTGACATATTTTGATGTTTAAAGGGTCCAAATCAAAACCATTCTCAATTCACCAGGAATGAAATGTATCCAAATATCGTTGTAAAGTAAGGCGATTTGATCTAACGATAGAAAATAATTTGGTGTAAAGTTTATAAACAAATGACAGAGTTGGATTTTTCATTTTACAATCAACATCTTCATGTATAGCAAAAATAACAGTTGACAATTTGAGAAAAACGAGAGGTGGCCTCAAATATGACAGATTTGCAAAACGTAACTGAAAACTTACGGTCAATCGTAATAGTAATCATATATAATCTAGTAACTCTATTTTAGACCGAAGTTTATTTTAGTTTACTCTATCGAATGCCTTTGATATTGTCTTTGCAAATGCTATCAACTTGATCTTGACCTTTATTAACTGAATTAATGGTTTCATATAGACAAATCTTGAAATCTTGAACTTGACTGAACTTTTAAATGAAACCATGTTGATTTGGTGTTTCGCTTGATTAAAAAATAAATTGTGACAACATCAGCATCAAAATGTTTGGGAATAGCAGATAGTTTAGCTATTGTGAAATATGTTGTGAAATAAGTTGTGAAATAGGTTTTGAAATTGTTCAGGTATTTTTTTCAATTTGCATATTAAATATAATGATGATTTATTAGTTAAAGAAAATCCGACTTTTAATTACAAAATTACTTTTATTGATTTTATACTATTTGGCTTAACTATGTCGAAATTATGAATATTATCATGAACTAACCCCTTCCTCTTAAATAACGTAATTTAATTAAAATTTGCTTTTATTTAAATATTAAATAACATATTAACGGTCTATTAAAATAAAGATCAATATAAAAAAAAAAAACTAAACACCTCTGTGATAAGTTCATATATCCATAGAAAAATTTGGGAAAATCTAGTCAGCATAAAATTATTTCAATTAACACAATATTTTCATTTAGGGATAAGAAAAGTGAATAAAATCTACCTATAAAAAAAAAAATACTTCATTTTAAACATTGTTATTTAGCTCCAAAACAAAATATTTATATACAATATCATTGTATATTATATCCTTACTCAAATATTCCCTCTTCAATAAACAATGTTTATTTTTATTGTTTAAAGACTAAATATTTAACTTTTTAAAATTCACATGTCGTTCAGTTAAAATAATCACTTGTTTTTTTAACAAACAAAGTTTAAAAAAAAAAACATAAAAAAGCGAATTTAACCCTTGTGTATACATCAACTTGTCAAAGTATTATTTTCAAGTTTGAACCCTCATTTTTTTTATTATATGAATGTTACTGAACTGTAAGTAACTTTTCATATACAGTTAATATATTAACTATTGAAATAAAAAAGTAAAATTTTAAAAAATATTCTACAAGTAAAATGATTTTTTTCTGCACGGCTACATACCACCACTACATAATGTACCACGTAACATACCCGGATACATAAATATTGTTTTAAATAAAATTGTGGTGAAAAATGTTTTATAAATTTATAGATATTAAGTATATTTATTTTAAAATTTCTACTAGACTATTAACTAAATAAAAATATGGAAAAGCCTTAGGCTTAAATTTAAAAATATGTCAGAATACATTTTGTCTGTGACAACCAGCTTCAAAAAGTTTGGGATTAGCAGATAGTTCAGCTATTGTATATTAGGTTGTGAAATAGGTTGTGAAATAAGTTGTGAAATATGTTGTGAAATAGTTCAGACATTTGTTCAGTATTTTTTTCAATCTACGTATTAAATATAATGATGATTTATTTGTGAAAGGAAATTCGTCTTTTTATTGTAGTTTTAATTATTTTTATAAATATTGTAGTGTTTGACAAAAATATGGAAAGCTATGAGTAGACCTTCCCTCTTAAATAACATAATTTAGTTTACTTTTATAAATGTCTAATAACATGTTAACGGTCTATTAAATATAATAAAAAACCAACACCTCTGTTCACCCATCTATGTTACCAATATTTTCCAGAACCTCAACAGTCGAAGCAAGATAACGTCATTTTGGATATTTTTGCATTAATTTGGGTGGGTTCTATGTACCAAATGTATAATGTACCAAAATTCCAAGAAAAATAAAAATAAAGAAAAGCTTTCTAAATTTCCATAATAATAAAATAATATAAACTGTCTGGGAAAAGTACATATTTCCGGTTCTGAAACATTAAAAACAAAAATAAAGCAATTAAAACTATTTTTATTCAACTAAAAATAAAACTTGGGATTTCATTTCTGTACATTGTGATTTTTACTTCCATTTTTAGGTGCATTAGAATATGTTTTGAGATGTGATAGGCTCGCTCTTATCTAATGAGTCATAATAAACTGATTGCAAAATATTAAATAGGATATAATAATAATATACAGACATATTTATCAAATGAGACTCTTAAACTACATTGTATCATCAAAATAATCTTATTCTTAGTAATATATAAAAGTCTATAGCTCTGTCATAACTACATTATAAAAAATAAAGTAGTATTTTATACCGTTAAGATCGTGATAAATCAGAAGAAAATGAATATACAAGTGATTCGAAATTCGATTCATCTTACTGCAGTACATTATTGTTCATCAGATTTTTAAATTTGTACCAGATCAATTATTTTCAAAGTTTTGTAAATGTGTTTCTGTTCTTCAATATAACTTCAATAAGATGGCAAGTACATGCACTTATTTATGATATACTAGTATATAAAAACAGCAATGACAAGCAAAAAGAACGTTTATTGAAATTGTTTTGGAATATGTGGCCCTGGCCATACCTACCAGCATATGGTCGTAGAACAGCTCAATTTGTTGATATTTTAGATTATTTGACATTTAGTATTAAAGCATTATTTGATAAATTATCTGAATACACAGAGAATCCGCCCTATGCCCCACGGATGGGGTTGCAGGACAATGATGATGACACAGAGAAAGCAGTTACCGTCTTTAAACAGCAGAATGAATTAGTTTCCAAATACCCTAATGAACCTCTTTATACTGGATTAACTCAAGTACTACAACTTCATGGATTTTATTTAAAACCAGAATCTTGTTTAGCTTATAATAATCCTGATCAATTATTTCATTCCCATCTATCCAACCATCTTAGCAATCGTCTAGCAAAAAAATAAAAATTAATAATACAAAAACTGCAAATAATTAACCCTAGCCCTAGTAGATAGTGCTCATGTGAGTTATACATTTTACTTTTAACCAACTATAATTATAAATTCTCTCTTTGTATTAAATATTTCGAATGAACAAAATACAAAATTGTACAAAATATAACTTTTCATGGACTGAGTTTTGTGGCTAAAATACACAATGCCCAAAATAATAAAAAAATATATTCGTACAAGTTCATCACAAATTTTTTAGTGCGTATACGTATGGGTTAATAGAAACAAATTATTCACAAGAGAAAAAAAATATTAAAAAAAATCGTTTTAGCACAAATAAAACAACACGAGCAACAAAATCTTACATAAGCTAAAACATCAGAAATATTTGTTTTAAGGACATGCACAAATATTTGATTAAAAATTGTTCATAGTAATAAAAACAAAAGACAAATTTTCATCAGTTAACACAGTATTCATAATACTATTATATTTTTGTTATTTTGAATGTAACAATTAATTTTTAAGTCAGTTATGCTTTAATTTACTAGAGACTAGGGTTTTTTCTAATCAAGACTTGGAGTATATTTCTTATGCTTATACCAAATCTTGAATAAATTTAAATTGTTACAGCACTGTAAAAACTGTAACTTTTTCATGAATTCAGTTCAAACTTATTTCAAATGTGCATATTTATTTTATTTATATTCGTCCGTTTTTTAAATGTTCAAGTCGTTGTCTAAACCTTAATCTATTTTGATTACTGAAAGACATTAAAAATAGCCTCGTTCGTTTTTTCTTAAACCCATATTGTATTTTAATTGTTATTATCTTAAAATGAAACATATGTCAACAGTCAAATTACAAGATACTTTATACATAATAAATTAAGAAGTCAATCACAATATGGTTTTACAAAAAAGTCGAAAACTCAAGCTGCCTTGTTCGATGTAATAACATACGCTCAAAATACCACATTCAATAAAAAAAACAGCTTTAGGGTTCTTCGACCTGAGTAAAGCATTTGATTCAATTGATAGGAAAATATTGTTAAGAATCTTATTTGAATTTGGAATTATGGGTACAACTGGTTTGCAAGTTACTTTGTGGACAGAAAACAGTACGCAGAGTGTAAGGATTTCAAAAGCACTACCAAAAATATTGACTACGGCGTAATACAAGGAAGGTCGTTGGGACCAGGATTATTTAACTATTATGTGAGTGCACTATCAAATCTCAGTCTCAATGGAAGGCGGTTTATGTACGTTGATGACTTAGTTGTAATATATGCTGAGAATAATGTAGAAGTATTGGAAATAAAAATAAACCAGGATATGCTAACTATTCATAACTGGATGTCACTACACAAATTAACAGTGAATGAATGCAAAATTAAATTTATGGTGATTAAAGATACAAATGCAAATTTATCTATATTCTACAATATTTCTCAAATTGGAAAAGTAAAGCAGGATAAATACCTAGGTACTGTTGTTGATGAAAATTTAAATTGGAACTGTCATGTGAATGAATTAATCAAGAAACCACGAAGGATAGCTGGGATATTTAAAAAATTGGAAAGCGGGTTGCAGAAAAGCTAAAACGAGATATCTTTTTTAGTCTATTTCACAGTGTAATATCCTATGGTGTAGCTATTTAGGGAAACACATGCGCTAAGAATATAATTAAATTACAAAAGATTCAGAGTAAGACAATAAAAAATATCTCTGAATTTGGTCATAGAACATCTACCAATCGGCAATACGGCAAAATTCTTAAAGTGGAAGACAGCAGAAATTTGCCTCAAACATTACAAATACATAACATGCAAATAAAAAATATAAAATCGAACACAACGCTAATTACTAACAATGAAATGCATAAGTACAATACTAGATCGGCAAATAATCTGCGTATGATTTCAAGACATAACTCAATAATAAACCAGTCAATTGAACTCTATAATACAGTTCCACGTGACATAAAAGCTTTATCGTAAAAAAAATTTAAAAATTCAGTCAGAAATAGGTTATTGTCTAAGTGTAATAACGAGTAATTTCAATATTATATATTATATATGTATATATACTATACATTTCAATATTCGCAAAAAAAAAAAAAAAAGTAAAAATATGCGAATTCGTAATGTAAATAGTTAGTAAAGAAAGAGCACCTGGAAAAAAATATCAATATCCCAACAAAAAATTTTCAATTTGTGCCCGTAAATGCGCCCGCTCGCGTCCGCTCAGTCGCCACACAAAAGTGCAACATGTGTCGTCGTATTTCTGTATAAATTGTGGTTAAGAGTCAGATAATACCGCTACATGGGTCCGGGTTGACGCAATCTGAATGCAAGAGTTGGTTTGAGTCAAACACAACTAGTGCTCTTGTGATCAAGATTCGCAATATTTTGAGGGATTATATGGGCTCATGAGTTAGCAATGCGATGCACTCATGCGATGGACAAGAGCCCAGCAAATAGCGTTTCATGCGCTTGGATTGGTGCTCTATAGCTTCTAGGGGTTAATTAAAGTAATAATAAGTATTTGTTAATTCTTTACATGTTTTTTTTATTTTATTTTAAAGTTTAGTTTAACAAAAAATATTGAATTAAATTTATATTTGCTTGTTACTCTGTTTTATTTTATTTAAAGTTATATCTCAAATACCAATAAAATATTATTGAAAAGAAAGAACATTAATTGAAATATAATTAATTATTAATGAAAACAAAATCTGATAAATAATAAAAAACACAAATATTTATTGCACATAAACACAAATAACTAAATGATGAATCGTTTTCATCAGTAGTATCTTCTGCTGCCTGCAATGCTGTCGATGACGGTACTTCAGGTCGTTCTTTGGCTTCCATTCTTATTTTGTTTCGATAGTTTCTTTGCAGCACTTCTACCAGCACTTCTATGGGCAAATGGGTCCATGGTCTATGTATCATGAGTAGGTACAATAAAATTTATTAACTAAAATTTTTACCATTTTAAATTATAAATTTATTGTACTCATGGGACATAGCTCGGGGACCCATTTACTCCTGGATTTCCATATCTACATTAAAATATTTTAGAAAGCACCCATTAAAACTTATATCCATGTATTAAACTCTTCTTTCTAAATAATTTTGAATAGAGTGATTTCTAGCTGGTAAATGGGTCCATGGTCTATATGTCTTATGATTTGGTACAATAAAGTTTATGAACTAAAGTTATTATGATTTTAGATTATAATTTTATTGTACTCATGTGACATAGCGCGTGGACCCATTAACCCGTGGCCATTTTAATCCATATTTATATTAAAATTATATTTACCCGTAGTTACACATAATATTATTTTTAGTTGGATTTCAGTTGAAAAACACTTTTATTACAATTTATGTTACATTTACATACCTGCATTGAGATATTTTTCCCTCATTTCTTCTCTAAATCACTGTTTCAATTACGTTAACTAAATTCACTGACCGAATAATTGTGACTGGCATATTATGTATGAGTATTATGACTAAATAAATAACTTATACTCAAGAATAATAGAATATTCAATTCAATTCACATTTATTTGTATTCATATATATTCTCGCTCGCACTTGTATGTTTAATATGTATTACAATAATAGTAAAATGTCATATGCGGGAACAAAATTATAAAAACAAAAAAAATTGAAAATGATGAAAAGACTTTAAGTAATTTATTGTTAGAAGTTTTAAAAGTCAATTTTAAACATTACGCAAGTGAACGTATGAGACTAAAAAAAACTTGTACGATTTTAAAAAAAAATGCTTATTCTTAAATTTCGGTCGCTTGCGGTCTCATGTGTCCCATCGGTCGCAAATTATTTGTTGGGTATCAATCCTAGCTCAATCATATTATGTCAACTTATTTTTTATTTTATTGCTTCTTTTTATTCTCTTTCTTTCTTTTTGTGTATTATAAAGTTAAATGTATCATATAATCATATTTTTTTTTCCTCCTATTACTCCTCCTTACTACTTCCTTAATATCGTCCCACGTATAATTGTTGATTGATAATTTTTGATCGATTGTGCGTCTCCATGTGTTGTATGGTCTGCCGGGTCTCTTTTGTCCTTGTGGATTCCACTCTAGAGCTTTTCTTGATATATCACTTTCTGATTTCCTTAGTGTATGACCTATCCATTTCCGTTTTTCTGTCCTATTTATCTGTCTGTTGATAGGTTCTTCTCCAGTTATCATCCATAAATCCTCGTTGCTAATTCTTGCCGGCCAGAATATTCTGCATATAATTCTCAAGCACTTGTTGATGAATACTTGTAGCTTCTGTTTGATTCTGACCGAAGTGAGCCATGTCACTGCCATATATTAATGTTGACTTAACACATGCTCTGAATATTGTTAGCTTTGTTGTTCTCGATATTTGGTTGCTCCGCCATATCTTCATTAGGCTCCCAAATGTTCTTCTTGCCTTATTTATACGGCTGTTGACATCTTCTGTTGCACCTCCTCTTGATGTTATAATGCTCCCCAGGTAGTTGAATTCTTCTACGTATTCTATCTGTTGTCCACTCACTGTTATTGGCTCACCATCACTGTTGTTTGTCCTCATTGCCTTGGTTTTCTCGATATTTAATTCCAGTCCCGATTTCTTTGCTTCTTCCTGTAATCTGTTGACTTTGTTCTGTAGGTCCCTTTGATTCCTTGATATGAGGCATACATCATCTGCGTAATCTAAGTCTTCTAAGTTGCCGAAGAAATCCCATTGTATTCCGTTTATTCCAGTGCAAATTTTTCTTAGAATGTCGGCTAGTATTGGCCTATATTGGTGTGGAATGGATCACTGATGTTACCTCTGTGTTGAACTGTTGTCTCTGCATCTTTATACATCGCTTTGATGATGTTGATGATTTTTTCAGGAACTCCCTTTTTTGTAAATGTTCTGCATATTGCGCATCTCTTGACTGTGTCGAATGCTTTCTAAAAATCTATGAATAGTAGATATAGTGGGGCATTCCATTCTACTGATTGTTCAACTATGACCCGTAAAGTATTTGCCTGGTCAACACAGCTTCGGCTTGGTCTGAAACCTGCCTGCTCTTTCCGTAATATTGGTTCTAGTACTTCTTCTAATCTTTTCTTTATAATAATTGCTATTAACTTATGAATAGTATTTAGAACCGTGATTCCTCTCCAGTTGCTGCAATTTGCCAAGTCTCCTTTTTTAGGTATCTTGACAATCACTCCTTTCTTCCATGATGGTGGTATTATCTCCTCTGGGATCCATGCTTTCCTGATGTGGGGTTCGGGGTCCAGTTTGGCTATTTCTATTTTGTCAATTGTAAAACATAATAACTATATATACCTTATACGAGCCATTAGGCTCTTTTAGGTTATTTGAATAAATAAATAAAAAAAAAAAAAAAATGCTTTGTAAATACCATGTTTAAATAACGTTTGACTACTTTACCAAAGATTGTGCACATTGATATTGGTCTGAAATTATTTATATCTTATGTTTTTCCAGTATTTTTATACATTGGTACTACTTTGTTGAATATAAGTGTACTTGGTAACTCACCTTATAAGCGTTTGTAAATTCTAATCCACATAAACTACATTTTAGCATGAGCTGCAATTCTGTTTGCTACAAACAAGTATTTTCGTCAATGTTATTTGAAAATGAAAAATACAAAAAAAAAATATGCACATTTGCAGCACCATTTTAAAAGCTATGCTGGGATTTTGTGTTTTTCAAAAATTCCCACTGAAATGAAAAAATGATGATGTTAGGTTGGTTTTGAAAAGCTATCAAAGAAAAGTTTTATTTCATATTAATACACAATTTTATTTAAATTTTGTTTTATTTTAGTTTAATTGAAAATGAAAAATACTGGAATACCATCATTAAAGTAAAGTTATTGATACAAATAAGATCAAAGTATTAGAAAGAAATAGAAGTATTTTATTGCTTTACCGAGAAGGCATTAACTGTTGTTTTACTTCTATACTTTCCAATGAATGGGTAACGATAAAATTTTCTTCAAAATTTAAACTTATTTTCAAAAAAGATCAGGTAATTAAAGTATACCGACAAAATTCGTGTATTCGTGGTAAGTAAACGAACATTCTTAATAGTTATTTAAATATGTATGAACCGATACAATATTTAGACCATCTTTTTATGAAACCTAACACATAATTTTTCCGTGTTAAGCCTAATGTGAGTGACAATCCAAACACCTTCATCAGGGTGACTAAGCACAATATCATCACATATTAGAATCAAACGAAAGAAGGTGTTGGCAATATGGACAAATTATTGGGTGAATATTTTGTAAAACGAAAAACCGAATGAAACGAATGAAATAGTTGGCCACTGGCATTGTTTTACAATATGGTTGATATTGCTGGACTGGCAGCATATACTATTTATATGGATTATCATTCAAGATTTTCCACCACTGTTTGCCGCAGAAGGTTCCTGAAACATTTGGCATTTGAGCTGTGCAAATTAAATATCCAAGCTCGTGCATTAAATACCATAGTCGTTGTTGCAAACCATTACATTTTTTCTAAATATTCTATGTAATTATCATATCTACTTTGAAATATGTAAATAAATTTTATTTGTAAATAATATAAAAATAAAAGTAAAATTACACTCTGTCTGGGGCTGGAACCGCCTCAAATAGCTTTAAAAATAAAATATTATCAAAGTAAATAAATAAAATGGCAATAGCTATAGAATTCCATACAAAATGTATAGAGGTACGTTACCCTCGTGAAGATGGTTTTTCAAAAACAAAGGTAGATCTCGACTTCCATTGATTATAAAAATCAAAATCTTTAAAATTAGTAAATTTACACCTTTTTTGGAGTTGTCAGGGAGTTCCAGCTCTTTAGCCAATTCAGAACCATTTTTTTTGTGATTTCAAAATGCAAAAGATACCCATAAGGGTGTGA
Source organism: Argyra leucocephala (assembly GCA_963942445.1). NCBI lineage: Eukaryota > Metazoa > Arthropoda > Insecta > Diptera > Dolichopodidae > Argyra > Argyra leucocephala. The sequence goes on from OZ012678.1 coordinate 122,162,079, forward strand.
GTACTTTGTATTAAGTGTGGTTTAATGTAAGTTTATCATTGAACATGAAACCTAAATATTTAGTAACCTCTGGTAATAAATTTCTAATAAGATAAACTCTGTTAATTACTTTCGCATCAAAGTATCAAAAGTATAGTTCACCATTAAGGAGTAGGATCTATGGGAATTGAACATTAGAGGATATTTATGAATATTTAAGAGTAAGTTATTGGAGTTACACCAATTAAAAAAAAAAATCTAGATTCCGCTATAGCAAGGTGGAATAATCGGATAGGGAGGGTTTTTGATGTTTTTATAAATTTTCATTTGCGTATACTCATAACAAAATTATTATTGAGTAATAGACCTAAATGACTATTTTGTTGTACACCGAACCGCGGAATCAGTCAGAAATAAGTTATCTAAATATTACAAATATTACACCAAAAATTATGTTGCGAAAAAATGTTTTGACTAACTTTATGGAGGTTTTAAAGAATCATAGTTTTAAAAGTAAGAAATAGATCAATATTCAGCTAAAAAATCGTTTAGAAAATTGCCCAAATCAACTGTTGGAAAAGTTGCTCATACAACCAGGCTATCAACATTAGCCTTAAAATGTATTTTTTGAAATGTTCTACCACAAGTTAAAATACTAGTTGGAATTTTCTTATTATTTAAGATTTACTTTAGTCTGTATAAATTATGTCTTGTTTTATAAATGATATCAGCATATACAATAGTGTCACTGATCCAGCTTCCACTATATTCAAACAATAAGAACAAGACTCCACTACAAGTAAGTCATAGTAGAATTTTTTCATAAATCTGTTATGGTTAAGTGCTAAGAATATAGAGCTAATCCCATATATAGAATCAAATATTATTAAATCAAATATTTTGGCAATAAATGTGAGTTTTACGATTCGATGATAATTTTAGAAATTGTTTTTAGCATTTTCATTTGGAATTGATCGAATTAATAAGTTTTTCCAAATTTTTTGGTACTGATACTGACATATAGTTTTTGCTTAACTAGCCCTTGATTCCTGTACTAGAACCAAATACACAGCATTGTTGTAAGTACTGCAATATTTTTATACCTCTAACATAATTCTATAAGAAACTTAAAAATTATAAACGAGAATATGTATATGTATACTTGATGTCTAAATTTATTTCGCGTATAACTATTTTGTAATAAAAATTTTAATATTATGGTTTTTTGAGCGTGCCTAAAACAACACGAAGACATTTTAACAACTTTTTATTTCTGTCAAATTTTTATTTAAAATATTTTTTTAATATTTAAAATTTTAGCTGGAGTAGATCATAAAGTTTTTATTTTAATTTAATGAAAAAAGTTAATTTTCTTATAATAATTTTCAATTTTAATTCGTTTTTCATTTTTTTTTTTTTTCTTTATGAAGAAATTATTTTTTTGAAAATCCAGTGATCTTTTTTGAAAAATTTTATTTTTACGTACATGTTTGGGTGAGATTAGCACTTAAACTGTACAATTTAATAGCTGGTTATATCTTTGGTTAAATTTTTTATTTTAATTTCAGTAATTTAGGACAAGTTACATTTCCGTACATATGCGGTACTGAAATTTTACTATGAAAACTGGAACGAGAAATGTTTTTTTTTTTACTACTATCAATTTTCTTGTATAAATGTGGAAAACTTACATTGTTATCAGAAACGTAGTTTTATGAAATAGCATAGTGCTGTTTTATTTAAATTATTACCGAACTATACCAATTTTATAAAATTTTAGAATTATTGATGGAAAGAAAAGAAAAACAGTTAGGTTTTAGAAGTTTATAATATCAGAATTTAGTATCATGACTGAGTCAAAACCCATTAATTTTTTAAATAAAAAATAAAAAATTAAAAGCTAAAATTATCTGTTAAAAAGAGGTAAAACCTATAATTCGAATTTTTTTTTAGAAATATTTTTCAAATAATGCGGTGCCACGTATTTCAGAAATATATGCGTTTTTTGATACTTATAGAATTTATTGTACATCAGCAGCGGCCTGTATAGCTCATAAATTACAAAATGCCAAAGATTATTTTACAAAATTAACAGTAGATGAGATCTCTTGTTTTCTCAAATGTTTTCTCAAGTGCTTTTCCATAAATATTTTTTGGAATTTAGTTCAAAATAAATTTATATAAACATAAATAAAAAAAATAAAAAAAAAATTTATATTTATATAAATTTATTTTGTAAAAAGTACATCTTACAATGAAATTTTGGTCGATTTTTATAACTCACTCGAGGTCTTATTGACATCTTGTAATAAGTTATAAAGTCAATCAAAGTGAAAATCAGGAAGTTGTATAGGTATGATGAACGAAACAATTCCTGAAAATAATTTTAATTTAGTTATAATTTCATCAGAAAATTATAATCTGTACATGTTAAACTCAGATTTATTTCATAGTTGTGTGCCTCAGAGTTGACTCACAAATTACATTAATTTTTAAATATTAATCTATGAAAAATTAGAATACTTCTTCGTACTTTGAATTCGATACTGCAATGATTTTTGCCGACAAGTATTAATTTCATTTATTAATTTTCTGACTGCTAGCTATCAGCAACTAGACCTTCTTAAATAGCATAGTTCCAATTTCACTTACCTAATTATTAAATTGGACCCTTAACAATATTTATAAAGATTCATTATTATTTGTGAATATTAAAAGAAAAATAAATTTAAAAACAATGCCCCTACTCGGAAGTCGAATCCCGTAGTATTATATTAGTAGTTAGATGATATTCTCATCACATCATTTGTATAGGGTATATTCCATTTTTCGAATCTCTGGTTGTTAGTCAAGTAATTTAAATTATAATATTTCACCTTCTTCTAGAATGAAGACATAATCACTGTTGTTTCCCGAAACATTAACATTTACAATAAAATAAAATTGCTACAGTGAAAGTAAATCTGATTTTAAATAAAATATTTCATCTTTATTGAATAAAAGTTCAATTTAAGCAAATATGACTTCGAGCTGGAGAACTGATTTTTGATTTTAAGTTCTTCATATAAGGTAATTTTTAGTTCACATTATTCGTTATAGTACGCCTGAATGTTACTTTTAATTTTTATTATTATTTTGTATCGTATCATTACTATTTCTTCCTTTTACAATTGTATATTTCTAAACATAGTGCATAAGCTTGAATAAATTTATTAATTTATTTATTTATTTACTAAAACAAGGTTGCATTAATGAAATATAATGATACTACATTATAAAACATCATCTAAAATATTAATACGCTAATATAATGTGTTTAAATTATGCCACACCCCAGTGAATTAAAGTCAAATGCAGTGACAGGAATTCATAAATTTAAATGTGAAGGTTTTTTAAATAATTAACGCAAGAAAGTTTGACTGATTAAAAAAAAAAGTACTATTTTTTGTTCCATCTTTCAAATAAAATGTTTATAGAAAAACATATCCAAGTTCTAAGCCCATATAGGAAAACTATATATTTTGATACAAGAACCAAATAACAAAACATCAGAACATCAATAAAATATGTAGCCTTTTCCAATTAGAAGTATTTTTTTAAGTCATCAAAACAATTACAATTACCGATAAAATAAAGTATCTATTAAAAGTTTTTTAAAACATCCCTGGTTGGTTTGTGTCTTTGTATTAGCCATCTCGAAATATTGCTAATTGACCAACGCAGTCACATCTTCAAATAAATGTTAACTTTTTAAAGCAGAATATTAAAAAGGTGATAAAAAATATTATTGCCGTGGTGGTTAATTTAGCTTAGCCATCTCTAAAACATCACCAGATTGACTTAAAACCCTTCTTAAAGAAAAACAGCAGATGCAAGATATTATAGAAAACATTATCAAAGGCAATATTGACTATTTTTTGAATTAGTGCTGAAATTACAAAACTACCATCTTCTTCATCTTGACATGGTGATTTCGTTGTATGCAAAAGAAAATTGTAAGCCAGAATGGGCAATTGTAAATCGGTGACTCCATGGAGTTAACAACAAGGAGATCAGAGAAAGAAAAAAATACTCTATGTAACAAGCATGTTATTCTTAAATTGAACTACATCCTAAGAAAAATTAATTGTTTTGCGGAAATAGAAAACGTTGTTTTGAGTTAAATATTTAAATGAAGAGAAAAGAAATATTTTTTTAATGGTGGACCGACAAATGTTACTACGGGAATAGCTAGTTATTGTAATTTTACTTTCTAATATTAGGTCGACAATACAATTCTTAAAATGTAATAAATAGAATAAGCTTCCAAGATAGGTAATAAACTTGATATATAAAACAGTCGCAAAGTACCGACGAAAGAACTAAATTGCTTCCGAAATATCGATATTTTTAAAACAAAAAATAATTTGTTAGTGAAAGGAAATTCGACTTTTAATTGCAAAAAATTAGATATTTTATATACGTTTTTATATACGTTTTTTCGCTAAATTACAAGACAACTTAGAATAAAGATTTATTTTATTAATTCGGTAACTTAAACAACAAACTAATAATTTCCTTTCGTACATTTTTAAATAAATCAACCCTAATGGTCGCTATTTTCGCTTCGGATGCAACTCAAAACAATGATTTTACACAGCTGTTAACTCACTGACAACAATTTTTGAAGCAACACAATTTTCTTCTCTTCGTTCCTCGGCTCACCTCAATATTTCCTTCAATCATTATTTTGAGCTACTCATATTTCTCCCAGAGGATTTCAGCTTTCTATGTTTGATATCCTTATCAAATTCACTTAAAATCCGTTATATTTAGAACCAAATTCAATGAATGGCACCAACTAAAATGATACACTGGAAAATATCGGTAATATTTTAATAACCAACTTTATGGGTCAATTTTAATTCATTTGATTTTTATAACTTAGTTTATTTTTTTATCCAGAAAAATGTTAATTCAAGAGAGTATAATACAAACTACTCATACACAAAAACATTATATTTTTAAGACAATTTAAAATTATAAGATAGAAACAAACAACAACACAAAAAAACAAAAACTAAAATGAAATTTTATGAATTTTTAAAATTGTCATTTCATTTTTATGGCATAATTTCATGCCTTAGATCATCAGGGTAACAACGTTTTCTCTGCCAAAATATAAAATTTTCCATATTATAAGAATTTTATTCATGGTTTGAATTGAATTAGGCTCTTTCGAATATCAACCTATATATAGTAGTAAAGGTATATGAGAAATGAAGAATTAAAACTTTTTTAATATTATTTTTAGGGATATGATGTTTAATACAATTACTTTGAACTTACACTCATACACAAGTATACTGTTTTTCATTTTTTTTTTCTTACCTCTAATAATTATTTATTTACCTATTTTGAAGTATATACAAGTATGTGAACTATAGTATATAACTAACTGGGTAAGAACATATTCAAAAAGTAATAAAGTTGAAATTTTATGACTCTCTCGGTGACACTGAAGACATCCGTTTTTTTCTCTATTGGATTTCAGAACAAAAAGTATCTTAAAAGATATTTTTAAGCAAAACAAAAAAAAAAAAAAGGAATCAACAGCAATCTTGTTTAATTTTTTATTAAGAAAAACAAAAAAACAAAAAACATTTTTTTTTCTCTTTTTTTTTTTTAGCTCAACTCATAAAAGTGTCAGGATAATATACTTAAAAAGTTAAAGATTCAAAGGAAAATACTAAAGTTTATTGTTATTGGTTTAAAGAGTAAAATGAGTTTAAAAAAAATAAAAAAAAAAAAACAAAGTTATTATACTGACTTTTGTTCAACTGACTTTTATATGGAAAATATAAAATTAGTACTTTTAAAGTTCAATAAAATAAAATTCTGCAACTCACTGCTACTACTACTTATATGCTAAATTTAAAACAAAAAAAAAATTAAATTTCATTATAAAAACACACGTACTGACGGTGCAATAAATTATAATTTTTTCTTATTTTAGAAAAAATTTAATATTTAATTAGAAAGAAAATAAAAAAACAAAAATATTGAATCGTCAAATTAAGCTTTTTTGAAAACACTGGTAAATTAACTGTTAATTTTATTTCGACTTAACAAGCTAACTTTTATTCAACTTCTACCCATTTTAAAATAATCTTCTTGTTTAAATAAATCTGGGTTGGAAGCACGAAATTTTGTTTCAACTTTTATTTTGAAACAAATTAGTGGCGTAACAAAATTTGAATGCCAGCACCAAAATTGAAACGGTAATTTTAGCGAAACAACTGAAAAACGAAACAAAAATACGTGCTGCCACTGTAGTCATTATCGTTTTTTTTTTATTTTTGTTCAAGTTGTTTCTTGTAAATTATTGGGAAAAAAAATTTTGGAGCAAAAATGTAAGTTTAAAATAATATTATATTTATGCTTGACATAAAATTTTAAATGTACGAAACATATAATTTTTATTTGTAAAAAAATAATAATGTAGAAATAAAAATTTTTAAAATATACTTTTATCGAAACCAAACTAGCCCACTAAAAAGTAGAAAATAAAACTAGTGGTGGATGTTGAGCATTTAGAACTACTAAAAGATAAAACACAAAAGTATATAATGAATCTTGCTAGAATAAGTTTAATGGACACTTTTAATATTTGCCGCTTGAAAAAAATCACGAATATTAAAAGAACATCACAAAGCGTTTCCAAATTCCCATTAACAATATTCCACAAGATTCATTATATACTTTTGTGTTATTATATAATACCTATAGGTATTATAATTTCAGAAAGAGTATATAAGTGTAAACTCTTCTGTCTATAACACAATTGGTTTTTGAAATATGCTTGAGACGTGCTAGGCGTTGTTCGGCAGCAACCCGAACCAGTCCACATTTTCGAAATCGGTATGAGTCGTATTTCATTATTTCTGAAATAGTATCTAAGTGTAAATTTGTATGCCTGTAATACAATTGGTTTTCAAATATGCCTGAGACGTAATAGGAGTTGTACGGCAGCAACCCAAACCTGTCATTTGATAGCTTTGTAAAGTACCGTGTCCGGTTGCTTTTTTCATAATGAGGAACTGTGCAAAATTTCAGTACTCTATCTTTAAATTTTTGAAACAAAATTATTCTTTTTGCGTTTGGTTTGAATATTAACAAAAAAATTCCAACCTACCTACCAAACATATATATATACATATATACGTATATATGCATATATACATATATACATATATACATATATACATATATACATATATACATATATACATATATACATATATACATATATACATATATACATATATACATATATACATATATACATATATACATATATACATATATACATATATACATATATAGTATATACATATATACATATATACATATATACATATATACATATATACATATATACATATATACATATATACATATATACATATATACATATATACATATATACATATATACATATATACATATATACATATATACATATATACATATATATAAGCAGACACTGGCAAGTTAATATAAAAGTATATAAAAAAAGGAAAATTACAACAATTAACAAGAAACAACTAAGCATATTGGTGGATTTTTGTGAAAAAAATATATGCTCATTCTCAGGAGGTTTAAGAATTGGAATATGAGTTCCGTCAATAATACCGATGACGCCAGGTATTCTATATTTTTCATAAAAATACTTTCCTGTTTCCGTGAATGCTTCTTCTTTTATCCTTATCCAACAAGGGCAAAGGTCATCTTCTAAAATTTTAATGGTATTTCTAAATACTTTCGATACCGTGGTTTGTGCCATTGCTACAACTTTATTAGCGCCAACATTAACTGGGTAACTACCACTTGCCAATAGGTTTAATGTTGCGGCCAGCTGTAATATTGAACTCTTCTAATACTTTTTTTTTCAAATTTGACACTTTTCAAAACCATTTTATATCCTTCCTTACTCGGCCTAAAATTCTTTACAAACTTAAAATAAAAATTGTATTTACTAAAGTCTTGAAAGTGAAATTAAGGGTCAGTACTCATTTCTTGGTAACTCATCAAATATATTGCTTTTATCCCTTAATATCCTTCGTTCTATTATTTGGTTAACATTAATATTTTCCTCATCCGAAGAACTTTCTTTAAAAAAATATCATTTTGATTTAAAACCTCAAATTGTTTATTTTTAAAAAAATTTCAGCAAAATTTTGACGTTTTTTATAAAAAAATTCACTTCAATTTATTTAAAATACCCTAACTTACTTATAAACCTTCTTTTTCCTTAAATATTTCACAAACAAATTTTTTAGCGTCAACTTTTTTACTATCGCCAATATATTTTGGTTCAAACGCCAAAAAGCAGCGTTTTTAACAAATTCGTGCTACCGAAAATAAGCGAAACAAAAGAAAAAAAAAACGTTACAAATATTCATGCTGCCATTTTTGACTATTAGCGAAACAACATGCTTGAAACAAATTTCGTGCTTCCACACCTGGAAAAAGGCTGATGATTTTGTCAAAAAAAAACTTAATTAAATATTGGAGTAGACACAGTAACATGAAGAAATGTTCGAACGATGATAAAATTATCGAGTCTTCTCAAATTAAATTTTTTTATATACTTTTATATTAACTTGCCAGTGTCTGTTTATATATATGTATATATGTTTGGTAGGTAGGTTGGAATTTTTTTGTTAATATTCAAGCCAAACGCAAAAAGAAAAAGAATAATTTTGTTTAAAAAATTTAAAGATAGAGTTCTGAAATTTTGCACAGTTCCTCATGATGAAAAAACCAACCGGGAATTATGGAAACGCTTTGTGATGTTCTTTTAATATTCGTGATTTTTTTCAAGCGGCAAATATTAAAAATTTCTATTAACAATATTCCAGCAAGATTCATTATATACTTTTGTGTTTTATCTTATAGTAGTTCTAGATGCTCAACATCCAGCACTAGTTTTATTTTCTACTTTTTAGGGGGCTAGTTTGGTTTCGATAAAAGTATATTTTAAAAATTTTTATTTTTACATTATTATTTTATTTATTTATTTATTATGCTCCATAAATTGTACAATTAATTCTTTTAAAACTATTTACTTATAGATACCGATCTTTACTACAGTTGATTTGTATTTTTTTATTTTTATTTAGAAATTTTCGAGTTTAGATACAAGTGTAAATTTAAAGGAAGATTGAAGAAGAAAAACCTCTTTGAATTTTTGTTTTGTAAAACTTAACACTAACTAACTTAAACAGTAAAACCTACGAACTAAACTAGCCTAATTTTTTTTTTTTTTTTAACTTAATTTAAGTTTCTGTTCAGAGGGTTTTCTGACATGAACAATTCCTAGTGGAAATTTACAGTTAAATAACTTTTTTTTTTTCTAAAATTGTATTCATAATATGACTAACCGCACAATATTCCCATACTGGAGCCGCATATAACATTTTTGGCTGAAAAATTACCTTAATAAGTATCAATTTGTATTCTGTGGATAAGATTGACTTTCTCTTAATAAGGGAATACAACATGCGAATACATTTGTTAACTTGATCAATAGTGATAGAAATGTGCTCTTGAAAGATTAGTCTTTCATCTAAGGTAATGCCTAGGTATTTACTAGTATCGGCCCAGTTAATTTTGTCATTTTTCAAATGTACAGTTTTCAAATTCAATTTATTACAGAATATATTAGATAAATATAATAATTAGCTTTAAGTTGAAAAAAAGTATGCTAAAAGAACTTATAAAGCAGATCTGGAATGAAAGTAACAACTGGGTGATGATAATCCCTAACTATAATAGTCATAAGTTATCACATATGATATCATATGATTTTGTACGCCAAAATGACATTTCATTTAATCAACTATAATAGTCATATGCCATCATTCGTTGTCTTTTCAAAAACATTCGTTAAGTCATAAGAAGCGGAAGAAGAAGAAGCGTACAAATTATAAGTAATCATAAGCAGTTTTGACAGCGTTTTAAATAAATAAAAAATAATTTTGTAAACTAACTTTATTCAAAACTCAAAATAAAAATAAAAAAAACATATATTTATGGAATTTATATTTTTATTTAACTTATTTTAACTTTGTGTTTGACGTTTGGATATGATTAGTCTTGACAATTATAGTCAATGTTATTATTAGTGATTTTGTTTTATCATATGCAATTATATCGAACACTTAACGAAGTATCATATGATATCATATGAGTATTTTAGTTAGGGCAATAATAATATAATATGATAATATTGTCCCATACTAGTCTACTGTATTTACCTGGATACATAATAATAACCTCAGAGGCATATTTAAACACAATTAGATTAATTTTGTTTTACTATACCGATAAAAAATAGTATGGCTTGAAGTTTTTAAGTAATAGAATAAGTTTTCACTGTAACAAGTGAATCATAAAATGTAAAAATTACTTCTTGAATGTTATTTTAATGCATTCATATCTTTGCTGGAACCACACGAAATGACTGAATTGATAAATTAAATTGAACAAATCTGATTATCAAATTCGTTTGGGCTTTGTTACTTGGCTCAAGACTATCGACACGTGATAATCCAATTAAAGAAGAAACTCATGGTCATGATCATGGTCTCAAGTCATGGTCCTCACCATAAAATCTGAAAATCAGTTCAAATGGCGTAACTCTTTACATTATTAGACAACTTTGATTTTTGGAGGTATTAACTCAAATCTGTTTGCTTTGTCGTAGTCAGAAATTTTGGCAAAATCATGGTTTACCATGCCTCCAATTATTGTTCTTTTGACATAACATGTCGTAGCTGTTGCATTAAATTTTTTGATATATATATATAATATATATATATATACATATATATAGCATCAACATTTGCTGATTATTCCGTGCGGAATGATGACTAATATTTTTTGTATGTGTTAAAATGATGAACGCAGAAATCGTAGTCTAGCATATTATGTCTAGCATATTGCCTAGAATATTCCAGGATTATAGATTCAAAATTTAGCTGTAAAGCATCCTAAATGAGCAATACGTTAGAAATGACATAATAAAATTTACAATATGTGACAAACAAGAGTATAATAAACGAATTAATTTTCAACAAAAGTAGATTCAGCCCCATCGAAGTTTTTGTATATAAGGTTAAAATAAAGAAAAAAGAAGAATAATTGCCCTTTGGTAGTAAAAGAAACTCTGAAAAATTTTCGTTCAAGAATTTCTCTTACCTCTCTTATTCAAATAAACAAGAAAATATACTTTTAAGGTATTTTGAAATATATTATCATTAAATCCATAAAAAGTAAAGCCTTCAAAATGTATTTTACAATGATTTACTCAAAGGGATAAGACATTGAACTAAACTGAAGTTAAACGAAAATTTACACTACAATATTATTACCTTCACTTGTATATTAACACAAAAAACCTACCTATTAAAAAAAAAATATACTGAAAATTGTATTTAATCTGACTTGAAACCAATAAATGTCACCTAAAAAAAGCTAAAGGCATGGAAAAAAAAATTTCAGTAAATTTAATAGAAAGTTTTTAAATTAAATTCACCATTCCTGAATTTTAAAATTTTTCGGAATATTGTTTCAATTTTTCTAGTATGTGTATTTAATATTTAATATTTTTTGTTTTTTGTTTTTTTTTTTTTACTTTTAAATAATCAAATCATCAACATCAACATAGCCGAAATCTTTGAACGTGAAATACAAATTTTTTTTTAACATATAAGTTATAAAAAATTTTCAAGACCTTGAAAATATACCTACCTATGTAGAATCTAGAAAAAATAAGATACAATGTATTTTATACAATGTTCCACTTAACATACATCCCTTATTTTTCGCTAATAGGATTTGACTTACCGTATTGTACTACTATGTAATAAATAAATAAAATAAGTGACTTGAAAGATCTAGATAATATTTTTGGAAGAGATGAACAAATTTTCTAATACAATGTAATGTACACGTTTTACTTAACCTTACCATGAAATTAAAATGTTAATTTAAAAGTTTAATTTTGAAAGAGGAAAAATTTAGGAAATTGTTCAGACCTAGTTTTTAAACATGGTATTGGATTAAAATACTGATAAATGCCAGATTTCATATTACGTTGTTTACAATACCCGAGCAACAATTGGCGTTTAAACTTAATTTGCGTCTACAAAGTGCCATTTTAATAAGCGCAAAATCCGACGATAGAAATATTGTGCCTTGTTTTGCGTCTAAAGCCCTACAAAGACTTATGCGCTTGACAAAATACCTTTAACGAAGAAGGCACAAAATAAAAGAAAACAAAAATAAAAATGATCACAAATTTTTAAATTCTGTATATACAGATATCTAAAGTGAAGATGTTTTTGTTAACTTTTTTAGTTGACTGTAAACTTTTGACGAGTGTGAAGTGGATTTTAGTTCAGTTTTTGTTTAAATGTGGTAAATAGTTAGTAATTTTAAATAGAATTTAAAAAAGTAGGTTTATAATTATTTATTACATAATATACCTAATAATATTTAAATAACAATTAAATAAAAACATATTATATTTAAAAAAAATAAATAAGAAATTAAATAAAAAAATGTGTAAATATAAAAAATAATAATTTTCATCTTTAGTTGTTTTTTGTGGTAATTGTATAAATTATACTTTATTTTAGTGCATCTATTTTATGTTTAGGTTTTAATTTATAATTACGTATTTTGTATTTACAATAAAAACAATAAAATAAAGTATAATTACCACAAAAAGATTAAACATGAGAAAGCTTGATTTTCCTATTGAAATAATTTTTTTATTTTATTTTACTTTTATTTTGTAACTACTGCGCTAAAAGCATAGGCACATGCGTCTTGACAAGTACATGCATTTTCAAAAGTGCATGAACTCAAGGAAATCCTTAAATTTAATAGTTTTTCTTTTTAAATTTCAGAAAAGGTGAACCAAATATTCAGCGAATTAAAAGCTATAATTGATGCAACGGTGCAAACAGAAATAAAATTTTAACAGCAATCAAAAACACTGTTAGAAGAGCAAAGCAATGTCAGAAGAGAATCTCTGCAAAATACACTATTTAATTACTCATTAATACCTAATATTACATGTTTCCTTTTTTTGTTATTAATTATGACTGAAGTAATAAAATTAATTTTTAAGGAGTAAGGAGTAAGTCATCATTATAAGCGAAAATTACCAGCAACTGCCAAGCAAATGCGTATGCCATTCTTACAAGCTCAAATTTCCTTCATAAACCTAGCAGATGTCCATGTAATATTATAGGCACAAATGCCTGTCACTGATGCAACTAATATGCATGTTAATAATATGAGCGCTAATTCACCATATGTTCATGAAATGTGCAATACAATAATAAATAAAACGTGGCAAGCAAATTTGCAAGACACAAATTCACCTTTGCACTTGTTTCTAGGCGTTTCAATACATGTGGCCATGTTTGCGAAAGGCATGCGCTGATCCGCGTCTAACACAAAATTTGTGTCTGATTGGACGCATCGTTTGCACTTTCTTAGTACAAATCTCTAAAATGTTGCTCGGGATAATAACTAAATTTAATTGAATGGGTGCAGAAAAAACGTGCAATTTTCGCGAAATATTTTTATGACATCAAAGAAATCTGAAAAATTAAGTTTACATTTTTTTACATTATCAATTTAGAAGCTTTTCTCCTAGATAAAAACTACATTAATGATTAAGTTAAATAGAATAATTTATGGACTTTTATGCTTTTATATATATACTAGCGGATCCGACAAATGTTATTGTTTTGCCTTAGCCCTTAATCTTTGTTGCAAAAAAAATCTGGTTAATATGGTTGTACGTAAAAGGTCTTAAAGTGTTTATGAAAAATAAATCCATTCTTTTATTCTCTAGTCCATTTTTTATTATTTTTATTTAATTTTTTCTAAAAAAAGTATCACATTTAACTGTTAAATTATATAATGCAAAAAATTAACAACAAATCAAAATGATAACAAAAACTGAGTCTTTCTCTTCATAGATTTTATTACACAATAATTATAAATTTCTTAAAACTATCAAAAATATTTATTTTTTATTCTAACACAACTGTATTGATATTTTTAGTTTCTCCATTTTGTACATATAGAAACAAATCTGTGGGCTTGCCAACACGTGAACATACGTCCATGTGATTGTCCCTGTGAAAAGCATTAATTTTCCAAATCTAAGCCACAAATTTGCATAGATTGATCTTGTGCTTTATTGATGATCATAGCATATGCCAAACGAATTTGAAATTGTAACAGTCTGAAATGAGTTGGTGATTTCGTATTTTGATCAGTGTGACTACTACTAATTTAATTTGCTCTCAAGCTTGTCATTTGAAAGCATTGATTAAATTCCTAATTTCGATTCTGTTGTTTCTCCTTTAAGTAATGTTTTTAAAATTTCTGGTGGTATAAAATCTCAGCTGTTTCATAGGTAAGCTTTGTCACATACATAGGTTATATCATATTTTACCCAAACGATGTTGAATTAATCAGTTCATCTATATTTATTCGGAATAAAACAATGGGACTACTTATCAGAAAGAAATATTAAAGCCGAAGTGTTAAAGTAAACATTATTGAGACTAACATTTTTGTTATTGTGTAGAAAAACATTTCCGAAATAGAAAACGTATTATAGTAACATTTTGCAGATGAGTCCTTTAAATATCCATACGATAAAATATTTTTTTTTTTTTTTTTTGTTTGTTTTTTTATTCACAATCTGTATGTTAATTAAAAATAATACAATAAGTGAATATGTTTTTGACTGACTTAGTTAATAATAGACATGTGAAATTACAATCCAATAAAAGTAATTTCTTAATTTATAATAAAAAATATATTGATAATAATGTCAAGAAATTTCTACAGATCTCCTGGTGTATTTCTTTGTAATCTTGTATGTTGTGTAATATTCATAAGTGTACTTGCTATTACATTGGGATGCCTATTTAATCTAGCACGATATCTCTGGCTGTGTCGGTGAATTTCGTCTTGGACCGTCGACACTTGCAAATCATTGTGTATTATGTAATTTGGCACAAGCCAAGGTGCATCAACTAAAGCTCGCAGTACCTTATTTTGGAAGCGTTGTAATATTTCAATATTAGTTTTTTTGGCTGTTCCCCATAATTGTATACCATAAGTCCATATTGGTTGGAGTATCATCCTATATATCAGCAATTTGTTTTCCAGTGTCATTTGAGACCTTCTACCGACAAGCCAATATAATTTCCTGAAATTTGTGCTTAGTTGGATTCTTTTTGTGTAGATGTGCTTTTTCCAGGTCAGACGGCGATCCAGATGCATTCCAAGATACTTGACACTTTCTGTTTGAGGAACAGCATTACTATTTAAAAATACTGTAGGACATGTACCTCTCCTTAATGTGAACGTAACGTGATTAGACTTAGTTTCATTGGCTTTAATCTTCCATTTGTTCAACCATAATTCGATATTGTTTAAGCTCTCTTGCACGAGCCCAGAAGCCACATTCTTATCCTTGTGCGATGCAAGTATGGCTGTATCATCGGCAAATGTAGCTATCATTGTGTTTGTTGTTTGCGGTAAATCGGCAGTGTATAGCAAGTAAAGCACTGGACCTAGAACGCTACCTTGTGGAACTCCCGAATGAATTTCTTTGAGGCTGGTAAAATATTCATTTTGTTTGACAAAATAATAGTGATTTTCCAGATACCTTTTTAACAATTCATAGTAGTGATATGGCAAATTTTGTTTTAATTTATAGAGAATTCCTTTGTGCCAGACTTTGTCGAATGCCTGGCTTATGTCGAGAAAAACTGCAGAGCAATAATTTTTGTTTTCAAAATCTTCATTTATTTTATTTACAATTCTATGTATTTGTTCCACTGTGGAATGTTTATGCCTGAAGCCAAATTGGTGTACCGGGACTAATTTTTTTTGCTCAACTATTGGTTGAAGTCGTCGTAGGATTAGTTTTTCCATCACTTTATAAAATATGACATAATGTTCTTATACAAGATTTTTGAATACATAATATATTGGCTAACTGCTCGAAGCTGATGATGTAAGATAATAGTTTTTTTTATATATCTTAATATATAAAATCGTTGGTGCATATATTCGTAACCCTAGATATCGGAAACTACTGAACCAAATGTTACTATATTTTAAAACATATATTACTGACACCGAAACTTAATATATAGTCTACTTTTTTATTCTATATATGGTGTTGGGTGGTGTTATTTTGAAAAATCGTATTTATTGGCCAAATAGGCTGAAATTTGTAAAATATATTTTTTAATAATTTATAAAATAAAATACTTTGTGAAAATTTAACCTGATACGTGGCCGGACAAGTTGAGGTATTTAAAAAAAAAGTGATATTTTTGGTATTTTTTTAAAATTAAATTTAAGCACGTACGGAAAACTTCAAATAAAAAAAAAATAAAAAATTCAAATTTAAAATCGCAACATAATTTAAGGTATTGACAAGATGACTTGCAAAATGCCACGAGTTACACGTTTAAGTCAGTATACTCGACGAAGTACAAATCAAAAGAGACATCGAACTAATTTAACATCAAGAGACAGCAAGAAACAGAAGCAGCAAGAACAAGAATGCAAAACTTATTATGCAAGAGAGAGTGAAGAAAACAGAAATGCAAGAGTACAACATCTAACAAATGCAAATAGAAGATCACGTCAACAATTAAGTGATATAGATAGGAGTTTGAATCAATTAAACAATAGAAGAAGAATGCAAATATGTAGATTACTAGCATTCATTTGACCGTATTGCATTTGATTATGATCCTGAAATGGATTAAGCTTCTCCCTCTAAAATTAATATTGGGGAAATGTACACAATATATGAGTATTGCGAGTGAATATATAGATTCACCAAGTTAATCAATGCTTTTAAGTAGATTAAAGTACTTCAGTTGTAAATTTAATGTAAAATATTATCATAATATTAAAATAGTTTTATACTACTTGGGTTTAGATAAGCTGAGGAAAGTAGCCTTCGTGTCAGATTGGTGATCTCCAGGAGTTGTGGTGCCTCTGTGTTGACGTGTTGGAGCCATATTGCTTCATGTGTTATTGAAATTTTTTTAATTACTACAGCCACCAAGTCGATGTACAGATCTCGGTGTGTGATACTATTTCGACTGTACCTATGAACATTGACCATATTCCTTAGAACCTTATTTTAGAAGCTTTGATGGATTCAATATGGATTTGAACCGCCCTTCTTTCGTACTTAATTAAAAATCGATATTTTATTTTGTATCGACAAAAGTCCGAAAGTCAATACGATTTATGATATTTCATATTTAATTCCTCTTTCTTCATTTTTACCCGAATATTCCACTTAAATATAGCATCAAGTGTCATACTTAGATACTTGGCTGTGTTATCTACCCTTATGTAGCTCACCACCAATGGTTGGTTCATCTTTCAACTTCTTGTGAGTAAAATTTATCTGAACTGATTTTTCTTCATTTAGCTTTATACGACAATCTTTTGTTCATTTAATGACTCTATCGATATATCTTTGAAAATTGTTTGACGCTTCATATTTATAGTCAGAATTGCACTGTCCACTGCAAATGTAGCTATTGATGTGTTCTGTAATTTAGGCATATCACACGTATATAATAAGTAAGGTACACAGGGCCCAGAATACTGCCTTGCGGGACTCCTGTTTTTATTTCCTTCAATTCCGAATACTTATATTCTTGCGTTATCCGAAATAACCAGTTTTAGATGTAAGATTGCAGTAGCTATACCAGTTTAATTTTTTTGTAAGGCCACTCCTTGTCAAAGGCTTGAGAGACATCGAGGAAGATTGTTGGACAGACTTTGTCTAGTGCTATTTCTATAATGTTTGTGATACGATCGTGGTGATCTATTGAATATTTTGCTCTAAAATCGAATTGATAATTTGAAATTAAATTTTTGTCTTTTCTTCGTCATTTCAATCTTTTGAGTAAAAGCTTTTCAAATAATTTTGGAAATACTGCTAATAACGATAGGGGTCTGTATAACTTTTCTTTATTTGGCATTTTTTCTGGTTTTAGGATCATTATTACTTCCGCTACTTTGCAATGTCTTAGCTACGTCTTTCAACATAAATGCATCGACTTTAATTAAATTCAGTTTCTTCTTTGTGTGATTTATTTTTATTTGCTTCAGAACTTTCTTCGGTGTCACAGGTTTGATTCGTTCATATAGAATATTATTACTTCCACAAATTTGAGCATCGTGAATATTCTTTTTAGGTGGTTGGCAAACGCCATTTGTTTATTACTCATCGCCCACTCTTGATTTGATAATTTTATTGCGGGAGCCTGCTTGATTGGATTGTTCATTTTTTTTTTAGCTCTCCATAATGAATATTCAATATCTGTGCAAGCCGTCAAAATAATGTTTTATGTTAGTATGAACCGAAGATAAACTTAAAATTATTTTCATTACGGGTGTTTAATTCTTCAAATTTATAGTAAAGTCCATGTATGTAATGGTAGTCTAATTAAGTTTTTCTGTTTATTTTCCATACCATACCAAATAGAAATGAGCCAAACCATTTGTAATTATTTATTTTAACAATAAATAAAGCTGGTGAAAAATATGAAAAAAAGAGACTACGAAATCAAAAAGAAAATATGACAAATTCAAAAATTCAGAAATCAAAATCGTCATATGACAAATAAGTACAAGAAAGTAAAAAGTCCAGAAATCAAAATCCAGATCCAGATATAATGTTATATCCGATTTTCCCCAAAGAAATAAAGGTAAAAATTATTGAAAAAGTAAATATTCCCCTTTTTATAAAATCGTTGTTGCAGGTGGTAAGCACCAAGATATAATTTCTACCAATAATTTAAGATATATTGAATTATTTATTTATTTATTTATTCAAATTATCTCATAAAGACCTAGGTAGCTCGTACAGAGTTTATAATAATTTATAAAATAGTTTTAATTATGAAAAAGAACAAGGAGAAAAAAAATTATAAATAAAAACAAGGCAAATATCAACAGTTACAAAATCAAAAATTAGTATAAAGTATTTAGGTTTACACAATGGTAAAAAAGAAACAAAACAGTATAAGGCTCACAATAACAATTAATTAACCACAAATATAAAAGAAAAAAAATATGAATGAGAAAAAAAATTTTAGTCATCAGGTAACATTATTTTTTTAAGCTCCTTCTCAAAATTTTGTTTGGACATATCCAGGAATTTCGTAGGGAGGTTGTTTAAAGTCATGATTCCTGTATTCATGACAGGTTCTAGTCCATTTAAGTGTGCCCCAACACCATATCGCAGTTGATTTGCTCGTCAAATTAAATTAATAAATTTTCCTGAAATATTTGGATTTTAGGATTTTTAGATCTTGAATTTTTGAAACTATGTCTGACTAACCTAGGATCCCTATGATCCCTATATCCCTATTTTAATATCTATAAGTTGCTAAATTATCTTTTAAATGAAAGTGATACATTTATAATAAATTGCATTGGTATGGTAGACAATAGGTAGATAATAATTTTGTATACTGATGTGAGAAAAATTGTCGTTTAACAACAAAGCAATTTAATTTATCAACAATTTGAGCAGGAAAGAGTTATGGGCAAGGACAGCTCGAACAAAATATTCATTGCATTACAATTTAAGGAATATTTTAATGCCAATATTGAACGATATAGACATAATTCAGATTTGATTTTAACTAGAATGATCTTTGTTTTCAATGTAATGCAAAGTGTCCAGTGTAATTTTAAAATCAATTCTAGAATAAAATTTTAAATTTACTTTACATTTATATTCTAAGAATATCAATTAGATTTTTATTCATTCCAAAATTTAATATACATAACTGATATCGATAATATCGACTTAGATTAAAAGCTTAACTTATATAATACATTATTAAATATAATCTTTAATTTATTTACAGTATATTTTAATTGTCTGATGATTTTTTAAAAAATTCCAATATGTTTTTCAATTTTATTTTTCAATTAGATAAATTTATTTATTTTTTTATATTAAAATTTCTCAATTTAATATTTATTATATTTTACATATGTATCTATCTATTTAATTTTATAAATTATATCAAAATTAAATTCCAATTTCATATCAATAATAGTATTAAAAAAAAAAGTCTATAAACAATTAAATATCCTTTTTAACTGCGTGACGAATTCAATCAATTCAAAATGAAGATAAAATTTATAATTTTTTTCCTTTATCATGTATGCATATTATAATCTAAAAATAAAATGTTCTTTCCTTAAAAATAATTTCAATATCCTTGTTTGTTATATTTTATATATATGCCTATTTTACAGGATTACTGATAGATGTGTATTCTATCCTTATATAATTTTCAATTTTCTTTTAAAGGAATCAGTTTGAAATAAATCGTATTTCTGATTAACGTTTTCATATAAATCTCAACATATACTTAAATCAAGTGTTCTAACATACACCACCACCACTGCTTGTTTCTATATTTTGTTTATTTCATTTTATATTTTTTTTTTTTGCTACTTTGTTTCTGTTGTCTTTTCTACTTTTGAGAAATTTATAAAATATTTACTTTTTGTATACTAGGCTGAATTGAATATCTATAACTTATAATCCAAACAAGTACACCTGTGGGTATATTAGAATGATGTGTTTAATAGATACAAATACAATATCAATAACAAGAATGACAACAACAAAAATAATAACAACAAATAATTTATATGGCAGTAAATCGAAAAAAATATTATATTCACCTGTTTAATACACCTGCAATGTTATAATATCATATATATATACATTTTCTAGTATAATATTTAAAATATTGTAATACCTTGAATGTACCTATCATATCATATAGGTAAGAAATTTATTTGAACGAAAGAATATGGATAACAAGAAGAGAGTAGTAAGAGAAAAAAATAATAATAACAACAACAACAATATCTTTCAATCATTTCTTGTTGAAGAATATTATCCTTATTTATGGCAAAATTATTTTCTATTATTTTCTCCTGAAATTGTATTTATTATCTAAAAATAAAAAAGGATAATATTCCACTGATCAATTGATCCAGATTATCAAGAAGAAAAGTAGAGAAAGATAAATAGAAGACAAGAAAAAAAATAATAAAAAAAAAAAAATAAACGATGATGATTTAAAAAATTGATTCCAAATTGTCAAACATAATTGATTGACAAGTTTTGTGGAACAGATTTGTGAATGTTATTATTTATTTTGTTTTTGTTTTTGTCTTTTTTTTTTTTGACATAATAACGATGATAATTTATTTTTATGTTATACATATTGTAATATATATATACTTATTTTAATATTAAGTATAGACATTGGTAGTTAAAGATGGAGGCATTTTTCTATTTTTAAAATTGAATAATATTCAAAGATTTAAAATAGAGAATAATAATACCAAATTTGTGGACATTTTTTTTGAGATAAGAAGAAAATACACAAGAGTATTTAAGGATTAAAATAGAAACAAAGAATAAATGTTAAAACATATGTGAATTTTAATTATTTAAACAATATAAATCTAAGATTAATTTTTCAAAATTAAGAGACTAAATTGTTTTTTTTTTATACATATCCAAAACACTAGATAGGGGCTATATTGTTCCCATTGGTGCATTAATATTCATCTTGAATTTATGTAGGTTATAAATATTGAACTGATCATATTTGGGGAACACATAAATTGCAATTTGGTACTACATTCGGGATATTGAAATTATAAACGAATTTCCATAACTTGCCTTCAGCCATTTAGGGATTTCTACGGCGTAGGGGTGAGCATATGCTACCCTTTTCACGAGGGAAGTGCTTAAGCACCCCCACCGAGCATGTGACCATGTCCGAGATATCTATAAAAAAAACAAGACAGAAGAGAGCTCCAACTATACGACGATGTTCAAGTGTAGCGGATGAGCAGTGACATTGATATAATGAATAACCCGGAATTAATCCAAATGTTTTAACACATTACTAGAAACGCCAGCCTATATATGAGGATTGTACTCCATTTGGCTCATATGAAAACTTTATAAATATCCAAGAGGTAAAAGGAGGAGAAATAACCCTTAAAACGGCAAAGCAAAATTTAAGATTTGGCTGCGTTTTTCAGCATCGAATATATAATCATTCCAGATCCTTTTTCGATTTAGGCTTTCAAACCACTGAAGTTTATCTTAATCTGACTTGGAATTAATCAACTAAGACTTGAATTGTACGATTCAAAAGGAAATTTTCAATCCATTTGAGATAAGAGACTATCCAGACTAATATCTTTTGGTAATAATGCACTAAGCCATACTCGCTCGAAAGCTTTATAAATATTCAGAACCATAATATTTGCTTCATCCCAATTTTGCAAACAGATAATTAGCTTCTCGTTAAAATATAATTAAATTTCCGGTGGACCGGTGGGATCTAAATCAATATTGCCTATCGTGGACAGCACCTTGGCTGTCTAAATATTTGGTTACCTTCTTGTTTATTAAGATCTCCATCACTTTGTAGAGGATCGATATTATAGGTCTGTAGTCAGAGGTATCGCTTTTGTTGCCTTATTTGGGGATTGGATTAACATACGCAATCTTCCATTATGTTGG
The DNA here is from genome assembly GCA_963942445.1 of Argyra leucocephala. Taxonomy (NCBI): domain Eukaryota; kingdom Metazoa; phylum Arthropoda; class Insecta; order Diptera; family Dolichopodidae; genus Argyra; species Argyra leucocephala. Next base: position 122,184,769 of record OZ012678.1, read on the forward strand.
GTATATCCCTATAGAGTAGGATAAATGCAATAAGTTTCTCAATGGCCTTGAAATGGTGAATGTTATTTATCTCATCATAGCAACATATTCATCTCATATTAAAAACCTTAAAAATAAAAAAAAAAATAAATTTGAACGCAAGCAGATTTTTTGGAGTTAATTCACTGGACTTTAGCACGTAAATTCATAAAAAATTCAAGAATTTTTGCAAAAAGAGATCATTTAAGAGTATAGATCCATTCTTTCTGATGGAAAGATCAAATAATCACAGATCTTTAACAACTCAGACACAATATTTTTAATTAAAACAAACAATTACTTTTGTTTAAACTCCCAATTACAGAAATCTTTTAAACTCCCAAATACACAGAAGAAATTTTACTAAATTACAATAGAAACTCTAATTAAATCTTTACAAGTCCATGAAAAATCAATTGTAAACATTTTTTTTTTTTTTAATTTCCCAATGAAACATTACAATTTTTCTCTGAAGGAGGCATTCAGTAGTTTCTTTGACATTTTTTATGCAGGTAAATTGCACTGACTAGCCGATGACATAATCCAGTGGTCAACCACCCATGATGCCAACATTATACTCCATTGAATTTTTTGGCCCCTATTTGATTGTTCCTATTGTCTACTGGGTAGCTGCTGGATGATAGGACGCTTAAGGCGACTTACATTACTTGCAGCCAATAAGCTGCCTGCCAGTCTGTTTGGATGTGCAGCTTATATAATTTCATTAATTGGTGTATAGGCACCTTGATGCTTTATCCAAAAAGTGTCTTTCGATAAGATATGACCGCAGCAGTAAATAATAGTTCTGTGGTGACATTTTTTTAAGTTTGTACAGCAATCCTTCATGCCAGACTTTATCAAATGCTTGACTAATATCTAGAATTATCGCTGAACCATACTTTTTTTCCTCTAGGCTTAACTGGATTACATCTATGTATTTGCTCGATAGTTGCATGTTCGTTTCTGAACCCGAATTGATGATCTGGAACTAGTGTGTTACGTTTCCCGGATTATATTTGTTCCCGGGAAACGGGAAATTTTAGTTAAATTTTCCCGGGAATCTCGGGCAACCCGGGAAAATTAAATAAAAGAGTGAAAAGAGTGAAAAATTTATAAAAGTGTTTAAAATAAATGCAAAAAACACAATTTTTTCAAAAAAAAAAACAAATTTAATTCATAAAATAATAAATAATAAGAAAAATAAATTCAAATCTTAAAAAACAAACATAACATAAAAAAAATATTTCATTATAAAATTCTTAAATTAAATTCTTATTTAAAAAATAAGTTTTTAAAAAGGAAAGGCAGTTCAGTGAATAGTCGCTCAAATTTGAACTATTTTTGGTGCAAAAATTGGATGACGCCGAGAATACCCTTTCACTCTCAATTGAAGTGGGCTGTACGTTCATTAACGCATCCAATAAATTTTTTAGATTTTTAGTAATGTTCCCTAAACATATAAATTAAATTCCTTTTGTAAATTTGTCTCATCATGCGGGGAATTTGTCACTTTTTTTTTAATTTGTAGTGCTGCATTTATAGCACCAGCCAATATATCATTTAGATTAGGATTAGGAACTAAAATTGGTTCTTTCTCAGACGAATCTTCACTTTCGATTTGTATTTCAACCATTTTGTATTTCAGCGGATTCAATCTCTTTGCCGAACAACCTGTTAAATGTCTCGTTAGCATAACGTAGAATTGTAGCCTTAGATGATGAAGGCAATTCTGTAGTAGCTGTAGATTTTAAATCAAGTGTTTGTAGATACTTTGTTAAAGACACCAGATCTTGGTTTCTTCTGCCTTTAATACGTAGTGACAAAACTTGCAACAATTCTCTTGATAAGTCATCATCATTTACACGTAAAGAATCGAATAAAAATTTCAAAATCGCATCGGCTGTAACTAAATTTGCATCACGTCTACCCAAGGCTTCAGCAGCTACTTTAATTGGGTTAAGTGCGTTGAATATATTTGATAATATTGGAATATTATCGTCATTTAATAATGTTATGGAACCCAAATCAATTAATGCCTTTCGAACTGATTCAACAATTTTTAAAAATCTTTCAACCATGGTGATAATGCTATTCTATCTAGTCTTACAATCAAACAGCAAACTTAATTCTACCCTATGCTGTTCCTTAACATGTCCTTGTAAAATTGAGTTTCTTTTTGGTGATGTTTTAAAAAACTTAACAATTTTTCTAACCATTTGCAATGCACCATTAATATTATCTCGTTCACATCGTTGGGTTACAGCATTATTAGAATCTTCATCACAATCAGATCCATAAAATTCTTCGGTAGTCGAGCAATATTCGTCAATATCACTTTCACTTTGGTAAGCAATATTATCACTTTAAATTTTTTTATAAAGTACATCTACAACAGCTAAATGTATGCCATGATTGTAACATAATTGATGAATATATTGTGATAATGTTCCAAATTTTACCATGACAGCGGCACCATCGGTAATTGATGCGACCACATCTGATAAATTTATACCAAAATCTGATAGCTTTGAATCGACCAATTCAACTGTTTTCTCAGCTGTACAACTTCCTTCTATTTTCACTAATCCTAAATTAATATATTTTTGGTTAAAATGAATGTTTACATTTAAGTAGCGGCGGTTGCGTAAACTAGTCCATTCATCTAACGTTACATTTTTCAAATGTATCTTTATAAGATTTTATTTTTTATTCTATCTCACATTTTTTCAACACATAAAAATTATGAATTAATTTCATAACATTACTTTTGCCTTTTGGTAAATTATATTGTCTCTCATTGAGTGCTTGGCGAATAAATTCACTTTTGGCCATTCCATGGATTGAAAATCCATCAACTGTCGCAAATCTTGCTACTATTTCTGCCATAGATTGTTTTTTAGTAAAAAATGTTATTAAAGGTTGAGGTTGAATTTTTACTACTTTGCTTGGACCAGCAACTTGATCATCATTTGCATTTCGTTTCGACAAATTGATTTTATGAACATGCTGTAAATGCCTTATCAAACTAGTTGACGATCCCTTGCAACTTAAAAATTTATCTTGACATTTTAAATATTTCGCTTTATCAGCTCCTTTTTCTTTTGTGAAATATGTCCATATAGAATCTGCAATGGGTATAAATTTATTTCTTCCGAAAATTAAATAAAATTAGCAAATAAAAGAAAAAAATCAATAACTATGAAGAAAAATACACCTAATTTTTTTAATACAATATTTTGCAAAGTCAAACACAAAATATTGAAAATAAAGTTTTTTTCATATGTTTTTAATAATCTATGTATTAAAATTCATAAAAAATACTTTTTTTTACCGCACAGCAAAAATTTCACAGCACACTATAAGAAAATAATAGTAAAATGAAACGAAATCTGGAACAATAATTTCGTTTGATAATATTTTAGTTTCGTTTCGTTTCGTTTATTTTTGTTTCAAAACAGAATAGCATGAGAATGAACGCAAAATTAGCCTTTTCAAACAATTATTTTTTTTTCCGAGAAATTTCATTTTTATTTCCCGGAAAACGAAAAATAAATTTTTAAAAATTTCCCGGGAAATCCCGAGCGGAAATTCCCGGGAAGGACTCTCTATCTGGAACAATATAGCTTTTTTCCAAAATCGGTTTTAATATTTCCAAGAATAGCCTTTCGAATAGTTTTGATAAGCAGGGTAGTAGGCTAATCGGTCTGTAAAATGTAATTGTAAACATTAGAACTGATAATATTCTCCTCCTCAAATTATCATAAGTGAACTTAAGCATTAACTAAGTATAGTTTATCGTCACTACCACCTGAGTAAGGTAAATAGATGAAGTGAAAGAAGTATAGTTTCATAATTCATTCACAATAAAAATATTTTCAAAATTACCTTTAAATTATTACAAAAGATTACCTAATTTGAATTTTCCAAATTCATTAAGACTAATTTCCTGCAATAATATTTTCGTATGTAAGAGCCATAAATTTAAAAAATCAAATAGAATGTATTTCCTAAAAAATTCGTTATTGTTTTATGTACAGATATTTCTACAATTAAATACCTTCTCTATATTATGTACAAAAATTTTTAATTTGAATTCCGTCTGCATATTTTGGCTACTCTAATGCTAAGAAAAATTCTTTCCAATAATTGTTTAGCTGACATTTTTTCTTTCTTCTGTTTTTGTATTTTTGAAAAACAAAAAAAAAAAAAAAATTCATTTGTTTTTTTAAGTGAAAAATTCCCAAACGTAATGAATTTTCTAGCATAATAATAAAAATTAAAAAACAAAAAAAAAACAGAAAAGAAAAACGCCTAAAAATTTTTATCTTCACAATTTCAGCTAAAAGTATCAAAAACCAAAAAAAAAAAACATAAAACAAAATGTAAAATTAAAAAAAAATTGTATCGAATTTTTTTTTTTATATTTTTATTATCCTTTGTACAGATATTTTAGAGAAAATTTTATTCGTATAAACACACACACATTCACATCAGATAACTTTTAGGATATTTAAGAGTAAAGACAAAAGCTTTAAAAGAAAAGGAAAATAAAAAAAATTGGAATCCGGAAAACTTCCTTAAATCCTTGTTGCAATTTAAAACGATTATAAAACAATCCTTAAAAATGGAAACAGCAGGACGTTCTTCACCTTTATCTGCACTTGACTGAGTACGCGAATCGTTTGCAAAAAAAAAATATAACTCACAATTTTTCCTACTTTGTTTTTAATTTTCTTATTTTTTTTTTTTGTTTTTATTTTTCAAGTTATCGTTTTATAAAATGCTGACAGTGAACATTTTTTAACACGCCTCTGGTTGGAATTAACTCGTTTGCAAAATTGTTTTCTTCATTTTTATTTATTTTTTTTTTTTGTTTTTTTAATATAAAAATGCCTTGTGATATGAAGTCTAATATTCGAGTCTGCCCACTTACATATACGTATGATAATATGTATATGTTGGTATGGGTATCAATGTTAGTTATTGTAGTTTTGTTGGATTTAAATGGATTTTATTTTTAAGATTCCTTGTGATCTGTTTATATATTATTATCCTTACATACATTCGTACACATATAGATATTTAAAAGATTAAAATTTCAACAATAAAAAATACAAATAAAAAATGGAAAACAATAAAACAATGAAATTGAATATAATATGTAGTCTGAATTGTTTTTTTTATGTTTTGGGTATAGGTGTAGTAAGGCAAAAAAAAAACAAAACAAAAAAAAAACAAATGTATTTAGAGTGACTGAAAAAGGCTTGAAATCATAAATCACTAGAAGCTTAACACCAAAAACTGACCAAAAAAAAACATAAAAATATAAAAGAAAGAACAAAAGGGGTGAAAATTTATAACGCTGTATTCTTTAAATTTGTCTGTATATTAATATCCTTCCTCTCATTAGAAAAATATAACCAAAAACAGAATAAACAAAACACATAAAATGAAAAAAAAAGTAGTAAAATTTTTAAATTATTTTGTCTTACTAATATGGTTGAGGACGAGAATTTCATTTCGTAAAAATTAATTTTTTTTTGCCATTCCGAAATTTTCCGAATAAAGTAATTCTAACAGTTTTCCTAACAGCTTTTCTGTTATTTAAAATGAAATTTGAATTTGAAAACTTGTTGGATCCTGTAAAGATGTAAATGAATGGATGAATTTTGCACATTCGGATCTAGTTAGATAGATAGGTAGTAGCGACTATCTACAGTATGCCGACACACTTAGACCAATAAGGTCCATTGTGATCTACTAGAACTTTCCTAGCATAAGACTTTACTCGTTAAACCATTTCGAGATTTTTACATAGCGGTGGAGGTCTTTCATTTTAGTACCTTCAAAGGCATCCAGCGAATCAAAAAAATTCTCCTAGATGAATTTTCCTTTAACGATAAAGACCAGGTACATAATAGGTTTTGGGCAATTTTATCTTCTTCCTCTTCCCTACGTACGTTCTACGAAAGGTGTTTGAGGAGAGCTCAAAGCTTCTGGCATGTTTAACAATAAGACACCGACCCGTGATGACTCCTGACTCCAACCATAGTGCTGATGTCACACCTTTTCAGAGATAGTAAGTTAAAGGAGCACTTGAGGTTCAGCATAGGCCAGATTTGCTGGTTATATTGCAGTCTGGTCTACTTGACTATCTGAAATCTTAAGCTTGTATTGCAATTTTGCGAAGCAATCGATAACAGGTAGCTGGAGAGATGCATCCAAATTTCTCCTTTTCGGATGAATTTCCAGGAAGATACTTTCTAGCAAGTTTATCTGCATTGGAGTTATCCGGAACCTCACTGTGTCTTCCCACTCATTTTAACCATATGTTGAACTGATCCGCTAGTTTGCCCAGAGAACGGTGACAGGCCAAAACAATTTGATCTAAGTTGTTTAATAACTTAACTAAATGTTAATCGAGTCAGTATGATAAGAACTTTGATTTGTACTCTGATATTCGACTAATAGAAATAATTCGATCGCGTACACCATTAAAAAACGGTAAAAATTCCCAAAGATATGAATACAATGATAGTAAAAGTGTACAATGTTTTAAAAATCTTTACTGACAGCAAAATGCAGAAACTCAAACCAATATGATAGCGGACAACGTGGAGAAATATTACAAATGCTTGTCAAGGTTGCAAGCTCTCACCATTATTGTTCAACTTTTACTGAATAGGCTGTTAGTGTTGTAAATAAAGGAATTAAAAAAACAATAGTATTTGTTATGTCAATGATACAACAATTTTAACTGAAATGTAAAATTTTGATGAAGAAGTTAATTGATACAGCAAATTTTATAGTCTAAGCATTTACATAACAAATAAACAAAAACTGTGATAGTGAGCAAAAATAAAATTTTAACTAATATCGACCGACGTTACGATAAATAACATCCCAATCGAACGAATGTCTAGTTTTAGAGATTTGGGTTGTTGGCTTGGAGAATAGCAAAGACAAGTTATTTTGGTTATATAATAAAGAACAACAAGTACGAACTGCTCCAGTTAAGGTAGAATCGAATGCAAGCAAAAAATCGGATGAAAGCAAATGTTCCGTTGAATTTTTTAATTGTTTTATTAGATTAAGATGTTATAATATGTTTGAATTATGCCTAAACAAAATAAAAATAACTTAATTAACAATAGTTAATCGATCAGAACACTTAACTTAATTGAATATCTGGATTTGAAATTAAATTTTCAAATAATAATATTTAGCATTCGGTTACAATGACGATGATTACGTTCCAATGATTGAATGAAGAAACTCATAATGTAGGTTGGTAACAGTTTATTAGAGAAATCGAATAAATTCTGAAAATGTTATTTTTAATTTTATTGATTGGGTGTAATTTCCATTTTAGAGGCCATACAATTAAGCTAAATCAAAAAAAAATTATATTCATAAGTATCATAAATGATTGAAAATGACCTGCAGACCGGCCTGCAATCCCAGTAAAATATTCCAGATATCCTTTGTTATAAGTAAAAAGGGCACCTGGATTGAATTCTGGCAAAGATCATCTGGATGGTGGTACTTGAAGGTATAATGACAATATTCCAGATGCCCTTTAGCTTTTAGCATAATTCAAAGAGCTCCTGGATTGCATTATGACAAAGAACATCTAGAATATTGTACTGGAAAGTATATTTTATACTATGGTGTAATGGCACATATTGAATTCATTGTATAAGAAGTTGAGATATTCAATAACTCATGTGCCTATACATAGACCACAAGATAGAAAAAAAAATGCAAGGTACCAAAATTTACGAGTTTTATTTTTCGTAGGATAAAATTTTTTAATCGTTTCATTTTTTTATTGTATATAAGTATATTATTTTATCTGCGTAGAGCCATTGTTGGATAAAAACAGATAAATATTGTCTGCTTTTACTAGAATTGGGAAGAAATATTGCTCATGCGCACCCGCGTATTGGACTGCTTCTCTACAAAGTTATTTTTATATATTTTTATAGCCAAAAACTTAGTCTAATAACCTTTCAATACTTGTTTACTGTTATATATTGTTGAAAAAGGAAAGGAAAGAAAAAGGAACAAGAAAAGTTCTGTGGGAAAGAGCAAACAATGTTGTCTTAAGCCTCTGCTAATCCTAAATAAAAAATCAGTTTGCTCATTTGGAATGCTTCGATCGAGATGCTCTAATTAAGTATAAAAGAATTTTCATAACTGGACTTAAACCATTTTTGATTTCTACTGTAAAATGGTGGGCATTTGATATCTAAGTTATCGTGTTATGCAATGAAATTGATTGAGAAGGAAAAAGTGATTTTAGTTCCTTGGAACAAGTGTTAACACCAAGTAGATATATATTAAATAGAGTAAATGCTCCAACAATACGACGATAGCCAAGTGGTATAAGGGATGTGGTCGCATTTGTTGTCGTCTATAAGACGAATATCGCTGTTTTAGCTAAAAGCATTTTTAGCGCACCTGCCAATAAATGTGAGTTATACTCGAGATTGGGTCGTGTAACTAAATGCTTTATAGATTTTTAAGAGGTTTCATTAATTAAGAACGTTGATCAGATAATTTTATTTTCCGATATACTATTTGAGCTCATTGTTTTTATGTTGCGCATCCTACTAATTACTTTATTTCTAATTTCTTAGTCTATATTTTCCGAGATTTATTTGATATATATACATTGATTTAGACTTTAAACATTCTCATATACGTAACAATTTCAAACTTATATATCTATGTAACTGTGAATTATAACTAATGAACTGAAATTACCTAAAAAAATGTAATATTGATAACTGTAAGTTATAACATATGAAAAAAAATTACTAGATGATTGTAAAAACTTACTAAAACTCATCTTTTTATAAAAGTTAATAAAAGCTTATTTTTTTTAACTAAATTAATTTTCTCATTTAATGAATTCCATTTAGTTAAAAAAAAAACTATCGCAGTAATACATAGGTTAAGTCCAAGTCTAACTCATTGGATTCCTGAAACTAACCTCATAGTAACTATGTCTTATAATTTAAATTTAATTTAACATTTAAGCTTACAGGGACCTACAAACTATAAACCTTAACATATTTAATATATAATTACATATTTAATATTTACAGAACTCCCCAATTGGCACCAAATTCCATAAATTCACATTAAATTGTTACAAAATAAAATTCTAATCCCTTACCTATTCATATTTTATATACACACAAAAATGTTTTGTATTATTTTTTAACATGTTTTATGATCCTTTTTACAATACAATAATAATAATAAATTCATGGCTATTGCGGGTTAAAAGTTAGTCATTTGAGGTTTTCATAATAGATGAATAGAGAAAATTGTCCAAATGTTATAAAATTTTAAATTTCAAATTATTTTCAAATTTACAAGTAAAAAAAAAATCTACAAAACAAATACCAAATAATTTCATAGAAAATAAATTACAAATCTATTTTTTTTTAACAATATTAATTAAATATCATATGTACATATACACATACTTATATAGTATGATATCAAAAGTTATTATGCAAAAAAATTTTTTGTAACAAAATTATTTCAAAAAAGAGCTTCAAATAAATTAAAATAAAATGTTCAAAACATTATTAAATTTAGAAATTTAGGCATTAAGCTATTTTAAATATTATAATATAAAAAATTTAAAAATATAATAATAAGAGAAAATTAGAAGCATAGAAATTATATTATGTTGTTGCAAAAACCCCTATAAATTGTGTTATTTAAATTAATTATTGGTGCTAAAAAATAATTCCAGTTTAGGAAATATATTACTTACCTATAATAAATAGAAGTTAAAACTGGCCAGTAGACGTGTAAAAAACAATTATAGTATTATACTATATAGTGCTATACCACAACTGTTACTGTAAGAAATATTCATCATAAACCTTTTGAGCATTAACCTAGTAAACTATTGATTATTTCATTTGAATTTTTACTCATAGATTTACCAATATAAATTCAACTAAAGCCATTCTACCAGGTTAAGATTTAGTACTTTAATTTTACATTCAAATGTTGTTTGGAAAGTGTGTAAATGAAGTGACTCGATTGTTGTTTGGAAATGTACAATGTCCTAAATATACATTCAACTACAAGTTTTGACAAATATGTACAAAAAAAAATTCTCCTTTTTCAAGCTTTTCAATTGTTACAGTGTTTAAAAACCAAGTTTGGCTTAATACATCGTAAACATTTTTGTATTAACATCGGTTTGTCTTTCTCAATTTCACACTCTTTGTTAATCAATACTATTTCAATGCATAATACTTCATTCCAACATATAACATACAATCCATAACATACCTGGTGGTCTAAAGCATGCGAATAAGTTTTTTAAAAAGAGAAACTGTTATTTAAAAATTTTTTGAGAGTGTTCTATGAATTAGTGATAATTTTATTAGTGATATATTAAAAATATTGTGGGCCCGGAATTTACCACCATCATGAAATCAAATTAACTCTTTCAGTACCGTGAAGATATGACACATTAATCACTATGGTATCTTTATCGATTAAATCTGCTGAAACCAAGAAAATTGAATGTAAAAACTTAATTTTTTTAATTTTTCACCAATGAAAACATACGTCATGCTAAGCACCAGCAAATGTATCAAATTTTTAATCAGTTATATACTAAGCGACAATTTTTTTGTTTATTTCTTGCCTATACTACATTTTTTGTACTATAAGTGTTAATAATGTCGCTTAGTATAATTTTATTTTGCTTATACATTTTTTTATTATTTAAATAAAATAATTTGGATCAAAGGAAACTGTGAAGCTTGGTTTAAGCTTGAACAATAATATAAAAATTTAATTTTGAAAATTTTGTCGCTTAGTACATCTACTCTTCCGAAAAGGTATCGAACATTTAAATTTTTGTTAAAATTTAGAACCGAATTAAAAAAATTGTTTAATTATAAATCATAATTTTTTAAAAAAAATTAACAAAAAAAACCAACATACGAAAAAAAAAATTTCTTCATTACAAGAATTTGTGTATTGCCGTGACCAGGATTCGAACCTGGGTTACTACGGCCACAACGTAGGGTCCTAACCACTAGACGATCACGGCTGTATGAAGATATAAAATACCTATAAATTAATTTAATTATATTTACCGTTATACAGATAAAAAAATATCAGTTTTTGTATGCTTCATTTAACCTAGGTATGGGTACACAGATTAAAATAAGAAATTCAAAAATAATGAGCATGAAATTTTTATTTTTCATTACACATAACAAAAAAATAAAACAGTTAATAATGCTTGAGGCGATAAATATTAATAAAATATTTATGTTTGAATTTTTAAGCTTATGAAGTTATTGTGTAGCAACACTTACAAATATATATTATACACATGCATTAAAGAGAAACTTAAATAAAAAATATTTTATTAATAAGCATAACTGACTTTACATTTTAAATATTGAATTCAAAGTTATATTATTTTGGATTGTGTAACTAAAATCTAATCTATGGTTCGTAATTAACCAGTTTATGTTAGAAAAAAAAACAGAAGTCAAATTTAAATGTAGAAAATATAGCAGGTATAGATTTATAGAGGCCGAATTTAAAGAATTGTGATAAAATTATAACTCACATATGCATAAACCAGATATACGTACGCTAATAAAATACAAAATACAATTTTAAAAATGTTTTAAGCATATCCCCTATATGTCTGGTGAGATAAACAAATTTGATATAAAATATTATGATCCCGTCAATAGTCACAAATGCAAATTGATTAAATCGAAACGTTTCATCAATATGAAAATGTGCATGATGATACTGACCTAACAAAGAGGAATTGTTGAAAATTTTTATATGTATTATAATTAAGGTAGTCCTATTTTATTACTTAGATCTCTTTGTTATTTCATTTGTGATTTAAATCAATTATTGATTTATTTAAATTATTTTTCGACGATGTGGAACCGATTTATTGGTAAAATTAACAACAACAAATAAGTGTTCTCACCAACTCAATATTGTAGAAAACATTTATTATCATATTTTGATGACTAGATTCCTTCGATTTTTATTGTTTACTGATTACCATACTGTTCCTCAGTTATGATAACTATTAATACGAAAACTATTGGAGCAATCAACCAAATTTAGATTTTAAATTTTTTCCGTAGTCCTGAATAAAAACCTAGTCGATGCAAATCATGTCATACTTAACACACCTTTTACACGTAACCTCGTCGTACTCCTCGTCGGTGCATAGGCTATCAACAAACTTCCGAACTTAAGCGATTTGATTTCGCTTCAAGTTCTTCCACATGTACTTGCTTCGTTTATAACTGTTTGGGGCAATGTTGTTTAAGGACGACCACGATTTCTTTGACCGCTTTTTCTTGACGACCGCGAATTCCATTCATGAGCTGCTTTTGCAAAATCTTCTGCAGTGTGGTCAATCCATTTCAATTTTCCATGTTTAATCATTTCACTGATTCCTTCCCAAAATTCTTTGTTTGGATTTGTCCCTGGCCAGAATATCTCAAGAATCAGTCGCAAACATTTGTTAACAAATATGTGGACGCGAGACAATTCTTTCTGTTATATTTTCGTGTTTTGCATCCATATAAAAGAGCTGAAAGAACATTAGATCTGAAGAATTGAAGGTTCAGGTTACGAGACGCTTGGAGATCTTCAAAAAAATTTCAAAGTACCATATGTAGAGCTTGCCTTTCGGATACGGCTTTCAGCATCCACCATCCACAGTAATAAAACTGCCAAGGTAGCAGAATGAAGTCAATTCCTCTGCATTTTCATCATCAATCTGAAAGTTGTACAGGGGACTGCTATGTTGAGTCGCATTAGTTTTGTGTTGCTTACTCAATAGTTTTTTTCTCATATACATTTTTACATCTTTTGCGATGTGTTTTGCGTGTAAAACCAAGATTAGCTTCATAACTAAATATTTGCCAGTTACTTGTTTTAGTTACTATAATTTTTTCTTTAAAACATTAATTAATTTTATATTGCCGACCTACATAATAAAGTAGTAAATTGTGTCATCTGACTATAAATAAAAAGGTCTTGGATTCCAATTCCACTCAAGGCATGGATGCTAAAACTGAATTCTAATTTTATTATTCTTAAAATATTGAACTTTTATTAAAACAAATTTATTGAGAGTTTAATTTTGTAATAACTTAAGTAAAATGTAATTATGCTATTTAAGAAGGCCAAATTCCACATAATAGTCTTTTATATTAATTAGTTAATTTACCAGTAAATTGATAAATAAATATGCTCGTTAAAATATTCAGTTATTCCACTTTCATTACCGTACTTGATAGTACGTCCAAAAGGAGATTCGTGATTCTACGGAAAATACTGGCAAGGGGACATAAAAAACGAAATACTATATTGTCATACAAAAACTATATCTTTTTCTATAAATTTCACGTATTACTGAAATAATAAATGTAGGAATATAATGAGTATGTAAGTACATATTTTTAATCCCACATCACAAATATAAATATTATGAAAGCATAAGCTTTCATTTACACAAAATATTATTTTTGCTTCCGACATGTTATCGCCTTTAATTTTAAAATATTTTTTTTTTTAATTATAATTAAGCCTCTTACCATGTACCTAACACTTTTAAATCTTCTCTTCCTCATTCTATCTCTTAATATTTTTATTATGTTTATTATAAGTATTAATTATTATTATTAAAATAATACTGGGATTGTTTTAATTTTGTAATCATAAATCTGAAATAATAACAAAATAAATATAATGTAAATTTTTTTTTTATTAGCAACATGTATAGCAACATTATCCTTAAGATACATTTTTACTTTATAATATAATAAGACTTTATATGCCTACTTACCTAATATTGTTATTAAAAATATTTAAATTGACTATGTTTGTCGCAATTTAAATATGTTAGGATTTATTTTATATATTATGTAAATATGTAACGAATAATATAATAATAATATCATGTTTTCTATTTTCGAAAAATAAAATCTTAACAACTAAAACTTGTTTTAAAGAAAATTAACAATAAAAATTATATTTTATTACAATATTACATTGTCTTAAAATAAATTTGCACAAAACAAAAACAAAAAAACCCAATATATTTTGTGTACATGACTGTATGTAATATACTTGTATGTAAATGTATTTGTAATTTTATAGAAAAATAAAAATGAAAGTAATTTTTAATCACCATTCTTACATTGTTAATCCACTGATTTTATATATTAAAACAACGGCTGCTTGCATAATAATTTCTTTAATTATTTCGAAACGTGTAATGAAACAAAAAAAAAAAAAATTCCCGCGCGTAACCAAAATCCTTAAAAACAAGAGCTAATAACGGTATATTTATTATAATAATACAATTTGATATTGTTATAATGGAAGGGATACAAAATTTTTTTAACGAGATAAGAAAAATAACAACAATAATAATAAAAATAAATATACTGAGTGCTTGTTGCTTCCAATGGTACTCTCCCCCCCCCCCCACGTCTCAATTCCAACTCATCAATAAAACAATAAGAATTTAGATGGAGATTTTTTTACGATTTAAGGTGGAATAAATTAAGTATTATAAGTATAAAAATGTGGGGACTATTATGTTATTCTGACACTAATATAATTACAAAACAAAAAAACAAAAAAAAAGTAATATGTACTTAACAGGATACTTTTATTACATATAATGAAGGTGTTAAATGGTATAAAATTGGATTTTCTTTTTTAAGAACATTAAAAACCATCACCATTCTTAAAATGTAAATATTTTTTGAAGGTAGGTGCTCGTAAATGAATATTTATAACTATTTGAATTTATAAATAAAAAATAATAATAAAAATTATTTTTTTATATATTTTTAAGACTTAATTTTTAATAAAAATAAAAACTTTTCTTATTTATTATTTTATTATTTTGTAATAAAATTAATGTTATTAATGTATTTTTTTTCAAATTAGAAAACTTTTAGTTAAAATTTTTTGTTTTTAAAATTGACATTTTTTTAGTATTATAAATTTAATTAAATTTTATATACATATTTATTTAAATCAATTATACATATTTCTAATTAAATTTATTAATTTAATCTTATTAAGTTTTCAAATGATCAAACATCGACGCCTACACTGAAATAACGTAAATGTAAAACGTTTAAAAATTTTTTTCTTTTGTTAAGATCATAATAACCAAACTATGATGTTCACTTACTTATTTTATTCAAATAACTGTAAAAGATATATTAATAAATAGATTATAATATATACTTTCTTCAATTTGTAAATCAAAAATATTTTAAATTGCTAATTTGTTTTGAGCCTAAATTATGGACACGTAAATTTATGTTGTACGTATTTACGATCGATCGGGCGGAATTAGGAAAATGATATATCGAAATAAATAATTAAGTTATTCAACTATTTGTCAATATATAAGGATGCAACTGGACAATATTAAATTGAAATTGAACAAACTAAGCTGGACCTAATTACGACCTATAAATTTAATTTCGCATATGTGTTTTTTGTTACAACTAACTTTTGAGTTTTTAAAAAAATTTGTATGAAAAAGTGGGTCGGTTATATGTGCAATATGTCCCAATTCCGAACTAAATATGCAGGTGTAAGCTATTTGCACTAAATTCATAACAAGTCTTAAATTTAAAGTGAAAACTATATTTTAATTGTTGAAAATAAGCGAATATTTTCCTTTTATTAGTAGACGAAATACGGTATCTGTGTATGATAAGCATATTTAGTAAAGTTAAATAGAAAATATTCGACTATTTTTAGCAATTAGATAAATTTATAGTAATAAGTTCGTAATAAGTTCTTCCAAAACTATGTTTTACTTATATTATATTTTCTATGATTTAAAAAATCTTTGGAATTATCTTGCCTTGCCAACAAAATTTTATTAAGGCGTCCATTATAAATTACCAAAATAATTTCTTTGTATACATTTCACAATAAGTTAAATAGAAGAGTAAAAACCATGACAATTTCTGGCACATTTTCAAGATGGCCTGTAAAGGAAGATATTCTAATATATTCAGACAGTAAAATTTATCTCGTCTCGTCTCGCTGAATATGCCTTTCTGTTAGACACTGTAAGCGGCGCGATAGAACATTTTATTTGTTGGCAGTACTGATAATTTTTTACTATCAAAAATAATTATTGGTATATAAACGAAATATGATTTATAAAATATTTTATATTAGTTTTAAAATATTTTTTAAATGAAAAATAAATATAAATATATTTATGTTTTAAATATATTTTGTAGTTTAGTACATAAACGTAGTAAAGCAGTAATAGTAAAGTGGGTTTTTTTTTTTCAAAAAACAAACACAATTTTAATAATAATGCAAAAACAATAATGAAAAACTGTTTATTAATCTTTATTTAACTATTTTATCTATTCAATTTACTTATTTAATTCAATTTTTTGATAAAAAGAACACAAAATACTTTGACGAGATACTCTATCGCTTACAATTTTTGACGAGATAAAAAATGGCTATCTCGTCTCGTTAAAGGTCTAACAGAATACAAAACTATCTCGTCACAGATATTCTCACGCGATCTCGCGAGATGGGTCTAACAGAATATGGGTGATAGTCTGCAAAATTGAGCCTCCAGTTTTAATGGACAGCAGAGGACAATATAATGTACCTGAAATCATACAAATGAATAATGCCAAAACTAAGAAGTAGTAAATGTGATTTTTACTTTGTATGTATATGAAATATTTTGTATTTTTATTTATTTATTTTAAATAATATGCATTGTTATAATATTTAAGTTAATTATGTTAATTTGAATTATTTTTTTTTGTTTGAAATACTGAATCGTTGCATTGTTCAATATTTTTTAAATTTCATATTGAAATAATTGTATATTTTTATGTGTAACAAATAATTTTACTTACATTATAACTAATTTTTTTTTTTTTTTTTCAAATTACTTATAGTGTAATTGATTTTTTATTATAGTAAATATTTTTTTATAACTTAACGAAGTACTAGTTAATTATTTAAAAAAATAATTATTAATTTTACTCTTAATAATTATTTTAAATAGTTTTTTTCAATAAAATCGTAAATAGGTACTGTGAATCGCAAATAGGTTCAAAAATCGGAATTGAGTTCATATAAGGGCGGAATTAGTTCAGATTGAAATTGTCGAGCGGAAATACGTACAATCAAACTTTTTTTGGGAGTTAAAATATTTTATTATTTATTTAGAAAAAATTAAATATAATTAGATGAAAATATTTTTTTTTTAATTAAAAAATACTAATTATTGTAATTTGAAAAAAAAAAAAATTAAAAAAAGCTTATATTTTGCTTATTTTGTCAACTTAAACTAATTTTTCCTTAAGGGCGCGGAAATTGGTACATTTACGTTATATGTTGCCTTATATTATTGCCGAAATATCGATAGTAGGTAATACTGATGATCATTGTTTGCACAGTCTACATGACGTATGCTCTTGTAGAATAATTGTATTATTGATATTTAATATAGACTGCTTGTAATATTGTTTTTATTTATTATTTATTTATTTATTCATCTACTGAAAAATTAACCCTTACAGATAATTCTTAATAACTAAAATTCATGAAATATATTTTGTATTTTAGCACAACAATTTTTTATTAAACAAAGATTTTTTGTATGTTTAAATACTGAGCATCAAATTACTATCTCGCCGTCCATATGACGGGTGACCGATTTTAATCGTTTTTAGGGGGCGGTAAATTCAATAATCAATATTTATTGTACCAATATTCAACTACCATTTTGGTATTTATGAAATTTATATTTCTATTTATTTTTTCTTTTCGTTTTTGTTGCAACAACTCTATTCGGATACTTTTTCATAAGAAATTTTAATTCCTTGCACTGTTTTATTATATATTTATTAAATAAATATTATACGCGTACTTATGTAAATGGTGAGAAATATATGTGTACGAAATTGGTTTTGAAAATTCTGTTTCAAAAAAATTATTCTGTTTTTCATGTAAATTATTTGTTTTTCAAGATCATTTGTTGGCTACGGACGGATATTCAAATTGGCAATATGAATCTCAATTTTTAATTAAACATGAAACAAGCAAGGCTCATATGAACACCTATTAAAAATGGAAAGAATTAAGTAAATCCATTAAAAATAAAATTACAATAGACCAGGAATGAGCAGGAAATCTTTAAACGTGGAACACATCACTGGTATAAATTTACAAAACGTTGGATATATATATAATAAAGTTTTTATCAAGACAAAAATTGGCTCTTAGAGGTTCACTACTTTATTCCAGTAATGGAAATTTCTTTAAAGTTGTAGAAATGACTTCGAAATTTGATTTAACTATTTTGGAACACATGCGAAGAGGCGAGAATATAAATCAAATATATGGCTTATGGTAAGAAAAACTAAATATTATTCTGTGCTATAAGATTGTACACCTGATGTGAATCAGGTTGTATTAAGATTTGTTCAATTAGATTGCAGTTCAAAAAATATGGAAGTTAGAGAACATTTTGAAAGATGGGTTGGATTAAGTTTCTTTTAAGCAAACTGCAAGAAATAGGTTTTGATATTTATAACATGCGTGAGCAAGGGTACGATAATGGTGCCAATATGAGAGACAAACACAATGTACTACAAAAAAAATATGGCGCTTTTTTTATACCCTGTGCAGTACACAGTCTTAATTTAGCAATTAATAACGCTGTTAAAATAAACCATGAAACTATATTATATTTTGACATAATTCAAGAATTATCTACCTTTTTTTCAGGATCCACCCAGAGATGGTGTGTATAAAAAGAATATTACATATTTAGTTTTAAAGCCTGTATGCGATACAAGATGGGAAAGTCGTATATAGGATTTACGGCCTCTAAGACACCACATGGGTGAAATATACGATTCTTTATTGGAACTAATAGAGAATGAAAATAAAGATATAAAAACACATTATCAAGCCAATTGTTTAGCGACTAAATTGAAATTGTTTAAATTCATATTTTCAATCGTAATTCAGCATGACATATTACATAAAATCAATTCTTTAAGTAAAATGTTACAAACCCCAACATTAAATATTAAATTGTGTATCGATTATTTGAATAATTTAATTAATTATTTAAAAAACAAGCGGTCTGACGGGTATGCCGATTTGTTAGCCGAATCAAAACTACTAGCTGAAATAATGGAAGTAGAACCTGAGTTTCCAAATTTTTCAGCTATTCGCCGTCGAAAAATACGAAAACAATTATAAACATCTTATCTTGACAAAAGTTTTCGCGATGCATAATGTATAATGAGAATTTGAAACACTAGCATTAAGAATACTACTAACATTACCAGTATCTGTTACTACAGAGGAAAGGTCATTTTCTAAATTAAAAATAATTAAAAATCACAAAACAGACTAGATAATTTAGCAACTATTTTCTATAATACAACATGAGCTATGTGAAAAATTAGAAATAGAGGATGTAATTAAAAAATTAGCTGATCTCAAAACACGATGAGCAAAAATTTCAAATCATATTTTTTATTTGAATATCTTTTATCGAGTCATATATCTTATTCTTTAAAGTATTGAAAGATATGTTTATGTTTTTATTCAATTTTAACTGTTTTATTTTTATACTTTATAATTACTTGGATTATTAAAAACTATATATAGAAATTCATATAGAGTTTAAATGCATTCCATAAGAAGTAATGTAAATTTAATCCTAACCGTTTTTTTTTATATAAAGTTTAAATGGAATCCATAAGGCTCAATGTAAAATTATTGGATAAGTAGAGTAAAAAATATTTAAATAAATATAGTTAATTTTGGTCATTAAAGATGGCCAAATATTGTGACCAAGTCTTGTTAAATAATATTTTTTTGAGCGGCCTATTAATTCGGCAACGTAACTTTAGGCAACGCCACACCAAAACTTTAGGTGACATACATATATAAACATATTATGGTGATTGTGTATATAAACAAAATAATAAAAGAACAAATTTATTACAGAAGAATTGTCTGCTATAATGAAAATTCATCACGACGAATAGGTATTAGATAGACGTTAAGAATTAATTATTTGCTCAGAAAGGCCATAATTAGTTCTATGAGATTCGAGATATAAAAATCTATGAGATCGTATACATTGGGACTGGAGCATATAAATTACACAAATTCAAGTAGATTGAAAATTTGTTCTAGCTGCCAGCAGAAATTTATTCTAGCTGTCATTTAGTCTGCTAGTAGCTGATAAAATATCATAACAAAATATTACTGAAGCAATATTACGTTTTGATTAGAGAGTTTGAATATCAATGAGTTGACATTTTGTAATATAGCTAGTGACACTAATCTACCAATTAAATTTACAAAATCTAATTGCATTTTTGTGAATTTATTCAATTCTTTTTATGTCTTCAACATAAGATGGCATCCAAACCATTTATAAAATTTCTTAAGATCAACATCTAACAACTCATCTAACTTTCTAATGATAGCAAACAATTTCGTATCATCCACAAATGATAAGATACAGTTATCAATATTCAAATCGTAATCATTCGTAAATAGCAAAAATAGCAAGCAACCCATGTGTGTTCCTTAGGGAATTCCTAACGTTGCGCTAGAAATTAATGAGAATCAGTATTCGAAATTTCGACTGACAGTTTACGACCAATTAAGTAATATTGTATCCATTTTAACAATGTGCCATAAATACCCAATGCTTTAATTAATTTTAGGTAAAAGTTTAAAGTTATTCACTTTATCGAAATCTTTAGAAATGTCAGTAGAAATTGTATTAACTAACAGGCTTTGTTTAACAGAATTGAAGACTGAATGGAGAAAGACAGATAAGTTTCAGATTTTCATTCAATTAAAACAAATCTGCAAAACGACATCAACAGATTTGTGAAATACAGAACAAAAATTTGAATCTATTAACGGTCATTATACTTAGGTACGTATTCTCAGCATGGGTAAATAGTGTTAATTTTCACATAACTAAACAATTATAAATTTATCAAAATAATCTACTTAAGTATCTAAAGTGTACCTAAAATGGTATTTAATTTACTACATTGATACCCGACTAGTTGCGTTCACAAAAAGTTGAATATTGATATGTAAAATACAGAAAGTCGGAAAGCCTACTAATCAGATGAATTTTTTAAATCTTAAAATTAATATTATTATTAATTGCCTACCATTTTAAATTATGGCCATTAAAAATTGTTAAAAAATTAATTGACTTAAGATTAAATTATATTTTCAATTCTATTTAGTGTAGTTTATAGTAGCTCCAAGTTATATTAGGTTTTATAAAATCACCCAAATTTATAAGGTTTTTGAATTTTCAAATTTGAAGTTTTGAAATTATGCTCGCAACACAAAATAAATTCTAAGACATCAACAAAGTTATACAGTGAAGCTTGTCAAAGTTGGGAACCAGCAGTTCTTCATTAGATTATAGTATACAGATTGGTTATTGATACAAGCTATATGTGAAATAGAAAACATTCAATACTTTTGAACTATATACTATGAAGTTCGAGCTCCATACAGAATATTTTGTGAAACAATTTACATGTCTTTTTAATGACACTTTAAGCACCGATTTTGTTAATAATGAATTTGCGCTTATATTTTTTATAGCGATCTTAGCAATGATATTGTGAATTCCAATAGTAGTATGGATGGATCATTCGTTTGAATTTTAATTTCTAATTTTGTCAATATAAAAAAAAAAATCTTCAATCCGTGACAATGAACTTTTGGATATTGTTCACTGCCGTGACCAGGATTCGAACCTGGGTTACTACGGCCACAACGTAGGGTCCTAACCACTAGACGATCACGGCTATATGAAGATATAAATATCATAATAATAAATTTAATACAAACATTTTTTTTTAATCAAAAGAAAATACGTTTTTTTATTTTCTTTTTGTTTTGCTCCAATAATCACTCACTCACTCACAATAACAATTAGGTTCATAAAAAACTAAAGTAAATTAAAAAAAAAATAAAAATGCAAAGTCATAATCTTTTAAATAAATGAGATACAGGTTTTCATGAAATTTCTTACCATAAAAAATGTCAATCAACCTCTAAACAAAATAATTCAATTTATGTACCTACATAGATAGTGGAGTACCCCACTTATTAAATCATAACACAAACAAAAATAATAAACAATAATAAATTTATGTAATGTCAAGATTATCGTATAGCGGTCAAGTATAAAGCAAACAACAAATTTTTCGTAGATTGTTTGAATGGTACACTGTTATCAGTTATAAATTGAACTTCAGAATTGGTGTAAAAAATACAAATAATAAAAATTGAAAAATTTTAATTTAAAATTGGGGAAAAAAAATTAGTCAAAAAACATGTATGTTCTAAAAGTTAAACGACTATGCTTAATAGAAATGAATCATTATTATCGTACAAAAACAATAGTTATTGCAAACTCAAGCAAATTTGAAAATTAACGCAATAATGGTGTTCTTAATATTGAAAATTTACATTCGATAACATTCGATTACAAGTACACAAGTCTGATGTTTTACGATAATACTGATTATAATATTTATCGTAATATGATGAAAAATTATTACGATAATATCTAGTAAATTTTTTGTAAATTATTATTAAATACAATTTCTCAAGTGAAAATAAAAGCTAATTTAATGGAATTATATTCATTTCAACATTTATGAATATCGAATTAAGACTAAAAAACTTTGTGCAATTTCGGTACCTAAATAATATTAATCAAACAAAAATATGAACTTTCAAAGCTAAATGTTTTACATTTTCAGTGAATTAATAAGAAGTTAGCTTTTATCTACTAGCTATTAGGCCTATCAATATTATAATCTGTAATACTACAAAAATATATTCTAAATAAACGAAATTTCCAAAAACACCAATAATAATTTATATTTATCTTAAATTAAACAATTTCAGTATTACCGAAACTGGTTGTGACAATTAAAAATTTCAGATATTGAAAACTTAACTTTTTTTTTTAAATATATACTGAATAACATGATTTTGATCAGTTATTAAATTATTTTTTGCAAAAGTTATGTTCCGCATAAATAAATCAAAACATTGTTGCTTTTTCCATTCGATTAATCTAATGATGCAAACGGTACTGGTATAAAAACATTCGGTACACGACTAATCAAACTAGAGATTTCATAGCTCAATTCACAATAGATATCCAACCCGGTTACGCAGCATAGATTATCCAGGCGGTATCAATTCACACAGATATCCAGCTCCACTGAACTGACCAAGTACCACAATTTGAGTCGAAACGTTTCACTGAACTTAACACTTTACTCAAGATTTATAATAGATCACAGAACTATAACCGTTTAATAGGTTGGTCAAAACACTTCACCAACAACTTCAAAATTGCTTAAGAATAAAACAAAATGCCAACAATAGAACTACGGATTTATCTATTATTCTGCTCGGAATACGCTCTGCCATAAGAGAAGATTTAAGAGTTTCCTCGGCCAAATAAATTTGCAACCAGCAGTAAATTAGCGTTAAAACGCTTAGTCCAGAATTATTGTTGAATAAATTAAGAGACAGAATACAAAAATTAGTTCTGACCCCGATAAGAATCAAACAAAAGGTCCATATTTTTATTCCGAAAGATCTCGATAACCGCAAACCTGTATGGATAAGAAATGATAAAATTAAACCATCTCTATCGCCAACTTACGATACGCCGTCCCAAGGAACCAGATTTAGAATCTGTGTACATAATGTGTGCACGCATTATAATTTTAAGCACACAATAATAGGTTACCTCTTGGTATTATATGTGTATAATGTGTGCACTTTTGGGGAATAATTGTGTGCAAAATGGCATACACACAGCATACATGCTATGCAACTGAAATGTGACGGTTCTCAATGATAATTATTACGGTGACAAAAAGGTTTAATTTTATGAAAATGTATACACAATTTACCGCCCCAATCACAACCAAATTTTACGTTAAAGAATACTTCGTAACTATTTTTTTAATCAAAAATTGTGCAAATAGTAAAATTAAAGTTGAATTAGAACAAAATATGAAGTTATATAATGATAAATAATAATTCATTATTTTTATAATTCGCGACATTATATTCATTTTTGTTATTTATTATATATTTTCTTGTGGAAAAAGTTCCTGCAATTTCAAATTTATCATAAATATAAAGCTTTTACTTCGAAAAAATTAATGGGCTTTCCAAATATTGTATATTATATTATAAAAATTAATTAAAAATTAAAAGAGCTAGTACAATTTTATTTTTTTTTAGTATTTTAAACTTTAAATATTTAATTTTAACATAAAAAAGGTTACAAAACAATGAAATTTTGTGATTTAATTGAATTTAAGCTTTGCAATTTAAAAATATTTCGATTTATAAATTGAAAAATATATACATCAGAGATGAATCGCCATTTTTTTAATGATGAAAATGGCGAAATAGGGTAAATATACCTTTGTATGGTAAATTTAATAATACTCTCATCCGTGCCCTGATTAATTTGATAGCTGGCATTTTAATTTAATAGATATAATAGAAATAATAATTAGAAAACAAAAATATTTGAGAATATTATTTTTTATTTTTAGTTTAAAAGCAAATGTATTTTAAATATTAAAATTTAGTTGAGAAAGAAGGTACAAAAAAATATTTTATTGTGAACGAAGTTAACATGAGTAATAAAAAACAAATATGCTGAAAATTCTACTGCATTCTGCTCCTTTGGTTATGGGGTCATAGAAGTTTGTCTAGACTCTAAAGATGTTCAAAAATCAAAAATTTTTTATTTTTCGGACTAATTCTTATATTAGTCTTTATTAACTTACCTAGTTTATATTTGTCATATTCAACATACTCTATATAAAATAATATATTTTGAATAATGCCTCGAGTTAAGGTCGCCAGAAAGCAACTTAAAAAATGGAACATTATTATATTTGGATTTATAAACTTTACTTCGATGTTCATTTATTTTATTCAACGAGTTAAGATAATATTTTACTCAATAAAGTAATATATTTTATGTTTGATACTCATTTCTTGTAATAATAAATTATATTTTAAAGTAAAAGGTGGAAGGATATGTATATGTATATGAATACGGATTTGAGTAAAGTTTAAATTTTATTTAGAGTATAAGCTATTATTAGCTAGACCAGAATGAGCGCAGCCACCACGCAAGCTTCACGCAGAAATACTACTTTCAAAGTTAAAACATATGAAAACCAATACAAATGCCCAGAATGAAAGTAGTCAACGCAGCCATCACGCAGAAGATAAAAAAGTTTTAACTTTAACGCAGGAATTCTACTTTATACAATTGTTTGCGTGCATTTTCTCTAAATTTTTACAAGCTCATGCTTGCTTAAGATATGTATGTATGATGACCAAAACTAATCAAATTTGCCAATTTTCATTTAAAGGATTTCCCTATTGTGTTCTTTTGTATATTTAAATACATGGGGGCAATTGTTTTTTTGTAGATGTCCAATTTTGTATCAGTATTTTGTGGCGCTGTTGTATGCGCTATTTAATGCTTATCGCTGACATCGTTTTGCATTCTGTACACTAAATTTGATGGTTACGTTTTTGATATTTAGCAACTTTGTTGGTTGCGCGATGGCTGCGATCATTCTGTTTAGAAGTAAAAAAAAATCGCATATAATATAATGTAAATAATTTGTTTTTTTTGCGTACAATAAAATTTTAAATTTGTACATTTATACAAATTTTATAATATTTATAAAATTTTTGTTGTTGTTTTAAGACCCCAAAAGTTTGTTGTTATAGTGTTTTTTAATGTAAATTTTTAAAGATTTGAAATTTTTGTTTTGTTTTTAAAGATTTGAAATTTTTTAAAGATTTGAAAACTATTCGCGTACTTTTTATTTCAAGATGATTATTTTTGATACCTCAAATTATCTTTGACTATAATTTTACAGTTTCTTTCACAATTTAAATATCATCCTCTCAATTTAAAATTTTATAAATTTTCCTTATGCAAAGAAACTATTTCATTGTGGTAGCCTCTGAACCTCATACCCTATTTAAAGTGACAAAATTTTTTCATTTTTTACATTCGAATTATGCACACATTAAACGTATTATAAACTTCAAATATTTGAAAAATATTGATGATTTGCGTCGTTATGGTTAATTTTATACATAATGGAAGTTTATGGTTATATTTTGTTTATCAATTTAACCGAAATGTGTGCATGAGGTAATTATTTTTCTCACATTTACTCTTAATTGTGACTGAACTGAATTTTTATTGTTCATGTATCAATTTTGTTTTTGTTTTTTTTTTTGTTTATGCATCCATTTGAGTTACATTTATGTTTGTATAACTCAAAGTGTGTGTAAGTTATATACATGTATGCAAGTTAGAAGGAAAATAGTTTTAAGAAAACAATAAAATAATTAAAATTAAACTGTCATTCTTTAAACAATCCATTTTTCTTATTTAATTTTTATTAAAAATTAAGTCGTAATTATAAAGTACACTAATTTTTTCCGGTATAAATTCCATACCGATCAAAAAAAACATATTGTGAATCATGATGAAATTTTTATGAATATAAATGAAATTTCAGAAAATACAGTTGTCCCACAAACATTCGCATTATCATCAAACTCATTAACATACACCGAACCAAGTCAACCCTTAAATATCAGTATACGATTAAATTATCAAAAACGATTAAATATCAAATACGTATTCGTAAAATAAAAAGGTTTTGATGACATTATTTTCTTTTGTTTTATTTTAACTTTAATGTTTTTTACCTTTGATTTGTCAAAAATGACAGCTGCCGTATATATGCATACACATCCACCTTGCAGTCGTAATAGTATTTAAATGTGGACACGAGTATTCTTTTTCGTGACATTAGATTTTATTTTTTACTTTATATCTACATTTATTTAAACTAAAACCATATGCATTCAAGTGTGTTTAAATTTGTACAATGGCATACTTTGAGTGACACTGTAACAGTACATTTTGGTAAAAATTGTAACCATAAAGTATGAATTTAAAAGAATAAGAAAAAACAAAATTATCCCTTACTGTGACCATAAATATTTTCAGAATAACAAAAGCAACAATTTGCATACAATGTTTCTGAAATGTATGCAAAATGTGTATGTAAACTTCGATTTCAGTGTGCTTAAATATGGTTTTGGTTCCTTGGGGTACCAAAAGTCGATCTAGAAACTAGTTTATGTCAGTCCAAATAAATAGGTATCACAGGGTTGAAAATTGTGAAACTGGTAACAACTGAGGCTGCAGGAAAACTCATTAAATTAAAATCATCGATCAAATATAACATCCGGAAGCATTTTACTCAAATACTTCTTCTCCTTTTAGTTATACATAAAACATAGAATAAGACAATATTAATTTATTAATGGGTATATAGAAATAAAAAACGAATTATTGTTATTTTTTTGTAAAACTAGTTTTAATAAAATTTATATGAATTAATTAGTTTTGATTTTAAAAAACAACCATAAGTGACATTGGGCGCGACAAAGCTCAGGATTAAATAAATTAATTAATTAAATATTGGTATTATTCAAAGTGATTGTAGGACTGTGTATCAATGAAATATTATAATTTCGACTCATTTACTAGTATAAAAGTACATTTGGTATGTTAGTAACCTAATGAAAAACTGTAGCAATGATGTCAACGGTGAATTCCGTACTTTGGAATATCCGCCATGAAAAACTAGAAGTCTGTAGAAATACCAAATTATATTGTAAACAATATCATATTTGAAATATATTATTAATACACTTACCAAGATTAGCATAGGTTATAAAATATATTATTAGCCAACACCGTTTTTATGCAAAATCGGACAAGAGAGTTACGAAGCATATGTTATTAATTTTTCTATGTATAAAAGTAAATAGAACTATACTCAATAAAAATTTTCCAATGCAACCAAATCCAAAAACTTTACTAAATAGGTTCAAAAATATAAAACAAAAAAATTTTATCTTCTTTTTTAGTTCTTGCATAATATTAATTTAACATTAAAAGATTCACTAATACCGTTTTATTTAAAAATTTATTTTACCTATTTTGAACTTTTTCTATGGTTCTCTTAATTGTTATTGAAACTTTCATGCCTGCGATAATCATTAATTTTAATTAGAAAATTAAATGAATACAAAAAATTTGAAAATTGATTCAAAGAAAATAACAAAAAAAAATAAAAACAAAAAAAAAGTTAAGCTTAAGAAAACGCAGGTAATTAGCTAATTAAAAGTATTGAAAATTTATTGAAATCGTTATAAATAATTATCTGTATTTATATGGATGTATCTATAAAATATATTAAGTATTTATAAAATTTATGCAATGCCGTCAATTCCTGTTGTTAATCTTTAAATTCTCACCGTTTTATAACACTTAACAAAAACACCATCAGGTAAACTGATTATTCTTTTAAACGATAAGAGGATTTTAAGTTTTAAGGATATTCTGGAAAATTTAAAAGGATATTCAAAAGAGGTTACAAAGTTGTTAAGTATCTTTTCTAGATTAAAATTGAAAAGAAGAACATTAATTCGGCGCGAATAAGAATAAGAAAGTAGGTATATTATATTGTATTCAATACTATACAAAATTAAAATAAAAAAAAAAGAATAATAATAAAAATAAAAGGAAAAAAAAATTGAATTGCAAATTTTTATTACGTGAGCATCATTAATTTAAAAAGATTGTATAAGAGTTTTTAAGTAACAATTTTATTTTATCTAAAGTATCTGTAACATAATTATTCCATATTATACATATATTATTATTATACGTATAACTGTATAATTTATTTTATTTATTGTTTTTTTTTATTTATTTTGTCGTAGGCAAACAATCAAGCAATTGATAAGAAAAGGATTTGTTTAAAAAAAAAAAAAAAGATTACTATCAATTTGCTTATACCCATTTGAATTATCGTAAAATAATTATATAGAAATTTTAAATAGATACGAATTATTTTCCTTTTTCTAAACTTTAGAAGAAGATATTTTTATTTATTGTTTTTAATTAATTTTCAAATGAACCCAAAAAGAAAAGTTTTCTTTAATAAAACAAAAAAAAAAAATGTTTTTAGTTTTTTTTTGTTCTTAAAATGGTAATGAAATATCTACAATTCGTGGCACTTATGCAAGGTCACTATTTTTAATATATTTTTTTTTTATTTTTAAATTTATAATTTTCACCAAAATTTCGAATCAAAGTTTGTATGAAATCTAGAAAATGTTATAGATACATTTTTTAATTATAAAATTCCTTTGATTTTAATTTGTATACAAGTTTTAATTTTTTAACTTTATAATTTGGTTTAGCTTGCACTCTTTTAACTAAATATTAAAACTCTAGGTATGTTTTACAATTTTATTAAATATCTAAATCGATTTCGGTTGTTACACCATCATCAGAAGACTGATTGCTCGCTTGTACTCATTGTTTAATACTTTTATAACCTTATTTTTAGTTGTCATTCTGACTCAATTGATGTGTATATGTATATATATTATAGAGACCTGTCGTCTCAATACAAATTGTTATTCCTAGATAATATCCGTCAAACTACCTATTATACTGCTTCAATACCGCGGCCAATGACCGACGTGCACATCTCAAAATTTATGTCGCATTTATGAATATCCGTACATTATTACATTCATTAACTTTAACAATCAATATACGTCTACAATTAAAAAATGTTGCAAAACAAACATCCAAAAATCCCTATTAATAATATAACAAATGGAAAAATATCAATTGATACACAAAATTATCCATCAAATTTATTAAAAATTTTACAATATCAAAGAAAAAGATTTGATTCAATACGTTTTTCCAAATATAACGCAAGATTAGAAAAATCATGAGTGACTAAGTGAACCTGCAATATTAGTTGTTAAAAATGGGGATGCTGTTAATATTAAGATATCCGGCGAAAATACTACTTATAAATTAATAAGTGTAGAGTTTTTTAAATACTGTCAGATTAATGTTTAGAGCAAGCTAATTAATGCTTAGAGCAAAATTGCTGACTGGGGCAAAAAAAACAGAGTTGAGTTTAACTCGTCTAAAACTCAAAACTGTCTTATTTCACGCAAACTTCCAGGATTTCAACCTAAACTCTCCTTTCAAGGTGTTACTTTGCAAAACACTAATAGTCTAAATATTTTAGGCATGCGCGTGTTTAGGCTATCTAAGCAGATATAAAGCTGTCCTTTCACCTTTGGAACTCCTTAATACCTATAAATCATTTATACGTCCCAAGATGGAATATAACTCACATATTTGGGCTGCGCTTCCATTACAGCCTTAGGCTACCTTGGCCGCGTTCAAAATCGCGCCATTCGTCTAATTGGCGACCCAAATATAACTTCTCTTGGACATCGACGTGTACTCGGAGCACTTTCTCTGTTTTATAGATACTTCGTAGGTGTGGACACATGCTCAGCAGAAATCAAAGCGCTGCTTCCTCCTCTTAAACAATTCCAACGCGAAACAAGAGGAGCTGCAATTGCTCACCCCTACAGTGTGTATATCCCAAGATGGCATAAAGTAGGTTATGGATGTTCGTTTATAGTTCGCACTTCAAGAATGTGGAATCATGTTCCTCCCAACATGTTTCCACATCCAATTAACAATTTGCAAAAGTTTAAAGAAAATATTAATACCTTCATTCTTCAACTTCCAATTACTAATCTATCCCCCTTTTTTCTGCCTAATTTATTCTATCCTACCCTACCCCAACCAAGCGTCACGTAAGTGTAAAGGTATTTTCATACCTTTTCATAACGCTTTGGCCTGTTTATAAGAAAAAAAAGCTAAGCACACGTCTATAACTAGACGAAAGTTTGCTAAATTTGATTATGCAATATATCATCATCTGGTAGAGTAAAACCAGATACATGA
The DNA here is from genome assembly GCA_963942445.1 of Argyra leucocephala. NCBI lineage: Eukaryota > Metazoa > Arthropoda > Insecta > Diptera > Dolichopodidae > Argyra > Argyra leucocephala. Next base: position 122,215,883 of record OZ012678.1, read on the forward strand.
TGTTAGTAGAAAATTAAAAATCATAAGTTAATACATATTATGTCACCCGCTAAAAAATAACGAAATTAAGAATAGGTAGATACTTTACAATTTAGGCCGAACTAGTAAATATCAAAGCAAAAAAGCAACAGTTATTTAGTCACAGCTATACGTATATTATAACGTAATCGTTTTTTAACAATTAAACCACTTAATTGTCGATCAAAAGAATTAGAATTTACTTTACGGAGCATTCTAGTGTTTGCGCCTCGAATCTACAATATTCAGTAGGATGAAAGATAATATGGAACAACTCAACGGTTCTGAGATAATTCCGATTGCTTTTTCAACCAAATAATTTGAAATTCCAATGGCTAACGTCTTGTCCGAAAAGTTAATATATTAAAAGGTTAGAATTTTGTTTGTTGAAAAATTTTTAATCGTCAAATTTGACTTTATATTAATTTGTTTTTGTTGGTATACAATTTATGTACAGCTACCTAACTAAATAAATGTTGAATTAACTAGAAAATATAGAAAAACTAAATTCGGTGGAAATGAAAAAATCAAACTTTGTTCTTAATTACTGAATTACAAAAACATACGTAAACTATAATCCTTTAGTAGACTCCAGTTATACAAATAAAGAAAAAAAATAAAGCTTATCTTGCCATTTTGGAGGAATTATATTTTGTTTATGTAATCTCAAACCTACTTGTACAAAATATCATATTAAATTATTAAATAATGTCAAGTCAAATACAAAACACAAATGAATTATACAAAAATGTATATTACCAATTTCACATACATATTAAGTACGTACGTACCAATTAATAATTAAATATTTTTTTTTATATACCTCCCGCTTCAAATTTTATTTTCAAATAAAATATTTACAAACACATATAAAAGTGATACTAGTTTTTGATGAATCGTCTGGAAGTAAGAATAAACATGTTGATAGTTGAAAGTTGAATCGTCTGGTTAGACCCAATGACTGTAAGTTAATGAACTTAAGATGGTGGAAATAAGTTACTATTTACAATGGATCATTTCACAAAAAATTACTTAAAGCAAAACGTAAAAATGTTCGATGAACCGATTCAATTCGATTGATGTCAATCAAGTGATCTAGGAACCATATTTGACTGACATATTCAAGGATAAACATTACATAATGTATAACATAACGATGTTTCGTGAGATAGGGGTCAGAAAATTCCTTTGACCTCGTTTAATGAAACTTAAAGAATAATTGGCTTTGTCTACTATTTTGACAAATTTGATCATAATGTAGCTTGAAGCTCAGCATAGGGGTCATGTGTTATTCCGAGATCTATAGCAAAATTTACTGTTGAGATCTATAACCGAATTTGCTGATTTAATTGGTAGTTGAACCAAACTATTCGAGCAGAATTTTTCTTAGAAAAGGAGCTGACCTGGTATTCAGAGATGTTCAATTCAAGACAATTTTTTTAACACCAAGAAATCGTTTATATATTTTGCAGGTTTAACATGAGGAAGATATAGGAGTAATAAGCTTTGAGTCATATGCAAAGCTAAGGTTTAGAAAAAATTAAAATTAAGAGATCCTATGTGACTACCTTGAGGAACACCAGAAGACGCTGAGTATTGGTCAGTAATCGCATTTCTAAGTAAAACTTAGTGCTACCGAGAAGAAAGATAAGATTCAAGCCATAATTAAAGCTATATGGTGAAAAACCTATAAATTTATACTTTAATAGTATTATACTATGGAAACCGTGTTGCTCAATCCAAATGAAAAGTTTACAAGTCAAGTTTAGGAAGTCAAAATTTGAATCAAGAAGCAATAAATTACACTACCAAATTTTTGAATTCACTTAATTTACCAGAATTATCACCACATATTTTAAAACTTAAAACTGACGTTCGTATCGTTTTTCTTAGTAAAATTGATCTATCATATTGGCAGTGGAACCACAGACTTTCAGCGTTTGATTCAAAGGAGAAAAGTGCTTCTACTACGCATACCAATGATATACGAATAGACATCTTACATACAGCCGATCCACATGCTCAAAATTTATTTGACTTAAATGTTTATGTACCAGATAGAAAAATATTATTTATTTAACTTAGTTAATTCAAGTTCTCTCAAAATAAGTTTATTGATCCTCATCTAGAGTGCATATTATGATTCATGTTATTCTTATCACTAATTTACTATAATTATTACTAATAAAACATAGCATAAGAGAACAAAAAGCCATCTTAAGGTTACAAACAATTTATTAATTTACTATATATTCAATTACATCCTATTTCTTCAATTTACTTTCTAAATCAATATTACTTTCTACAACTCATTTGCAACTGATTGAATTGATATATTATTTAAAAATATTTATTGTAAATTTCAGAGCTGAAGTCTGAGTTTAGTTTTCATTTGACTTAAAAAAAAATCTTCACTTTATTTACTGACTTATTGATTGCCGTGACCAGGATTCGAACCTGGGTTACTACGGCCACAACGTAGGGTCCTAACCACTAGACGATCACGGCTAATTGAAGATATATTTAACACACTACAAATGCTTAAAAAATACTTGAAAATGTACCTATATTGAAAAATTAATTAATTTTATTTTACCAAAAACACTGGATATAAAAATGAAAAAATATCACCTCAATACAAATCAAAAAATTGTAACAAAATTAAAAAAAAAAAACATCAAAATAATTGAGGCATTATACGCTTTAGTATATAAAAATCAACACAAGCATATAAAGAAACTAAAAAGTGGCAAATAAGGTGTGACAATCACCTTAAAATAAGCCTGTGGTAAAACGTAATAAAAGCTCATATGTTTTGTGAAATCAAATAGAAATATTGAATTTCAGTTGGTTGAATTTGAAAATATAAGATAAGTCTTAAGATTTTACACAAATAAAAAATAAAAAATTTAAATTTATATAATAGAGCTTTGATTGATAACATTGGTAGTAGAAGTACATATCTCAATTCAATTAAATTTTAGATTCTACAACACTATTTCAAAATATAAAAATAACATATAAATAAAAAAACTATATTATAAAGAATTTTGTTGATGTTCGAAATTTATTAACTAATTCTCAGAACTCATATATGTTGTTTATTTCCAAACTTCAGTGGACCATCTAAAACATTTGGATGAACGCTTAGTATTTCACAATAATTTCATAATAATTTGTACTTCCTCCTGAGTGGTTGGTGGTCACTGGTTTTTTTATGTTATTAGACATACAACCAGAATTTGTCTAAGTAGTCTAATACTACAATACCTATACCGAAAGGAGCTCCAGAAGTGTTACATGGACGAAACACTACACCAAAAATATTTAACATTAAAATGTAATTGTGTTATTTTTTTAGTGATTTGCTTCCATCTTAATTATTGATGTAGGTGCATAACAAAGTATTTTACGTTTGCTTCCTACAAAACAATTCTACCATTTAAACAGACTAGTACAGGTTATATTTGTATATACTAGTAAAGGTTACATTTATACCAGAACATTATTATGTTTTGGTATAAATATGCCAAAGCTGTTTAAATTTGGATCCAATTGCTCTTATTTTTCAATTCCTGAGCCAATTTAATGAGTCAATCAGATTTCTTTGATCAATTTCAAATGAATTATTTCCGATCTGAGCATGGCAGTATATTATTTGCAAAATGTAACAATTATTAAACCATCAGATTATAATAAATCAGGAGCATTTAGCAATATTAATTTAGTAAATAATTCATGGGAAAGAAGTTACATGGAGTTTTTTTATGTAAATGAGATGACTGTGGAGTTGGATAAAGAAAAACATACTTCATGGTAAATCGAAGTAAATTTTAATAATTCCTGCTAGTGATATCGTCGCCTGAGTTTTATTTTGCTATACCCAGTTTTACCACTTTTTTACATCATAGTAGATTCTGGGACTTTAAAATACGCCGTTTTCAAATCTCCAACCCGTTTTGTTCTATCTCATTCTATTCTCGAGATAACAGTGTTGACTTTAATCCATATCCACCAATTGTACCGGTTTGTTTCGAAGTTTTATTCGATAAGTCAATTTGGAATCACATTTAGGCCATATCTACATAAAAAAGCAAAAAAATAGTTTTAGCATTTTTTTATTCCATGTTCATTCCACTTTATTCTACTCCATTTATCTTACATGCATCATGCTGTTTATACGTTGTTTATATTTACACATTTTTATGTTATGACATATTTAAAAATTTTTTAGTCCAGTCCATTTTAGTACATCTATGACATGGAATAAAATAATTAGTGGGATGGCTTCGGTAAAAATTATCATAAATTTTTTAAATATCGATTTTCAAGAAGTTTTGCAGCTAGTTTTCAGGATAAATTTGAGCAAACTTTCAAATTCGATTTTTTCGAACAATTTTTTGAATTGTATTGAGGTTATATTTTTTCATTTTTATATGCAGTGTTTTTGGTAAAATAAAATTAATTAATTTTTCAGTATAGGTATATTTGCAAGTAGTTTTTAAGTATTTGTAGTGTGTTAAATATATCTTCAATTAGCCGTGATCGTCTAGTGGTTAGGACCCTACGTTGTGGCCGTAGTAACCCAGGTTCGAATCCTGGTCACGGCAATCATTAAATGAAGTGAAGATTTTTTTAGTCAACTGAAAATTAAACTCATATTAAAGAGCTCAAAAATCTGGAAAAACTATTTTTGAATATTATATTAACCCACCCAGTTGAAAGTGAATGATAGAAAGTTGTCTTGATTTAGAAAGTGAATTGAATAGCGTATGTTCCAATGTACTAATTGTTTTTTTTATCTTGCATAAGAGACCCTTATATTAAATTTTAATAGTACTGCCGAGCAAAATGTGTATTATGTATTACTTTTACACTGTAATGCTCAATTTTAGAATGTTTGTTTCCAAATCCGAAGTGGAACCAGTTTTTCTTTTAGATATATATCTCTAAACTAGAATAACATTTTCCAATAAATTAAATAAAATTACTAGAAGCAACAGATTTATATTTAGATTTTTTTTTCATTCTGCAGATGGTTGGAAGTAAAAACTTCAGAAATCTTTGAATAAAAGACTTTGCTGAACTCAAAGAAGAGTGTGTTAAAACAATTGTCTTACAACACTTAAATCAAAGCAGTCTTATTTAGTACTATATTTATATTAAAATTCAAATCAAATAAAAAATATCTTTATTAGCTTAAAAGTATTACAAGACAAAAAATTAAAATAACTCTAATTAAATGTTATAGACTGTATGTATGTATGCATTCTTTATAATATAAATTCGCATTTTGTATAGAAAGTAATGAAAATCATCGTTTTAAAATTATATCCTTTTGATTTCTGAAATAAAATAATTTTATTATATGAAAGTTTTTGTATAAACATATATGTATATACCAATACATGATGATATCCTGGATAGAAGGAAGAAGTTTAAAAAATTACTGAATACAATAAAATAGTATTTGTTATAATATTAAAAGAAAATAAAATTTTATTATATTATTTTGTAATTATTGAGGAAAATTTTTTTTTGAGGTATTATGAAATTGTAACACATTTTTCTTTTTATAATAGTATATTTTTACAGGATAAAAAAACATACTCAAAAATAATAAAAAAATAATATAACATGATGTTACTTTAATTTTTTAAGTTGAAATTCGTGTATCTATATAGAATTTATATCATATGAACTACTTTTCACTATTCAATTTTGTTAGTCATTGAGGAAAGCAACACCCAAGTTGACATATAAAAAAAAATATCAAAATCTATTTTACAATATAAGTTTAACTAATTTAATATGATGGATTACTAAAAGAACAGTATAGTATAATGATATTGAATGGCCAACATAAGAGTTGTATCCTCAAATTGTTCTCAAAGATCGTATAAAAATTACAAATGGTCTTTATTTTGATAACCATTAAAATAAAAATTAAATTTAAATTATTATACTACCATGACATTGAAAATGCATTATTAGATTGCTAACTGCAATGTAGTATGTTCCATAACATACTATATACAACATAATTTATTCTAAAATATTTATATTCTATTTTTTTTTTGTGTAGTAAAAGTGGTTTGCAATCATTTTGAAATTATTTGCATTTTACGTAGTTTGTTATGGAACATACTAGATTGTAGTTCAAACTCTAATTTTACATTTTCGATGTCAAACCTCGGATTATTCTATTTCAAATTATTAAATCTGTGTCATCATTATATATTGTATGTATTCAATCCATGTGCTACTATTCTAATATTAAGATATATTTTAAAAACATGTGAGGCTCTGTTATCACTGTCACTAAAATATGAATGCAATCTAAAATGACTGAAATAGATAATTCAGTATCATGAATATCATTTATGAACTAGTTTTGTAACCCGCCATAAATGACGGAAGCAAAATAAATTCTAGCATTTCTTCCTTCATTAGAGTTTTCATTTCAAGTTTAAGAAAAATGTATTTGCTTACTAATTTATCAATATCATACCTTTATTAGAATAATTATTAGAATGCTTTTAATTACCATATAAACAGAATATTTGTAGTAAGGTGCATCATTTTCGATTCCCTAAGAGTTACTTACTCGATTTTAACGTCATCTTATTTGCCATCATTAGAAATTTAAACATATATTATCCTAAGACCTCAATAATTCTAAATAATCCATATTCTTAGACATTCTATTGTATTCAATTAATTATAATATAAGTTGGTCAAAAAGATAATTTCAATTTAAATTAATATAGAAATACTAAATTCAAATAATATTTTTAATGAAAACAAAATCTAACTATATAATATAAACTTACTATAATTTTATATTTTTACAATCAAAGCAGCGTTCTTCTGTAAAATTCAAATTGTAAAATGAAATTAATTAAAACATAATAAAAGTAAAAAGTTCTATGGCGCCATCTAAATTTAGCACTTGAACAATCTTTATGAAATGATGGATGATGGACAAATGACAGATGGCAAATGACAGATAACAGACGACAGATGACAGATGACAGATAACAGATGACAGTTGACAAATGAAAGATGCTGGATGACAGATTACAGATGACAGATGACAGATGACAGATGACATATGACAGATGACAGATGACAGATGATATATGACAGATGACAGATGACAGATGAAAGATGAAAGATGAAAGATGAAAGATGAAAGATGAAAGATGAAAGATGAAAGATGAAAGATGAAAGATGACAGATGACAGATTACAGATTACAGATGACAAATGACAGAAGGCATATATAAGCAATAAAAAACAGATACTATGCTTATGACAATTACATGATGTTACAATTTTTATATATATTTCAATTTGTTTATGGGTTGTAGTATTCCGTCGAACTTACAAACATCCAGATAAATGCAGAAAATTATATATATAATGAATCTTTCATTTATTAAAAATTATGAATCAATGAACTGTCACCACACGAACTTTTGTTGTAAGTACTTTTAAGAGCTTGTATTTTTGATTTTATGTTTTGAAAAGTGTAAGTAAATTAAATAAAAATAAATTAAATAAATATAATTTAATAAAAAAAAATGTATGTTACAAAAATGTATATTTAGAGAAAAATTAGCAAATGGAAAAAATCAAATGGACAAATTTGTGGAACTACTGCTACTGCCAGTAAAATAAAAATACATATTCATTTTTTAATTTTTTATTTTAATTAATTAAAACTTATTTTTTACTTTTAACAATTATTTAGATATTGGTTTTAATCATTCATTTTTAATAAAATACAATACCCAATGACAATATTTTTTAACGTTTCATTTTTCAATGACAACACCAAAAGTAAAGGATATACTCATAAAAAAATTAATGATAAAACAATGATATGAGGGGCCCTTGTCTGTTTTAAATATAAAATATTTTAAAGGCGCTTACTTAGAGTATTTTTGTATTAAATTTTTAAATTAATTTTAAAATTTAGTTTTAAATTTGCTCAGGGCTCCTACCACCATGTAAAAAAAACGCATCGCAAAAATTTGCGCTTTTGATTTTGCGATGCCTAAGTGAATCAAGTATCATCTAAGTACCATCATATATCAAAAAAGGATCGCAAAACTGTGTTGCCATTGAATATTTTTTAAATTGACATCGTGACATTTATTTTTTTTTCATTTAATTTTTTAACATGTGAAAGTAGCGTTTTGCGAAAGTAACAATATATCGTAACTTACCTGGACTATACACAGGGTTAAAAAATAATTGGATTAGAAACATAATGCATAATAAATATCCACTACAAGTCCAAAAACTGAAACAATGGATTAACGGTTTTATTTGGTGGGTATCACAGCAACTGGTTTGTTGTCCACACTTAAAAATTTTAAATAAAATTATGTACTCTTTTGGGGCGTTCTGCTAAGTAATGTACTGGTTTGGTTAAGAGGAGTCCACACTTCCAATAGGAATTCGAGCAACAAGCAAATTTATTTTATTTTTACTTGATAATTTAAAGTAAATACCATAATCGAATCCTATAAACTAACGAAACAAGCCTTAAAATACTTTTTTTTCATATAAATTATTTTAATTGTAAAGTAATTTAAAAACCAAAAATTAAAATAAATTAGAATAAAATTTTGTTTTTTTTTTTTGTTTTGGTTGTGGGGATTTCTAAAATCGTAAATTGTAATAATTCAAAACAAAATGAATTTAATTATTTTCTCGAAAAAGAGTTTCTATAATATTCTTTTATAAACTTTGACCTATTATATTCGACGTGTTCTGATCCGTTTTATTATATTAAAATTTATATAATATAATTACTTTGATATGAGTATTTTATTGTAGTTTGGTAAATGTTACTTTTATTATCATTTCATAATTTTAGAAAATTAAAACTTAGATATAAAATTTACAATATATTATGTTAAAAATAAAAGATAAGAGAATATTATCTCAAAAATTTTCAAATTAAAATATTTTAATTTAATTAGATTCTGTTTTATTTTATATTTTGAATAAAAGTTTTTCTTAATATACACATTACATTACGTGTGAGGTGGCACAATTGAATTGAAAATTAATTTTGTTTTTATTATCATACTTAAATGTTAATTTTGTATATATTTCCAGTTGAAAGCCTAAATCAAATTTATGAAATCTAATCTAAATTTATATAACTTTCACTAAAAAAAACTTCTCTTCACTATTTTGCATTGCCGTGACCAGGATTCGAACCTGGGTTACTACGGCCACAACGTAGGGTCCTAACCACTAGACGATCACGGCTAATTGAAGATATATTTATGCAATACAAAAACTTGAAAACTACTCTAAAATGTACCTATGTTGAAAAAGTAATTAATTTCATAAAATTTATCAATATAAATAAAAATAAATAAAAATAAAAAACTTTAAATTCAATTCAAAAAGCTGTGAAAAACAGTAATTCAAGCGTATAAAATTTGATATATAAAAGCAATACAAGCTTGAAAAAATTAACCTAACAACATAGTGGTAAATAACGTGCTGCTATGATCCATTTAAAATATGCTTGTAATAAAACAAAAGAAAAGCTTTACAAGAAAAAAACATTAAATCTCAATTATTTTGGGAAAAGCACATTTCCAATGTTGATATGAATAAGTCGGTACCAATTTAAAATTAAAAATTAAGATCAATTTTAATTTTGTAAAAGTGATCGTGTTTCTTTCTACCATAGATACAATTATTGAATGGTCATTCATAATTGTTTTATTGGCCTGAAGTCGTATGTTAGGGGTTGAAAAGAAAAATATCTTAAATCAGTAGTCAAAACAATGAATTAAAAAATTTAAAATAAAGATTTTTAAGATAAACTATTATTTACAAGAAATACAGATGAAGTCTTCTACATTTATATTTTCCAATTATTTTACAAAAAAAATGTTTTTAATACTGTAGAATATTTTTTCCATTTCATGGTATTTACATTCAGCGATAGATATTTCGAATCAATCAAAAAACAAATTTTGTATTTTATAACCAATACTTTGAGCGAACTGAATATGAACTTAAAAATTGTCATTTTTTTTCACTGTACAAAAAAAATAAATAAGAAAAAGTAAAACAAAATACTGGTTTTAACTGAAATTTAAGTTAAAACCCAAATTTTCTACTCACTCAATTTTAATGTACATTTTCTGGAGTTGGAGTATTCTGAATGAAAACATTGAAATACCTAGGTTTGAAATAAAATAAATCATTAATGGTTTTCCCCAAATAAGTTAAATTTTATAGTTTTTTATATAATTTCACATTTTTTAAATTTTTGAGCAAGTATAATACTACTGTGAAAAAAGTGAAGTGCCAATTTATAGCAAAGTCACCCGACAATGTCAGAATCCAACAAAAAATGTATAAAATTTAATAAAAATTAAAAATTTATATCTTGATCGATTTCGGTTATTAAATCATCATCAGAAGACTGAATTAAATGATGAAGTAATTCATTTTATTATTAATCTGGTATATATGCCATCGCACAGTTTTGGCTCCTAAAGCTCCTTGTGTCACAAAGACATCCTTAAGTTTCATCTGCTTTCGTTCCAAGAAATCTTCGAGCAGTTAAATATTTTGGAACACGATAAAAAATGTGTTTATTATTTTTTGAAAAAATGCATAAGTTCATAATTCCATAATACATATTTTAAAACATTCCTGATGGATGGTTCGGTAATGTATTTGTATGGCAGCTATACCTAAACAGATCATTTGATAGCATTCTGATGTATTGATTATAAACCATGTTCATGTCTCAAATTAATCTATAATTATAATTGACAAACATTTAAATTCCTGCGCAGTAGACACCTTTTTATTTTCTTTCGATTCTCCTACTCCTTAATGAACTTCAAATATATGTAATATATAAGATTGTACATAAAACAATAATGCGCTCACAGTTGAAATTTTTTTACTCCTATGATTTTATTATTCAGCAAATACATTATGCATATGTGAGATCTTATGAAAATAATAAACAAAAGCAAACAAATCAGTTATTATAATTACTTGCAAATAACTTATATGTACATATTATGTCAAATAAAAACAAAAAAACAAATTCATCTCAAATAAAAAATAATCTCCCCTCTCCATAATAAACTCTTAATATATAATAAGTAAGTTGTAAATAAAACAATAATGCGCACACAGTTGAAATTTTTTTTAATCATATGGTTTTATTATTCGCCAAATACATTAAGAAATAGGTAGACACGAAACAGAAAATGAGAAGTAAGGTATTTATGTTTTTTAACGAAAACATACTAGTTCCAAAGCTATTCATTAAAACATGAGTGTTTTCTGCTTTGTAATGAGAAGTCTATGTCAGTATGTAAATTACTGTTTTTTTAAAAACTTTAAATTTGACTTCAACTTGAAATATAATTACTCAACAGGGGCCCCTAGTATATATATAAATTTTGTATAAATCATTGTAGTAGTTCAATGATTTATACTAAATTTTACAATACACATTTAAACAGTGGCAAACATTCCTTATATAAAGTGATGCCTTTACAAATAATACTGTATGAACAAAATACCCTACAGAAATTCAAAATACTAGCACATACAAATATTTGGAAGTTATAATTGATAACGATGTAAGCTAGAATTCTCATGTTAAAAATGTAATCAAAAGTACTAGCAGAATAGTAGGTATTTTCAGAAAAATATCCTTTAGAATTCTTGTGGTAAAACGTATTTAAATAATATTAGTACTATTCAAAAGATACAAAACAAAATAATTAATAAAAAACTTATTTAATTTATAGCCTAGAACGTCAACTATTTAAAAACATAAAAAATATAGAATACCAGATTACATAAAACTAGTACAATTATTACAAATACATAAAATCAGAAGAAAAGAAATCAAAACAAATAATAAGCTTATCACCAATCCTGATATTTACAGTTTCAATACAGGAACAAGTCATTTAAGAATTTTTGTGACTAACATGGGCGGCTAAGATTCAGTGTATAGCTCAGCTACAATGTTATATAATCCACTATCAGCAAACTACAAGGATTTGGAAACTTATAAATTTAAAAATAAGATTACAGATGAAATACTACAACAATACATATATATATATATATATATATATATATATATGCATGCAATATATAAGATATGATGAATTTTAATTAATTTATTTTTTATATTATTATCGATGTATATATTTTATTTTTGTTGTTAAAATCAAATCATTTTTACAATATTTAGTTAATAGACAAAATATGCATACAAACATGTTTCATTGTTATTATTTCTATTTTTTTTACGTTATTAAATTTTTCATAATAAATAATTATTAAATTTGATAAAATGCTTTTTTTTACCAAATATACACTCTACTTATCCCATGTCCAATTAAATTTAAATCCCGCCCTAAAAATAAAACTCACACGAGTACGCCTAGGATACACCCTTCCAACCCACAAACACCTTTACACCAGATCACCACCACCGACATGTATTCATTGTCACGAAATCCTAACAATGATCATGACCTTACAGAATGTCCATCCAATCACGTCCCAATACACCTCCACCCCGCTACAAGCCCTACAATTTTCAAGTTCATCCCATATATTCCTAATTAAAGCACTCCTTACACACCACAACATCTGGGAACAAATATAAAACGCCACTGTTCAGCCAATTCTTGATTCGAAACATCTTAACCAATCAATAAACACACCGTTACTGTAGCTCAAGAATCCACTGCACATCTAAGCTCAGAAGCCTGGATAAAAGCAGGAATAAAATGAAAAAAAAAAAAAAAAAATTCTCTATGTGTTTAGCATGGAATTCTTTTAATTTACATTTAAAGCTCAAATGAAATGCATTTAGTTTATTTCGTTTTTGTTTTTGTTTTTATTAAAATAGAGTTAGTAATGAATTGTTAATTAGTACGTAAATTAGATACTAAATACAAAATGAAATTTAACCTTAATTTTTCTTATATTTTTAGTTTATTCTTTTATTTAATTCTCCTGTATCGTTTTCTTTTATTGATGTACATTTTATTAGTACGTAACGTATAGCTATAGTAAGTTAGATATAGTTAGATATAAGATCCTAATGGTAAAAATTTTTCTTAAAAAAGCCCACATCCCTAAAGGGAAAAAGACCTCAAGTTGACCTGCAAAGTTATCTAGGGTCCACTGTTTAATTAAATTAAAATGAATTATACACTCTACTCTGTAAGAGGTTGTTAGCTAATTTGAGAAAATAAAAAACTAAATAAATAAACATATATATAACGAATAGCATCAATCATTTAATTTTATAACAACAATTTTTTTAATAAACTATTATAATACCTTATATAATCCGCAACTTATTAAAATATATAAAATATTAAATAAACGAACGTTAAACATTGCATAAACTTATTAAATACATCAACAAACGATCTAACTTAAACTTATTTGATCTTAAATAATTTTTTATTACGCCAGTTTACCAATTATGTTTTATTTTTACATAATGACAATTAACAAGAATCAATTAAAAATAATTGGATATAATGTTCAATTTTTCAAAAACATAAATAAAATATAATCAACATTAACGAAAATTCTTTTAAATATCAAATATTATCATTTCCTAAACTACTTAAATATACAAAAACAAAACAAAAAATAAAGTCCAGAATCATCAAATTAAAAATAATTCACATCAAAAATCAAATAACTAGAAATTATATTGTAAAATTTAATTTTTTAGCCAAAAAGCCTAAAACCAAAATGTCTCTGTTCACGTAATTAAATACCTAACGAAAATTAATTGCAACTTAAACTTTGAATATAAATAATAGCATCCTCATAATATAATTATATGAAATATACATTTTAAACTTATATTCTCACAAAATATAAACGATTTCCTAATTTTGTAAATACATTCGTGTACACTAATGCTTTCCGGCTATAGACAAAATATTTTCTCTACAACCTATTTATATTTACTCAAATAATTTTTAACCTTAATTTGTAAAAACCCTTTTGAATAATTTCTGGAGAAGGAAGGAGTAAAATCTAAACCAAAACTAAAATGAAATCACATTATTAAACTGAAGATGTATGCTATACGTTACATACTAATAAAATGTACATCAATAAAAGAAAACGAAACAAAACAAAAACAAAAAACAAAAGCAAAAAATTTCTTCCTATTCAACCTATAAATTTACCTTTCTTTAATTAGAATCCATTGAATTTTTCCAACACAAAAAACAAAAAAAAAAAAAAAATAGGAAAAAATTTTATAGTGCAAACCAGATTATCTAATCCATGATGAAAATAGTTAAATAAAAGTATTTCTTAAATGTTTTCTAGAACTCATTGAAAAATTTAAATCATAAAATAGCAAAAAAAAAAAAAAAATCTTCAATCCATGACAATGAATTTATTTCATTGCCGCGACCAGGATTCGAACCTGGGTTACTACGGCCACAACGTAGGGTCCTAACCACTAGACGATCACGGCTATTTGAAGACAAAAATCTATATAACTTTATTATAATAAATATTCACAAATACCAAAGCACGCATACATTTTAATACTGTTAAGTAAACTAAACATTCATATTCATACACAACATAAATTACCGTTGAAATTAATGATCTGCGCAAAACATTGAATTAATTTTGAATGTTAACACCCATTAATCTTTTTTTTTTCATATTGTAAAAAGCAGCTAAAAAAAACTGTAATTGTTGTAAATTTTTACGATATTTTCTGTTATTTTTTTATGTTGGAATAAAGAAAATCGAAAAAGATCAGTAAAGTTCATTGACATCCACAAGTCATAATTTTTAATGTATTTTTTTTCAATAAACCAGTTATTATTTTTGTACAATATTTAAGTACAATTCAATACGAATGGTAACGGTAGGTTGAATCAATATCAATAATGAGGTGATTTTTTTTTTACTTATTTAAATTTAAATAAAAGTTAAAATTTTTTATTAGTTTCATATTTTCAACTATTCATATTTGTAGCAGCGCATTTGTAGTGTTCATATTTATTTTAATTTAAATAAACTCTAAATAAAGCTATAATAATTAAAATTACAATTTGCAACAAAACCAATATGAATGTTTAGTTTTTTTTTTATTATTTATAAGATTTCTCATAATTGATATTTTAATTAAATATTTCAATTTTTGTTATGTTTTTCATTAATTAATATAATTAATTAATATATTACTTTTATTTTCTATTATTGCTAGTATCAATATTTCACATCGATCTATATTACATTATTCACAAACACTGATAAAAAAAGTATATTGCTTCCGAATTATCGATAATTTATTGTTGTCAAAAATAAAAATACTAAAAGAAAACTTGACACCAATAATTGCGTTATTTAGTGAATATGTTACCGGTAAAAGCCGTTCTTTGGTAAACTTTGTTCTTAGTAAAATAATTTTATTGGAAAAATATGCCGTGTAATATAACGGGATTAAACTGAAGTTAAACATCTTTTTCTTTTATTATTTACTTATTTCAAAAACGATATCTAAAGGGAGTTATCTCATTACAGAATATTATGTACATAGGTTTACAAGGTTTTGGCTTTTAAATAAAAAAAAATTATAATTAAAATATTAAATGATATAATATAAATGTAATAATATAAATGTAATTATATTACAAAAATATGGAATGATCGAAAATTATTAAAATTATAGAAATATAATAAAAATAAAAAATTCAAAAATTAATACAACAGTTATAATCAAAAAATTGTGAAACATTTAGTAAAATTCAACAGTTCAAGGATAAAAAAACGAAAAATGAAAAAAAAAATCATAACAATAAATTGTATGACTAAATAATATGCTTAATGTTTATCCTATAAATTTAGTAAAAATATGTATTTCTTTATTTATTTTAACAGTTGATCCTACAAATAAATCTGTATGTGAACTTTATAGGTCCTTTTCCCTCTCTTACAAATGTTTAACAATCAGAAGTTATATTAAATTTTCTATAAATTTTTGTTTAGGTTAGGCTGCAGTTACAGCGATCAGTAAAATGAATACGTAAAAATGAAACAGTGAAAAAATATTTTATTTTTACGGTAAGATGGTTATGGAAAATCCAAATAATTGTTAAGTCCTTATTTTATTAAGGTGAAAATTACTTTTACTCTTATTATAGTGTTAAAACTATCTACATTCTTTTTCGATGTAAACGTAGATGTTGTATGTTGTATAAATATTATGATTAACAATTCAATTTATTTTAAAAAAGATAATTTGATTAAAATTGTTTAATATTAACTTATATAAATACAAAAATAAATAGACAGAATTGGGAAGATAGCATTAACAAAAAATTATACAAAAGATCTTTGGAGATCTGTTCATTATTGAATCACATCTTTTGTTTAGTTTTTGCCTATCAAACTAAAAATATGACCAACTGTATAATATAACTATATATAATATTAATAAGAATATCTAAGAACATTAGATAATTTTATTATTAGTTTATTTATTAGATAGTTATATTCTTATAATTCATAGTTATTATATAAATAGTTATACATATTCTGATGTAAGTCCTATTCTAACGTACTACAAAAATTATTGTCCTAGGATTCTTTGATTGGATCGAATAAGACCCTACTATCAAATATTTTATTATTTTGTGTATTTAAAATATCCTTTTAATCCATTTACTTAAGCATTTTATTAAAAAAAAAATAACCGTACTCATTAACATATATGATCATGTACATGAATTTTTATTGTCGATTATTTTTGTTCTCTTTTTCTACATCCTGAAAATACAATATTATTTTTGTATTCGAGAAATCATAGACTTTATTTAATATACAATTTTATTTATTGAAAACGTTTTTATAAAAAAAAATCTACCCAATCACATCAGACTCTATGATTCCATGATCTCAGTACATATTGTATAAAGAAAATATTTTTAAATTAAGTAAATTTTTTTCCGTAATAAATTCAATAAAAAAAATACAAAATTATAGATACAAATACAAATATTATAAATTTAAAGTTTGAAAAACTCTGGTCAATTTTTCTCAATTATTTCACATAATACACATACATATATCTACTTACATTTTCAAATACTTGATCCGTAAATTTTCTGGTTCTTATTATTAAAAGCGATTAACATTTTCATTGAAATTTTCATCTCAAAATTGTCTCCAATGGTCCTATTTTAAGCACATAACTATATATACATTATAGATACATATTATATATTGAATATAAATATCTATAATGTATAAATAAATATATATAATAGATACATGATAAACGTATATTTGAATATATTCTACCATAATTGATCTGATACATATTCATAACTATGCGGTTGACAACTTCTATACTTATTCTGTCATTTTAAGCTAACTAATATGTACATATTTAATCCTTATTTACATTAGGTATGAGTTTTACTTCTGTTATTTAAATTTTGTAAAATTTTATACAATTTTATATATATATATATACATTATTATGTATTCATATTATATGTGTATATATTTTTGTAGAATTTCATTTAGGAAAATTGATAGTTAACCAATGGTATCAATTATTATACAACGTATATTTTCCTCATCGTTAAATCGTCCGTTAATTAACAATGTCAGTTACCTGTAAAAATAAAGAAGGGAAAAAAAAAGATAATTAAAAGTTTAGTTTTCTTTATACGAGTATTAGATAAAATATTATGTAACTTAAAATATGTATACATATATCAATATTAAAACCACTGTATTTATAACATTTGAGTAATGGAGAAATGAAAACTTAAAAATTGGTTAACACAAAATGATTCTTGGAAACAATTTTCATTTTGGTTTTTAAATTTTTTATTATTCAACGATTATTTCTGAAAGGTCATTTTGGTAATGTTTTTTTTATTGATAAAATGGCAAAAATTTGGATATACAAAAAATAAAAAAATTTGTGAAATCAATATTATTTGGTCACAAGAAAATTGATTATTGAATATGACAACCAAGTATTTTATGATGAAAATTGGAATATAAGAATTTTGATTTTTTTTTACCATGGAGAGTTCTATGTTATAGATCTATTCTATTGTGATCTATCGATGTCCTTGGCTAATCTTCTCTGTATCGTTAAAATTTTACTGCATAATAAATATCTAATAACAATATAATTAATCCACCCTCCTCCTGGGCTATTTCATTGGAAAGTAAACAGTTAAAAAGCTGTGAAGAGGTCAAATTGTACCTATCCCATAAAAATAAATAAGACAATTTTAGATTTCTTTTTTCAATCGAGTACAAAACAGTAATGAAGTCTACAAGTAGTAGACGAAATACACGTATTTGAATGATAAGCATATTTAGTAAAATTAAAGGGAAAACATTCAATTATTTTCAATAATTAGTATGCAGTGAAAAAAAAATTGGGCAGTTGTAAATTTTTAGAAATATGCTATTTTTACTGTTATTTTTTTAATTATTTATGTATAGTAATAGTTAACCATTATGGGCATATATTAATTTTCGATTTAATTTTTGAGGAATTTTTGTTTCGTTAGAAAATACTGGAGCGAATATTCGGGACCATTGAAAATTGGGTATAATTGAAAAAAATAATAATTAAAAGTTATTTTCTATTAAATTTTAATTAATTATAATTTTAGTTAATTTCTTATAAATTTTCATTGTAAAAACTAAATTATACATTTTTTATAAGAATAAGTACTTAAAATATTTATAAAAACATTAATAGTTTATAGGTCCTCCTTTAGCAGAAATTACGGTTTCACATCTTCCCTTCATGGAGTCGGACAAGTTTCTCAATGTTGAAGAAGGTATTGAGCTCCATGTGGCTCGAATTAATATTTTGAAGTAGTCAGCTGTTTCTGGGCGGTGCTTTCTAACCTGTTGTTTTAGTATTGACCAAATATTTTCAATGGAATTTAGGTTTGATGGATTATATAGGGGTCATTCCATTACTGTGATATATGTGTGTTTTTCATGTGATCTTGAACCTGAAAATGAAGTTAAACAGAAATTAACTGTGACCTATCAAAATAAATATCCAGAGATGAAAGTGCAATATCTCACCTACTTAAGAAACATAAACAAAAGCTTATTCTTACCTTTATAGCTGTGGGGCAAGGAGCGGCATTGTCTTGTTGAAGAAGTCTCCAATTCATTTTCCAAAATGTTTATATAAACATCCGCATTCATTTTTTCGAAAACAAAGCAAGGAACTTTTTATTACCGTTGAAACATCCCCATGCCATTACACCTTCAACATTTGCATGAGTTCATAGCTCAATCGTTCTGCTACTCTTCGCCGAACCAACTGTCTTTCATCACTGTCGTGCACTTTGAATTAGCTTTCGTTTGAAAATATTCTCCTTTCAATATACCCTCTTTCCAAGAAACGTGTGCTTTTGCCCATTCAAGCCTATGTATTGGTTTCAACTCAGGCTTCTTGACTGGACGATGTGCATTTAATCATTTGTTCAATAGCTTATATCGTACCAAACTCGATTGAATCGTGGTTTCGCTTGCTCTATATAGAGCGTTTCGATAATCTGTAAACATTTTTAAACAGTTTCCCAATTTTTATGAAGTGGTCCTTGACATGCGTTGTGTTACAAGGTTGTCCTGATCCTTTAGTATTAGGAATACACGCGTTTTCACGAAGTTTTTCCACTTTGACTTTAGAACAACATAATTTTTCAGCAATTTGCCTTGTTGACAAATTCTTCCGTGATAGAACAATCATATTGCTCTTCAACTCGTTCCTTTTTTATCCATTATTTTTTTAAATAGTATTACACTTCACACGTTTTTGTATTCACAATTAATCAATATTTAAAATGTTGTTCTTTCAAATATCCAAATCAGGTAGGTATTGGATAAATAAACATACCTGAAGAACAAAAAAGTCAACCAGTTAATAAATTTCCTAATAATTGCATTTATTTCAACCCAATTCTTTTTCACAGCAGTGTACATACCGCCAAAACAAAAGAACAAAATTTAGGCATTGAAAACTATTAATAAAAATTAGATAGTATTTGAGACACTATTCAATAGTATCAATATTAAATCCAATATTTATTTTATATAAAATCGTGTCTGAAACCTCTGTGATATTGCACAAGGGCATCACTAGTAAAATTTGAAAAAAAAAAAATAAATTAAAGAAAATAAGTTTACATAAAACAGATAAGCTTTGGTAAGGGAGCGCTCCCGAATAAAGCGAAATTTTACATAACAGTACCTGGAAATGTCAGAAATATTTCATAGAAGACCATTTTTGGCGACAAGCTTATTTAAAGGTCTAATTGACCTTTTTAAAAAATTTCTAAAACTTTGTAGTGTTTTATTTAAACTCTTATGTATTTGCTCTTCAACAAAAATAGAGAATTAAGTTTCTTTGCAATAACATTGTAGATATTTCTCCTGTCTTTAAAATGAAATTTAGTTGGTCTGCTTCAGTGTTACTGTTTCAGAGATATTATAGTTCAAAATGAAGATTTTGTTTTTATTACATTTTTGTTTCTCTATATTGTTGTAGAGAAAATATTATAAGAGTTTAAATAAAAAACTACAAAGTTTTAGAACAATTTTCAAAATGGTCTTTTATGAAATATTTGTGACATTGACAGGTACCGTTATATAAATTTCCTTTCTTTCGGAAATGCTCCTTTTCCAAAGTTTATTCCATAGAACTAATTACAATTACAAAATTGATTAATAATGAATAATTATTAATAAAAACCAGTAAATGATAATTATCAATAAGTTAATTAATCAATTGATTCGAAATAATTTTGTTTTTTCATATAGCCACAACTAACTGGAAATTATGAAAGTTTAGTTTTTGTTTTTTAAATATGTGTTTCATTCTACTTTGTTATTTGTAGCTTAGTTTTAAGTAATAATCACAGGTTTAATAATAAAATTGTTCGAATCCGATAAAATTCAGATCAATAATATTCAATTATAATATTAATCTATCCAGTATGGTATGCGATAAAGCTAAACATTCTATTACACAGACCTGTACAGATACACATTTTCTACTTGTATCAATTTATATGAACAACAACAATTAACGAAAACAATCCCACATTTTAATTCTTAATTTATTTCATTTTAAAAATATATTAGAGTGAAAAGGTCAACGACTAGATCATTAACTACTTAAATTGTCAAAAACAAAATAAAAATTTAAGTATTTTATATTTAAGTTTCATATTTTGCACCCCATAAATAAAGTGGTTTCTTTGCAATAATTTCCCCATTCAAAATGAAACATTAAGACCCTTAGAAACAACATTTTTTTATAAAAATTTAAATCAAATTATAAAGTTGGAAAATTTCACACTAGATGATGACGTATTCTGCTTTCATAATTTTACTAGGCATAAAAAAAATAACAATAATTCAAAATTATTTTACAATAATATCCTGCCACATCATCAGCCAGGATATTTCTATTTGGTTTTCTTTTTATATATATACATATATATATATATATATTTTTATTTTAAATTATCATGAATAACCCATAAATATTTTGAACAAATTCCCAAATCAGCGTATCCCATTAGCAGTGGTATAAATTCATTTTGTTGTCCTTTATTTTCATTTTTTTTCATTATTTTTTTTTTCATTGTATTTGAAGATTGTTTTTTTTATAAGTCAGTCAATAAATTATTTTCACAATAACAATAACAAAATTATCTTCTATTATTATTATTTTGTATTTTTTTTGTTTTTTGTATGTGTTTCCATGAGAAGTTGACCTAGAACAAATCAAATGAATTTGAAAGAGAAAAAATTGATAATTCTAATCTGAAAGTTAGTTTGTCATTGATAAGAGCCAAACAATTTGATTATGATTTAAAATAAATTGAAAATAGATTAATTTCAAAACATTTATAATTATAATAGACAAGAATTTAAGGAACTGCGCAGTAGAAACTTTTTTATTTTATCTCGCTTCTTCATAATGAACTCTTAATATATAAATAAGCTTTATATACAACAGAAATGCGCATACGAGTTGAAAAAATCTCTATTTTGTTTAATAATATTTAAATTTTTAAATAAAATATATCTTCCTTATAAAAGTATTGCGTCCTATACTTTGTTCATTTGTAGTAATCATATAGTTTTGGTCTTTTTTTTTTATTTCAATTTTAATACAATTTACTTAACCTAGCCTTAAATTATATAATATATTAAATAAATCAATGTTTTGTGACCTAGCTTGATCTGTCTCGTCTAATTATTTTCTAAGACAGATAAAAATATGTATAATGTATATAATACCTCTTTAATTACAATAATACCTTTTTTTATTAATTTTATCCATCAAATGCCACTGACTATGGAGAGTGTATCGGAAACGACTCAGTACAATATGAGAGAGGTGTATTTATGTGTCCAAAATAAAACTTACTAGACTAAAAAAATTAAACATGAGTGGTTTGTATGAATTTTAAATTGAAAATCCTCTTACAGAAACTTACATTTTGATACAGAGAATTTATGTTCAGTCCCTGTTATCTTTCAATACACTTAACACTCAATTTTCTGATAAAAAAAATCTGCATCAAGAAATTATTTTTTACACAACAAATATTACTTAGCTTGAATTATAATTACTCAAAAGGGGCGCCTAGTCATTCATATAATATATAGAAAGGCGACAATAATATAATTATACTAATATCATTTGATAGTCTCATGCCAAATATAAAGACAGACTAGGAATATTAGTGATTATTAAAAAAATTTGATTGTATTGATCTGACAGAAAACATTTTCGAACGCAAAATTTTTAATGAAGTCAAATGGTCAAATTTGATCAAACTTAAATATGATATGTCGAACTGTTTTTTTTTCTAATAGATGTCTCTATTCACAAATTAATTTTATAGTTAAATAAAATGGAATGCCGTATGACGGAATTAAACATACTATAGGCAATTTTTTGACAATTCTGAAAAAACTTTATAGATTTTAGAATTGTTTATGTACCAGGATTTGACACCCGCTACTTGTCAATTTTTATGTACAGAGACCAAGATGATAAGTGCGTATTATGTATTTCATCGAGATCGTTATAACATTCGATTGAATTTGTTACGTCAACTATTTATTTCAATTAAAGTTCTATCTAAATATCTAGTGTAGGACCAGTGTTAAACTAACATTTATAATAAAGGTGCATGTAACATAAATGAAATTTTATTTAATGTCATTTATAATAAAATCAAAACAAAAAGGATATTTAAGATTTTGATGGAAAACTCATGTATTTTGCGATTTCCTCGATAATTTCTCATCAATGTCTAAATATAACATGTATAATATATTTCAAATAATTCAAATATTTATCAAAATATGTATTACTACATATATACAACATATTTTAAATCCAGAATATCAAGATGTACCAGATTACATTTTTTCAGCATATGACTTAATATTTGATCAAAAATATCTCTAAACTGCATGAATTTTACGATATTACGAAATAAATCCTGTTTTTTTTATTCACAAATAAAAATTTGTTAGTTAAAACATATCCCTGCAGGTAAAGTTTTCATGTCCAAATCAGCGGGTTATTGTCGCCATATGTTTCAGGCCAACTCTTCGTTGAAAAAATAAGATAACGGTGGATATTAAAAATAAATATTTGAAATAGTTTCTTTACACTCATTAGCTCAAATAATTATACCATTTAAATTTATTGATCGCTTGACTGATAATACGATATGAATAACAAATCAACCGCATATTTATGTATTTGATTTTCCTCGTTTTGATATATGAAGAGTTTTTCGTGCAACAGATATTGAAAAACTTTAGTTTCCACTCCTAAAGTTTCTGTTTACTTTGAGCTCGATCGGAACAAAAAAAAATGATGTTACACCAGTTTTTCATTCATATTAATCTACCCATGGTATTAAACCTAGATGTATTACAATAGAATTATATTTCAAAAGTACAGAAATTTGCTCTTTGTTGTTATTTTTGTAAACTGCTATCAAATCATATTAGGAAAATGGGCATTTAATCAAACGAACTAAGATTGTAAGTTTAATATACTATTTATAAAGTTGTGGTAAGTGCAGTTCATTTTCTTATTCGTCAAACCACCGTTATAAGTAAAAAGCTTCTGATCACCGCATAAAACCGTTATAAATTTATAGCAATTCTATAAAAGAAAAATCAATCTGAACTCAACCCAATACATAGAAACGTAATGAAAATTATGTTCAATAAATATTTGTATATAAATATATATATGTATATAATATATGCACAATATATGTTAAAATACACATACGTACATATATTAAATAAATATATTTCAAAAAAAATATATTATTATTATTATTTATGTTAAAAGGATGTGATTATTTGTGTTGTGTTGGTAATGTTTTTGTTCACTCCTTTTTATTTAACACAAATACATAATAATACAATATATATAAATGTACATATGTTTTATTTTTCCGAAAATATCCATGCGGTGAGTAATAAATTTATGGTGGAAGACTAAAAATATTTGATAAGGCACGTACGGGTATACATGTGTATTTTGTAATTTTTTTTTATGTGATTTAAAAAAAAAATTTTTTTTTGGTGTTAAGATTTTAATTTAAAGGCTTTTTATTTGTATAGAAATTTCAAACCTATACTAATAATATAAAATTTAAATCCAAAATAAATAAAAACAAAAAAAAAATATGAACAAACATTGATCAAAAATATGAATAGTTAACAAACCTAACGAATTTTTTTTTTTGTTGTTGTTGTCCTTTGGAATGAATTATTAGAAATTTTTTATTCTAATTCCATATTATCGTTTCTATCATACGAATTACTCTCTTTTTCCAATGAAAATGAGATTTTAGTCTCCAATGACGGTAAGATTTGAGTCACTAATTATTGTCATCAATTAAATTAGATTGTATTCTCGTACGTAGTCGTCGTACGTAGACATACTGGTATTAATAAAAAAAAATGTATCTTTTAGAACTAGTTAAATCATAAAAACGTCAAAATGGCTCTATGTAAGCAAAAGCCTAATAATTCACATATTAAAATTTAGCTTAAAATGATTCACATATTAAAATTAGATTAAAAGCTATTCACCAAAATTTTTTTTATGATTTTCTCTTCTTCTCTTTTTAAACAATAAATCAAAAACAGTCTAATTTCTATAATTATAAATTATATAGTATGTATATTATACAGGGTGGTCCGGTTTAGACCACAAATATTTAACGGGGTGATTCCTTGGAGTATTTTAGGACTAAAATTGTTCTAGACGAGGTGTCTATCTTTAAATTTAACCTAGGCTACAGAGGGTTAAAGAAAATCGGATTAGGAAAATTATGTCTAAACAATATCCACTACAGCTTTGAAGGAATTCAAACTAGAGCAATATCTTCTTTTATTGATGGATTATATGACAAAATATATAATTGTTCTGTATTATAAGATTTAAAATGTTTTTTTAACTTTTTCACATTATCTCATGGTTTGAAGTTTGACCATTGTGTTTTCAGGTTTTAGAAATTCAAAAGTGAATTGATAACGTTTCAAATGTAGTGTGATGTAAAATTAATTAGTAAGCAAAGATTTATTGAACTCAGTTTAAATTACTTTTTGAGACATGGCCCAATGTTCCATATAAAGCGGTATGAGCGAAAAAATCACAATGATAAAAATTAACCAGCCAATCATGAGTATAATAGACGGATGGGTGGTGTTGATCTGTTGGACAATGCTATGAACAATTATCGAATCTAAGATCGTGGTAAAAAATGGTATTGATGACCATTGCTTACAACTGCATTTGAAGCTGCAATGGTGAATGCATGGAAGTTGTATGTTTTCTGCGCAAGGTATGAAGGTTTGACTCTTATGGGTATATTTGATTTCAGAGTAAATGTGGTGGAAGCGCTAGTAACACTACCACAAGTAGTCAGCCGTCCATGTATAGACGTGTACTTATTAATGCCCAACAAATGGCAAAACGCACGGGTCGTGGCGACCATATAGTGGAAAAAATGCCTAAATGCAGTCTTTGTAAACAATGTGGTATTAAAACACAATTTGGCTGCAAAAAAAGTTTGATTACTTTACATCCTAAATGCTTTTTTGACTATCCTAATGATGTACCACGAAGCAAAATAAAAATTAAGAAAGTGAAATAATTTACAAAATAGTTTTTAAAATTTAATTTTGCAATATTATTATTTAAATACTTTACTTTTTTATATTTATTCGATAAAACACTTTTTGATTGTGTAAATCATGAACTTCTATGCAAAAAACTTAGGCAGTCATTTGGCTTTGACTTATCAGCTATTAAATTATTATGTAATTACCTTTATAAAAGAAATCAATTTGTTTATTTGAATGAGATGAGATCGGATATAGTTGTACCAAAATGTGGTGTACCTCAAGGGTCTCTATTAGGACCCTTATTGTTTAGTTTGTTTGTTAATGACATGCCACTATGTTTATCTGAGTCAAAATGCAGATTGTATGCTGATTATACCCAAATATTTATTAGTGGACCTATTACCAATATCATTACCTATATTGCTTAAAATTAACGACGATCTTGATGCTAATAAAATAATGGGCTAAAGTTAAATGCATCTAAATCGCAATGATTCAATTCTAGGGAAGTTGATGCACCTATATATTACTCCAAATTAAAATGAATCAATTAGCAATTCAATATGTCACTAAAGCTAAAAATTTAGGAGTGATTTTTAATAATACACTAACGTGGAAATACCACATTGACAGAATATCCAAAAATGTCTACTGTATTTTAAAAAAATTGTTTAAGAATATTCTTATGTTCTAAATGAATGGTTAAAACGTAAATTCGTCCTAGCTTTATTGATTCCACATTTCACAGACTGTGATACTGTTTACCTTGGTTTGTCTGTACTCGTTGTCACAAACCGGCGTAAACATGATCACATTAGTGATGTTACCAACGTAATATTAGGTGTTACACTAAGTAACTTTTTGACAGCAAGGTATATTGTTGTTATGAAAAAGATCTTGTTAAATCTTATGCCATTATACCTTTCTGAAAAGGTCACTACTGGTAGATCAACAACAAATATGAATCTAATAGTTCCTCGTCACAGGAGTCGATTAAGACACCTATCGTATTTTGTTAAAACTACTAATCTTTAGAACTCCATGCCGAACTATATTTTGCACGTTAATAACATTAAAAGGTTTACTGAGCTCAGCAGTGAGTATTTTAGAAATTATGAGTAGAGGTATGCAAATGTATTATTTCATTTCAACAGGCATGTATTGGTATACATGTATTATATATTAAGTATGTAAATTTTTGTATATGGCATTGTTTTTTTTAATTTTTATATCTCTATATATGTAATATATGTAATATATATATATGTTTTATTTTTATTAATTTAGTAATTTAATCTAGTTATAGTTTAAGCTCTTTATATTTTTACATTTTAACATTTTTCATTGCCAATTTCTAACATGTTTCCAATTCAATCCAAAATTCTAATTTTATCACCCCGAAAGGTGGTGTTCTGATTGCTATAAAGAACTCATTCAATACGGAAGAGATTAAAATACCTGAAACAAATCTTTTAGAGATTATATGCGTCAAGGCTACTTTATCACAAATAAACATAATTATATTATAAATTATTATATTCCTCCAAATAGTGACATCGAGTTATATAAAAGTCATTGCAAGGCTATCAATTTCATATCTGAAATTTCCGAACAATCTAGCGAAATTATTCTGTGTGGGGATTTTAATCTTCCTAACATTGAATGGTCCAACCATGACGAAGAGTCATATTTAATTCCTACTAATCTTCATAGTGAGATCGAGTATACATTCATTGACTCCCTTAACTTAATCTCCCTACAGCAATCATCAACAATTCATAATAATAAACATCGTCAACTCGATCTAATATTTTTGTCTGATTGGAACAACTCAATAATAACGGAAAGTCCTGACACTCTTGTAAATATTGACCCTTATCATCCTCCAATTCTTATTACCTACTTTACTGAGTCTAATGTTCTTCCAAATAAAACTGTAACCCATCAATACAACTTTAGCAAAGCAGACTTTCAAGAGCTTAAAAATTTCTACAAAACTTGTAATTTTTCTTCCATTTTCACTAACACTAACATTGAGATAATCATTAGTAAGTTCTATGATTTACTCTTTGAAGGTTTAAATCGACACGTAGCAAAATCGACTATTTTTACTAATTCTAGTCCTCCGTGGTATACTCGGGATATAAAAAATTAAGAAATAAGAAAAACAAAGCCTGGTCTAAATTTATGAAATCCAAAAACTCATCTGATTATAACAATTTTAAGTTTTTTTTTGATCAATTTAAATCACTAGTCCATTTAAGCTATAATATTTATTTACATAATTATAATATTTATAATATGTCTTCCAATCTTTTAACGAACCCCAAAGGATTCTGGAAATTTATTAACACTAAAAAAAGTCTGATCAATTCCCTACTTTCATGCAAAATAAGGATTCACTTAGTAATGATCCAAAAGTCATATCTATTTTTTAGTGAATTTTTTGGAAATTCATATGCATCAACTATATTTAATGCTACCGCATCACAATTTGACCATTTAGATCATTTTCCTAAAACAACCTTCTCCTGGTTTTGCATTAATGATGCTATCGTTACAGATCATTTAATTAAATTAGGTAATAACACATCCCCTGGTCCAGATGGTATTCCAGAGGTTATCCTGAAAAATTGTTCAAATTCTTTGGCCCCAACGCTCTCGAGAATCTTTAATTTATCCATTTCTACGGGATCTTTCCCTTCTATTTAGAAAAAAGCCTTTATTAGATCAGTGCATAAGAAGAACTCTAAAAAAGAAATTAGCAATTATCGTCCAATCGCCAAACTTTCCTCTATTCCCAAACTGTTTGAACTAATCATTTATGATCAAATTTATGATTACTGCAATTGCCTTTTAATACCAAACCAACACGGGCTCGTTAAGAACAAATCCACAGTTACGAACTTGGTTGAGTGTACTTCTGAGTTTATTCTTAATATGGAGACAGGATTTCAAACTGATGTCATATACACTGACTTTAGTAAAGCTTTTGACCTTCTACCCCATTGCATTATACTATTGAAATTATCTAAGCTTGGATTTCCCTCCTTTTTCGTCAGTTGGGGCGAATCTTATCTGACAAATCGGAGTTACATCGTGCAGTTTAAAACAGCCTTTTCATCATCGTTTGAAGCCAATTCAGGTGTCCCTCAAGGCAGCCAGTTAGGCCCACTCTTATTTATAGTTTCTATCAATGATGTAACGTCGGTAATCAAAAACAGTCAAGTTAAAATTTATGCTGATGACATGAAAATCTTCAAAAAAATTACATCTCTACTAGATTCAACCCTTCTTCAAGATCTAGATAATTTTTTCTTATGGTGCAAAACTAATAACCTTCAGTTAAATATAAACAAATGTGCCACAATGAGTTATCATAGGCGAATTAACTGCATCTCATATATTTATTCACTTAATGAAAAAGCCTTACAAAAAGTCAAGTCTATCAAAGACTTTAGAGTTACCTTCGATGAAAAACTTACTTTCAAAATGCACTACAATAACATCATCAATAAAGCTAACTCATTGTTAGGATGATTCATAAAACGATGGTCCAAAGAATTCAATGACCCATACATCTAGAAATCCCTATTTACTTGTCTCGTTAGACCCCAGCATGAATATGCCAGTCAGGTATGGTCACCTTATTATGAAATTCACAGTAATCGAATTGAATCGATTCAAAAAAATTTCTTAAGATATGCTTTACGTCTCCTTCCTTAGTCAGACCCTTTGGCTCTTCCACCTTATAATAATAGACTCAACCTTATTCATCTAACTGCATTAAAAAATAGACGTAAGATTCCGGATGGGCTCTTTATCACGCAAGTAGTTACCGGGAATATCGTATCGTCATTTATATCTGAATCTGCTAAAATTAACACTTGTACCCGATTTCCTTCGCCCAATCTTTTCACCCTAGTATTTCATCGTACTAAATATGGTATGAATGAACCTATCCATCGAATGATGATCATTGCCAATAAGTACAAGGATCTAATTGATTTAACCCTTTCAAAAGATGCGCTAAGGAAGCGTTTATATTTATGTCACCAAACTTAATTCTTTTTAGTAATAAATTGTTTTTTTTTCTCTCTTAACTAATCCAATTTACTATATGAAACCCTAACCATGATAATCCAACTAACTCATACCTCTTTATACTAATGAATTTTATAAAATTTTGAAAATTGTAAATCTCTATATTATAATTTACTCTTGATTCATTGTTTTGCTATGTTTTTAAATTTTTTGATTTTTTTTTTTTTTATTCCTTTTTTTTTTCTTATTAATAAAAATCTTGTAATTTGTTTGATTTAAACGAAGTAAATAAAATAAAAAATATTTAGTTTTTTTAGTTTTAAATTATGAATTCTAGTACATGCTTAAAAGACTAATCGTCTTATATGTAGCAGAATAAATAAAATAAATAAATTGTGCCTTACTTTCATAAAAATATAAATTGTTTTTTCACTAATTTTTATATGAATTTTTTCATCCTTTAGAGACGGCTCGGTATTTAAATACCCAAAAATGTAAATCAACTCTAGAGACAAGGTAAGTACTCCAATCCAAAATAAAAATATTTTATTAGATTGAGAAAGTTTGAGGCTAAATGATCTTTGGAAATTTTCCCGAGTTTTCTATTTTCTAATTTCCCAAAAACAAATTTTTCTGGAAATTTTCGGGGTTAAAAATTTTTTTAGTATTTGACTCCCACTAATCACGACAATTCTTGAAAATTTTGATTAGCTCACTGAGAACGATATGGTCCAGCCTTTTTTCTCTCTAATAAAATCAAAACTAGTTCAATATCAATTACCTAACGGCAGATATAGCTATTTTAATGCACTAAGGTTTTTGGGTATTTAAATACCTAATAGGCAGTAATGGGTTAAGAAGAGTATTATAAATCTGGAATAAAAGGACTAATCGATTTCTGTTACAAATTTATATCCACCCGCTGTTAATTTTTTATTATTTAAAAAATTTACTACAAATTTTTTAGGCAATTAGAAAGTTACAAAATCAAGGTTATAATAATGTGTATATTCTGGAAAAAAGGAATATCCTGATTTTAAATCCAATTCTAAAATTCATCCAAATTGAGAATCTGAGTTTCTAATTACTTTATAAGTCAGTACAAGCTCGTTAAGAAACCATATTTAGAAAATCGTTAACAAAGTTTAAAACTTCCACTTGGAAGAAATCGTTTCTCTGCTTTTTAAAATCGGAATTTGAATTTCCAATAAAGTGTTTAAAATATATATGAGCACCAGATTCAATATTATCTATCAGTAAGATCTACAATATTATTTATCAGTAATATAAGATATACTTATTTATTTATTTTTAATTTATTTTGAGATAAATGGTTCAAATTTACTTTTCGGGAAATGTACGAGAAAAATTTGAATTTTACGACAGTCTTAGTTTATTGCAGCAAATTATTTAAAATAAAAAGATAACCTTAGTAGAGCAAAGTACATATATTTGTTATTGAAAACATCTGATATATTTATTATTATCGTGTTTTTATTTACTTACTTACTTGCTTTACTTAGATGGTAAAAATGGGTGTGACTGATCAATTTCCTCCGCTGGTCCCAAACGGCTTCTCTTAATTTGAAGATGCAAAATTTGTTCCATGTCTGCTGATATACCATTTCTCCAACAAAGGATCGGTCTCCCCCGAAGGATTTGCATCTTAAAGAATTGTAGTCTTTTAACTTTATATTTCGTCAGTTCATTACGTAAACCTCATAGAGTTCGTCATGATATCTTCTCTTCAAGTCGGTCGTCGTCATTTTCAGGACCGTGTACCCGACGAAGAATTGTTACCTTTGTTTAGCAAAATTTGATGTAAGCACTTTGAACATTACCTGCCAGGGCCTTATATGATTATAAACGTTATTATATAAAGTAAAAAAAGACCTACGCAAACATGGCATAATATAAAATGATATTCAGTTTTTTAATTTAATTTTAAAGTTATATTCAAAATAAAGGTCCATTATGAAAGATTATAAAATTGAAATTTTATTCAAATGGTTATTTTCATTTAAATTCAAAAGTGATTTAAAAATATCACCTTTATTTTAAAATTCAAATTATTTTTCATAACAACAAAAGCAAATTATTGTTTTTTTTTTTTACATTTACATCCATATTAAAAATCCCAAATTCTTTAAAACCTCTTAGAACTGCACTTTAGATTAAATAAATATACTTTATACAGTATCTATACATATACATTTTATCTATACACGTACATACAAAAATAGGGATCATTCATTTTTCTTTTCTTATTGTTTCAATTTCAAATAAGTCATGCCAAAAAATATTTAAATCTATTTTCTCAACTTTATTCACCACATTCTTGATTTTTTGCTTTCATCTACAGATGAAAATTTTTGAATTTCCTCATAACATAAAAATCTCTTAGAAAACGCATTAAATATATTTAAAAAAAATAAAATCTCCTATTTTTTGTTTTTTTTTGTTCTATTTATTTTGAATACCCTATAATTTAAATAATATTATTAAACTAAAGTATTGCAACTATTAAGAACGTCTTTGAAGTGATTTCCCTATGAAGTATGTAATTTAAAAAGAAAGAAAAAAATAAAAAAAAAAACAAACAACAAAAAAGTATTATGGTATAAACGGTAACCATATTTTAAATATAAAAAATTTTCTCAGACACATTAAATATCCACAAACAGGCAGAGACAACTTATATTTAAAAAAAAAAAAAAAACCGTATTAAAATTTGTACAGTTAATTCTAGGATACTTTTATGGTACATAATCTAGATTTTTGGTGTATACCAAGGAAAAATTTTCATTTAATATGGTTTTTTTATTTTCTCTGATTTAATATTATCAAGGCATGGGCCTTCATTTATCGTTCTATATGAAAACAGCGAATCGCATCGCACTAAAAACTCCTGTTTTTTTTTTGATTAAAATTAGTATTTTTTAGACTAACCATTAATACAATTTTGGCTTTATTACTTCGGTTATATTTCATCACACAAAATTCCATTAGCTTCTTGAACATATTATTAAGATGAAGGTTAACATTCGTTTCGTTTTAAGGTGTCAAAACAACATTTATTTCGTTCATGATTTGTAGAGGGGAAATAAGTCATCAGAAATCGATTCAAACAAGGTATTGTCAATTCACGCGATTGGAGGTAAAATAAAAATATATTTTATGAGTAGCATAATATTATAAGTTGGTATCACTAAAGATGATATATATTGTATTATGAAGTTGATATACCGTTATTTCATAACAGGAGCAACCTGTTACTAAAGAATAAAAAGAACAGTGATAGTTATTTTCCTAAATAATATTTATTTTATTTGTTATTTTTGAAGCAACAATTTGAGAACTTCTTTGCAAAATAAAAAATATGAAAAATAGAGAAATAAGACCAATATTGAATTAAATAACAGTATATAGTTTGAAAAAATTACAGCAAAACAATTTAAAAACAACCAAAACAAAAAAAGTCAGTTTAATTTTTCATATGACCGGCAATTTTATCTTTACATATTAGAGTTAGAGTATCTATAGACTATAATTATAATAGACAAGCATTTAAAGACCTGCGCAGTAGACATCCTCTCATTTTATCTTTTTAATGAACTCTTAATATGTAAATAAGTTGTATATACAACAGAAATGCGCATATGGGTTGAAAAATTTATATTTTGTTTTACAATGTTCAGGCTTTTAAATAAAATATATCCATTTTGTGTCATTCAACACCTTATTATTTGTATAAATAATTAAAGGAAATTTATTCTATTAAATAATAATACAATAAAATAATTTATTCTAATAAATAAAGTTTTTAAGTAACTTTCTCAAATTATTGCTTTCTATATTTTGCTCATTTGTAGTAATCATATAGTTTTGGTTAAAAATATTTATAATGCACATACCTCCTTAATTACAATAGTATTTTATTTTTAGTAATTTTAGCCATTAAATACCACTGACTATTGGGAATATATCGGAAACGAATCAGTATATGAGAGAGGTATATTTATATGTCCAAAATAAAACTTACTAACCTCAACATTTTTTTATTAAACATGAGTGGTTTGTGCTTTATCGTGAGAAGTTTATGTACGTAAATTACTATTCTTTTAAAAACTTTAAATTTTACTTCAACTTGAATTATAATTTCTCAACAGGGGTCCCTAGTTTTAAATAACTGTTTATAATTTAAAAATCACAGATTGTTCTTTTGAGAACGTTGATTTTAAAATAATTGTTCTTTTTAATGTATTTTAAATTTGAATAAAATAAAAAGAGTGCTGAATAAAATTGAATTCAATAGGTAATATTTTTACATTTTTTGCATTTATACTGAAAATATTTTTAGATTTTTTGAGTATTTATGAATTTATTTATTTTTTTTTGATTTATTGTTGATAATGAGTTTAATTTTAATTTTTAATTACAAAACCAAATAAATTTTAATTAACTTGCAATTTGTGATAATTAATAAAATTATAGTTCATTTAAATTAACTTTTAATTAAATTAAAGTTTAGTATATTTAATACAAAATTACTAAAAATATTAAGTCCACTTTAGTTGAGTTATATATTATTATTCTTACTAATTAAATTAATATTTACGTTCTTTATTTTTGTTTTTATATTATAGCCAAAACTTACGTTATGAACCTTAGATACTTGCATTACCGTTGGTTATTTGAATGAATTTGGAATAGTTAAAGGAAGTAAGGTAAATGGAAGAAGGAAAATTCTGTGGGAAAGAACGAATGATGTTGTTAATATTCGTCTTAAACCTCTGCAAATCATAAATATAATATAAAAATCTTTCTCACAGTGAGAATACTTCAATTGGAACGCAATTTCAAATTCGAGATGTTCTAACTATAAAATAATTTCCATAACTAGACTTAAACAATATCGGAATTTCCACCGTGAAAGGGTGGGAAAAAAAGTGATTTTACTTCCCGCAACTTTCAAAATGCAGTGAAATCGTAAAATTGACAGTGTATCATTTCCCAAAATGTATATCAAAAGCGCTAGACTTTGTACACTAATTTAAAAATGTTTAAAATACGTAGTGGAAACGTAAAATAAGATCATAGTGTGTAGCGCAAAATATTGAACTACATTTTGTATACATGTCATAGATAAAGTTATTCAAATTAATTTAATTATAGATTAGCATATATTTTCTTCGGAAAAATAAGTTTATTGCCAAATTATACTAAAATATGTTAATAAAAAATATGTGCTGACCTATGAATATCTGACAATATTTATTTGTATATACACAAAAAATGATAAACAAACCATCAGATAATTACCAATTAATATCAATTACAAAAACACAAAGTTATAATTTAAACTTCAGAATATATGCGTGTATTTATATTGTCAAAATGGTATTCCAAAATGTAGTAAAAGTTTAATAATACATTTTACCATTAAATGGGTTTACAAGCTTTAAAGAGTAGTATCTATAAACTGTATTAAAACTTTTTATACTGAATTTTGGAAGTCACCCTTCCTCGGACAAATTTCCATCACCACGATATCTATAAATAGAATAAGTGCTCCAACAATACTACGATGACTAAGTAGTATAAGGGATGAATTCATATGAATTCTTATTTATTTATTTCAAAGATTTATGCCTTAGGAGATAATTCTCATAAGAAGGTTATATAAGGTATATTATGACGCAGGGGTTTGAACTTTGTCCAAAAAATTTGAAACAGTTAGGCGTCTGTGTCCATAAATGTGAATTATACTCGAGTTAGGGTGGTATATATGCTTTATAGATTTTTAAAATACTCTCGAGATGAAAAATAAGCTTTGCTCGAAATATCGAAAATATGCGCATTCCAGTGCACATTTTGATTTACTCCGAGAACGTTCAGGTCTTTGAGTGAAAATCTTAATTTTGAAACCAATGAATTTGTTCGAATGCTATTAGCCTATTCCTAGCACGACATTTTTTGGTTTTTGAAGTATTAAATTCGACTCTATTTGCTTTTTTCCAGTATACAATTTTCGCTAGGCCATAACACTGTAACTCTGACAAAAAACGATTAGTGTATACGTCTGTCATTATGACACTTGATAGTCGATAGTCATATGGGATTATGATATTAAGTTATTGTGTTTGTACGATGATGATTTTTATGCATCAGAGGATATTAAGAAATTTGTGAATTTATTACGAAATACTTGATTGCATATACATATTTACAAAAACTTGATAATATAGAAGAACTAGCAAGTATATAGAATTGTAATTAGATAAGCTAGTTCTTGTTTTGAATTTTTTTGGAATTTTAACTTCAAGTTCTTTAAACAGAAAAACTATATCATAATGTCATATAACTTTTATTCAATGAATTGAAAACACCACCATAATAAGGATCAAAATAAAAATAAAATAAAAACAATAACAAACAAAGAAAAGATAAATTTATTACCATCCAAAGTAGTCCGAAAATATTGTAAGGACTTTTCGTTTTTTTTTTTTTTGTTTTTTTTTTTTTGTGAATATACTTTCTCTACTTTGACTATAATATCTTGCAGTAATAGATAAATTTTAGAAAAAAAGGAATCCCTTTAAAAAGGAATAAATTTCTATCTAGACAGAAAAATTAAAAAAAAAAAAAAAAAACGAAGAACAACAAAATAAATAAAAAAAATGTTTTTTATTTTATTTGGATTGTGGTTGAGAACTAAAGGAATAATTTATAAGTTAATTGTTAAAATTTTACTTGCATTAAAAAATAAAATTGATATTAGAAAAGAAGTATTGCGAGTACTACTGAGACTTAAAACAGATGGCATTATGTTATATATATTTTTTTTTACTTTATATAAGATTTGTTATTGCTGTTGTACCTAGCGAGGATGTTATTATACATTATTATGACAAATCATATTATTATAATAGTAATCTTAGCAATAGTTTGTGCTTACTATAAATTAAAAATTTTTCACAAAAATAAATTAAAATGTTGAAGGAAAATCAGGGGATATATTAGGTGCAATCAACCGAGTTCTTGCATATACTCTCTTGTATACTCATTTCACTTTTGTATACTCTGTTCTGTTGAAAATTTTTTTTTTATCTATAACTAAGCGTAGTATTTGTCTTGATCTATATGTTTAGTTGTAATAGTTTAGTTTAGTTTAATTGTGATATTTTGTTGATCATATTAATGTAAAATGTTTTCCAATTAAAAGAAAAATATTATTGCGGGTTTAAAAATTCGTACGGTTAAACCTGCTTTAATTTTAAAGGCAAGTAAAGTTTTAAATATTTTAGTCATTTGGCCAAATATTTTGTCATCGTCAAATTGTATTTACTAACTGTCGGTTAATTGAACTTATATAATAGCAGAATTAAAATATAAGTCTAGTATTCAACAGTTCTTTATTCTAATTAATTTTATCTTCCAAATTATAATATTGACGTGCTTAGATATCTCATGTATTGAGTCATTTATAACGTTTTTAAGATAAATTTTCTATGACTCTATATTTTTAAGGTGTTTGTGTACATTTACGCACATATGCAATCCCTACAACAGTAAAAAAAGTTTTTAGAAATTTAAGTTATTCAAATATAAAAGAAATTCTGAAACTAGCTTAAATTTGCTTTTATTTAATAAATTTTTGAAGTTTGTCCGAAATATGTGTATCTTCACAGATAGCCGGACAACATTTAGATCACTAGAATCGTTAACCGTCAACTCAAACATTTCCATTCACTGTCGCATTTCTCTCAATGAAATGGCGGATCGTTTCAGCATTATGTCTACGATGCGGTAATAGTACTTTTTCAGGAAACTGCAAAGTAAATGATCTTATTGAAGGGGCAGAGAAAAAAGTAATCTCGGCAAACTTCCAGCTACCTGTAATCGATTACGATTACGATAGAGCTTCCAATCGCAAATTACTCAATAGACCTAAACTGGCAATATATCCAAATTTATCTGACCCATGTACGATCATAAACGATTTCGTAGCCAATTATTATTAACCAGATTAGATATCAGAGTACGATAGGATGAGTTACCATAAGACTTTGTATTCAAATATTGCAAAAAAAAGTTTGAAATGATTTCTGCAGAGCCTACAAAAATAAAGACCATTTTGGCACCTGCAGTTCTGTAGGTAAAAAAAGCTGAAATTGGTTTTTACAATTAGAATCCACGTCAAAATTCTGTGGTATCACAATGAATGCTTTTGACCTAAGTGTGTCGGCTTAGGCTGCAACTTGTATTACCTAAGCATACTAAATATCTAAACGTGGGAGCGGGTCAACCTCCGATCAACAGTGCGACGAGTCCTCAGGAATGTGAGCGATTATTGCTGCACTAACTCAAAAGATTTTACTCTTTTGAGTCGTCTGGCTATATTTCTATTGTCCAGGAGCTCGACTACCTCCACATTTACATTGTGCTGAAGCCTATTTTCGTGACTTCTTGCAAATTTCTATATTTCCTTATCAACAGATTCATAATTATCCATTGTATAAAATGGTGTAGAGTAATTTGCAGAACAAGGCTCAAACTTAAGCGTTTAGTTTGATAAGGGAATTTAAGTTTGTGTCGAAATTTCACTGAAGCGTATTTAATTGTTAATGTCCATAACTGATAGATATCAAATGAAAAAATAACTAAATAATCATAACTTGATTTAAAAGACTCTTTGATTCTCTTAATTTCTATTATTAAAATATTCTTATTTCTACCCAAGTACCTTTCTAAGATCTCCTAATTTCACTTTAATATTTTTCATGAAAAATAAACCCTGAAAAAGGTCAATCATAACACCTTCCATATTTTATTTATCAAAAACTTTTGATTTAAAAACAATTAAATATTGTTTTTAGTTAAAAGGACTTTAAATATCTTTTAACCAAAAAAAACAAAAAAGGAAAAACAGAAAAAAAACAAACAAACAGAAAAAAAAACAAATGATCAAAATAAAAAATTCAATATTTTAAAATAAGACAACCAGGCATAATAGAAAACATAAATTGGTCCCAACAGTTATAAAATATCTTTTAAAAGACAAACTTTTTTAATTTGAAAGCTTTTTTTTTGTTGTTTTCTTTTTTTTTCGAAAAACAATTACTAACATTTGCATTTTTATTTTTAATAACAAAAAAAAAAAAACAAAAAATACAAAACCTTATATCTGAAATTCTTCCTTTAATAAA
The DNA here is from genome assembly GCA_963942445.1 of Argyra leucocephala. NCBI lineage: Eukaryota > Metazoa > Arthropoda > Insecta > Diptera > Dolichopodidae > Argyra > Argyra leucocephala. The sequence goes on from OZ012678.1 coordinate 122,255,424, forward strand.
TTCACCAGGATTTCTACAGGATAATTTGTGTTCTGGACAAAATTTCTTTTATTTTTTCTATTTACAAAAACAACAAAAAAAAAAAACAAAGGAAACAAATCAAAAAAAAAATTCCTATATTCTTCTACGGAAAATCGGAAAATTAAATATAAAATATTCCTTACATTAAATCTAGGCGAAAATAAATTGTGCGTTTTCTTGTCTAATATAGGTAGTAGGTACCACATGTTGCCAAAAAAAAGGAAAACAAAAAAATAAAAAAGAAAAAATAGAAAAAGAAGAATATTGAAAATTTTATTAGAAAAGCATTACTGCCTTCTTTTCTTTAAGAAACAACAACAAATTAAAAAAACATTTGTAACTTTTCTTAAATTCCAAGCTAAATATTTTTATTTTTTTTGTTTTGATTTTAAAGTAACATTGGAAGTGATGTTACTTACTTAGCTGTAGTGTCTAAAATTGATATTTTTGGTAAGCCTAGAAGAAAACAAATTAAAAAAATATTTACCAATTTTACAATAAAAAAGACAAAATAAAAAAAAAAAACAACAACAAAAAACAAAAGAAAATTAATTTTACAAAATAAATTTAGCAGTCTTATTTTTTGAATTTCATTTATTGAAGTCTAAATAGAGATCCTTAAAAATTAATTTGAAAAAGTTTGATTTTCCTCGAATATTTTGTCGAAAAGGTAAATTTTTAATGTACAATAATATCGATAATGAAATTATATGAGATCGTGTGAAAAAGCTTTGTAGATTTTCAACAAAAACATAAAATGAAACCATGCTATTATGAAGCCGAATTTACTCTACAATATATATAGTTTTCTTCATTTAAATTTTGTAGATATATAATAAAAAATCTAAAAACAAAACTATTGCATGTAACTGTATATGTCAAATCTCTGTGTAAAAGCAGTTATGGTGTTCATCCCATAGACTTAGAATTATATAAAAAAAAAATATTTTCAGCTGGGGTAAAGTTTTGTTGGATGTTTTTTTTGTCTGAGGCTGTTGTTCTTCTGCATCTTCTTGATCTTTCAGAGCTACTCAGTGTGAATCTTTTCGAAGCATTGATTCGCGATGTCGTTGTTTCGTCTGGCAGTTTTCCGGACTTTTATTTCTTTTTCATCAATAAATTAACTAAATGCAATTCGTAGATATAAATTGCGGTATAATGTTGTGGTATAATGATGGAGATAATATTTTTGTTGATTTATTAACTCCAATTGATTTAATATTTGTATATATATAAACACTCGAGGTTTAATTTTCACTAAAATGCATTAAATAATTTATTAATGTAATGTGGGTCGGGTAAAATAGTTCGATAATTTTTATTAATTTTCTGAATTGAAATCAGTGTTGATCTAAATAACGAACTTATTAAAATTTGAAAAGTAGGTTAAAAATTGCTGATGTGATAATATAAAAATAAAACAATAAATAAAGAAGCTCAGAATTAACTACAATCTAGACAACATTTTGAAGGTTTGTTTGCATTAAAACATATTATGAGCGATGAACAATACTATAAATTTAACAAAAAAATTTAAAACATTATTTAACTTATAGTGAGAACCGCTAAAATGTGTAACCTAACCGGTTAGCATGTTCCCATCATTAAAGTCTTTCAGGATCAAATGTGTAGATATTGATATATTTTATGAAAGATGAGGATTTGTTTATTAAGTTATTAATTACAGTTAATTGAGCTGATAAATGGTATAAAATAACCCTTTGAAAGAGTTTGAGGTTAGTTGTTGAAAAAACTATGTTGAAAAAACTATGTGAAATAAAGTTCATCTCTTCTAATAAACGATATCAAAGATACTTAGTGATACTTAGTAGGATAGCAATAGTAGACTAACCATACTACTTATCTTCTTATAGTTATAATAGGAGATTAATCAACTTTGTATTTTGTGAAAATAATGATGACAGAATAATGTAGAAGAGTTTCAGAATCACAATATATTATTTATATCAAATGCCTATATTCCCAGGAGGAGTGAAACAGGATAAAAAAATTTAATCAAATAAGGTAGAACTTAGACATGGAAATTTAGATAATTTGGGTAAATTTATCTGATATATTTAATGATAATCACAGTAGAGATTGTTTTGCAATATCAAATATATATTCCTGACAACAACTTAGGTAGAATTACCTTTACGTGTTTAATAAAGTACGGTACTGCATGTTTATATTACAACATTTACAATATTTTTCGAGCATTTATTTATCAAATTACTAGCTAACCCATTAAATGTGGAAAACTACTGCTTTTGTTAGGAACTAAGCCTTCTTAAATAGCGTAGTTCCATTTTACGTTGTTACCAGATTATGCTTTCAATTATTTTTTGTCATTTATTTTATCCCAATGAGAAAGGGTCCTGGAGCAGGTCGAAGAACCCATTATAACTATATATATTTTTTACCCATTTGAATACAACCTGGGATCTTCCAGTTGATAGGCAGGTGCTCTACCTACTACAACACTCGGCGTGTAAATATGTGATCATGTCAGATCATTTTTCAATTTAAGGTTCATACCACCTGTTATATCTTATCTTCGTGAAGCAAAAATAATACAGCTTCGACCTTTGGAAGTATTAAAGTCGACTTGGTTTTTAAGCCTCATTTATACTACTGATAGACATGTAATATCTATACTGCAATATTGCTGATAACATTATGTGGCTATATGTGATGTCCCTAATATCATAATATTAATCAATATTATTACAATATAAACGTAGTTTATAAATAATGTTATTGGGATACATTTGTTACACAACAACACGGCAATGTTGTTCCTCAGAGCAGTCTGGTGACAAGTATATCTATATATATATAGATTAGATTCTATATATATATAGATTATGAATATATATATATATATAGATTTAGATTCAAGTATCTACGTTCGATAAAATACATGAGGAGTATAATGTTCAATAATATTTTTTTGACGAGAATTTTTTAAGCCTTCTTAAAATGAATATGCCATGCCATTTGGATTTAGTATCTATCTATAATTAGGTCTCAGTAATTGAACGATTTCAATTTTCCTATTATTAAAAAATATAGCATACCAACTTTTTATTTTGCAAACTCTCTCGCTTTTGTTTTATCTATTTAATGATAGCTTATGTTTGACAAGCCTTTCATTTATAATTATGTCTTCGCTTTCGATAGCCTTTTTTAGGTTTTCTTCTATTTTCTCAGCGTATTTTATAACCACGTCATCAGCATAAAACTGACCACCTTTTAAATTTAAGCTTGACATATCATTTAAATAAATATTGAATAAATGTGGTCCAAGGATAAATCCTTGAGGAACTACTTTATAGATTATTTTATCACTGCTAAAATGTATCAATAATTCGTATTTTTTGTGCACGATTTTATATTATTATTATTATTATTTTATTATGCCTTAATTTCATTTGTACAATTTTCCTTATTTCTAATTTTAATAACTAAGAGCTTATACTAATGTATTTACACCTATGACTTTTAATTTACTTAGACTAACCTGAAGTTTTCTATTTATAATATATTTAAAAACAAGGAAAAAGGATGATAGAAGATAATTGGACGGTAAGTTGGAGACGAATCTGAAGAGGTTCTTTTTGAAAAGTTGCAAATTGTATAATGGAGAGGAGGAACACGTGAGATGTTTGAGGGTATAGTTTGGGGAGAGACATTAGTAATTTTATTTCATTCGAACAAGTGTCATTTTCAACAAGATATCTATAAAAGGGAGAGAGAGCTCCAACATTTCAACGTGTGCTAAGAGGAGTAAAGGTTAACTGGACGATGGGGTCACCAAATAGGCGTAATGCGCGATTTTGGATTTTATCCAGGAAGTGAAGTTTGAAGCCGATTTTGTCCAGACCTAGTGAAGTTTGGGAGGCGCCAACCCATATGTGAGAATTGTACTCCATCTTAGGTTGGTTATACGCCTTATAGATATTGGCCAGATCTCTTGGAGAAAAGTAGTCTTTACATCGAGAAAGAAAACGCAAACATTTGACAACCTTTTTAACTATATCAAAAATATGCTCAATTTCACTGCATTTTTTGATTTAGTTGCATGTGTAAAATATTTAGATTTTCAGACCTTTGTAAATTTTCTCCTTGAAATCACAGGGTTGGGACAGCTTTGAGTTTTGGACGTGTTGAACTCAACTCTGTTTACGTTGCCCCAATCGGCTATTTTTGTTAGGTCATAGGTAAGTGAGCTAGTCATTATCATAAGTCTTTGTAGCAGATTTAAGTTTGTTTTCGGAGCGCTCTTCCATATATAAGGAACCCGTATAAAAGAATACTGCGACAAATGGAGAATGAAAAATGGGCATACTGCGAAAGTACTTTAAATATTATTAGTTTGTTTTCTACAGTTAGCGTGGATTTTTTTTATTTATAATTGCATATAGCATTTTTATAAATAGAAATTAATACATACAATCTGATTTGCACTAAGGTTTAATTTATTGAATTTATGTTAAAGTACTTCATGATCAACGTAATCAAATGTTTTGGTCGAGAAATATACACTTTCCTTAACCATTCCCTTAGATATAAAATGTGTTAGATTAAGGTAGGCAGATTCAGTATTTGCTTGTTTTTGAAAACCATAATGCTCGTTACTTCTAATACAATTTGTTAATAGAAAAGAGCTCAGTCTATTTCTAATAATGATTTCAAAAATTTTATGAAAATGAATTTAAAATTGATACTAGTCTGTAAATTGTTGTAATTGTAAACTGCTTCCACTATTGAAAATTAGTGTAATTTCCGCTACTTTTAGTGATTTTGGAAAAATTTATTTATCGAAAGAAGTATTAATAAATTTTACTAAACCGGATCAATTCTCTGGAAATTTTTAATAAACTTACTAGAAATATGGTCATACCCTGAAGCTGCATTTAATTATAATATTCTTATTGCATCTATGTCGGGCGAACCCGTTGGTGTTAAATTGAAAGATTGGAAGATTGGATCGATTTTTTTCAGGAGCAATAAAGGGTTGAATTAAAGTGAAATGTAAACATTTTTTGGTTACATTTTGTTTAATTCATTCATTTGAAACTAAAAATAAAAAATATATACATATTATATCCTTAAAATGTCCTGTGTAAGAACGTGATATAAAAATCATACCACCACCCATATAAAGATGCATTTACCAATGAATATCATTAGTCTTTGCCATATACTCGAAATAATATCATTCAAACTTTTCAATACACTTGTTATATTCATGAAGTCCAACAGCGACTACCCAACATGTTTTCTCAACTCTACAAAATGACCTTTTTGGGGAAATTCGTTCGCTTTCTACTATTTTATCTAACAAACTTAAGCTCCTCAATTATTCTTCTTCGAAATTTTAACATTCGAAATTTTACTCTTCGCACAATTTCAAAAGTTTATCATTATTTTTTTACAATGGCGGCTTGAACTTTACTACCAAATATAAAATTTTGTTGATTGGCGTCTATAACATTTTCTGTTTTATTTTTATTTTCTTAAGCATTTTCAATTTTCTTATTTGAAGGGAACTTTATTGAAAATTTTCTTGTTATTGATTTTCGTCAATGTTAATCAAAAATTGTAATCTTATTTTTTTAGGTGTAGGAAACAGAATGTTTATGTAATTAAAAAAGTTTATTGATAACATTTTTGTTAATTGAAAACAATAGGGCTCATGTTACAAAGTATATATGAAGTAAAATAAAATTTTAAAAAAATTGTAAAAAATTTATCAGTCCAGACTTTTTTAAATGGAATATAATAAATAATAGCCTTTAAATTTTTCTGTTTTCTAACCAATATAGAAAATTTTGTCTTGGATCTTAACCAGTGGTAAAACCTCTTACATTCAACTATATTGCTGGATATTAAAATTAATTAATTAGATCCAAATAATCAAATTTCTTTCGTCAACAATATTTTCGCTCCTGTCCGATGCTTTGTGTTAAGTAGTTTGGATTTTCCGCCAATTTATTTTTGTACTTTAGAATGAAGTTTAAAACCATTTTCTAACGGTTTAATTCTGATCCCTGTTCAGCAGCCAGTGACCTGAGAGTTCCTGTTATGGCTCTTAGCAAAAATATTATTTGGAATTTTAGATTGGATGTATCAAGGATATACCTCCAGGTTGATAAATAAAACGATCATAATTGTAAAAAGAAGTGAAATGAACACAATGTATTTTAAAAGTGGAGGTATTTGTACCAGTGGAGGCATTTTACTACCTAGATTCTAAAAGGTGTATACAATCCAGGTGTGAATGAAAATGTCCCCATTTTATACCATATACGCAGAAGAACAAATTATACTAAAATTACAATTATTACAAATGAAAATAATAAACACCTACAATTTGATATGAATTTAACTACATCAGCAGATGACAGAAATTATTGGTGGTTAGGTGAAACGATAAATTATACCAGCACGGTATAGAGTAAATAAAGAAATATTATCGGATACCAATTTTGACATTTGATATGTATTCCTTTTTCATATGCCTTTTTTTTTCTTTTTTAATTTTCCTCCTAGATTAGAAGGTAGTTTATTCTAGTATTAAGTTAGTTTGTAGTTTTTAATATAAAGTTGAACTCCATAATTTGTTTTTTTTTTTTAAAATGTGTTTTCAAAAAATTAAAATTGAAAAAAAGTACAGACAACATTAAAAGCATAAAAATAAATGCCCACAATATTATGGTTAAAATCAAAAGTAAGTTTTTTAGTATTTTACAAGGATTATTAAAATAATTAAGATTACAATTTATTTTTAGAAATTATAACGGTTTTTGAAATAATAAAAATAAATAGAATAAAAAAAAAAAGAAGAGAGAAGTTACAAGGAAATAAATATTAGACAGAACCGAGCTTCTTGACTACTGAATTTTTGTTAGAAGCTTAATTAAAGTTCACTTATTCAAGCTATGTTAGATTAAGTAAAAATCACAACTAGTATAACTAGGAATTACTTATTATTCACAACTGTTAGTATAGCAAACAACAAATTATGCAAAAAAAATTAAAAACATTTTAAAATTAAACCGTTAATAGATCATTATTCGAAATTCATTTTAAATTCAACTCATCTTATATAGATTTCCTTTTCATGCAGTATTTTTATCATTTAAATCTAATTAAATTCAAATAATCTTCAATTCTCTTTATAAAAATTTCCAACTAAAATATTATCATTTTCTATTAAATCACAAAACTACAATTATTCTTATTATTAAAATACAACTACAATATTTTACTGACTAAATATCCTTTTATTTTTATCAAAATATATACTTACCTTTTTGTATATGTATGTTAATCCTTTGATTATTATCCTTCTAATTATATTTGATTGAACTGTCAGGCACTGATAATATATTACCATATGGAATAATATTATATAATAATTGTATAACATTTTAATATGTTGGTTCAATTTAAGATGCATAATTTATATTAATGAAAATAATTATTTCTTAAATATTCTGTTAAATGTACACCAAACCGGTATACATACATATAAATATACTACTCATAAATATATATAAAAATAAAATATTGTAAAATAGATACGTCATGTTGATCGTATTTTGATGTCAAATTAGAAAATTCTGTAATTGAAAAAATCAAAAAATTAAAATTATAATAATTGCACATAAGTTTACTGAATTTTAAAAAATTAAATTAGAAAATATTTTTAAAACAATCTATAAACTCCTATAACTGTCATTAGATTTTCGATATTGCTAATTTTTTAGAGTTCTTTTATTTTATTCGTGCTATTGTTTTTGTTCATTTTATAGATTAAGTTAATTTTTTCCAATTTTAACTATTTCAACGCTTGGGGAAGAATAGATGTGACAAAAGTAAATATATCAACAACAAAAAATTAGAATTCTATATATAAACTATAAGTTCAACAACTTTAAGGTAAGAACTCTTTTTGTGTATAACAGAATGCAAACACACATAAATCATTAGAGATGGTCATTTAAGCGTTTTTATTGAATTTGCATTAGCATTGAAAAATCCAAATATTGGATTGATTTTAAATTTTTAATGCTAAAGAAAACAAACATTGCATAGATTTTTTCCCCGATTCCCGACGAGGCAAGAAAAAATACTTTATGTTTTTTTCGACCTGCTCCATCATTAACCTTTGGTCATTAGGATAAAGTAAATCCCACGTAACATTTTATAGTTATAAAAACAAAATTAGTGCTACAAGACTCCTATATGACTACCGATAAGCACTAAAGGTGTTAAAATTAGGTTTTAATGAAAATAATGCGACTAATATTACTATAAAGATGTTCTTTTAGTAATTGCGGGAGTTGTTATAATAGGATTTTCAGCAAGTGCTCGATACATAATTATTTAAATATCAAATTTGGTGTTATACATTAATTAAGATTATTATAAACTCCATAAAATTATTATTTTAAAATAAAAAATAATACCTATCTCACTCTCGCATAACATAAATTATTTCAAAACATATACACTAATACACATGTATACTATTCCTAGAGCAGTATTACAGCAACTGCTCCGGTGCCTTGTAGAATTCTCCATTTTAGTGATATAACGTATTTATAATGTTTCGCAACAACTGCGGATCACTCAAATTAACACTAGCAGTTCTATAAGACTGCGTAAGAGTCTTATAGCAATGAAATTGTTACGTGGGATGCCAAAAAATAATTGGAAGCATAATCTGATAACAACTTAAAGATATTGGAGCTGTTCTATTTAGGAAGGCTTAGTTGCATAGTACTAGTTGCAGTACCGTACTTGATTAAGTACGAAAAGGTGATTACTACCTACTTTACTGTCAAGGACATAAAAACCAAAAAAAGATAGCAATCTTCAATAACAATGCTGATATTAATGAAATATTTTTCATCATCAAGATCATTTTACGCCTTTGTTCAGTAGGTATAATCAGTTTTTCTACAAAATTAAAATTTTCAAACATTGCATTGATCCCAGCATTATCATTTAAAATATGAAATCAAATGCATTAAAGTTATCATTACCATTGAATTCAATTCATTGTTTTTATCAATATCAATTAAAAATTCAAATTCAAATAAATAATTTTTACATTGAATTTTTCAAAATTTATACATTGGAAAAACATTGAATTGCGCTCATGCCCGTAAATCATATACCTAGATTTTTAAAATGAATTTTATTTATTGAAATTATTTAATCACAAAATTTTTTGACTAATTGACTCAATTTGTACTTTTATCAAAAGTATATAGATCCCTTCTTTCAATGAGTAATTTTAGTGTGAATCGTATCTCATATTACCAGTGATCATTCGCCGATTTCACTAGAACTTCAAACAAATATTGCTGTAGTAAATAAACCTGCAACATTATCTGTAACTGCTTAATACAATTGGGATAATTTTGGTTACTCACTTGATCTGCTAATACATCCACCATTTAAACTAAAAACAGAAACGACATCGAAATCAATCGCTTTGTAAGTCACTCCAGCCATGGTGGTATATTTATTGCTTATATTGCTGTATTTTTAATTGCTACCTTTATGTTTGCTCGTACACTTTATTATTGCCGTCTTAAAGTTAGTGCAATTGATGGACCGATGTAAAATCATTCCTTTTAAATTCATCGCTTTGTAAGTCAAAAAGCCGCTTTGTAAGTCACTCCAGAAATAATCGATTAAAATTCAAATATTAGAAAAGAAATCTTATCAGAGCAAAATGCTAACTTAGGAAGATATGACAAAACAACCGCACTATTACTGACAAAAGAAACGAAACCATTAAGAATCTGAAATAGTAGCACCATGGAACTACAAAAATGCTGCTGTACAGCAATAACTTTGAAGTTCAACACCAAGTCAATCAACAGAATACAACTTATGCAAAGCTACAAAAAAAAGTAAAACAACCAACATACGAAAAACCCACTACACGTAGCTTACACATTTGCTGATTAGATAGTATTTCAATCATGGAGCATTTGTTCCACAAAAGCCGAAATATCTGAAATAGGCGAAGTTAGTATTTGGTCATTCACATGGACTTACCAATAAAAAAATATTCATCATCTGAGATTATACTTCTTATAAATAAATCATCGTGGCTCGATCTAAGCATTGGTATGATCCTACATGAATTATATCTTCAAGGATAATAATGATTATAAAGCCAGGTAAAAAGCCAGAATATGTTTCTTCCTACATACCAATAAACTAGCTGCTAATCCCAGGAAAGTTATTTGAAAAACTTGTAATGGAACAATTAAAAATAAAAGTCTGATTCTTAACGATCATTGTTAGCCATTTAGCCATTCACATATTGCAGCAACATTTAAATCTACTACAAAAGTATAGCTACGATCATTGTTAGCCATTTAGCCATTCACATATTGCAGCAACATTAGTATCTACCAAATGGCTTGGCAAATGGAAGGTTAAAGTAAACGAATTAAAATACACACACACAACTCCATACTGAAACCAATCTGGAACAATTCAGCTAAAATCATCGTACAAATCATACAACGGCTTCAGAATAAAGTTACAAGTATGGTAAATGCTGCATGGTTCATGTAATCAAATGCATGGCAAATCAAGTAATCGAAAATGATATACGTATTTCCTCAGTTCACAATGAATTTAACCAACAACTACAACAATAAATGGGAGCAACATCCAAATATTTCAACCCACACGATGATGAGCATGCCTAGAAGTAGCAGACTCAAAAGAATTTGAACTGGATATATTTCTGGGTAAAAATTTTGATATTATCATATGATTCTAATACCCATTTTATTGAACTTAAAGTTATATATATAAATAAGTATTTAAAATTTTGCACGTATAAAATGAAAAAGTGAAAAAACAAAAATATTTGCCAGTCACAGCTTCCGCTAATATTATTGACATCAAATTTCCAATTTTTCATTATTGAGTGTTGGTTATTGAGACTGTAATTATAATAAACCGTATTAGAATAGACTGTTACTCAAATTAATTTCATATTTGTAATTTTTTTTTAATTCCATGAACATGAAAAATGAAATGAAAATGAATTCAAATGAAAATGAAAATTTATTTTTATACACACAAATTTGATTAGGTGGTATTTAAAATTTTGAAATTTCTGAAAATAAAAGATTCCAAATTTCATTAGAATTTATTATTAAAACAAAATTTGGTGTAGAATATGAAAATCATTTCCAAGAAAAGTAAATATTTTACTCATTATTGTATTGTCTATTTTTCACTAATGTTCAGTTGAACCAGCTTTAAAAATTAATCTATTGACAACTTCTGTATATACAAATTAAATTTAAAATTTATTTTATACAATTTCGTCTGACTTAATATATTTAAATAATAGGCAAATCATATTTAAGCCACAATATCAATATTAACAAAGTTACAGCGATTTAAACTTTTGAAAATCGAATAAAAAAGTTTTGTATTAAGCTTTAAATTCAATATTTAAGAAAGTACAGCGGCATAAAATTGGAAAAGAAAGAATTTTTTTTATGGACAAATCGTATTTATAAAGTCAATATTTCGTTACAAAGTTACATCGATTTTACGCTTTGTAAATTGAAAAAAAAAAAAAAATTTATAGAAAAATCGTATTTAAGCCGCAAAGTCAATAGAAGTTGCAGCGGTTTAAAATTTTCAAAATCAAACTAAAAAATATTATTCAATGTTAGAATCGTATTTAAACCCTAAAGTCAATATTTAAGAAGTTACAGCGATTACAAATGCAATTACAAAGTTTTATAACTAGATGGTTGTTACAAATTGATATATTTTTAACAATATACCTTACCAACATTCAATGAAATTATCAAAAATTTGTATCTTATCATTCTGATGGTAAGAAGGATGGATACCTTGCCATCATTTTTCATTTTCATTTCATTTTTCGTTTTCTCTTTATTAAATTAAGTAGTGAATATTGTGTTATAACAATAGTAGAAAAATGTAAGTAATAGTAATTTTGTAACTAGATATACGTACACAAACTTATAAATCTAGTTTATTATGATGTATATTTTATTTTCACCATAATTTTATGTGCATTTTGAATAAATATTCATTTTGAAAATTCAAAATATACAAATATACATACATATATGTACATATTATTATATCACGTATACCTATATTAAGTTCCTTAAAGGCTTACACTGATTAATTGCTGAAGAAAAGATGAATAATAATACCACCTCTCATAGTATAAAGTTAAAATTTAATTCAAACAAAACTAAATTTTGATTATGTGTATATCATTGTAGTGCTGATTTAGCACTGAATTATACACGTACATTTGCATTAACGGTATATACTGATTTGAACTACTATGAAATCTAATAAATTCGTTAGATAAAAAATATGTACATATTTTTGTTTTATTATTATTATTTATATTTAATAATAATTAAGATTTTAATAAAATATCTGTAAAGCGTCTGAAGGCATAATTATTTACAGAGTTTCTCAAATTTATTTTAAAAATAACCTGAGAAATTAATTTTGAACTGTACCATAACATTTTTATTTCGCAATTCACTTTGGGAGTTTAGGAGTACGGGATATAATGAGCTTGGGTTTCATAAATTTTTACCAAATATTTAATTAGTTTGCTGTTGGTATCTAATATTTAGATTTTTTAGATTTTTAATTCATTTATTCATATTATAGTAAAATTCAATACCTAAAATATAGATTTACTAAATAAAAATAATATGAGTAAATATAGGATCATTCGGATATTCATTAGAATATGTGATGAATGAAACTGCAAGCAAAAATACAGGCATAAAAATATAAAATATTGTTGGGTACATAATATAGTAAAGTAGGAAAGTAAAGCTAAATATGGAAAAACTTAAATTAGCTTAAAATTAAAATTATATAATGAAAAAATAAAATTTAAAATAAAATTTAAACCAGAATTTAAATAATAAACGAGAGTAAGCGGAATTAAATACAAAATTATAACAAGAATAAAAAATAAAGAAATAGCTAGAATTCTGAAAGAAAATTAAGAAAATTATAGTTAGAAAAAACCAAATTGAAGTTAAAACTAAATCGTATTAAAAACAGATTCAATTTGAAGGTGATCCAGTTCAAAAAGCCAAAATCGAAGGTTTTTTGCAAAATGAAACAGGTAATCTTTCCGATCTTAAAGATTAAGGTAACATATTAAAAATTTTTGGAGGTATATAATCATAAAAATGGCAAAAATTAGAGGTACGGGTCTTCGAACATTAACAAGATATAAATTATTAACTCTAAGATGATATCTAGTTATAAATCGGGGAGTGAGATAGCCCGTTTATATATAAATACGATAATAATGCCTGTAAAACATTCAACCTCAGTGAAATAAAACAAAAAACAGTGACAGGGAACCCAAAATTTAAATGTGAAACTTTTTCAAAATTATATTGCAAAAAATTACCGATTAAGAAATAAAAATAATTAAAAAATGCTAATTTTTCTGTCCGTATTTCAAATAAATCATTTATAAAAAAAACATCCAAGATCTAAACCCATATAGGAAAACTATATATTTATTACAAGAACCAAATAAGAGCATCTGAGTTAGTAATTAAATACGAAGCTTTTTAAGAATAAAAACATTGTTTAAAGCTATAAAAACAGATAAAATAAAGTACTTATTAAAAATTGTTATGCTTCCCTGGTTTGTGTCTTTGAATTAGCCACCTCAAAATGATTCTAATTGACCAATGCTGGCACATCTTCCAGTTCAAATGAATACTTGTTTTGTAAAACAAAATATTGGCAAACACAAAAAAAATATTCCTATTGTTGCCATGCTGCTAAATTTTGCATCGCTACCTTTAAAAATTCACTAGATTTACTAAAAATCCTTCTTATAGAAAAACAACAGAAGCAAGATATTATAGAGATGATTATCAAAGGTTGCTGAAATTACAAAACTACTATTTTCTTCATCTCCAGTCTCCACATGGTGACTTCATTGTATGCAAACTTAAAATAGACAGTTGTAGATCAGTAACTGCACGAAGGTAACAACAAGGAGATTAGAGAAAGAAAAAAAATACCTTATGTAACAAAAATGTTACGCTTAAACTATACTACTTATATGTTAAAAAAAAATAATTGTTTTGAGGAAATAGAAAAGGTTGTATTTTAATTATTAAATGAAGAGGAAAGAATTAATGTTTTTTCAATGCTACGCCGGGAATAGTTAGTTCTACTTAATTTCACTTAGATCACCTGTCATCTAGTAGAATCTGGTAGAAGAGATATTTGAATACGTGCTTGACACATAATTAAATTATATTTTTCTGCCATTTTACTGATAATGCCATACTTTAGGGATAAGGAAGGTAGAATAATTTATATCTATATTTCAATGACAAAAACTTTTAGACAATTGAACATTTCAGAAATATTTTTTAGAGTAGATAACACCTTCATTTATAATTTATAAAGATTGATGATGAGCTATAAACATTTTAATTGATTTTAGTGTTTGAAATTCCTTAGACGTTCAAACTATATTCTTCTTGTTCCACTACCTTCAAATCTCGTCAGCGACCAATTTACCTATTGTTCTTGTAATGCATTGTTATCAATAATGTACTGGAATGTGCCTCTATCGTATACCACCTCGATCAGCTAGTTCATACTGGTTTTTTTAGTCCATTGCCAAATATTCCTCATTCTTTATTCTTTCATTCCAGCAACGATTGGAGCAAGTGCTTTTTCTTTGATTGTTGTTAACCCTTTCGTATTTGCCGTCGCAAAGAATTGAGTCTGGTGGCAAATGACGGTAAATACCGTTTTAAGTCGTATTGTATTATTTCGCTCAAAAACCTTAGATGGTTATGATTCATCAAGTATTTTTGTTTTGTGTAATATTCTTTTAAATAAAAATGACGTAGTATACAGTCGTTTGATATTTTAGAAGTATTTATAATGCGTAGAATATAATTTTAAGAATGTCTGAAATGGACCAACAAAACAAAAATTTTTATGACGGTAAATGCCGTGACATGTAAATTAGATTAGTAGTGCATAAACTGTCCAATTGTAAGCATAGTCGACGACGGGTATTCAAAATTTAAAAAAAAATTTTGTTTTATTTCATGGTATAGTGTATAATTATTGTATTAAATGCAAAATATATTAATTATAAATATGTTTCCAGTAAAATGGACCCTTATAAAAGAGAACAACAAAAAATATTAGAATTATTTGAAGAAGAAAGTGGTGAAGAACTAGAAATACGACCGAATTATTATTCTGAATCTGAGTCAGAAAAAGATTTTTCCAGTGACGATGGGGAATTTGGAAATGATCCCCCATATGTGGCATTGAAAGAGAAGATTCAGATAAAGATCAAAGGGATTCAGAGCTTGAAAGTGATGATCATGAAGTGATGTTCATGATCAATTAAATTAATACCGTCAGAACGGTAAATACCGCCATTTGCTTACTAAGAGTAATACTTTGTTCAAGAACGCAATGAAGGCATATCGCATACTCCATCCCCTCAAAAAACCCCAGGATTAGCTATTTAGAACCATTATCAAACGTGACATTAATCCTAGAGATCAAAATTGGTTTTTAACTTAGTTATAAAAAGTGCGTTTCCGCGTGACCCTTCACAATTTAAAGTGTCCGTCAAAGGGTTAATAGTAGTTCACTGTTCTCAAAATTTTTCTTGTTCAAGAAAAATTTGTGTATTCGATGCGCCAATTCATATTTATAAATGTTAAAGACTTTAATAGACTACTTCTTTATAGTACCATTATAGCATAGTTTTTGGTGATTAGCTAAATTTTTTTGTTAAGTCACGTTTTTTTCACATTATGTTGGAATGCAGTTCGAAGAGTAAATCAATATTACAAGTAAGCTTTTTGTGGAGTTTCTGGATACCTTATGTATATTTTTGGAGTCAAATATAACCAATAGAAAATGAAGAGTAGCTCACGGTGAAGCAAAATACATTTTTACCAAATTTGAATATGATTTTCCATAAGACAGCGCCCCAGGAGCAGGATCTATCTCAAATTTACAGTATACCGTCAATATCACAACAAACCTACAGACCGACAGCAATATTTACACAAGATACGGCTCAAATGGTCACAAGCATATTAAAATAGAAGCCTTAAAAGGAGAAATAGTGAAATATCTTGTATTACACCTTCATTTATGCGTTAACTAGAAGCATCATGTTAAGCAAAAAGTACTATAAATCAAACAAAAAACAAGATTTATTAATATGTATTGGTTAATATAAAGACATTCGAAAGTAAGCCTAATATACTCTAAGTTCCTAATATACAACAATATCATTAAGTCCATCTGGACCTATGATAGTTAGATGATCTAGTTGGGCGAAGTAAAAATGCAGGATATTAAAAATATTAATTCTTGTAAAACCACACAAGCTTTGCTTTTTAAGCACAGTTTAAATTTAGTAATAATTTTTTCCAAATATGTATGATTGTACCTTTGTACTATAGGTTGTTATAGGTAACTAAAGGTTGTCAACAAAATATCATTAAATATGGATCTGCAGATAGAAACAAAAACTGCCAAACTGATTTTTTTTTTGTAAATGGAAATGGAATTAAAATGAATGCTTGCCCATGAAAATCGACTAATCAAAAAAAATAAGCATAATTAAACTAAACTCTTTTACAGCGATCATTTAAATAAAATTTAAAGAAACCTGGGTGTTAATGTTTTCAAATATAAAATTACTTAATAATTTTTCATTTATATTTTAAATTCTATTTTGATACATTGTTATCACTACACTAAGTTATCTATTGTCTTATAATGTTGTTATTATTGTATTATTATTTTGTTTTTTTTTTTATTAAGCAAAAATAAAACAAAATGCTAAAATATTTTTCGAAATATTGGCGAAATAATTTTCCAAAATAATCTTTTAATAATTTTAATATTCTAATTCAAGCAAGGCTAAATGGGTTTATTTTATAAACCAACAACAATAATTTGATGGTATTACAACAATTATGCTACTTAACAAAATATAATCTTTAGAAAAGAAATAATTATATAGAAAAATATATATGTACATTTAATGTGCAAGTCACAGGGGCGTATCCAGAAGAAATCAAGTCATGTCTCAATTTATAAAAAAAAATAAATCCACCAATTTTAAAGGTTTATTTATCTTCAGCCTTCGTCTAGAACAGCTGTGACATGCATGTTAGAGCAACCTTGCTTCATATACTTTCACAAATTGTTATTAATGCTTGGTCGAAGCTGAGATCGTCGTGTCGTGTCAAGTTTGTACAATCGTCAATACAAAATAATTTTTTTGTTTATAACCAAGTTCTAAAACTGGGTCGGGAAAGAAATCAAGACATGAACAAGTTGGGATAAATTTTATATCACAAGATCTGTGCTGTAACCTTACAATAGCCCAATATTATAATATTGCTGCTCCTGGAAGTTTCCCTTATTTTATAAATACCTATGCAAAAGCAAACACCATTAAAGGAATATTTTGGTTTGTTGAATTTTAACCCCTCACTCTTTCCAGATTGCAGATATTCTGTTGCAGAAAAAACTGTTGTCAAACTGAAATTGTTGTCAAAGTCAATAATGCAGATCAAATCACATGAATTAACAGCTGAAATATACTTAAAGATTTGTAACTTACTATACCAACACATATTCCAGTTTAAGTTTATGGACACTGAAAATACTAATAATAATGTACTTAAGTAATATAATCAAAAAACTAAGCTAGGAAACGAAGCAATTGATTGTCGCAGGAACTTCACTGTACTAATGCCTAAAAGAGAAAATGTTGAAAGTTTAATAAGAGGCTTACCTACGTACTTACGTATGGTGTACTGATGGCTCAAAAATCGGGAAGAAAACCGATGCCGGTGTATTTGGACCAAAGCGGTTCAAGCTTAGCGCGACACTTGATACATATCCCAATGTTTTTCAAGCTGAAAAGCATCGAGGTATCAGCATCAGCAAAAAAGAGCACAAAGGTGCCAACATGTACTTAATTTGAGATAGCCAAGCTGTTTTAAAAACTCTCCTTTCCCCAATTTTTAAATCAAAGCCTCTCTGTTACAAAAGCTTAATAAAGCTAACGGAAGGAAACAGAGTTACTTTTATGCGGAAATTCTGGGCATGAAGGAATACTGGGTAATGAAGAAGCAGATGTTTTTGCAAAAACGGAGGCAAAGAGTCAGTTCTAATGACTAGAGCCAAGTATTGCTCGTTAAAACGCCTACCTGCAAAGAATTGTTTATGTAGTGGGAAACTACAGAAACCCAAAACATATGGGATAGGTGTCAGGGAATTATGCAGTCTAAAGTTTTTTTTCAAACTCAGTATCCAACGATTGAATCAGGGAATCAGGTTATCAGGGAGACTAGATCAAATGTTACAACACTGACATGGTTTATTACAGTTTATGAAAAAAATAATCTTCAACACTCTAAAATCCCGTAATTGTAGATCAACAATAAGAAATAAAAATTACATGTAATGATTAAATAAAAAGCTGAAAAAATTCGCAAGTTGTAGTCTTTCTGATGAAGGAAGTCAGTCAGGCACAATAAAAATGAAATCATTAGTGAAATAAAATTGGACTTTTAATTAGTTAATGAAAGAAATAGTTTGTCTGATTGACAATATTTCGCCATGCACAGAATCTTAATGGTCTGTAGCGCCCAGAAATTAAGAAATTAGCACTGAAGATAATTTATTTTTCACAGAATCTGTATAGGCTGATATTGCAGCACTATTAGCAAACGAAATTGTTCTCTGAAACTGCAATTCGATCTTGCAAAGTAGAAGGGTTTGTTTGCAAAGCCTCATTGTTAAAAATTTTTGTTTTTTTTTTTTTTTTTAATAGTCTCTGCTTCAAAACATTGATTAGGTACTTCTGGCTTATTTTTTTTTTTATAATATATATGTATAATATATTTAGTAGGTATATGATTAACTACAATGATAATGGATTATTTGACCGAAAAGAACCACTTTTCTATATCTATATATTATTATATTTATATTATGTATATAATACGAATAGGTAAAAAAAAATCTTATAATAATAACTCAAAGGTTTTATGAAGAAGGTATCAAACTATAACCAGCACTCTTCCAATAAATCTACAGTGGTAAGCAAAAATAATTACACACTCAATAAATTTTTACATTTTTTTTTTGTTTTTCTTTTCTAAGGACGGAATTTACAAATGTGTAAACTTTGGGAATCAATTTCACAAAGTGTTTTTAATTTAAATTTAAATTTTCGGCTGAAAGAAATCTCAAATGGCTCAGGTAATAACAGGTTTCTTTTGCTATGTCACCCGGCAAAAGTAATTACACATTTGGTTTCATACGGCATAATTAATTACACATTATTGCATTTTGATCTATTGAAGTGAATAAGTGCATTTTTTGATAGCGTTTAATTAATTTTTCTTTTCGAATTTGTATTCTTATATTTAAAAGTGACGAAGTGCAGCTCGTAATAGTTTTTCAAATAATTTTATTCTGTTAAAATTACGGATTCATTTTTCATCCACAATACGTAAAACAAACGAATTAAATATTGAAAATCGCGCAGAAGTTGTTGCTTAACACCAGTTCGGTTGCTAGTAGAAATTTATGAAATTTCATTTAAAACTGTTTAGAACCTTGTATAGAAAAATTAGGAATGCGGTAGCTTGAAAAACTAGGAAAGATCTAGTAGGAATGAAGTTTTTACTAAGAGACGAAAGAAGGCAATTACAAATTGTTAAGTAATTAAAATGAAAATCCTGATATAAGCCCAGTTAAAATTGCTTTTGGGTCAGCAAAAATTATTAGAAAAAAAGTGGGAGTGAACGAACAATCTTAATTTTCAAACTTATGGGGTGCGTAAAGTAGTAAATATTTTAACAGCTAATTTTTCAAAACGTGAGGCTTTTGCTCAAGAATATGTTAATGAGTCATTGGAGTACTGATACAACGTATTGTGGACAGAGGAAAGTTAATTTACAATTTACGGAAGCTCTTGGAAAAAAATACATCCATCTTCCAAAAGAGTTAAAGTATAAAGTGGTTTAATCATTTGATTCCCAAGGCGATGTAAGTGTTATGTCTTGGGGATGCATTTACTACTATGGCTGTGGAGCTTTGTTTCCAACAGATGCAACCTTATGTTAATGTGGATATATTAAAATATTAAATAAACATGCTTTCACTTAAGGAGGCAGAATATTTCCTGATGAAAACTGCTGTTTCCAGCAAGATAATGCTTCATTTAATAGAGATTGCGTTGTAAAAAGATTTCTTGAAAGTGTCGGACTGAACATTCTTACTTGACCAACGAAGAGCCCTGACTTAAATGTTACACAGAACATCTGCGCATTTATGAAACAATGAAAAGGAAATAAATCGATAAAAGCAGAAAAAAGCTGAAAGTATTGAGGAAATACTGAATATTTAGATAAAAATACCTATGGAATTAATTAAAATTTAAGAACTTCAATATGAAAGTAATTGCAAACTGTTATTGATGCACAACGTGGAATAACTAAACATTAATAATGTCTAAATACTAAAATAAAACTATTTAACTGTAAACAACTTTTTTATTTAAAAATTAGCAATATTTCTTTAGTTTTACCTGATGTGGAATCAATTATGCCGTATGAAACCAAATGTGTAATTACTTTTGCCGGGTGACATAGCAAAAGAAACCTGTTACTACCTGGGTCATTTGAGATTTTTTTCAGCCGAAAATTTAAATTAAGAACACTTTGTGAAATTGATTCCCAAAGTTTTTTTTAACACATTTGTAAATTCCGTCCTTAGAAAAGAAAAACAAAAAAAAAAATGTAAAAATTTATTGAGTGTGTAATTAATTCTGTCTACCACTGTATATTCTTCTTACATGATAATAATATATTAAAATTATTGCAACAGAGATACTTTTCTTTATAATATCATATAGAAGAAAATTAAAGGTAAATAAATCTGAAGATACATTTTACAATATTTATAAGAATCTGGATTCTATATTGGTATACGTATATATTATATATATTATTAAATATGTTAGATACATATACAAATAGGATACAATATAATATACATATAAATGAATTTGGTTAAATCTAATTGAAGATGATGCATTACCGAAGGGTAAAATCATTTTAAAAAATTGTAATTAAGGAATTACTTCAATTCATTTAAAAATCTCTATATTTACTTATATATACACAATATAAACATTATCAAAATGGAAGAGAAAGAGATTGAAGAAAATAGAAAAAAAAATTCCAAAAATTTTAAATTACATTTTAGATATTGAATTGAAACTATGTATAACAACATTATTTACAATAAAATATAAAATAATTTCTGAAGTGAATATTTAAGATAAAATAATTACAGTTACAATTACAATATTCCAATTTAAAAGAAATATAAAATAGAAATACATTGAATAAAAAAATGTTTATTTTTTTTTTATTTGGAAAAATATTGTTTGGGAACTTATAGATATTGAAAATATGAAAGGTACCCAATTTAATTTATTCAATAATTAATTATTCTATAAAGATATTTTTTTTTTATTAGGTACTACAGCTTTTATTGTAATTAGAAAAGCAACATACCAACCAGGATTAAAAAATAATATCCTGATTTTATTTCATATTAAAACAATATTAAATTATTTTGCAATGTAATTTTCTTCAAAAATTTTGATTTATTTTTATTTGTTTGAAATTATTTTGTTATTGTATAAATATTTAAAAAATTTAGAATTAATAATTAGATTTATATTTCTATTTCTTTCGATTTCGAGCTTTAAGGATCTTAATAAAAATCTAATTTAATTCAATTTTATTTTCGGTTTATATAGTATTACACATTACATTA
Organism: Argyra leucocephala; assembly: GCA_963942445.1. Taxonomy (NCBI): domain Eukaryota; kingdom Metazoa; phylum Arthropoda; class Insecta; order Diptera; family Dolichopodidae; genus Argyra; species Argyra leucocephala. The sequence continues at coordinate 122,277,417 of OZ012678.1, forward strand.
TACATACATAACAGGAATAAACGACCGATATGGTCAAACGACCGATTATATCATCTGGCTACTAATCAGAACGCTTAAATCCCGCTTGTGAAATCGTTGTTGTAAAAGAAGTTTGTCAATTTATTCTTTGAAATTAACTTGGAATACAATTTGATTGTACCACCTAAAATGAAATGAAGTTATACCAAGATGAAGTTGAAGCTACTCTACAATAGATATCATAATTATTGTTCTGTAACTTTATCTGTGGGGAATACACTGAAAAAAAAATTGTTCGTAATATCAATGAACAGCGATTATTAACATATTTTTTGTTGGCTCAATTAATTATTCATTAATATTACGAAAATATAACATCTCTTATTTTTTTTCTTAATAAACTGTTTATTGATTCAACGAATTAGGATTTATTGACACAAATATGCAGTTTTTAATACAATAATTGAACAACTAATTCATTAATAATGCGAACACTTTCATTAAAATTAGATTAATAACAGTGTTCGTTGTTTTAACAAATTCGTTTGTTAAAATCAATAATGTTCTCTTTGATTAGCAATGCCTTCATTAATATGTATGTATACTTTTATATTTGTTACTTGCATAATATCAACCAAATATAAAATGTTTCGTTATATCAACGAATTCATACTTTAAAATTCGGAATTTTTTCTTTATTTCAACGAACTAGTTTATTAAAACTAACAATTTTTTTGTTTACTTAATGACACGACGCGTGTTACTTTTAATTTATGTACTCGTATTTTAACAGAATTTTTCAGTGTAAAAAAGAATTTATAATTATAAGATCTTATAAATTAGAGTAATTTTATATTCTTTATTTTCTTTCCGGTCAATTCCAATATAGTCTTAAATATACATAAGGAAGGAAAATTACAAAGAACTACATAAAAATTAATACAAAAAAACTTACAATAATTATAGATGGTTCTATCATACACAAAACTTAAATCAAATTCCAAAATAAAATATAACAAATTAAAATTAAACACAAATGTGCAAAAAAGAGAATAGTTAGTGACATTTTTTATTTAAAAAATAGTGTTAAACGCCACAAAAAAAAAATTATTTACAATAATTAAGAAGTAAATTTATTGTGAGAATATAAACGAAAAATCCAAAATAAATATAACAAGTAAAGAAAATAATAATTAAATAAAATTTTATAAACTACTTAAGAATATAATTTAAAAAATGAAAAAACATATTTAATCATTTCATATTAAAACTAATGAAAATTTAAAACTAAGACTAAGAGGTACAAAAGAAAATAAGTTATCAACAAAAATTTATTATAAAATAAAAATTTTTTAAAAAAATAAAATCCAAATAATTAAAATAAAAATACACAAAAAGTAAAAAACATTGTATTTTTATTTAAAGAAGTGATAAGTGGCGGAGAGTGGGAAGTAAGAGGAGAGCTCAGAAAGCGGGGATAACGATCAAATAAATTATAGTGGAACGACATTATACGTGGGAACCGACAAAATGCCGACAAAATGTAATTTTCAATGAAATATTTTATTATTTCAACAAACATATTTATTGAAACAAAAATTTATGTTATTAAATTAATAAAAAGATTTATTATTTCAACAAACATGTTTATTGAAACAAAAATCTATGTTATTAAATTAATAAACAAATTTATTAAATCAATGAAATGTTTTATTATTTCAACAAACATGTTTATAGAAACAAAAATCTATGTTATTAAATGAATAAAAAGATTTATTATTTCAACAAACATGTTTATTGAAACAAAAATCTATGTTATTAAATTAATAAACAAATTTATTAAATCAATGAAATGTTTTATTATTTCAACAAACATGTTTATTAAAACAAAAATTTATTTTAATAAACACATTTAATAATTGTTCATTGTATTAACGACGAGGTTATTAAATTAATAAATAGCTATTCATTGGCTCAATGAACAAGTTCATCGGACAAATATTAATAAATTTTTAATTGTCTCAACGAATTTTTTTATTGTAGTTACGTACCTTTTTGGTTCAGTGTAGGGCAGAACAATAGATATACTTTTTTAAATAAAAACTATTTATTATAGATATAAAAAATTTAAAAGAAAATATAATTGTATATATGATGTGATATTGTGGCCAAAAATAGAACAGACGAAAGCATGTGCTAAGCTTACAAAAATACAAAGAATAGCATGCCTTGAGGCTACTGGAGCACTCAAAACGTGCCCTACGTTAGCCCTGGAAAAATTCTAGAACTCCCACCGATTCATCTATACTTGATGAAGATGGCAGGATTGACAGCAACAAGACTGTATCTAACAAAAAATTTCAAACACAAAAGACTAGGACATAGCATGAGCTTGCAGAGAGTTAAACTAGGAACTGAAGCTATTGCAATGTCAAACTATATGACAAAAGCAATTGATTGTCGCAGGAACTTCACTGTGCTAATACCTAAAAGAGAAGAAGTTGAAGGTTTAAAAAGAGCCTTATCTCCAGGATCTTCAGTACGGTATACTGATGGCTCAAAAATCGAGGAGAAAACCGGTGCCGAGGTATTTGGACCAAGGTTCAGGTTTAGCGCGGCACTCGGCACATATCCGACTGTCTTTCAAGCTGAAACCTATGCCTTCGAGGTATTGGCGTTACAGTGCAGTAAAAGAGGGCCTACATATACATAATTTCAGATAGCCATGCTGGGTTCCCCAATTTTTATATCAAAGCTTATCTTTAGATGTAAGAGGGATACAAATCGCCTAATTCTGAATTTGACATCAAAGCAATAAAAGCGTTTATCAAGAACATAGACCTACAATTCTGAAATGGACGGGGAAGTACAATAGATGTTAAAAGGTCGCAGTTACTTAGAACTCCCCAATTTATAAAAAAAAAATATGATATTGTGGTTGTATATACACGTTTCTGCATAAAAATAGTTAGGGCATCCATCCCATATTCTTGGAATTACTTTTAAAAAAGAATGATGTGTTGTTTTACAAAGAATCTTTTTTTTTAGTAATTTTGAAAAAAAAATGTTTCATTTAATTTTCTATATTCATTTTATGGATAATTTTTGGCATTTACATTTGCCCGCCCCGTCAAAAAAAGCAAATTTCAATAAACGAGGAAAAATTAAAAACTTTTTATGCAAAGAAAGCAAAAATTAAAAACTATCAATTACTCTATTAAAATAATAATTTAATTTCGTTAAAATTAAAATCGCGCGGTTATCTTCTTTTAATCTCAGGTGCTCGTATATGAAATAATTTGGCTGATTGTTAATGCATTTATGCATTAGTGAGTCCTTAAGGATATCAGATTTAGTGGTTATCACTCAGGATAATATTCTTCAGCGGTATATTGGTTAGGTCCCATTGTTCTGGAAACGCCATTTTCAACTGGCAAAGTCTATTACGTGTGAGGCCATCCCATTTATACAACAGATGTTGAATATATTCTTCCTCTACATCACGTATTGTGCACAAGTTGTTTTCAATTACGCCGATTTTATAACAAAGCTTCTTTACTAGACAGTGGCCAGTTATTATTCCTGCCTTAATACGGATCTAACTCCTTTTGAAGCTTAGAAGAACTACTTAACAGATCAATCTATTGTGCGAGCATGTTAGCTCGAGCATTTTTGCTTGACGATTGCTAAGTATCTTAGTACAGAAATTCTCTGCTTTTTGCTTCAACCAAATTTTTATATTCATTTTAGCTGTGCTTACATGCATATATGTGGGATACATGTGTTAGGAGTCAATGCTTGCTAAGAAATCTGCAACCGTTATGATATAACAATATAGCTGTGGACCGCTTATGCATTAACTATTGTAATTCTATTTACTTTCCCCAAGCCTTTTGACACATTTACAGAACTAAGCTTACTTTATATGAAAACAATTGTATTAATTATATTATGTAAATGCAGAATATATATGTCACTAAATCGTCCCAATCTTCAGTATGCTAATCAAGTGTGGTCATCACACTATAATATTCATATTGATAGAATTGAGGCAATTCAGAAAAAAATTTTGAGGTATGCGTTACGTAGACTGCCATGGGCTGACCCTCTTATTCTACCCCCTTATGAAAATCACCTAAAGTTACTTAACTTAATCTCTTTGGAATCTAGAAGAGAAATTTCCGATATTTTCTTCATACTACAAAAATCTATTAACAGTACATTAAAAGTATGGTGAATGCCCATGTCAATACTAGTACACGGTTTCGCTCAGAGAATATTTTTAATACCTTTTATCATCGAACAAATTACGGGAAATATGAACCCCGTAATAGGATGTTTATGTTATATGAAATAAACTTAAGTCATGGATCTGATTTGAAACATTTCCTTTAATTTTTCTAGATGTTGTTCAAGCAAATCTTTCCAGTTGCAAATCTGAATTTGTTTTCCATTCTGAAAGATAGCTTCTTATTATAATATCTAATACACTGCAATTTAATAGCAAAAACATTTTTAAAAAAAAATAACATAATACAAAAAAAAACAGAAACAAAAGAATAAAAAAATATTTCCAGCTTCATTTTCATCCTTGTAAATTACTTTAAATTTCAACATTTTTTTTTTTCTTCGTCTGATATAGCACACGACACGATACCAGAGTTCTTTAAATTGTACAAAATATTAAATATAAAAAAAAAATAACATTTTATGTGATATGGTGGTGGTTAACGGTTTTGAAGTGAAACGAAAAAAATTAAAAATGAGCAAGCAAAAAAAAAAAAAAATATCCTTTCGTGAGCACCAGCAAGCAAATGGAGATTATAGTGAAAAAAAAAAATAAAACTGCAGTTAATTATTAACAGTGTGAATAATTTTCAGACATGCATTTTACAAAAAGAAAAAAAATATTTTTATTTTCCGAGAGTTTTTTTATTCTGTTTTTTTTTTTGTTATTACATTTTTATTTTCCACTAAAACATAATTATAAACATTTAAAATGAAAATGTTTTTCAAATAGATTCTGACCACATTGGTCTTATGGAAATATGGCCTTTTGAAACAAATTTCATATATGAATCGTAATGGACATCGATTTAAATGCTATAAGGTTAAATTATTGTTTTCTATGGTCTAGAAATTATATTATTGGTAATTAATTCCTTTTTAAAATTTGTTCAGGGGAATTATCAAATGATTGTTGATAATATCATTCTTTTATAATTGTTGATAATATGTATCATAAGACTGGTATATTAGGAAAATGGGACAAGTCTATGTAAGACGAATTTGCGTATATTACAACAAACTAATTTTGGTCGTTTTCAACGATGGCTTTTCATGATTTTTTGATTTTCAAATAAAAATTTATTTATTATAGAGTTTTCTAGAATGTTTCAAAAATGTAATTTATAAAACAAAGTTATTTAATTTTAAGACTCTCCTCATGGTAAAACAAAACTTATGAATAAAAATACTTGTTGAATTTGAAATCGCAACTGATCACCAACAATAATAAATTGTATTAATTAACGTTTTTAAATTTCCTCTAAAAAGTAAAATCACCTAATAATAAATTACAATAAGAATGGAGATATCGGTTTTCGAAAGAAAATAAATTTAATGTCCCAAAATATATATAGGACCTGGTGGTTGTAGTTATATAAATGTCTGTTTGTCTAAACTATATTTTTAGCTTCAATTTATTTGCCTTTTAAGTGGATTTACCTTATTTTGTTATCAAATTCGTATTTCAAATTTAAAATATTAGCATGATAATGTCCTCATTCAATGTTTTTGAAATATAGAGGTATCGGGTTTTGTTATTATACCATTTCTTCTACAGGATTTTTGAACTACGATGATGATATTATACTCAAAGTGTACTGAACAAAAAATTAGTAACTTGACATAAAATTTTAAATGTTAGTACGGTTATTTTATTAATAAACAAGTGTAAAAATAATACTGTGTTTTCGGTACACCCTGTATAAAATTACTTGTAAAATAAAATAAAATTTTTTACTTGTAACTTAAACTTAAAAATTTTTCTGTAAAATGAAACTAAAATATTTTTTATTGTACTTTGATGTTAGTACCATCATTTACAAAATAATTTCTTTTCTCGACTTACCAGGTAGGTGCAAATTATATGTTTTTATAATGGTTTGGTGTATAGAATTTTCATTTTGAAAATAAAGTGATAGTAAAATGAAAATACTGACAAAACACAATAATACATAATTTCAAATTAATGTACTATTAGATTACAATTTCGGCAACATATTATTATAAAAATATGTATAAAAAGAAAATAAAATAGTATACAGGGAGATTCACTGTTTTTATTTATATTTGCAAATGCCTTAATTAGGTCAACGAAGAAACAATAATATTATACACTGTCAATTACAAAACAACGTTGTCAAACTAAACATTCATTTCATTACCACATCTTCAACAGTTAACGGATAGCATCTTGAACACTTCCTTTATAGTATCCAACCAAATATAAAGCCAAACTTAGGTTTCTGAATATAGGCTTTCCATACATAATAGATATTTCGAAGATTTTTTTGTTTGTTTTACATATAACTAGTTGACCCGGTGAGCTTTGCTACACCCAGATGAAAAAAAAGTCGTATTATACGCAGTAATACCTACATTTTGGAAGTGGATTAAAGTAAACTTTGTTTGTTAAATCAAAAATTGTACAAATTAATTATAATTCTTTATTAAAACACATAATAATAACTTTATATTTTGAATTTTAAACGAATTGTAATGCTCTCTGGTAAACAATATTTTTTGTTTTTCCTTCGTGCGCAAATATAAATAATGCCGAAGGATTACCAACACGTGAACATTCTACTTAAATTTGGTCATGTGAGAAACAGTCATTTTTAAGATTTAACCTTTACTTGTAGTGATTGACCTTGCGATTTATGTATTGTCATTGTAAATGCTAATCGAACTGGAAATTGAGTTCGTTTAAATTGAAATGGCATATGTAATGAAATGATTGGTATTCGTGGAATTAATACAATTTATCCTTTGTATTTTCCAATATACTTGCTTCGATGATATTATTCATTAATTTTGTCACTACTAATATTGTGCCGTTATATAACAGTGGTTGAATTAAATTGCGTAATATAAATATGGACATACTAATTGTTTAATTGTGAAATATGTGGTGGAGTTCCAGATAATAAATCAAATGAATTTAAAAATTCAATTGGGTAATTCACAACTTTATCAGAATCCGTAACACAATCGGTTGATTTGTATGTAAATGTTTGGCCACTTATTTTGTTTTAAATGACTAATTTATTTCATTTACAATGTCAATTTGACATCTTTATTTTTAGTTTAGCATTATAGTTTTGGAATGATGATGAGTGGAATGATGATGCACATTAATCAGTAACAAACGCACATTATATAGTCGATCTAATTAGGTTGCTTTAAAGCAATACTTGAAAATATATTTGATTGAGCGCTTATTATTAAATCTGTCAAGAAAAAAAATTAAAACAAAAATATAAAGACTGAAAAAAATACATAATATTTTGGCATTCATTTTTTATTTTTCACTAATTTAATTTAATTTATTTTATTTTTGAACTCAAATACCAGTGTGTGATGATTTAAATGGAAGAAAGTAAACACATTAACAATATTTGAAATTAATACCTATGCATTTCTTATAATATTAATAATATTTCAAATGATTTTGATAAAAAAATTATATTTCATGTATTTTGGCGAAATGGTTTTTTAATTACTGAAAAATATCATTATGTAACATCATTTGAGTAAGCACTGAATTTAGCATAAATTAACTAAGTTTATAAAAAATTAATTTTGAATAACAAAATAAATATTGATTTAATGTTAGTTAATCAATTAGAATAAGTACATAGGTTACTTTTTGTTTACAACTAATCATTTTTAGATCGTTAAATTAACTTTGTAATTTTCCATAAATTGAATCCTGGTTCTAGAGCCATTTGCGGGTTTAAAATCGACATAAACCATTCTCATAAGCTATAAAGCTTATATATAAATTTTCAAAGTTGGTGCAGTAGTTCTTTCGGGGAATGATTACAAACATACAACTTTCTTTAATCATATATAAAATAAGATAACCAAGTCTATGGAATAAACACTCTAACTGCTTATAAGGCACTTTACCTACTACGTTTGATTAACTCAACCATTTCTATGGAATATAATAAGATATTATATAATCAATTTAAATAAGATATTATATAATCAATCAATTTTATAATAGTAATTATAATAGTAGTAGTAGTAGTAGTAGTAATAGTAGTAGTAGTAGTATTAGTAGTAGTAGTAGTAGTAGTAGTAGTTGTAGTAGTAGTAGTTGTAGTAGTAGTAGTAGGAATAGTAGTTGTAGTAGTAGTAGAAATAGTAGTTGTAATAGACAGGCAAACAGTAAGGCTGCCTTGAAATGAGAAGGCGGACGAACTAGCCAGATAATCGGCGGCAAAATTTATGGACCGGAGCTGGCAGTTGCTATATACATTGGTAATATTAAACTATCGATAGAAAACAACGTTAAGAGGGAAAAAAACATTCTTGGGAGCGTATTGAAGGCCACAGAGTCTGCAAAATTAATGAACCGAGAATAAACACCAAAATAACTAACTTTCTGCTAGTTCTCAATGGAGCAGACTGTAGGAAGATGGTGGGCATACTTACCAGGCACAACCGCATGAATAACCACATGTGTAGAATAACACTAAATGACGACCCAACCTGTAGACACAGTCTGGAAGATGAAGTAAAAATTCATAATTTTATTTCATTATTATTTCATATTATTTGCTGTAATAATTTTTCACCCTCACAAAAAATGTTAAGTATCTATGTTCAATTCAAAAATTTATGAAAGTACTGCAAAGAGTGGTACAGAAGAGTTAACAAATTAAATTATAGAATTTAATGAAAATAACGCAATGTCTCTTTAAGTTTATATTTTTTTCATATGAATTTCTATATGAATTTGTAATGTATTGTAAATTGATTTATTTGCTATTAAAAATTGTTATAAAAAAAATTTAATATCAAAATATCGACTACTTTTGGCTGCTTTGTTTAAAATTTAGGTTATTCGTCTGAGTAAAAATCTGGCAACCCTCGTTGTATTAGTAGTAGTAGTATGGTATTAGTAGTAGTTGCAGTAGAAGTAGTAGCAGTAGCGGTTCTACTAGTATTCATAGTAAAAGTACTAGTTTATTTATTTTGTGTTAAAATATAGTAGGTGTTGTAGTAAAAATACTTTACTAGTAGTATAAGTAGTACCGGGATTCTGAGAGAGATGTTGTATCGGCGTAGGACCTAATGACCATATCCAAAGGATAGCTTGAATCGGTAGCTTTCCAAAAATATATATCTTTACTGGCGCATCTTATTTTTTAAAGACGAAAATATTTAGGTATTAATTTTAGGTATTTGGTTTTTCAAGAAAGAAAATAAAGATTGTTTTTTTTCCAAAATTTTTTACTTTGAACCACAGTATGTATCTCCATAACGGCAGCACCAATAATCATCAAATAAATGTTAAAATTAGCTCCAAACTGTTATCTTTTTAGAATATAAAACTGATTATATATATATTTATATAACAGATCATCAGATATAATGGTTTTTATACAAAAACAACAAAACAACAAGGATACTTTCAAATGTCCTTTTCGTCCTTAAAGAATAAGATGCGCCATTAAAGATATATATTTTTGGAAAACTAGCAGCTTTCCTTGGGATATGGTCATGGATATTAGGTCCTACGACGATACAACTTCTCCCTCAGAAGAGCCGTAGTACCAGTATTAGTAGTAGTTAATAATACAGTTATACACTACAGTTAATACACTACTAGTAACTAAACAACCCCCTGTATATAAATTTACAAAAACATAATTTAAAAATATAGTGTGCTGAAAAAATCATGGCGTTAAAATTATAAAAAGAAAAATGTACAACACTTACGTACATATAATTATTTTATACTTAGAAATAAAAAAGAAACATTTAATAAATCCTATTTTTTTATATTTCACTAATTTTTGTTTTTTTTTTTTTTTAACTTCATCAAATCCTTGTAAATGTACATCTGGAAAATTATAAAGAGATAAGCTTCTACCGTTCTAATGTGGCAGTCTTATTAATTTCATGTATTATATTAGTAAATTTTTTTTTTCTATTTTTCTCTCTAATTTCTTTGCGGTAATATTAAAAAGGATACACAACTAATTTTTTGTACATTTTATTAGTATAATGACATACGAGATTTAATGGAGATTTTTTTTAATTTTTTCTACTTTAAAATTTTCATTTTAATAAGATTAGGTCTGTTGATTTTTTTGTCTGCATTCAAATTTAAAATCTTTATGCAGCATTATCAAATTTAACTAAATTTAAAACTTATTTTAATAGTATCTACTATCGTATAAACCTAAAACGGGATAAAATTTATAATCATACCCCGGTAAATTTAGGTATTCATTTTATAAAAAAATAAGCCGGACCAGCCTTTGAATTCCCTAAAAAAAAATATTTTAATTGAAGAAAATTAACCTTGCAGTTGTAATATGAAAATTATTTTTACCATTACAATTGCATACATATGTATAACATATTATATAGTAATAGACATGTAATTAAAGAAAGGTGAAAATTAATTAAATTGTGATGCGTTTTAAAACTTTAGCAATTTTCTAAAAAAAAGTTTTCATTTTTTCTTATATATTTTAATTTTCCATTTTTTTTTTTTTTGTATATACCTAATACAATTTTATTGCAAGCTGTTACTTTATACTGGGTATACACGTAGTTTTCCATAGAAGAAATCTTATGACTTTCTTTTAATAATTTTAATTGCTTTACTACCACCATCATCCAGGAAGACTGAAATAATACCTGAATGGAGAAGAATAAGGTAAAATACCTATATTGAAAATGCGTTATTATAACATGAAGTATTGTTGATAATATAACTGATAATAATGATGATCAAGAGTTAAGATGATATTAATTATTTTTCTTTTAAATTTTTAAATTAAAAATGAAGTTAAAAAAAAAATTCATTTTAGAGAAGAAATGAAATTGTTTTTACTTACGTTTAACAAAAATAAAAATCATAACAAAAATTTTTTTAAAAAAATTCGTTTAGAAAAAATTATGACATTAGTTCCGAAAATCTCACTTTTGATTTGTTTATTTATTTATTTCTAACAGTGGGATATGCAGATAAATCTGCAGTCTAACTACAGGTTCCTTTTCCTTTCGAAATGTGAGCCTTTTATATACTAATTATTTGGTATGTAAATATTGTACATATATTACATTATTTTTTATTAGTTTTATTATATAGCTATATGCTTATTAATTATTATTATATTATATTTGAACCGAAGCGGTTGTAGTGAAAATTACTTTCAGTAATTTTCAGCATTTGAAAAATTTTTTCACTTCTCACGTGGCTTGGACCCGTGCTCGCCGGTACATTCCTATACACTTTTGATTTTCACTAAATTTTATTTTAACTACGTCCCAAATAGGGTAGCTCGAAAAAGATTTGAATTCAATTGAATAAAGTTGTTTTTGGGCCACTCAATTTTATTAACTTTTTCAGGCCTTTGATTTTTTTTTTTCAGAATTCAATGATAACAAATACATATAATATATAAACTATATATAATTAAACTAATATTATACGTCCTAGGATGAACCTAAAAGAAAGAATTTTACGAAAAGAAACCGATGGAGATATGATCGCCTAATACAATAAACAACATGTTCAATGAGCGCCTGTGGGGCATTTTGATATGTGCATATGACATAACGTCAACATACATCTTTTAAAATTTTACAGACGCACTGTTTGGGTGCACAATATTCCACTTAGGTACAAAAAAATTTAATTGGTTTTGTTTAACTTCGAATTTATTAAAAGTAAAAATTAAACCGATGTATTTTTCGGTACCAGATTATTTTTTAAAAATTTCAGTGCTTTCAAAAATAATCCCATTTGTTAGCTGCTATAACTGTCATAGTTCCCAAGTTATTTCCCCTGGAAAAATCAAAAATTTTATTTGATAAAAATTGATATTTGTTCTTTTTATTTATTTTTTTTCGGATTTTCATATGTAAGTTTAGACTCAGAAGTTTTGATTTAATTTTCTTATCTTAAAACCGTTTTAGAAAAGAGAAGTTTAGAAAACTTTTCCGGGTAGGATGTGGGCCACCTCATGGATAGAATGTGGATAGATTCCGGATAGAATGCGGGGCTTGGATTGATACTTATTAATCTTCAATATCTTGATATTGTTGAATTCTTACAAATTCGTATGTCTTTCTTGATATGCTTACCAAAAATATGCTTACAAAAAAAAATTATAGCCCCTGCTTTTGGTAATGCTGAATTGACGATCAATCAATCAACATTTGACGCGATCGATCAACTGTCAAATCGACAAATGCATCTTTGATATTACCGAACATAAATTTTTGATTTGTGAATTGTAATTTATTGTGTGTATTTTTGGTTTTTATTTAATTTTTTTTTTAAATCCGTTTTTTATAAAAGCATGTAATAAAAATTATAAACAATAGATTGAAGTTACATATTTTCATATTTAAAAACCTGTAGAGCCATTAAAAAATTTTTTACTACACAATCAATGAACAAAACAAATGAAGATCAACAATTAATGATAAAATTTTTTGCTGCTTTGTTGATGCTCAAATTTGACTGCCATTTTACATAACCGAAAGCATGACGATTGTCAATTGTCGTCAACTGCATAACCGAAAGCACGATGACAGTTGATTTTTTTACAGTTGCAGCGCAGATGGCATTACCGAAAGCATTCAAGACATGGATACAAAAACAAATTTATTCATACAGATTTCCATGAAATAAAATTGAAAAAGCATTTAAAATACTTGAGATAATAGAAATTTTCATACTTTAACTACAAATTTGAAAATCAATACCGGCCATATAGTCTTCATTCTCACACAAACTATTGTTGGGTATACAAGTGTAGAGAAAGTGTCTTACTTTTAAATTTTATTATTTTAACCTCTTAAGTAATTTCAAAATCAATTTTTTTTCTTGTTTAAATATAAAAAAATAAAACTTTACAATAAATAATTATGAAGTGCAATATTTGTAACCAAAAGGTTGATAGATTTGATTTAAAAATCATCTGTATAGATTGCAAAAATTTTTTCCATGCAAAATGCGCCAATTTGGAAAAGAAAGATATAGAATACTTTGAAAAGAGTAAGCAGAACTATAGATGTGTATGCTGTGTTGGAATGAGGAGAAAATCATCTCAGCATGTTTCTCAGCATAATTTCCTCAGCCCACAATTAACTACTCCTACGGCTACAAGTATTGGAAATATTAGTAGTATTAATAAAATTACACCTGTAAGCTCTCAATTGAGTCAACAAACAGATTCTTCGGAAAACACAATCACGAACAACATTACTTTGCAATCTCTCTTTTCGCTTAATCTAGAGATGAAGCAAATGATTGCTGAAAATAATATTCAAATTAAATCTCTTCTTGATGAGAGAGATATTTTGCTGAATAGAGTATTCTCTCTTGAAAAAAAAGTTAACAATTTAGAGCAACAAAAAAAAAGAAAGTGTGTTGATATTATTGGTATTCCGGATGTCAGCAATGATAACGTCAAAAACAAAGTGGTGTCTCTTCTCTCCGATGATCTTAGTAATGACGATATAGAGAGCTGTTTCATTAAAAAAATAAATAAGCGGAATATAAAACAAAATGAAAATAATTTATTTAACAGCAAAAGCATTGTTTGTGTTAAATTTAAAAGTATGGAGATGAAAAATATTGTGATGCAAAATAAGTATAAAAATAAGAAGAAATATTCAGCAGATGTCTTTGGTGAGCAGTATAAAGGAAAAAGTATCTTTATTAACGAGAGTTTAACATCATATTACCAGCTCGTACTGAAGAAAGCTCGTCAACTAAAAAATGAGAAAGGATACAAATTTCTTTGGATTAGAAATTCAACAATCTTTTTAAGGAAAAAAGAAGGTGATAGATTTATTATTATTAGTAGCTTAGAGGATCTTGATAAAATTTAGTTTTTAAATTGATCTATTTATTGTCTTTTTAATTTGATTACATTTTTTATTAAATAATTATGAATATTCCTCTAAATAACATTAATGAACTATCGTCTAATTTTAATGATTGTAATTTTTCTTCACTTGAAAGTGTTAACAATATTTCTAATTTTCATATTTTGCATCAGAATATTAGAAGTCTGAGAGAAAATTATTTAAGTTTATTAGGCTATTTAAATTCTTTACAGACGTGGCCAGATATAATAGTTGTAAGTGAAATTTGGATTTTTGATTATGAGAAGGTGGATTATGGTATTCCGAATTATAGTTTATTGGCATCTTGTAATTCTTCTTACGCTGCCGGTGGAGTGGCACTTTATCATAAAAGTGGTTTAAATTGTAGGAGCTATACTTTTAATTTATTTAGTGCAGATATTGTTAAATTATTTTTTAATATTTCGGGTGTAGATTATTGTCTTATTTGTATTTATAGATTGCATAGATGTTCTATTGGTGAATTTTTAAGTGAATTATCAAGCTTTTTATCTGGGGAAAATTCTAAAAACATAATTTTGATAGGTGACCTCAACATTGATATACTTTCTCAGAAACAAAGTTCAATAGATTATTTATTACTTCTTTCTTCTTTTGGGTTCACCTCCTTGGTTTCTGAACCAACACGACTCGTTTCTGGTACTTGCCTTGATCATATCTTTATTAGGTTACATAAAAATAATCAACAACTATTTGGTAGTGATGTCTATGATCTTGGCTTATCCGATCACTGTATGTTGTTCCTAAAATTTTTAAATTCTTCTCCTGTACTTGATTCACATTATTCTTCTTCTATTAATTTCTCCTATAATATTGATTATTCCAAATTAAATAATATTTTAGTTTTTGAGCTTTGGGAAGATGTTTATAACTCTGATGACCCCTCAGCAGCCTATTCTATTTTCTCTAAAACGCTTAGTAAGCATGTTAAATCTTGTATATCTACTCGTACTTTTACTAATAATACGCACAAGATAAAACCTTGGATGTCTAATGTTCTTTTGAAACTTATTCGTAAAAGAAATAAAATATGCCTATCTGTTAATAAACATCCAAGTAACACTAACTTAATGTTATATTATAAGAAACTCTGTAAAGAAGTTAAAGTTAAAATACGTCAGTGCAAAGACAATTATTATTCCAGACAGTTTAGCGAAAATAGAGGGAAAAGTAAAGCTGAGTGGAAAATTATAAACTCAATTTTAAATAAGGATTATTCTACTTCTGTTTCCACTTTGGTAATTAATTCTCAAATAGTATCTGATCCATCAATCTTAGCTAATCACTTTAATAATTTTTTTGTGAATACTTCTGAACAACTAGTAAATAATGTAATTTCTTTGAACGCACAATCTGAGAATTTTGTATCTAATTTATGCGAGGAACCTTTTCAGAGACATAGCTTCTTTTTTGAACCTATAACGTCTTTGGAAATTCATAGACTCATTATGAGTCTTAAAATATCTAATTCTGCACCTAACGATTCTTTTTCCAATAATTTTTTGAAGAAGATTTCGCTACTTATTGTTGATGTTTTAAGTTATGTTTTTAATCTCAGCGTTTATCAAGGAATCTTTCCTGATGAGTTAAAAGTAGCTGAAGTAATTCCCCTTTTTAAAAAAGGAAATGTATTGGAATCTAATAACTACAGACCTATTTCTATACTGCCTGCTATTTCAAAAATTTTTGAGAAAGCTATTAAGTCCAGAATATTACAGTTTCTTGATAAAAGTAAATTTTTTAGTGACGCACAATTTGGTTTTAGGAAAAAACGAAGTACCGAGGATGCACTTATAAAGTTCTGCAGTGAAATTTATGGTGGTATTAACAATGGTAATTTCTGTAGTGGTTTATTTATAGATATCACTAAAGCGTTTGATACAGTAAGTCATGATTTACTATTAACTAAAATTTATAATGCGGGGTTTAGAGGTTTTATTTTTAATTGGTTCGAGTCATATCTTAATAATAGGAAGCAACGAGTCAAATTGAATGGAAAGTTCAGTGACCTTCTTAGTATCAAGGTTGGTGTACCCCAAGGTTCAGTATTAGGTCCTCTTCTATTTCTTATTTTTATTAATTCATTATTGCAACAACAGTTCAAGGGTATTACTTCGGCTTTTTGAACTGGATCACCTTCAAATTGAATCTGTTTTTAATACTATTTAGTTTTAACTTTAATTTAGTTTTTTTTCTAACTATAATTTTTTTAATTTTCTTTCAGTCTTCTAGTTATTAATTTACTTTTTATTCTTGTTATAATTTTGTATTTAATTCTGCTTACTCTCGTTTATTATTTAAATTTTGCTTTAAATTTTATGAAATTTTATTTTAAATTTTATTTTTTTCATTATATAATTTTAATTTTAAGATATTTTAGTTTTTTCATATTTTTACATCATAGCTTTAATTTTCTACTTTACTATGTATATGTACCCAACAATATTTTATATTTTTAATGCTTGTATTTTTGCTTGCAGTTTCATTCATCACATATTCTAATGAATATCCGAATGATCCTATATTTATTCTTATTATTTTTATTTAGTAAATGTATATTTTTAAGTATTGTATTTTACTATAATATGAATAAATGAATTAAAAATCTAAAAAATCTTATAGTCCCAACAGTTTGTCTATGGAAGATTTACAGGAAGCTGAGCGCGGGAACTTTTCGGAATCAGTACCAGAAATTTTATTTATTTTTAATGATTTTTTAATAATATGTTTTACATAATTGTTGTGTTGTTTTAATTATAATTAAAATAAAATTAAAAAATATTAAAATTCAAATTGTACTACTTGTCTTGTCAGTAACTTAGGAAGAATTAACTTTTCGTAAATTAATTATTTCAAAATTTAAAGTCGAAAAAAATTAATTTTATTTTCCAGAACATGGGATGTTAAGTGGGTACCCTAAATACTTTTACGCGCACAGGTTTGGCATACATTAATGAATATGTTGGCGATGCATTAATGAAATTGTATGTGGCAAAATAAAACGAAAAGATAGAGAGATACTAAACGGATTACCAAAAAAAATGGCAGAGACTAAAATAGATTAACTTAACTGTCATTTTGTGATGGTTAAAATTTAGCAAAAAAGTGCGAAGACAGATTATTTTATACTAGAACGAACACACGTTTGTCATTAGAACTCAAATATATGTTACAAAGGAAGGAATATTTGAAATAATTAAAGGCTTAAAAAATTCTATATCACTTGAAGCATTTAACATGTCCGTGTCATTACTAAAAGGTAGTAGCGAATACTTGTGCGAACCTCTTTCTATTCTCTACGCTACCAAGCTCTAACTTACAAATATTTTATATTAAAACTTTTTGTGAATTTTAGTCGAATAACAGCTAACTGATGTAAAAAATATAATATCTGAGATTACCGAAATAGGTATTTTAGAAATGTACATTCACGTGCACCTTGGTACTTTACTGAAACCATAATATTAAAGAAAAATGAAATTATTTTTAAATTTAATTTTAATTTTACTTTTAAATAACAGTAATATAATTTAATTTTTAAACAAAAACAAAACAAAAATAAAATATTGAAATTCAGTCCATTAAAAGCTTACACATTACTACATACATATTATTTCATTTATTATTCTTTTTTATGGTATTTCATAAAACAGTTTGTACTTTGAGTACAAAAATACAAATTTCATTTAATGCACATGGTATGTGTTCTTTTCTTACTGCAAACCGCCATCTGCAAGTAAATTTACACTCTACATACTTTGCTATGTGATCAAACTCATCTAATCGTATTTCTTTTGTTGGGTGTTCCACTACAGGACGGGTTTTTATTCTGTTAGCTGTAAAAATCAGTCCTTCATCCTCTTCTTCATGCCGATTTCTCTTTTTTTCTGAAGTTAATCAGCGATTTTCCCAAACATATTTTGAAATCAAGTAATTTCGTTAAATCATTTTTAATTACCAGCAAATTTCCTCTTGTACTCAATCCACATATTTACCACAATCAAGTCAATGTGGTAAAAAATTAAAAAAAGCTCGTACGGTTCATTTTCTTGTTCGAATGTAAGAACAATACAAAGCAATGTAACGATCACATAAGTCTACGACTCCCATATTTTGGTTATAAACTTAAACAACGTCAGGCTGGATGACGTTAACATGCTGTTTTTGAGTCTTCGACCTTCTCTTGACTTCTGAAATAGATTCAGATCCCGTAAAAGAAGAAAGAAAAAAAAACTGTGCTATTATCTTTCCACATAACTAAACAAATTGAATAATCTTCTAATACGAGCTCTTAAAATTCTCCTCTCTGCATTTTTTTGTCGTCCTGTAGTTTTTTAGCTGCACTGCCAATTCTATTACGCATCACAGTACCTCTGTGATATATGCTCCTTGCTCATTCAAATATTTTACACATTTTAAGCTTGTAGAAAAGCGGTCTGTATAAACGCAGTGCTTATTTTTTTTCTTTTATTAAGCATCGATATGCAGGCAGGTATTTTAACCCGGAATCTTCTGATCAGTATAATCCGACGATATTGTGACATACAACTATTTCACATATTATACGATTATCATCAGCATATTTTAATTAGAGTATAGGTAATTCATAATGGTAATCATATTACATGGGACCAACAAAATCCAGACAGGAATTCGAGTTATTTAAAGTTTATACTATCGTGGGAATATCATAATTAAATAAGCAATTAATAGAAGTTCCATTTTTGAGTTTTCATTTCACAACATCAATTCAGAATAAAAATTGACTATATAATAAAATCGTGTGTTCATAGTTGAAGAAAAAAATATGTCAGGGTCCTGCATATATTTTTACCTGACAACTATGAACGAAAAACTTGCGAAGGCGAGTAGGAATTTTTTCTGCAGTAATTATTGTTCGGGCAGCACATGCCAAATTTGTGTTGCCAGTTTTTTTTTTCAGTTTGAAAATTAGATGAAATTAGAAGCCTACGCGGTTTTAAGTGAAAAAAAGTTTGAAAATTAATTTTAGTTATAAAAGACAAAGTGATGAATGAAAGAACACAAATTAAAATCAGGAATTGTATAGGTAGTCTAACACTATAAATACCTACTGATGAGTTCTAGTAGTGTTATGATAAACGAAACAATTCCTGAAAATAACAAAAATGAATTTTGGTGTGATTTTTGCGAATTTTATTACAGCATCAATGATAATAATTTTATTTACATAATATATAAAACTATTTCTTAAAAATGTTTATATTTACATATATATAATAATTACATATATATTTTTGAAAATACATAGTTATATTTATTTTTTATTTCAATTTAATTTAATTTAATTTAAACTAATATAATTTAATTTTCTTACATGCCATTTTCTATTTCGAAACAAGCGTACTATAATAACTATTAATGTAAGAAAAACTATTAAAGTAGAATACATGCTTAATCTGCACGACGCTGATGTAACACGCGACCCCTATGAACACGCTTAAACTGTAATAATTTGCTCCATTCCCAATTATACAACATATAACAACTACATCTTACTTTCCGAACGCAACAAAAATTTTACCAGAATTACCAAGCATACTTCTGAAACAAATACCAAGTTACACATTGTACTCATTTTTGCAGTAATCATTTCACAACACTACTAAAGTCAATTTAATAAAAATAGTATTATTTTCCTAAAATATAAATAAATTATTTTAATTTTATTTGGTTAAACCATAAAATTAAAGTCAAATCAAATACAAAAAATTGATTTTAATTTTTAATTTATTAAATTAAAATATAAAACCTACTATTTTTCTCAATAATAATTTTTCTAATCAAATGCTTTTGTTTTTGTTTTTTATTTAGAAATTTACAAATATTCAAATAACAATCTCTGTAAATACGATATTCAATTTGATTTAATTTAAACAAAATTAAAGATAAAATCAACATTGAATATATTCCAATTGATAATATAAAGCATAAAATAGACAAAAAAAAAAGATATCGAATTTTCCCCAAAAATAAAATTTACATTCTATGATTAGTAAATCAGTTTAATTTTTAAGACAAGAATCATTTTTTTTTTTGCTAATTAGATTTTAAAATTAAAATAAATAAAATTAGTTTTTTAAATAAACTTAAGAATCACATATCTGATAATGTATTGTATGTACAGTGAGTGTAAAAAAACATGTGTATGTATATTAATTATGTCAATTGAAATGAGGCCGACTGGTTTTTGAAATTGAACTGAACCATTAATGTCAAGCTGAAAATGGGTGTCGAGAGCAAAAATCTTCATTTATTTGGGCCTCAATGAAACTTTATGCAATTAATTTTTTTACAGCAACTTAGGTAGAATCACCATTCTGTGGCTTAATTCAGTACGGTACTGCAAGTTTGTACAACAATATCTACAATGTTTTTTGAGCATTTATTTATTAAATTACTGATTTATCAACTGGAAAACTACTGCTATTGTCAGAAAGTAAGCCTTCTTAAATAGAATAGCTCCATTTTATTTAAGTTGTTATTCAATTATTTTTTGTCATTTATTTTATCCCAATTATAAATGGTACTAGACCAGGTCGAAAAGGCGATAAATAATTTTTTTTTGCTTCATCTGGAATCGAACCTGGGATATTTCGCTTGAAAGGCAAGCGCTCTACCTACTGCGCCACCCAGTGTGTAATTTGTTAACAATTGCTTATTACATCACATTTTAATCACTAATTCTAGACTACATTAGCTCTGAAAATTGATTTTGATATATGAAATGGGAAGGGAAAAAATTACAGTAAAGAAAATTACCACTACAACTGGCTATATGAAAATAGGTAACAAAAATTAGATCTATGAAAAGATTTACAATAGCTCTAATGACCATTGTGATATTAGGTTAAAGAACCCACCCTCATGTAAAACTGATCCAATCCAATATTAATTTATTATACATTTTTTTTTTATATAAAATTAATTTTTAGAAAAACTGTTATTAATTTCGCCAGTGGAACCAAAATTTAAATTAAATTTTTTTCAAGTCCAGGTCTTAAAACATTCTAAAAGTCGCTGTCAACAAAATTCTAAGTTGAGTAAGTTTTTTAAAAATTTATATTTTTTACTTTCTATTTATTAAATACACTTTCTCTGAAAATTTAATTAATAGCCTTTAAAATAACAATTAAATTTTATCCGAGTAAAGTCCTACCTAAACTAATGAAGTAAAATTTTGCCGTATTTTGGAGTACATAGAATCAACGTACACGTCTAGATCTACCGATGAATGGAATAAAAGGTATTATTTAGTATACAGCTACTTCTTTTTTATATTCTTGACATCAGGTACGTTGGATTATAAAAATATGGAGGGTGGCGTTGATTTAGGGAATCAAATTCTCGATTATTATAGAATTAATATTAAAACAAGAAAATGAGCTGTTAAAGTAATTCTTTAATTTTTTGGATTTAGCAATATTTAACTTTTGGATGAAATATGGAAATGAAGCATATACCAAAGAAGGGTGTTATATAATTTTTAAAGTTTAAGTTAGAAATTTGAGAAGTTCTGCTGTCTTTTAAAACATCATCACCTCAAGCACTACTAATTTCGACCTGATCAACCTCCGGATTATTTAAGGCTACATCTATATGATTATTGACCTTAAATTTTAAATGCTACCAACGAAAGATGCAGAAATAAAGATTGTAGTAGTCGATCTAGAGTACGTGTGTAGAATTTAAGGCGTATCTTTGCATTATAAGAGGTTAAGGTGTCTATTACACATCATTCTTTTCATCAATCTTTTCGTCAATATATTGACAATATATTGATTAAAAGAATGACGTCCGATTACACATCAATCATGCACTTATCAATCTTTTTATCCAAATTTTGATATTTTGCAAGGACATACTGTAGAAGTGTTCTGAATATATTGACAATTTCGAAACATATATTAATATTGAAAATATAATTTCTGGAGCCATGTTTTCGACTTCAGTTTAAATTGCATTTTTAAAGTAAATGTTGTGTATAAAAAACAACAAATTATTTTTTTTGCACATTTGAATAATATATCAATTGTTTTTTTTTTACATAAATTGCTATAATTATTAAAATTAATATGAAAATTGTTCTTTTTAGATTTACATTATAAAGTAATATTTTAACCTTATCTGAACATTCCCCAAAAAGCCATTTTTTTACCTCCGCTGATTTTGACAGCATGATTGATGAGAATAGAACCACCATCAATCATTTCTCATCAATCAACGGTCAATCAACGATCAATAAATTAACAATATATTGACCATTGATTGACCATTGATTTATGTGTAATAGGGGCCTAAAACTACTTTAAGAAGTAGCATACTAAATAATAAAATAAATGTTATTTTTAATATAAGTAAGTACAAGGCCGAAGTTAGGAGTAAATTATAGTTTTTAATAGAAAATTCATGGCTGAGGGAGCTGGCCATGATGTCTCTTTTGGTTGATACACCAATAGATGTAATTTCAGATGTTTTATGAAAACCGTATGAGGTCACTAGAGTGCTGTCAACTGCAAATTTGTGGATTGGATTGAAAGTGATTTGAAGCAAATAACAAGGAATAGCGTAGGGGAGAGAACTAATCTTTGGGGAACACCAGTGTTTATTTGAAATTGATCGGACTTAAATTCATCAATTAACATTTGAATTGCACAATTGGAAAAAAAACTGTCAATCCATTTATGAAAAGAAGAAATGAGATCAAAATAACTTGAAATTTTGTAGTAATGCACTATATGCCATATTCGATCGAAAGCTTTAAAAATATCCAGAACCACAATATTTGCTTCATCCGAATTTTGCAAACAAATATTTAGCTTCTCGTTAAGTTATGTCATTAAATCATTAGTGGACCGGTGGGATCTGAATCCGTATTGCCTATCATAGACAATATTTTGTCTGTCTAAAACTTTTGTCAGTTTCTTGTTTATGCTAAAGGCCTGTAGTTAGAGGAATCGCTTATTTTTAAGTATTGGACTAACATGCACAATCGTCAATAGTGCTGGGTATAGTCCTGTATAGTAGGGTCAATGGAGTAATTTGTGGAATATGGCGAAGGCTATTTGTTTTAGAACATATTGCACAACTTTAAAAAGTGAGCTTAATAAGTTTAATTTAGCAAATAAATTCGCTTTTCCAACCGAATCTGATTCTATTTTGTTCTTGTCTATTAGTGGCGGAAATAAAAATTCGCACAAATTATGTATGACATTGATGCCGCCCAGAAATAGTCTTCAAATATTATTTTACAAAATATGTACCTATCTAACTAAATTATAACACCTATAGCTAGCCCAATCTGTAACTTATAAGAACAAACAATAACGCGTTAGATTTTAAGCTGCATATTGATTCTCTGATAAAATACTGAATGTATCTTCAATTTGAACTCTCAGTGTATTCCTATTTTTTTAACTTAATTAAATTTCTTAAGGTACTTTTAAAAACAAAAAGAAATAATAAATAAAATCATATTAGATATGTGTAGCTAACGTTCGAATATCATATATGAAATTCATTTATTTTTCCTTCTTTAACTTGAATGATTTTTGACTTAATTAAAATAACCACATTTTATAATTTATGTAAAGAACTCGATATATACATTCAAAAGAATATGATGCATACACAACGAATATATATTTATATATATATATCATAATGTATACAAATATATTACGACAAAATATTTAAAGTTCATTAAAACAAAATAAATAAATTGAAAGAAAAATCTTCGTAAATTAAATCATCGATGATGAAATTTAGTGTGAATTTCATGCCTTCAGGATTCATTTTTAGTTTTAATATGCATGAATTGATCATTTAATAAAATAAAATACATATACATACATATATAAGTTTTCAAAATAATATATTATATAGAGATGTATACAGAAGTACAGAAGCACCCAAAAGTATAGTTTTACAGACGAAACAAAAAAAAAAATCAGAAAATCTTTTGTAAAATTAAATTTTCTTCGATTGGTTGAAAAAAAATCTTTAAGATGTTTTCTTACTAAATAAAAAGTTGGTTGGAATTACCCTCAATATATACTTAAACATTTTTTACATTAATTAAAAAAAATAGTTACATACCAACATATTTACATGATTATATACAAAGGGAGGTTGCAATTAAAACTACCAAAATTGTTGACATTCTTAGCTTTGGTATTAGCAATATTGAAAGTAGGTACTTAGGAAAAAACTTATAGTGTGTAAATTTAATCAATGCTAATCACTTGTTTTTAATTTAATCACTTCATCAATCCTCAGTTAGCTTTATTTGAAAACTTATAAAAATCTAGTATCGTTGACAGAACACTGAATTCTTAAATGGGTAGAATGTAATACACATAACGTCTTCCGAATATTTACTTGTCGTATACGCCATTTTGGCTTGAGAATGATATAATAGGTTTCAAAACTCAAATTTCTCAAAACTTCAAGCTGTTTTTTTTTTATCTTTTCTAATTTTGGAAATAGTTGCACTTTGCCGTATATACCACTGAAACTTCGATTATAAGAAAAATTTTAGTATACACGGCAAATTTTCAATGCTTCTTTGTTTTAAGATAATTGATTTTGATATTACATGTTATTTACTTACACGTTTTTTTACTATATATCAAATTCAGCAAAACAACGGTGACATCGTAAATGTCTTTAAAAAAAACTTCAACCGGATAAGTTGTCAATTTTATCTGTAAAATAAGTTGGCAACATTGTTTAATGAGAACTTTCTGAGACATTGTGTTTTAATTCATTTTTGATCAAGCAAAATGAACAGACAGTTTTTATTAACACTGTACAACACTGGGTTTTGAAATATTTTTGTAAGCTCAAATACCTGTCAAACCGGTCGAGGAGACATCGTGAACAACAATTGTGATCATGTAAACATTGTCTCAAGCTTTTGTGAGATTTTGTAGACATTTAAGATCATGTGGACGTTGTATTCAACTTTGTGTTGAGACATTTACAATGTCAAGGCAACTTACATTGTAATTAAGTTTACTGTCGCACGAAAATTCATATACATACGGCAAAATATGTGATTATATTAATGACAGCTATAGTAATTTTTCATTATAATACAAATTTACATAATGTTGTGTATGGGACGAAATCAGGAGTGGGAGTGATGAAAATTAAATAAATAGCTGCATGTAGAAAGTCTGACTGATCTTTTACTTCAAGATTATTCGAATATTCAACAAATTATAATGTGGATCGATTCCTGTGTGACTCAAAATAAAAATAAAATTATGTCCACAGTATTACCTTGTTTTCATAAATGCAAACCTGCAGTCAATCTGCACATTCTGAATTTATGAACACACTTGTCAGATTTCATGAACGCTGTTCATAAATGCAGACTCAAGGTCTACTGGGCGTGAATTTGGTAGAAATTGAACAGTATTAATGAACAGAAACTTTGCAGAATTGTCAAGTAAATGTAGAATATAGGTAGAGTTTGTGTTCATTATTGCAAAGTACGCCAACTGGCGGCAAACTTGTTGACAAGTTAACAAGCTTGCAGCATTTATGAATGCACCCTTACTTACACTTTTAGCCAAAAATGCAACTCAATGCAAATCAATAGAGCTATTATTTTTCCCTAGGAACAAATACATTTCAAATTAAAATAATTATTAAGTTCATACACCCTATCTACTTAGAAACATCATCGGTTATAATTATCAATAACCTGCAATCCCATCCTAGTAAGAATATCATAATATTATCTACATTATTAAAGACATATCTCGTACATGCATTATAATTAGATAATATTCGTACTAGCAATAGGACCATTGGTACTCACAGATGAAAACATTAGTACGTCGCAGTAGGTATAAAAAGTTTGTCCAGATGAGTGATTTATATATAGGTTTCGGTTGCATCTAATAAATTATAATGACAACTGAAAACTAGTGTAAATGTGAACACAAAATTGGCGACTGAGTTAAAGCAAACAGAGTCGAGTTTAACAATTCAAAAATTCAAAACTGTCTTGTTAATAACAAGCTAACATCATTGCAATCGGCTCTCCGGTTTCAAAATGATGGTATTCAACGACTAAAAGACCTACTTAATATTCTCGGAATGCGAGTTAATCAAAATATGCACTGGAATGAACATATTTTCGATATTGTGCAAGGTTTAGACTTTTTGAGTCGCGGCAAAACTTATTTTGCATCTCGAGGCCTCTTAAAAATTTATAAAGCATATGTACGACACGAGCTCGAATATAATTCACATTTATGGGCAAGTGCTGCTAAAAACTGCTTTAAATTTTTTGTTAAGTTCAAAACCGTCAAAAAATTCGTCTTATTAGGCGACATAATGTGACCTCATCCCTTATACCACTTGGTCGTCGTCGTATTCTTGGAGCATTTACACTATTTTATAGATATCTACTTGGTGTTGGCACATGTTCCGAGGAATTAAAATCACTTCTCCCTTCTCTCAAGCAATTCCATCGCATAACACGAGAGGCATCAAGTGCCCACCCTTTCATAGTGGAAATTCCGAGATGGTTTAAGTCCGGTTATAGAAATTCTTTTATGGTTAGAACATCTCGATTGTGGAATAGCATCCCAATCAAAGTATTCCCAATGAGAGAAGGATTTTTATTACACAGTTTTAAGACGAATATTAATAACATTGTTCGCTCTTTTCCACAAAACTTTTCTTCTTCCATTTTTTTTCCTTTCCTTAAACTATCCTTGCCTTTTTTAAATAGTCAACGGTACGGAAGTACTTAAGGGTTCAAAACCTAAGTGTTTGCTATAATATAAAAAACAAGTTTTGATTAGATGAAATTATGTAATTTCGAAAGGGAATCTGTCCCCTTTATCACCGCACCCGCAAATGGACTTATTGTTATTATCCGTGTTTGTTAGTACTAGTTAGTACTAGTTAGTCCTCTAATTCCTTAAGGATACCCGATTTTGTAATTACACTCAGAATATTCTTCAATGGCATGTTGGATAGCTTCCATTATTTCGGGAACGAATAAGTCTGCTACAAGTGAGCCCTTCGCAGACGACTTCGCATTTACAGAACAGATGTTCTGAGAGCAAATGTTGAATAGATTCTTGCTCTATTTCACATCTACATAAGTTGTTTTCGATTAGACCTATATTTTATAAAGATGTTTCTTTATTAGGCAGTGGCCTGCTATTATATGCCTGCCAAGATACGCACCTGTTTCCTATTGACACATAGAAGAAATTTAGTTTTCTTGAGGAAGCGTTTAAGCATGAGCATTTTTGCTTGACGATTTCCAGGAACGTTGGCCCAGAAATCCTCAGCTTTTTGGTCCGTTCAAGCTTTTAATTGCATCATAATTGTTCTCTGGGGAATGCTACAGAACGGACTTTATAAAAGGCGAATCCGTAGTGTAAGTATAAGTCATATGTATAGGATTCTTCATATTTGGAGAATGCATAAGATGGAATAATGTCCCACATTCGCGATATTCGGGTTACAAACGAATTTCTACAACTTATCTTTTGTCAACTGTTTAGAGATGAGTACATTCTGTCCTTCTCGATTTACGTAAGGTAAATAAAGATTTAATTTTTCTTTTTTTTCTTCTTAATCTCATACCGAAATATTATTATTATTAATAATTTCTTTATCAAATTCATCTACCAGATATCTGTAAAATACGAGGAGCTACAGACTACTAGTAACACATTCAAGAGATTAAAAAACGAATAGCCTATTTTTGGGCTTTATAATGAGAGCCCATATATGAAAATTGTACTCCATCTTAGTTCATCTAAAAGTTTTACAGATTTTCAACAGATCACATAAGGAAAAGTACGAGTCTATTCAGAAATTCATTCCTAAAACATATCTGAGAGGCAGCACGTTCTTTAAAAACACATTCCCATTCTGCAAAAGCAGCAAGTTTGAAATTTCTAAACTGCATATTTTGCAAAAGTAGAACGTTCGAAAATTATAAACTACATATTAGATTTTTAAAAAAAATAGTAACAAATTTGCAGTATAAAAACAAGCTTCTGCAAAACAAAGATAGTTTTTTAAAAAAAAAATAAATTCATTAAAACTGAAAATACTTCTAATTTTTATTTTTATTCGTCAAAACCAATTTTGAAATTCAGACTAAATTTTAATACTTGCAGCTTTGCGAACTTTTTGCAGTTATAGTTTGGTTAATTTGTAGTTCTTTATGTTTTTGCAGTATACAAAAAAAAAATATTATTGTTTTAATCTAGATTTTGCAGTGCATGCTGCATTTCTGAACAGACATTAGAGGTCTTACAACGTCTAAAACCAAACATTGGCTGTGTTATTTTCAATATTGATTCCAGTTCATGAAACTTTAGTAAAAGGCAAAGGTTTATTCGATAATACTGAAGAGATCCAGGTTCACAATCCTTTCAATTTTAATATACATAATTATTCCATTTCAATATGCTCAAGCTCAATATGCTTAAGCTTTCCAACTGCTATAATTTATCTTTTTTAAACAAAATATTAAAATCAAAAATGAAAATTTTTCTGGAAATAATACAGCTGAGAATTGTGGAAGTATTAAAACCAACTCTATCTTTTAAGCCTCACTTTTGATATTGCAACCAAATTATGGTTAAAGGTACTCGACATGATTTATTTTTTGTGGCTTAAACAGCGATAGGACTTCAGATTTTTTTTCAACATGGATACAACTAGAGTAATGTTGTCTACAAAGCTGTAGATTGAACTGAATGTGACTTGGAGTAAATCGTTAATAAATATTAGAATTAATGTTGATAAATTGTACATCATTGACATATTATAGGTGAAGAACATTGTAAGACAGAATATAAATAGAAAATGAATAAAAAAATATTTTAAAAGCAGAAGTAATAGAATCTGAGAAATACAAGTAATATTGTTTGATATAAAACAGTTTGTTAATAAGTGTACACCACGTCTATAAATTTATCCAAGAACAAGATGTTAATTTAAACAATATTGTAACAATATTGTACATTATCGTAGCTCGTAGCATGCTCAGTTTAATTTTAAAATATTACTATTACCTTATTATCATCTACATTTTAGATCAAATTCAAATGTTCATGTTCAGGTTGTCAAACTCGGCACACCCAGATAACATCAGTCTTATTAGAATTATAATTTATATAAATTAATTTCTATATTTCATGTACAACCTACTTCCATTTTTAAAAACCAAAACAACACCACTAATTTTCATATATTTTAATTTTGTTGTTTATTTTAATCCTTTAAGGAAATTAACTTAATATTTTAGATAAAATTTTAATTATGTACAAAGTAAAAATTAACTATATATTATATTTTATTTAAAGTATAAATTTCAAAAATATTTTCACCTCATTAAGAAAACCATTTTTTTCTGTTTTTTTTGTTTTTTTATTTATTTTTTACTTTCTGCAAATTTCTAACACATTTATTCTTAACACGAACTTAGACAAATAATCCATGAATCCATGCACTCAAAACCTATATATACAATATGTGTATGTATAGATATATAGAGATATATTTATATATATATAAATTTTCAAGGAACTTTATCTGTCTAAACGATAACCTAATTAAAGGAAAAAGTCTAGAACCCTTCCTTAAACTTCATAAAAGCAAGAAAAAAAAAATAAAGCAAAATCAAATAAAATATAGAAAACAGAAATAAAGAAAACATAATCAGAAAATTCTTTAATTTGATTGATTAGATGATTTATCAGAGCGTAATGCAATCCATCTTAATGAATAGTTTAAAACTAACGAAGTTAACTTCGGTATGATTGCAATATATAGGATGGTCGTATATTACATAACTTTTGAAGAATATTATATTATTATTTTAATGTTTGTTTGTATATATATTGAACTAACTGTAAAACAGAAAGAATCCTTTAAAATTTCAAAAAAAATTCTACTTAAATTCGTTGCACATAAAGTTGTGTGGTTGAGTGTGTGTGTATGTGTGTATATTTTTTTTAACTTTCATTTCTTTTATTTTCTTGCATAATATTTGAAGTAAATTTTTCTTTTTTTTTATATACGAGTTTACGTGCACACAAGGATATTGTATTATGGAAAACATATACATAAATATATCTTTGGTATACATTACATAGTTGTATATTTGCTAATTGCTGGAGTTAGACAAACATTTATAATAATCCTTAAGGTTAACACCATGTCGAATTGAACGTGTATTTTGTTTTTCTCATGATTTTTCGTTTTTTTTTTATTTAATTTTTTTATTCTGGTTTTAAGTAAACTGCAATAATATAACGGTTTTTATACTTTTTCTTTTATATTTTTTGTGTATATGCTTTTTTTTACCGATGCTTCCTTTTCAACCACAATCTATTTTACTTTTGATAATTCAGTTACTTGCTTAATGTACTCGTATATTATTGTGGTCATGATATATATATACATTTACGTTTATATACGTATGTTGCATATAATACGTTTACGTACATTAAAGTGTAAATGAAGGATTTTCGACTGTTTTGTGATATTTTTTTTTTACTTTGTTGTTTGCTTACTTAGTAATTGTCTAAATTTTCCTTATTTTTAGTTTTACGAATTGAAAGTTATACCAATAAGTTGATTTAGAGTTTAATTGAAATGTGGAATACTTTTGGCAATATTTTCATCATTGTTTTAAAACTAATGGTTAAAGGGTAATTATGTAATATGAATGTTCTAGATACCTAAGCTTTTGAGCTTTTTGATAATTACTCAAATTTTTATAATAGTAGATATGGGTGAGGTTCCTACCATTAAAACAAATTAGTACAATAATTTTTAAAAATTTTTAAATAAATTTAATAAAAAAAGAAATGAAAGTGGACGTGTGTTTTTAGTTATGAAAATTTTAATTAATTTAATTTTAAAATTTTTTGAAAATTTACCGTTATGGTAAGTAATTATTTTTTTTTTCAAATCTATATTGTTTGTTTTTAACATTAACACAAATGGTCTGGGTATATAAAATACGGAACATGTGGGCAGAATAAAACAATTTTTTGTTTTACAATTTTGTTTCGATCTCCCAGTCGATGTGGCATTGTGGCAATTGACATATTATAGTAAGTGTGAGAGGATCAATTAACATAACATAAAAATCTTTTTTCTAAAATTATATGAAAATTTTATAAATTCTTGCTACACATTTACCTTATTTATTCACTTTTTCTACGTAAGAAGAAAGTGGCAACAAACACGTTATCCAGCAGATAAAAATAATTTCAATTTCAAGTCTGTGATAAAAGCACTGATTACTCTCTTTGGAAGGCAACTAAAAATCTGAAAATACCTATTGAACAAATTCCTCCAATTAAGACATTGGACGGAAATTGGGCTAGAGATAATAAAGAAAAGGCTAAATTATTAGCGGAACACTTAGAAAACATATTTCAAACAAACGACGGTGAAGAAGGTGAAAATCTAAATATAGAATCAGTTCAGGAAGAAGAAGAAATCGCATTAACAACCCCAGCTGAAGTGAAAAAAGAAATAAACAATAATAATTCTAAAAAAGCTCCGGGATATGATTTGATAACGGGGCAGATTCTAAAGCAACTTCCAGAAAAGGCAATAATTAAGATAACGAATCTTATAAATGCTGCATTTAGACTAAAATATGTGCCGAAATTGTGGAAACTCGCCGAAGTCATCATGATACCCAAAGCTGGAAAACCACCGAATGAAGTATCATCCTATAGACCAATTTCACTGCTGCCTATAAGGTCAAAACTGTTCGAAAAAATTTATCTAAGAAGACTGAAACCTATTATTGAAAGAAAGAATATAATCCCGGATCACCAATTCGGTTTTAGAGAAAAACATGCAACAATAGAATAGGTACACAGAATAACAAATACTATTGAAAAAGCTCTAGAGGAGAAGAAGGTCTGTTCAGCAATCTTTTTGGATGTGGCTCAGGCTTTCGATAAGGTGTGGCATAAGGGGTTAAATTGTAAAATGAAAACAATCCTTCCAAAAGAACATTCGGAAATCATAGCAAGCTACTTATCAGAGAGATGCTTCTACATAAAACAGGAAGGAGCATATTCTGATCTTAAAGAAATTAATGCCGAGGTTCCTCAAGGAAGTGTACTTAATCCGGTACTGTACCTGCTGTACACTTGTGATTTTCCTGCACTAGAAAATAATATTATTGCGACGTTTGCAGATGATACAGCGGTTCTGGCTGTTGGGGAAAATAATAAAGAATACATAGAAAAGCTGCAGAGAGCTATAACAAAAATCCAAGATTATACAAAAAGATGGAGGCTAAAATTAAATGAAGCTAAGTCAGTACATGTGGATTTCACAAATAAAAAAATTTACCATAAACCAGTATATATAAATGGTCAAGAAATACCCCATTCAAATACTGCCAAACATCTTGGTATGACGTTAGATGCGAAACTTCGCTGGAAAGCTCACATAAAAAACAAGAAAGAAGAATTACAAATCCGCTATAGAAAAATGAACTGGCTCATAGATAAGAATTCTACCTTAACAATACAAAACAAACTTCTGCTCTATAAACAAATACTGAAACCAGTATGGTCATATGGCATCCAGCTATGGGGATGCAGCAAAAAAAGTAATAGAGATATTATTCAGAGGTTCCAGAATAAGGTCCTAAGAAACATTATGAACGCGCCCTGGTTCATAAGAAACTATGACCTACATAGAGATTTGCAAATAGAATCTGTCGATAAGGAAATACAGAAATTTTCAAGAAGTCACGAAAAAAGGCTTCAGCACCATGTAAATGTGGAGGTAGTCGAGCTCCTGCATAATAGAAATATAGCCAGACGACTCAAAAGAGTAAAACCTTTTGAGTTAGTGCAGCAATAATCACCCACATTCTTGAGGACTCGTCGAACTGGTGATCGGAGGTTGACCCGCTCCCACGTTTTGATAGATTTGTTTTTACGGGATTGATGAAGAATTTCGTTATGTTGACTGCCAGTTCGTTCGGAGAGCTGGTTGGCTTTTCGTCGCTGATGCGATAGGTCTTCAAGGTTATGGATGAATACGCCAAAGAAAAGTTAGATAGACATCGCTGGATGTAGTTTACATTGAAAAATAAAATAAAGCCAAGAAAAAATTGCTCATTAGTCCTGTAGGACTAGATCGCAATATAGGAAGGGTGTGGTTTAGTGGGTAAGAATCCCACACACAATGTCAAGCTACGGGGCTCATTGTGTCTTTTGAAGATTCCCAGCAGCCTGCGTATAAAAAAAAAAAATTTCAAGTCTCTAGAGTTAAAACGTGAAATAAAGAAGCTGAAACAAGAAACAATACTACTTAGAAAACCTCTCTGCCACTAAAGATACTAAATATTCACTTTGGAAAGAGTGCCAAAAAACTAAAAAAATAAAGCTTTGCTACCAAAAAACTAAAAAAAACCGATTGAGCATTCAGCTCCACTTAGAAAAGGTGACGGATCATGGGCACGTAGAGATAAAGAAAAAACAAAAACTTTCGCTGCTCACCTCTTTGAAACGTTTATGCCAAGCAACATAGAATCTGATACAGACATAAATCAAGTACAAGTTATTCAAGCAGATAGCAGAATAACGATTATCACGTGAAGTGAATTAATAAAGGAAATCAAATGTCTAAAATCCAACAAGGATTTCCACCAGGATTTCCAAGATTTGACTTAATTACAGCTGATATGTTAAAACAACTACCGCTAAAAGCTTTTTCAGCTCTAACGAAAATAATGAATGCAGCGCTCAATCTAAAACATGTCCCGAGTGCTTGGAAAGTGACAGAGGTTATAATGATTCATAAGCCATGAAAATCCCCAAATTAGGCCAAGTCTAACAGACTCATTTCACTGCTTCCAAATTATTTGAGATATTACTGCTCAAAAGATTACGGGCATCAATCATTCGTCAATCATTCATCCATATATTGTCAATCATTGACCGTTGATTGACCGTTGATTGATGAGAAATGATTGATGGTGGTTCTATTCTTATTAAATGATTGATGACATCAATCATGTCATCAATCATGCAAGCAAAATTCCCATCAATCATGTCATCAATTATGTCATCAATCAGCGGAATTAAAAAAATGGCTTTTTTGGGAATGTTCAGATAAGGTTATAATATTAATTTCGGGTGTAATTCAAAAAGAATAATTTTTATATTAATTTTAATAATTATAGCAATTTATGTAAAAAAAACAATTGATATATTATTCAAATGTGCAAAAAAATAATTTGTTGTTTTTTATACACAACATTTACTTTAAAAATTCAATTTAAACTGAAGTTAAAAACATTCCCCCAAAAATTATATTTTTAATATTCATAATATATGTTTCGAAATTATCAATATATTCAGAACACTTCCACAGTGTGTCCTTTCAAAGTGTATAAAAAGATTGACGAGTGCATGATTGATGTGTCATCGGTCATCTTTCTTTTCATCCATATATTGTCAATATATGGACGAAATGATTGATGAAAAGAATGATGTGTACTAGGCACCTACAACCAATAATAGAAAGTAGAAACATCATACCAAATCACCAATTTGGGCTTAGAAAACAAAACTTAACTGTTGAACAAGTCCATCGAATAACTGATGTCATCGAAAAGACACTAAAAGAAAAATTCCTTGATGTTTCACAAGCCTTGGATAAAGTATTGCATGAAGGACTTATTTTCAAGCTGCACCGTATTCTAGCCAAAGCATCTTACTTAGCAAATAGAGTATTTCATATTAAACAAGGGGAAGATTACTCTACGCTAAGCAATATACATGCAGGAGTAACAAGAGAGCATTCTGGGTCCCATCCTATATTTAGTCTACACAAGTGATATCCCAGAACTAGAAAATGCAACGATGGCAACTTTTGCAGATGATACTGCAGTATTAGCGGTTGGTAACAACATAAACGAAGCAACA
The DNA here is from genome assembly GCA_963942445.1 of Argyra leucocephala. Classification (NCBI taxonomy): domain Eukaryota; kingdom Metazoa; phylum Arthropoda; class Insecta; order Diptera; family Dolichopodidae; genus Argyra; species Argyra leucocephala. The sequence goes on from OZ012678.1 coordinate 122,312,597, forward strand.
AATAAATTGCAACAAACAAACAACAAAATCACCAAAAGCACCATGATGCAAAAGGTGGAGAATTAAACTATACGAATCAAAATCCACACATGTTAATTTTACAAACAAAATATTAGAGTCGCCCATAGCGATCACAATAAACAATGTCGTCATACCACATCAAAATTTAGCAAAATATCTTGGTATGACACTTGATACAAAGCTCAGATGGAAAGAACATGTCAAGAAAAAAAGACAAGAGTTAGAACTGAAATACAACCAGTTGTATTGGCTAATTGGGCGGACATCTTCGCTGTCAACATATATAACAAAGTTTTGATTTACAATCAAATATTAAAGCCAGTCTGGTCATACGGTATTCAAATATGGGGTTGTGCTAGACAACATCATATTCAAACTATCCAAACGTTCCAAAACAAAGTGTTGCGAAACATTGTCAATGCTCCCTGTTATGTTCGCAATGCTGACATTCATAGAGATCTTAAGATCCCTATAAAAAAAAACTGGCAATACGCCACAAAATTCGTCTTTCTCAACATATTAATACTGAAGTTTCACGCTCAGCTGACAGTCAAAACTTTTTTAGATGAAACGGACGAAACCGTTCGAACTGTGTTAGGCAAAGAATGTTATCTCTCAAAAATTTCTAATGGGATTTTGATTGATCAAAGATATCTGAAGTAATAGAGCCAAAACTTTATTAAAGGTTAGTCTAAAAGACTAGTTTTAATATAAATAAAAGGATTGTAGGTTTTAGTGCGTTAAAGTCGATACGGTCCTTCATTTCTTTCCCTCCCGGAAAATAGAACAATAAATGAAGACTCTTTTGATGATTTTCTTCTATCTGAAAAAAAAAACTTCTTCTACGAAAACAAATTTCAACAGACTACAGCATAATATACTTAAGGCAAATTATAATAATATTAAAAATTAAAATTTAAAGAAAAGAACAAATTTATCAACAATAAAAAGTTTAAAATTAAGCAAATGGACAATAATAAAATTAAAAAATTTAAATTTATAGAAAGGAAAAAAATATCAATAAATTTTTCACAATAATAGAAACAAAAGAACAATAACTAAATTAAGTATTACCTATGTAATAAAAATGTGAAGGTCCTTTTTATATTTTTATCTAACTTGATGAAAATCAAAAAGAAATTGAATTCGATTGAATTTAATTGAGCAATTCGTAACCGGTTTCTGTAAAGCATATAGTTCGTTCTATGGTAAGGTTGGACCATGTAATAAGTTAATATATCTCAAATTTCTTTGAGGCACATTAAGAGAGAATAGATTTAATAAAGTATATAGTGGACGATATACGACCAGTCCATACAACAAAAGCGAACATAATGCATGCAATCTGTCGTCTATTAGCAAGCGACTCTCAAGTCCCAAAAACCTACATCTCATATTCTATCGGTAAAGAAGAAAAATTAATTCTATACAAAATTTTTAGTATTTAGTAAAGGATCTTTGAACTCTCTCAGTTCTGTTAATGTGTGTGATAATTAGAATTCCATATAACAGAACAGTTTTCTATCACCGACCGAACAAGGCCAAAGAACAAAGCTTTTAAAAGTTGAGACGTCTTTGAAATCTATAGAATTTCTGTTGATAAAACATAATTTATAATTAAAACATAAAAGCTTTGGCACAAATAAAATCAAAATGCTTTGAAAACGAAAACTTACTATGAATAATTATACCAAGATCTTAAATTCGATCAAAACGTGGAGACTGACAATATTCACTAAATAATCAAAAACTATTGGCTGAAAAGCACGAGAAAAAGTTATTACGGGCTATGGCACATTTTTTCCAAATTGAGATTGAAATCATTTCGTGAACACCAACGGAGAATATACGAAAGATCTTCTTGGAGCTTAAGGCAATCTCGTATTGTTTTACATACAACAAAATGTTAAAAAATTTCAAGCCCAGTGGTAAGTCATTTATCATTAGAAGAAAGAATAGAAGACCAACCCCAGTAACCAAAAATTGTGACAAGTTTTTGCAAATTGTCAGAAAATTGTAGCCACATTTTGTCGTAAAAATTATGATGGCAATTTTTCGACAAAATGTTGACAAATATTTGCATTACAATTTTTGGTCAACAATATGTGACAATTGGTTGACAGGGTTTGTAAGATTTTTTTTATTTTTATATATAATAGTATTCTACTAGGGGCCCCTGTTGAGTAATTATAATTCAAGTTGAAGTCAAATTTAAAGTTTTTAAAAAAACAGTAATTTACGTACTGACATAGACTTCGCACGATATAGCAGAAACCACTCGTGTTTAATAAAAAGTTTTTTGGTTAGTAAGTTTTATTTAGGACATATAAATATACTCTTTCGTTTTCGATATATTTCCTATATAAAGTGGCACTAGTGAATAAAATAACTAAAAATAAAAAATGTTGTCATTAAAAAGGTATGTATATATATACCTACATAATACATAATTCTAATAAAACCTATATTATTACTACAAATAACCAAAATTTAGAAACAGTTACTTAAAAAGATAAAAATGAAGAATTCAAGTGATTTGTTTTTTGTTATTTTTATATTTTTTATTTTAGATGAATTTGTTTCTTTGTTTTTTTTTTGGCATATGTACATAGATTCATTTGCAAGTACATAATGTAAATTAGAATAACTGATTTGTTTGCTTTTGTTTATTATTTTAATAAAATCTCACATATGCATAATGAATTTGCTGAATAATAAAATCATATGAGTACAAAATGTTCAACTGTGTGCGCATTTTTCTTTTATATACAATCTTATATATTATATATATTAGAAGTTCATTAAGGAGTAGGAGAATCGAAATAAAATGAAAAGGTGTCTACTGCGCAGGTCCCTAAATGCTTGTCAATTATAATTATAGATTCATCAGTCTATTCAACACTTTTGAGAATCGGTATTGTTTTGATATTATGAAATGTATTATGAAAAACACAACAAAGTTTATTTAAAAATATGAATGAATTTTGTAATTAAAAAACAATTGAAATATGTAGAACTTGTTTTTTAATTATTTTTATAGAATAAATTATAGATTGAATAAAAGATGTAATATATAAAAAACAAATTGTTTTTATTATTAAAAATCCACCCCTAAATTACTTAAAAACTGTCCTGTCTGTAAAAAAAAAAAATTATTGTGAAGATTGCCCACAAAATGATAACAAATTATTCACAAAATGTCGACAAAATAACCCACAAAATGATAACAAATTACTAACAAAATGTTGACAAAATTATTGACAAAATTGTCATCTACACTGTGACAAATGGGGTCAACCCTACCGACCTTTTTTCCCAACAAAAATTGTCACAAAATTTTGTCGGCAATTCAATAAACATTTGTCAACATATATTGTCAGCTTTTTGTGACATTTGGCTGCTCGGGAAGATGGCTATCCTGTGACACTCCAAAGTTAACTTTAAAAAAGTTTTAATTTAAAATGTCCAATTTGTACAACTTGCCATTTATTGCTTAGATAGGAAACTAATAAGTTTAAAATAGGTGAAAGAAACCCAACACGAGATAACTTTTTATTTATTAGCTGCAGATTCACACGATCAAATGCCTTTGAAAAATCTAAGTAAATTGAATCGACCTGGTAATCATTTTCAATTGCATTAAGCTCAAAATTCGAATAAATTGTTAGGTTCGTCGTTATTAGATCTACCCACCATAAAACCATGCTGAAAAAAACTAATAGATTCCTTGATGAAGAAGAATATATTTTTATACACAATTTTTTCAAAGAGTTTCAGGATCATCACGAGTTTGGATATACCTCTATTATTTTCAACTAAATGTTTATGGCCCGATTAGTGTATAGGTGTAATTGATGATACTTTCCATCTCTCTAAAAAAACCCCCATCACTCAATGATGTATTAAAAATTATATGTAACAGAAAAGACAAGCTCTTACAATTTTTCGAAAATAAGTTGCATTTGCATATGTTGTCTCAGTCAGGTGTAGGAACCATTATTATCTAAATCATCGATTGCAAGAAGCACATCACTTTCTGAAATTGAAAATCGTCCAACATTAGCAATTGGGTCGACTTCACCAAAATTATCATCTGAATGGACATATTATCGCAGTAAAAATAATTAAAAAATTTAGCAAAGAGATCAACAATGGATTGTATATCAGAAGAGCAATAATCGATAGGTCATTTCAGCAGGTAAACCTGTACTATTCCTTGATTGATTGATATGAATCCGAATTGCTTACGATCAAGGCAAATATTAGACTCGAAATTTAACATGTATTGGCCAAATAGAAATCTACATATGCATGAATTCATATTCTCGTCTAAGTTGACAAAATATATTACTTATATTTATTACAATTATATTTAACTTAACACAACTATTGCAACTATATCACCCATATTCTCTTAGACCCATCGTTGACGAGAAGAAAACATTCATCTCTAACAGAATATGGGTGTATATGTATATCCAAAAGTGGATATGGATAAAAATTTATCTCGATATCACTGAACTGAATAAACGACAGAATGTAATGAGATGTTCTGTGATTGTAGATTATCGTTTATTAAATAGCCAGAATTTTAAACGAAAACAATTTTAGTAATATATAAATAAGTACCTACATACTAAAAATTTAAACACTAAACCACATTCAATTATGATCTTCGATTTACATAATTAAATTTTAATTTTTAAGGTTTAATTTGTTGTTGTAATATTCATGTAATTATTAAAATGTCAATACTAACCTGGATGAAAAAAAACAGCTGCTATTCTACTTCGTTGTGATTTTTATGGATTTGAAACATGTATAGATGTTTATAATTCTTTATATATTGATTTATATAAAGCTTTCAGACCGAATTTTCATGATTTTAGATTAAAACAAAATAACACTGACACGGTTTTAATTTAAATAATTCAAAACGATCTTCGATCGTAACTGTTTCGGTAGTTTAAATACTCGTAGTCATACTGTCAGAGTGTTGTTATTTGTCAAGTATAGGAAGTGTGCATATTTCAAGAACTAACGGTATTTTGATATTAAATGTGTTTGTAAATTGCTATTTCAATTTTTATTTCCGGTTAACCTTTTTATTTTTAGTTAAATTGATATTTTTATAAAAATATTAAAAAACATACAAATTTTATATAATAATAATAGAGTGTTTGTCACATTTACTAAAATTCTCGTTTTTCTTTACATAATCGAAATTTTGTACTAATTTACGTAAAAATCCATATTATATAAAATTTTAATATTTACGTATACCATTATTTATTATGTATAATTTTTTTTCTATTTAAGGTTTTTTAAATCTATTTTTATTTCAGTTGAAATTATCCTCAAACATAATTTCATTGAAAACACTACCCTAAATACATAATTTTCTGAACGTTTCCATTTATTTGTATCTATTTGACAACTGACAGTAATTTGACAATTCATTGTTATCATCAATTTTATTTTGGAGTGCATAATAAAAATAAAGCGTAGTGAATAGTGATTTAAAAAATAAAAACAAATAGGAAAACCGCATATGTGTACATAAAAAAATTTTAGTAGATAAATATTAATTCTAGAAAAAAATTTTAAATTTGATAAATACATACTAAATTTTTTTTTAAATTAAATTATGCCAGTTGAATTGGGCACAATGAGTAAAACTTTAGATAGCAATGAAATTATCGACAAAGCAGCTGAATACGATTCAAATGTTGCAGATTTGTATGATGAAAGAGAAATATATGGTAAAAAAATATTAAAAACAAATATTTTTTGAAAAATATAATTAAAAATTTGTTTCTCTATTTACCATTTAAGATATTATACGTAATATAAATGATCCAGAACGTCCACAAACGTTAGAAGAATTGAATGTGGTACAACAAGATTTAATTTCTTTGGATAGTAAACAAAATTTAATTAAAATTCAATTTACACCAACAATACCACATTGTAATTTGGCAACATTAATTGGACTTTCAATTCGTGTTAAATTATTAAGATCTATACCACCAAATATTAAAATTGAAGTTGGTATTACCCCGGGTACTCATGATTCAGAGCAAGCTGTTAATAAACAATTAGCTGATAAAGAACGAGTTGCAGCTGCATTAGAAAATGTTCATTTACTTGAAGTTATCAATCAATGTATTGATAATAATCGTGATTAATTTCTAAATTTGATTAAAAAAAAAAAATTTAGACTTTGTTATTGTATTAATATTATTAGTTTTATATATTCGGTTGATGATATCTTAAATATATTTTTATCTACATTCAAATACATGTTAAGTGCTTAATATTTATACGTAATTCAATTGTTTGATTTTATCTTCCGAGTTTTTTCATCAAGCTATTTACATACAAATTTTCGTCAATTTGGGATTTTACCAGCAAGCTGAAAATTATAAAAATGTCAAATTGGAAAGATTGTTTTGCGTAAACTTGATATTAAAATTTCTTATTGGAAACAAAAAATTATATTAGAAACAATTGGGAAGAAAAACATGAGAAGATAATTTATTGTGAAAATACAATTGTGAAAGTATTAGAACAAGATTCCTGAGTCTGAAATAGCATATCAGTGTTGTATTTGGCTCTTCGCTGACAATAATAAAATATTTTTCAAATCATTTGGATGTGTAATGGAAAAAAAAACAATTTTTTAATTAAAAAACAAATATAAAAAAAAAATGTATGTATTTTAAATATCTCAAATACCCGTAACACAAAGTGACCATATGTACTGATTTTGATGGCTTTTGAAATGTGTATAAAACATTACTGTTTGTAGTTAAAAATATGAAATATGAAATCAAACAATTTCTATTTTCATTAAAAATTATTTATTTTCATTATATTAATAAAACATAAATTGAAATGCATTTTGAGTTTGAATTTCTTTGGTTTTAAGTATAACAAAGAAATTTCAACTCGAAATGTATTATAATTTATTTTTTTAGCTATTTAGTATTTATTAATACAAAACAATAATTTAGATTGTGGTTATAGTCATTGGTAAAATTTATATGTACGTCAATTTGTTGTTTTAAAATTACTGCAAACAATAGGAATAATAAGTTCAATATAAAGTTATAGAAATGGTAAAAATGTTCTAAAAAATAAATTCTATTCCAAATTATCAAATGTTAAGATTTTCATAAAAAATCTATTTTAGCATTTTAAGGATAACAATTCAAGAGAAGAATAAAAGCAATTTTTGTTTATATTTTTTACCGGTATTAAAATTTTATACTCATATTTTTTGTCTAAATCTGCAGTAAAATTGATAACAAAAACTTGTACGTAAGTAGAAATTAATTTTAATATCAATCGCTATAATTTTGACGTTAGTGGCTTTACTTAACTTATTAGACCAAAATAAAGTACCGAACTTGCATTTAAAAGATCTGGTCACTTTACGTATAGATAATAAAATATAAAAGGAATTATTTTGTAACTTACAATAATTCCATTTTTAAAATTAGTTATGTATGATTTGTTTGTATGGAATATGGAATATCAGATGTAGGGGTGGACGTAGGTACTATCAAATTTATTTTGAAAATAAAATTTTTGAAATATAAAATTTGCAAAGACGTATCAAAATATTTTTAACGGACTTAATTAAAATACTACAACAAAAAAGTTAAAGAAATAATACAAAAAAAAAATATTTTAATTTGTATTTGGGATTAAAACAAGCCTTAGAATATTGATGATTATTTTCCATATTGAAAAGTTGGTATCGTAAGAGGTAAAAAAGAAGTAATAAAATGTAAAATATTTAATAATATTACAAAATATTTCATTTTTATATATAAATAACCCTAATATAAAAAATATAAATATAATAAGGTAAAAAAAATTTAAATTCTTTCCATTAAATATATGAAAGGAATTTTAATTTAATAATAATTATTTTCTACATGTTATGATGTTATTTAGTTACTAGCGAAATTTAAAATATTTCCAGCAAGTGGCTAGGCTACCTTGCCAGCAGTTGTTTTTTTTAAATATTTGATTTTAGCAGCGTTTCTCAAACAGCCAAACAAAGAATACTTACCATGTTGATTTCGAACTTCGAGTTCGAGAACTTAAGTTACTAAAATTTATTCTCTTAATAATTTTCTGTAATAACAAAGTAAAATTTTTCTAAAAATCATAATCCAACAAACATCAGCTAAATGATAAATTTAGATAATTATTTTATTAAAAGTGGCTACGATTTAATAAATCTGAAAGGAAAAATATAAAAATAATACATCAAGTTAAGGGGGACAACTGGATAAAAAATTGTATTAAAAGGATGTTGAAATGGATAAAATGAATTTTTATACATTTACAAAACTGTTTGGTAATTTGCAATTATGTACATAAGTATATATATAAATATATATTTTACTGTTTAAGTGATTTAGATTGGCCTTGGTCTGATTGGGATAGTCTCTTATTAAAATCTAGTTATGAAAAATTAATAATTTTTTGATTTATTTAACAATATATCGCAATTCACATTATGTTCAACGGTTCATCCAATGTAAAGTTAAACAGTTCTAATGATTTCATAATCAGCAGGAAATTGTAACAACCACATATATAACTTTCATTTTGTTATTATTGTACATGATTAGTCTTTTTCATAAGTTTTCCTTATTCTGCTGACAATTATTCTAATGGCATGATGGAGTACCATATAATAAATACTAACAAACCCTATATTCAATTTATATCCTTTTTGCTGTACAGTTTACTATTAACAAAAACTTGCTCCACTTCGGAGCATAAGTTATGCCATCGGATCATAATAAATTTATTTTGTGCCTTCTTATATTAAGAAATAAAATAAATTACATACTTAGGTGGCCATCAGTAAAACCATATGTGAGTCCTGGGACTGACTTATCAATGTTCTCCATTTATGTCGATCATAGAGGGCTTCTCTCTCTATTTGTAGATATACGAAATTGTTCAATGTCTCTCATATTTCATATCTAAAATGAAGGTTTGCTCTGCTCGACCTGTATCTTCGGTTCTGAATTCGAGTATTTTCTTGGCTGTAGCATTTTAATTCACCTAGTCTAGATGTGTCATTCACTTTCTTGCCTTTTTAATTTGTATGACTACTTCCAACTCATTACACTGTTATACACTACGTTATTGTCGTTATTACAACAGTCTCCAAAAATTAAATTTGTTTATAAAAGATATATTCGAACAAGGCATAATATTTGCTGAATGCATTCAAAATGTTCTTATCGCAGATTGAAAACCACTACACTTAAAATTATTATTCGCAATTATTTTAATTTCGCAAAAATATAAACAGTTTTTTTTTATTGATTTCAAAGTGCAAAATATTTATTATTATTATTATTATTGTTGTTGTGATTCTTATTTTAAAATAATTTCATTCAATTAAAATTATTAAAATAATAACAATAATAATAATAATAATAATACATAATGTGATTAGCATTTTTATTTTTATTACTGTTCAATGATAATGAAAATTTGCAACAAAAAACCATTGATTATTAACAACAGTGTTGGTAATTTTTAACCAAAATAATAAAAATTTATGTAAATACAACCAAATAATAAATATACTATAAAAAAAAACACCTTATTACGTGTTATTTTATAATTCAAATAAATATAAAATAATATAGTGGACGCTATACCTAGACCTACTATGTCCTATGTATAGTTCAGCAGTTATGTGGTAGACGATTGCAATCATGATCATCAATGGATTCATTAATACAAGTCTTTCAATGAACATTACATACAATTATAATCATCCTATAATATTAATAAAAGTGTGTACGAGGAGAGATTAATGTAATTAATATAATACTGATGATGAAGACAGAGACCAAAAATGTACATAAATAGTTTTGAAGTATGTTTTTTGCAAAATGTTATCCTCAACTAATTTTGCTATACATTAATGAAAATGAAGATAATAATAGTTTAATTTGATGAATAAGTACAAATTGATATTCAATTTTTTGTGATTGTTTTATGTAGATGAGATCTTTTCAGACCGTAGGTACTTCCTCATTTGGTCGTATAAAAATGCAGATCCAGGCCGCTGGCTAATGCTATTATTGGTTAATTCTGATTTCTGAACCAGGCAATGTAAATATTCATACCTTTTGCGAGCTATGAAATCGCCTGAAAATAGGGGGAATCATCTTCCCGTAAGCATCTTCTATCTGTGTTACGATAGAAGATATTTATTAATAGGATCGTGTCCTGTGATACTTTGATGTGTGCTTAATATTTAGTTGTAGTAAATTAAATAACTGGGATTATTTAATTTACTTAATTTGATATTTTATTTTGCATTATTATCTTGATGAACAAATAAAGCTTAGAGTAAAATAAAGTATTTAATCTCATTGTATCAATACGGCAGTCTTATTTATTAAAGTTTTATAGCCTTTGATGTAGCCAATAGTCTTAGCTTTATGTAAAAAAAAATTTAAATTTCTTTTTAATTAAAATTTAAACATAATATATGTATACTTACGTTATTGGTGTATTTTTTGAGTAAAAATCGTACACCTCATAATAATGTACAGTTAATATTATATCTCGTAATACTGTTAGGGTCTTTATAGAAAATTTCACATTCAAATCAAAGAAAATAAAAATAGAATAAACTATTCTCTTTTCGGCTCTTCTGAGGGAAATGTTGTATCGGTGTAGGACCTAATGTAATGTAATATCCCAAGGATAGCTGGAGTTGCTAGCTCTCCAAAAAAAATATATATATATATATTTTTAGTGGCGCATCTTATCCTTTAAGGACGAAAAGGACATTTGAAAGTATCCTTGTTGTTTTGATGTTTACCCCAATATTTATATAGATGTTGAAAGAATATTTATATAATGTTGGAAATATATCATTTGTTTTTATAACTTTATTCCTACATACATATTTTATGTATACGTCGAATAGTTTAGATTTATAGAAGATAAGAATTTATTAAAAAAAATTTTTTTTTTTTACCCTTTTTCTATATAAAACTAGGAATGTGCCATTACCCAGCATTAGTTTTTCGATATTATGATTGATATTTAGATCTTAAATTGGCTTTAAATAAATAAGGCTTGAAATTATTGTTTTAAAAAAGTGAACGAGTAAAATGTAGAAAAAATTATTTTCACAATTCCAACTATTTTATTCCCACTTTCCATTTGTTGTAGAAAAATCCCAACTTAAAATGGACATGGCTATATTATATAGTACACTACTGATAATCGATAATACTTGTTGTATTTTTCGATAATTTATAGGAAAAAGGGGGATTCTGAGGGAGATGTTGTATCGGAGTAGGACCTAATAACCACATTTCAATGATAGCTGGAGTTCCTAGCTTTCCAAAAATATATGTCTTACGAAATAGACATTTGAAAGTATCCTTATTGTTTTGATGTTTTTGTATAAAAAAGTTAAATTTACTTTGAAGCATATTTACAAACGTACCGTTGAGTCTGGAAAGCTAGTTTTATAAACAGTCAACTTGTCAACTTGGCTGCACCAATGAATTTTTCACCTTCGACTTAATTTTCGAAAATATACTTTTCAGTCAAATGATGAGGGCATTGATTAGATTTCATGAGCGCATTAATGAATATGGGATAAGAATGTTGGACGCATATACTAAATTGGATACTATGTCATTTATATGCAATTTCTAGGTATAAAAAATAGCTTAACTTCTCTCTCAGTAAAAATCAATGGCGTGATGTTTCCACACGACAATAAAGCCAAATATATCGGCATGACCGGAATGGGTCCGGGAAAGGGACCATGTTATGTATGGGAAGACCATGTTAAAGTTGAAAAAAAAAAACAAGAACTCCAGTACAAATACAGAAAGCTGTATATTTTTTTTTTATGATCTTGACAGTAACTTAGGTAGAATCACCTTTTCGTGCTTAATTAAGTACGAAACTGCAATTTTACACTACAATATCTACAATAATTCGAGTATTTATTTTAACAAATTACTATCTACTCATTAAATGTGGAAAACTACTACTATTGTCAGGAACTAAGCCTTCTTAAATAGAATAGTTTCATTTTATTTAATTTGTTACCAGATTAGCTGATTTAACAGAATTCTATGATTCTATGGTATAAAAAAGTTTCGAGCCATATTTAAATATTTAACTATAGTCGGGACACACGATATTCAATGTGCTAAACAAACCCATATTCATGTGGGGATGTGTTAAACAAACCCATATTCAAACCATCCAGATATTCCAAAATAAAGTAATGTGCAAGATAGCCAATGCTCCATATGGTATGTTTGCAATGCCGATATTCATCGAAATTTAAAAATCTCATTAATAAAAGACGAAATTATAAAATAGCATAAGACTTGTTTTATCTAACATGTCAATATCGAAATTTCTATCTTACTTGACAATCAACCCTTTGTTAAGCGAAGAAAAAGATTAAGACCACTTGACTTATCAAAATCTTATTGGATTTTGATATATCAAAGGTATTTTAGTTTGTTTGAGTTAAAAGTAAATAAATGGTTAACCTGTTGGACCATAGTTTTAATGTTACAGTAATGATATAAATTTTTAGTGGGTTAAAATCCTGCAATCTTTCAAACTGCTCTCTCAGAAGCATTCCCTAAAGCTCCTTCAGATAATCTACTGTTTCTTTTCATTATCACTAAAAATATTTATAAATTTTTGTGACTCATTGGATGATTTTCATAAATTTAAATTCATTTCATCGTATTAAAATGACAATAAAATCCTCTTTCGAAAGTATTCAAAACAATGACAATTTTTTTTGTTTTTAATTGATAAAAAATCATAAATGCAATCAAAATCATTATTGGTTTCCTGTTGTGATTTGTTTGTAGCCAAATTAAAAATAGTAAAAAAAAAAAAACAAAATGAAAAGGAAATGAGAAAAGTTAACCCAAGTCAAAAAATTATATTCATATTATTATGGTTTGTTAGAAAGGATATATAAAATAAGCATACTTTAAAATCAAAGATAGTTTATAGAGTATATTAACATAATATTAATACGACTCTATTGCAAGAATGTTAAGCCACCACATTAAACATTAAATCATATACAAAAAAGTAGTGATATAAACGCAATAAAGAATAATATTTTTGTATAATTTATCCATAGCTAACGCTAACTACCACCATTATAACTATTTCAATTCATTTTATTGACTACAGTTCGAAAAATGATTTTCTAATACTTTTGCACTGTATTAGTGTATTGTACTGCTATTGAATCACGCTAATTTTTCAACTGCGATTTTCTTTTTATTTATTTATTTATCAGTGGACCTGCAAATAAATCGGCAGGCCTACTTCAGGTCCTTTTCCTTTTCGTGATGTGGGCCTTTCTTATAGAAAATTTTACAATTAAAAAGAAAAATAGAAAAATTAGTTACAATATTCATTGTCAAACTTAAAAGCTATCTTATGTACTACAAAATAAAATTAAAATCGCATTTTAATTACTTAATATTTAAATTCTTATTGACTTACTTCGGTCCTAAAAACTAATACAAACAATGTTATCTTACATATTATATAAAAAAAATTAAAATGATTTCATTGTATTATAAATTAGGTATAAAAGGAAATTAATATGATGGCAGTTGACCTGAAGTTAAATCTGTAGGCCAGTTAACTATATTTTATCCCAGATGTTGTGGTCGGTTAGGAGTGCTTTAATAAGGGATATGTAGAATGTATTGGAAAATTGTAGGGCTTTTAACGGGGTAAAAGTGTATTGGGACGTGATTGGATTATTTGATGGGTATTCTGTAAGGATGTATTTGAGGTTATACTTTTTCTTCTAGATTTTTGGTTCGTGTAAGCATTTTTTTCTAGAATTATTATTTTTAGTAGCGCATTTATTTTTCGGGTGCTGAAGTGTATACTCGTATAATGTCAGAATCATTAATTTTTTTCTTTTTTGACTATGTTTAAATTTATTTACAACTATTGCTTTTTTTTCAGTGAGACTTTAGCAAAAATCAGGGCTTGAACATCATATAAAAATGTTAGAAATATGTAGCATTCAAGCATTCTCGTTTTGAATTTTAATTTTATCCGTTTATAAAATCTACCTAGTGTGTTCCAAAACGTCGTATAGAAATATAGAATGTAATTAATTTCAAAATACTTAAGATTGACATTCTGCTTCTTTCTGCATAGTTCAGGGGGTATACAAGTGCTTTTAAACTATATATTGTATTTATTATGTTATGGAACATACATATAGCTTGTACCTAAAACTCCAAAACTTTATTTTCGATATGACGATCTTACTTTACTACATACTTGACGATATTTTAATTTTTTTTATAAATTTTGCTCTAATCCTTTCAAAATTGTTTTCGAAAGGTTATTTTGCTCACTGTTAACACTACAAATCTTTCAACTTTTTCAAATTTTAACTACGAGCTTATTTTGTAGATGGAATCAGAAATGTGTTGAATACCAATGTCTGCTTTGATAATTATACAAATATAACTCCAGGCTTATTTTGGATGGGGTATTATGGATGCAGTTATTAAACTTTTTTTTTTGTTAAATCCCTAGTTCTACTTAAAGAATAGTAACATAAATCTACATATTTCGAACCGGTTGAGTCAGTGAGTTTTACCTATTGTATAACATTTTTTTTACTATCAATATCAATTACTGCCTAAGCATTGTGTGTAAGAAAGAACTCTTGTATCATAACTGTAATATACACAAATTTCTTCTCTCCATTTTAATTCTGGTTCCTATTAAATAATTTAATTGTTGTCAAGTTTCCTTTGAGTAATAATTATTTTATATTTAGTTCGATATTTTGATAACCATAATGTAACATCCTGCCTTCTATCACTTGAAAATCATCGTATGGGGGGATTAGTTTCTCTATTTAATATTTCGTAGTTTTCGGCACTTGTTTAGATGAAATTAAAACCCTAATGCCACCCCTTAAACATTTTCACCGAAGGACAAGAGAGGCATCAACTGTTCACCTCTACTCTGTGAAAATTCCTAGGTGGCTCAAAGCTGACTATTGTGAATTTGTTTGTGATAAAATTTTCTCGGATGTGGAATCACATTCCAACAAACGTGTTTCCACAATGCAAAAATATACCTACATACAATTTACAAAAGTTCAATAGGAATATTAAAAAATTTAGTCAAAACGTCCCCACTGAGCTGAGTCTGGCTTAATTAAAAAAAAAAATTTATATATTTTACCTAGAATATTGAAGTTTATAGTTTTTTTTTTATTTTGTTTTTTTTACACTCTTGACAGTAATTTAGGTCGAATCACTTTTTCGTGCTTAATTAAGTACGGTACTGCAATTTTACACTACAATATTTGTATTAATTAAAAAAGCGGTATAGTATCCAGTTTCTAAATCATCGTTTAATCAATTATCTATACGTACCTTGGTCCCTCAAGGTTGCCAATCTTTTGTATGTATCCAATTTGCTTATTTTTTGTAGCTCTTTCACGAATGAAAAAGCGGTTTTATCAATTTTATGAAGTTCTTCAATTATATGTTAAGCAACTACTGACCTAAAATTAGTAGTACCTCAATTTCTTGCTAATTCAACATCCCTTAAATATTCTTGCAATCTCACTGAACAATCTTGGCATGACATTTTGTGTATGCGTTTAGCTTCTTCCATTTCTTTTTATCTTTTGCTGATCCCAGTAAGCTGCTTATTTTTTTGCTTCCACTATAGTTGATTCCAAATTATTTTTTTTAAACATTTTCTTGAACATTAATTCGCTTGTATTTCCTACTTCATTTAACCTATTTTTAGGTTAGATATGGCTTCACTGGAACAACAATTAAAATATTTAATTTAAAATATCACTAAGAACAAAAATTCAATTAATAAATTAAAAATATAGTTCTAGGTTTATATTACATATTCACTCCAGTTTTATATTATTTCCAGAAGATAGTAGTTGGGGGCCATAATGACAAAACGAAATTTCAATTGACGAATTTCTGAATTGTGAACTCTATTAATTTGTCAAGCATTGTATATTGATGGTAGTCGTGTAAATATACCGTTTCACCATTTTTCATCTTGTATCCCAGCTCAATATAAACTGATGTTCTCATCCATTCTATTGACACCACTTATGTATTTTTTATATTCGCCAATAGCATATGGACGTACATTTTTTTTTGTGAACGGTGGAATCTCTGATTTCATTTGGTACGTAAATATAGATTTAGGTACGATAACGGACGTACGATAAAATCTCTTCTAAATATCATCAATCATGCCTAATGCTTCTTTCAGTGTTAATTTTCTATAAAATCGCAAAAACAAATCACATACAATAATATTATCTGAATAAATGTAGATTAAAAATAGATTAGCCCAGCGTAGCCCATATGGCAACAGACAACTACAAATTGGAAAAATGTATATAAAATACTATTTGAACTGAAAAATTTCCACTTAACAAATTAGCTAAAATAATTATCCAAAAATAAAATTTAATAATTACGGTTTAATATTTAGAAAAACTTATTTTTTCATGTCGTCCATTTTTTAATCACTAACTAAAACTATATACTGCACTATTTCTATATTTATGTCATTTCAATTTCAAAAAGCCTAATATGAGTAAGTACATATAAATAGGTAAAAACCAGTGATAATAAAACGACACAAAACGACTTTGACTAAAATAACGGTTTTTATTTTAATAAAACAAAAATACATACATATAATGTTAGCTGTTGCAGTGTTGGGCTAATTCGGGTTAAGCACGAAAAGGCGATTCTACCTAAGTTACTGGCAAGAGCATAAAAACAAGGCTGGTGATTGAAGCTGTTTCAAAATTTATATCAACAAATTTTTGTATGTAGGTACCTAATGACCTAACAACTTTAAATGTAGGTTCAACTCTTTTATAATATAGCTTGTATATGTAATTTTTCATTTCTGTACATTTTTTAGTTATTCCTATAATGTAATAAGAGTGGTGTAGATTAAAAAAAAAGGACCTAAACAAAATAAATACCAAGCAACAAATTATCATTATTTATCCTGTGGCCTGATCTGATTATTGATTCTATTGAATTTGAATGAAAAATTTCAAATTGGTAACACTCTTTAATACCCACATTCATATTTTATATTGAAAATATTTCAATTGAAAAATAAAATTATTTAATATTATTTTATGTTTATATTTGTTTATATTTTATTATTATTTTTATTTTACACTTAAATTTAATAAATGTTATTGATAATTATTTCATACATAGTTTTTGTTTGTTAAAAAACTGATTTCATTTACATATGTACATAGCTATATTTAATTTTATAGCTATATCTACGATTTTTTATTTTCCTTTTGTTTTTGTATCAATTGTTTATTGTTTAAAAATGAAACAATAACGATAATAATGATTTGAATTTCATTTATTAAGTTTGTTTAATTTGTATATTTAAATGATTTACATATGTATACACATGTGTACGTTTTTAATATAATAATTGTTGATTGTTTAAAATTATAAGGAAATTACTTATTAAATAAGTTTTAAATTTTAAGAACGTTAATTATAATATTATAAAACTAGTTATTTGAAAATTAAGTTTATAATTGGTGGTATTTATTTCTTAAACTTTTGTCTTTTTTGGATTCGGAAAACAAACTCCTAATATATAAAACAATTTTGCGTAGTGTATTTTTATATGGACTTATCGTATGGGAAGATTACACTGTCAAAACACATGCAAGTTTTGCCAAGAGAACAAAATGCAATATTGAAATTAATTTTTGCAAAACCTAGACATTTTTCTACCAAGAAATTGTATAAATTAGGCTAATATAAACACCATATTGCAACAAATAAAAAAGGTGACTCCTGCTTTCCTGGAACGCTGCGACAACTAAAATAATCCGCTCATAAGAGTAATTTTAGGATAGGTTTTAATTTAGGTCTATTTATTTCTTAGAATGTAAATAGGGTAAGTTTTATGATAAAAGCATAAATATTCAAAAAGGTTTTTTTCGCAATTTTTCCTTTAAATAATAAATAAATTAGTCATTCAGCCTAAATAATAATTAAGAATAGTTATAAGTGTAAATACAATAGTAGGAGCTCTAAAAAAATTGTTAAAAAAATCACGAATATGTATCATGGCAATAAATAAGTGAATAAATAATAATAAATAATATAAACTTTGCTAAAAAATAGTTTATATTATTTTTGATAGATTAGTCTTAACTTAAAGGTTCAAGTCTTGGACGATTATTGACGAAAATAAATTAAATATTGTGGTGTTATTATAAATTTAAAGTACAAAATTACATTATAAATGAATTGTATGTGAAATATCACATGATCAATAAAGCAGAAAAACAAAAAAATATGTTTGAAAGAAAAATACCGAGAAAAATATTTGATACCAAATTAAATAAATATGGTAAATTACAACAAGGAGGTAGAAATACCAATTAAAGAACACAACGTTGTAAAATATACCGAGACAAAAAGTAAAATATAATTTTTCATGGTTATAATTCATGTAAAGGATAATTTTTAAATGAATTAAATTAGATTAACTCCATATTAAGTAAATTTATTTTAATTATTTATTAATGTATGAATATTATTGTAATTATAAATAGTTTTATATAAACTAAATAAAATAATAAATAATAATAAATAAATAATAAAAAAATACTAAGATGAGTAGGACATGTGGTGAAAGTTTTTAGATCATTACTAGAGCAAGAGATAGACCAATATCAAGATAGCTTGACAAAATCGAGGACGACTGTCGAAAGACTGAAGATAACCAATGGTGGACAATTGCAGAAAATGTTAAGATTCACACTGAACAGTAGAACCAACAAATGATGATGATGATTTAAATTTAATTATAACCATGACATTTGTTTTCTACCAACTCTTATTCTGACTACAATTTTTACTTGGTAAAGTTAGTTAAAATAGTATTTTAAACATCACATATCATATTTGTTTTATATTTGTTTTATATTATTTTATCCTATACATGGAATTTGAAGCAATATTCTCTGAGACCGATCTTTTACTTACTACTGTAATGCCATGGAGCAAATATTTTTTTTTTATTTATTAATTTATTTATTTTTATAATGGACGTAGACATTAAAAAGGTTAAATTTCAACAACAAAGGACCTATTATAATTTTAAATCTACATATTGTCCTTTCAATACATTTTGCCATTGTTGGCAAGTTCAATATTTATTCAGTCAAAAGTCTATATTTTATATTGCTTACACACTACACAGCAAAGATAGAAGAAAGACGCTGCATGGTCAGACAACAGCTATTGTGAATGAGATGAAATATAAGAAATTGATAGAAGAAATAAAAAATAAATATAATTGTAAAATTGTAAAAATGTATTTTAAACAATATAAAATGATTTTAATATATAAACATTTTTAAGAAATAATTTTATGAAGTAAATAAAATTTATACATATATCAAAAAAGTGAATATAGATAACTGGTGGGATTTTCTCCTGGACTTAAATATAATAATATTACAAATCGCTTCACAATAGCTTGATTTTTCTGAAAATTTAAGCAAATTTTAAATATCAAAGCAAACGTCTGTTTAAACTGAAATTACGACCACAGATAACATTTTTTTTTTATTATTTGTTTAAATTAAATAAATATAAGTTAAGGATAAAAATATGATAAACAAAAGGAAAATTCTAAGAATTTTATAAAAATTAATTATTGAGTTTCCTTATTTTGATAAATTAAAAAGAAAATTCTCAAACAGATTAAATTTAACTATAGAAAAAAAATCACAATTCCGGTTTATTTTGCTCTCAATAATTTTATAAATGTAATCAATAGCTGCAACGTGAATCAAAGAATTGAATCTATAGTTAACAGAAAAAAAATAAAAAAAAAATAAACACTGATCCTTTGAACTTTTTTTTTTTTTTAATTTCTTTTGAACAGTGATAATTATTGTTAGTAAAAGCTATTTACAATTCATATAATTTTATAGAAAATTTTTCCCACATTATTTCTGTTTTCTTTGATTTTTTTTTTGTTTTAATTTTTTTTTTTTATCTTTTAAATTATAATAAATAATTTCTTCTCCTGAGTTATCCTTTATGTTAATAAAGAGGATATAAAACAATAAAAAAAAAAATCAAAGAAAAAAATAAACTAAAAATTACGCTCGTTAATTTTACTTTTGTACAAGAGTGTTCTGTACAATAAAGGACATTTCTATATAAAAAGTTAAAAAAAAGTAGAATTTTTATTTTGTGTTTTTACACATAAATGGACAATAGAATAAAAAATTTAAAATTTTGGAAATATCTTTAATCGGAAATAATGCAGTCTGTCTAAATTTTATTGAAATTTTATAACAATTTCATTAATGTTGTTGTTTTAAAACAACATTATGTAAAAAAAAATAATAATGAAATAAACTAAAGATAATTTATGTAAAAAACTTTAAAAAATTAGGGCTTGACAAAACCCACGTAGTTATTAAGCCCATAATAAAAATCTTATAAATAAATAAATAAAGTAAGTTACGTTCAAAAAGTCATTTATTATTCGTTTGATAGACATTGAAATTTCTCATCCTAAATGAGACGTCATTAATTGCCTTATTTTACAATGACAGTACAAAATGTTCTTCATCCATTGCGAAACGACTTTGTACGCGACGAATTCATCCATTTTTATGACATACTAATCAGCAAGTTATGTCTCTGAATGAATGTACCTTTATTCTGCGTCAGTCGACTGTTCGATCAGTTTTATTCAGTTTACTAACAACTTTTTACTGTTACAAATTACAACATTTGCGTGTTTATTTTTTTTTTCGAAGTCGCTGAAGAATGAACACTTAAAAATGGAGTAATTATGTTTTATTAAATAATCAATTTATGATCAACCCATTTTATTGTCAATCTATATATTTATTGTCAATCTATAGCCCCAGATAGCTGAATTTTTCTACCATCTTTAATTGTGCATTGCCGAAAATAAAGTAATGAATTATAGTTACAGAAATCCATTCTTCTTTCAGTATTAATTGGAACAATCTGAGTATTTCGTGATATTGTTTGAGTCAAATCATCTATTCAGTTATTTTGGTTTGAATATATCCATATATCCTAAAATCCCTTTTTACATGTCTTGTTAGGCCCCAATTATAATATGCCAGTCAGGTATGGTCTCCATATTATGAAATTCACATACATAGAATTGAGGCAATCCAAAAAAATTTCTTAAGATTTGCACTACGTCACTTTCCGTGGTCTGACCCCTTACTTTTGCCACCATATGAACATAGACTAAACTTAATTCATCTTTCTACTCTGAAAAAAAGACGCGAAATTGCCGATGTAATCTTCATCACTGAAATAATTAAAGGAAATATTAACTTTCCTTATATTTTTAACCTAACCCAGATTAATACTACTAATCGCTTCCGCTCTGCTAACCTATTTAACCTCACATTTCATCGAACCAACTATGGAATGAACGAACTTATCCATAGAATGATGATTATGGGTAACAAATATAAGAATCGTATTGATTTCTCTCTCTCCAAAGACACCCTAACGAAGCTTTTATATTCCTCTTAGTTAATTCTGATCTCATCACTCTATCTTCAATATTCTTATAGCTGCTAATTTTTTTCTTTAAGTACTAACTTTAATCCATAACTACACTTACTAATTCTCAAATATAAGAATATTTTTATTAATTATATTATGCAGATTGTTCAATTTTTTTTTTAATTCATTAATAATTTTTGGTAACCATAATTTACATTTTAATTATTCCATAATTTTTGCAATTTTAGTTTTTTAGTTTTGATTTTTAGATATTTATATTGTTAATTTTAAAATTTGTTTAAATTCACATAAATTTAATACATGTAACTAGCTCGAATTAAGCCTGTAAATAAAATAAAAATAAATATAATTAGTTTATTGTATATAAGATAACTCTGTAACACTTCCTGATAATACGAAACATATCGATTTTGAAGATCTAAAAAGTTTAAATTAATACCGTAAAACCAAAACCAAACCAGACATGTTTACAAAAACAAAAGATACCAAAATAAAGAATACAATTAAAATAAATTTCAGTTTCTTATTTTCCTTCAATCTCTACTTGCATCAGTGTTAATTAAAACATTTCGTAATTCGTATATCTCAAAATGTTCTCATTAGATAATTTTTCTTCTTTTGATTTGTTGTTAATAATTTTCTATCTGTATTTAGCCTTTTCAAAACGAATTGTTTTGATACTCTATAATTGTTTATCGAAATTTAATAATTTATATAATATAGCCGCGTTTAGCTACTTTATACTTAGGTACTTTAATTCGATTCGTATCTTTCGGTTTCAAATTTTAAGTTTCCACTACATTTATGCAATAACATTACCATGTATTAGTGTTACACCAACACTTACACCTGTGCTAATGAACACTTTTTTAAATTTTCATGATAAAACGATAACAAAACGAAAACCTGTAGGTATTTAATTTATTTAAAAGATTATGACTTTGCATTTTTATTTTTTTTTTAATTTACTTTAGTTTTTTTATGAAGCTAATTGTTATTGTGAGTGAGTGAGTGAGTGATTATTGGAGCAAAGCAAAAAGAGAATTAAAAAATTTATTTTCTTTTGATTAAAAAACAAACAAAAAATGTTTGTATTAAATTTATTATTTTGATATTTATATCTTCATATAGCCGTGATCGTCTAGTGGTTAGGACCCTACGTTGTGGCCGTAGTAACCCAGGTTCGAATCCTGGTCACGGCAGTGAACAATATCCAAAAGTTCATTGTCACGGATTGAAGATTTTTTTTTATATTGACAAAATTAGAAATTAGAATTTAAACCAATGATCCATACTATTATTGGAATTCACAAGATCGTTGCTAAGATTGTTGTTAAAGAATATAATGTAATTGTAAAATCATTGTTAAACAAGATCGTTGCCAAAATATATGTGCATTGTTTCATACAAAAAAACAGTGTCATATATAACGTGTATCATGAGTAGTGATCATCATGAGTATATCATGAGTATGTATCATAAGTATATCATACATGATGCACAGACAGTAAAGACTTAAATTTGATATATGTAAATGATATAATCTTCTATAGCTAAGAGCATGATCGATTTGCGTCATTCAATCAATTTAATCAGTTTAGCAAAATTTATAACCATTATCAGGAGGAAATTACTAATATTATTGAAATTGACCCATAAAAATTTTGTATTCTGACTAAAGTAAGGTAAGTATGTATTGCCAAAGTAGATTGAAGATATGATAAGAGTCATTAGATGATATTGTTACTGATATATTATTTTAATATAATGTTGCTGATATTTATCTATATTATTATTATGTAATTTTGTTTGTTAATTTCTTACGAGAATTTCGCTATTGCTTCATTTTTGCTTTCTTTCATTTCATTTTTCTTAAATTTCATTTAGATTTCATTCTAACATAATTTAGTTTACAAAATTTTTAATTTTTTATTTTCTTTTTGTAAATTTTCTTTTAATTTACTTATTTTGTAAGTTTTATCTATAAATTTAATTCACATTTCTATATTCTACTTTTAATATTAATGTTAATTACTTCTTAAATTGAATTATTTTTTACATAAATTCTTAACTATATTAAAATTAGTATATTTTATTTTTCTTTAAGATTTTAGTTTGTCAAATTAATATTTACATTTAAATTTGTTACTCCACAAAATTGAATAATTTAAATTGTTTATTTTTTGTGATGGACCATTCGAAACTTGATTTTGCAATAAAATGTTTTGCTACTATTTTATTTTATTTATATTTTGAATTCTAAAAAATTAAAAGCATCTAATTTTGTACTATTATTATATTTGCTTATTTTCTATTTTTAAGTTTTTTAATTTTAGTTTTAATTAATTTACTATAATTTTTGTAATGAATTCTAATACTTAATAAAATATAATAAATAAAATAAAAAAATAAAAAAAAAAATATAAAAAATTTTTTTATGGAATGCAAATTAATTTTAATTTTGAAAAATATAGGGATGAATAATTATTCGAAATACTGGAAATTATTATTTTCACAAAAAATAACAATACAATTAATAAGTTTTAAGACAAAAATAAGACCTTATCGGATTCTTTCGGATTTTATAATTTATGTCATGCATAAAAAAATATGAGCGTGCTACTTCGACTTATATTATACAAGTAGAAACTGCAGGTGAAATATAATAATTTTCTGGCTTCCCAACATTAGCGTTTGGACTCGTAATGGCAAATTCGGATGGATTATATAAGGTTATTAACTGACATGAGCATTATCCAAAATTTGTTTAGTCAGATTGATCGTTATTATTAAATTCAGTCCAAAGTAAACACAACAAAGAAATTTGAAGACATCGAGAGGAAGTGGATTGAATTAGAATAGAAGTAAGTGCTATATGTGTATGAGAAGTTACATACATACATGACATCGTGATTATAGTAACTATAGTTTAGAAGTGGTATAGTCTGATCAATGTCTTTGCAGTTAAATTCTTATCTTTGAAGAAAATTAATTTTCTACTGGTTTATTTTTCAAGTTTGGGTTGTGTATATTCCATATAACTTCATGATGTACCTACCTACATATTATATGGCAAAGCTGTTTTGGCGAAGATAGGTTGTTTTTTTGATCCAGAGATCAGACTTAAAGTTTTGTGATAATTTGGAATATAATTTTGTTAGTATATTGTTTTTTTCTGATTTCATAGAAGAGATATAGACATATTACTTATATTGATACAACTTACTATTTCATTTTTAATTTTATTTTGTGTTGCGGATATAAATTTGGTATTTAATATGTTTTGTAAGTAAAATTCAAAAACCTTATAAAACATAATTTAACTTAGAGCTACTATAATTTACACTAAATAGAATTAAAAATATAATTTAATCAATTCGATGTCTTTAATGCTAGTGCAACTTATAATCATAGTTCGCCATAATTTAAAATCGTGGTTAGTCAATAATAATATTAATTTTAAGCTTTAAAATATTCTTTTGATTATTTGTTTTCCGACTTTCTGCATTTTATTCTGTGATCTTTATGCATTTTTATAATTTTAGAAATTATTATCAATATTGAATTTTTCGTGAAGGCAACTAGTCGGGTACCGGTGTAGTAAATTAAGTACCATTTTAAGTAGGTTATATTGATAAATTTATAATGGGTTAGTTCAGTACAATTAACCGGTGAATCTGCAATCCATTCTGGAACCATGTACCATGGATCTGGCCACTGAACGCAATTTACCGCAATACTAGCGCCATCACCGGAAAATATAATGAGTACTTTAAAAAATAAATTAAATTTGATTGGAATAATATTTATTATCATACATATAATTTATTTTTTATAACTCTTAATTTAAGTTTTATGTACATAAATCTTCCTTAAGAACTTAAATTTTCACACTAATCCAAAAAATAATGGCGATTTAAATTTAAAAACTTTCATAAAAAATATAAACTTTTAATTATTTTTCTTACAGTAGATGTCACAACACTCAACATAAAAATTGTTGTTGTTGTTTTTACATATAAAAAGTCAGATCCATGAAAATGTATTTAGAATTTTTTCATATCCATTTTCATTAACCGCGATACATTAACCGGTACATTTACCACACCGTTCAGTGAATTTCAGATCCATCGGTTAATTTCACTGAACGCTACCAATGATTTCGTTGTGTAAAATTAGCACTATTTACTCATGCCGGGAATACATACCTAATTAAATACCGGCGGAAAAATATTTTTATATATTATTACTAGCTTTGTAACCCATCATAAATGACGGAAGCAAAATAAATCCTAGTTTCTTTTTTTTTTCATTAGATTCTTTATTCCGAAATTACAGTACTTATGTTTATATCACTTTTTAATTTTCTAAAACTTATAAATGAAATATTTTTTTTGTAGTCAAAACTTTGCCAATTTTTGTTTTTTTTGTATTTTTCGTAGGCTGGTGGGGATCTTCAGAAAGATACAATGAGCCCCGTAGCTTGACACTGTATGTAGGATTCTTACCTACTAAACCACACCCTTCCTTAAAAAAATAATTTTTTTTGAGTGAAGTTAGTTACGCACACAATAATGACAAAAATAAAAGGTATAAGCAGGGTATAAGTAGTATAATGTATAATATTATACAATTCAAATATGCTGATACACATGTATATTATTGTGTATAATTTTAAGTAATAAGAATAACCTTTGAGTGAATTATGTTTTTTTTTGTGTTAAATGCTGTTTGCCTTTTGGTTATTATACCATATTAAACTATTGATTAAATCTCTATTAGTCCTTATTATTATAAATCAAAAAAAATTGTTTGTTTTATTTATATTATTATTATTATTTTTTATTTTTCCTTATTATTTGCGAAGAAGGCTAACATTAAATTAAAAAAATATAGTTCATGCAATCAATTTTTCCTGCAAAGGTTCAGCATGGTAGACAGGGGTTAAAAAAAAGCACCAACGCAATTTGTATATATATGCATTTGTATACATATGCAATTTGTATATGTGTTGGAGCGTTCCGTCGAACTTACAAACATCCAGATAAATGCAGAATAATATATATATTATTATATTTGTTTAGTAGATATAAAACAGAATCGGACAGAACTGTTTTGAACCATGACATTATGACAATTAAATGTCAAACACTAGGATTACTTAGAACAGAAAATTCAACTGAACACCTTTTTTAACCTTTTTTTAACTTTTTTGTTCTAATTTTAGTTTAGTCTCAAATTTCTTTGTTTAATTGTCAAAATTTAAAGAAAAAACAACAACAAAAAAAGTTGTCCAAAATTGTTCTCAGAAAAATTCAGAACAAAAAAAATTTATTTATAACTGTTTTGAACAATGTACTGAACACCGATCGGAACATTTTTAGGTAAAAATGTTCAATACACGAAAAGTACTGAACACAAAAATGTGTTTTTGTGTTTACTCTAGATCGTTCTAGAACATTTTACTGAACAAACCAATAATTGTTAATAGGTATATCTTTTTCTGATAGTCCAGATTTTTAGTTGACGAGCGGATAAAGATTTCGATGATTTTATTTTTCTTTTTATTTATTGTATTTTCAATATTTAAATGTTAGTATATTTGGTCACAATCTCAGACATTTTACTTCGTTTCCTCATTCAATGAATTTGATTTTTAAAGAATTTTATTGAAGTTTACTAACTTACTAACTTGTGAAAAATATTACATTTGTCTTATTAGACTTCAATATTATATTCCAGTTTTCAACGTGTTTCACATGGTTTATTAATGCAGCTTTGAAGATTTGTTTTAATTCAATTAAAATGTTATGTGATCTCTATTAGGTTAGTTGTAACTTAATATTACAAGCTGTCTATATTAAATAACAATATTACAAGACAAGTATTCTGCATGTGCTTATAATATGTAGAGTGCTTGTAGCCAAACTATGATTATATCTCTATATTAGGCGATCATTTCTGTAGAGACGAGAGTGGATCAGCGCAATGGACAAGTAAAATATATTTGATATAGAGTGTAGTTAAATGTTACATTAATAATTGTGATCGGGGCTATGAATTGGAAACATCCTAAAATTAAAGTTAAATAAGAACAGAAAATAAAACGTTTAAAATGAAAATTAGCATAATTCATGGCGTCATTATGATCATCATAGTATGGCAATTATAAATATACACACTAATTATAGATACAATATTTATTAATTCATTGTAATAATTATGTATAGACAATGTATCAGCATTAGTAAATAAGAAGACAAATTGTATTTATAATAATTGTTTCCAAAATTTTAATGGTCTACCTAATAATATATTGAGTCAATTAATAACCTCTCCCTCTACAAAAAAGAAAATCGTCCAATTTCTAAATGATTAAAATTGAATGATTGTAAATTATCAATTTGTAAACGATATTCTAAATAACTATTTTTAATCAAAAAATGTCAAACAATTAATTTCATGTATTATTAATAAATTATAAGACCAGACAGCTTAGATTACGGTCGTAAAAATATTTATTGTCAAAATATAACACTAATTTTAAACTGAATTAAAATATAACAGACTTACTCCAATTTTGGGTATGCTTATAATTCATTAAAATGGTTTTCAGTTAACTAATGGTTAAAATTTAATGTTTTAGTGTTTATTTAATGTTTAGTAGTTATTAAGTGTGTAACCAATATATGGTTTATGTTGGGGATGTTCAAATATATTCTCACTATTCAGAAATATTTTTAACTTTCGTTTAATTTTTTTTATAAATGAAAGGGCTGTATATGCAGGTTTGAAGTTATTTAATGAACTACCTGATGAAATTATATTTGAATATAATTTATATACCGTGTGCTTCAGAGCATGCGTATCAGCTTTTAAAGAGGGGAAGAAGCCGTTATTTTAAAATTAATTAAAAAAATTATTTATTAAATCGAGGGTGCTCTATCGATTGGTGATATTTTCAACTTCCTGGAAGGACCGAAATCTGTTTTTTAAGACCGAAGTAACCGAAATGGGCTGAAATCGAAATTTTCAAATGGGAAGTGGTACTTTTTTATGCAAATCCAGATTCTGCGTCAAAAAATAAGAAACTTTTGTTAAGTAAAATTTTTTTTTTGTTCTTGTTTAAAC
This sequence comes from Argyra leucocephala, assembly GCA_963942445.1. Lineage (NCBI taxonomy): Eukaryota > Metazoa > Arthropoda > Insecta > Diptera > Dolichopodidae > Argyra > Argyra leucocephala. Next base: position 122,341,447 of record OZ012678.1, read on the forward strand.
TAGTAGGAGCCCAAAACTGAAATAAAAAATATGATAACATGAAAAACAAATTTATTTATAAAAATTATTATCATTATTTTTAGTTTCCCAAACGAAAATATGGAGCATTTTTGTTTTATTGTTATTAATTTTGAAGAAAAATAATAAGAAAAAAAAAAAAAATTCATTCAACATAATTTTCTTATTTTTTGTCGTAGGATCTAAATTTGCATTACAAAAAACCCCTTCTCTTTTAAAAATTTCGATTTCGGCCAATTTCGGTGATTTTCGGGCTTAAAAAACCCTTTTCCGGTCCTTCCCCCAAGTTGAAAATATCACCAATCTTCCACTTTAAAAAAGATGAGACGCATGCTCTGGACCACCCGATATATTTAAAAACCTTTTGTTGCAATATGTGAAAATAAACACCGATCCTTTTCAACCGATAAACGCATCCTTTGTGCGGGTAGTTTGTTTAATGTTTGTATAAATTTTCAACTATGTACATATATGCTTATTGTTTATATATACTAGAGTAAAAAATATATCTACATGAATTTTTAAATAGTATATTTTTTAACTAAATAAATGAAATAATAATAAAAAAATTAATTTATTATTTAATCTATATAGCTAGATATCGAAATAATTTGTAAATTAGTTAATGAAAGAATAAAATTGTAAATGAATTGTATATAACACAGATAAATAAAGAAAAAAAAAGATAATTGACAACAAAAATTCAAATATATCTACAGTTTTTGGTTTGCTTCAGTTGTGCTCACGTATGGTGTTATATAATGGCTTCGGCTTAGTCTATTATACTCCACATTTTTCTTTGTCTATCGATGTGACTTGTGAAAATTTTATTCGGAATATTATTTCGGGATGTTGTTGTTTCCCCTGAGTATATCCGATCTAACGCCATTTTATTTATTGAATTTTCATATCTATTAATTTGTGATTTGTGCTCTGCCACAACGTTAGTTGTTGGAAATGGTTTGTGGCCAACGAATATTTAGAATATTTGACTTCAGTTAGTTCATCATTTTATTATAAGTAATAATATAAAAAGCTGATATTAAATTTATATTAAATAAAATTTAAATAAAAACTATAATACTTATAGCGACACTGATGACAATAAAGACAATTGCAACACTGGGACTAATCCCAATTAGGTCATATTTTTTTTATTCACCAACAAAAAAATATTTCTAAGCAATTCACATTGCGATCAATATTTAATCATTATTTTATATTCATAATAATTTTACTTTGAAAGTTGAAAGAACAACGAATAGAACTAACAATACTGCAAGGATCAACTGAATAATTACAAAAACAAAAATAAAAAGAAAAACTTTAAAATTATTAACAAGGATCTTTTTCTTGATTTTTTTTTCTCTTCTGGTTTTTTTTTTTTTTATATTTTAACTTAAAAAAAAAAAAAATGAATTGCTTTTTAATTATTAATTTGAAAGAGAAACCATTTCCTTGGACACAATAACATCAGTAAAGCTTAACTGCTGGGGGCAAAATAAAGATATTTTTTTTTTGGTGTAAAATAACATAAAAAAAAGAACACAAAAAGAAAAATGAGTAATTTTTTTTCTATTGCTCTAAAGATCCTTTTAATTTTTTTTTCTTTTGTTTTTTATTACCTACTCCTTGATTTTGTAGACTTTACCTCATTGTATTTTATGTATTCTATATAATAATATATAGTACATAAATTTGTTCTTGTTGTTGAAAAGGAAAAAAAAAGAACAATAAGACAATCCTTTCCTGTTACGCTAACGCTTTTGTTTTTATATTCTACTTTGTATAATTATAAGAAATTTCACGTTATCCTTCTTCTGTGTCCTTCTTCTTGTATTTCTATTTAAATAGTTATAATTTATTCATTCAAGAGCTGTAAGCTTTTGGGAATTAGTTTTACTTGAAAAAAGAAACAGAGAAATACTTAAATCTGTACGATACAACAACAAAACAAAAAAAAGCTTCCTTTTCTTTTGTTTTTATGCCTTTAAGGATCTCCAAGAACTAAAACAAAAATACAATACAAAAAATTGAACTGAATTAATACAAACGAAAATGGTTATGAATAAACTAAACTTGAATCGTCTATCAAATAACAGTATAATATATTTTGGACAATTAAGGAACACGTAAACTATCTTAAGAAGTGATAGGGTCTTGAAGATGTTTAAAATTTCGTTATGTATTCGTTTAGTCTTAGGCTTACTGCTCATTGTACGTGAGCAGTAAATCGAATTCAACGACACATTTGTTGTTTTATTTCTTAGAAGTTGTTGTTGTCGTTGCCATTGTGCTTGAGCAGTTAAACGAAACCATTTTAGAGTTCAGAACAATATAGGATAGCAATTATCAAAGTTGTTCTATAAGTTTTTATTATAAAAATGCATTTCAAATTGTTATGCTGGAACAAAGGTAAAAATGATGCATATTAGTAAGTATGGACGTATGGTTAATTTTTTAATAAAAACGCTCTAAATGGTATTTTCTTGTGAGTTCATATAACTCCAGCTCATATAGCTTATAATAATTGAAGAAAATAATTTGCAAATAAGCTCAAATGTGCACCAAAAACTCAAATTGATTTTTGTCCTATCTAATTTCATCGGTAATTATATAAAAAATGCAATGAATGTACAAAATTAAAGTTTTGAGAAAAATACATTCCAATGATTATTCGAACGTCATAAATCAGCTTATGTTGGACCTTTTAGGTATAAAATATTTCTTATTTTTTGCATATTTAACTAACTAGTACGATATTGATCATTTACCGTTATTACATTTACATCCCCCTGACTATACACAGTATTTCGAAATTTATAAAAAATTTAAAATCACAAGTTCTAAAGGTTTCAGAACTGATCCTATTTCTTCGAATTAGTTTTATCTTGATTTCAGCCATGACTATAACAGAACGTAATATGCTGGTCGCCAATTTTATGTACCATCACAGGTGCTTGCCATGTACAAAGTTACCTCATACCAATAAAATAGTTGAGACATGACCTCATACCAAATGATAAATAGTTGAGAGTTATGGTTATCACTAATAATAAAATGGAACTATGCTATTATGAAGGCGAAGTACTCTACGGTAGATATAGTTTTTCACATTTAAACCAATCTCTGCAAAAATTCTACTTCTTCTACTTCTTCTAAATTAGTGTAAAATCAGTTAGGATGTTCATCCCATAGACTTGGAATTATATAAAAAAAACCTACTGTCTGAGACTTCTATCGTGTTTTTATTGTTATCATCACTCCAAACAGTAAATCAAAGATGAATAACTGTTTGTTTTGTTAGAGTTATAATAAATATGGAGCGTTTTTACACTGTACAATTTTTTGTGTTATATTTTCAGATCAGTGCTATAAAAAATTCACAAAAGTTTGATATTACAAAGCTGAAGTAGAATTAAAATACTTATTAAAGAGCTAATAAAAAGGTGAAAAATAAACCACTCGAATTCGGACAATAATTTATTAAATTAATGTGAAGGAAACTTGGAAGCCTTGGGTATATTCCAGAGCCTATCAAAACGCAAATAATATATTAATAAAAGTTGCAAAAAATTATTTTATAGGCAAGCAGGGTAGGCATATGGAAATGTCCATTCCAGTTGCTATGTCTTTCATACGCTGAGTAAACAAACGGAAATCTTACCCGACGAAGCAAAAAATTCTTTATGGAGTTTGGAACCTGGTCCAGGTACGCTTTTTGATTGGAATAAAATAAATGATAAAAAATAATTCAATAACTCTAATCTGGTAACAACTTAAATAAAATGGAACTACGCCATTTTAGAAGGCTTAGTTAGTGACAATAACATTAGTTTTCCACATTTAATGTTGATCAGCCATTAATGTGGATAGCTCGATAAACATTATAGTAAAATATTTTAGTATAAACTTGCAGTGTCGTATTTAAACACGAAAAGGTAATTCTATTTAAGTTATTCTCAAGAACACAATACAAAACAAAAAAAAAAACAAAAAAAACATACAAAATTTTAACATAAATTTTTTCCAAATCGCTCTTTGAGTAGTTAAAACTGCGTAACTTTTGACAAAAAAAAATTGACAAAAAAAGAAAAATGGTTCGCAGATTGAAAAAGAAAGTAAGAAAACAAAAAAAAAAATAAGGGTTTGAAAATTTTATAAATTGTGTGAACAGAGTTCACTGTAAAACATTGAATTGAAATAACACCTTTTTATGAAAAAAGGATTTTATTTTAAATTATCCTTTTTGTTTTGCTTTTGTCCTTGTTTTGAATTTGTTTTATTTTTTATTAACGTGTTGCTATAAAACAAAAAAATTTGTTTCTTCTTAAAAATCACTTGGGTATATTATTTGACATATTTTATGACCATAAGAAATAAAAAATTAAAATTAAAAAAAAAAAAAATGCTAAAAAAATAATAAAAATTTTATTCATAAAAATACTAAAATGGTCGCCAATCATACAGGTACTCGTAAAAAGTGGGGTAGAATATTATTGTTTTTATATTCAAACATAAATATAAATACTATAAAAAAATTATACCTGATGCCTAAATAAGTCTAAAATACAAAAGGATCAGAACGCTTTTCATTGTTGTTATTGTTGTTGTTTATTGGGGGATATTTTAATTCTCAAGTGATTGGGTAGGTAAAAATATTAAATAAAAACTAAGAAAGTAAAAAAGAAATTGTACCAAATTTTATGGTAGTTTTGGTGACATTATTTTTAAAAGAAAACCTCTAAAGATGAATGAATATTATAGGTAAATATTCTAATAATTGGCATTTCTTATTATTGTGTCAATTGAAGTCATATAGTTTTGGCATTTTCTTGCGGATTTATTTACATATTATAAAATCTTAGAAATACATAATGACCATGACGTGTAAATATAGATAGGGGTATATAGTCCAATACTATAGTCCAATACTATATACCCCTATCATAATAGACTAGGCGATGCAATTCACATGGGAATAATCGTGCCACTTGAATATGAAATTGTTATCATAATAGACATAAGACACGACGGAATAATTAAACTGGCAGCACTTATATATTAGGACAATAAATTTAGTACAAATTTTCAAATTTTAATTTCTCTATTCGGTATTTGTTTACATTCTGAATGGCAATTTTTGAATTTTATAAACGAATTAAGTTAATAATAAAATTAAAACATTAAAAAGTGAAATAGTATTAAAAATTTAACAATATACAACGTACCTACATTATTGTATTTATTTATTCATGTTAAAGTTCAAGTTTTATTATTTTCACATTTTTTTTTTGTAGTTATAGACATAACAAAAACCATAACTTTTAATATTTTAATTTTTATTTAAAAAACTTAACAACAATTTACTTTTAATAATACTTTTATTTTTTAAAAGTAGCAAAAAATTATTTAAAAATTTCAAATGTCGCCTAAAATTGAACACGATTGAAAAAACAATAATTTTCTCATGTAATATAAAAATTTTCGTACTAGATTATTGTCTAAGCGGAATAATTCGAAAAAAAAGTATAATATGATACCAAAATGTTGTATTTATCGCCACATCAAAGCTTCCTAAATAGACAGCCCGCAACATTCAATTCAAGATGGCTTCATAAAGGCCACATGAAAATGTAAACACAGAAATTTCTTATATGAGATTTTTGAGTTCATATAAGAATTTTGCAGTGATTAGGATTTTTTTTTTTTTAATTTATTTATTGTCAATTAATACATATATACTAATATAATAAAAACGAATTTATTTCATCAAAATCAAAAGCTAATTTACATTAAATATTGAAGACTTATCTTAAAAATTTATAAAAACAAAAAATATTAAATATAGTAAAATAAAAACTTAAAACTAGCCTAGGTAGTTGTTGAAAAAGTTAGGTTCAATCTGTTGTTCAAAGATAAGTGGCGAAAGAACCTTTAAAAGAAATAACATATTTAATAAAGTGGGAAAAATTAAAAATAAAACAAAATAGAATAATTAAAAAGAAAAAATAATGCTTATATAGTAAAATATAACTGAAAATGATGAAAAAAATCAACAGTAAAACAAATTAAAATAAAATATTAACAAATCAATGAGAAAAGCAGATTATACAATTAAAAAACAAAAATTCAAATTAATAAACTTAAAAGGATTTCAATAACGTAATGATCAAAAGAAAGAAGCCATGATTTGATTCCTTTAAGAAATTTGATTTCAACTCTTTCGCTACGAAGATTATCTGGTAATTTATTGAATAAACGAGGTGCAGTAACATTATAGAAATGACAAAAGTGTTATTTATAAATCATAGGAATCAAAGCCAGATTTCTGATGTTGACACGTAAATTGTATGTTCCATATAACCTTGTGTAGTGTTATACCCGGAATTGTTAACAAATATTTTAAGAACTTTATAAAAATATAAATGTCTTAGACGAAGTAAAACAATTTATTAACAAAATTTGTTTCTAAGCAATTTATTTATTCTATTGTCAAATGTTTACTCTAAAGTGTGATTTAATAATTATTGTTAAATTATTGTTACTCATATTATATGCAGGGATGCTTTCCCAAAATTTATCAACCGGTTCGCAGTGATATTTTCTTACAAATTTTTTTATTTTTTTAATATTAATATTTCCATCAAAATATTATGGTTTGTCAGAGTAGCAGACTAAGTCAAGAATATTTAACTATCGTTCATATTCTTTGCAACAATAATGTAATAGGATAAAAGAGAATAAAAAAATAATTCAACGAGGTGAAAATCACTTTTATTTTATTTATTCATTTCAAGAGATACAAAATTTATATAAAAAAAAACTGAACATAACAAAAAATTGTGAAATTTCATATATTAGTAAATATTATTGTTATAAAGTAATTATATTATTTAAAATATTTCCAAATAGCTAATTGATTTTCAGTATATTCTTTCGGTTTAGATTTTTTAACCCTGGTATCATCTGTCGAGTTATGGTTCTTCAACCAAGTTTTTACATAGAGAACTGCGTTCCAAGTTTCCAATTGACGACCAACTAAGTTTAATGTCATCAAATTTGATACTGTTTGCACTGTTAATCTGGCTCTTATATCAATTAATGAGTAGACAAATTTTAAATTCAAGAATTATGGATTGGTTATATAAATATAGGAGGTGGTGGAGGTATAGTAATTATGAGAAACATTTAAATACAGTTTAATTCTTTATTATAGAAAAGGTATAAATGAGAAAAGATATGATTGCAAAAGCAATTGGTATAAATTGACTATTGAGAGACTCACTACTACATTGATCATTTGTTAAAGGCTAAAATTCAGTTCATCTAAATTTTTCACGTTACTCTAAATAAATCATCTATTTAGTATTCTCAATCAATGCTTTTACATATATACCTATCTATGATAACTTAATAAAATTTTAAATTTTTTTTATTTTTTTTAAAATTAACTGAAAGATTTCTATAAAGTAAAAAATTAGAATCGCAATGAAAACTAGATAAAATTTTCAAATTGTTTATATAAATTTGCACCAAATGGTAAAAAAATTTTATTTAAATAATTTTTTTTTTTGCGTATTTTTTTTGCCAAAGTAAATAATTTTTTTTTCGCTTATTTTAATAGCTGGTTCGCCCGAACCATAGAATTTACATCTAACGGTTCGCACGAACCGGTGCGAATCGGTAGGAAAGCATCCCTGATTACATGTATACATATCATATTATACATCCTAAATTCTAAAATTTATCCTATTTAGGATGCCTTGATTACATACCTATAATTTAATTCTTAAAAATAAAAAAAAAACATCGGTTTATTTTCTTTTAACTTTATTAAATCAAAAAATATATCAACATACAGAAATAAAATCAAAATGTAGGGGAAAAATAGAAAAAAGCAAATAAAAAATATATAATTTAAATATATATTTAAATTTCAAATTTATTTATATATTTTTAATATATAAAATATATTTTATTTAGTTATGTATAAAAGCTACAATGTTTAATTTTAATAAGAAAAACAAATTTGTTCATGCCTAGATTAATAGAAAAAAATAAAAAATATGAAAAGTTAAGAAATTAACGTTTAATTTAAAGTCTTTAATTTTCTTTGTTTAATGGATTTAGATGAATTTGATGCGACAAAATTTTTTTGATGAATTCTTTTATTATTATTTTTATTTTTGCAATAATTATTCATCAAAATATTGCACCAAGTTTTTATACATTTTTTAAATATATCATATAAGAAATTTCTTTGTTTATATTTTCCTATAGCCTTTAAAGCGCCATCTTAACAAAAAAAAGTACGAAGTGTCATGCCTGTATATTTAGGATTCCTTGGCCACATACGACAACTGTCATTTTTTAGTCTATTATGATAGAGGTGATAGTCTTTATATATAGCTTTAAACTGTGAACATAATATGAACATAATTGGACATAAATAAGTGAAAAATTTATAGCTGTACTGATTGCTTTGATATAAAATATATACAAATTATCATAAATTGTAATTAAATAAATTTATGGTTATTGTGGATATCTGTTTTCATTAGGCTGTTAATCTGGCTTTGTTGTGGTCTGCTAACTATAAGTTATTTGGTTTGTTCAGTAAACAGTTCTAAAACGATTTAGAGTAAAACAGAGCACTTTTTTGTGTTCAGTTGTTTCCGTAAATTAAACTGTTTGTACAAAAATGTTCTGATCGATTGTCCAAAACAATTCTAAATTGATCTTTTTGTTCTAAATTTTTATGGGAATAATTTTGAACAACTTTTTTTGTTGTTGTTTTTTCTTTAAATTTTGACAATTAAACGATGAAATTTGAGAGTAACGGTGACATCGTAAATGTCTTAACTAAAACTTAACGTAAATGTAATCGTAAATGTAAACGTAAATGTCTTAACAAAAACTTCAACCTAATATAATGTAAAAAAACTAAGTTGTCAATGTTATCCGTAAAATAAGTTGGCAACATTATGGAATAAGACAGGCATTGTGTTTTAATTCCTTTGTGATCAAGCAAAATGAACAGAAAGCTTTTATTAACACTCTACAATATTGGGATATTAAAATTTTTGTAAACCCAAATACCTGTCAAATTGGCCGCGAAGATATTGTCAATAACAATAATTGTAATCATGGAGTCAATGGCCCGTAATTTATAAAGTATGTGTATAGATACTTAGATAATGCTAATATTTGAGCTTAATAAGTATCTACTCAACAATGCTTAAGTTTTTTATACTAAATATTTAGTTTTAAAGTATTTTCTTGTATTTACTTATGTTTCCGCAATAAATTGAGTATTAAGTAAGTAATACTCTCAACATTTAAGTATTATCTTAATACTTAATTTTTAATGTTAATACTCGATAATACTTTAAAAATTATAAGCTACCCAGTAATGAACTTATAAATATTATTGTAAGATTTTGTTATCATGGAATGAAGACGTTCTGATAAAATTTATTTAGAAATCGAGATTCGCTGAATATAGAAAAGGGTACTGGTAAGCAAAAATATACTTCTAATTAATACTAATTAACATCTAGACGAGAAAAGCAGATATTGAGTTACGCAATTAAGATTTCTTCATTTCAAAATCATCTTCTAACAAAATTTTTGAAAAATGATCAAATGCATTATAAAATGCAAAAGGTTCAAACGCACTCCCAACCACTTTTGACAAGAGCAAAAACAATCTTTGAAAAATATGATATACCTTATCAAAATAATATGGAAACCCTAAAATTGCCGAGTAACCCTCCTTGTCATGTTCCTGACCTAAAAATAGATATCAAAATGGCAAATTTTAGAAAAGATAGTACAAACCAAATTCAGTTTCGAGAATCATTCATAGAAAAAGCAAAGACAAGATAAAGTGAAAATGAACATATATTAACTGATGGGTCTTTCAAAGATCAACAGGCAGCAAGCGCATTCAAACACAAACAAGACAAACATAAATCTCATCTTCAAAGGCATACAAGTATATTTACGGCTGAACTATATGTAATATTTAAAGAACTCGAGTATATTATGAAAAAGAACGAAAACCACTTTTTGACTGCTTGAGTTCTTTAAAAGCTTCTAATACAAAAAATTCAAGCAACGATAAGTAATAAAAATTAAAAAAATATACAATTTATGTGAATTCTTAGTTATATCGGCATCCATGATAACAAGATATTTGATAGTCTAGCAAAAAGCTCTGCAAGCCAACCATATGATAACCATCACCATTTTCAATTTTAACAAAGCTTAGGAAAAAAATATGGTGAAATGTTGGCTAAGCATTTTCTTGAAAACTACACTGAAACTAAAGGCGAAATTTGAAATTTTTTTAAGGAGTCTTGCAGATCCCCGATTTCAGTTAAGTGTTGGGTTTGTTGTTGGGTGTAGCCAAGGTTCAGTTTCTAGGATTAATAAAGAAGTAATGTAATACATCACATTACTTCTTTCTCTCTTCAGAAAAAAATGTGTGGATTAATGGTATTTTAAAAAATTTATGCCTTATGTAATTTAGTCCTATTGATTTCGTTCATGTGCAAATTGAAAAGCCATCATCTGATTCCCAACGAAAATATAAACCGCAATTTTTTTTTCTGTGAACATACAACTCACTGTGTGATTGATACTTTTGAATATTTGACCAGTATAGATTTCAGATGGCCCGGCAGTGTGTGTTCACTAGATAATCTTGTTATTAATTTATTGTTGATCAAATTTGATAATAAAAACAGAGAAATAGAACTTGATAAGAATTGACATTTAAAAATATTAAATTTGAATTAAATTTAAACTACATGTTATGTATTCAATAAAGAAGTATTATAACACTTAATACTCCATAATACTCAACAATGCTTAATGAAAGAAACATAGTTAGTAAATAAATAAGTCAATTCTATTTAATACTATTTTATAAGTACGGGTCAATGTCTCAAGCTTTTGTGAACTTTTGTTGACATTTAAGATCATGTGGACGTTGTATTAAACTTTGTGTTGAGACATTTACAATCAAGGTAAACAAAAATTAAAACAAAAAAGTTAAAAAAATGTATACAGTAGATTTTTCTGTTCTATAAGTAATCCTAAAGTGTTTGACATTTAATTGTCTTTGTCCAAAAAATTCAAAAAGGTGAAGCAAACTGCTAAAGGTTTAAATAGGTGAAAAAAAGTTTTAACAAATCGATGCCAAATAAAATGAAATTTCATAATACAATTTGAAACCAACAGCAACAGGTACCAGCAAATAAAGGTAAAAACTTTAAAACCCGCTGCTTACTTAAGTTTTCCTTTTTGCTAGAGCATATTATAAAAAACCATGAAATTCCAAAATGAGTTTTTGGTTTTTTAAAAATTTGTGACTTTAATACAATAATGTAAAGATTGATTAAACATGTATAGTTGGTATTATGATTATTTATATAATACTTTAATAACATTAACAACATCATTGTTTTAGGCATAATATACCTAACCTCTAGGTTCTTAAATTTTATTAATAGACAAATTCAGGTGTAGAATATGTAGAATATTTAGTGTGTATTGGTTTATAATATAGTGGTATCATTATGATAATGGTATAGTATGTTATGTTATGAATTATTATATGTATGAAATTTATGAATGATATCTTACTAACTATCTATTATATATATCTAATCAAAGGTTACAATTTCAAATTGACTAACGAGAGATGAAGGTTTTAATTACATTTTTTTATATTTCTTGAAAATTGTTTGAGTAAAAATATGATTTGGCAATAACCAAATCTATCAATAAAAGTAAAAGCTATTGAAAGAGCTCAAGTTACTGAACATAGATGATTTTCACATTAAAAATCAGTTAACGTACTATGAATTTAATAAAATATATAATGAAATGCTCTCATGTGTTATTCCGAATTCCAATACAGTATCCAATATCCAAAAATAATATTTTACATATAGTCACTAGCAGTGATAAATAATACAAAAAATACTGCTATATTAATGGAAATTGCTTTTAATAAGCTTTTCTAATAACTCAAGCTTAATAGTAAATACAACATTGAACTATGTAACATTATTCCGATTTCAAGCTATGTACGAGTAAGTTTCAACTTTTATTAAAAAAGATTTTCAAATCTACAAAATAATTTTTTCTTTTATTAAATATGATGTTAATAATTGAATCAGTTCCCCTATACTTAATGAATTCTTTTAAAAAATATAAATTTGTTTTGTTTTATAAAGTATATAAGGTAACAACTGGGTAGGATTATAAAATATTTTGTTTTAATTTTTTAAAGTGCACCAAACATTTTTTATTTTATTATTCTTTTTTTAAAGAAAAATTTAAAATTTTAATGTTATATGCTAAGAATGAAATTTTATTTTTATTGCTAGTGAATTTTCCGAAATTATCTATATTATATATAGCTAACATATATTATTAAAAATAAAAATTATTGCTTTTAATTTTTGTTTTATTTTTGTTCAAATATAATAAAGATTATACACACTTAATAGAAAATAAATAAAATTTTAAATTCAAAAATATTAATATTTTAATTTTCACATAATATTTATTGAGAAATTTTTTAACCAATTATTTTTATTAAATATTATTAATAAATAATATGTACATATTTAAAAACATATAAAGAGAGAGCAAATAATTAAAATAATTGAAAAATATGGTGTTTCTAAGCAAATACAATAATTAGTGGCAGAAACCATTTTTCCACCATCTGATATGATTATCAGTTATTATCAGAGTTATTCATTTTCCAGTACCAGTAAGAAACCAATATTGTACACTTACTGGAAAATTTTTCAAGAAACAGTACCAGTATAATTTACTGGTACTTAAAATTACCAGTAACCAGTAAAAATACTGGTACTGGTCATCACCAGTATTTTTCCAGTACCACCAGTAAGAACCTGTACTACCAGTAAAAACCAGTAAATTAGTAAATTTTAGTGCAATATTCTCCTAATATGTAAAGTATCTTCACTAAATGACTAAATATTAAAGTATTCTAATATGTAAAGTATCTTAGCACCGAAATGAATAATTTTTAATGGTACACATTAAATTAAATTTTCTAACTAGCATTTTTTATTAAAAAATAAATGTTTGGGCAATTTTTGCGATCTACTTCAGTCAATATTTCAATTAAAGATTAAAAATTTATCATTCTTTCTATAGTTTTATACTTTTCCACATTTTATGAAAACTAGAATTTGTTTGAATATTTCTATTTATTTAACTCTGATTAAAAGGCACTCATTGATTTAAAAGGCACTCAGTAGCTTTAGCATGCAAACGGTTTACGGGTTCGCACACATATTTGCGCATAAGTGATTTTATATGCGAAATTAATCGTAAATTCAACATAAACTCAAATAAAGTGAGGGCTACAATAACTGACAACGGATCCAACTTTGTCAAAGCGTTTAAAGAATTTGGCATTCAAGCATATAATAAAAATATTATTCCGGAAGACGCGAAACATTCTATAGATTCGGTAGATCTAGATGACAATGAATATGACGAAGAAGTTGTAGAATTACCCGATTTTGATGAAGATACAGTAAATTTAAACAAAAAACTTCCAAAACATCAACGATGTGCAAGCCACACTTTAAATTTATTAGCTACAACTGATTTTCTAAAAATTGTAAAAAAATATACAAATATAGAATCTTGTCATTTGAGTACAAATTTATATTTTAGGTTATGAAAAAAAGTTCAGCTTTATGGAGTAAATCGAGTCGCCCTAAATCTTATGAGATTGTCCATGAAGTACTTGGGATAGGTTTGAAATATCTGGTTATTACACGGTGGAACTCTTTGTATGATTCGATATTGAAAATTTTGTCGGTAAAAGATAAATTGCACACACTGTGCACAAATTTGTCTATTTCAAGAAATATTGCACTTTAATGAGCCCATAGCCGACATATTAAATTTTCTTCAAACTGAAAAAAGAATGTTTTATGGTTACTTAGTACCATCGCTAGTAACACTGCAAACAAAATTAAAAAAGCTACTCACTTATGAGAAACTGCTTGTTTTGAAAGATGTTGCATTGGAATTGGAACAATGTCTTTTAAAACGTTTTCAACAATATTTTGAGTTAACCGCAGATACAGATGATGCTATTGTGGCGTCTGTATTATGTCCGGACGTAAAATTAAAATGCCTAAACAGTTTAAAGAAAAAAACAAACACTTTTTCGTTTAACACCCACGAAAGGATGAAAACATATGGAAAACATGTTAATATTCTTAATCTGGAAAAACAAGTGGAAGAAAGTGAATGCAACATTGAGAAAAATGGTACTAATTTTTTTGATTATGGTGACGATATTGAAGATATTTATTTATAAAGTATTTATTCAATTAGAGTAAGATTAATGTTGCAAATTTTGCATAATATGCTTTATAGATTCAACAAATCAAATTGATTTGAATTCTAACAGCCTTGAATCTAAATTTTTTAACTATTTGATGGATCCAAGTAAAAATCAAAATATGTTAAATAAATATGCCAAATTAAAAAAACATGTTTTGTACTTGAACACAACACTCCCATCATCAGCTCCAGTGGAAAGGCTTTTCTTCTTTGCGGATCTAGTCAATACGCCCAAGAGGAGTGAGTATGCTTTCTGATACTAATTTTGAGAAATTAGTACTTCTGAAAGCAAATGAGCATATTACACACGATAAAGAAGTGCAAGGTAATCAAACTATTATTAAAATTTAAATAAAATAAAATTTAAAAAAAAATTTTTTTTTGCAGATCCAAATATCGTTTGATAATTTTTTGTTTAAATAAAAAAATTTTGATCAAATTTAAACACTTTGGTTTTATTTATACTCTACTTCCCTTAGTTTTGAAAGTGCACTACGGATAGTGTCTATAGTGATTTCTGATGCGTTAGCTCAGGCTTCATCAATAAAAAAATATTTTTACTCTAGTCTAGTTTCTTTTTAATATAATTGCTAGTTATGAAATTCAATAGAATATGTACCATTAAAAATTATTCATTTCGGTGCTAAGATACTTTACATATTAGAATACTTTAATATTTAGTTATTCGGTGAAATACTTTCCATATTAGAAGAATATTGCATTAAAATTTACTAATTTACTGGTTTTTACTGGTAGTACAGGTTTTTACTGGTGGTATTGGTTTTTACTGGTAGTACTGGAAAAATACTGGTGATGACCAGTACCACTATTTTTACTGGTTACTGGTAATTTTAAGTACCAGTAAATTATACTGATACTGGTACTTGAAAAATTTTCCAGTAAAAAATATTTTACTGGTACTGGTACTGGAGGGTGAAATACTGGAATATGAACAACTCTGGTTATTATACAATGGTTATGAACTTATGAAATGTCAGTTTACTTTAATGTATTAACTATAACAATTAAATTATTAGAATTATGAAATGATAACATAAATTAAGTAATGTTTTTTAAACGCAGGAAATTCCAGTCAAAAATGGGAACGAATGTTATAATCAAAAATAATTTTTACTGAAATTCAATTTCGTTTTTGGCTGAGTGTTTTTAACTGAAGTTTCTGTTCGGTTTTTGAAATAATATTATTCCGTTTTTAATTTTATTTGGTTAACTTATTGGGGTCTAATCAGTAGTATCATTATGTTCTTATTGACTTATTTCCGTATGTGTTCATATGAGCTTATTATGGCTTGACCAAAATTTCTATATTGTTTTTTTTTTTTCGCCAGCGCTTATATTCAATTGATCGACATTGTTTTAAAATTTAATTCTAAAATTTTTAAAAAACAAGACTTAATATTATAAAAATAGTTTTTTACAAGATTATTACATTTCCTATTTTGATTAGAAAATAATCATAAGCTTTAAATTAACTCAATATAAAAAATATAAACGGGGTCTCAGTTTCAGTTTCACACTTTTAATTTCGACTGTGTAAATGTAAAGTACTATACTACACTAATAATGACGAGTTTAATATTAGGTCCTCTGATTTTTTAATTTTTATAAATGACATGCATAAATTACCTATCTATGGTAAACTGTTCATTTTTGCAGCTGATTGCTGCATTTTTTATCCAGCGAACGATACACAATTAGTTAAGAGACTGATTGAACATGATATGAATATTATATCTGAGTTTTTGCGATTAACAAATTAGCTAATTTAATTGGATTTTTTTTTTTTAAATTAAAACCAAATTGTAGGTTATATTTTGTTTTTATAAAACCCTACACTAATTATTCTAACATATCACCTAATTATCACTAACTTGCAACTGTCTACTAATGTACTTTATATATATTTATATAGACTTAGCTATACTCTACATAATATGTTTATTCTGTTTTAGCCATCAATACTTATCAGTGGTAATAAGGTTTTATTCGTTATATATAAGTTAACGAAGTTAATCGTTTAATATACTTGTTTTATCCAAGTTGTAAAGTAAAGGTCAAATTGATCAAGTTAATGGCTTTATCTTATAAAGAAGGACGTTTGTGTCAGAATTCCTTCGATACTAATGGACCAATTTCAATCAAATTTTAAAGGATGGTTTTTTGTTACTTGGAATCGAACCCGTGATATGTTGTTTTCAAAAATCCTGACTGTTTTGATAGCTGCCATACAACTCCTAGCACCTACCGAGCATATTTCAAAAACCAAACGCGCTACAGAGCTGAAAATTTGTACACAGGTACTCTCTCAAAAATAAACAGATATGCCTTTCACATTTTTTCGAAGCTTTTACTGGTTTGGGTAGCTGTCATACAACTGCCAGCACCCTACAAAAGTATGTCAAAAACCAAAGGTCCTACAGAGCAAAACTTAAAACCAAATTTTGTACAATTCTGTTAATTCATTTTCGAAACAAATAGAAAATAATGACAATAAGAAAATAAAAGAGAAAATTAGAGTGTTAATATCAATTCGTATTCGCAAAAAAAAATTAAATAATATTAAAACATTTAAAAGAAATGCTTGAATATAAGGCAATATTTTCTTATTTCATCAGTTCAATACACGTAACTACCTATAAAAGCCAACCAATGCTTACTAAAAGAGGAACATCAAATAATATTTTCCTTTTCAAATTAAGAACAAAGGAAGCTCCTAAAACTTTCACAATATCTCGAACAACGCCGCTTAACTTCGCTGGTTTTAAATAAAAATTAATATTTTGTTTAACTCTTCCAGTGTATCTAAAAATTATTCTAATCCCTTAAAATGTTTTAAAAGTATTTTTTTTTAAATTAAGAATGCAAAATTTTTTTAGTTAGCAAAAAATTGCTAAATTGTTTGTGAATTCCCATGTGAATGATGAACGCACTTGATTTAGATTACAGAAATAATTTTAAGTTTACATAGAATGCTTGTCAACTTACATGCCCGTACCAGACCGTACTTTAACATTTCCATATTGTCTTCGGTTTAAAGATTTGGTTAGTATTCTATTTTTGGCTCCTCCAAATATATGATATACTATGGGCATTTTATTATCATTTTGAATATACTTATTTTTATCCAGAATTGAAAGAATTGAGTCAAAAAATTAAATTACGCAACACCAAAAATAACTCCGTAGAAGAAATCTAATATACAGTATTGTTCCACAATTTGCCATACTATATAACATCAGGTGCTTTAATTTCCTTAGAAAATACAGCAATGAAAATACCTAAAATTGAAATAAAAATAGACCATAAAACAAGTTACCGAATTAATATTACATCACCAAATAAGCCCGGTTATGATAATCATGTACGTACACTTTTTTAAATAGAAAATGAAAAATCTGAAATGGGACACAATATTCCTGCTGTTGGTAAGATGTACTACAAATGTGCGTATGCAATAAATAATGCAAATTGTGATTGTGGTATTAAATGCTCGCAATGCATTCGAGACTATCACATTAAATGTATAAAACTTATTGTTCATTCGTTTCCAAATTTTGTGCAGATAAGATCTGCCAATTATAAAGTCAAATAATTTGTGATATAAATTTCTAAATTTATTTATTCTAAGAAATTGAAATAATAGCTTATTTTATATCATACTAGCGTTCCTAGAATTCTTTCTGCGTTTTTAGTTTGAAAAGGGAAGTATTATGTAATGTTTGTCTGTTAGTAAACTATCTGTTAAATGTTTTTATATGTAATTGTTTTGTTTTTTTTTGTGGAAAGTTTGAAAACCAATACAAAGAATAATACGCCCGTGCTTTGTAATAGTGTGAGATCCATCCCCACTAAAACCACTGCAAGTTTTTAAAAATTTACTAAAAAGCTAATTCATGAAAATTTTAAAAAATATTATAGGTATCTACTTAAATGAAATACAAAAAAAAAATCAAAAATAAAATTAAAATGAGTTTCAGTTTTGTACAAAAATAGTACTTACAACTTAAAATAAAATGCAAACATAAGTCTTAGGCGTTGTTTACAAATTTCAATTAGAATTTTTGGATTTTAATTAGAAGTATTTTTTGAAAACTAAATTATGGTCCGTTTTTTATGTTAGCATAAATCTTTTTTTAGGTATTAATAATAAACCTCTTCATTTTTATAATATTTAAACATTAAGTACTTATTTCTATATGTTAGTATAAAACTAATGCTGCATAAACTTATGCTAGAAAAGTAGAGAATGTTATAAAGAAAACAAAACCAAATTTAGAAAAAAAGATAGAAATCCAAAAAAGACAAAGACAATTAGGAAAAACCAAAAGAACAGAAAAAAGGAAAGACGAAAAAATACAAAATAATAAACTAATTAAATTGACGGGTGATTAAATAATTTTCTCAAGATAAAACTTGATTATAAACAACGTTTTTAGTTTCGCCTTCACACTTAAATCCACACCGCAGTACTTAATTGACTGTCCCTGTGCCTTGTTTATCACAATCGAGAACGCAAGTCTAACTGGAAATTACACCCTCTTAAAGTTAAAAGGGAGATCATTTGGAATATGGGGTCTCCTTGGGATGAAAACGACTTCACCCTGTCCCTTCCCTGTTAAAATAGTCGCTTCAATTACATTTGCCAGCAATTTTTTAACACAAAGTCTTGTACCGTTGCAAAGTTTTGGTGGGTCGAGGTTCCGTATTAAAATAATTGGTGATCCCAGTTTCAGTAAAAGACGATGTGGCGGTAATCCAGTCACGTCAAGGGCTTCGAGAGCTTTCTTGTGAGCCATGGTACATTCATCCCATACGATAATTTTGCATGTCTTGAGCACTTGCACCCGACCACTTGTTTTACTAATTTTGCAGGTAGAATTTTCCTATCTGAAGATTAGTGGCAACTTAAGTGCAGAATGGGCTGTTATTCCTCCTTCCATTAATGCTGAAGTGATTCCTGAAGATGCAATGGCAAGAGCTCCTCGAGCTCTGATTTCGGCTAGAATTAGATTGGTTAAAAATATTTTATCTGTGCCCCCCGAAGCATAAAGAAAAACGGTACCACCTGGTTGGTTCTCTACCTGATCCATGATAATTTTGTATGCTTTTTTCTGATCTTGATTTAGAAGTGGTATTTTTTCCGCGATATTACGCTTTCAGCTCTTCGACGTTGCAGTTCTTTTCTCGTATGTAATCTGTATAAAGTTCATTTTGTTGGTTTCATACTGGTGAAGATAGACCGAATTGCAGTAATGTTTTACCGATCATAGCCACACATTTATCTTCAAGAATAATTAATGCGTTGTTGAATATGTCCGGCCAAACGTGGTTGCTAACATCGGATTTTCGCGCCGGACTTTGGCAGAACAGTATAAGGCGTCACGGGGACGGGCTGTCCGACTTTTCTTCTGTATTGCTTTGAAAACCTTATATCAAGCTGCGATTCTAAAGGTTTCTTTTGTAGTTTTAGTACGCTTAAATTCAAGGCAAATATTTCTAAAAAAAAAATTGTTTTCTTTATTTTATTTCATTGAAAGATAGAAATAAATAAAAATGAGAATTTTGTTTTGCTGTTCTTTTTTTGCTGTACTTCACCCCTTTTTCTCTTCCTCTCTAAAAATAATAAAATAAAAAAAACATTTAAAAACTTGCTTTATGAATGACTATCACCAATATTTCGTACCAATATTAACTGCACTAAAAAGGGTCAAATAAATAAGCTAAATTCAAGCTCCATTAGAAAATTATATATGGCCTGCATAACATATGAAACTCAGACATTTTAGACCCACTTCCTGTTAAGTTAGGGACTTGACATTTTACCTTGGATCCCGATTACGGCAGTTTCTGCCAAATTTGTTGAACCTGCTTTCCGCCAGAGCTCTTTTGAACGAAAATTTATATCTCAGAAACTGGACCGATTTGGTTCCAATTTAATACACAAAAGTCAAAATTTCGAAAAAATGTAAAAGTCAAATTTGTTTATTTTTGGAAGAGTACCTGTCTGCAAATTTTCCGCTCTCTAGCACCTTTGGTTTTTGAAATCTTTTTGTCGGGTGCTGGGAGTTGTATGACAGCTACCCGAACCATTCAAAATTTCGAAAAAATGTGAAAGTCATATTTATTTATTTTTGAGAGAGTATCTGTGTGCAAATTTTCAACTCTGTAGCACCTTTGGTTTTTGAAATAGTTTTGTCAGGTGCTCGGAGTTGTATGACAGGTACCCGAACCAGTCAGAATTTTGGAAAACAACATATCATGGGTTCGATTCCAAGTAGTAAAAAACCATCCTGTAAAATTTTTTTGAAATTGGTCCATGCGTCTCGGAGGAGTTCTGACACAAACATACATACATACATACATACATACATACATAAATACAAACATCCTTCTTTATATATAAGATTTTATTTGACTTTAATGAATACAATTTAGATTTTTCATTTCATATTTGTTTTTATACCAATAGTTGTAGTTATATTGACGTGTCAGCTATAGTAGCACTGTGCCAATAGTCGTTGTTTCGGAGATTAGTTTGCTTTTTGTTTATTTTAGGAATTTTAAGCAATTTACAAATTTAATAATATTATAGATTAATAGTGCCAAAAACATTCATTCATGTACATATAACAACACCCATCCTTCTAGTGGTATATAACCGGTGCTCATTGTCATCTCAATGTATCAATCATCTGGATATATTGAGTGAGCAATTAGATTATTTTCATAAGTTCTATACTGTAGAAATATGCTTTCTTATTGAATTAATTATGAAATGTTCGATTTTATTTATTTTGCTAGCCTTTTGTTCGATATACAGTGTTTGTAGACTGTTTCCGGTTTTGTGAATGTGTAATGCCTTATACATTTTTTTTTTATTTTCATAATAACTCCTGGAATTATATTATACCATATTGGACAAGCATATATAAGAATATAGGTTTTGTTTTTTTTTTTGTCTAATTCCAAGTCTATGGGATCACCCTAACTGTTTTTACACAGAGATTTGGAATACACAATTCTATGCAATAGCTCTATAGTCTTTAGATTTTTCTGGTATATTTACTAAATGTGGAAAACTATATTTATAGTGTTCATTATAGTATTGTTCCATTTTATTTTTGTAGTGATAACCAAAACTTTCAACTATTTTTTATTATTTTTATTTTATCCCAATAACAAAGGGTACTATAGAGCAGGTCGAAAAATCCAAAAATCATTTTTTGCCTTCGTCAGGAATCGAACCCGGGACTTTTCGGTTAAAACACTTCTTATTTCCAGACTTCCAGATTTGCAGTTTTTTTATCACATCAGTGTTAGTTTTATTTAGACTTGTTCTGAATAATTTAATTTCGTACTTGCTATAATTGGTTCTTAGTTTTCAAGTATCAATATTTGAAAACAATACTTTTATGTGTTTTACGATATTGGATCCATTGAATTTTTTTTTTGGGATTTTCAATTTAAGATTTTAATTTTGCGATTTCGATCCAAATCCAACCCGAAAAATATGACCATTAATTTTTCTATAATATTTATTCTAGATAAAGATTGTATTCATTTCAACACAGGTCAAAAAATACTTTCTGAAAGGATTAAGGATTTTAGCGTAACATAGTTCAAACGCTGTCGTCCGTCTAACAAAATTTTTATTGAGATATAAAAAAATTGTTGTTAAAGAAGAAGGACTTAAATATAAGATCAAGAATAAAAATTAATCCATTCAAGTATAGATTATGTAAATAATAAATTATAAACACACACACACTGTGATGAACATGTATATTTATTTATATTATTATATAAATATAGGATTATAATCTTTTTTAAACTTTTATATCAAAACTAAATTACCAACAAATAATTAAATATTTATACGTAGGTGCTTGCTTCAAATTGTGGCTGCACTTTCACATAAAATTTCTTCTTTTTATTATTTTATACCCATTATCCAGATTCCTTTAGGATATCTATACTATTATATTTGTTCATTACTTAGTTATGAGCATAAAATATTATATTATTGTTATTTGAAAAAAAAATAAAATACATAAAAACAAAACAAAATTTGTTATTTTCCTATTTTTGAAATTATCCTGGAAAGTTTTGAAAAATAAAATATAAAATGTTTTTAATACAATGGTCACAATTTGAAAATATTTTGCATTTCTTGTTTAGATCTTCTCTTGTTCTATTTTGTATAAATCTAATGTATATATATATATATAATAATATGTATTACACCTTTAGTTTATACTAATATAATAATATGATGATGGTTAATATTCTTGGAAGTTAAATATTCTCTTCTGGTTATTTGGTTTCCATTTCATTTCTTTTAAATATTTTTTCAAAAAAAAAAAAAAAAAAACAAAAACAAAAAAAGGAAGGGTGATAGAAGTTAGAAACTTGACTAACATTAACATGTTTATTATATGGTATGTATATATATAGCTAGGATATTTTATATAACAGCTTTATGTACTAACTATATTCAATTGAATAGCATGGTTGGAGCAAATCTAATCGACTGGAAGAAATAAAAATGAAAAACAAAAAAAAAAATAACAATTCACCCCCTTTTATTTTTTTTTATATAGATGCAGGAATGAATCTGTGCACAAGACAGGAAACCCTTCATCATGGACTCACATCATTATTATAATCATCATCATCATCATCATTATCACCATCAATATCGTCAATATTAGATTCATTCAATTGTGATGCTTAAGTGAATTAAATCCTTGCATGATTTTATGGCTTGTATATTTTTCAAGCTGCATTTTTTTTGTTATTGCTTAAATGTATATATATAACTACACATGCACATACATTCACATATACATGTTATAATGTGTTTAAACTGAATTTAAAGAAAGAAGGAAAAAAAAATTAAATTTATTGAATTGTTAAAGTTTTGATGGAATCAATATGCTACGATGCGAAATATTTTTATGATGTGATAAACATTAAATTAGGATATTAAAATAATATCCTTCGACATCAGAAGAGTAAAAAGAAGAAAATACAGTTTTTTTTTTTGTTTAAAGGAAGTCATAAAGGATTTATTGTTGTTTCTTATATCCTGATAATGATACAGTCTTTAATTTAAAATGAAGTGCAGGATTAAAAACTCGAGTCAAATCGATAGGTTTAATATATAAAAAAAATAATAAATTCTGTACAAATTTTAATTTTTATAATGAAATTTTAAGGTTAAAGAAATTAATTTGTTTTTTGTTATGTGTTGCAAGTTTGTAAATTTTATTCAGTACTTTAGCATAATAAAATCAATCCTATTATTCAACTTTTCCATTTCGACTCAAATTTTAGTAGTTTAAAAAGCCTATCTTCGTTTTATGATGTCTTGTGAAAGAAAACAAACATATTAGAGCCATCATCCAAAACCTTACATATCTTCAAGTGCCTCTTGTGATAAAATAAATGAATGTTGGAGAATAGTTTTTCAACAAATTTCTTATTTCGATTCGTACAGAAAAGTTATGACAATGTTTTGAAATAATTATATAAAATTTTAAGTTGTAAGGTAATAATTTAGCGTGACATAGGCATGTCGTGATAAAGAAGAACTAAATAACCAAAGACTCGCTGGTCACCTCTACAGATCATTCAAACCAAAGAACATTGAAACTGATATAGAAGTAAGTCAAATAGAAAATATTCTAATAAATAACCGAATAACGCTTTTAAGACGAGAAAAAATAATAAAAGAAGTTATAAAATTCAACAAGACTCCCGCGGTCTTCGTTAACAGCTAACATATTAAAAAGACTGCAATTAAGAGCTTTTTCTGGTAATCTGGCGTTACCAAATACCCTAAAACACAATAGCCTTCCCAAATTTACATTTCGCCAAATTAATTTTCAAATTATACTGAGAAAGTCGATTAGAAACTTCGCCAAGATGGTGCTGATGCTGATCTTCGTCTTCAGAAGCAATGATCGTTGATATAAGCGATTCGTATATCGTTGAAATACCGATGATAGTCAAAAAAAAGCTTAGTTCATCCTCCTTTGAGAAGTTTGAACTGCGTTGGATAAACCAAATGTCTTTCTTGTGAACTCATATAGACCAAATAGAGTAATAATAGCTGTTTTAGGAATATCCATTGGTTCAATTCATATTTGGTGAAACCCCTTTCGTAAATCTATATCTATCACAAAATATTCTTACCGTGTTGGTTAACCACGAAACTCAGTAAATACCGTAACCGCAACCACATTGAGTCTTCGATAATTGCCACACGGTTGCCTATCTTTATTAGGCTTTAAAACCACATGTAAATGTGAGGACCAATTGCTTTGAGGACCTACATATACTCTGAGCCAAAAGCTCTTTAAACTCAGATTTAGAAGATTGATATCTTTCAGTCGTTAACATTCGAGGTTTTGACATCACAGGTGCACCATTGGTTAGGATATGATGCGTGATATCAGAAAATAGAATTCACGATATATAGAGATAGAATATTTTTACAAAGTGATGAAGCTACTTAATTTTGGTACCTGCTATACATCACCAAGTGAGTGTAGAAAGTAGGCTTTTAGATGTGTTTTTTTTTCTGTTTCATTTAATACGGAACAAGTGCAGAGATAGTACAGGATTCTTTCCGCCCTTATCGTCACCTTTTCAGGATTTGCAAAGATTATTTGAGTGGAGGACAGACTTTTTAGAATGATTAAGTTTAAGGCAGTGTCTCCTGACAAGTCTTACTATCGTATTTATATCTAATTTGTTAATGTTAATAGAATAACGGACCTCGGAATGGATTTTTAGGATTGGGATAAAATAAATGACAAAACAAAAAAGAAACAATTGAGAGTATAATCTAGTAGCACCTTAAATAAAATAGAACTATTATATTTAAGAAGGCGAAGCTTGTTACAATAGATATAGTTTTCCACATTTAAATTAGTAGATAAATATCATGAAAATTCTAAAGAAAAACTACTGTATGTAATTGTGTATTGCAAATTTCTGTGTGAAAGTAGTTATGGTGTTCATCCCATAGACTTGAAATTATATAAAAAAAAAATAAGTTTGGCTATCTTGAAGTCAAACATATTGAACTATTTACGATTGGAAAGTCTGATTACTCCTTTGAGAAGTAGAAATTGAAATTGTAAATTGTAATTTGATCCTAAACGATTCATTGGAACTGCAATTCTTTGTGAAATTTTTATATAGTGAATAAATGGTATAGTCACTAAACATATTCTACCTAATATGGTTCAAATGTGGTTTAATGTCATCCTAAATTCTAATGCGTAACTTAACATGAGAATTCGGTATACATTCTAGTAATGGTATAATTTTGGATTAAAATACATGAAATTAATAGTTAGATTTTATTGTGATGAGTTGAACTACATTTTAAAACCTTCCTCTTCCTCATTTGTTAGGTATGAACCCTTTTTTTCATAATTAATCTATTTCTTCAATATCGGTCAATATTTTCGGTTGTCTGTCTGGACATCTACTGTTATTCAGTTGTTTTTGACTTGTCAATTCTTTCAATTATTGCATTGCATAGTATATTCACGGCAGATTTGCCTTACATTATCACATCTTGAACGCTACAAACTTTAATTTAAAGTTTTGTAGTAGAATTTTGTATATACATAGTAAGCTTAGTTGTGTAAGATACTCTTGACCATTCACTTTAATTTGAAGGTAAAAAACAAAACAAAATGTAAACGAAATCCTTACTATTTAAAATTTAATTTATAAAACACTGTAGACAACGTAAATTAAAATAAAAAAAATATTCCAATCTTTCAAAAAGACATGAAAAAAATAAAATTGTGAAAAAATTCTAATTGTATAAACAATTTTAAATTCTATTATATTTTTGTATTTTCTTTTTTTGAATTTTTATTTTTGTTGCTATTTTGGAAGGACCTTTTCCTTTTTTAATACCTCATATGCAAAATATACGAATACATTTATACAGACAGTTAAATTGAAAATATAAAAATTCATCCATGGATAAAAAATTGGATTTATATGTAAATGTCCTCTACCTTCTTCCTACCTAAATGTACCTGAAATAAATTGTTTTTTTTTTTTTTTTTTTCATATTCATAATGTCGATGGATAAGTGGTATTGCATGGACACAATACAATGGTTTAATAATTGTGGTAATATTTAAGGAGTATTATTTTTAAAAGGACCTTTTTTTTATTATTATTATTATTATTAGCAAGCGTTTTGTTATTCAATCGCTTTAAAAAAAAAAAAAAAAGACTGAGAGGAAAGTATTTGACCGTGATGATAATATTATAATATTAAACAGTTCAGTTAATATTCACAGTTATTATTTAAGAATAATAAAAATTATGGTGAAGTCATACATAAAGATTCAGTAATTTACATTTTGTACACTGTTGAAGACAATCAAACCAATTTATATTGTAAATTTTGATGTAATTAGAAACGCTTACATAATTTTATTAGTGTTATTTATATTTTGCTTGTTTTTCTTATTTTTTAAATCCTTTACATATCAAGGATTTTTTTTTTTCAAAATTTGAATTTTACAATTCAAATTTTTGTTATTGTTTTTTTTTTCTTTTTTAATTTAAATAAAAAGGTGTCTACGTATTCTAGGTTTTAATTTTTAAAATTCAAATTTTTAATTGAATTGTCTTTAGAGTCTTGTAATGTTTCAAAAACAGTCTTTATTCATTTAAATTGTATATCATGCGTGTATATTTATATGGACAATGTTTACAAGATTTTTAAATTTTGTTTCGTACTACCTATCTAGTGTAGTATAAATTAAAAACAGCCATAATACCTAGTATTTTAAAGGTTTTTTTTTTCTTTATTCATTTTTTTGTTACAGTTTAAATTTAAGCTTATAATATAGTGTTCATAATCATTAATTTATTTAGATCTTGACCGGGAATGGTCGTATTGCTTACAATTTTATAGTTCCATTTAACATGATTGTGTTATTTTTGTTATTTTTGTTTTTTTTATTCTTCTATATTTAATCATAGTTAAATTATTAAATTATTATTATATATTATTAGTAATTTTATATTTAAAATATGTTAAACATTTCTGAATTTTAATCGTGTCCTCCTAAATTCCTTATTTAATTCCGATAATTTTTGATATACCGGGTACTGAAGCAAGCGACAATTTTAAAAAGATTTAAAAAAATAATTTAAAGCACAGGAAAATTGTTGGCTTGAATATTCTACATTTCAATGGACAAATTATTATGCCATTTAATCGTTTTGAAAAATTTTGCGAAATTAAATCTATTTTGAAAGATTCTCTTCTCGATGTTGTTGGTATTTCGGAAACATGGCTCCGCAAATCAACTCAATACAATGGTTACTGTTCCTGGTTTTGATATAGTTAGAAACGATAGATTCAGTCGCGCTGGAGGTTGTGTACCACTCTACATTTAAAAAATAAATTTAAAATCATTGATTCATCGTCTGAGAATTCTTCTATTGAGTACTTGTTTGTTCAAATACTTTTTGATAACAATTCGATGGTTCTAGGCGTTATCTACCGTCCGTCTGGTGAGTTAGAATGTCTTAGTGATACACTCTCCGATTTATCTTCAAAATATGTAGATTTTGCAATTATGAGTAATTTTAATTTGCTTAATAACACTACTAGTAATTCTACTACTTCTGTTTTTGACAATTTTAATTTATCAGTTAAAACCAATTCTTTAAATTCTACTGATTTTGAAGTTACCCATAAATTTCTGTCACTTCTTGATTTCTTCATTCTTAGTAAACCAAACCTATTTAGTTTTTCGGATCAATTTAAAAAAAAAAAAAAAAAAAAAAAACAACAATTGTATTTTATTTATAAAAATTATTAATAAAATCAAAATTATGGTTAAGAATGACTCTCCATTTCTGATAATATCTACGATAAAATTGCGTTCTTTAATAATCTAGTTCGGAAGCTTTTCGACCAGCATGTTCCCCTACGTTCTTTTACTCCACGTGCTGATTTTGTTCCGTATTTCCGTCCAGATATTGTAAAAATGGCGAATGATAGAGACATGGCTTATAAAATTTGGAAGAGAACAAGAAATTCGAATGACAGAAATTCATTTAAGAGGCTTAGAAACGTGGTAAACTTGAAGATTAGGCAAGCTAAAAAACAATACTATTCTAAGATACTCGATCCTCGGCTGCCTTCAAAATCTAATACCGCTAAGCTTGGAATCAGTAAAGAAAACAAAATGGACAATATGGATAGCTTTGATGTTAACGAATTAAACAATAAATTTATAACTCCATCTTTTAACTTTACTTCATTACTATCCAATATTGAAAACGTTAATTCGTCTAGTACTTTCTCTTTTAGAAATGTCTCAAATGATGAAGTCTATGATGCTATTTTTAAGGTTAAATCCAATGCTATAGGACCAGATTTAATTCCTTTGAAATTTATTAAATTGATTATCCCTTCTGTGCTACCTTATATTACACACATATTTAATTTCATATTGACTACTGGTCAATACCCTCTAATTTGGAATTGTGCCAAAGTTGTTCCCGTTCCTAAAAAAAATAATCCAACGATTGATGACCTTAGACCCATTAGCGTACTGTCCAGTATTTCGAAATCTTTTGAACGGTTATTGCATGCACAAATGAGTCAGTACGTAAGTGATAATA
Source organism: Argyra leucocephala (assembly GCA_963942445.1). Taxonomy (NCBI): domain Eukaryota; kingdom Metazoa; phylum Arthropoda; class Insecta; order Diptera; family Dolichopodidae; genus Argyra; species Argyra leucocephala. The sequence continues at coordinate 122,370,589 of OZ012678.1, forward strand.
ATCTCTTATACGAATTCCAATCAGGTTTCAGAAAGCAGCACAGCACTACATCAGCACTCCTAGAACTAATAGATAACATTTACTGTGAAATCGATAAGAAACATGCTGTATTATTGCTTCTTCTTGATTTCACAAAAGGTTTTGTTTGTGTTAATCATAACTTATTATGTTTAAAACTTAGCGCAGCTTTTAATTTTGAATTTTCTGCTACTACTCTCATTCAAAGTTACTTAAATAATAGAAGTCAATTAAATGTCTTGGAATTTTCATGAGTGATGACTTAAAATGGGATAAACACCTTTCTCTTATCAACAAAAAAACTTATCTGATACTCAAAAGATTGTATATCTAAAAAAGTTATCTTTCATTGTCTACGCGTCTCAGGTTAATTCAAAGTTTAGTTTTAAGAACCTAAATTTTTATATGGTTGTAAGGTTTCAGTGGTTGTAACGTTAGAAATTATTCTAGGTTGATAAGATCTTTTAATTTCACTATCCGTTTTTTTTTTCTCTTCACCGCTTTGATCATATTTCTTGTTTTAGTGCTCGTGTTATTGGCTTGGAACGAGCTACAATAAAACTAGAATTGTATAAGTTTCGTTGTTTGATTTTACTTTTTAAAGTGTTGAATTCAACTCATCCTGCGTACCTATATTCCTAGTTTATTTTTTCCCATTCAACAAGAAGAAGTCAAATTACCTCTGAATTCTAATTCTATGGATCATTCTGTTACTGAAAGAGTTATAAGGCTATGGAATTTGTTACCCCTGGCAGCTAGGGCATGCCATTTAGTTACCCGGTTTATTCGTAACAGCAAGCTCTTTTTAAACTTCAATAATTGATATTGGTCTTTACCATTTTTTTATTTGATTTCAGTACTCATTTTAATTTTAAATTAATTATTTTTCCATTTTTTTTTTTTGTGAACACGTTTAAGATGTTGGTATCTGGCACAATAGCTCGTGACTGTTATTACATATTATTTTTTTCTATTTTTATTTTTATATAAATTTTGCATTTTGATGGTTAATTAATAACTGTTCATTATTAATAGATTTAAGTAATTTTTTAATAATTTGTACAACTTTATAACGCCTGGCCTTTTCTGTGCATTTAATTAAATAAATAAATAAAATATTTAAATTTATATCTAAGTGGTTTAACATTTTAAATTTTGCTTTTAATTTTTTCTTATACTCATGTAATATGTTTCTTTTGATAAAATTAATTCCCTTATTATTTGTTTAAATAATGAGTTCATATTTTTAAGTTTATTGGGCAATTCATTTAAAGAGATGTAAACAATTATAAACGCAGTTGGTTGTTTTTGTATAATTTCTAAATAATGATAGGCAAAAGTTAGTTTTATTCCTCGTATTGTGACTATTATTATTATTATCTATGTTACGATTCAGTAAGAATTTATGTTTAATCATATTGTTAATATTATTTTATATACCAAGAAGTATATTTCACAGGTGTTGATGTTTTCTAAAATTACATAACGATCAGAGTATAATAATTCTATAGGAAGACTTATTGGAAAATAATTTATTATTTTTATGGCTTTCTTATAGAAGCCAGTTTTTCAATATATGAATGTGGAACATTGCTCCAAAAATGGTTTAAATACTAGATTCAATATTATGATTAGTATATTAAAAATAATGTTATTATATCAAAATAATTACTTAGGGTCCGCAGTGTAAACTCTATTATGATAATTCCATTTAAATTTATTGTTTATGATAAGTCCTAAGTAATTAAATTTATTTACAATTTAAATAGAACTATTCTTATTTGAAATATTACTGGAATAAAAAACCTTATTGTTGAAAAATAATTTTTTTTTTTTCTATTTAACGACATTTTGTTTTTGAGAAGACAATTTTCAATTTTTTTCTAAATCAAATAGATTTTCTTCGGTCTCACAGTCACTTAATACCAGCGTTTTTATGTCTATAAGTTTTAATTCAGGGATATAATTAATATAGAATTTGAATAAGTCCGGACCTGAAATGTAATCTTATTGTACCCCCTTTTTGATGTTTAACAAGCTACTATATACTTTATCACAATGTGTCTGTTAATACTTGTTGGTCAAATATGATCTAAATAAATTTATTTGTGTAGTGTTAAATTTGATAAAATAGATTTATGTAATTATAAATTTTTTTAAATGTGAAATATTAAAATTTCCATGTCATTTTACTTTTAATAAAAAGAACAAGTTCGATTTATTAATTAATATTGATACATAGACCTTTTATGTCACCATTGTATCTATAAATGTAATTGTATTTTTATAACTTACAGATGTACTATATTGACAGCTTCTAATAAGTTATAAAATCAATCAAAATGAAAATAGGAGTTGTATAGGTAGTCTAACACTATAAATACCTATTGATGAGTTCTAATAGTGTTATGATGAACGAAACAATTTCCGAAAAATATTTTTAAAAAGAAGTATGTCGTAATCAACACAATCAAAACATCAAATCCTCAAATCAACACCTTTTGTAGATCAATGTACAAACAAGCTGTATATCTTTTATATCAATGCTTTTTGATATAAAGTCTGTTAATACTAAGCAAGCAGCAATATTGTGTGATTTTTCCTCAAAGCTAAATTGTTCATTATGCATTATTCCATTAATTGTTAATTTAATTGAATTTAAATGTTATTTCAAATATTCAATTGTAAAACAAGCTTAGTACTTTAACTGAAATATTATCATGTCCAGTAGCTGGAATCTGGTTTTAAATATTCAATAATTCTTATAATTTCATCTTGGTTAGTTTGCTCTAATTGAAAGTCATAGTGTACATTTTTAGTGAACGAAGCAAGATAATCTATGACAATTGCAGATTCCACAATATTTAGTGTATTTTTGACATTCACAAAATATGTAATCGTATTCCACTAATTTTATATATGTTGGGAATTATGACATGTCTGGTTATTGTGTCGTATTCTTATACAATTTTTCTTATACTTTCATCATTATTTTTGTTGTATATATTTTTTCAATAAAGACCTCATAATTTCTTGCTATTTGTTTAATTATAAAAAATTAATTATTTTGTTTTGAATTTATTTTACATTTATGCAATATGCATATAAAAAATTAATTAATTAAATCTGATTATAGATCCTTAAAATATTTTCTATTGGCAATCTCAAAATTCCTCAACAATCGAAAATATAGGTAATAAATTATTTTCTGGTTAATTATAAATCAATTTTATGTAATTAAAATAAATATTAACGCTATTTCTAAATTGGCAAAAAATGGTTAAATTAATAAGAAATTTTTTATTTTTTTAATTTGCTTTTATCAAATCGAAAAAAAAATATTATTTTTTTTACGAACAAAATTCATTAAAATTCGCGACTCAATAATTAATATCTATAATATTAATATTATAGCGAATAATCAATACCTGTCATATTTGAGTACAAATTTTTTTATCACTTCAATTTTTTGTTTTCAAATCAAAAAAATAACTTGATTTGTTAAAAATTCCTCTATCTCCAGATCTTTTTCGTTTCTATGTAAAATAAAAAAAAAACAAAAATACCGCAAAACCTGTATTTATTAAATTAAATTTGGAAATTTTATTTAAAAATAATAAAAACGCACAGGAAAAATAGAAAATTTTCTCATTTTTATTTTTATAAATTTAATGGCTGTGTAATTTCAATTTTAATTTATTTCAAATTCCCCTGTTATAAATTTCAACCCACCAAATAAGGATACTGTATATTGATTCAGTAGTAATACAGGATTTCCTTATTTACAATTATTATATTTAAAAAATTATTAAACAAAAACAAAATTGTTTTTTGTTAAATATAGTACTGTACATAATTCTAGGTACAGAGTGCAAATATTTGTATGTGAAAAATCAATGATTTAATATTAAGTTACGTAGTTTATTTATAAAGGCTTTTACTTTTACAGAAGTCTGAAATTTTTTATGAGGACCTCATGATGATTTATTTTCTTTTATCCTTCCTTTTATTTTATTACAATTCTTTAATTCGATGGTGCTGGATATAATAATGACAAATCTACTTACAGTTAGTGTTTTTTAAGTTTCTATATGTAAAAACGCTCTATGGCGTACAAATTGTATTTGCATATTTTTTAATATGAAAAAATAATTAAATTGCCTTTAGACATATTCCGTTAATTCTGTACTTGATAAATCTGTCCATTTTCTTGTAAATAATTCTAGTTTCTTGACAAATTTCTCAACATACCACCCAAAATATTAATTTGGCACTATAATTAAATGAATTTGACTAGACTGAGACTAGAGTTCTTAAGAGACATTAAAAACAATGTTACCAAAATTGACCAATTATTATTTTATGTTTACAATTTGAGTGATTTACAATTGAAGAAGTTAAATAATTTTGTATAATATACTGGTTTGAAGAAGATATGATAAACCCGTTCATAAACACTTAGCGCAAAAACAAGATACTGTAGATTTTTTTTTGTTTGTTTTTGACAGAGTTATTAAAATTTGAATTTTCTACATTATTGTAGTTTTATGTTATAAATAAAAACAGCAACACAACTAATTGTCATGCGCTATATACTATAATTTTGCAGTTTTTCTGCTAAGTTAGTAATGTTTATGAACAAACTTTATTCGCAACATTTTGCTTATAAACAAAATATTTGTTAAAGTAGGCAATATTGCCAAGTTTGCTTGTTTATGAAAACCAGTAAGGGTTCATTACTTATTATTATAATAATATTACAGGTCGCATTACATTTTACGTTTCAATATACTAGGACCTAGGTCCATCGTGAGATTATTTGCCAGGATTTTTGGATGTACTTCCAATTTACTTCTGTGCAATAACTGTATCCTGAATCCACAAGCCGTTGTGAGTTAAGTTATTTGACACGAACCATGGGTCATCGACCACCATTCTCAGCATTTTGTTCTGAAATTTTTAAATTACGTCAATGTTGGATTTAGATGCAATCCCACAGAGTAGAATTCCGTACGATAATATAGGTTTAAAAATATCTTTGCATAACAACAACATTTCTCTTCAAAGACAATATTCAGATTTTCTACCCAACAATCAGCATATAGGCTTCTCAGTTTTTATCCTTATTGAATGCGCTTACAAATTATGCATATCTTCTATGTCAGACTCCTGTCAAGATGAATTTGACATTTGATATTAAACATTATATTTGACAACATATCATACCTAAGATTTTTGACAGAATTCTCTTATGCTTGAGGCAAACTCGACCCAATAAAAAATTCTTTAGGCGCAGAACGGCGAAAGTTAATTTAACCAGGCAAACTGAACGGCGTTAAATAACATTTAAATCTATATTTTTTAAGATGTCAAATGTCAATTGTAATTTTTTTACTTTATTGGGAAAATTTTCTGTGCGCTTCCTAAAATAAAATATTCTATTTTTTTAAAATTTTTGGATTTCTTAAAATAAAATAAAAAAAAAAGAGCATTCGATTTGAGAGACAAATTAAAGGGATATTTTGGGAATGAAGCATCATTGAGACAGCATAATTAACTTTTCAATAACATGATTAATTTTATTTAACATATTTAATTCAAATTTAATAACCAAAAATAAAAAAAAAAAACATAACTAACTCAATTTCAATCAATAAAATAAAAAAAAAACGAAATTAAAACAAATTCAACAAACTAAAATATAAAACTTAAAACTAAAATTTGATATTATTTATATCACCGAACAAAAATATCATCTTCCGGTGCTGGCACTTTACTACTTCAATTTAAAAAATGTTTTAAGGCACCCATGGTATCCACAATATGTTTACCTACATCATCACTCCCCATTTTTTTGGACCTTTTAATTGGTTTTACTGATGATATCGATGCTTCTCCAATACTGTCAGTAACTATTTCTACATCTTCGGAATCTTCACATTGTTTCTCCTTATGTATGGATTCCAAATTTGATATAGTTCTAAAATAATGCAATAAAAAATAAAAAAGGTAGTATAAAAAAGTTATAAAATAATAATTTACTTTCTCGGCTGGATGTGCTTAATAAGAAAACTTAAGGTTCCATAGTACTCCCATTGTGGCTTATTGTCAGCCCCGCTTCCTGGTGGAGTGTTTTCTACTCTATCTAGTTGTGCATTCCAATTCTGTGAAAAAAATTAATGTTTAAAATTTAAATCCTACCGTTAATTATATTTTTAAATCCTACCGCTCATTTCCAATGTTAATGCAATTTTCTTCCACACTTCAGCTTTTACTTTAGTATTTTTATATGTTTTTGCTGATTTCTCATATAAAATATTGTAAGCTTTGACTGCTTCAATCACCTGCTCATCAATATCATTTATTACACTTGCCATTTTTCTTTTTTTTATTTAAATTAAATTTTGATAAATATTTATAAAAGTAATACAGTTTATTTAAAAAAAAGTTTTAATAAATATTTATTTAATAAATATTTTAATAAAATATTTTATATATTATGTATCAAAAACCAAACTACCTAAGCTATATTTATCTAACTTTTAATTGTTTCAAAATACTTATTCAAAACACTTATTTCCATTTTCCAAATACTTACTAATTTAATATTCCAAACACTTACTAATTCTGTCAATTACATTTGTACCATCAAATGTCATTTAACGACGAGAAAGTTAAACTTGATACAACTTTTATTTTCTTTGCCGAACAAACGCAGTAGAACGGCGTCGAGTTTGCCTACTTATGTAATTTTCATATGATTTAACTTTTTTTTGACAGTTCGCAGATCTTACGCCGTACAGACGCCGTCGAGATTGCCTCGAGCTTTAGGGTATTATTTTGGTGTTCAAAATTATTGGAGAGATTTCTGTATGAATAAAATAATTTAATACATAAGATGTTTTTGTAAATATTATTAATTTTTTTTCATAATAGCATTTTGAATACAATATAATAGACCAAAAATATAATAAAAATAGTTTTGGTAAGGATAACAATGATCGCCTTAAATCAACTTAAAAGTTACAAAATTCCTTTGAGAGATTAAAAATAGCAAAGCAGAGAAAATCCGATTTTACCATATCAATTTAATATGAATTATGATGACATTATGACATTATTACCCTTTTCACTTTCGAGATGTAGGCCTATTATTTTTTTTATTGTAATTTATTTTATTTTAATTACAAAGGGTATTACTGGACCAGGTCGGAATATCCCTATCCAGCTTGTGTTTAAATATATGTTAAAAAACATTATAAATCTACATACTAAGTTTATTTTCTGAATCTGCAATAACTTTTGTTATGCACTGTATTCACAATTACAAATGTAATATATAAATTAACCTCAAACTGATTATTAAACAGAAAATTCCATCACAAATTATAATTATAGTAATAATAATTTTCAATTATTTAAATTCTTTACACCACATGGTGTATTTTACTATTTTATATATATAGATATAATAATATAATATACTATATATATATATATATATATAGGTAAATGTAGTAACAATCGTACCACCGTATGTTTACGATATGAGATATTTATAAAATTTACTTATTTAATCGTATTATTACAAAAATAATAATACAACATAAACACAACAGTATCCAGGAATATACAGTATCCAGGACATTTATTAACATTTGTAATAATAAAGTATAATAAGCAAGTGAAGCAGAATATCCTTTTTTAATATTCCGTTAGAAAAACGCAAAAAACAAACGAAAAACAAAATTATAACTTCCGATACTGGTTAATTTATTAAAGAAAACAGAATCTATTATTTAATATATATATATATATATATATATATATTTTATACGTATATAATATGTTTACAGCAAAATAATTGAATTTAATTAACCATAATTTACAATAATTTTAACTGTATACAACATCTTCTTTATTATCTTTATCAAATATCCAATTTCTTCATCCTATCCTTATCTGATCCTTTTTAGTTGTAATATTCACATTTATATATTTCAAAATTATTATGTTTATTTCAAATTCAATGGAAGAAAAAACAAAAATAAAAATTTTTTTTTCCAAATCAATATATAAATTAGAAGTCAGGAAAAATCAGGAAAAAAGAAAAACAAATATAAAAAAATTTATAAATCTGCCCACCAGGCGTGAAATTTCATCTTACAAATTGAAATTGAAATATGAAAAAAAACAACAAAAAAAAAACAAAAAAAAAACGTAAAACCAAACAATACCACATCTCAAAAATACGAAAATTTTACACAAAGATTTGGAGTCCTTTATTTAGTTATCTGCTGTTGACGACAGTTTATGTTTGCCTTTTTTTAATTTTTTTTTTTAAATTTTCCAAGCATTTTTGATCAAAATTTTCACTTATTTTTTTTTTTATTTTATATTTCAATTTCTTTCATTTTAGTTTTTTTTTTGCTCATGTTATGTGGTAAATTTCTTATCCACGCAACTTTGAAGATTTCAGGGATCCTAAGAAGCAGATATTATAACAATTTTTTACCATCATCTTTGAACAAGATGTAACTTTCCCCTCTTCAGTTTTTTTCATGATTTTGTTGTTGTTGCTTCTTTGCTTCAAATTATTTTGGTTGATATCATCGCACCAATAAAAGCGAAATATAAATCTCATCTGCGAATATTGTTATTACCAATATTAAGAATATTCTCTTTTTTTTTTGTTTTTTGTTGTTGTTCAGGTATTTTAGATTTAGATTTTTTGTTTTTTTTTTGTATTTTCACAATTTCAGTTTTGGGTTCATCTATTCACGCTATAGAAGTTTCAATGGGTAAATATGTGTTGAAATATTGTTGTTATTATTTTTTTAATAAAAAAAAAGTAGGTGCAATGAAATGGAACATACGGAGTCGAGTGTAAAGTGATTTTATTGTTTGGTATAAGTTTGTGTGTGTGTTTATGCAGATTTGATTTTATTATTCAATAATTTTTTTGTTTTCCTTAATATAGTGTTTAATACAGGTGTGTAATCGTTTTTTTATGAATTTTTAGTTAGTTACTCAACAAGTGTATACGGTGGTATGATTCTAACATATACTTAGAGAAAATCAGAAAATATTTTTAGACATAAAAAACCTAACTGGGAAAAATTCGGTGAAGCATTAGAAACATCTTTGAAAAAATTTAACTTTATGGCTCTTTTGTTTGAGGGAGATGTTGTATGTATGGCGTGGGACAAAATGACCATATCCGAAGGATAGCTGGAATAGCTAGCTTTCCAAGAATATATATCTTTAATGGCGTATCTTATCCTATAAGGACGAAAAGGACATTTGAAAGTATCCTTGTTGTTTTGATGTTTTTGTATAAAAACTGTTATATCTGTTGATCTATTAAATATACATATATATATATATATATATATATATATATTCAGTTATATATTCTAGAAAGATAACGGCTTGGAGCATATTTTAACATTTATTTGATGATGATTAGTGCTGCCATTATGGAGATATTGCAGTTCAAAGTAGAAACGTTTAATATTTTTATCCCATTAGAAGAGTCTGTTTCTCTTCGGTTATATACAAGTTTCATTTAAAAAAATATTAGCTATTTTACAGTGTTTTTATATAAAAAAAATAATGTTGCACCTTTTACAAAGTAATGTAATAAGCTGGTTTAACATTTACTTCGGAAGATTTCGTAAAAGGCACATTCCTAGTTTTATATAGAAAAAGGGTAAAAACAATTTATTTCTTCAATATGATTATATATTCTAAACTATTCGACGTAGACATAACGTATAAATTATGAGTTATAGAAAGAAAATAGACCTTTCCAACAGTATATAAATATTGGGGTAAAAAATATTTTATGGTAAAATCTTGACGTATTAGGTTTTTCAAGAAAGAAAACAAAGGCTGTTTTTTCCAAAATTTTCTACTTTGAACAACAACATCTCCATAACGGCAGCACCAATGATCATTAAACAAATGTTAAAATGTGCTCTAGACCAGACCGTTATCTCACTAGATCAAAAAACTGAATATATACATATATATCTAATAGATCAAAAGATATAGCGGTTTATATACAAAAACATCAAAAAAACAAGGATACTTTCAAATGTCCTTTTCGTCCTTAAAGGATAAGACGCACAATTAAAGATGTATATTTTTGGAAAGCTATCAACACCACGTATCCTTGAGATATAGTCATTAGGTCCTACATGAATACAACATTTCCCTCAGAAGAGCCGTAGGATGTTTTGTTTTTAGTCGAATTTTGGATATTGAATTTAATTCTAGAAATATCTAGTTTTAGTTAGCATTTAATTCAAGTATTAGTATTTAATATAATGTTAGTATTTAATATAATCTTAGTATAGTTCCATTCAAAGTGTAGTATATTAAAATGATTTGATAGCAGCTATCAAGACTATAGAAAATAAATTCAATTAGAAAAAAGAAATATTTTCAAGATGAATATAAAGAAAAGGTGATGAAATGAATTCAGTCATGGATAAATAAAGGTAACAAATGCATTATAAATAAAGAGGTTTCATAGTGTGTATTTTATTTCTTAAAATAATTGAAAGTAGGTAATAAATAGACTGGTAATAACAGATTGAACCTAGCTATTTCATTAAAATACTAGGGACTAGGCTAAGAAATCTGAATTAATTTGTTATATAAATTTATAAATTTAGTATATGTGAGTTAGCTTATGTTGTTAATGATTTCATTAGAATTATTATTATTATATTATTATTATAAACACTACAAAACAGAGGTCTGATATTAAATATAATAATAAATGGGAAATTTTTTTTTTAATTTGCTAGTATGTAATTGAACTTATAAATTTTATACATAAAAAGGATTGTAATCTCGCGAAGCGTAACATATTTTTTTTTTTGAGGATTTATCCTTAAAGTTAAAAAAATTTTGTAAAATGTTCGTTAACAGTTATTAAAATGTTCCTCAATAGAATAATTTTTTATTAAATATTGCAATTTTGTCTATACCATTGTATATTAAGAAATGGCAAAGCTTAAATTTGAATTTTTGTTATTGAAAACAAAACAATTATAACTAGACATTATGTACATAATAATATGTATATCGATATTATGTACGTTATATTATTTAATCGAAATAAAAAAATATTATGTGTACATATATATTATTAAAAACTTTATAGTAAATAATTTTTATAAATAAAAGTTTTTAGGATAAGTATTACTTCATTTTGAGCAACCTTGGATTTTTTTTTTATAGCTATTTGATATTTTAATTTAGCTTAAATGTGGAAATAAATAAAGTTTTTCTTTATATATTATATTTTATTTATATTTATTTTTTTTTCTCTTTATCAGGCATCTTATTCAAAAAAATTTATTTTATTAAAATCATTATGGAGATTTAAATGAATACATAATATTAACTCACCCAGTTTTAATATATCTAAGTGTACATTAAATATTCACACAAATTACCGATCATCGATGCAAAATTTTATAGATAAGTACTAACAGATACAATGTAAGTTTATTAAATATTTATTTTCTATCTATTTTGATGAATTAAAAAACTACTAAATTATATAAATTAAATTAATAATTTAATTCAAACAAAAAGTTTATTAAAATAATTTTGATTAAATAAAAAATAAAGTACTTTATAAGGAGTTGGGTACAATTTGTACGATATGTCAAAATCTTGCTTTCCTATTTTTGTTATATTTTTATTTTTTATATTTTTGGGTATTTTTGCAGACGGCAGGAAAATTCAAACTGCAAGGTTTTATTTATAAAATTGAATAAAATTTTCCAATAGAATCTATTCCTCATTTATTAAATAATTTTTTATTAATTATTGGAATTTGGTGTATCAAATTTAATATAAAAATTTATAATTAAGAAAGTGCAAAATTTATAAATATAAATTTTTTTATAAAAACAAAACTATTTTAACTATACATATATATAATAATTAGTACATATATATATAACTAGCACTGATGAAGGAAGTATGTGTTTCCGAAATATCGATATTTGCAATCAATGATTAAAAATTATTAGTGCTGACAACAATTAAATTATTTAATTTACATGTACACGTATATTATATTATTATTAAATCGAAATAAAAAATATTTACATAATGTATATTTTTTTTATATGTATTATCTTATATTATTAACACTTTATATTGAATATGTACATTTTTTTAGAATATATATTGGATTGTTTAATTTTCAGCGACCGAATAACCTTGAATTATTTCCTTATCTATAATTATAATAGATAAGCATTTAAGGACATGCGCAGTATATACCTTTTCATTTTATCCCACTTCTCCTTAATGAGCTCTTACTTAATATGTAAATTTTTTATTATAATATTCAAATTTTTAAATAAAATATATCCATTTTGTGTCATTCAACATCTTATTATTTGTATACATTAAAAGAAATTTATTCTATTAATTTTTTTAAGTAACTGTCTCAAATTATTGCTTCCTATCTTTTGTTCATTTGTGGTAATCATATAGTTTTGGTTAAAAATATGTAAAATGTATATAGATACCTCTTTAATTATACAAAAATACTTTATTTTTAGTAACTTTATACATTAAATACCACTGACTATATAGGGAATATAACGGAAACGAATCAGTATATGAGGGAGGTGTATTTATGTGTCCAAGATAAAACTTACTAACCTTAAAACTTTTTATTAAACATGAGTGGCTTGTGCTTTATCCTGAGAAGTCTATGTCAGTACGTAAATTACTATTTTTTTCAAAACTTTAAATTTGACTTCAACTTGAATTATAATTACTCAACAGGGGCCCCTAGTATTTTCTTTATTCATATTTTTCTTATTTATCTTTCTCAGGTTAGTTATTCAAAAACTTTTATTTTATAAAAATCATTATGCGAACATTTGAAATTTGAATCACAATGTTAATACATCCAGTTTTAATATAGGTATCTGCCGATGTAAAATTTAATAGATTAAAAACGAAAAATACTGACGATAAATACTAACTGATACAATTACGTAAGTTCATTAAATTTATCATATTTATTTTCTATCTATTTTGGTGAATTTGAAAAACTACTATCAAAACTACTAACAAAAATTATTTTCATTATTTATTTATTTATAATATTATGTTTAATTAGTATTTTAATTCATATTAAATATATTTTTGGTTATATGAATTAAAATATTTGAATGTATTAGAAAATTTTTAATTATTTAAATATTCAGAGATTACACCTACTTTTATAACATATATTTTTGTTATTTTAACTATAATAATTATTAATATAAACTTAAAAAAAAAACATTATTTCTTAATTAGTATTAACAAAATTAGTATTAAGATAAGATATATAAACTCTGTTAAACCTTTTTTACTACTCGCTGTAATATCAAATTTATCAATTTATTTAGTTATCTAGGTGACAGAACATGTGACGCGTTAAATGTAATATAATAATAACTTTTTGGTGGATGTAAATAATAAAAAAAAGATAGAAATCCCATATATTTCAAAATACATATGACTCCATGACGGTAAACTTAATATGTAATAATTTCTGAAAGAAAAAAAAAAAACAAAAATAATAATAAAAAAAATGTATTCAATAATATTGCACTGAGATTTGAAATTAAATTAAATTTTTAGCATAACAAATATACATTTTAATAAAGTAATAATTCTATTTTTAAAAAAAAAAAAACCAAAAAGAAAACCCCAAAAAAAAAAATCAAATAACAGGATACGATTTTCCTTTTTCTTTATTATCATTTTCCTTGGTTATTCGTAACTGTGTGATGGTAGATTATAATACATAGAAAATAATAAGAGTTTGATTAAATTGTCAAAATGAATTTACTCTAGTGCAAGTAATTTGTATATATATATATATAAATATATATATATATATATCTATATATATATTATGATATATTAACGTAAAAATTTCAATAAACAAATAATTTTGTCTTTTAACTTCATAAGAAAAGGTAAACAAAATAATTTATTAAAGTTTCATCAAGTTTAGTAAAAGAGAGAGTAAATATTTTGGTCTTACATTTGGGTTATTTTTCAAATAATATCTTCGAACTCGGGTTATTTTACCTTTTTCATCTTTTTTATTTTAGGATCCAAACTCAAGAAATTTAATAACTTTCAATACAAAAAATATTAATAATATAATGTCAGAGAAAGAAATTATTTTGCTATTGAATCTCAAAGATATTGTATTGTATATTTTGAAGTTGACATCTAAATATTCTTTGATTTTATTCTAACGCAATAATAGAGAAAAAAAACGTTATTAAAAAAATATGCTATACTAATGAAATTAAAATATTATTTTGTAATGGGAAATCTTTCACATATATATATATACATATATATATACATGCGCATATACATACACATATATATATATTTATTTCAAATGCATTAATGCATTAAAATTATTCAAAATTTTCAACTACTGACGTAATCAATTATACATTTTCAAACCATTAAGTATAATAGTATAGTTTTTGATATTAACGCTCTATTGCTAAATTGAATGATGATTTTGAGGCGGTTGCTTTCTCGTCTCTAAATAATGGTCTTCGAGTAAGTCCGTTAAAATCCCAGGTTATGTTAATTTATGTTCGTAATATTGATACAACTAATCTCCCTAATATCAAATTAAATAATTCTGTGGTAAGTAAAGCTAAAAATTTGGGTGTTGTATTCAATAAAACTCTAACCCGGAATGATCACATTAACTTTATTTCTAGAAGTGTTTTTTGTAAGTTACGAAAACTCTGGAAGTTCTCTTACAATATTAACGAGTGGGTAAAAAAGAAACCAGTTATGTCTTTAATCTTCTACATTTCACTTGAAGTAGTTTATGCTGGGATGAGTATAGCCGAGTTCTCCAGGCTCAAGATTATTTTCAATGCTTGCACTCGATTTGTGACTAACCGTCGTAGATTCGGTAGCATCAGAGATGTTTCTAAAGTTCTGCTTGATTGTACTTTCGAAAACTATATAAACTATAAGTACATCTGTTTTATGAAAAAAATCCTATCTAAAAATACGCCGGTATATCTTTTTAAGAAAATAACCCCTGGACGATCATTAAGAAGTGAAAATTTAACTATTCCAGGACACTCTGGTAGATTAAGACATCTATACTTTTTTGTAAGGACTGTCGGGTTGTGGAATTCTTTGCCGAACGTAGTCAGGTGTGAGTTCTCTATTTCTAAATTCCTTGAGCTTTGTTGGGTATATTTTAAGGAAAAAGTGTAGTCATTAATTAAGAAGAATAAAAAATTTGTAGAATAATGCTTGTTAGGTGTCTGACGTCTTAAAGATAGATTTGTTTGGAGGAGAAACTTTTTTTTCTGTTTTCTTTTTGTTTTTGGACTTTTGTTATTTTATTACTTTATCTCCGTATTTTATAGTTTTAACTTTAATTTGTTCTGGTTTTTTCTATTTTTTATATTATTTTATTTTTTATTTTTTTTCCTCTTTCTTTCGCTTTATAAATTTTCTATTATAAATTTCTTTTCTTTATAAATTTATTTTCTTTATTGTTAATTTCTTTAGGCTAAGGTTTAATTTAATTTAATTTAATTTAAGAATTTTGAATTTGCTACACATTATACTTTATAATACTACTATAGAGACTTACCGTCTCATGTATATGTACGACATAAAATAAATTTTTTTAGCAGTTTTTAAACGAAACAAATTTAATCTAAAGATAAAAATATTCCTTAGATATAAGTGTTAAAATCCTTTAAATATATAAGTCTGTTGCACAAATAATCGGCTAGCATATGATTTTTTATTTTAAAAACAAACTTCAATGAAAAATTCAATCTTTGGCTCACACTCACCCATTGCAAAGCTTCCAACATTACACTTATTAAAGTATATCTACTGCATAAAATAAAATTTCTCATATTTTTATTGTGAAGTTTTTGTAACATTTGATTTTTGTTCATTTGGTGAAAATTCAGTAACAGTAGAGCAGTTCTCAAAGTGTTTAAAGAGTTCGAAGCTTTATCATTGCGCTTAAAATTTTTATAGCACTACTAAAGGACAACTGATTACGTATCTTAGATAACAAAAATGTCTTTTTAGCAATCTTTTTGCATATAAGATTTAAATGGCTTTTCAAGTTAGATATAATTAGGCGCAATTATTTGATTTCAACTACTTCATCAAGGGTCAATGATTACATTATTTACTGAGTTTCCATTTATAATAATAACTTTTGATTTTTGGATATTTAGCATCTGTTTATTTTGCTTAAACAATTTAGTAAAGTTTCTTAAGTCTTCATCAACGTCTGACTCATCAACGTCCTCCAATTTTGTCGGTCACGAGCTATCACGGCCACTTCTTTCCAGTTGAAGATGCAAAATTGTTTTAAATCTGTCGATACTTCGTCTCTCCAATGAACGTTTGGTCTGCTTCAACGTCTTGTACCTTCGGATCGGAGTTAGAAGATTCTGCATTTTCGTGGAGCAATGTTGTCGGCATATACCCTAGTAGTTGAACAGATTTGAAAAATATAGTGTTTAATCCCACTCGTCGCACTATGCGTTCCAGTACTGGATTGAAGAAGTCGCATGATAGCATCATCCGCAAGTAATAATAATTTAACGAATTTTGAAAGCTTTTTCCATGTCGTTAATATAAAGAACAAATATAGAAACAGCCCCTAATATTGATCTCTGCGAAGCTCTCTTTCAAAAATGTTTACTTTCGGGTATTACACTATTTACTTTTATACGTTTGTTAAGTATGAATTAAATCAGCTTGCCTCAACTCTACGAACTCCTTAACTATTAAGTTTTAATTTTAAAATGTCACTGTCAACTGTCTCAAAAACACATTCTAAATCAAGAAATTCAGGTACAATGCATTTATTTGTAGCATGTCCAGAATGGACAGCAGATTGCATGTCCAGCTTTAAAAATTTATATTAAAGTATAATGTAGTCATAAACGTAAAATTTATTTACTTCTAGTACAATCATCTTCGTTTAGTATGCAGCAGAGCCACTGTATTGGACTTGTTAATTGAAGCTAAATTCGTTGAGTTAACAAAAAAATATGCCTTTCAATATCGATTTATAGCTTTTAAACTTTATAATTTATAAACTTTTGAATGAAAAAAAATGTTTTTTTTATGAAATTTTTAAATTTAACCATTTTTTTTCAAAACATAGTATTTTTTTATTTATGTGAGAGTGAGAGTCATAGTACACAAATAGATATTTTTTTTAGATGTAGATTTCATTGTTTGATTCTCATTTTCATTAATTTATCTCAATTTTTGGTTCACTTATGCTTTTCAGTTATATTGTTTAGTATTAGTTCTTTTTATCGTCATTGATAATTGTTTATTTGACATTTAAAAATAATTTATAAAAACTATTTTTAAAATATTTAAATTTAAATAAAAAAAACTGCAACGGACATTACAATACAATTAACGATATAACGCCTAAACACACAAACTACATATCAACTATATGTAGGCATTATTAGCAAAGACATTATATACCACATATCTACAATCTAGTATAATGTATAAAATATATATATTTTGGTATAATATTAACAAAAGTACTTTTCTTTTTTCTTCAAATTTTTAATATTCATATTGGGAAATTATCATATAAAATTTTATTCAAGTCACAAACCATTTGAAACAAATAACTAAATATGAAATGAAATGTGTTTCTTGAAAAGAAACAATTTTGTTTCATATCAATTGGTTAGAATATTTGATAAATGAATACATATTTTATAAATGACTAAACTTAGAGAATAATTTTGGTTCTTGAATTGGCAAATATTTCGTAAATTTATAACAGTTCTTTTTAATTACTGTAAATTGTGCATAATGATTTTAGATTAAATAACAGAGTAAATAACGGAATTTTATTAATTCGTTTAAGTTTGAAATTTGCATATTTGTAGTAAATAAAAATTTTTAACTTGCAAAAAAAACAACAAAAATAAAATAAAAAAATAAAATTTTGAGAATGGAAATAAATTTTTGAAAAATTATAAATTACAAAACAGAAATATGTATTTCTTTTTCGGTAAATAATAATAATTTTTACAATTTATAACAATAGTTTTTTTTTTATAAATAAATTATTTTTAGTAATATTTACATAATTTCAATAAAGGCCAGATATTGAAATACTCAACTTGTAAAAATATTGATACAAGGACGAGTAAGTTTTCTTCTTTTATGCTAGGAAAGTTTTAGTGGTATTATAATGTACATCTATATGATTGAAGAGTGTCGGTACATTGGCAATACTTACCAACCTATCACAGAGTGATTTTAGGCTTATTTTACTATATTGATCATCATTTTGTAGCTGTAAAATTTGTGGTAAAGTATTGTAGGTACAAATTTTCAGCATTTACCACATACCAACGCTACCAGCGCTACTACTACATATTACTTACCTATCTTTCACAGAGTGATTTTAGGATTATTTTATAGTTATTTGCTTGTAGCATCATAGTATCTCTTTCTATCTGGTTTATATAGTCACCCGCTTTGTACTTCATTTGTACCATGATTACACTTACTTAACTAAATTAACTTTCGAATTCCATGAATTCGAATGCTCTTTAGATGCTCAGCCTAAAATATTCATTTTTAAACGATACAAATGATATCAATTTTTAAAATAAAATCAGAATAATAAGATATTGATCAGAAATAGAAACTATTGAAAAGAGCTTGTTTGTTTGGTTCAATAGTTTTTTAAAAACTCAAAATAGTTCTTAATTCAATTTTGGTTTTTGCTGTTTTATAACAATGTGTCTGGTTTGGTTTTGTTGGTCAATTTAAAAAAATTTCTGAAAAGTTAAAATAAAGGATATATGACTTTTCAGTTATACCAATATTTTTTTTTGATATTGGGAAAACAAAACAGGAAATCAAAATTAGATAAACACTTCCAACCAATGTTCTAACTCAATCTGTTTTTTTATATATTTAAAATATCTTAAGCATCAATTTTTATTATTTTTTTTATTTTCTTCTTGTTTTAAACAATAATTTCTTACCCGTAATATAATAACTGGAACAGCTGCAAACTGAGCTGAACTTGATTTTATGATTTTAAATATTTTATATCCAGATAGGAGAAAGTTAAGTGGCATAAGTTTAGAATAGTGAAAATTAATATAGATTTATGTTTGATATAAAATTAATTATTATTTCCGATTTCGGTTCAATCCTGAACATTAATATAGACTGATGCAACACACACCTAGTGTTAATATAGGTATTCTGTTTACTTAGGCTCTAGAGCTATAGAAATAGAGCAGTTACGGAACAGTTCTTTTAATCTATAACTACAATTTGTTCAGACTCTGATTTTCCTAAATCTTATTTTTTTTTTTAAATTTATTTATTTAAAATAAATTTTACCTACCTAAATAAAATTTGAGAATAAAATTTTAACGAAAAACAAAAACAATTGAAATAAAATTATTTAAATTTAATTTTGAAAAATTATTTAATTAAAAATTTAATACGAAAAATATTAACAAAACCAAATTAATTAAAAAATAAAAACCACATCTCGGATATGGAAAGTAAGTGGTTACACAATAACTAATTGTTTTTATACAATAATTGGGATTTCTATAAAATAAAATAAAAAAAATATAAACCGCATACACAAAAACATGTTCCACTTATTTATTATCAGAATGTTACGGTTCTAGACCCATACGAATGTATATTCAATAAATTAAAATCAACATTTTACTTACTTATATTCAATAAGATCTAAAATCTCAACTACCTAAATGGGAGTCAATTCGGCAATGCAAAATCAAATCGATATTCCAAATCAAAAACAAAAAACCACAAAAACAAAAAAATGGGAAATTTTTTATAGCAAAATTTTACAAATTTAATTTTTTTATTTTTCTTTTATTTTCTCTATTTACTAAAATCATATGTTTTTCCAATACAAATAAAACTAAACGTATGTACTTTTCATCCCATCATCTGTCAAAAAACAAATTTCCCAACTTCATTAATACTAACAAAAAAATATATGTTATTACTTTTATTTATTTATTTATTTATTCATATACATGTACGCATTAATACATATGCAATTTAATAAAACATAAATAAAAAAAAAAACAAAAACTCTAAAGTTCAGTTAATATAATAATTTTCATACATTTTCATACTACACATAAAATCACATTCACAAACATACTTACGTGGGTTAAAAAATATTATATACATCCACACATACACATCTGGAAACAGAGCCATGCAGAGAGGGAGCGAAATAACAATAAAAAATAAAAACAAAAATAAAAGAAGATTACGCGCAAAACAAGCATGGTAAAAATATATTTCTGATAACAGAGAGTAACGGGATGGCCAACAAGAATGTTGTGTTACTGTTGTGTCGCGATTAAAGAATTTCAAAAATAAATAAAAAATAAAATATTTCAATTTGTAAATTTAATAGTTTCTATTTTGCAAACAAAATAATTTTTTAAATTCAATAATTTGTTAATTGAACAAAAATTTAATACAAATTATAAATAAATAAATATTTAACATCAGTTAAAGTGAAAAAATAATTGTGTTCAGAAAAAAATAAATTCAAAACAAATATAAACGAAAATATTTGCATTTAAAATTTTTAATTTAAAGAATTTCTTTGGTGCTAAAAAATAAGTAAAAAAAATTTAATTTATTTAAAAAATTTAAAAGCTTTTAAAGCTTAGCTTAAACTAGTGAATATTTTTAAGTGTACACATTAATATATATATATATATATATATATATATATCAAAGTATATAATATATATAGTATATGAATTAATTTATTCATAAAATTAAAAATAAAAAAAGTAAATATTTTTCATACCTTATATTCTGATTTAGTGAAAAATTTAAAGAATAATTTTTAATAAAAATAATTTTCATAATTAATTATTTAAATAAAAAACTATTTGAGTAAAAAAACAGGAACGATAGTGACTTAATAATATTTAATTAATTAACACTTTAATATACGAATAAAATATTCTATACTAATTTTGTTCATTTTAATACGAATTATAAAAATTATTCCAATTTTACTATCTTATAAGATATTTTGTCTAGTTAGAAAATATTTGTTTTCTATTTTGAATTTTTCAGACTTAAAGATATTTTAATATAAAATTTGTTAAAATAAAAATTAAAAAATTTATACTGCACTAAAATTATTAAATTAATAACAAAATTATATAAACATTAAAATTATTAAGAATAAACAACGGAAAAATCATTTAAAAATTGTTTAAATCCTTTTTCTACATTAAAGGAAAATAATTTTCATAAAGAAAAATCCTGGCAAATTTTTTTTACACAAATACATACATATACGTATTTAAATAAATACGTATATTGCATAGAAGGTCACCTCTTAATTATTATATATAATATTTTTTGTTTTTATTATTACTATTATTATTCTGATTGTGATTGTGTAATTGTTGTTGTTGTTTATTGTTGTTTTGCCATTTAATATATACGTATATTTGATTAATTAAATTAATCCTGAACAACAAAAATTTAAATATTATTCTATATTTTAAAATAAACAATTATTTTTAATTAATAAAATTCCAAAGTTAAAAACAAAATAATTAAAAATTATATTAATAAAAACAAATAAAAAAAAATAAATAAAAATTACCTCATATTATAAGACGTGTGTAGTAATTTAATATACTCGTATTTGGTAATTTTTATATTGTCCTGCTGAATATAATAAATATAATAAAAAGCACAAAAGAAGTAAATAAATAAATAAAATAAGTGAAATAATAGTATACATTACAGTTATATATATATAGTAAAATATTAATATACAAAATATATCTATATAAATTTTGTGAAAATAAATAAATACAAAAAAATAATAATAAAATTATTATTTTTGTTTTGTGGAAAAATCAATTGTTGCAAAAAAATTAAAAAAATTAAAAAAATTATTGTTTCTAGTGTTCATTTTTGTTTTCTGATTGTGTACTTTTTTTGTTTATTTAGCATTTCTTCAATAAAAAAAATTACCCTACAATTAAAGTGAGTATTTAACAGATAATCTTTTTTTATATATTGTTAAAAAATATAATTTTATAAAAACAGAATATCCTTTGAATATATTATGTATATTATATACATATTATATCTTTTGAATACAATCTGTGTTTGTTAAATATAAAAATGAAAATATCCTTTGAAATGTCCTTTGAATAAAACCTGTATTTTTGTTTCTATATTATATAGGTACATTTAATGTATATATTATGCTGTATATATGTATCAAATATAAAGGATATTCAAAGGATACCTACTTTGAATTTTCTTTTATATTTAAATATAATTTCTATACACTATACGTAGGTACCTATTTAATATTATATATCTATATAGAATATAATATAATTTCGGTTTGAAATTTTAATGTTGAGTATTGTGGTAAGTTGGTATATTATTCATTTTTAGTTCTATAAAATATAGTTAGTAACAATAATGAATAGATATATAATTATATTATTATTGTAATATATATTGCAGTAGCCCGGCTAAAAAATATATATATCATACCGAGTTTGAATTTCAAACCAAAACAAATATAAAAGAGTTTTTTTCTATCTGAATTTGCGGTTTTAAAATTTGTGATCCATATAGGTTATATATGTAGAATATTAATTAATATAATTTTATACAATAAAAAAATATACTTTATAGAATTTTAATTTATAAAATTGTTTTTGGTATTGTAAACAAATACATTAGAATTATTTGTTTAGGTTATAAATTTAGAAAATGTTGTGTTAGATAAAAAACAAAAAATTTATAGTAGTTATTTAGAGTTATTTAGATAGTGTGTGTTCTGGTATATTTATAGTATTGAATTCATTTATTTATAAATAATAAAATAAAGTATTTATATGTTTTTATTTTATGGTCTTTGTAACATAACCTCAATTACAATCGGACTTTAGAATTCGAATTTATAAATTGAATCTATGAGATGTACTTAACGTGATTTTTTTCACATTCGAACTTTCCGAGGACATCAATTTTAACGCAAAAAAGTTTGTTCGAACAGTTTAGTTTATCAAATTTTTCAATTAAATATTTCTTAACTTTTGTTTGAAGTACGATGTAAAAAAAATAAAATATAATGAATATAGTTACAATTTATTAATATTAATCATCTCGCTAGTGCAATCTAAATTACATAACTGATGTTCGAAAGGTTTGGAACTTCAGAAGAAAAGAGGACATTTATTTTATGTTCATTTAAACGTATTTTTGCACAGTGTAAAATTACGTTGCTCCGATCGTTTTGAACGTGACAGAAAAACCATTTTAGCTATACTCTATAGACTAATACTTATAAGCCTTGTGCCCATATGTGAGAAATCCCAGTGTGTGCGAGGCAATTTTAATTTTTTATATACCTGAAACTTAACTTTATTCATCTACTTACTTACTTTTAAAAATATTTAAATTATTTTTATCAAATTTTTAAGTGTTTTATATAAATTCGAATTTTAATTAAGTACTTTAACCATTTATTAGTCATATTCGCTCATACGACCCTTTGTTACTTGTAATTTAATTATTCAATAATCGATATATATCTATATTTTACTTAAAATTTAATTATTTGTTACTTTTTTTTAATACATTGATTACTTTTCTACGAATATATTCGTTACTTTTTGTCGAATTGCATTCGTTACTTTTTAAGAACATTGTGTTGACACAATGACACTTTAGTTATTCAATAATCGATATTTACGGATATTTACTTAAAATTTAATTATTTGTTGCTTTTTTTTAATACATTGATTACTTTTCTCCGAATATATTCGTAACTTTTTGTCGAATTGCATTCGTTACTTTTGGTAAGTACATTGTGTTGACACTTTAGTTATTCAATAATCGATATTTAACTACGGATATTTTCTTTAAATTTAATTATTTGTTACTTTGTTTTTAAATACATTGATGTCTTTTGAATACATTGATTACTTTTCAACGAATATATTCGTTACTTTTTTCAAGTACATTGTATATTGACAATATTACTATAATAAAATATTTCATTAAGTGCTTACTCTAGCAAAACTATTAATATAGTAATAACGCTGGAATTAAATAAATATATTATGTATATGAAATAGAAAACATATTATTTAGTTATTCAAATAGTAGTTATTTCTATCGGATTCAGAGAAAAAGTATTCTAAAGATTTCATCAATTTTCATTAAAAAAAGTATTTCAATATTTGAAAAGTTTGCTCTAGAATTCTAAATCAGCTACTAAAATGTATTGATAAGTTATATATATACAAATTTGATTTGATCAATTATTGTAAAAATTATTTGTTTGAATGGTGGCTGGTTTATATTTCAACTCTAACTGTACCTTAAGTTACTATTCGATACTTAGTACTTTAAAATATTGGTGTAATTATGAACTATTTCCAATACTTTTAATTATACCCATATGAATACTGAAATTATTTTGACTTCTTTACCCATATACTCTTAAATACGTCACTGATACGAAGAAAAAATTCATTGCATCACGTCTAGCTGAATCTTTACTTCTGTTAAAAATTATCGTAAACCTTAAGGACTTCTATTTGGTGATTCCAAACATGTAATCGTATGTCATTTTAGAAGGTAGATATTATGTTTACCTCTTTTTGGTGGACTTTGAACTGACGTGTATGCGCCTATTTATTGTTAAATTAAAATTGATAGTTCGACTTGTTTTATTTTACCATACTATCCAATTACTGAAAATAGAATATTTTATACAAAGTTATTTTATGTTTGGTAAAGGCGAATAGAATTGGGGGAAATTATTATACCAGAAGAGAATAGTGGAAGACGAATCTGAATAGGTTTGTTTTGCAATGTTGCAAATTATCAAATGGAGTATTTCTATCTAAGAGGAATATAAGATGAAAGCATATGTCCCACATTTTGATGAATTTCCAAAACTCGTTTTGGACAACCTGGAGATGTAAACAGTGTAGAAATAAGTATTTAAGGCTCCAATTTGACCCAAGAACTAAATATCATTGCATTTTTTCTTTAAATCCACCAGTATAAATTATAAAAGTTTTATTTATAAATATTAAAAATAGATAGAAAAATAATAGAAAAAAAATATTGATTTTGGTTGATGTAGGTAGGTAGTGCTACCACAAATAATAATAATTTCTGCAGAAATTCCTATATTATTAAAGTAATTTTTATTTATTCTGTTGTCTGTTTAACGGTAAATTACAATTAAATTATAAAGTTTACACGCAACATATTTCTACATACCATACTCATTTTTTATAATTTAATTTTTTTTTTAATATCTCTTATACAATATAATATGTTGAATTTGTATTTAGTATAACAATGAATCCTTTAATGCAAACAAGAGTATCCTTTTAAAAAAAAATACACATAATATACGTGTATATATTATGTAGGTAGTAAAACAACAAAAAAAATGCATTTTCATTGAAAGCGCATATCTTGTATTTGGAATTGAGAATTCCATTTATTTATATATGTTTGTATGCAACTTATGTATATAATCAGTACAAAAAAGAAAATAGAAAAAATCAAATAACTACATAAAAAAAAACGGAAAATTAAATTTTCCAAGAAAAATACGAAAAAAAAAAAACTAAATTAAAAAAATCTGATAACGAGAAAAAAAAAATTATACATATTTAAAATGAAATCATAAGTATGGGTATAACATAAAACGTAACAACAACAACAACAGAACAATGTTATATTGTAATTGTGTATATGCTTATCAGAGAAAATGAACTGTCAGTTTTAACAAGGTACATAGAGAGAATAAAAATATGTATAAAATGTCAAAATTTGAAAAATTTGCAGGATTTTTCTTGTACTTATATACTTTTTGGTTTACTGTGTTCTTATTTATTTTTGTTTAAATTGAAAATATATAACAGTACCAATTGAAAGTAAAATATTATATAAAGATTACTTTTTTTAGAGTCATAGAATTTTAAATTGAAACAAATACATACATAAATTATTTTTTATGTTTATTTTTATGTTTAAAAAGAATTTCCAGCATTTAAGTCCATCACGACTAGTGTAATAAATCGTATGCAATTAATTCAATTTCAATCATTTTTTCTAGTCCACAAAGCCCTCGATCTTCGTAATACAAAATAAAGATTATTTATGTTAAAGGATTTACAAAGTGTCAATTTGTGTGATCCACAAATAATCCCAATTCCAAATAATAATTGTTGATGATTTGTCAGTATAAACCAGTGAGTTAAAACATTCTCATAGAAAATAATCTAATAGTGTTAAATTAAACCATCTTGGAAGTTAATTCACTGGACCATTATTCTTGAAATAACGTTATGTTTTAAAATTTGTTTCACAGTAAATTATTTGTTTAAATCACTATATAGCTCGATTAAAAATATTTAAGTCGACCTTAATCAAATTTTGAAACCAATAATCATTTATCACTAATTTGTAATGATCACCATTGACATTAACTATCACTCTAGTCTCATTTATAAAAAGTAAGACCAATAATATAAAATTTTTAAAATAGTAAGGACAAAAGTTATCAATAAAAAGTGAATTATATTGCAATTGATCATCACCCATATTTAACAAGAAATTAACTTTCATCGTTGAACAAAATATTTAAATAAAAAAAATTAATCAGATCAAACAAATGACGTGAACGGGCTTGAGATCTTGAAGCAATTTGATTTTACATGCATGTTTTGTTTTGTTATTTCAACATTTATAAAATAACAAAAATAAGAAGACAAAAACGATGACGAATAGGCAAATTCATCAACATTTTCGCAATTAATACCACATTAACGCATCACGCATCATTAAACCATCAGGTTTTTTCTCTTGCATCAAGTACAGAGTAAATGTTTTTTCAAAATTTATCAATAACTCAGGTAATAAATTAATCCGTGTAACACAACAATATTTCTATATTCTCAAAACGCTCTCTAACTATTTCGAACATAACATTGATTTTGGAAATAAATTTTAATAACTTGTAAACGTTGTTGCGGTTTAACGTGTAAATTTTTCCATATTAAATTGTCAAAAATTACTAAATACAATAATGTGAAAATGATTAAATTTACTATTTTGTAAATAATAGCTGTGTCTATTTGAAATTTTACTCGAATCAACATTTAATTAGAAACATGCTCTAGAAAATTAGAAGAAAAACAAAGAGTAGAAAATAACAAAAAAAAATTTATATTACAATAATACGAAATAAGTTCGCAGTTTTCGAAATAAATTCGAAATAAATTCGCAGTCTTAGCCCTTCTAGTAAATACCACATTATTTTTTAACTTTGAAGTGACCTTTGTATAATGATTGTAATATTTTACTGTTAATATATTTTTTTGTTTAATTTTTTATTCTTCTACTGCAATCCAACTTCGGAATTCCATCGATCAAATCAGATGTTTTTATGTGATGCGATCAACTTTATCCCTGGATTAACTTCTATTCTAAGGGGCAATAACAATAAGCCCATTTGGGGCTGTGATTTTATATGGGACATATTTCCTCTCGAAATTACACAATTTACAAATTCTATTCTGCTCCGATTTGATTATCGTTAAGGAAAAAGTATCAGAATGTGTTAGATATACGAACTGCGTTGAAATATGAAATATTTCAAAATTGGTAGCGGCTTCATTTTAGCTGCCTCAATCTTGTAATATGCTGTTATTAAATGATGGAATCTGAAATTATATAAATATGCTCTTTGAAGATTTTTTAAGCAAAAATATTTCCAAATATTAAATTTAAAAAACATTTTCCCGGTTCTAAAATCTGTTAGCGATAAAGAAATAATTTGAGACAACAAAGAGAAAAAGACATGGCTTAGTTGAAATGTATTAAACCTATAGTCAATTATGTACATTTAAAGTTGTTGTAAATATTCTTATCAAATGTTCTTCTTCGTTGATTTTCAAATTGGTTACAAGCGTTGATGTTGCCTATGCTCTTCGTTCATGTTTCTATAGATATAACACAGCTGCTTTCTAAGTTATTCTTATTAAGTAATGATGATACATCAGATGTTACAGATTCAAAACATCTTAATCTTAGCCTATTACAGAAGTTGGCCTAATTTCGATGTGCTTTATCAAGAAAATAACGGGGAAGTCCCTTTTTTTCTTGACTTAGGGGTCTTTAGTAGTACAGTTCCATATTATTTCAACTTTATTCAATTACCTTTGTTTATTTTTTGTCATTTATTTTATCATAATGACAAAGTATCTGACATGGTAAAGTTCAGAAAACCTATAAAGCATTTTTTGCCTTCATCGGGAATCGAACTATGGACTTTTCAGCGCTCTACCTACTACCCCAGCTCATATATATACATATATTTAATAAATTATTAATATTCCAGTCCCTTTTCAGTTGAATGTATCAGTGATACAATGATAGGATAAAATTAAATTTACTTGGACATTTCTTATTACTGAACGATAATTTGTTGAGTGAGAGAATTTATTTTCTTCTCTTTGATCCGTAATTTATGATATATTTCACAGTAACTGTTTGTTATTATTTATTTATGTTTTATATTTTTTGTATTTTTTTTTATTTTTGTTTTGCAAAATAATAAAATTGAAAAGTTATTCACAGTTAGTAGATAGATAGGTATTACTTGAAATAAGTACCCTTGAAATATATCTTCATTGTAATATATTGTAAGGTATGATGGCAAGGTATTTATATATATGTACTTAACATTATCATCCCTTAAAAAAATGTCACAATTTTTGTGTTAGTAGGACTTTACTTTGTTTGTCATTTTTTTTTATAGCAGAATAGGAATTTTTTTTGTTATATAAATGTGTATGAATCAGTATCAAGAGTGTTTGTGGGTGTGTGTACAGAGAATTTCTTTATATGTTAACTTGCTTTGCTTTGTCGAATGTGGATTCTTGTATATTTATATTTTTGTTTTTGTAATAATTATATTTTTTGTGACTTTCATTCTAATTTTTACTTTGAGTAAGGATATCAAAAAGCAAAAAATATATACGTATATAATATATATACAAAATAGAAGCAAAAAAATAAAATTAAAAACAAAAATAAAAGAAATGACTAAACAGGATATGTACATACATATATATATTTTGTTATTTTCAGTTTTTTGTTTATTTTTATTATTTTACTCTCTAATTTTATTTTTACACTTCACAACAAAAAAAAAAAAAATAAAACAAAAGTTTGTATATTTTTATTTGTTTATATTTATTTTGAATAATTAATTTGGTTTTATTTTTTTTTATTTTAAATTTATGTAAATCTTTATTGAATATTTTAATTAAGTGGAATTTTTATTTTTATATTTTTAAGTTTTAAATATGAACAATTTGTTGAATTATATTTTATTTATTGTTTTAATTTTTTTAATTTAAGTCCATTTGGTAATTTAAAGTCATTTTTTTTAAATTGTTTATGAATATAAAATTAAATTTAAAAATTTATTAGTGGCATTATCCTTAAAATGCTTTGAATGAAATGTATTTGAAAATAACAAAGAAAAAAAAAATATAAAACACTTTTAAATAATTAAAAACAAATCGGGTAGTCCGAAAGCATTGGAATTAAATTATAATAACAGAAAATTGATAAAAATAAATAGATACTCGTAAAAAACGGTCCGTTCCCATATCATGATATTCGAAGCGAATATGGTAGTCGAACAGTTAGACCAGTAAGGTCCATTGTGATACCAATGGAACTTTCCTCTTATATAAATATACTCGTTGAACCATTTCCAGCATTTCATAAAGCAGTGGAGGTCTTTGATTTTAGTGCCTTTAACATAACCCTAGTGAGTTCAGAAAGATGGCTCGAATATGGTTTTTTTTTTTGTTTCATCTTCTTCCTCCGCTCTATACGTTCTGAAAATGTCGTTTGAAGGGTGTCCAAGCTTACTGGAATGTTTGCCAATAAGACATATACCTGTAATGACCCCTAACATATCTAGTACTTATATGACACACTTTCAACGATAGTAGGTTAAAAGAGCGTGTTGGTTCAGCATAGGCCAGATTTGCTTGATGAAGTTGTAGCCTATATAGTTTACTGGACCATCTGAAATTTGAAGCTTTGATAGCATATTTTTTATAGGCAAGTTAATACTAAATAAACGAATTACGGCAGTGAACAAGTATAACTTATAATCTATTATAATCTTCATAATCCCCAAAAGATTCAGAATAGGCGGACACCTTGGTGAGGTGCAAAATCGTCATAGATAATAAGGCCGCAATGGTCTTATTTGAATTTCAAAGTACATTCGTAAAATAAAATACAGCCTTAATTCATCTTCGAAGTGGAGATAAGGCAAGCAGTATAAGAGAATTTAAGATATAATTATTTTTACTTATTAAATATTATTAATTATTACTTATTTCCAATTTATTGGGATGGTCGCATAATTCAAAAAAAAAATAATTCTAAAGTTACAAACCTCCAAACAATGAAAAAAGAAATTACACACATGTATGAATGCTTTAAGAGTTGGCTTCAATATCAGGGGTTTAAGTTGCTTAATTCCTATGCGTAACCACTGTTAAATACAAAAAAAGGGATATCTCCTTTTTCATAATATTTACCTTCATTAGTTTTATGAGTAGCCGCTGTTGGATGCAAAAAGCGGAATTTACAGAATATTTACCT
Organism: Argyra leucocephala; assembly: GCA_963942445.1. Lineage (NCBI taxonomy): Eukaryota > Metazoa > Arthropoda > Insecta > Diptera > Dolichopodidae > Argyra > Argyra leucocephala. The sequence goes on from OZ012678.1 coordinate 122,401,465, forward strand.
TAATTATTTTGTTTTTTCTAGAAAAAGCAGATATCCAGATTTTGAGTTTTTGGAATTTTGTAACTTTTTTTGGAATTGTGTAAATAGAATTTTTTTTTTTGGAATAACGTACCCAACCCCAATTTATTAAAACTGTACCCATTTTTCCAGAATTTTTAAAATTTTTTGTCAAAGCGTCTATAAAAAGTAATATACCTCTTGAGTCTTGAGAATGTTTTCACAAATCTAAAACTAAAAGTATTTTCTTTAGAAATTGTTCACACACAAACTGAGGGAGTTTTAATTCAAATTAATAACAAAAAAATGTCTGCAAAATAATGTAAACTACATTTTTTTAAAAAGAAAATCTGGGAAAAAGTCATATGTCCGCTTTTTTATTAGATAAATATCTCCAAGCGAAATAAAGCTGCATGACCCTACTTGCACTTGAAAAGTGAATTAAAGCCACAATTTTTTTAATTTTATTTATTCGCTTTGAAATGGAGATAAGGCCGTAATGGATTAATTGTATATGGCTACTTTGTTAATGGCATTATTTTCACGTTGATTGGTTCTGAGACCTTTAATAGCTGATATTTTTTTCTTGGGAAAAATATGAAAATATCGGACGCTCCAGTTGGTCGTATTAATAAATATTATTTGAACAACAACTAACGATGTTGAAATATTATTTTATTTTGTTTTAGCTTGGCTTCTGATTTTCTACAAAATCCATAAATTATCTAATTCACTGGAGAACAAGTGGAACTAGGACGAAAGTAAACGCAAAGAGCAGCAAAGCACCGAGAGATTAAAAAATTGATCTGTTAAATTAATTAATTACAAAACAATGGTTTTACATAAATTTTTGCATCGGCTTAACTAACTTTTATACAGTTCTTTGCTTGTTTTGATCTACCGATAATCTGCTTCTGCAACTCTCTGCATGGATTTTTTAATACTTAATAATATATTAGATTAGGGTAATATGTCATTAAAAGAATTATTATTTGAAGTTATAACTAAAATTAAATAACTATGAACTGATTTTTTGCGTTTGAATATGTAAATAGGATTAACACAGTTTTATATTTAAAATAAAAAAATAATTATATTTGATGTAAAATTAAAGTATGAGGACTATAATGTTTAGAAATTAATAACTAATTTCTCACTTAAAAATTAAAACATATGTGAGTTGTAAAAATGAATTAACAAAACTGATAAAATCTACTTGTCGATAAATTATAATATATGAGAGTTAAATATTTGAAAAAAATAGTCAATAATTAATTTCTCACTTGCTATTTATTACATTTAATAATTTTTTAGAAAATAAAATTCAATTCATTTATTAAAATTATTTTTTTTTGTTATATTATAATTTATCCACAAGTATGTTTTACATAAAACACTCATGCTATACATATTAGTAATTAGTATATATCTTATATATACTCATTTTGTTTTGCTGTCTGAAGCCTTTTATAACAACAACAATAATAATTAAAAAAACAGTTAATTATGAATGAAAGAATCAGAGAATATATCAATTTTTTTTTAATGTATTATAAAAGTAGGTATAGGTAGAACTTAGGTAGAACTAAAAGTGTAATGTAGTGAGAACGATGATGCATTATGATGGCTGATGAGAAATGATAAACATATTATACACCTTACCTTATTGTTGGTATTTTGAGTTTATAATTAAATTAGTAATATGTAGAACACATAATTAAGAGATGAAGAAAAATCATTGTTAGATTGAACGATGTCTTTTTGTTTCATAGTACATATAATAGTACAATACTCTATCGCTATAACTTATTTAAAAACTTAATTGTAGGTACTTATTTTCAATAAATAAAACTTCTTCAATAGCAAAGTTCTAAATTTATTTTTATTATTGTTTTTACTTATTTTCATGTCTGAACCTCATAAAGCGGTGTAGTTATACTTTTTTACTAGTTTATTAATAATTTTAAATCCGATCTATATCTAAAAAACCATTTATTTATTTTTTTATTTTTTTTTATAAAAACTTGTTTTCTAGCGTTAGAGTAAAATTTTGGTATATTTGTGAAAATAGTCGAATATTTTCCTCTTAATTTTACTAATATGCTTATCATACATATACGCGTATTTCGTCTACTACTTGCAGACTTCTTCAGTGTTTTGTAGTCGAGTACAATCTGTATGATAAGCATATCAGTAAAATTAAAAGGAAAATATTCGACTATTTTCACTAATAATTTATTTTTACTTATATTTTCTATATTTAATCTCAAATATTACTACTTCGAAAGCAGCTACATTATACTTTCTTCATCACTTTAGTTGCGACAAGTTATTTTATTTATTTTTAGTAATTTGATGTGATAGAAAACTGATAGATGTAGATGTATCTATATCTAGATTTTAATATGATAATATAGATGTTCCTACTACTCTATTGCAAAAAACCATGGCCCACCTTTAAACTTATCACCACAATAACAAATGTTGTATAGGAAATTACTATGTATTAAATATTTGATTTTATATCGCATCTACTTTATGAGATTTTATGGAAAAAATTAAAATAAAAAATGATGTCAGTACTGAAACGGTCTTAAAGTACAAACAAGGTATGGGTAAATTTTTTGCAATAGACAAGTAGATTTACAAAGCTAGACAAAAACAAAACTCAGGGAAAATTTTGATTAAATGTACATACTTTAAATTAATTCTATTAAATCTATGAAATATTAACTGATGAAATAAGTTTAACTTTTTCCAATATATTTTAAGCTTTCTGATAAAAAAATTGCACAATATTAAGTTTTTTTTTTATTAAAAAGTGTTTTACATGAAACGAACGAGTTCATTTTGATAGTTTTTGATAAAATGAAAACATGATACGATTAGGGTTAAATCTTCTATCTCTATTTCTCTATGTATATATATATATATATATATAAAATATATATGTCGCATTCAAATTTTTATTAATTCAATTAAAAAATTGAAAAAGTTTAATACTACATATTTATTTTTTGAAATTAAAAATTTTAACAAGGATAGAGAAATTGAGGTGAAATTTTAGCAGAATATTATACAGTTGTAAATAAAATTATTAATTTTAATCTTCAATCTTTCCATGGTTACACAAAAATCTACTCTTCAGTTCAAAATTATATAATATATTATATATGTTCATTAGTTATACAAAAATAACGGGTTTCAATAACACCATTTTTTACTTATTTTTTTTTAAAACATAGTAAAAATATTTAAAAATAAAACAAATTAATTTCAGGGTAGGTATCTATTTTACTTACCATATAGCAAAGTGTTAATAGAGTTTTAATTACTCAAATTGAATATTTTTTAAAATTTTTTAATAAAAACTAGTATAATTAAAAATAAATTAGATAACTTTAAAAAGATTTTAATTTGAAATACAAAATTTCATTTTTAATTAAAATATAACTCTTAATTAAATATTCATTTACGTAATTTTTTAATGAAATTTTTAATTTTTATTCATAAAGGTCAAAAACTTAAAAACAGAAAATAAAATTATAAAAAAATTTATAATAAAATTTTTCTTTGATGATATTTCAACTGTTGAAGCTTGAAAATGTACAGAGATTCAGACAAAGAATTTTTCATTTATTCAGATTTTATTAAATTTTGTTATTTGAATTTTTGAATTTTATTGGTGGATTGCAATTTATATGAGAAAATATAAGTTAACTGTTTCGGAAAATATTTGAATTTCATGAAATAGAAATAAGTGTTTTTTTTTTTTTTTTTTTTTTAATATAAATTTAATTTTTCCCACTATTTTTACATTCTTACACTAGTCTAGCCTACAAAAATTTACAAAAACAGCTACTTATTTCTAATTTTATTAACATCTAAACAATTTTACCGTTTTATGTTAGTTTTACGCAAAATTTTATGAGTTTTTTTATACTATACGTACAACTTTACAAAGTTTTTTAGTCTTTGAATTATATTATTGGAAAAGTACGAGGTAAAAACCAATATTTATATTTATTAAAAACCTAGCCTAACTTAGTCTATCTTAATCTAACTAAAGCTGCTTAACCTAATTAAAAAAATAATGTATGTTATACTATGTGCTAATTATAATTAGAGTTTTCCAACCACCAATAGTTTGCTTTAATTAATTTGTCCTTATCTGGTATGGACATTTCAAATTTTAAATTCTCTCCGTTAATATTGCCCGGGTTATAATCAATAGCTTTACATGTAGCCCGTCTATTATAATGGTATAATAGAGGGACATGATTACGGTTTTGAATATAACCGTTTTTATATAAATAGATAAAATGCTCAAGAGCTCAGGTCTTTTTGATGTACTCCTCATTATGGTAGAATATATGCGATATGAAACCATTTTCCTGAGTGTTTTGTGCTTTAGCATAATGATTTCGAATTTATTTTATAATAAAATTATCGATTCTAATTATGTTTGCTTCCTTGTACAATGTACAATTGTTATTAGAGTAATAATGCTTGTATTCGGAATTGGGCTTTCTATATATATTAGTACAAACTCTTATGCACTTTCTTTCAAATTTTCGGAGAGTTTCCATTAAGCTCGCACTGATGTACCATATTGGTGCACCATATACAAGCGTTGGTCTTATTAATATTTGGTAACATATAATTTTAACTCTTTTACTAATAATTTTGTTGTAAAAAAGTTTTTTTGAAGCCATGAAAGCTTTGTTACCTTTTAATATACTATATTTGACTTGCTCAATATAATTTAAGTTACGATGTAATTGTACTCCTAGGTATTTAACTACTTTTTTATTAGTTAAGATAACATTTCCTGCGGATTTTATTTCAAATTCTTTCCAGTGTTTTTTGATATCTACACTAGTTTTATCAACCGTGTTACGAAACAAAATTGTCTCGCATTTGTTGATGTTGATTTTCAGCAGCCAAACTTTGCAGTAGCGCCGAGTAATATTAAACATTTTTTGTACTTTGTCTTTGATGTAATCTACTGAACTAATAGAAATAAGTGCAATCGAAATGTTTGTTTTGATTAAAAATATCAGTATTTATGTTCAATGAACTTACCGTCTAACGGTTTCAGAATTATTTTTACAAAAATAAAGTTTATTTATTTATTTATTTAGTAATTTCTTACTATTAATATAAAATTCAATTGTATTAACTTAGCAGAATAAATGATTTGTTATAAGATTAAAAATTTCATTTTTACTTAATGTTCATTTTTTAAATTAGTTGGTAATTCATTAAATTATTTTAAGCCGTTATAAATTATAATATTCTGAGTTTTGCTTTTTTTAAATAGACTTGATCTAAAATTTACAATATTTCTTAAATAATAGTTATGAACATCTTGTGCGTAAACTAATCTATTAGTTAAGTAATTTGGCATCATTTGATTTTTTATTTTAAATATTTGCATTAAGACATTAAATTTAATTTTTTATGAGACACTTATCCATTTTAAACAGTTTAACATTTAAGTTTTTGAAGAATTCGACCTGTTTAGTTTTAATATAATTATTATTCCTCTAATATAATATATTTCCATAAACATAAAAAGTATTGAGGAGCAGTATTCAAAATGTTTAAGTTTAATTGCACTTAACATAGTTAGACTATCTCTAATTTTATAAAAAAAGCCTAGTTTTTTACTATTTTTTTTACATAAGTATTTTAAATGTGCTTTCAAATTCAATTTATATTCGATAACTACGCCTAAATATTTAATTTCGTTTACTATAACGTAAATGTACCTATCACCGTCCTAGTACATTATGCCGCCCAAACCCTTTTTTTGTAAATACACACATACATACATAAAAAAAGAATATTATTTCCTCGTTGTAATGCAAAATAATGCACATTTGTATTCATATTAATAAATAAGTTATTGATAGAAAACTAAACTAGGTAGACATTTTAGCGAAAATATTGGTTCAAACGTTTAATTTTTTTTTTCTTTTGTTAAGACCATAATAATTAAACTATGATGTTCACTTATTTGTTTTATTCAAATAATTGTAAAAGATATATTATTAAATAGATTATAATACATACTTTCTTCAATTTGTAAATAAAAATTATTTAAAATTGCTAATTTGTTTTGAGCGGGAATTAGGGACACGTAAATTTATGTTGTATGTATTTACGATCGACCGGGCAGAATTAGGAAAATGATATATCGAAATAATTAATTAAGTTATTCACCTATTTTTGATTACATAAGAATGCAACTGGACAATTTTAAATTGAAATTGAACAAACTAAGCTGGACCTAATTACGACCTATACATTTAATTTCGCATACGTGTTTTTTATTACAACTAAATTTTGAGTTTTTATAAAAATTTGTATGAAAAGGCGGGTCGGTAATACGTGCAATATGTCCTAATTCCGAACTAAATGTGCAGGTGTAAGCTATTTTCACTAAATTCATACCAAGTCTATATTTAGAGAAAGAACTATATTTTAATTGTTGAAAATAAACGATATTTTCTTTTTATTAGGAGACGAAATATACGCATGTCTATGTGATAAGCATATTTAGTAAAATTAAAAGGAAAATATTCGACTATTCTTAACAATTAGATAAATTTTACTCTAACACTAACCCTAATAAATAAGTTTTTCCAAAACTATGTTTTACTTATATTATATTTTCTATGATTTCAAAAATCTTTGGAATTATCTTGCTTTGTCACCTTGCCAAATTTTATTAAGGCGTCCATTGTAAATTACCAAAATAATTTCTTTGTATATATACATTTCACAATAAGTTAAATAGAGGAAAGAAAACCATGACCATGTTTGGCACATTTTGGAGATGGCCAGTAAAAAAAGATATTCTAATATATTCAGACAGTGACATAGTCTGCAAAATTGAGCCTCCAGTTTTAATGAACAGCAGAGGACAATATAATGTACCTCAAATCATACAAATAAAAAATACCTAAACTAAGAAGTAGTAAAATATTATTTTTATTTATTTATTTTAAATGTGAATTATTATAATATTTAAGTTAATTATGTTATAGTTAATGAATTATTCTTTTTTTGTTTGAAATACTGAATCGTTGAATTGTTTAATTTTTTTTAATTTTCATATTGAAATAAATGTATATTTTTTTATGTGTAACAAATAATTTTACTTATATTATAACTATTTATTTTTTTTTTCAAATTATTGTAATATAGATACTTATAGTAATGTTCATTTTTTATTAGAATAAATATTTTTTATAATTTGACTACTAGTTAATTATTTACAAAATTATTAATTTTACTCTTAATAATTATTTTAAATAGCTTTTTTAAATCAAATCGTAAATAGGTACTGTGAATCGCAAATAGGTTCAAAAAGCGGAATTGAGTTCATATTGAAATGATTGAAATCGTCGAGCGGAAATATGTACAATCAAACTATTTTTGGCAGTTATAATTTTATTTAGAAAAAATTAAATTATAATTAGATGAAAATATTTTTTTTTTAATTAAACTTTGAAAAAAAAAAATTAAAAAAAGCTTATATTTTGCTTATTTTGTCAACTTAAACTAATTTTTTCTTAAGGGAACGGAAATTGGTACATTTACGTTATATCTATTATGTATTTTATTTTATATTTTGACTTCTCTATTTATATTACTATTTATATATTCATGCATTTGGTTTTTTCAAAATTTAACTTTAGTTTTTTATTAATAAACCACTTAACGCGAAGGGACCGGTATCACATAATAAAATGTATACTGTATCCGATCATATTATTGTTTTTGAGTACCAATCTCATATTTAAATTGAATTTTAAGTTCTTCTTTTTAAGCGATTACTAATAATTATGACAATTGTCATAAAAGGTAACGGTTCCAAGAGCGACGTACATAGATTTGTAATTGACCAATATCACTCTTAAAAAGTTAATTTATTACGAAATTTCATGTAAATTTTAAATTTTCTAAGTTGATTAGCGCTGAACCTGTTGCAGGTAGGGTAGGTCATATACAGGTTTTTATAAACTATTAGGTGTGCTAAGAATAAAAAGTATTAAGAAGAACAAGCTTAAAAGGAAATTTCAATATTACAGGTATATAAAATAAATAGTCCAAAAGTCTCATATCGTCCACATGGACGGAATCAAGCACTTCATTAATTGAACAGTTCCCTGATTCCGTCCAGTTTTATATTGCCAAGTTATCTAAGTTTTCAAAATAATTGAGTGGAAAAGTGCATTTTCGTAGTAAGTTAACATGTAATTTGTCAAAAAACAATATTAAAATTATCCGTACCTTCTAATTCCTTAAAAATCGAAAGAAATATTTTTTTTTACTTTTAAGCTATTTTTGCATTATAAATTTAGAAAAAAATCCCTGCTGACATAAAATCTGGACTATAAATAAACTATTTGTCGAAAAAAAAAATTCAAATATTTCATTTGAGCCAAAATACAACGAATTTATGAAGTGGTAGGATTCAGGAGGGCGGACCGAGAACGGTGAAATCTTCATTAATTTTTACAACACATTTATCAATAGAGTTTCCTACTATACATAAAGTAAAGCGTCATCAGCAAACAATACAATATTTCCTAAATTTATAACTTTTACTATATCATTAATATATATTTGAAATAATAAAACCCCAAGTATATAGTACCTTGTGGGACGCCAAGTTCTATATTAATTTGTTCCGAAACTGCTTCATTAACTTTTGTTTTTTGTCTTCTAAAATTTAGATAAGATTGAAACCATTTTATTTCATTTTGTTTAACGCTATATTTTTCTAATTTATTGAAGTGAGATATTTTGTAAAGCAAATGGGGTTGGGGCTTATTAGATGAATTTAATAGTAAAGTAGAGAATACAATTTTTTATAAAGTCAAAGATCAAGTGTTGTATGTTTTTCGAATTTAGTTGTTGCAGATTCTATCTCTGATTGCGTATTCTGGAATTAATTTCTGCAGTGCGAAGAATGAATTTTATTTTATGAGTATCAGCTCAACAGGCTTCTGTTATGTAGGTCATAACTGAATCAATGCATATTTTCTATATTTTGAACTTACTTACTTACTGTTTTGTTAAACTAAATCTTGGCTTACAGATATTTCCACTCCCGCATATATGAATATTGATGTCTTGTCTTTGAGAGTTTGTATCTTTTGAGCTTCTTGACTATCATCATGTTGTGTTCTGCGTGTTTTTAAGAAAAACTGATGTAATAGCGTTGTAAGATGTATTCATGTTAGAGCAATTTAACAGCATCCAACTACGTAGTATAATATTTTAATTCCCAATCTATTAGTTCTAAAATCATAGTTAGTCTCTTTATCGGTTGCTATTATTTGATTCATAAACTAAATGAATAATTAAGGGCTTAACTATAATACATATTGCCTCACCGTATTCCAATGAAATTTTTTATTCTTTCAGATAGTCTGTTTCCAACAAATGACAAGTATTTTAGTGTTAGTGTTCGTGTTTTTATTACTTTGTTGATACTTTGTGGCATTTTGAATGTTGTTTGTGTTCTTATGACGTCTTTCAGTTTAATACTATCAAAATCCTTTGTTAAATTTACAAACCAGATACTTGATACCATTGAATTATATATTATTTATTTTTGTTACTACTTGTCTAATAACAAATATAGCGTCCGTAGTTGGTATTATTTACTTTATAAAATCCGTTTTGGTATTAAATACGAAAAAAATTCAAAGAGGGGACGATCGCTAAGCTAAGTGAATAATTTCATTTTATTTTATTTATTTATTTATTTATCAGTGTACTTGTAGATCTACTTCAGGACCTTTTCCATTTCGCGATGTGGGCCTTTCTTATAAAAAAGAAAACTTTACAAATAAAAAGAAAAATAGGAATTTTATTTTATTTTATCTTTTATTTTATGTATTGGCTAATGGGCCGGAAGTCACTTCTCAAACTAGTCAACGAAATAATCCTGTATAAAACAATACTGATGCCTATATGGTTGTATGGCATACAAATCTCGGGCACATGCTGCGCTAGAAATTTAGAAAAAATTCAAATGACTCAGGCAAAAATATTACATAATCTAATAACTAATGCTCCATGGTATATAAGAAATATACATCTTCACAGATACCTTCAAAAATCATAAAACAAAAAAAAATTAAGGAAATTAGCACTAAATATGTTTAGAATCTGGCTTTACATCCAAATGAACTGGCAAGAAACATTCTAAATCAACCGACATATCATAATCGATCCGCTTATGTTGGCATCATCTTAGATTAGAATAATACTTGTAACAATTGAATGAATTTGAACAATCGACATGTATTTTTGCTTTAGGTTTCGAATTACTATATGAAAATTAGCTTTCAAGATTTTATACACTTTTTGTTAGTTTCTTACTTTTAAGAAAGATTTAAAAATATAAGTTATTAAAACAAAAAAAAAAATATTTTATTTTTTCTTAAGTTCAATTTTTCCAATGGTATAGCTTTAATTAACAAAACATAGGAATCAATAACTGTATGACTTCCACTTTCTATTCATATTTATTATTTTATATATTTTCTATTTTTAATTATCTGAAAATATTTAATTTTACATTAATTTTTACTAATCTTATTATTCTCAAATTCATGTTAAATAAGAAACAAACATGAACTTGAACCCAATTAATATTTTACTGTGATATTTTTGAATATTATAACTTATAAAATTCTATTGAATCTAAAGACGAAATCAAAATTTAATCTGAATTTAAATTCAAAAATTAAGTGAAAACTACTGATCTTGAAAACAAACATATTTATTTTATTGTAAAAAATTTACTGTACATTTTAGGTTAATTTGAACATATTTATTAAAGAAAAAAAGAAAATTAAAATTTAATTTAAAAATTTAATGCACCTTAAAATTGAATAGTATAGAGCTCAAAATTCTGATAATGAGTTTAAGCTTGTACCAAAATTCAAATCAATAATATTTGTCTAAAAATTTTTAATTCAAATATACAAACCCAAAACTTAACCAGAACTGTTAAAAGTATATGCATTAAGTTTATTGAAACAAACAATTAAAAATAATTTGTATAGAGCTTAAATTATAGCACTGCAAGTTCCTACTAATATAATTAAAATAAAACTATGTTTGAAACATAAAATAATTTGAATAAAATAATTTGATTTAAAAAAAAATATAATATGAACCTATAATAATTGTCGTGTAAAATGAAAACTGTGTAATAAACAGTAAATGCAAGTTACATGATGTTCAATTTCATCGCAGCAAATTTATAAATTCGTATCTTGAAGTGTGTATATTCCAGCTTTTATTATTTTATTTTTATTGTCTTAATGTAGTTGTACAATGATGCTGTTTCACCTTTGATTTGTATTTATACTATTTAGACTAACCTGACTTAATTATTTAGAATAAATTTAATTTGTAAAGAACAAAATGGCAAGTTAAATAAAACCTTTAATTAATTCTATAGTCGATTCCGAAAATTCAATTATAGCTAAATTACACCTTATCAATCTAATGCACGAATTATTGTTGTTACTACTTTTTTAGAGGATTTATTATTCTTATTAATCTAGATTCTAGAACCAACCTTCTGGATTAATAACATCAATCAGATCTGTAATAAAAATCTTTATAAGTTACATAGTGAAATAAACTGTCACTATACAACTCTATTATGTTTAGCTTAAATATGAACTACTCTGAAGCTGAACCTAAAACTCGCACAAATTCATATAATTTTATATTATTTAGTTGAAACTCGAACTCTGAAATTAAACCCTAAATTATATCTTTCAACAGAGTGTATATTTGAAATACTGTTTTTTTTCTGACATTCTCAAATAATTATTGATATACGTATATACTCTTGTCGTATATGTATATGTGTTCATAGCATTTTAATTTCAGATTCAATTCGAAGATACAAAAAAAATAAATTTCATATAAAAAAGTTGAAATGATCGTCGTCACAGATGACTGATTAAAATTTTTTTATATAAAATAACAATTACGTACATATCTATCAGATACTTTCATTATTATTACCATATACTTACTTATATCAGCTCAGCATCATATTATAAATAATTTGTATGTGTTTGTAATAAATTAGAAAAAAAAAAAATGTTTATAAATTCTATTTTCATTATAACAATAACAATAAATACCGGTACCTATATAATAAAGATTCATTCTTAAATAAATTAATTTAAAATTCACTCACTATACAATATTAGAATTAAAATACATAATAGTTAAGTTACTTGAACGAATTGTTAAATAATTTGAATGCATTGAAGCACAAAGTAATAAAAACAACACGTAAAAAAAAAGTAAAAAACTAAAAAACATTGACATTCAAACGGTTATTTGGTTATTTTATATTTTTGAAGAGATCAGCATTGGATTTTTGAAAATTCAAATTTATTGTAATTATTGTTGTTGTTTTTTGAACATACTGACTGTTTTTTTTTTTTGTCAGTACAGAACTAATATAGGTAAACCTTACCTATTTATCTAATTATTATTTGATTCACCTTGTCGTTTTTTTTTTTTTTTTTTTTGTTATTTTTGTTTATTTAATTTTTTTGTATTCATTTTTAGTTTGGTGATTACACGGTTTTGTGATTTTAAAGTATTTTCAGGTACATTTCAAATACTATATATATATACGTATATGAACTTTTCGTGAGTTGAATTTCTGTTTTTGTTGGTTTTTTATTTTTTTTTGTTTTTTTTTATTATTATTATTATATTGTTTGACATGAAATAAGAGTAAAACAAGTGAATTTATGACAGGTTAGAATGCTTTTTATGGATATTTGATAAATGAAAAACCGGATTTTTTTTTCTTTTTATTTTATTATATATGTTTTGTTATCAAAGATTCAAGAAAACGGGAATTATGTAAGGTTTTAAAACAATAAGATTAAAAAAAAAACATTTATTTTTTGTTTTATTTTTGTATTGTTAACAGTAACGGTAATCAAGGACAGTGGCGTCAGATATTATTATGCTCAAAATTATTTAACTTAACAAAATAATTCAAAGAATGTTGAAGTTTGTTTATTTGAAATTCTTGTAATAAAACATCTTTTGTTTTATTTTGTCAGTAGCTCAGTAGCACAGTAATCACTTAAAAATTATTTGTAGAGGTTATTTTAAAGTCAAAGGTATACTTTTTTCAATTAACAAAAACAGAAATAAAAAAAACAAAGAATTTATAAAGATAATACGTCATATTTTACCCGGTTTTGTACAAAGAATATTTTTATTGTAAAAATATTTCAATTATTTCCTATTATTTTGTCTAGTGAGAAATACAAGTTATTATCAACGATGAAATTTGATATCTTAAATTGAAATGAAATATACTGAATTGCTTCTAGAAATTCAGTGGAAATGAGAAGTTATTTGTAGTTTCTTGAATACGTCATAGTCAATAGTTATAGATATACTAGTGTTTTGACAAACTGCTAGCGACATTTACCCACATAAACCGATTCTACATTTTTTTTAATCCGGTTCAGTTGATATTTTCAGGTCTGGAAATCTGTCAATCTTTCTATTTGAAATTCGTTTGTTGTCAATTATTTGGAGCAGTTCTTAATTTTAGATTTCCATGATTTGACCAAAATAACAAGTCTTCTTTGAGTTTGATGACTTAGACTAGATTTCTATTATATAAAAACCTCAATTTGTTTATTTTTAGAGTTCAAAGCTTGTAATCTACACCGTGCAATAATATTGAACAAACGGAACACTTTAAGCAACGCCATCTTTGATGTTTATACCGACATGGATGTTTATGTGGTATTTTTTAATTTATTAATTTTCTTCTTTTCATAGTAGTGCTACAGTTCATCGAGAACATTGGCCTCGTTCATAGTTTTCCCCCAGATAATCTGATCTTCAGCACATCTTCTCAAACTATTTACATTTTTTGGATATAAAATTTGACATTAGCATGCGAATTTACTCTAAGTCCTCCTACTCATAGCTTGTCCATTAAAAATCTTACACAGAGGTCTTTCTCCATCTGCTGTGCCAACATGGCTGAGACATCAGAAATTTTGAAATTTTATCTGCAATACTATGCTTAACTGTATCACCCGTACAACGTTGTATATTCTTTATTATGGATTTTGTACCATCGGGTTACTTTATGATGGGACCAAATATGTAGATGTAATTTAAATGATCACTAAATTGGGGACTACCCACTAGATTGAAATAAATAAATAAATTAATATAAAAATCCTATTAATAAATTAGATTAGATTAGATTTTGAATTTCGGGTGGGATTCAGTTCCTATATCACCGCAGCCGCAAATGGGCTTATTGATGTGATAACCCGTGTTTATTATTAAGTGTGTGAGTTGTTAAGGATACCTGATTTTGTGATCACAATCAGGATATTCTTTAATGGTATGCTGGATAGCTCCAATTGTTTGTGGAACGCTGTTTCCAATTGGCGAAGTCTATTACGAGTGAGCCCTTGCCATTCACAGAACATATGTTCAAAAGATTCTTCTTCCATTTCACATATTCTGCATAAGTTTTTTCAATTAGAACCATTTTATAAAGATGTTTCTTTAAGAGGCAGTGGCATGTTATTATTCCTGCCAAGATACGTACCTGTTTCCTGTTGAAACTTTAAAGAGTTTTGGTTTACTTAAGTAAGCGTTTAGGCATGAGCATTTTAGCTTGACTATTTCCAGGAATGTTGGCGCAGAAATCTTCAGCTTATTGCTCTACCTATGCTTTTAATTGCATCTTAGCTGTGCTCAGAGGAATCCCACAGAACCAACTTGGCCCTATGAAAGGCGTGCCCGATACTTTTCTTGCTAGATAATTTGCAGCTTCATTGCCTGCAATGGCAGAATGCCCTGGTACCCACATTATTGTGACTTTATTTGTTTTTCCCCGGGGTTTTGAGTATTTCCAAACATTAAGGAAAATGTAAACGACTATTTCTTTGTCCCTAATTGTTTTTCCAATTTTTCCTGTTAGGTTTTGGAGACCGAGAACTGTTGATTTACCGGACTGATATGCATATTGCTTTTCATGTAGTGGTGCAAGTTGTTGCATAATGTTCTCGGATGTGCTGATCCAGTAGCTTTTCCATTGTTTTTAAAAGAAACGATGTTAGACTAATTGGACGGTAGGATCTGGGTTGGTCGCTTTCTCTCTTATCTACCTTAGGTACGTATGTTACTTTGACCATTCTCCAAGCACTGGGTATGTTGCTCCAGACGTGACTAACTTGGAAAATGCTCTTTAGAATTGGAACGAGAATTTCTTCTACTTTTTATAGCAGAGCTGAGAAAATGGCATCTCTTCCTGAGATTAATAAATTAAAAAATAGGTTTGATATATTTGTTTATACTTCCGCATCAAAATTTTGTTTTACTTTCATTACTATTTGCAATTGATTCTATATTTTGTATTATTTTTTACTGCTAGAATATTTTTTCCTATTAAAACGTTATCATCAGAATCAATCAGAGCTTGACTTGATTTGTTCCAGATTATACACAATTATGTCTGAAATCTGCTTCTCTCGTAATTATTCCCAAAACAAAGTTAAATAAAATTGAATTAAAAATAAATCAATAGTTAAACATATATACATATTCGTGTTACTCATACTTGTACTATTGGCACATAATCATATTCATTAAATTAATAAGTTCACTGTACATTTTATAATAATCAGTAAAGTATATTTTTGAAAAATTAATAATAGAAAATTAAATAATAAAATTAAATATAAAATAATTTCGTAATAACCATTATCATAATAGTATAGTACATTAATTTATGATTTTTAAAATTTTTAGATATAAGTAAATTGCATTTAAAAATTTTATAAAAAAATATTTATCTATTCAATTGTCAATAAAGATTGAAAATATAAATGGAAAAATAAAAAATTAAAAATATTACCAATTACTAATTGATATCGTATTTTTTTTTTATATAAATTAAAATCCTTTCAGCTCTCAAATAATCAATGTCATCAATATTACCATTATTTGTCTTATACCTATAGGTACCCACTTAATTTTATTTACCAACATAAAATTTTAGTATCACAATCTCATATATCCAAGGCCAATAAAATCATAATCTTTGTATCATAATTTTTATTGTGATCATTAAATGATCACGCAAAATCAGTTATTTTGTTGTTTTTTTATTTTATTAATTTTTGATTGTTGCTTATTATTGATGCACGTTTACTAATTTTCGATAAATATTGTATATTGTTGTTGTTGTTTTCTTTTGTTGAATTTCAGCTATTTTTCTCAATATAATGAAAATAAAAAAAAAAAAAAGAAACTGCGATCATGTTTTTGTTTTTCTTTGTTAAATAACATTAAAAAAAAAAAAAAACTGAACATTTAATCCCGGTCAAATTTTTTTATAGAAAGTGAGTTTTGAGTAATAAGAAATAAATTCGCAATTATTTCGTTACTTAAGATACATTTCTTTGTTTTTTTTTTTAGTATATTTACTGTGAAAAGATTATTATTGTAATTTTTACAAGCTTCAATAATTATTATCACATATTATTAAAAAAAAAAAAATGACTATATATGTATAATAAATGTATATATATATGTACATACAATGTACATACATAAATGTCTATGGAAATATGATCTCATGCTGATAGTACATATAAAATATTATAGTATTATTAAATTTGTTAAATTAAATGTCAAGTCATAAATGTCGAATTTAATCTTTTTAAAAATTAAAAAAATAAGAATAAAAAAAAGAAGACTAAAGAAATTTACTGTAGTAAATGGGAAATGATAATAAATTAGGAAAATTATTGATAATATAAACAAAAACAAAAAAAAAAAATTAAAATATTAAAAAGAAATAGAAAACATTAATAAGACATAATTTACTGAAGCTCTAAGTGAGATTAAAATTCAAATAAAAAATTAAAAAATGGTTTTTTAATGTAATGTACATGAATGCTTTAAGAAATCAGGATTTTGTTTTTTTGTTTAGTTTTTGTTTTAATGAATAAAGCAGAAAATACAAAGTACCTATGCAAATTATTAAAATCTATAATCGATTTTTCTAAGTACGTTTATAATAACATCAATTCTAGTAAGTCATATTCTATATCCAAATGTAATTTCGTGATGTACGTGATGCATGGTGTATTGATTTTAAAAATCACGTGATTATTTGTTACACAAAAATTGCAATAATTTTAATTCAATTTTTTAATTATTATCTGTAATAGAAACTTTTGACTAGTCAGAAATTCAATTATTGAGTTTGTTTTTGTTATGTTATTGACAGTACCGTAGGTAGGATTATTATTACCTTTAAATTTTTTACAACATATGTTTTTACATCTAATGTTTTTTCGAGGTATTTATTTATTACTGTTTTAACATATCAACTCATTATTTCTTATTTTGTTTGCCTATCCACAATTGGATGTCAGCGGTCGTATGATATTGGCAACGATATCCTGATTTAGGTGTTTCGATCCGTTGCTGAATGGATTAAATCGCCAATGTTTCTGATATTTGTCCAGTTTCTAATGTTAATTGTTTTATTCCTATACCTCTTTTTCCTCCAAATTTTCCTTGAAATATTAACTGAAATAGCTCGTATTTATTTTCACCCATAATTTGTAGGTAGTTTTTTTGTCTCTGTAGCCTTAGAAATAGCCTAAGAACTTCGTTTTACTTCGTCGAACTTCGTTTGTAATGTGATCTGTCCACGATATTTTCAACATTTTTGGGTATATCCGCATTTCGAAAACTTCAAGTTTGTTGAGTTCTCTTACTTTTAAGGTTCATGTTCCAGGAGTATAGACCAAACATAGCATTTAGTGAATCGTAAACGTAGGCCATTTCATGATAGCAAAAATAAATGATTTTCTTTATGTTTAAGAAATGTAATTCTTGCTGTTTCAATTCGGCATCTATATTTGTATGTGAAGACTATCTGAATTGAACGGTCATTTGTTTTATTTGCTGCTGCAATGTAAACTGTTCTATTTCTACTTACGATCATTAATTTAGTTTTTGAGATATTTATTTTTAAGTTGAACAATTCGCTACGATGGTTGACTTCATCGACTATACGTTGTAAATCCCTTAGGTTGTCTATTATAAGGACTGTATCATCTACATATCTGATGTTATTTATATATGTGTTTATATTTTACTTTTATACCAACATCTTCGTTGATTCTTGAAAAATGGCTCCAGCATAGATGTTAAACAATGAGGGGGAAATAATACAGCGTCGTCGAACTTCTTTTTAAATACCAATGTTTTGTGTTAGCACACTATTTTTTTTACACGCGCTGTTTTTTGCCAATATAAGCTATTTATACACATTATGCTACTTTTATCTATGGCAATACTATTTTGAATACCTTTACAACTCACTAATAATGTGGAAAAACTACTATACTGTTTTCACGAACTAGGCTTTTTTAAATAGCATAGGTAGTTCTATTTTATTTAAGTTGTTGTCACAAATAATATACTATCTATTATAAAGTTTTGGCATTTATTTTATCCCAATAACAATTGAGTACTGGACTAGGTTGATAGTTAAAAAAAAAATTCTATTGGGAATCAGTTTTAAATAGTGTAGTTCGATTTTATTTAAACCCGAAATTATACGCTTTATTATTTATTTGCCATTTATTTTATCCCAATGAATAATATAAAATAGCCATTATCGATGATGGCAAAAACCATTAAGTATTTTTGGTCATAATCGACAATCGAATCTGGGACATTTCTGGAAACCTGCAAAGAAAACTAAAATGAGGATAAGGGTTTATGCATTGAATACTATAGCTGTTTAAATCAGTGATTGTAACAAAAGTCATGGAACATAATGATATTTAAATTTTTTTATATAGAAAGCGTCAGTTGGTTGTTTGAGAAAACTTTTAGCTTCAAAACTATGTAGAGCATAGAACACTTAAAAAACATCAGGCGATAATAATCAAATCGTGATTCTTCATCACTTAATCACTATCAGTGAAGTAATACTCATATAAAAATATGTGTTGCTACGACTGATTACTCCACATCGCAATTACCTAAGGTAATAGCGGTCCTGGTAGATATTTGCTTTTTATTAATTATAAATAATTTTAATTAAATTTTAATTATTTTGCTTCTAAATAAATAAAAAAATAATAATCTTCATTTTATTTTGAAACTTTAAAAGCATATAAGGCAAATAAAAAAGAGTGCTGAACTAAATAAATATTATTAGTGTGGACTAGCATGCTATAAGCGAGTACGCCATCAAATGAGCAACATGTTGGTCACCTGTTCGATTATACCTTAAAATTATATGGCTGTTTTGATATACAAAAATTTCATTATAATTTGGGATTATCCTCACTGTCCTGTAATCCCATTCGTTGGGTATAGGGCGTATATTTAGAAGTACATATACATAATTTGATAACCATTAAAATGTAAAGTAAAATAGGTAAAAGATATCGTATTTTAATATTTATATTTTTTTTTATTTTTATTTTTTTTTTAAAAGAGTTGTAACTCGCATATATAATAAATATATGTGTGTTTTACTCCAAAATTAGACTTCATAAAATAATGAAAAATTCAATTTTTTTATAACTTAAATAAAATGCAAATATGCTATTCAATTATTTTTAGTGATCCTCATTTAATTTGTTGATGTATAAAAATATTGATGAATAAGTATTCATAAAATATGACTGCTACTATTTTATATAATTACTTGCAAGAATATATTCCATAGGTATTAGCTGCGATTTATGTATCTAGCTGCGACGAGACATGTACAGGGTAAATTTTTAAATAAAAAAAACACGATTGAAAAACGTACAGATCGTTAATGTCAGAGGTATATGCTCTGTTTTTATAATTTGATTTCATTGTTTTGTTTGATTTATATCAATTTTTAAATTTTACTAAACAAAGTTAAATTAAAGTAAAACAGTTTCAAATAAAGTAGAAAATATATTATTAGTTAATACACGTAAATTGAATACCAACGAGTATAAAGGCTTAAAAACATGAATAATATTGACACTTCAGCCACAATTTTAAAATAAAATTATTTTATTTCCATAAATAAGTACGAAATAAGTACACATTGATCCTGAACCTTAATTATTGTAAGTTTAATATGTTGTTATTGTTTATGTAATTATTAAGACCCTGATCTACTGACTCGGATGAAAATAGCCATATGGCTGTGTTTTAACAATATTTAAAAAAATGCGTTTGCTTTATTCCAAAAAATATTTGCTTTGAAGTATACCTTCTAATCTTTATTAGCATTTAATTAAACTATATGATATTTCCATAAATGTGAAATTTAGTAGTTGTAGTATATGACATTCGTTCAAAGAAATTGTATCAAGCATCCAAGCATTCAAACATCCAAGAAATTGTAGCGATTTAATTTAATTTTTTTGTTTTTATTAACTTCATAAATTTATTTACAATCTTTATTAAATATGTAAATATAATAAGCAAATTTTTCGTTTGCCATCGAAGTCTTGCAACTGCATCAATTATTACATTATGATTTGTATGGAGATTCTTTTTTCTTTTTCTGATGTCTCATGAATCACAAATAATTGTTTGTTTTAATCTTTACTGGAGGTCATTAGAATGCGGGCTAAATTGTTTGGATGAACTAGAAATTTGAGTCTGTATATAGGTAGTGCTATAATTAGCTATTACAGTGGTGACAAATTCAATATTTAAATCTAATTCGATGACTTTATTTGGCACAAATTTTGATATGACACGTTTAAATTAATTTCATTTGTCAAATTTATTTGAATAATTAGTTAGGCTTGTCTGGTATTTAGCATTGGATGACTTCCGAAATGCAGTATGAAAAGTTGTAATGCAGTTTAAATATAGTTTTACTACTGCGTAAAGCTATCATTTCATTATCCATTACATTTTGGAATACCATTTTGACAATATAAAAGCACCCATACAAACACACATACACATTTTTAATATAAATCGGTAATAATTTGACTTTTTGTTTATCATTCGACAAATTTACTTTTGGCTTATCACGTTCATTACATAAAAATTAATATATTTCCAGATTTTCATAGGTCAGCACATATTTTGTGCGGAAAAATAAATTTTAACTTATTTTTCCGAAGAAAATATGTGTTAACCTAAAGTTTAATTAATTCTGGTAATTTTAATTATGACATGTATACAAAATATAGTCTAAATTTTTTCGCAACACACTCTGCTCTTATTTTACATTTTCACTACATATTTTCAATATTTTGGAATAGTGTACAAAGTCAAGAGCTTTTGATGTACATTTTGGAAGATGTTATATTGTAAATTTGAGGGGTTCACTACATTTTAGAAGTCATCACGGGTTGTATATACTTTAAGTTCCTTCTTGCATAATGCAATTTGCACAACATGTATTTTTATGTTTTTTCCACGTCTTAGTAACCATAATGTATACCCAATTTATATATGTGGTTTGAGAAGCTGGAAATAAATATTGGTAGATAGCATTAGATTAGTTAATTACGGAAGGGGATCTGGCCCCTATATCATTGCAGCCGACAATGGGCTTATTGTGATAAATATAGGTAACTCCTATCTAAGTAAATACTTCTAAAATTGTTTTTCAACTTCAATTCGAACTACTAGTTGTATTGAATTATAAATTTTGACATTCATATTTCATTTTTACTAATGTCCATGTAATTAAACCTGTAGAAATACAAAAAAAAAACATGTCTCTATAAATTAACAAAACTACTTCTTGCATTTTCTGGCAATAACATAACTAATAATATACTTTTAATTTATTTTTTATCTTTTTGATTTTTTTTTTGCAAGTCTTAATAAATTATCTTCGATTTTAATTTAAATAAAAAAATATTACATATATATTATTTGCATCAGAAAATCTACACTGAAAATCTTTAAGATGAATTCTTGTTTTTCATCACAGATACAAAACTACTATACTTAATAATGAAAGTAATTAATACTAAAATTTAATCGATATCTTAACCTAATGGGGTTAATGAAAAACTATAATAATGTATTAAATTGAACAAGTTTTCTACTTTTATACTACTTAACTATATACTTTCAACTTATACAACAATATTTATTAATTTATGACAATTAAATTGATTAGGATATGCACATATACAACATATTGATATAAATTTTATTTTATAGTAATAATAATAATCATAAATTATTCATTTGGTAGTATAAAATTCTATGAAAAAAAAATATATATAATTTTATTACTTAAAAATAATTATTATCTATGTATATGTATATATAACTAAATGATATTTTGTAAAATTATAAAAGTTGTTTTGCAATTAAAATTTTTGATTTTCATTAAAAAAAAAAAAATAATGATGCCTTTTAGGGAAATGTATTTTATTTTATTAATAAAATTTCTCTCGTTAAATTTACAAAATGAGATTTTCTCATAAATGAAATTTCATATGAAAAAAATTTTTATTATTTCATTTCCATTACTGTAGTAATATTATATGTGTGTATAAGAAATATATGTACCTATAGTTATAAGAAATGGAAAAAAAAAATTGTACAACTCGATTTTTATATTTTTAGGAATTTTCTTTTTATACTGACTAATTCATTAGAAATTTTCCATTTTCATTTAAAAAAAAGAAAAAAAAACATTTTCTTTTTCATTAATTGTTTTTTTCTTTTTGCTTAAGGTTTCTGCTGAATCCCAAATTAATTAAATTTTAATTTTATGTTAATGTTTGTTAAATAACAATTAATTTGCAAGTTAAAATTAAATAATAATTAAAATAACACAGTTGTGTATAAAAGAAAATGAATAAATTTTCATCATATAGGAAAAAACTCAACTCAACTCAATTCACAATAATAAAAATCAAAATATACAAGTAATCATATATTCATATATACATACATAATCATATTTGGAAAATATCCTTTTTTTTGGATATTAAAACTCTCTCACTTGCTTTCTCTATTTATTTGTTTTTATATACATTAATACATTTGTAAAATTTACGAAATAAAGAAAATTTTAGAGAGATAAGGTTATATCGGTTATATAGCGGCTACTAAAACTCAGCAATATGGTTTTCTCTCTTACTTGATTTTTCTTTCTCTTTATAATACATATAAAAAAAAACAACAACAAGGATTTTACTTTTTGAGTTTTTTTTTTTTTTCTTTTTTTTTTTCTTTTTATTTGTGTATTTACTGTATTTAAAAATAAATTTTGTTGCGGCTCCTTGTCCTTCATCAATACTACGGGATATATATTTTTATATCTGTAAAATTCAATATAATATTATATGTATATGAAAATTTGTACATATATATATATATATTTAGTTGTGGATTGTGCATATTCATATTGTATAGTTAAAATATCACATGCGAGAAATCAATAAATGCTGTTTTTCTGTTTCGTATATTAAATTATATTTGTGTAATATGTTTTTTATTTTATATGCAAACATATATAAAATCATATACACATAACGGTACATAACAGTATTAATAAATATATTGGAAATTGTTGAAAATTGAAAATCGTTTTTTTTTTAGATCGTTTAAAATTACTAAACGTATGTGAATTTGTGTGTGTTTAGTATGAAAATAAATTTTCTTAGGCAAGCAAAATAAAACTATAGTTATTATTTCTTCTTCAGATTAGTGTTAAATAAAGGATTTTTTGACCCAAAAATATTGTATTTTTTTTTTTTTTGTTCTCTAATACTGCATATTTGATTTTTTTTATCCCTTTATCATTAATTGTTTTATATTTTTCTATTGTTAAATTGTGAAAATAATACTCGAAAAGTATTTTGTTGTTATTGTTGTTATAATTCTTACTCTCTTGACCGGAATAATTTTTAATAAAAAACCATAAGGGTATAAAACAAAATAAAAAATCAAAAATTAACAAAAAAAAAATAATAAAAAATAAAATGGAACAAATCAACCACGGATTGGCATGTTTTTTATCTAAAAAATCGATCTTTATTGAGTTGAATAAAGAAAAATTAAAACAAAACAAAATACAAAAATAAAAACAAAATCAGAAAACATAAAAAAAGTAAAAAAATAAAGAAATTGTAATTGCAGAGAACCATCATTGAGGAGAGTCCTTGTAACTTTAGTTCTTCCTTGTTATTATACTGGTAGTTGGTTGGTACTGGTACACTCATTACGTTCCATTTCATTTCTCTTTTTGTTTTTATTATAATTTTTATTAATGTTTTTTATTTTTATATTTTATTTTTTTTATCACTGGAATTTACTTAAAGATTAAAATTTATTATAGAAAGGATAAGAAACAATAATAATAAAAATAAAATGTCCTTGTAATTTCTTATCTTGATAATCATCTGTATATATATATATATATAATATAAATTATAATACAAAAATATTTTGTAATACATTTTAGTTTCCTATGCGTAAGTATACCTATTTTGTTCTTTTTATTTTTTGTTTTGTTCATCGTTCATTTTAAGTAGTAAAAGACATGAAATGTCCTTGTGAATGGGAATTAAATGGTTGATTATAAGAACATTCAAATAATACGAATAATTATTATGATTTGAATTCATTGGAATATAAAATTATTCAAAAATAAATTTACTATGAAAATGTGTTATGGAATTAAATTTAGTGTTAATAATTAAAATATTGTAATGTCAATTAGTTAATATTATTAATTTGATTATAGTAATATAATTGATAGTATTTTATTCTAAAAAAATTTTTTTGTGTACATGAAATTTAGCGCATATAATAGAGTGATGACAATTCAATTAGTCGAAAAATCGTAGAAGAAAAGCTGATTTTAGCCTATTTTTTATCAGTAAACTCATGAGATTCAATTATGTTAGTAAGGAAATTTTACAAATCTAGATATTATTTTGCAGTTCGGCTCTAATCATATTCTAAATACGAAATTTGTAAAAATACTTAAACTAAATACAGTAAGAATTTTAACTAAGAAATTGGATGAAGTAAATTGTTCGGAGAGGATTTTTTGTGTATGTTTTGTTAATTTTCTAATTGGCTAAAAAATTTGTCAGAACGTTCGTCCATTAAGAGGAAATCCACCATAATATAACTGTAAGATACAGCTTGATAAATTTATGTTACTTCGGAAATGCTATAATAGTCAAGTCTCATACCAAATAGTATAGTAAAACAAATTGTTCAACCAATTGACGAAATGTAAAATCGCAAGTATATGAGAATTTATCAAAACTGATTAAATTTTAAGCGTAAAAGATTAAGAATTAAGTCGAAAATTAAAAGAAAGTTGTAGCAAACGTCAAGTCAAAAATGTGGTATTAAAACCTAAAAGTCGAAATCGAGTATAAATTTGTTCAAACATCATAAAAGAAAGAATACAAAATGAGTTGTTTGCAAAAATTGTTATATTTTACATATTGTTATCGAATAATCTGTTGGCATACCTGTACACAAGTGCTAAGATTAAGATTTAAATTTTGGTTAGAATTAAAGAAAAAACAATTTAAAAAATAACAAAAACCGATAGGATCATAGCTAAGGTGAATAAAATATTTTAAAAAACAATGTCCTACTAAGTCCTTTAATGTTCTTTATGTCATATTTTGGAGTATTTCCATAATTAAAAAAATCAATTACTGAATCTAGAACACTAATCTTCTTTCGGTAAACCATATACCAAAGTTGGTGGGTATGGGAAGAAATGAATTTAGAATGCTGAAACAAACAATTTTAGAAATCAAATTTAATATCAATAGAAATCGAATTGTGATGAGTCCTTTTTCGTTGAATTGGATGATAAAACAATCTTTATTTTCTAGCATTGGGCTGACATAAAACACAATTTTGGATCTCATATAGTAACCGCTAATGACTTGCAGATTGGAAAACAATGTTACATCAGAATTATCACCTATATTAAGAATTATTATCTATACTATTACTGCTACACACTATTAAAATAACATACTATTCTCGACCAAGGAAATAGGTCATTCGATAAATTTTATTTTAATAATTTAATCTATAAAAGATTAACCTAATCGGACCTCTATTATAAAAGCAAAAATAAATTTAAATATTATAGCCTTCACTTAGTAAACTTTAAAACATAAAACGCAAATTTTCTTTAGTTCTACAACTTTAGCGGTTTTTTTTATTTTTATTTCATTACTGTTCTATTCAGTAATAATGTATTAACTGTAAAGAACCAGTCTATTCCATTAGGAAGTTGTTCAAGGTTAAATTAACTTTTTATTTTCTACTTTTGTGCTATAAAAGGTATGCAAATATCCTTGAATTAAATAAATGAAAACAAAAACATGATTAGGAATTAAAAAGAATTGAAAAATTCTGTTAGAATATCCTTTTTGATTATTTGTTGTGTAAGTTTTGGTATGAAGAAAAATTTTGGTGTGAAAATTAAGAAGTAGGGGTAATTATTATAATACGATTTAGATTTTAGATTCCTAAGTTACGTCATTTTTTGTTTTTATGATTTTAGTAAATTATTTTCTATAGTTTATAAACAAACATTTTTATAGATATTGTGGCGGCATGACATTGTAAATAATTTTTGTATATTTTGTTTTTGTTTATTATTTAGTATTCGTTTTGAAAGGGTAAAAAATTATAATAATCGCATTTTTTGCGTATGGAAATAATTAAATTTTTAGTACTCTACTGAACTTAAAAGTTAGGTTATATAAAATTGCTAACAGTAACTATCTTATATTTAATAGCGAATATAATATTGTATAAATAAGTGATTTTTTGAATATTTTTAAAAAATACTTACATAGAATTATAATAAATTTTATTTGAATGATATCCTTAGTTTTAAAGTAAGGGGAATTTTAAATGTGTTTATTTACCAATTTTCTTTTCAATTAAAACAAAAATTGAAAAAAATTATAATAATAAGTTTGTAAATAAAATTTTTAATTAAAATTTTTATTTGAAGAATTTTCCATTGATTGTTGATTCCACAGATACATTTAATTATCTTGGGAAACAATTTCGAGAAGTAAAATAAAGTAAAACAAACACAAAAAAATTGTTTGAAAGGATTTAAACAATATTGAAATATTAATTAAATAAATTCAATATTGTTAATTCGATTTTAATTGGTTTAAAATTTGAAAATAAAATATTTATTTAATCATTTAAGTATATTTAACTTAGTACACACCAGTGAATTGTGCTTAAAGATTAAATTTTAAATAAAATCTTCAGTGTATGAGGAAATTAGAAAATTATTATAGAAGATTTAAAGTTAAAACTCAAATAAGAATATTTTGATGAAAATTTAATTAACTATTATCAAAATCTATGATTCATTTAGGTTGAATAATAATTATAAGATACGTAACGGTGAAAGATTTGAACACTTATAATTAGAAGAACATTTTAAAAATGTATAAAGGGTTTTTCATTCCATTTCATTTTTGTTACAACTAATTAATTAAATTACAGCTTTTATAATATATTAAATTGAATATTACAATGTATTAAATTAACTTATATGCCATTTAGTTAGTGTCTGCTCGAGTGATTAAAGTCTTTAAGGGGACTAGATTGAATTAACCTACATCAACTTATATAAACCCGAATAATAAGTGTATTAAGGAAAATTCAATTATTAGGAAAATAGAAATTTTAAGAAAATAAATAAAATAACATATTTCAAAACAAAATAAAATAAGATAAAACAGAAATAAAATAAAGTAAATTATAGAGCAAATAAGTATCTAAAAAATAATAAAAAAAAATTCTAAAATTATAATAAAAAAATAAATAGAAAAATATTTTACTTAAAAAAGAAAATCCTTTAATTTATTAGTCTTTAAAAATGATATTTTCACATTTTCTTTAAATAGCTCAAAGACTAAATTAATTTATTCGATCTTTCAATTTAATTATAGCATTTACACTTCAATTAAACCTTTTTCAAAGCCGAACAAATCCTTTTCAATTTCAAAAACAAAATATTTTATTTTCAAATAAAAATATTTCAATTTCAATCACATTTCAATTTCTATCATATTTTTTACATATTGTTTTATTTGACTCTTGAAAAAACATTTTCTATTTGACATTTAACATCAAAGAATATGGCAACAACAATTTTGAAAAGAATGGTGTTGCATTACAAATTTCTTTAAGGTCTGCCGAATTTTGTGAATTCTTGCATTGTTTATTATGAACCATGCTCCACACATGTTATTACCAAGTTTTCAAACTAATTCTCTTTTAAAATATTAGAAAATATATAGAAAAAATAAATATACCTTTTCAACAGTATACAAATATTGGAGGGTTTTAATGTAAAATCTTGACGTATTTGGTTTGTCGAGAAAAAAAATTAAGATTGTTTTGTTTTCCTAAAATTTTCTACTTTGAACTACAATATCTGCATACCGGAAGCACCAATCATCATCAAATAAATGTTAAAATATGCTCCAGGCTGTTATCTTTCCAGAATATATATCTAATAGATCAACAGATATAACAGTTTTTATACAAAAACATCAAAACAACAAGGCAACTTTCAAATATCCTTTACGTCCTTAAAGTATAAGATGCGCCACTAAAGATATATATTTTTGGAAAGCTAGCAATTTCAGCTATCCTTGGGATATGGTTATTAGGTCCTACGCCGATACAACATCTCCCTCAGAATCCCATAATAACTTATCATTTCATTTTATGCGGTTGTTATCAAAATTTAAAAAATTTTGATTGAAGTTGAAACAGTTTTTGTTGATTTTGAAAATGTTGGGTAACGTTTTGAAACAGATTTTTGTTAGGTTTTTGGTGCCAGAAATTGTCCTTGGTTTGGAAAAAGAGTTTGTTTAATTTTTAAAAAGATTTTATTGAAACTTAGATACTATATATTATATGAATCGTCAATAATGTATGTAATTTTTCGTTAACCAAATTTTAATAATTTGTTTTACAACCTACTATTATGTATATTTTTTGTTTTGTATTAAACTTTAATAAATCAACACTATTGTGTAGGTAATATTAATATTATCGTAACATGTTGATGAGACGAATAATTAAATTCAAGAGTAGGGCTCAACAGTGTATAAAATTTCAACATCAGTCACCTATTCAAGTCACAATTCTGTTTTAATACACGTTTTTAATAATCAAATTGTTAACTGTAAACTTATACGTGAAATTATTACTGGCAAATAAAAATTGATAATTTAAATTTGTAAAATAACAAAACAGGTAAGAATTTATAAAAGAAAAATGTGGTAAATTGGGAAAAAAATATGAAAAAAATATAGAAAAGAATTGTAGAATCTTATTGAATTTACAGAAACATAAGATGTGATGAAAATATGTGTTATTTAGTACCTAATTCTAAATATTTTGAAGATGGCTTAGAAAAAGTGACAATAATAAAGGATTTGGAAGTTGTAATGCGGAGATAAGAGTACAAAAGCGATTTGAATAATGAACATGATGCCAACTAGATTTGAAAAAGGGCCACTTGAAAGCACAGAAAATGGATAATTATTATAAGTTATTTATTATTGCTATATAATAGATATTTTAAACTTGGTAAACATTTTTAGTATGTTTAAAAAATTCAGATTTTAAAACCTTCATTGTTGCTATTTATAGTATTACAAAAAACGTTGATCATTTGGGAGATCTAGCTTCTAAAGCTATTTCGCTAATTGAATATCAGTGGAATCAATTTTTATGGTTGCATGGGCTTAAAAAATTTTCATCGAAATAATAGTTTCATATGTAATGTTACAAATGTATCATTCATTTAGAATGTTCAGTCCAGATTTAAAATCAAGCAAAATATTTGAAAAATTCTAAACAATTAACACTGAAAAAAAAAATTAGCTAAAATTGCTATTTTTACATACCATGTACTATTTACTTAGCTCATATCGGGATAGTGATGCTAAATAGCATAAACTGATATAATTTATATGAAAGAATTATTTAATTATTTCTAGTAGAAAAAGCCATCAATCTCTTTGTAATATAATAAATTTTCCGATAATAATTAAAAACTCTTTAATGCCTAAAATCAAATTCAGCTGTACTTATATAAGGATAATTCTAGATACAAAATATGACGAGCTCTAATGCTGAAAATCAATATTGGGTATATTATATAAGAAGGATTTATATAACAAAATAGCTATGTTTGCAATATAATTAAGTAAATCAATTAATTTTGAGACAACCAGAATCATTAAAACTATAAAAAATTGTCTGATTTGGTGGAACTAAAGCAAGCAAATTTTGATTATTTTAATGATTCTTTTCGATATTATTCGTATTAAAATTTAATTTATAACACTTGAAACAATATTATACCCATAACAGGAACTGAAAAATATCAGTTTACCTTTGTCAGTCAATAAAAGTTTGTATTCACCAAAACCAATTTTTCTATTAATTCTAAGTCGCAATTTAACAAGTAGTCGCAATTTAATTCTAATTTAATTTGATTTTCTAATTAACAGATTCACAAACACACTCTTTATAAAAAATCTATTATTTAACAAATATACAAATATTTACCTATTTCATTTATTTAGTTTTTAAAAAACATATATATATTTTTTTTAAATTACATTTTCAGTTTTAAAAATCTATTCTCGTAAATTTAAATAGGAATTATTGATTAAAACAAAAAAATATTCAAGGTTTGATTGGGTTAATTTTATCAAATTTATTATCATGAAATAATTTAAATCTGACATTTAAGGTATTATTTTGAATATCAAATCCCAAGACAAATTATATGTATGTATGGGCTGTAGTAGTTTCTTATATTTTATTGCGATTTTGTATTCATTCATTAAAATCTACTGAGAATTTCATATATTTAACTTATATTAATTACTTAGTATTTATTTTTTTCTACATAATACTTAATAATACTTCTAAAAATACGTTAATTTGTCACTCTTTACTTTTAGAGACTTACAAAACAAAAAAAAAAAATAAAAACAAATAAAAACACAAGATGGTAAACCAAAAATCCGATCATATTAATATCGCTTATTCTTTTCTCATCAATAATAATTATTATTCTTTGCGAACGTAAGCAAATGTGATAAACAAAAACAAAAAAAAAAAATTATAAACAACAACAATAATAATAATAAAAAAACGTTGTTTTTTATCTCTTTTTTAACAAACTTTTTATTTAGTCACTTATATACGATTAAGGTATTAATGACTTATACTAATATTATTAGCAGTTGTGAACATTCTGTTGTGAACTTAACAATGATGACTGCTACTTCTTGTTTTGGTTTTTTGCTGACTTTGTTCAAACGTCATTTATGTTTCCTTGAAAACTATTTAACTTTTTTTTAACCTTTTCTTATTGAAAACTGAATTTTTTATATTATCTTTTTTTATTTGTTTTTTCTTTGTTATTTATTTTTTGTTTTGGTTTTTTGTTTTTTTTGATAATTACTTCAATAATTTGTTGTGAATAGAATAGTTAATAAGAGTAAGCTTTAAATATACTGACTTAATAATAAAAATGTTTTTCCTATTAAATTTAACTTTTTGCGATTATTGTTTTTTTATTTTTTTATTTTTTGTTTTAAGTTAGTATGATTAAACAAAAACTTTATATTCAATATTAGTAATATCGAATAAAATTATTTTAATTTAATTCAAATTAAATGAATTTTTAGTGATAATTTTAATTTGTATTTTTTAAAATGGTATTTAAGATATCATCTTACGTTTAGAGTAATTAAATTATATCATTATTTTATCAGATAATAAAATTTTAGGTATTGTGTAATTGTAATAGTGGTAGTGATTTATTTACATCTAAATTAATTTAAAAGTTGATGTAAATGTAATCGGTAATACGTCGTAATATTATTTACTTTACTATTTTTATACTTAGTTATTATTTCATTACAACAAATATTTTTATTATATTCAGTAAAATTTTAATAACATTTGAATCAAAGACTATATATCATATAAATCACCTAGATGCTTACAGCTAATACATCACTGTAATTTGAAACCATCAATAATTACAAACAATTAAAATACATTTTAAATTTTCCATATTCAATGTCAACTCTCTCAAGCACACAGATATGTGCAACATGCATAACATTTTAAAATTGTTTCGTATATTTTATTCTGAATTAAACTTTTGAAACAAGAATTATTTTTTAACGAATAAAAAATATTTTTCTATTTTCAATTAATTATACGCGAACACAACAATATGAAATTTGTCATAGAACAAAAATTTAAGTGATATAAAAAAATAAAGTTTTCTAATAAAAAACTAATCTCAGATTAAACCGAATATAATATAAGCCAATAGAAGACCTAATTCTTATTAAATATACAGTGAAAAATCTCTTCTCTATAGTTTGTATTCTAACATCGACTAATAAAGAAGCACCACAAGAAAATATACGCAACACAATTTTATGTGCATTTTAGTGAATCTAAAATTTACTAAAAATATGTAAAAAATTCAAAAGCACAACTAATAAATTGGATATTTAAAAAAATATTTAATATTCATATTTTTCTTATTAAATTTATTAATTATAGTATTTAAAATTAAATTTTTTTTTTTTTTAATTATTAAAGAAAAACTGGACGAAGGCTTAAATTAATTATTATTTACCATTATTTTACAATATTAATTTTTTGGTTTTAATTTTTTATCCATTACAATTTCATCCGCATCATGTCAATGTCATCAACTAAAACTATTAAAGTAAGTCAAGGCATTATAACTGATAGCAAAAATAAATACGTGTACCGGTCAATACTTTTGACATTTTAATTCAAAAGGGGAACGAAGGCAGACACAGGGGTTATTACGCTATTTATAGTTCAACTTTTAATTTAATCATTATAAAATTGTTATTTAATATCTAGTCGTAACAGCACAAGACTCTTATTTAATGTTAAAATTTCTAATAAAATATATGAATTAAAGAATTGTATAAAGATATAAAACAAAGTTTAAAAACAACAAAATTAAATTGAAAATAAAAAAAAATTAAATTAATTTCTTCTTGAAGGCTACACAAAAACTATTAAGTAATTTTTTTTTTAATTTTTAAATTTGAGAGTTCATTAAAATGGCACAAATGTTGTGCTATTAATTTCAAGAACTTAAAAAAAAAACAAAAACAAGTCTTTAATATAAACATTTCAAATTTTAAAAATTAAAAATTAAAATTATATTAGAAATTAAAATAGTTTTTAATGGATAAACTTGTGATGAGGTAACATTTTGATATTTAAAAAAAATAATTGTTTATTCAAAAAACAACATGTTTTCGTTATCGGATCGAGCAGGTACTCATAAAAAGAAAAAAAAATGAAAGCTTTATATTGCTTTTATTAAGGCTATAGTGGGGATTAGTTAACTACACGTTATAACTCAAAAATTCAACATCAACACTGTACCTGAGTTCTTTTTCCAACATTTTTTAAAATATTTATAAATAATCTCTTATCTCTCTTTTCAAATTAAATTTGCAACTTTACTGATGATAGTACCATTGATTCCTTGTATTTCTTTGAAAAACTTACTAAAGGTACAAACTTCAACTCAAACGAAATAACAATTTTTTTTTATGTTCTTGACAGGAAGAGTTATCTTTTCATATTAAGTACGGTACTGCACCTTCCAGTATTTATTTATGAAATTTCTGGCTTTATCAACTCATTAACCTCTTGAACAGAACGAGCGCAGCCATTAGGCAGTCCTGAGGCAAAATCATTACCTTTAAAGTTGAATTAAATGCCCAGAATGAAAGAAATCATCGCAGCTATCGCTCAAAAGTTAAAAAGTTTTAACTTCAACGCAGTAATTCTAATTCGATTGCTAGGTTATTTGCATTAAGCATCTTGGGTGATGCCCTCATTCTGTTCAAAAGGTAAGTGTGTAAAACTACTCCTACTTTTAAGAATTTCAACCTTCTTACATATCGTAGTTCCATTTTATTTTTGAAGTTATTACCAAATTATATTCTGTTGTTATTATTTGTTATAAATTTTCGTCATTTATTTTATGCCATTGACAAAGGGTATTGAACCAGGCTGAAAAACAGCATGTAAAAGTAAATATAAATTAAACAGCATGTGAACATATTGCTCACTAAACAACAAGAAGAAGAAGAACAAAGCAAAATTCATTGATGCCAAATAATTTATTGCAAAATGTAAATTTCCAAATGTTCGAAACTCTAAGAAGAATAGATACTGCGTTGCTATATTTAGGATTCTTAAACAGAAGAAGAAAATACCTACCACTTCAAGCCATCTATTAATATACAACACATACATTCGAGGTGAATACAACTCGCATTTGTGACGGTGCAACCATTATACACTATAACATAAATAATTGCTGTGATGAAATGAAAATTATTATTATCAAAATACAAGCATAACGTAAATGTACCTATCACCGCCCTAGTACATTATGCCGCCCAAACCCTTTTTTTGTAAATACAATACTCTCACGCTTTATATTCCAAATTTATTTTTGAGATAAAAAAAGAATATTATTTCCTCGTTGTAATGCAAAATAATGCACATTTGTATTCATATTAATAAATAAGTTATTGATAGAAAACTAAACTAGTTAGACATTTTAGCGAAAATATTGGTTCAAACGTTTAAATTTTTTTTATTTTGTTAAGACCATAATAACCAAACTATGATGTTCACTTATTTATTTTATTCAAATAACTGTAAAAGATATATTATTAAATAGATTATAATACATACTTTCTTCAATTTGAAAATAAAAATTATTTAAAATTGCTAATTAGTTTTGGGCGGGAATTAGGGACATGTAAATTTATGTTGTACGTATTTGCGATCGACCGGGCGGAAGTAGGAAAATTATATATCGAAATAATTAATTAAGTTATTCACCTGTTTTTGATTATATAAGGATGCAGCTGGACGATTTTAAATTGAAATTGAACAAATTAAGCTGGACCTAATTACGACCTATAAATTTAATTTCGCATATGTGTTTTTTGTTACAACTAAATTTTGAGTTTTTGTAAAAATTTGTATGAAAGAGCGGGTCGGTAATACCTTCAATATGTCCTAATTCCGAACTAAATATGCAGGTGTAAGCTATTTTCACTAAATTCATACCAAGTCTTTTTAAAGAAAAAAATATATTTTAATTGTTGAAAATAAGCGAATATTTTCCTTTTATTAGAAGACGAAATACGGTATCTGTATATGATAAGCATATTTAGTAAAATTAAAAGGAAAATATTCGACTATTTTTGACAATTAGATAAATTTTACTCCAACGCTAACCCTAAAGAATAAGTTTTTTCAAAACTATGTTTTACTTATATTATATTTTGTATAATTTGAAAAATCTTGCCTTGCCACCAAAATTTTATTAAGGGGTCCATTATAAATTACCAAAATAATTTCTTTGTATACATTTCACAATAAGTGAGGAAATAGAAGAGTGAAAACCATGACCATGTCTGGCACACTTTGGAGATGGCCTGTAAAAGAAGGTATTCTAATATATTCAGACATAGTGACATAGTGACATAGTCTGCAAAATTGAGTAAATATGTAATATTTTATATTTTTATTTATATATTTTAAATGTACATTTATATAATATTTAAGTTAATTATTCGTTTGATGTTATATTGAATTATTTTGTTTTTGTTTGAAATACTAAACCGTTGCATTGTTTAATTTTTTTTAAATTTTCATATTGAAATAAATGTATATTTTTATGTTTTGTGTAACAAATAATTTTACTTACATTATAACAATTTTTTTTTTTTTTTTTTCAAATTACTTATAGTAATATTGATTTTTTATTATAATAAATATTTTTTAATATAATAAATATTTTTTATAATTTAACTAACTACTAGTTAATTATTTAAAAAATTAATTATTAATTTTACTCTTAATAATTATTTTAAATAGTTTTTTTCAATAAAATCGTAAATAGGTACTGTGAATCGCAAATAGGTTCAAAAATCGGAATTGAGTTCATATAAGGGCGGAATTAGTTCAGATTGAAATTGTCGAGCGGAAATACGTACAATCAAACTTTTTTTGGCAGTTGTAATATTTTATTATTTATTTAGAAAAAATTAAGTTATAATTAAATGAAAATATTTTTTTTTTAATTAAAAAATACTAATTATTGTAATTTGGAAAAAAAAAATTAAAAAAAGTTTATATTTTGCTTATTTTGTCAACTTACACTAATTTTTCCTTAAGGGGGCGGAAATTGGTACATTTACGTTAGCAGCGTAATACTCACAGAGCAACCGATTCCCACAAATTTGTACTAGAGCTTCTTCGAGCAAGAATTGTGAAATATAAAAATTCTTTCATCAACTGAACCTCTAAGCTATGAAACACCCTACCATATTATCTATTCCTACAACGATAGAAGTTTTTACGAGACAGGTAAATAAATACCTTTTAATCTGCCCGTAAATTTTGATATACTAATTCTTTTCTATACAATTTCCTTCATATTATTTTCTTATTTGTCTCTTTTTGTTTAATATTTCTTTACTATTTTTTTTTTAATATTAATAAAATAGAATTATAAATACATTAACAATTTTATGTTATTTCTTAATTTTTATTAATTTAAGTTATTTTTTGAATTTTATTATTTCGAATATTTTATTGTCGATTTACTTTTTAAGGTTTTCGATCTTTCAATTATCTTTAATTTTGCGAATGCAGCTAGGGTGCTTATTTCACTGTTTTGGACTTAATTAAAAATCCAAAAACTTACAACTTGCTAAAGTGAAATCAGAAATTTATGTTATTATTGTTTCAAAAAAAAAGACAGACGTCTTGAACAATTTCCAAAGAAAGTCCATATTTAGTGTTTTTTTTTTCAATTCAATTTAATGGTTGCATTTATCTAATTTTTGAAATCATATCAAAATCATTGTATTCCTCATTTATAGTGTTTGTAAGATTTGAATCATCATTATACTGTAACCCCGTCTGTGGAGGATAGGGCGGAAGTATAGGCAGTCTAATAGAACGGTGATACGTTTTATGGTAGTTGTATCCAGCTTACGTCACTAAGCCTCTCCCACCTTATTTTCTTACTCTCACCTTCACGTAGTGACTCCTGTTAACTCTATAACAATTCTTACGAACGATGGGTTTCCAATCTCGGTGTAGTACGATGGGTAGGAACAGAAGAGAGAGGAAGCATGGAGTGTATCGAACAACTTGTTTGAGCTTATGGTTTAACCCCAGAAATCTCAAAAAATGCCAAAGGGTCAACCAATTGATAACATTTTATGAAACATGAATGACGGTCGCATCGGTACAGCATCGGTTGTAGTAAACCGCACATCGGATTTTCGGGTTCGGTATATTTTATGTGGTGGTGTGGAACGGAACACCGAGATAACAGTATGGAAAATTTGAATACCTCTTTAATGTTGGCCGATCAGCGATGTAGTGATTATATTATTCGATAGAAAAAAAAAATAAAATAAAATAAAAATAAAAAGATTTTAGTATAATTCATCTATATATACCAGAAAACTGATAAATAAATACTGGAAAAATATTACTCGTGCTAATGTATTGAATATTGTAATGAATAGTACCGTAATATAATGCAGAAAAAAATATTGTGAATTTTGCTCATGAATATTTTTAACGAATTTATTTGTATAAAAAATATCATTCACAATTTTGTGTGAATATGGATTTCAATTTTCTTCAATCGTTAATTTTTTAATACTTTTTGTTCTTTTTTATTTATTGCTGACTTTTCATTTCAGTTTCATTAACTGTAAGTCAGACATAATTGTAATACTACGAAAATTTCAATCACAAATCTATAATCTCTACTATTATGTATATAGATAGGTATGTAAGAATTAATTGCAATTATTTTAAATGATTTTACAAAATAAATTAATAAATTACTATCAAATCGAGTATTGTGAAATATAATTTTTCATATGTCGCATTCAAATAAAATTTTTAGCAAAAAATATTAAATCACTCGATTTAATTGTCATTTGACTCATTGAATGGTTATTTTTCCAGTAGATTAATGATACAAAAATGTTCATTTTTTAAATTAAATACAAAGTAAGCTTTAACAAAACTAATATTTTTTTGTTTTGTAAATGTTTTCTAAAACAAAATCAATTCAAACTTCAATTTGTTGCAATGGAAATGGCAAAAAATAAAATCCTATTTCTACCATTTATCACTATTAATTTTTATTTA
This sequence comes from Argyra leucocephala, assembly GCA_963942445.1. Lineage (NCBI taxonomy): Eukaryota > Metazoa > Arthropoda > Insecta > Diptera > Dolichopodidae > Argyra > Argyra leucocephala. Next base: position 122,439,871 of record OZ012678.1, read on the forward strand.
TTCTAGAATGAAATAATTTTTTTTTTTGTAATTTTTAATATTTTGATTGAATCAGATTACTAAATATTTATCTATTCAATAACTAGAAAATAAAAATGAATAATAAATAAAGTACAAATTTCTAGGTACGTTTTGTGTAAATTACATACAAATAGAATGTGTTATTATTGAATACATTTAATTTTTATTTAATAATAAAATAAAATCTATTATAAAATCAATAAGGGAACGGAATTTCCGTTTAAATATAATTTTTTTCCTATTTTATTTTTATTTTTTCTATATTGATTCATTTTTTATTCACATAGCTACCATTGTTCAACTGACCAATTATTGTTTTTCGTGTTTGTTTTTGCTTTATTTGTTTTTTTTTGTTAAAATTCTCAATAAATACATAATAAATGTTAATTTTTAATTTTATCTAAAATTTCCAATGGAAAATGATAAAACAAATAATAAAAAAGTAAATCTATAACAAAATTTGTTATTTTAGTTGATATTGACCATTTTAGGAATCCCAGTTATGATGAATATTATTTAAAGTTAAAAAACCCGAATGAAATTAGAGTAGTGAAATTTTATTCAAATTAAATTATCTGGTTCATATAACTGAATCTAATTCAGTATATGTTTCATCACGTTTAATTAATATCTAGATCGTTTTTGGCTGTAATACCACCATAGTGATATGAAAAGATACATTGTCTAATAACCGAAATTTATAAAGATATTAATTAAACTTAAGTGAATCATAGTTTTTAATTTTTCTTCTCAAAAATGTTTTACCTAGAGGTCTAGAGCTTACAAAATATGCTATAAAATATATTAAATCTTTTACTAAATAAATATCTATGACTTTCGGACAAAAGTGCTTAAGTCACTAGTAAATTTTAATAAAATTTAAATGGCGTTAACCCTTAAACGCATATATTGTAGCAGATCTGTATCATATTCGTTTTTTCTCTGTAATTACGTGGTAAAACTTCCTAAATTCATTCATTTGTTTTTTGAAGCATTCATGATCGAATGCACTTTTTAAAATTTTGCTTACTGTAATAGTGGGCACACAATTGATTGATTTGTGGTGAAGGGTCGAAACACTGCGCATTTAGAAAAACTCGTTTTTAATATAATTAAATTAGTAACCTAAATTCGGAAAACAATCCAAACATTTTTTTCTTCTTCTTCTCTTATCTTTCCTTTATACGTAATATTTGTTTTTTTTTGTAAATCGGAATGTAAACACAGCTATGAGATTAGCTTTATGATGCATGTATGCTATAGTATGCATTAAAAGGTAAAAAAAATATAACAATTTAAACAAAAAAAACTCAAAACTCAAACTCTGAAATCAGTATAATTATGTATGACTTTAAAATCTACACTTGAGAAGTGAATACCGCTAAAATATTAGAAAAACAAAGCCATTGAAGACCGTCAGCATTATGCTTACCAGAGTTGCACCGAAACAACTGGGACATATACAACTGAAAGTACATAAAAGTAAATGATATAGCTTTGAAGTTTTTGGAAATGTTGATACCGTAGATATTTGTGCATTAATCTGAAAGGATAATAAGGCTGGAAAATATCTCATCATTAGCTGTAATCCAGGGTTCTATAAAACATTTTGATCGATTAACGGCGAATAAGTTTCTTCTCGAAGTGCATGCTCGCTTTCCTTGGGCAGTATCCATGATCCTGATGCGTAGAGCAGGACCGGGAGTATGACCGTTTTGTAGACTTAAGCTTTTGTGATTCGAGGTAAGAGTTTTGACTAACAGAAGCAGAAAAAGGAATATTTTTCACCGTGTTTTCACATTGATGCCGTTTGTGGGATTAATGCTAGTGTTAGGATAAATAAACTCCTGAATTACCTGAAAATTGTATGTGCCAACAGTGATATTTTGACCAATATGATGTTGAGAGGCCTTTTCTTTTGTCGAAAGCATATATTTATTTGTTCCTCATTTACTTTGAGACACATTTGTTTGGTTTTCGCTTCAAACTGGGTAAAATTATCGACGATGTTGTGATCTGACGATAAAGTCAATGTCGCTAGTATACCCTAGTAGTTGGATAGATCTGAAAAGTATATAGTGCGGTCTATGTTTACTTCCGCTCGTCGCACTGTACGTTTCTTAATAATACGTTAATACGTTAATAATTAATAAATATTATTTATTTCAATGAAATTTCAATGAATCATTTTTTCATTTACTTTGATTTTTAACTGAAATGATTGTGGGATAAATAAACTATTATTCTTAAACAAAATTTTCAAAATTTATTACCACTTAATGTATCGTATAGGTGTAGCAGATCTGCGTCATACCTTTTTGAGAACTTCAGAGCCCTTCCAAAAGTTCAAATTGATTTTTTAATTACGTTTTCAGTTTCAGGGAATCGAAATATACGGAAAAATATTTTTTTTTAATGAAGAAGAAAAAATAATGCATTTAAGGGGTAGGTAGGTACTTATAGCCAAATGGGAAAATAGAATTCTGTTAACCGAGAATTTCAAAATTATTTCTTTGACATATCACCACACATCAACATTAACGCAATATAAAAATTAACACATATTTGAAGGTCTCATGAAAGGTCAAACAACATTGAGCCCCTATGCATTAGTTTGACATTTCAAGTATATTAAAGGTGTGTAAATTTATATTTCATGAACCAGGAACCAATATTCAGTGAAGTTATAATTTGAAACTGATTTATTTTGAACAAATTTCTTTCTTTTTATTACAAAAATTTTCGTGATTCTTAAACCTATTGCTTATAATTAAAATCAATACAATTTAATATAGTTAATATTAATATGCTGATTAAGTACTAAAAATTCATTCAACTTAAATGTGGAATATTTGAATAGCAGTTTTAAAGTTCATTTGCTTTTATTTATTAAAGTGAATTTATGTTTGTCAGCATAATTTCAAAATTGTCAATGTAAACAAGTAATAACGTAGATACTACTAATTTTATATATTGTTGGGTTAGGTTATGATTTAAAATAAATGAATAAGCTTTTTGGACATTCATTACAGTATTCTATAAACAACATTAACTTTAAAATAATAATTAAAAAAAAAAAAAAATTCTCTAATTTCAATAACTTCTCTCTTCTATTCAATTATCATTATCTCAACAAAGAAGAAACGACACTAATCCCTTTCCTTAAAATACTCAAAAATGTGGTCCAAGAAATTACACCAACTAGTTTCGATAGCATTTGGCAAAAAATTCCACAAAGTAATAATTCTAAAAAAGGATAATGGTTAATTTTTCGAAATAAGAAATTTCGAGTAATGAATTACACAATTCAGAATGAAATATATATATTATATATATATATATATATATTAATTTTGTTTTTGTCTGAAGCCTTTGATAACAACAATAATAATAATAGTAAAAAAAAAACAGTTCATTATGGATGAAAGAATGATAATTAAGAAAATAAATGAAGTTTTTTGAATGTGTTATGAAACTTATGTGTATAAGTAGAAGTAAAATGTAGTGAGAAAATAATATTAATACATTATGATTTGAGATGATAAATGTTTACTCTACATTGTTGTTGGTGTTTTTAAATTGCACCCAAACTATATTAGGTTAGAAATGACATTGTACCTATATTTAATTATTATTATTATTATGAATTGACCTCAACTGAAACTATGGATAATTATAAGTCACAGCCACAGAGGCTTTCGGATATATAATATATTGAGAAATGTATATTAAATATGTAAATTATTATAATTTTATAGTAAGTATGTAAATATTTAAATTTATAGTAATGACTGCAATGTTTAACGAAATGAAAATACCTATTTCCTTGAAATATAATGCATTACTGTTTTAAGCGTTCTTTTTAATTGAATTTGTTTTGAGAATTGCATTTATAGTGAGTTTAAATCTTAAAATTTGCAGTTTAAATATATTTTTGATTAATTTTTTATTCAAAATTATTAGTGCTCTAAATATTTATTCTTAATTTTCGATTTTTATTTTTAATTTCAATTCAATTCATTTATTTCCTTCAATATACTTTTTTTGTTTAAATACAGAGTTTAGAGATATTCTCTTTACTGCTGAAACATTTTAAATTTTAATTAAATGGTACATTCTCATATAAATATTAAATTTTTAAGGGAAAACAGAATAGTAAAAACATTATCCAATTTTTTTTTTTTTTGTTATGATAAATTTTGTAAAATATGAATACATTGTGGAAACATTTTACATTAGAAAGTTAGAAATTTTAAAAACTTATCTGCCCCAATTTGCATTAAATATGTTAGATATCAACTAAAATAATTTTAATCGACTCTAATTTGGTAGATACTTTTTGAAAACAGCAAAAACACGATGATGATCAAAATCAAAAATTTGTAAACGATTTGACGTTCAATCACAAATTTTAAAGCTGTTGGATCGTAAATTTTTAACAAAAATCAACGCAGCAAAACATTAATTTTAGGAAATTAATACAAAATTTATTTATTTATTAATATTTATTTAAATTAAATAAAACATTTGTTATTGTTTTACTGATTAAGAAATTATTAACATTTTCTTATATATTTTACTTTAACGTTTTCATAAAAATAGAATTTGATCCGACATGTTTCGTCCTTCTAAGACATTCCTTGTTTTCAGAAATGCAAACCTGCAGTCAACCTGCATATTCTGAATATATGAAAACACTTGTTAGATTTCCTGAACGCTGTCAATTTGGCAGAATAAATTTTTAGTATGGATAAATTTTTTTGAAGTTGTTGTCTTTGTTGTTTTGAGTACTTTAGTTTTTATTTTGCTATTTAAAAAAAATTGTTATTTTCAAAATGTCAGTATTAATGAACAGAAACTTTGCAGTTTTGCAGAATTGTCAAGTAAATGTAGAATATAGGTAGAGTTTGTGTTCATTATTGCAAAGTACGCCAACTAGTGGCAAACTCGTTGTCAGTTTGCAGCATTTATGAATACACCCATTATCAAGACTAAAGAAATACAAAAAAATTTAAATTTAAAAGATGAAAATTAAAATGTAACTAAGAAAAATACATATTCAATTTAGCTTTAATATACTATTTTATAATAGTAGGTAAACAATCATCAATTCATAATTTTTATTTTTATAGAACAATTATATATACCAGTGTAAAAAATAGTAACTGGTAAATTACTTGAAATTTTTATATTAACAAAGATTGACATGTTGTAAGCGACAAAATTTACAAAATACAGAATTTGATTTAAGATGTAAAAAATTTACTATTAAGTAGCGGGCTCTCATTACCTAAGTCTAACTGGTTATTTAATAGGTTGGCTTTTTTTAATTTTAATTTATTAATATGAAAAATTTCATATTTGTCCAAAACTCTGCTACCTGTTAATTCCTTTACCAGTTCTAATTTGTCTATATCGGTAAAGTGGGGTGAAGTTTTTAAATGTTGATCTAAGCCTGAGAAGATATCGATTTTATATGTTCGATAAATCTAGTTTGGAGGGTTCGTTTTGTTTTGGCAACATATACTCCATCACATCCTCCACATTGAATTTTATAGACTCCACTTTTTTTTAAAATATTTTCAGGCTTCGGTTGTCTTATTTTTTTTTATTAATAAAAATATTTTTTAAAGTGTATAGTTGTTAAAAAATATCGGACGTATATTAGCCACCCTAAGTGGTTTCGTTAAATATTCGGAAATGTTTTTGATATACGGTATTTTGCTATAATTAATTATTTCCTTAAATTATTAAAAACTTAAAATATTGTTTTTTTTTAGTATTGATATTCACTGCCCAGCTTAAATTTTTAATACAATCCAGATTTAAATTTGAAGATTAGTTAACAAAGAATGACAAGTGCCTTAGATACCCAAAATGACGCGGAATAATCAAATTTACATTTGGGGTTGATCTTCCAAAAGCTAGTTTATTACACACGCTGGGTGGCGCAGTAGGTAGAGCGTCTGCTTTTCAACCGAAGGGCCCCAGGTTCGATTTCCGATGAAGCAAACAAATTATTTATCGGATTTTCGACCTGGTACAGTACCCTTTGTTATTGGGATAAAATAAATGACAAAAAATAATTGACAGTATAATCTGGTAATAACTTACAATAAAATGGAGCTATTCTATTTAAGAAGGCTTAGTTCCTGACAACAGTAGTAGTTTTCCACATTTAATGAGTTGATAAGCCAGAAATTTGATAAATAAATACTCGAAATAAATACTGGAAATAAATGCTCGATATTGTAGTGTAAAATTGAAGTACCGTACTTAGTTAAGCACGAAAAAGGTTATTCTACCTAAGTTACTGTCAAGAACATAAAAAAAAAAAAAAATAAGTACAAAAAGTTATTTTTTTTTAAATCTTTTGAAAAAATTGAGTTATTTTACCTAAGTGTTAGCTATTAATAAGCGTTACCGCAGAAAAGCTAAAATTAAAAGCAGATTTAAGTTTTAAACCAAGTAGATTATGCTTGATGCAATCAAAAGCATTACTAAAATCATGCAGAAGTAACCTAACAAAAGTTTTCTTATCTAATTTAGTTCAGTTCAATGTTCATTTAGAAAGCAAGAATATAGTTGCAAAGAAGGAAGATATTATGTTTTTTTTAAATTTAAAATTCATTTTTATATGGATTTTTTTTTTCAATTTCAACCTTGAATTAGATTTATATTACTCATTCAAGAGACTTATCGTCTTATATATACCGGGTGTTCCAGACCATGCGTATCAGCTTTTTAAGAGGGGAAAAAGCCGTTATTTTAAATTTCCAATTTCGGCCAATTTCGGCGATTTTTGATCTTAAAAAACCGATTTGCGGTCCTTTTCGAAAGTTGAAAATACCACCAATCGATAGAGCATCCTCGATTTAGTTAACAAACTTTTTTCTAAATTTTAAAATAACGGCTTTTTCCCCTCTTAAAAAGCTGATACGTATGGTCTGGAACACCCGGTATATATATGTAAAATTAATGAATAATAGGAATAATAATAATAATAATAATAATAATAATAATAATAATAATAATAATAATAATAATAAAAATAATAATAATAATAATAATAATAATAACATGAAAGAATCTTATAGAATAGATTTGATCATGGTGGTGCTAATAATGGGATTGTAAAACTTCTTCAAACGCGTCACTGATCAGATAAATCAAATGAATAATTACAGATCATTTCCAGGTACAATCAAAAATATCATAGACTTGAATCAGCGGTGATGATAATTAAGTCGAAGACATAGTATTTTTTAAGCTTCAAATAATAAAATAATATAATTTTAAATTGATATTACATAACGGTTATTTCTAAATTCATCTCTCTCTCTCCCTACATAGCCTAGATTTTTTTAACATAAAAAAATTAAAACATTATAAGTAATGTCAAAAAATTAATTTCAATCCCAAATTTCTAGGTCATTCTTTTATATATAATTTTTCTGTTTTCGATATATTTTAATTTCATGTCTCATAATTCAAAATTAAAATTCTTGTCTTGTTTAAATGGCGTTATACACATATATTGTATATTATAAAGTAATTCTATCCTTCTCTCTCTCTTTCAATTTTTTGACTGCTGATTCAACCCATATTAATTTTAATGCTTCTGATTGAACTTTTTAAATTCATAATTTTATTCATAAGATATTAAATTAAAATCATCTCGTCGATTTATGAACATCATCTTTTGAAAATTAATTGATTTTGTCTGGAAGTTCACTGTTTTTGGTTTTTATTATATTTTTTTTTTTGGTTTTTTTTTTTTTTTGGAGATGAATAACCTCTTTTCTTTATCCTTTTTTTTAGTTTGAAAAATTTCTTTAGACTATAAATAAAAACAAAAAAAAATATATCAGTCAGAACCACCTTAAAAAATACTTTTTTGTTCGTTTTATTTTAAATTTGCATTAATTTAATTCCCTTACCTTTACAACCCATTCTAAAAACCCTACGCAAGAAAAAAGAAAAATAATGAATAAATCAAAATCGTGTTAATAAATTAAAAAAAAAAAAAAAATAGAGAGAAAAACAATTTTATTTTTAAATTTATATTTAATTCCATAATTAATGCATTCATTCCTCTCTTTAAAAACTTTTTAATACTTGTAATTCTAAAATAATATCAAAAAAAGAAATAAAAGTAAACGGGATTAATCTGGAAAATATGAGATCGATCCTGACTATATTTGGAAAAGGTTTTTTTATTTTTTTATTATTGTGTGTGGGGGGATTCAATCATACCGTGGTGATCTTATATAATATATGATAGCTTCAAATTTCAAAATAAATTATTAAATGAATTTTACAAGCAATAAAGAGAGAAAGAGAATATGAGTAAAACTTGAAATATATTTCGCAATTCCTTTGAGTGATTTAAGGTAAAATAAAAAAAAAAATATTACACAGGTAGAGTTTTTATTTATTGTAAATATAAAAATAAAGTCAACACTGAATTGTAGTAAGAGTAAAAAAAAAAAAAAGTGAAGCAAAAAAAAAAAGAAGAAATTTCCAAAACAAAAACCATTTTTCTTCTATTTTTATATTTTTAACTTAAGTATACTGGAATACCTACTTTGTTTTCCCAAATCACAAACACTTTTTGAATATAAATTTTTTTTTCGTTTTTCGTTGTTTTTTTCTTTTTATTTTTTCGTATCATATTCTATATAGAATAGCTATTAAGTTTGTAATAACTCAAACAATTCATCATTTGTAGTGTTGATGGAATTCTGTCAAAAAAAAGAGACAAAAAGAAAAAAAATCTAAAAGAATGGAAAAAAAAAATTAATTGTGTAAAACAAAAAATATTCGTTGCCAAAAAGTATTCTAGGAAGCCATTAACTTAGATGGATATTTGCCAAAAAAGCAAAAAAAAATGATTTATTATAAAAATTAGAATGATTCAATAATAAATTGGTAGTGTGAAAATTTAGATTTAGATCTCGTCCTAAATGTTTACACACTAACATTTAAGTGTTATAATTGTGAAGTAAAAATGCATAATGAACAATTCAATTGTTACAACCCTTTTATAACAAAATTCAATATTGAATTCTATTGCTGAGACTTAAAGCATTATCAAGCACAATAAATAATCATCATCTTATAGCACTATATCTCTGGATGAGCTTTGGTCTTCAGCACAATATTTCTCCAAAAGGGTCAATTTTGTGCCGATTATCTTCAATATGAGATTTGTAGGGCTTTTGCATTAATTTGGCTAGGTATTTGGGTATAGTTTGGGTACATCTGTATGATAAACATAGTTAGTAAAATCAAAAGGGAACATTGTCTTTTGATCTGCTGTTTGCTTTATCACGATTATTCTGGGACTTTATATTTAACACCACTGCTATTGTTTTCGAATTGCATGCATTCTAATTACTGGGCTAGCCAAGTATCTTTGTCTTTGGGCTTTTGCAAACCTTTCTATTTTTATATTAAAGCCAAAACTTAGATTATAAACCTTTGAGTATTTGGGTACCATTTGCTATTTGGAAAAAGAAAGGAAAGAAAATGGAAAAAGAAAAGTTTTGTGTGAACGAACGAACAGTGTTGTTAATATTCGTCTTGAACCAATTACAAATACTGCTTTCATTGGGAGAGTGCAGCGACTGCGACGCAATTCCACATTCGAAATGTTCTAACTATAAAAGATTTTCCATAACCGGACTTAAGCCATTTCGGAATTTCCACAGTGAAAATGTGGGCAATTGATGCCTCTCGTATTTTGTAATGGAATTGCTTGAAAGGAGGAAGAAGTGCCAACACCAAGTACATATACATAAATTAGAGTAAGTGCTACAACAATACGATAATGATCAAGTGTTATAAGAGATGAAGTCGGATTTAAGTCGTCTATACGATTGGTGAGGTTTTGAACTTTTTCCAAAATGCTTAAAGCAGTTTTTGACGCAGCTGCCAATAAATGTGAGTTACACCCGAGCTTACGTCGCATATACTTAGTTACTTAGATGCTGTGCGCTACAGACCTTGAAGGTTCTGGGCCTGACACAAAATTGTCATCCACTGATTTCGGTCATGAGCGGAATTTCTCCAGTTGGTGATTTGAAGTTTTTTCATATCTGCCGATACTTTATCTCTCCATCGAAGGTGTGGCCTCCCTCGACGACGCGTTCCCTGGAATTTGAATTCAAAGAGTTTCCTAGCCGGAGCATTATACTCTATATGTTTTTCAGATGAAAAATAAGTTTTGCAGCGACTCGAAAAACCCCAACATTTGGCGGCGTCTGTTGTAATATAGAAAATGTGCTTATTTCAGTACATATTTTGAATCACTCGCATTCCAAGAATATTTAGGTCTTTGAGGCGGTGAATATCTACATTTTGAAACCAGAGAATTGGTTCCAATGCTGTAAGTTATTACTAACAAGACAGTTTTGAGTTTTTGAAGTATTAAACTCTATTCTGTTTGTTCATTGTTCTTTTGCAAACCTTAAAATGTCTTCATTCCCAATTCTATTATTCATCTTATTTGTCATTATATTTTTACGATTCTACAATATTTTATGGCCAAGAATTTATCAGAGATTTTTTCTTTGAAATATACGTTAGGCTGTTCTTCTAGGCTACATTCATAGTCATTATGGGTCATATAAGAGTTTTATATATCTTCACTTTAGTTTTTATTGATATTAACATTGATTTTAGCAAATTTATGTTTGCATAGTAACAATATTATTAGAAAGTGAAGGACAATGGACATATGCAATATTATTGGAAAGTGAAGGATATCTAAAACCCTAATAACGAGAACGAGTTTCTTGTTCTATGCTGTTTGTATAGTAACATAGTGTGCCTATCTTATAGCTGTGTAATTTTGTATCAGTATCTTGTAACGCTATTCGTGTTTAATTCTTAAAGCTAAAAAAGTTTTTAAATCTACTTCTCTTTCCATTATTTTCTTACAGAGCTTTATTTTATTAGTTAATTTAAACTTTTTAGAATGCTATACAATTATTCCAAGTCTATATCAAACTCAATATAATATAATATTTTTTATTATAAAGTTATTGAATACATATACATATATAAAATATGAATCGGACTAATAACCTAACAAGTTTTATCAACTTATACTTAAAATTCCTTGTGCAGCAGAGCAAATGTGGTTAACATCTACATAAGATAACAACAAAGGAAAATTGTATATAATACAAGTATAGTGTATATAAAGAAAATTTAAAAAAATATAGAAATACTTACTATCTCATGGCCCAAGCCTAACCTATGACCTGCAGATTGCACTTGCCAATATTACTACTCAACCAATGTCACATTCTCTAGAGTTTTTAAAGTCTTAAAGTAATTTGTTTTTTCTTAGTTTCAACTAACATTCATTCTAACATCTCTCTAACTTATTTCATCAATGCAATTCATGATTTAGTTTTTTTTTTTTTTTGCTTGAATAAAACTACACGTTAGTTACGTACAAATACCATAACCTTGGTAAATTTTTTTTTTATTATGTTCCACTTTTTATTATTTTTCTTCAATTCACAATTCATTCTTTTTCTTTAGATTTTTTTGTACACATTTTATTTAAAAATAACTATTCTCGACTAGATATTTTCCCTTCGAAAAATCTTAGGTTACTCTTGTTTAGAAGAACAAAGGCATAAATATTTTCAAAACAAAATATGAATATTTAGGTTACAAGTTGGCACTGGAACAAAAGTTCATAATATCTGTAAACAATAACATCAGAGCATACAGAGAAAAGAATAATCGACAACCTTCATTATATTTATTTTATTTTTGTTGTGTTTTGTTGAATTGTATTTGACGAACAAGGATCAAAATTCTTTCAGATATAAAAATGTTTGTTTTCTGTTATCGTTTTTTATTTGTATCTCATATTTTTATCATTTTATTTCATACACACATATTTGTTCAACAATGACAACAACAAAAATTACAATTTACTTTGCTATTTGTAAAATTAGATTCAACCATTTTTTTTTTTTGATTTTATTTGTTTTTCTCGTAAAATTCTTGTTGCAATATTTTTTTTTGTTTTAAAACAGAGTTTCCAACTTGTAGTGATTGTGATTTACTTCATTATTGCTTGTAGTAAATATTTTACTAGATTTACACGCTGGGTGGCGTAGTAGGTAGATTACCTACTTTTGGAATGTCAATCCAGAAAGGCTGGTGCAACACCAGAAAAGAATGTCAAATTTATTTTAGCAGAAGAAGGTGGTGGTAAAGTGAAGGTGCAAGTGGTAAAGTAAAGGTGCAAATGGTAAAGGTGCAACATTAACAGCTGCTATTGCCATAAAAATTGAAGAGATGCATAGCAATGACTAAGATTAATTTTTATTTTGTTTTTTGGTTTTATTTTTGTTATCAGAATCGAAAGGTCCCATATTCGATTCCCGATGAAGACAAAAAATGCTTTGCAAGTTTTTCGATCGGTCCTGTATATACTCTTTGTTAGATTTGAGATTATATAAATTATCTTATTTTCATTATATTAAGGAATTATTATAACTTTCTCGAAAATTTCTCATTAGCCTTTGCTGATGATATAATAATTTACGCTAATGTTAGTAGAATAGAAAATATTAACATAACTGCTTAACAAATGTTTAACGTTATAATTGATTATTGTAAAGTCTGGCTGTTAAAAATAAATTACAAAAAATGTGAAACTATCCTCTTCCGAAATACCCACAAGTTAATTATAATTTGAAAACTTTGGAGGAAGTTTAACGTTAAAAGTCCTACAAATAACATTTTACCAAACAAAAAATCAGTTAAATACCAGTTAATCGTAAACGAGTTCATCTTAATTATAACTTAAATTATTCCCAACAAATCAAGCAAGCCTTTATGCCATGTAAAAAATTATTTTATAATAGAATACTAAACACCAGAGTGAAAACCATTAGCTATCAAGCTTTTATTAGACCCATACCCACTTATGCAGCACCTATCTGGTACAAAATAAGTGCTGGTCTAATGGAAATTAGGTAATTTGAGAGAAAATGTATAAGAGTGTGTATTAATGAAAGTAGGAAACCGGAAACAAATTACGCACATTTTTACTCAAACAAATACATATACAAAAAATCAAAATTAAATTGATTCCATTTTGATAGAGCAATTAACACTCCTGAAAATGGTTTAATATCTCTTATATTCTATCATAATTAGGAGTATATAAAAAGAACATTAGATATATAGAGTGGAATCCACAAGGACAAGGCAGACCATACAACACATGGAGACGCACAATCGATCAAGAATTAACAATCAACAATTATACCTGGGACGATATTAAGGAAGTAGTACTCAACAGAGAGGAATGGAGGTTCACTATCGAAGCCCTATGCTACCACGCGGAGTAATAGGAGAAAAAAAAAAAAGAACATTAAAATCAGGGTTTATAGCACCAGAACATTTTGTCTATCTAGATAAAGAAGGTTTCATCCAAAACCAAAGCCATGTCCCAATACTATTTCACTATAGTAGACGGGCTATGTGCACTAAAATAGAGTATGCACAAAGTGATATTGACATTGGTAGCTTTTAAATTCGATACTTATATTTCTATTAAAGATATCTTTGATTACAGAGATTATTGGTAGAAATTGAAATTTAACTGTTAAAATTGTCAATCTTCAAACTAAAACCAAAAATGATATCAAAATTAACAAAAACAAAAAAAAAACATTATATATTTTTTCATATGTTAATCAGTGTATTAGAATTTAATCTAGTTTTGTAAACTTTTTTCTGGATATTGAATAGACGAAATAATAATAAATAAAAGCAAAAAAAACAAAAAAAGAGATTATATAAATGACAAAAAATAATTTAGAGTATAATTTGGTAAGTAACAACTCAAATAAAATGGAGCTACAGTATTTAATAAAGCAAACGCTTCTATTACTAAACGAAAATTTGATTAATAATTTGATAGTGAAATATATCATCATCCATCAGTAGAGTTAGTAAAACACCGCCACTTTTGATTAGAAAAATATTAAAATAGTAGAAAAGTAAAAATCATAAGTTAATAATTATGTCAATAAATAAAACATTAACCCTTTACTTTTTGAAATAATGATCAAGTTTTGATATATTATCATAACATATTTAAAAAAAAAACTATAATTATTTCAAGAATTTGCATAAATGGCTTTGTATAAAGTAAAGGGTTAATTAAAAATACTTTAAAAAGCTAGGCAAAAAAAAAACGTACGTACAGTAAATACGTCAACTATACGTAAATTAAAACGTAATCGTTAACAGTTAAAACCCCCCTTAGCTGTCTATGAAAATAATTAGAATTAGAATATACTAAATGAAGCATTCTAGTGATTGGCTTGAATCTACACCATATTCAGTAAGGTGGAAAGGAATGTAGAACAACTCAACGGTTCTGAGATTATTCCAATTGGTTCTGTCAACCAAATAATTTTAAACTTCAGAGGCTAACGTCTTGCTCGAAACGATCTGGTGAATAAAAGAGATATCTGTAATTACTCGACGATCAGACAATGACTGTAAGTCAATTAGTTTAAGACGGTGGTTAATACGATGGACGTCGGAATGAATAATTCCACAAAAAATTACTTAAAGCGAAATCTTAGAATGTTCGTTGAATCGATTACATTCGATTATTGTCAAGCAATGTGGGGACCATATTTGACTGGTATATTCAAGGTTAGACTACCTTACATATAAGTATAATTGTGTCTATTAAAATTATTTTAATTTTTAAATAGGGATAACATATTGTTTTGCGTTTATTGGAACAGTATGTTTTGCTTTTAATAGACCCAATTATTAAGTGCTTTAGAAGTGTTTTTCTTTCTTCGTTAAGATTTGTGATTCTGATAAAACTGATCCTATTTGCCAGGTTAGTACTTGCAGATTTTTTTTTAGTTTGTTACTTAATGTCCTTCTAAATTTTTCTTCAGGTAAATTATGGTCTATTTTTTTAAACATTGAGAAATTTTTAAGATTTTAATACAATGTGAGATACGAGTGTTTCTATACAGCTGTCAGTCGAAGGAGTATTTCACGTATTTTAGATGGAGATTTAAATTTTCGTCTACATAAAATTTATATCAAATTAAAATTACAACCTACAGGATTCCAGAAGATCAAACAATTTGACTAAAGTTTGGTAGAGTTGGACAGAGTTTTGGCAAAGTTTGAATTTAGAACAGAGCTTTTTTTGTTGGTAGCCATATAAAATGTACAGATTGCTTATTTATGTCTGACGAGGAGCACTTGATTTAAATGGAAATGAAAACAAATAAAATTGTTGTATATAATCCAACGAAAATCCTGAAAATATACACTCAATGTGGTTGCTTGAAAAACGGTTAACTGTATGATTGGCAATATTAACAACGTTTTGATAGACGGCTTGGATTAACGAAAGTGAAGGATATCTAAAACCATAATAACGACATTAGGACATCTAAAAGTTCTTGATATACAACAATAAAGAAATACCAAAAATATACAAAAAAGAAAAAAAATAACAAAAAATATGCACATTGGTTTATGTAGTAACATTCGTGTCCCACCCTATATCATGTCAAGTTTTTTTTATATTAGTGTATTCCCTTTTTATGTTAATTTATTTCCTGTTCGCATGTCCAGCATCTACAATTTGGAATAAATCTAAAGATTTATTCTATATAACTTACATAGTTTTATCTCTTGTGTCTGTGACGGTTACAGTTCAATTTTCGATCACAGACCTTTTTGTCCTCATAGCTATATAACGGATGATTTCATTATTTTTTTTTTTGTTTGTTTACTTGACATTGGTTCTTGATAACATTGGGCAAATAATATTATCTAACAGATAGATGATAAAATCAATCGACAAATTGCAAAAATTAGTCAATCAAAAAAATATTTGAGTACAGAATGTGATAAAAAAATTGTACATTGAGATAGACCACATAAATTACGTAATTAACTATTGTTAAAAATATTATAATAAGACAGAAAATTTAAAACTTCAAATTAAAATAGAAATTTATTTTTGACAAAATAAAAATTTAAATAATTAAAATCATCTGAGATTAAACCTTCTCTAGATCTTTCAAATCTCATATTGGCCGATAATTAAGTAAATAACTTCAAAAACTTTATTACATGCTAAAGATGGAAAAACTCTGTTTCTCTGAAAACAGGAAAAAAAAAAACAGAAATAGAAGATACATTTATAATCTAAGAGGAAATAAAGAACAACTCAAAGTTATCACATACAATATTAATACAGAAGAAATGAATATCCTGTAAAAACAACACAAAAAGTACATTGTACAGAAGGATATGCAAATTCCCAAAAGAATACATCAAAATGAAAATGAAAAAAAAAAAAATAAAAAACAAACTTAAGTTTTTATTTACTTAAAAAAATAAAAAGCCGGAAAAATATTGAAATTCAAACAGAAACAAAGAAAGTAAAAAAAAAAAAAAACAATAAAATAAAATACAAAATATGTTGGAAAGGGATCACTTTCATTTCTTCCGTATTTTATTTGTATTATTTTGAATTTAATATACATACACAAACATGTGTACATAATTGAATAATATTCTTTAATCAAAATATTATCATGATTACGACGACGATGATGATGATGATGATTGTGATGATGGTTGACGATGATGATGATCAAACAATAAGGCGCCTAGTGTATTATTTGATTAAAGAAATAAAATTCAGTAAACAGGCATAATAAAAATAAAGAAATAATGATAATAATAAAAATAAGAAAAAGAAATGAGCATAAAATATCCTGAGGCTATGTATAGGGAATCAAAACAATTTAACTAAATTGAAGAACAAAAGTAAAACGAAATATAAAAAAAAAGAATGAGAAAAAAATCACAAGGACATTTCTATTTTTGTTAGAAAATATTATATGTACTCGTATGGTTATAATGTGACAACAGACTGAATGTTGATGATGACGATGTTGATGAATTGTTATTATTCTCTTCTTCTTCGTCTAAACTATTTTTGAATTATGAAACAAAATTTTTGACAAAGAATAAATTAAAAATATTAAAAAAAAAGAAGTAAAAAATAATAGAAATTTTTTAAAGTATTTTCTATACTTTAATTATATTTGATTACTAGCTTTGTAACCCGTCATAAATGACGGAAGCAAAATAAATCCTAGTTTCTTTTTTTCTTTCATTAGATTCTTTATTCCGAAATTACAGTACTTATGTTTATATCACTTTTATTTATTTTTATTTATGTTTATATTGGCCTAACACTAATCTTTTTTTTTTATATAACAGAAAAAGAAGTACCATACCAACAAATTTGTATAAAATGTTTGTATTTTTGTATGGTATACTCGTACTCACTTCCATTTAGTTATAATTCGTTAGTTGGGTTCCATTTAGTATAAATTATACCGTATTAGCGTTATTGAGGCCTCCGGGAGAGCAAATTTAAAAATGGGATCTTATTTTCATATAAATTTTGTCTTTTGTATAATGTATAAGGATCATATTTTGCTATATGAATAAACTGTTATTATGGTATTGTGTTATTTTTAAAAAAATATTCAAAATTTTGTATCTAAATTGGTAAAATTTACAAAACATACAAAAACATTTTCATCAATAGTTTTCAATTTAAAAAAAACAATGTTTTATTATCCGGCGTAGAAGTAGAGTTAATTATCCTACTCTACTTCTATCAAGTTCTATTGATTGAACAGTGAACCCGAACAGTGAAGTGAAAAGTGAACACTTAACACTGAAAATAAAATAATATTTTTGGAATGGAGCATATAGAACATACAGAATACAGATACAGCAAATAATAAAAAAAAACAAAAAAAAAACAAAAATAATTTTTTTTGAGTGAAGTGACTTACGCACACAATAATGACAAAAATAAAAGGTAGAAGCAATAAAGTAGTATAATGTATAATATTATACAATACAAATATGCTGATACACATGTGTATTATTATGTATAATTTTAAGTAATAAGAATAACCTCTGAGTGAATTATGTTTTTTTTTGTGTTAAATGCTGTTTGCCTTTTGGTTATTATACCATATTAAACTATTGATTAAATTTCTATTAGTCCTTATTATTATAAATCAAAAAAATTGTTTGTTTTATTTATATTATTATTATTATTTTTTATTTTTCCTTATTATTTGCGAAGAAGACTAACATTAAATTAAAAAAATATAGTTCATGTAATCAATTTTTCCTGCAAAGGTTCAGCATGGTAGACAGGGGTTAAAAAAAAGCACCAAAGCAATTTGTATACATATGCAATTTGTATATGTGTTGGAGCGTTCCGTCGAACTTACAAACATCCAGATAAATGCAGAATAATATATATATAATATTAGAAATGATTGAAATAATAGGTTTGGTTAGCTTAAAGAAGGATGACAGCGACCAGTTAACACTTATCAGAGATACATATTACCAACAAGTAGAGCCTAGGTCTCGATTGATCAGAGTATAATTGCAGAAATTATTTTTGAGATATTCTAAGGTATTAAAGCACTCACAGATCCAGAAATTATTATCAGTGCTCACAAGTCTCAATCGTTTCGAATACTTATTTAACATACACAAATATTACTTGGTCGTAACACACACATTACAACTGCTCTAACATTTTTTCTTTTAAGCAAAAGCAGTTTGTTAATTTTCTATCTATGAATTTCTAACTATAACCCCTTGATAATTTTACAGCACTATTATACGTTTTTCCATCAGTCGAGGATTTTCTGCCTTCTGGTAACCCTATTACAATATCACTATAAATATCTTTATAGTAAGTATACGGATGGTTTTAATTTTAGCTAAATAGCTTATAGTAAATTATTCATACACCTTGGCATATTGTCGTCTTATTGCTAATTGGTGACAAATACCATTGTAACGTACTTTGACTTAGGTTTTGATCTATAGGTTTTTAAACCTCCTCCTTTCAAATATAGAATCAGATTTTTAATATCCCAATTAGTTTGTGAGATAATCATTTGCCAATTTGTTTCATATCGAATTTTTCCCAATTTTTTTATTGCTAGAAAATGTTCCAAAATAGTGGATATGTCACAGTATTTCCATTTATTTTTGACAAACATTTTAGTTCGTATCTATTCGGTTCATACAATTTGGTAACTAACTTGGCTCAAATAAATATTAGAAGTTGTTTGTATACTAGTTTTTTTCACGTGTATGTAAGATGTGTTCGTGTTCGTTTTATCCTTATATATGTGGCACAGTAAAAGCTTATATATAAAATTATAACATGCTGGGACAAATTTGTTCCACGTTATAGCAATTCCAATGTAATTAGTTTGAATTTATATACATTGAGCTGTGTGTGCACTGCACTTCAAAATACGTAACAAAAATGTTTAAACTCTATTTCGAAAGTACTTGATATTCCTGTTAAATTTAGCATGTATCGCCATATATTTAATATACACTATAATATTTCCTTTCACAAACCAAAAAACGGTCTTGGTGACAAAATGTGTTTTATTTAATCAAAATAAATACTGTATTATAACGTTTAACTTACTATACTCACATTAATTAAAAACATGCTGGTAAAATTGATCGAGGTATTGACCGAACTAATATAGATTCTTAACAATGTATTCTTTGCTATGATTTGGAAAAAATATTTAATTTAAGAAATCTACGGTCCTCTTCATTTAGTTATATTTTTAAAAAAATTTAATACCCCAAATATCTAACTTTACATTTTTTAAAAATTATTCAGTTCTTTCAACAAAATTAAATTTCCAAAATAAGGTAGATACCATTTTGCAAAATAAAGAATATTTTATATAAAAAAAAAGACCCAGGTAACTTTTCAATACAATATAAAACTTCGTTTCGGAATATCGAATTCAAAAACTGTCGCTTTGAATAATCAACAAAGTGAACTTTGTCAATATCAGAAAATTTATATCATATCAATTCAAAATGTTTGGAATCACAACCACTGTCGAAAAATAAAATTAAGGACATCAAAGATCTACTTGCTTTCATCTCTCAACAAAATGTTTTGAGCATTATTAAAAATTCAAAACCCAAATATGTTTGCTGGAGAAAAAAAAATAATTTCTTGTAATTACGGAATCCAAAATTGCAAAATGCAGAAAAAACAAGTTTATTGGTTTTTTATTCCTAAAATCAATTGATCGTCTTTTTTGCAAATTTTGGACTTTACAGACTTAAAGACATCAGTTATCAGACATCAAACTTAAGATAATCAGTGCTTGTTTGTTCCATCTATTATACAAAACGAATAATTTGGTATTGGTCTGTTTTTTAGTTCTAGGAAGAATATATATTTAACGTAATTTTGATCTATTAAGAGCAAACAACATCCATTTCCTGGTAGTTTTAAAAATTCTATGGCTCAATTTTTTTTATGACACTTTGAAGAAAATTTTCTCGAAAACTTCATTTTGTCAATTGTCACAAACGAACAATAAGACGATATTGTGATGATATTTTAAAAGTGTTCTTTGAAAAACTAAGTCAATTCAAGCAAATTTTTCACACAGCATCATGCAAAATGTTTGGTTTAGGTTCTGTTCAATAATTTAAGTTTTTTTTTTTATAATGGCTATGATATTAGTGTAATCCAATGATATAATGTGTAGTAATAATTGTAAAAGCAAAATAAAATTATTTGCTTTACTATTAACCATATATTTAACAACCTACGTTTCTTTATAATACGGAAAGGAAGCTTGAGCAAAGCTTTTCGTATTTTTTTTTATTTTCGGTTCATATAGAAGAAATTTAGAATATTTTTTCACATCATGATAGTGAATAGTTAAATAAAATTCTTTCAAAATATTAATTACCTACATTTTTTAAATAAAAAAAAAACACTGCAATTTAAGTTTATTAAAAATTCTAACTTTTAAGTTTATAATTAGTTTCTAAGTTTAATTAAATTATTTTTTTTTTTAATACTACTCTAATATTCTTCTTGTTAGGCTTTAATTAAGTTAAATATACTCTAAAATATTCTTTAAAACAATTTAATCTAGATAAGCTGAAAACAAAAACAATCCTTAGTTTCAAATATGAAAATAATCCTTTTCCTCTAAAAAAAAAAAATAAAAAAAAAATAAAAACAAAAACTAAAAATAATTTTAAATGTTACACGCTCCGGAAAATTCTTTTTTTACAATACATTTAAAATACATAACGATGTAAATTTGTATGTATATGTATATTATGTATATAATATTATAATACATGATTTCGCGTTTCTAATCTTTGACTTAATCCTTAGATACCATTATATAAATTAAACAAAGTTTTATTGAACTCTTGAATTCTGGCGCCGTTCTAATTTTCAAGGAAGTTATAATTTTTATTTTAAAACAGACACAAATTCTAGTAATTTGAACTTTTCTATTGCACTCTCACTCGCATATACTGTATATATGTACATTATTTAATTTAAATAAAGAAATAAAAATTTAAAAACGGGGGAAAAATAAATTTATCGTGTTAACTAAACTTAAAAAATTACTAAAAATAAAATAAAAATAAAATAATAATAAATATAAAAGAAATGGGGGAACATTTTTTTAAGTTCGGTGAACTTTTCTTGAAATTGGAAAATATGTTACAGGATGTCCTCCCAATTTGGTTTGATTTTTTTTCGGTTGGGATTGGTTCAATGTGGACGATTTTTATTGTTATACTACCTGTGGTTTATAATACCAAATAAAACTTTTACTTAAAATGAATTCACAAATTCACGTCTGAAGCTAATTTTAAATATTTAAAAAGTCTAACTTAAAATAGTTTATATTGTATTTTTATATTTTTATATTGTATATAGGTTATTTTAAATTATGACTATATAAAAAAAATAAAATATTAACAATTTCATTATAGCTAAGTCGTGTATAAGAAACCCACATCACATCATTCTAATTTTAGGTTCAGATAATTTTCAAATAAGTAGAAAATAATTTTATCATTACCGGCTCATAATTCAGTGAATAAATTTAAATGCTAAGAGCTTAACAAAATCCCTACAAAAGAAACACATACTGAGACATAAGATTCAAAAAAAATTAAACTCAAGAAAAAAAAATATTAAATTTCAAAGTAAAAAAAATTTAAAAATTTTAAATTTTGAAAATTAATTGCTCTATGAAGTGGGATTGACTATCTTGAAGACATAGACTCAGTAGTAGATATAATTATCTTATAATTATAGCTTGTATAATACAAAAAAATACTGCCCTTTTTCCTGAACTATAGCCATTGTAAATATTTTTTCTTTTAAAACAACAAAATTTCCATCATCAATTCATTTTTGCTGACACCTACCTTCCTAATATAATATAACATCAACAATACCAAACACTCTTAGCCAGGTCCCATACTAATATGTCAAGAGTAGCAGTCATCAGTATGGAGCACAAGCCATTTCGTTCAACCCCCCGTTGTATTCCGTTCATTCCCCATTGGTGCAGCTGCAAAAATGAAAATGAGACAATAACTCTTGAACACTTCTTTTCAGTTGTACAGCATTAGCTAGAATCAGGCTCCAACAATACAGGTATTCGCACAGGATGGCACTAGTACTAACTTCCTTGGTGGAGTAAAAATGGGAAAGTGATTCTCTAGAAAAACAAATAACAACAAATAGGTTACTTGAGCCGTGGTATCAAAACGGCACAATCAACTGCTAATTGGTTTTCCAGAAGCAACTGTGATGGTCACTTCAACCTATCTATCTTCCTACCACCTTTCTATAATTCCAGCTTTTAATTCTCCTTTACTAGGCAAATTTAAATCTCGAAATCTTAATGATTTTTACAATTTTTTTTTTGCGACATGTTGTTTTGATTTGGCATATTGTATCTATAAGATTTTTTCTGTGATTTCTTGAATTTAGAATTTTCAATTTACAATTTCAATCCTGGAATTTCAACCTCAGTCATATACAACAAAAAAAAATTTAGCTTTATTCTTTCCGTTCTTTTCATTTTATATTAAATATAATTTTTTGATTAGAAGTTATGCCAGTTTATGATTAAATCAAATTGTAGAATGAGATAGAATTATTAATAATAAACTTGAATGTAGAAATTAAAAAACATAAATAGAATGCCAAATGTATATATATATATATATATAGAAAGTTATACATGTAATAGATCTTGTTAAGTCAAAGTGTAATTTGAAAGTCCCTGATGGCACTGAAGTATTAAAACAAAAAAAAAATATAGTATATTCTATTATTGTAAATTTAATCTATATACTTAAGGTGATTTTATAGAATCGCATTTACATGTTCATTGCTTTTACTAACTTCCTTTCATTCACCCTTTTATGGTGCAATTTTATAAATAAATGATTATGTAAATAAATCCTTCAACGCTAATACCTACATACATATTATCATATTCAACAATGCATCTCATGTACATAAAAACAAATATAAAATATTCCACATTCTAAAAATAAATTTTAAATAAAAATGGTGAAGCCATTCTTTGGCACAGTACCATTTATTTTTATCTTTAATAGTAAATGAACTATAAAATTAAAAACAAAAAAAAAAAATACAAGAAAAACAAAACCAACATTTTATTGTAAAATAAATAAAAAATAAAAATTCCAAAAATATTTTACAATTTTATAGGTAAAATAAAAGAATATATATTTAATACCTATTTATATACAACCCACCCCACAATAATAATAAAGAAAAAAAATTAAAAAAAAAAACGAAAAATTTAAGTAAAAATAAAGGATAACTTAATTTAATTTTTATTTTATTTTTTTATTTATTACATTTTTGCTTTGTTATTTTCACTATGACTCAAAATGAAATTAATACGTGAAATGTTGGTTAATATTATTATATTGACGAATGCTAACTAAGTATATACATATATATAAGGATATTCACTATTTGCACGAATACAATAAAATAAAAGGTACAATAAACAATAAAGGAATTCAGTATATGTTTTAATAATTATCGCAATAACCATGTATTTATATAAATAAATAGATATATATAATATATATATATACATTATTATAATATGTGTATTTATATATAAGAGAATTGAAATACAAACAAACATTAATTTATATAATAAAAGAAAATTTCCTTCCAATTTGTTTTCATTGTTCTATAAAAATATGTGTACTTCATTCTTTAGTCCTTTTTTTGTGGTTTTATTTTTATTTATTTTTTTGTTTTTTGCTTACTTTTGTATTACACATTTTTGTATTAAAAAATGTTGCATAATATTACTTATGTATTCATGACTATTCTAAATAAATTATTAAAGTATTACAAATTTCAATTTTATGTTTATAATGTTAGTTTGTATAATATTTTAAATTATAGCATTTTCTTAAATAATTTCGTTTCTAAAATTGGTATTCGTTGTTGATATTTTAATTTCTTTATCTGGATTTAGTAAAAATAAGTGCTTACAAATGGTACTTAATAAATATAGTACGTTTGTTTTTTTTATACTTTTTTGCTCTACTTGAAGACTTCAACATATAGCTCACTAAGATATTGTAGTTCTAAGACCATGCTGAGAATTTTTAATCATTATTATTTTCACAAAGTTCTTGATTAATCTACTGTTGCTATTTTAATAATGTCATCAAAACAGTCAATTTTATTGTATGATTGAGCAATTTTGAGTTAATGAAATGAAATAAATTAAATAAATGAAATAAACTATTTAGTATCGGAAGCTCAGCCTTCGTATAAACAGCTATGCTATGTGCGGGCCCTTTGTTCTCTTTCTTGCGGCCAATTTATTATTAAATTTACATTTGGAATTCAATATAGTTTTTTTTTTTAAATATTTTATTGTTTAATTAAAAAGAAAAATAAAAAAAAATTATATATGTATGAATTTTATTTATTTTAATTTATAACATTTCCAATATTTTAATTTCTAAAATTCTCCAATAATTTTTATATTTTTTGAAAACTTTCCTAGTCATAGAAATACATTACATATCATACAAATTATTTATATGGCAAACTCAAACCAACTAAAATAATGTGGACAAACCAAATAATATGTGAAAATAAAAATACTCAAATTACTAACAACAATCTGTGTGACTTTTCGAACTGCGATCAAAAATTTAAAAAGTATAAGATTAACGGTAGTCAGTACGGTTACGGTATTAATATTAAGCAACTAAATCAATCGTTTATTGTGAGCGATTTACGAACTTTGAACGGAACCAAAATCTGTTCAGTACATTTGGTAACCCTTTCCCAGCATAACGTGAAACTGCACAACCAAAGTTACAACTTGAAGTTATTGATATTTAGTGCAATGAAAAATTTAAGTTCAAATTTACAGAAAAGTCTGCTCCTCTGATGAATTTCTACCGATATTTTTGCTACTGTTCACTGAAAAATCATGCTGTTTGTGCAAGTTCATTCGGAAGTACAAATTCATCTGTGAACAAACTTTTTCTATAATGAAATCTAAACGCCGTAATTAGAGTAGCTACCACAAACATCACACCTGATTCAAAAAAATTAGCTTCTAATAATATGGAACAGATCATACAGATCACATTAAGCTTGTAAATATTTATTTATTTCGAATTTTAATTTGTTATTTTTATTTTATAAATTTGAACAAATAATTAAGATTGTTTGAATTTGTTTTATTTTTATTTTATCAATAGTTCTGTATGTGAATTTTTTATGTTTGAGCAATATACAAATTGTATAATATGTAATAATTTCGCTTTAGAGTTGTAATTTTTCTGATTTTCTGTCGCCCGCATCAAATTGTAAATTTTCCCATACCTACTTGCGGTCCAATGTGTTCAAAAGGTTGTGCATTGCTGGTACAGTAGGAAAAGATAAATTTTATCTCCCATGGCAATGAATCCTTACCACATCGTTATAAACTGTATTAATTTGCAATTCTACCGATTGGACTATAAAGCAATATAAAAATTTATAATAAGTTATTCAACATTTATTGTGTTAAGAAGGCTAAGAACAATAAATTTACTATGGTTTTGCAAATATTTGAGAATAGCTAGAATCTAGTGAATAGTTAAATGTTACACCAGTTCTAATCAGAAAATATTTTTTAAGCTTATATCAGCGAATAGTTAGTATAAAAATATGTGATTTGTGCTATTACAAATTAATCTTATATAATAATATTATTAATTATATATTTATAATAATTAATAATATTATTATATAAGTCATGCTATAGTAGAGAGATCTATATAAGCCCAAATGTGTATAAATCGTTTAAGGATATTTGTTAATTCAGAGCTCGTATTTGATTGATAACGATCAAAATTTTAATAAAGAGTTTTGAATAGAGACTGAAATAAATGAACTCATCAATTTAACTATTTTGTTTTTTAACTCAAATCATATTTTAAAAATAAAATACTTTATTTTTGAATTCTATTTTTTAACAGTTATGAAATGAAAATTTAAAAAAGAATAAATAACTAACAGATTTTTTTTAATGAATTTGTTTAAGCTATATTACTTAATTTTACTCTTGAAAACTGTTGTGAAAGATTTAAAATTTGCTTTATTACATATTTAGTATAAATTAAAGTGACAATTGTAATTGAATTGTTAAAAAAGTACGGATAAAATTAATACTACTTAGTCATTTTATTAAAATTTCATGTTTTTGTAATGGTTCTTTTGTTTCGATTCATGTTTTATGTAATTAGGTAGTAATAATTTTACCTAATTACATAAAACTATTCCAAATTTAATTATCATCTATTACAATTAGATCGAATAGAGGTTCTGTTATTAGTTATAGTCGTGTTCTTAGGTTTAGTTGTAGTTTTAGTGGTTTTAGTCGTTGGTTTGATCGTTGTTTTAGTCATAATTTAAGATAGCTCTAGTTTAATTGTATCTTGAAATAGTTTATATATTAGGTTAAGTTCTATAATAATAAAAATCACCGGTTGTAAGTGTGAAAATATAAAATACAAATATTAAGAATAAGTAAATGAGTATCAAACTAAACTTTATAGTTTGACAGGTTAAGACATGGTGATAAGTACTTGCAAATATAATTATAATAAAAATACATAAAAATTTTAATTTGATACAGGTATAATAAATGAAATGAAAAAGTCTATTAGAATAAGTTATATCGCTTTCATAAATATTTAAATATGTTTAATCATGTTTAATGTAATAATATTTTTTTAAGAAATGAATTTATTTGTCCTTCTGAACAATAGGATGTATAAATGTACTTATTTTTATATGATTTTTGTTTGTTGAATATAACTTAACCCTTTGACTCGGGAATTATTAATTTTCGAAATAAAAATTATTTGTTTAACTTTTTAGTGTTATATATCTCCCAAGATAATATAAATATATTTAATTAGAAATTTTCACCCCCCCCTCTAGCTTTTGTGGAACGTACGCATTTGCGTACAAACATACTGAACAGGTATTTGAGTTCTTAATAGATTATCTAAAAAGTGAAAAAAAGGCTCAAACGTAAATAATAATATCACAATTTATTTATGTATTCAGTAATTATACAGTAATCTTAAAAATAAATTCAAAGTTCAATTTCATTATATTATTGTAATTATTTTTAAAACTAATAAAAAAAATAAAAAAAAGGCATTTACTTCACAGCCAATAATTATTATTACAAAAATAAAAACTTGATTTCAAAAATATGTACGTAAATTATTATGGTTCTAACTATGGTTTCGTGTGAAAATCATAGAAACAGTTTCGGTCTTTATTTAGGCAAAGATGCACTTTGCACTTGATGCACATAACTCTGGAACGACCTTTGCATTTATTATTCTTACAACGCGAACATTCTGGAGCATTATCATGAGAAGGTAAATGACCAAAACCATCATACCGAACGTCGAGAACAGTTCGAATTTCAGATTTTGTAATTTTTGGTGAATGTTGCTGGATTTCCAGAATTCCTTGGACAGATGGCCGGCCCCTTTTAGCTCCATTTTGGCGATAAATTTGGGTAAGTGTTCTTCCCAAACTTTGCTTAAAATCTAGTAGCTGCAAAATCTGATTATTTGGAATACATTTTTTTGTCATGTTTTCACGATATTGAATCCAACTGGAACAGACTCCAATATCAATAAAATGAAATATAACACGTAGAGTCCATTTCTTTGATTTAATAAATACTCTATAATATGACATAAGTTGATCTAGCAGATCAACTCCACCCATTCCGTTGTTATAATGAGCGACAATATTTGGTTGATTAATTTCAGTATATTGTTTAGTTTTTTTATCAAAACGACGAACAACATGCTCTTCATTTTTACCAACAAAATTTGAAACCAGATGTACAGCTTTATTGTCTTGCCATTTGACGACAACTATCTTTCCATCTCGACTGGTCAATTCATCTGAGTTTCCCCGTCCTTTTTTCATGAGATCTTTGTCACTAATAAAATTAGGATTATTAAACCGATTTATGCGAACAGTACCTGCAGCATTAATTTTTTTTTGATGGAGAATTTCAAATAGTTGATAGGAGCTAAAATAATTATCAAAATACAGCTGATGTCCTTGTTTACTGATCCTTTTTATTAAATGAAGCACGGTGGCTGCACCGTATCCATATTTAGAGCATTCAAATTTAGAAATCTCTGTATTAGCTCCTTGGTACAAGAAGAAATCATAAGGAAAACCACTTTTTCCACATAAAAAGAAAACTTTAATGCCCCAAGGATTTGGTTTTCCTTTTATATATTGTTTGATATTTAGACGTCCTGAAAAGGGAATTATTTGTTCATAAATAGCTACAAATTCTTCTACGGGAACTGTTCGACAATAATTTAATACACTGTTTATCACAGGTCGAGCTTTATAAAATTTGTCTTCATTATCTGCTGGAATTTCTAAGTTGTTGACTAAATGAAAATGTGTTCTTAGTTGATAAAACCTTTCACAAGACATAACAGAACAAATAGATTCGATTTGCAAATATTTACTCCAGTACATTCTAATTTGAGGGAGTTTGAGCGTACCCATGAGTAAATGAATTCCAACAAACTGTCTCATTTCATTTGCGGTTGTACGCTTGTATGTTCGAACATGGACGTTTTTTTGTTCTAGATATAAATTTGTAAAAGTTGACATTCTTTCATATAACTCATTAGGTATAAACTTGGAAAAATAAAATAGCGGAGTTTTGAGGGAGTCATCTACTTCAACTATAGGTTCATTTTCAAAATCAAATTTATGAAGGTTAAATTCTTTTCGCCGAAATTGTATATTTGCCTTTTCCGTGGTGGTGTAATTCTCAAATTGGTCAATAAATTCTATATTTTGTTCTACATTTTCATCCTCAACGTCGTCCATTTCCATATAATCTGCATTTTTAACTGATCCCATTATGAGATCAATTAAATTTGGTTTTTTATTATTTAATACTACTTCATGTGTATTATTATTTACTTCTTCGTCAGAACTAACTTCTAAATCAGAATCAATTGCATCCAACATTGAAACAATGTCCTTTTCTGAAAGACCTACATTCGATTCCATATCTACAATTAAAGTATTGATATAAGTATTCACATAATTTTTTATGCAATACACTTGTTTTGTACGCAAATGAGGACATGTACGCATTTGCGTACGTAAGATTTCTCTATGTATGTACGCAAACGCGTACATCTTGTTTTAGGTATTAATAATTCACTAAAATTAACTTTTTTAGGTTAAAATTCAAGAAAGATTAAAAAATTTACTTTTAATTAATAAAAAAAGACCCACTAGAATGTAATTAACTATACCAATAGTAAAATATAACAATAATTCAAAAGCGCTCACCTGCACAATTTATTGCACTTGCGAAGTCTTTTAGAATTTTACGTAAACTAATATTATTGCAATCTTCTACATAATTTATTTTGACATATGAAGAGAGAATATTATTTTCTCTTCGTAATAAATAATCTCTTATTAAATTTTATTCACAAAAAGCGCGGGAATTTAATTTGGAAATTGATGTACGCAAATGCGTACATGCCTAGTCAATCGGTTAATAGATCTTTGAAAGTCGTTAATGATGAATCAGTTATAAATTTTGAGTTGTCATTAATTATTATTAAGATTTTGGGAATAAATATTATCCTTACCATGAGACAATTATTACAGTATCAGTTGGCTAATTTCATAAATATATTTTGATTGCATATTTACCTGTATCTTTTAGTTTGTTGAAGATTCGAATATACATCGACTTGGGCCTGAGCTGTGTATTGCCACTTTCGTTAAACGAAAATCGCTTTCGAAAATTTGAAACAGTGAAATTCGAAAATCGAACGGTTGCGAATGCGAAAATAAAATTTTGATACTGATTACTGTGTTACTTTCTGTGATAGCCATTTTATTTTCATATGTATTGTGATAGAGTTGTTAAATAGAAAAAAAAAAATGGAAAAGCGTAATAATGTATAAGTAGAAATATAAATGTTTTATGTTAAAAATATAAAAAGTAATTAAATTTAGTTTTATTTTGTTTTGGTATATGAATAAAAAAAAAGTTAAATATTTTAGGTCAAAACAAACTACAAGACCATCGCAAATTCAAACAATGGTAAATTTTACGGCCAACTTAATCATAGGGGGTGTAGAAGTACTTCTTAAATGTGTTTTTAGGTCGTGTTTAATTTCCTCGATTACATACACAAAGGCTTTTTTAGCTAAAATAAATAGCTATAGCTAAAATAAATAGCTTAACAATCATTTTATTTTTATTTTTTATATTAATATTAAACTTTACTTTGTACTCAAAAAAATTTATTTGAAAGTAAAACAGAGTTTGACAATGAAATGAAATGTCAAAAACTTAAATTTAAAAATTTATAATGGCAGCACTATTTTTGAATCCAAATTTGATAAGCAGTACCAATTGATTTTCGCACCGCAACTTAAATTCGCAAATATTTGCGATGCGAATTTCTTACACAGTTAAGCACCTAATCTTCATTAATATATCCTATACATAAATTTAAACATTACCTTTACAAAATTCATAACAAAATGTCATTTCGAATTTTAATTGCAATTCTCCAAAATTATAACCTCAGATTTACCAGGTTAACTATATAAATATTATCATTTATTTTTACATTACGCTATATAGAACTGAAAACAAAAGAGAAATAATAAAAACCTTGAGAATTTACAATATTACAGTTATTACTGTTCTGTAATTTTAACAAAAAAACATATTACAAAATAAACTGTTATATTATTATTGTTATAAAAGAACTCAAAAAAATGAGACAAAGAAAAAAAAAAGCAAATTCATTCGTTTCTATGCAGGTGTAAGTTTGTAGGAGAAATGTCCTTGTAATGATTTTGTTAACCATAATTATTGTTTTTTTTTTTTTTCATTTTTATTATTTAACACCACCATTATAATGATTAAATTATGATTTATTTTGTAAATAAAATTACTCACGATTTATTTATACGTATACATATTAGATACAATACAATACAGAGGTGGATTTTTTTAAAATAATTTTCTTAACAATTTTTATATTCATTATTTTAATTCTTCATATTTTGCAGTTTTGAAATAGTAAAAAGTAAAAATATACAGTATGTTTCGGTTATGTCGTAAGTACCAATTATTTTTTTATTGTAGGGATGTAGGTGAATTTCACTTTATGTAATTTAAGGTTAAGATTCAATCAATAGTTAATTTTTTTTTCAATTTAAAAAATGAATTTTCAGAAATTTGTCGTTTAATTGAACACCACCTACAAAATTGTGTGAGAGAAATAACATCGAGTGAACAAAACTAATTGTATAACTCGTAAGTAATTTGTTTTCGTTATGAGAAAATAATTGGAATTTAAGTGATTTAGAAGTGAAATTTTTAACATTATTAATTTTAGGTAAATAACGTAACTTGACAAAAGTAAATAGTTATATGTAATGTAATTACTTCATAGAAATAGTTAATTTTTTTTAAATAATTTAATAATTTATTTCGCTATGGTATTAAAATGTTAATTATATTAAAATAAAAATCAGGTTATCATTTCAATTCATGGTCAGTTGATATATTTAATCGATATTACAGATTCATAGTCTTGGTTGACAATTTCTAATTTACCAGCTATACTTGGTTGGTTATATGGGTGGGATAAGTTTTTATTCCTCTCACTTTCATGCCTCGCAATCCGTTGTACCCAAATATCTATAATTATAATTGACAAGTATTTAGGGACCTGCGCAGTAGACACCTTTTCATTTTATTTCGATTCTCCTACTCCTTAATGAACTTCTGATATAATATATAAGATGCATATATAAAACAAAAATCCGCACACAGTTTTTTACTCATATGATTTTATTATTCAGCAAATACGTTATGCATATGTGAGATCTTATTAAAATAATAAACAAAAGCAAACAAATCAGTTATTATAATTTACATTATATACTTACAAATGAATCTATGTACATATGCCAAAAAAAAAAACAAAAAAAACAAATTCATCTAAAATAAAAAATATAAAAACAACAAAAAAACAAATCACTTGAATTTTTCATTTTTATCTTTTTAAGTAACTGTTAAGTAACTGTAAATTTTGGTTATTTGTAGTAATAATATAGTTTTTATTAAAATCATGTATTATGTAGGTATATATATACGTACCTCTTTAATGACAAAACTTTTTATTTTTAGTAATTTTATCACTAAATGCCACTTACTATAGGGAATATATCGGAAACGAAACAGTAATATGAGGGACGTCTATTTATGTGTCCTAAATAAAACTTACTAACCACAAAACTTTTTATTAAACACGAGTGGTTTCTGCTGTATCGTGCGAAGTCTATGTCAGTACGTAAATTACGGTGTTTTTAAAAACTTTAAATTTGACTTCAACTTGAAATATAATTACTCAACAGGGGCCCCTAGTACTTAATATAATTATTTAAATTCAATATACACATTTACTAAGTAACAAAATTATAAATACTTATCCGAATCAAAATATCTTATTGCGTTTATTTAATTAGGTCTGATAGAAGAAATTATCGTATTTTTGATGGCTGATCGCAATCACATTTCCTTGATAAAAATAATTACGATCTGTCCGAATTAAATCCGATTTATAATAATAAAATAAATAATTATAATAAAAAAGCATAGATAAATAATTTAGTGATTTATTAAATTTTAAAACAATTTTAATGTAATTAAATTTGAAAAGCATTTTTTAATATAATTATTTGTAGGCATATAGCCGAATAAATTTAGTGAAGTAATTAAAGTAAAATTTTAATGGATAGAAAAGATATGGTTATTTAAATTTCTCTGCAAAACGTTCAGTACAACAATGCAAAGCTATTGTTACATCGCTGCTATGTATTGCTGCACTAGATTTTATTAAACTTACCCATTCTAAAATCTTGACCATTCGGCTGATAAGAGTACATTTTTTTTTTTGCATTCAATAGGAAGAATTGGAACTCTAAACTTTTAAATAAAAATCATTTGAACCTAAATAAATATCAATAATTTAACTTACATTGTACTTAGATTGTCAACTTTCTTCATTATGCTTAATTTAATAAAAACTTAACCTAGAAATAGTAACTGTTTTGAGTGTAAATTATGTAATATTTACTTCGTATTAACAGTTAGAATATGACAGCGGCAACAACAACAACAAAAAATATAATAAATAAAAGTTACCGTAAATAACGGAATATAAAATTGTTTAATAAAAAATGAGGTAACTGTAAACAGTATAATTTACTATACATTGTATTTTATATGTGGTTTATTGTACTCGTATTAGAAATATAAGATTCTTTAGGTTTTATTATTTCTCATTTTTGTTTTCTTTTATGTTTTTATTTCGTTTAATAGGGTTTCCTCCTTTCTTGTGACCCTCTCAGTTGGATATAAATGAACTAAAAATGAATGTGTTAAAAAACGTGCTCTTCTGAATGAAAAAGGAATTTTTCTGTTTTTTTTTTTTTTGCTTTACTTTAACTTTTAATCCAAATAAACAAAAAGGAATAGTAATAAAATATCCTGTTATATCCCGATGTTTTAGACTTTTTATATTATTATTATAGAGAGGGAAAATATATTGAATTATCTTTTTTTCTAGGGTTTCCTCTTTTGTTGTTATTTTTTTTTTTACATCTGCTAATTCAGATTTATAGGATATATACCTTTTGACGAAGAGTATAAAATAATTTAATATTTTATTATAATATACATATATAAATAGATATGAGTGTATAGCAAGAAACAAGAATATGTCAAAATAAAGATATTAATCTAACAAAAAGATTAAATTTATTAGAATTGAAACTATTCATTCCTTTATGTATATATATATAAATTTTTTATGGTAGCTATACGGGTAAATTGTTATAACTTTCTTTTACATCTATAAATATGTAATCAGCTGGAGGTTATACGTAGATATTTTTGGCTACCATTTCAAAATTTATTGAAATATCTCAATTAATTTTAAAAATTTATGATTCTTGGTAATAAAGATACAAATACGAAGGACAATTTAAGATGATCCTGGAAATGTAATATTGATATTAATTATGTAGATATGTAATTTAATTTAATCAAATATTTTCTTGTGAAATTTAGAATAATTTTTCAAATTATTTTCGGTCTAGGTATACTTTTAACGTTTTTGGTTGTACATAGTTTATTTTATGATTTTCAACATATATTTGTTTAAATTTATTTATGTTATATACTAAATAAAATAGTACTCTATAATAAATATGTGTATGTTGAACAACGCCTTCAAGTCGATACAATTTTTACTAATACTTCTAAAGCTGTTGATAAAATAAATCATTCTTCTGAAATGAAAGCATTGGGTATTTATTGCACATTGTTACAAAATGGATACGACCTTTCTTAAATGACATAAACTCTCAGTAAAACTAATTCTGAATGTCATTCATTTCTAGTAACCTTAAGAACACACATGGATCGCTTGCTATTTCTATTATTTATGAATGATTGCGATTTGAATATTGATAACTCTATCCTATCATTGGTTGATGGTACTACGTTGTTAGCTATCATTAGAACGTTAGATGTCATAGGACTTGAAAGTTGTTGGTGTTTTATAAATGCGCTCATTTTAAATATTAATAATAATATAAAGTTATGAGATTTTACAAAACCAAAATTTTTTTTTTTGAATTTAATTATATAAATTGAATAATTCTGGATATGAGAGGAAGTCATATTGATTTAACTTAGGTAAATCATTTTGTATGCTTTGTTTTATTAAAAGAAATTATCTTTAATTTATTGATGTATACACGTTTAAGAACTTATATTTTATGTCAATGTCCGTCCTTATCTAGGATAGGCTTCTCCTATCTGGATGACATCTTATGCTAAACACATAAAAAGAATT
The DNA here is from genome assembly GCA_963942445.1 of Argyra leucocephala. Taxonomy (NCBI): domain Eukaryota; kingdom Metazoa; phylum Arthropoda; class Insecta; order Diptera; family Dolichopodidae; genus Argyra; species Argyra leucocephala. The sequence continues at coordinate 122,475,409 of OZ012678.1, forward strand.
AAAACAATTCAGAAAAATACGGTTAGTTTTTAACTTTGTAAATTTAATTAGCAGATTAATCTGCAACAAGGACGAGGACATTGCAAAATGTCAACTGATTCAAACTCTTGAATTTCGACGTAATATTGCTTCAGTAATGTAATGGATTTTAATACGCCTGAGTACATGAAGCATATTGTTTTTGATTATCTAACATTATAATAAATATCTTCTGATGAGTTTAAGTAGTGTTATTATGAACGAAACATCTGCTAAATATTATTTTGTTATTAAAAACATTTTACGATAAATAAGTAATAATAGTTATAAATACAATAGTGATATAACTCTATATCTAAATATCATATGACTCTGTAATATCTCTGTGTCACTCTGTGTCATAACTCGCTATATAAATGTAAATAAATAAATCGAAACTGTACTTTTTAATTATTAAAATGTAAAATCCGATAGAAATTTTATAATTTCTAATTAAATTTATTTTTATATTTATAATAGATTTTACGTTGAAATTTTGGTTGGATTTTATAACTCACAGATGAATTAATAACATCTTTTAATAAGTTATAAAATCAATAAAAGATAAAAATCAGGAGTTGTATATGTAAGCTAAAACTGTAAATACCTACTGATGAGTTCAAGCAATGTTATGATGACCTGAATGAATTTTTTATAAAATGTCTGTTATGGATATTAATATATTCATTACGGTTACGAATATTTAATATAGTGAATTAGATAATGATTTTTTTGAGATCAAAATTTCTCTATAAATACAAGTTTGTAAGATTTTTCAATTATAATAATACAAAGAATGTGTCTTAAACAATAAAAACTCTTTATTTAGATAATCGTTAATGTTTCTTCTTCCCTCTTTTGTTTCAAAATTTCTACATATAAAAAATTAATTTGTTTCATTTATTTCCTAGTTTTTTTAATTTTACTTATTATTCATTAATTTATTATTTTTTTTTAACTTCTTTGTTCTACACAAATAAATGTCACATTTATTAAAGATAAAAAAAAAACACAAAGGCTTATAACGTATATTTTCTTATTTAATTTATCTTTTCATTAATACTCATTACGTGCTACTTCTTTGGTGAGTGAATGTCAGATTTCGATAGAGTTCAGAACGGTTCTAATAGTCAATTATTTAAAGAAAATTTGGTCAATACGCAAAACGCCAGTATTGTTTTATAGCACATAATTATTATAAATCTAAAATTTGTAAATAAAATAAAAAAAAATATTCAAAAGTTTTTAGACTTAATTAAAGTGCTTGAAACAATTTAAAAATAAAAAAAAAAAATAAAGTGAAATTTATCTACTTAAATTTAACAATAATTAATCAAATGTTTCTAATTCAATATTAAAATTAATCAAATTAATGGTATAAAATGCAAGTATAATAATAAAAAAAACCTATTGACCTAATTTTAAAAAAATAAAAACTTAAAATCCATTAACCTTGGAAATTCTTATAAAATTTATACAAACACTGATGAACATAATCACATATCATTTTTACAACTTACAAATATATTTATACAAAATTTTTTAACAATTAATTTTCACCTTTCAGGTATTCTATATAGAAAATTTTTCATTGCCATGATAAAATTAATTGCTCAAATTAGGTACCATTCCTTAATAAAACGGTAACCTGATACCTGATACATTTAAAAATTTAATATTGAAATCATTCAAAGAAAATGAAAAAAAATTAAACTTAAGAATTTCATTTACAATAAAATGTATTTCTATAATATTATTTTTAAGATTGATTTCTTAATTTCAAATGAAATATTTTTTATATTTGTATAAGATAATAAAATATCAATTACGAAATCTTTTTTTTTTTTTTATGGATTTATTCTTCTTTATGATGTTTCGAGTTATTGATAGTTAAATATAAAAGAAAAATCTGTTAAAACATCTTAAGATATTTTTTTGAAATATGTATTTTGAAAATTTATTATCCATCAAAAATCAAATTGAATATAATAAAATTTAGTATAGAAAATAAATAAAACTACATTATATGTATGATTGTATCTATATAAATAATATATATATATATATATTTATATAAGATTACTGTTATTTTCATTTGAATTAAAATAATAATAAAAAAAAAAGATATTATTGCGTCATTTTATGGTATGAATTTCAAAGATGAAAATATCTATCATCGTTATGATCATCATTATCACCATAGACTTTATTTTTTTCCATTTTCTTTAAACATTTTTAGTATTAAAGTATTCTCTTTTCTTTTGACATTTTAGTTAATTATCAAAACATCATTAGTATGCATTTTCCGTATATGAATATTTTTTTTGTCTTTAATATTGTCTCATCTTTAAATAGAAATACAAAACAAAAGGCAAAAAAAAAAAAAAAAAAAAAAAATAAAAAAAAAACAAATAAAAAAAAGAATTTATGAATGAAATAATTTTATGAGGTTTATCTTATTTGAAGCGTTTTAAAGTATGTGCTATAGAAATAAACTTAAAAATCGATTTTCAGTAATAATATGTAACTTAATTTTTGAAAGCTACTTGAATGTGACAGTATTAATAATTGGGTCTTTATACCCAGCAAGATATTAAACATAATATATTTTTGGTGTTTGGTTGGTCCTGACAAGAAGTGGGTTTGAAATGTGTGGGAGATTGTATATTTAATAATATGGTAACTTATTTATTTATTCTTTTATTTATTTATTTTTTCTACTTACTCTAAGTTCAAGTGTTTACAAATTAGAATATTAAACAATGAAACAATTTTATGTACAATAATAAAATATAAAACGAATACAATTAGTAATTTAAAATAAAGATTATAAAAATTAAACAATCTGTTTACACAAAATTCCTAATAAAATTAGGAAATTACTTTAAATAAGGCTTTCTTTACAACATTTTTACTCATATCAAAATTTATTGTTGTGTTGTATTGGTTTGTGTTTATCAGCATTCTGTTAATAGGCTCATATTTTCCGTAATTAGTTCTGTGAAATGTAATAGAAAATATGTTTTTATGCCTAAATCCTTGTGTTAATTGTCTTAAAATGTTATAAATTTATATAACGTGAATCAATGTGTTTATTAAGTACTTGGGTTATAAAAACAATACCTAACACAGTTCTCCTGCCTTCTAAAGTATACATATTAAGCAGTTTAAGACGTTCAATGTAGGGGGCAATATTAAGGAATTATTCCAATTTAAGGCTCTTAGTGCAAACCTAAGATAATTTATTTGAATACTTTCTATTCTATCAATGTAAATTGCATATGAACCATTTTCGGTTATGTTTTATCCGAATTTACAGCTAAAATAAACGTATCTCTTGTAGTTTTCGTAATATTTTTTCTGATTTATCCAAACAACCTATAATATGTTACTGCTTTTTATTGAAAACTTTTAAAATTTGCATATTTATCCAAACTATAGTTTTTGTGCTGGTAAGTGATAAAAGCTTTAAAAGCATTGCATATGATTGGGTATTTTTAACTATCTAACAAACCAATTTGATTACTAAATGTCCAAACACATATGAAGTTTTACACTATAAAGTAAATATCGATATACAACTTTGTACTGACTTCTTTTTTTATATATTTATTTAAATATATTATTTTGATATTTCAAAATATTAAAATTATAAAATAAATTGGTATCAAAAAGGCACACTAAAGCTCTAATTGGTTTTTAGAAGCAACTGGAATGGCCACATCTCTCTAATTTTTTCTTCCTTATGGAAGGCCAATAGGTTTGGGGGATTTATCATGCAGAAGTTTTCTGAGGTTATGTAGTGCGTTTCCAACAACCTGAATCGCAGCCTGTAAAGAGCTAGGCACTCTCCTACAATATGGGTGGAGGTTTTTTCCTCTTCCAGACAGTGTCTACAGGTTGGGTCAGATGTGGTTATGACCAGTAAGTATGTTCACCATCTTCTTGCAGTCTGCTCTATTGAAAGTTAGCAGGAAGTTGGTTATTTTGGTGTTTACTCTTGGTGCATATATTTTGGAGAGATGTTTGGCCTTCAATACGCTTCCAAAGAATATTTGCTTCCTTCTTCAGGGTGTTTTCTATCGATAGTTTAATATTACCAATAGATATATCAACTATCAGTTCCGGTCCATAAATCTGGCTAGTTTGTCAGCCTTCTCATTTTCGATCAAGCTACTATCAGATGGTATTCAGATCAGTTGTAGCTTATTTTGGATCCCTAAAGCCCTAGTATTGATGAACTTACATTCAAAGGGCTTTTAAGGCAGCCTGACTGTCACTAAAAATTCTAATTACTCTGTTAGACCATCTTTGTTCATTTATTATGTTCACTGGTACATTTATAGCATAAACTTCAGCCTGGAAGGCTGTGTAGTGTTTGCCAAGAGGAAACTGGAGTTCAAGCTGTTCTTTTTCAAAGAATATTCCAACTATCGCCCCTAGAGTCGTAAGGGACCCTTCAGTGAAAATGTCCGAGCTGTTTGAGGTATAAGTGTATAAGTCATTTTAATATACGAAAATTTTAATTTATCAAATTCCCGAAACAAAACCTCCGATTTACATTTAATTTTTAATTTTGTAAATAAATCATTCCGCATGATGTTGTTGCTTAAGATAAACCAATAAAAACATAGTGTCGACGATAAATTGAAATGATGGAAAATAATTCATCAAAATCTATTGTATTTGATTGTGTATTCCAAGTCCCTGTGTAAAAGCAATTAGGGTGTTCATCCCAAAGACTTAAAAAAAAAAAAAAAAAAGAAAATATTGAGTGCGATTTTTTATGAAACTTCCTCGAATTTCAAGAAGCGAACCAATACTAGCTGTATTACCTCGTATCGTATCTAATACGAGTTATTAGTAGATAAGTAAAAATCTCAAGTTTAAGTATTTGTTAATAATTATACACTAATATTAATTCTAAAAATATTTTAAAAAACTAAGCCAAACTAGCTAGTAAGTAACAAAACCAAAAAACAAAAGTTTTTTTTTAACCTATAAGTTTTAGTAGATGAGCGATATAATCAGAGCTTTTGTAGATATAGAAGGTAATTGCCTATAAAAGTACATGTACAAAATTTTGCTTTTATATAAGGCAACATTTTTTGCAACTATGTAGTAACATCTTGCAAATACATTAAAGTCTAAATTAAAGACTAAGTTAATAAAGCTTTCGTTATAAGCAAATACAATGTAAATCAGAAGACTATTTTGAGAAAAACAAATTATACCATATTTAACGTTTTTATTTTAATTATCCGAATTACGTAATAATTTGTTAAAACTACATTACCTTATTTTACTTACTTACATTAAATTGCCCAAAAATATTCAATTTAAATATCTAGATGATGTCATCTCACACATCATAAACATTCATTTTTTTTAAACATGTATTCTGAATTTGTTTTTTTTTTTTATCTATATTCATTTACCTTCAAAAATATACATGTCAATTCGATATATACATAATATACATATATATATGTACCTAATTCTATAAATCAAAAAATGCAAAATATCACAACAAGTTTAAACCATACAAATTCTACAGAATTTATTTTTTTTTTAAATTTCTTGTATCTTATAAAACATTAGTTCAACTTACAAGTCGTCATAATTAATTTTTGTCAAAAAATACAAATGTGAAAATCACAAAAATATAAAAAAAAAAAACAAAAGAAAAAGATTTTAATTAAATCAATAAAAGTCTTCAAGGTGAACCATATTAAAAGCTTCCTCTAGTAATAAAGAAAAAAAAAGTTATAGGTATACAAAAAAAAAAAACATGACAACACAATCAGTGGACAACATTTTCTGATCCCATATATTATCTTCATAAGAATAAAAAATATTTTATGTTTGTGTCTTTTGTCATTTTAAAGTTGTCGTCATCTTAAAGTCAAGAAAAGTGCATGAATAAATTATTAAAAAATAAATTGAATTAAAAAAAAACAGAAATGCCGAATTTACCATATATGTATTTGTAACCTTCTGATTCTCTGTTACTTTTAACCTCTTTTCATTTAATCTCGTACATAAAATATATAAAATTTTATTTTCCAATTTTGTATAATTATAATTTATTGATTTCTACAATCAATCTATGAAAAAAAAAATCCAATGATGATAATATTAAATTACAATTTTTAATAAATTCGACAATATCATCACCTTCTGCATCATCAGTTAAAACCTATAAACAAAGGTCTGAAAATGACCACCAACCGTCATTATTACAACAAACATAACATGTCTTAAAATAAAAAATTGTATGAAATTTTAGATTTTCTGTTTTTTTTTTTTTTTATTTATTGTTTTTCATTTTAAACGTCATTACTCAAAAGCTTTTATGATAAAGTGTTTCTCAGTTACGAAATTTCAAAAAAATTGTTTATTTTTTTTTTTTGTTTTTTAAGAAATTTTCACAAACACTGCACAGAAATGCTAATTCAATGCAATTTACAACAATTACAATAACAAAAACAAAAAAGACAATTTATATATTCGCTATTATTCCTGTTATACTCTTGATGTGGTGTTTAACATCATCGCCACTGACAACAAAACAACCAATAAACCTGATTATCATTGTGTCCACCTTTCAGTTAACATTTTTCTCCCGTTTTTTGTTTTTTGTTATTTTTATGTTTTTTTTTTTTCATTATTCACAGGCTTTTTGGCATTACCAATTTTCTTTAATATAGTATATAATATATATATATATAGTATATAATATACATATATATATTTACAAATAATATTGCTAATAACCCTCACCTTTAAACCCCCGTTTCAAAAAAAAAAAAAAAATCGCGAATTTCAAAAATTTTAAGCACCACCACCAGAAAAAGTAACAAAAATAACAATAAAAAAAAAATAATAAAGAAATGAAAAAAAAAATAACAAACAGATAAAAAAAAATATATAAGGTTTAGTTTTTATAAAAATTAAACCGCCACGCCACGCTCGCTAATATTATTCAATTCACTTAAGAAAACAAAAAAAAAAATTATAATAAAAAGAAAAGAAAAATATAACAAAATAAACAAAAAAATTATTGAAGGTCACTGTGTTGTAGGAATGGATTATAAAAAGAAAAAAAAAAATAAAAAATTCCGGCTACAATACCAGACCAGTTTCATATTAAAAACATACCTTAATACATAAACATTAACAGCACCTAGTCGTCTATCTGAGCAGAAAAGCTTACAACTGAAGAAAAGAGAAGAAAAAAATTAACACAACAACAAAATAAAAATAAGAAAAATCAATAAACATTAACAACAACAACATAAGCACTATTTTCTTTTACCTTTTTCTTTTTTTTTTTTTTTTTTTTGAAAATTCATTCCATTTTCGAATTATCGACCACCAGAGGTCTTGTCTTACCTCACATTTGATCTTTATAATATTTTTTTATTCTTATTTTTTTGATTTTTTTTTCTTTTTGAGTTTCTTTTTATTAACTTTCGATTGTAATATCACCTTTAATATACATACATGCATTACCATACGGTCTGGGTTAGATTTAAGGCTTTTGGAATTAAAGCAAGTTATTTTAAATTTTTTAAATTTCATTAGTCATTTTATTTCTATTGTACTAAACTCTGAATATTTTTTTTAGTTTCTAATAAATTAAATTAAATTTGTTTTGTAATAGAACAAGACTCTAGTCTCTATTTTAAACAATTTTTATTCGTTGGATTTGTGTCAGTAATAGTTTTGATACAGCTGGACTTAATAAGTTAGGATTCTGTGAATATTTACGTTAATGTAAATAGAGATATATGTTAAAAAATCGAGTTGGAAGCAAAATCCCATTCCAAATTTAATAAACATACAATCACCAAATACAAAATCCGCAAAGCCAAAATCCTCAAAGACAAAATCAAAACAACAATTTGAATAATTCGTTTTTTTGTTACGCAACAGCGATCTACACAAAATAAATCTGTTTCTCCAAATCTAAAGAATTACCTTTTTCGTACCCAACAGAAACTACAGCTACGCAAAACAAAACTTCGGGAATTTTTTGGTATTGGGATTTTATCTTTGAGGGTTTATTTCTTGCGATTTTGTTTCTGAGAATTTTTTTTTTTGGAATTTTATTCGTCTCATAAAAACGTAGGATTCCAATTTCAAGTATTATCTTATACATCTATGTAACATGTTGGAGAACTCTACATCTTAAAGTGAAACTGTTAAGTTGATACTCTAGAGTATTCATCTAGTTATGGATATTTGCATGACCCACAATCGTTATAAATTTGTTCACATAATATTTATAGCAAACTTGCAGTCAAAGTATGTTTTCGTTCGCAATAAATGGAACAAAAATTTCAATTTTCAATTACTGAAGCATCGCTACTATTGCCGGATATTATTTTTTTTTTGTTTTTATGTTACAAACTACAGCTTATTATAGGTCTTTATTATAAAAGCATTAAAAGCATAACTGAAGGTGTGTAAATTTAAAAATGCAATCTAATTCAAATTTTTCTAAGTGTGTTTCAGTTTCTGACTAAAAACAAATTTTAATTCAATAACCAGATTTCAGAATCTCCCAAAAGAGCAAAAGAAGGAAATCAAAAGTAATAAAAAAAAAAAAAATTTATTGTTGTTATTTTTTCTTTTTCTTTCACGATATTCAGATATTGCTTAACATAATTATGAACAGAGCGACCCACAATTATGCTTGCATGCTCTTAAAATGTTGGCGCTTTTGTTATTATTATTGTTTTTTTGTTTTTGTAAATTTTTGTGGTACATTCAACACTTCACTATGTGAAATAATATAAAGTGATACGAGACAGCATCGCGCCATCTACGTTGTAAAAAAATCAAGCACTCTTATTACTGTCTTATTGTGTTGTTGAAATTCTTATTTTCTTTTTTTTTATGTATTTTTATTTTTATTTTACTTTTGTTTGATGTTTGATATTTGTTTGTGTATTTTAGAAATTTTTTATGATAACAGAACAGAAAGCAATTACAAATAAAAAAAATTAATTTTTTTGAATTATTTTTAAATTTAATATAAAAGGAATAAGATAGAAAATAAAGGCCGAAAATAATTAAAAGAATAATAAAGTAGGATGCAATTAGTTATTAGATGTTATAAAATGATAGTTTTTAAAGTATATTTTGAAGTAAAAAAAAAACGTTGAGTTTTTTTATGTTCAAATTTAAATTTTTTAATTTTTATTTAGTCAGAACTAGAAACAGTTCAATACTAACTTTTTTTTTTAATAATTGTGATAATTTTTGTATTTCACATTTTTTAATTCATTATTTATTTTGGTCAATGGAATCGGTTTTTTTTGTTTTATGTTTATTTTTTATTCATACTGATATTATTTACAATCCTTAAAAATAAAACATAAAAAAGGTTATCTGTATATTTTTATATCAGAATTACATGTTTCATTTGAAAACTCGCATTCCTTATTATAATTTTTATTTTAGCATTTCCTCCGCTCACTCAATAATTATATTTAGTATTTAATACTATTTATCTTTTAATATCTTCTTGGGAAAATTATTTTAAGAAAACCCTAGATTTATTATTATTTTTATTTCTAAATGTAAACTTATTATCTATTTTAACCTATTTTCCTTAAATCTATGCTTAATCTAATTAAACTATAACTTAACTACCTTACGTCTAATATTAGTAACATAATATTATATAATTTTATTCATTAATCTAATCTGTTCTCTATCCACCAGTAATTTTTATTTACGTTATTGTCTATTGTCGGTATGTTTGTATCAAATTTTAATTCGCTTAGATTTGTGCTATTTGGGTTAGAAATAATTTTTTTGTCTGTTGTATGGAATCGGTCAAAACACTGAAATTTAACTCGTTTATCACAAAAAAAATAATTCAATATGGTAATTTACCGTGCATTTTCGTACATCTAAGATGTAAATTTGTGAAACCAATTGTTTCAGGTTGCCAAAAAAGCCATTTTTTAATGATAATATGTCATATGCACATGGCAGACATTTGGAGCTTCTTCACTTTCAGTCAATAGAGATATTTTGATTTTGTTTTTAATTAAAATTATTATTAAAATAATTCATTTATTTCAAATATAGTTTACATTTTACATAATGTACTACTAATGAATTAAACAAATTATTAGATTCCAAGAAATCATTGAAAATATGCATACTAATAAATTTAATTATTTAAACGGTTTATTTAATTACATTCAACTAAATTTTTTATTTTTATTAAATATAAGAATCAAGTATGTAAAGTTTTTTTTCATAATTTTTATAGAGTAAATGGATTTATTTTATTTTCGTAACATCAACTTTAAATCTTTTTTTTTTGCTCTTGATGTAAACTTTTATTATTTGTCTTTAAAATGCAAACTTAAAAATATCTTAGCCTAGAAAAAGTCTAAATAAACTAATTACTATTAACATTTAAACTAATTTTTATTTTTATATAAATTTTATTTGCTTACTATTTATGTTGGTTCACTCGTAATTATTAATGTACTTTAACATGTTTATTCGAATATGTACTGTAATAATAAGGTTTAACAATCAATATTAGTATGTTTTTTTTTTAAATAAAACCCTAGATCTGGCTAACTTAACTAAACCTAATTATTAAGCCTACTTAATGTATCCTACCTAATTCTGGCTGAATGTGTTTTCTTATATTATACCAATATTCGCTTTTAATTTTTTGTTTCTGTTTGGAATAGACTTGTTGTATTTTAAATTTTTAAATTATCTACATTTATGTGACCCGGATTATAATCAATGATTTTCTGCATATGGGCCGTTTACTATATTGATATAGTATAACAACATGATTGTGATCTTGAATATAATCATTTTGATTAAGAAAAATGATATGCTCGAGTGCGATAAACTTCGTGGGTATTGTTTTTGTAATGCACTGCTCATTGTGGTAAAATAAATATGATATTAAACCATTGGTGTGCTTAGTGCTCTGGGGTGCTTAGTGCTCTATCATAATGTTTTCGAATCAATTTTATTGACTATAATTGTCGATTCTAATGGTTACATGAAAAAATTACATAAAATATATATTGGAAAAATTACATGTTGACAAAATTGCATATTTGTTAAAAATAAATTACGGAAAATTTTATTTTGTTCAACGTGACTACACACTTTAAATTCTATATCAATTTGTTGAAAACCTGTTGTTTTTAACGGTAGGAAAATTTATTTAGTATGTTTTAAAGATTTCTTTTGAATTCCCTAGAACCCTACCTTTCTTGATAGCAAAACTTTTAAACAAAAAAAAAATATTCACTTTACCGTTTTCTTTGAATGTTGCGAAATTCATTCTACTATTGTGAAATTTTCTACTATTGTGAAATTATTTAGATATCGATTGGAATCTTCTAACTAGGAAATTTTGCATAAAATGTCATTTTAAAGGATTTCTTATATACCATTAAAACGTTTAATGGGTCTAAAATCATCATGCCAAAGTTATAGTCATGACCGAATCCTTTTAGAAGTTTATTTAGAGTGCCTTGTATGTTTCTATTTTATTAATAGTCGAATTTTCCTTTCACTAATAATTTTTTTTCTTGCATTTTGGAATTTTGTTTTTATATTTATATTTTAATTCGTTCACTAGCACTTTTAATTAATTAAATATTTTAATTAGTCGCAAGCACTTTTGGAGGAAATAATTCACTTCCGAAACATCGATATTTAGATTATGTTTTTTTTTACATCGAAAAATTAATTTATTAATGAAAGGAAAATTCGAATTTTAATTGCAAAATTTCATATATCCCTAAAAACAAATTTGATTATCAAAATTAATAGATGGTTTGTAGAAAAATCTAAATTTGACTTGAACCGAAGATGATATATTAGGAAGACATATAATACAACATATTCTCTTTAAGTTAACAAATTGTTGCTTTACATACCCATGAGCTACGACTCATTTCATTGCAGGTTTTATTGTTTTATTTATTTTAATAAATTTATCAAGTTCATCTTCATATGCTTCAGCATTCTGGTAATTTATATAGAGAATCGTCCATAAAATTTAATTGCTTGTTATGTTTTAAAAATTTCTAAATACAAAACTTAGAAAACTTACATTTATATTAAATACCAGAACACATTAATTTTTTTTATACATTTTTTTGTATGTTTTTAATTTTATGATATCATAAAAAAAAAAATCATAATTTTTAAATCAAAATGTACGCAATTAAAAATCAAATGTCACAACATATTTTTTTACAATTTTATTTTTATTCCTTTACATTAAAAATATTTTCTGCAACACAAAAATGATTTTAATATAAATTTTTGCTTTTCAAAATGATCTTGTAATAAAAACGATAAAACAAAAAATAAATTACTTAATTAATTAAAATTACATAAAAACATACATATATATTATATATGTATGTACAAGATATTAAAGAGATTTCTTAATGTTTCTTAAAAAAAAAATATTTATTTTTACAGTGTCAATACCTTTACATAGTCATTTGTTAAATTACTTTATATTACTACATCTCTTTCGAAAAAGAAATTTCGATATGAATGTTATAAATTTGATTACAATATTTATAATACTATTTTTATTTCAAATTAATATACGGATTTTATATTACTGTAAAAATTTGGAAAAAAAACACAGCAGAAACGTCTCTCTATTTTATAATTTTTTTTAACTGTTTGTATTTACATGATATACAATACGTGTTCGTATAATAGCTACGGAACTAGAATCCATTTAAGGAACACTTACATATAATTTTTTGATATTTTCGGTACATTAACTTATTATTCTACATTAAATTGTCTTTAGTTGTAAGGGATTTTTCAATATCAATAAATTGATTTTCCGTATTATTAATTACCTAATCATATACTCTCACTGACCGAGTACAGTCTGACAAAAACACTCATTATGGTTTACAACATCCATGTTCGGAATCGAATTCAAAACCGCAACTTTTAATTTAAAGCTAAATAACATAACCACTAAATTATATTGATTTTGCGCTATCGTTAAAATAAATAGAAAAAGTTTTAAGTTTACGTTTAGCTACAATTAGACTTTTAATTCTGTATAGGGTAAAAAAACACAATGAGCCCGTAACTTCCATTGTGTGTCAGATTTTTACTGACTAAACCACACCCCTTCCATTAAAACTAGTCCGACAGACCAACCATTAATTTATTTCTAGTGTTATTTTCTTAAAGAAAAAGTTTACGAAATTCTATCGTATAAAATCTAATGGCTTAGTTCTTTTAACCCTTCTGATATAATTTTGATTATCTAGCAGTTGAGTGGCCTCAATGTTAACATGATCCTCCAGACGGGCCAAATGCTTTGCTGCATATCTTTTTATTTCATTTTCTATGCAAGGAATTTTGAGATCTCTGTGCAAGTCACTGTTACGAACATACCAGGGGGCATTTACCATATTGCGCAAGATTTTATTTTGGAATTTTTGTATACAACGTACATGTGTTTGTTTGGCACATCCCCATACAAATTATGCCGTACAACCATATCGGTTTGATTATCTGATTATATAACAAAATCTTGTTATGCATAGGTAATTTAGAATTTCGACCTAAGAGCCAGTACATTTCTCTATATTTATTATCAAGCTCAATTTTTTTCTTTTTGACGTGCTCTTTCCATTTAAGTTTGACATCTAATGTCATTCCTAGGTATTTAGCGTTGTTTTCTTGGGGTATATTTTCTAATTTTTTATTTGTAAAATTTACATGTACCGATTTTAACTCATTGAGTTTAATTTTCCATTTCTTTGTTCAGTTTCTTTGTCCCTTGCTCTTTGCAATTCATTTGTAGCCTCGTCAATATTTGATCCTACTGCCATAAACGCAGTATCGTCAGCGAATGTAGCTACAGTTATATTTTTCATTTGTGGCAAATAATTGGTGTAGAGAAAATACAGTATGGGACCCAGAATACTACCTTGAAGCACACAAGTTTTAATATCACTGTTAGTAAAATACTCTTCGTCTTAGTTTATCCTGAGTAGTCTGTTTTCTAGATATGATGAGAGTTTTTTTATCCCAAATATTTGAATTACATGGAAAGTGGTTCAGAAGAGGTCCTTTCTTTACCCTGAATCATGAATATTTCTTTTTTGTATTTAATTTAATATTAATATACGAAAAATAACGGCCTTAACTGAATAAATTTTTTTATTTGTTAAAATATAATTTTTTCTTTGTTTATAGACTCTAGCCTAAGCTGTTTGATCTCACAATTTAAAATTAAATATTTTTGGATTTTATATTTAATTATTTATTATTACTTAAATCTAGTTTAATAATACTATACAATGTTCAATACCAATAAATGTCTATGTCGCATTTCTTACACAATTATCAGATATAATGTATTCAAATTAAAGCTATTGAAAATGCCATGAAAAATGATTGATTTTGACATTAAATGTAGTTAATGTATACTAGAAAATATACTAAGTATGTAATAGCAAATAATTTTCTAAATAAATTTCAGTATCGTGTCTAATATTGTAATCTAATACAGTATTTATATTTATCCAGTTACTGGGAATATATTATCTATATATTAAGACTGCGACAGGGACCTGCTTGATTTATAATCACGACTTTGATTAATAATCGGATGACATAATCAGATGTGTAATATCGATTATAATCATTATGTATAATATCTGCCAAAAAAAATATTTATTTTGATCATAGTTTTAATCAATTATTAATTATTAAGCTTTCACTGAAAACAAAATTGCTAGTCCACAATGCTAGTGGTACAATATCGTAATTTATGCTGTTACACCTTCATTATCAAGATACATTAAGTTCTTAGTAAAAGAAATAAATAATCAAACTATTCTGAACTATTTAAGTTAAGGCTCCCTACATTCAGCTATAAAATGTCACATTTACAACACTTATATATTTAATACTATTTATATTTACTTTTACTTGTCCCAATTTGAGTTTTCACTTCCACAATATCATCCCTATAAAGATATGGGAATATGATAATTATATATGATCCGATACATCTTTATTATTTTTAATAGACATTAACTTTTTTGGTTCTTCTTTTAGAAGCATCCTCTTACTTGAAATTGTATTCTTATATTATGTAGCTTCTACATAATATAAATTAATTTGGTTAATTAAAATAAAAAAATAAAAATAAAAAAAAAATAATATTGTAATGTAAAAAAAAAATATTCATAAAAGGAAATTTATTTTGAAAATTTTACTGCGCATCAATGAAATTTTCATTACGGTTGGGTTAATATTTTCTTTCACTTTCCCAAAAAAAAAAAAAAAAAAAAAAAAAAAACAAAACACAACAACAAACACAGTAATCAAAACAAAAACTAATTTCATAAATACTATGTAAATATAAATGTATGCATATTTTTTAACACACGAGTAATTTACTTCCGAAACATATGTACAAATCGTCATGTATTGTGGGACATGACATAATGTCAAAATTTATGAAAGTATGAAATAATTTCATTATTATTTTATTAAAAAAAATTTAATATCTATTGGGTAAGAGTAATGTACATTGTTTTATGATTAACAAATAAAATATTAAACATACAATTTTAAAGTTTGTTTTTGGAAACATTTATTATGAAAATGAAATTAAAAATAAAACAGAGTAAAACTTAGAAAAAGTATTTTAAAACAAAAGTAAAAAATAGAAATTGAACATAAATTTATTTTAGATTATAATAATAATAAGAAAATTTTTGTTTTTAATTTTTTGTTAGAATTTGAATAGAAAAGCTAAATATTATTTTAAGTATACTGAAATTATTATATTTTTAAAGCTTGGTAACGGTAGGATATTTTAACAGTTAGGATTAAAAAATACCGAAAATTCTCATAAAACAAGATTAAACAATATTAAAAAACATATTAAAAACAGTTTTAGCATAAAGCAATAATTGAGCTGAAGTTTCGATGCATTGTATCGACTCATTCATTGACGCATTCTATCGAATATGATGTGGGCTCCAGGTAACACACTTTAGAATAATTAAATAAAAAAAATATAAATTTATTTCATCAAATATGCCTAAATATCTTGATCAATTTTTGTTTTTAAGTCTTCATCATAATACTACTGTTGTTGTTGGTGTAATAACGCAAACTGTTTTTCTTATTATATCTGAGGACTACGTTTAGTAATCAATATTTGGACTGGATTATTTTTATCAATATACACAGAGTGTACCGTTCTTGGTTAGTAGATAGTATAGGTGCACCCTTTGGGAGGACACCTTGGGGAACAACAAATTCAATGACTGGGAGGATCCATTTACAATCCCTACCGAGTTATAAACGTTTGAAGTTTGTTTCTCTATTTATGTACTTCGAAGAATATTACTCGCAATATCTAATCTAAAATCTCCAAATTGTTGAAAATATCATCATCTTAATTTCTTAGTTCTGTAGATGAGCTTTAATTTCATTTAGAACTTTTCTTCATCTTGGATAACTGCCTTTTTCACGCTAGCTTTTAGCCACTTCCCCTAGTTCATCTAGTCATCTTGATGTTTTTGGCATCGTTTGATCATTCACCCTCACTACATATCTTGCCTATTTTGATTAGTGCTTCTAGCTCGTCATTTGATATAATTTGAAATGCATTGTCGTTTATTTTAAGACCAAATATTTTTATCTAGTCATCTTAATGTTTGCATCTTGTTCCATCTATTATTGGGTATTGTGTCCAATACTATTTTTGGCATCCTTTGGCATTCACTTTCACTACATGCCCCGTCTATTTGAACTAGTACTTGCTGCTCCTCATTTGACCTAATTTGGCATGCACCATCGTCATTAATTTTAAGACCACATTTTATTGTCTATTTTTATTATTTCAATTTAACTGATTTTATCTGTTTAATTTATTTTCATCACTAATATTGTTATTGTCCATGCTATAAGTTAAGATCGTGATCCCATCTATAAGTTAAGGTTGTGAGTATATTATAGTTTTATACATACATAGTTTGCTTGTTCTATTTAAAATTTTAGACTTGAAAAGTTCTTCATGTGCTTTGAAACATTTTTGTACTGTGCTTCAATTCCATTATTGATTGACGAATTGAATGCCATTTTTATTATTTATTAAGACTAGGTATGTAAAGTTATTTACTGCTTTCAAATTATAGTAATTTATTATTTTTTTTGGGTCTATCCCATTGTTTCTGTGCACATTGGTCTTTGCATCGTTAATATTTAATCCTACAGTAGCGGATAATTTTTTATACTTCTTATCAATAGTGCAAATTTATTTAACTTGAATTTAGTTTTACGGTTACATTTTTTTTTTTTTTTTTTTTTAATATTCATACATAATATGTTTTCATATTCAAATTCAAACGTATTATACGTACCGATTATGTTCGATCATTTATTTTTCAGTTACATAATTAATAGTTTTAATATATTTACTTGCACCATATTTCACTTTATTATAAGTTTACCATAAATTTTTAATTTGTCAAACAATCTCCTAACGTCAACGCCGTAATTATATTTGAAATTTATGTACCTTACAATAATATTTATAATTTCCGCATACGCACTGAAGAATATATTTGTCAGTTGAAAACTTATAACGTTCATTATTATATTGTCTATTTATTTTAGACACTAGCATAACACTATATTATACGAGTATGTGTATTATAGATTGAAAATTTTAATTTAAAAACAAAAACAAAAATTTATTATTTAAAATTACAAAACCGTTTTTAATTGGATTTATGCAAGCGAAAAATTATTCAAAAATAATTTCATTTACAAAAACAAAAAAAAAATCATAGACATGTAAATTGTATTCGAGCACTTTTGCCATAAAAAAATTCATAAAATTATCTCTGCACTACACGTTTGATTATTGCAAATATTTAAAAAATATATTTAAAAAAAAAAAAAAATGTTTTTAATTTTTTATTTCATTTATATTTGAGGTCAATAACATAAAACAATTCATTTTATTATGGACTCTGATGGTAAATTCAAAATTAAGTTATCAAAATGTCTACACCTAGAGCGAACAATAAGATACATATGTAAATTATTATGATTTATTACAAATTATGAATAAATATTTCAATAACCACCCCCACTTTTCAATATAATTGATTATCTTTAATATGAAATCAAACTTATTGTAAATTCCTTTCTTTTTATAAATTTACTTTACCTAAGTCTCATATGAATTTTTAACACCTTACAATAATTTATTTACATTTTACATTATAATATGCATTATTGTAACTTAAAAAATTAGTATGCATAATATTTACATATTATAATGTATAAAATTTATAAGTTTTTATCACTAGTACAATAAAGTGTCATCATTTTGACTTATTGTCATTTATGTCACATCATAAACAATAACAACAATAATAATGAAATAAATATGATTTAGAGAACAATGGGAATTTATTTATGAAATTAAATATATTATGTACATCGTAATATGACATAAATCGAATATGAAAATTAAAAATTGCGTGCATTGTGTGTGCATTGAACAATTTTATAAAATTAATTTTTTATGTTTTTTTTATTTTTTATTTATTAAATTGCATTGTGTCAGTGTTATGTTAAAATTAGATTTATTGTAAGGTGCGTGCATTAAATGTGTCATGATTATGTGTTTTGATTTTATTGATATTACCCTACATTTACATACATACATAAATAGAAAATCTATCAGGTAAATTGTAATTAAAACTAAAAACTAATTTGCATTCTTGACCATTTAATTATAATGTATACATGAAGTTACACAATGTTTTCAATGTTAGTAAACATGCAATATACAACCTTCTTAATATTTTATTTGTACACGATAAACTAATAATTTATTAAATTTTTTATTTTTATTTGTTGTTTTCATAATCTAGGTGTTCGCGTCAAAATCAATATACATATCTAATATGTATTTTTAAATACATGAGAAAATTCAATTAATAAAAAAAAAAATGTAATTTTGTTCAAGAAAATTTAGTTCAAATAAATCCTCCATATTCTTCTTAAAATAAAAATATTGATTGTTATTATTCATTTATTTATTAAAATTATAGATTTTCACAATTAATGAGTTCAATGCAATTAATCATGATGGTAATAGTATTCGTCCGCTCCTCAATATTCGAAGAAGTTAGATAAAAAATCGTACTCAATATTTTATTATGAATTGTTTTCTATCATTTCAATTTATCGGGGACACTATGTTTCTTATTGACATATTATCTTAAACAACAACCTCATTGTGTATAGTAATAATTTACAAAAAAATTAAATTTAAATTGATTATGTCATATAAAATAGACATTGAAATGTCACCCATCGACATTTAAATGACTTATACATCAGGTGAAATTTTAAATTGAAATTTCTAATTGCGAATTAAAAACATTTGTAAATATATTTGAATTCGCTACGTCTCCTTTTAAATATCTATTATTTAAAAGTATTATAATGAAAATCGGTTTTGAAATGTTTCATATATATTTTACTTTTTTAATTTACAGATTAAATATAATGGTTATAGGGTTACGTAATTTGAGTACTAATCAAATGTCTTCAGTTTCAATCCCGCTCTTCGTAAAAAAGCCAAATTGTTTAAGATTAGGATTTTGTTTGTTATTATAAAACACAAGTAGAAGTTTATTCTGCTGAAGAAAGTCCGAGTTAATGAAAATTATTGATTTTCACATTCAAATTAGTAAATATATGTGTATGTTGGTATGAAAATGGTATGAAAATGGTATGAAACGTGTGTTAAAGTTGTAGTGGAGAATAATCATGGAAACAAGTTCATAAAAACAATAATTTTCATAAATATCAATTTTGACATAATTCGGAGGACGAATAAAGTGTATATCCATGTATTATAATTTACAAAACTTGTGACAAACTTGATGTAGTACAAAATTGTACTATGCAGATCGGCGAAATTTACAAGGTAAACTGAACGTTGTCAAATGACATTTAAAAAAAACATCCATAAAATTAAATATTTTCGATTTTTTAAAAAAAATTGTTGTTTTTAAAACTTTTATAAATTATTGTAAGACTGAATTTTCCAAATTTTCAATTTGCAATTTACAATCACAAAATGTAAGTCCACGCTGAAAAAGTTGAATTTGGATACCCCTTCATTTTTGCTTTTTAGATCGTATATCGACGAAGATTGGCTTCGAGTCTGCCTATTTTTGAGAGTTCATAGATCATATGTCGTATACAGACACCGTCGTGTATAACAAGTAAAAAATAAAAAATAAAAATATAAAGTAATTCAAAAGTAATTTGTTTATGTATTTTATTTATGTGCATAATTTTAATCGTAATGATATGATTTATAAATCACATTCTGAATGATGCTAAAATGCTGATAATTGTTCTTCTTCATTGTTTCTAATGATACTACTTTCGATAATGTTTAATCACACACTTTTGGGTTTGCCTTTACGCTCATATATCAAGTTTTGGGATACTTTTATGAAAAGTTACTCGCAGTATGACTCCAAAAAATTTTTCGAATTAGAGTTAAATTCTAGGTATGAAGTAAAGTCATTTTGTGAAGTTGTAAATAAACAAATATAGTGCATTTCAAATTGAATTAATATTTTTAGTTATCATCTACAACTAATAATCAAATTCATGCACAAATATATTTTTTTTGTCAAATATTTTATTATCGACTCCATGCTTAAACAGAAAAACATTAAATAATAACGAAAGTAATTCATGCGACATTTCCGAAAACTCTAAAATATTAATTTGACCTTGAAAATAAGAAAAGCACCACCCCCGTAAATTTATTTCAATTAATTTTTAACTTTCATTAAGAAAAGCCAAAGAAAAATCGTTTTGCTAAAAGTCGATTTTGATTTTTTTTTTTTCAACGCAAATGTCAATAACTTTTGAATATATGTCAATATTTTTTAACATTTTATTTTTGTGCAAATATTTGTTTACATTTTTTTTTTCTCAATCAACATTAACTGTTATTTTTAGTGTGGCATGTATTGGTATAATATGTATATTGTATATAGTATAATATTTGTATACAAATAAATATTTTGTAAATATCCTTCCCATCACCATTCAGTCAGTCAGTACAATAATAATTTCTTTTACGTTAAAATATTTAAATGAAATAAATAAATAATCACCAATCCTTTTTTTTCTCTTGTAATTTACATATTTACACTGTTTGTTCTCGCATGATTGCAATTAACTTCAATTTTTATTACCTTAATTTTTTTTTGTTAATTTTTGCCATCATTTTGGATTTTTACCTTTTTTTTGTCATTTTGTAAATTCGCTAAAATACACAAAAATGACATTCAATTGATTAAACGCGAAGAAAATAAGAAAATTGCCTGTAAATTTCTCTTAGGTATATTTATAGAGTATACCTATCTTTCCCCAAAACAATTTTTATCTGTTGTTATATTAATCGCCCGTTAGTATTTTGTGCCTGTCTTATAAATAACGTGCGATTTTAAAACGCAATCATCACATTATTTTGATTATTTTATTTTTGTCTTTTGTTTTTTTTTTTTTTATGTTTTTGGAAAACACGAAGTGAAGAAAAATAAAAATAATAATTCTGTTCATATCCGCAACAATTTCCGTTTTGGTTAAACAAAAATGTACATCCATATCTATAAATACGAATAAAACAAAAAATAAACTACATAAATCGATAACAGAAAATAAACAAAAGATCACAAAAAAAAAAGAAAAAAAAAATTAAGTAAAAAATATCAATTTTTGCACAATATTTTTTGGAAGATTCCAATCATTGAAAATAGCGTGAAACTTTAAAACAAAACAAAAACAAGCAAACAAACGAAAAATGTTAAATTCTCATGCGATTAAAAACAAACTGTTACTGAAAAATACAAGTAAAACAATAATAAAATAGGTACGTGGGCAGTCCAATGGAACAACCGTTACACATTATAACATAAAATTATAAAGTTTTAGAAAATTATATTTATTGTTCAGAGGTTGTTAACATCCTCTGGTTATGATCACAAAGAAATTTACAATGGTACCCGAAGAAATAAAAGTGTAACAGATGAAAATCTAAAGAAATTAAAAATCTAAGAATATCGAATGTCCATTGCTGTCTTGATTGTTATTTAGGATAGAGTCATTCTTAGTTTTATAAATTTCGATGCTTTCAGCTGAGTCTAGTTTCCTAGAATCTCTTATATGATTTGCCATCATTATTACATTACATTTTTTTGGAAATACTATGAATCTCTTGGATAATGTGTTCTGCTACTTTGGATCTGAATTCGGTTAATTTTTTTTTATTATAGCTAGTTCTGGTTCGTCCTATATAAACTTTGTTGCAATGACTGTAAGTGATCTTATATATTTCTGATTTTTCCATTTGATCAATCGGGTTCTTAGTTTATCCTTGATTAGTCTTGAATTGATTAGTTCTTTTGCTATATACCATATCTAACCATAGCGGAAAAGTATAACATAGTGGGAGAGAAATTTCGATAACCCTAAATTGTACTCTAATTTTGGATTGTTGATCAGTATGTAGGTTACCGAGGGAGTTCCGTTGTAACGTTTGTCTGCTTTTGCTCAATGAATTAGTGATGCTTACTCCCACAATCTCAAATATGTGTTTAGGTTCTTTTACTAAACCTTTCTGGTAGATGGACAGGGTTAACACTTGATGATCGATGATTCGATTCGATGGATCGATTCAATCTCGACGGTAGACTGATCATTTCAAGTCCGTTTTTTTCCCTTATTATAGTCATCCACGTATTTCAGTATAATGTTCAGTATAATTTAGATTAGTACGACTCAATTCTCAATTCAAAACTATAATTTAGAAATCACTCAATTCAAGATTATAATCGAACTATGTTGGTTAATCAAGAGATTAGAGATTGGCTAATTGAGAGAGAGCCAAAATCCTTCGTCTTTATTTTAATTAATCAATTAAGTTTCAATTTATACTCGTTACTTACAACGTTTATGCTTCATTATAGAAATTACAACATTCTTTTTTTTTGCGAAGGATAGAAGGTAATCCCCGAAGGACATCAGAAGCTCTATTCAGAGCATATGCCACTTGACACTAATTTATTTAATTACATAGATAATATATTAATACTAGCTTTGTAACCCGTCATAAATAACGGAAGCAAAATAAATCCTAGTTTCTTTTTTTCTTTCATTAGATTCTTTATTCCGAAATTACAGTACTTATGTTTATATCACTTTTTATTTATTTTTATTTATGTTTATATTGGCCTAACACTAATCTTTTTTTTTTTATAACAGAAAAAGAAGTACCATACTAACAAATTTGTATAAAATGTTTGTATTTTTGTATGGTATACTCGTACTCACTTCCATTTAGTTATAATTCGTTAGTTGGGTTCCATTTAGTATAAATTATACCGTATTAGCGCTATTGAGTCCTCCGGGAGAGCAAATTTAAAAATGGGATCTTATTTTCGTATAAATTTTGTCTTTTGTATAATGTATAGGGATCTTATTTTGCTATATGAATAAACTGTTATTATGGTATTGTGTTATTTTTAAAAAAAAATTCAAAAAATTTTGTATCTAAATTGGTAAAATTTACAAAAAATACAAAAACATTTTCATCAATAATTTTCAATTTAAAAAAAACAATGTTTTATTATCCGGCGTAGAAGTAGAGTTAATTATCCTACTCTACTTCTATCAAGTTCTATTGATTGAACAATGAACCTGAACAGTGAAGTGAAAAGTGAACACTTAACACTGAAAATAAAATAATATTTTTGGAATGGAGCATATAGAACATACAGAATACAGATACAGCAAATAATAAAAAAAAAAACAAAAAAAAACAAAAAAAAAACAAAAATAATTTTTTTTGAGTGAAGTGAGTTACGCACACAATAATGCCAAAAATAAAAGGTATAAGCAATAAAGTAGTATAATGTATAATTATATTTATGCTGATACACATGTATATTATTGTGTATAATTTTAAGTAATAAGAATAACCTTTGAGTGAAATATGTTTTTTTTTTGTGTTAAACACTGTTTGCCTTTTGGTTGTTGTACCATATTAAACTATTGATTAAATTTCTATTAGTCCTTATTATTATAAATCAAAAAAATTGTTTGTTTTATTTATATTATTATTATTATTTATTATTTTTCCTTATTATTTGCGAAGAAGACTAACATTAAATTAAAAAAATATAGTTCATGCAATCAATTTTTCCTGCAAAGGTTCAGCATGGTAGACAGGGGTTAAAAAAAAGCACCAAAGCAATTTGTATATATATGCATTTGTATATATATGCAATTTGTATATGTGTTGGAGCGTTCCGTCGAACTTACAAACATCCAGATAAATGCAGAATAATATATATATAATTCTTGTAAAAAATGTCGTATATGAGTTTGAACCAAATGATAATAGTTAATCCGTTAATCTCTCTGACTAGTTTTAATTGCATCTACAGGCTGTTATTGTATTTAATGACTAACTCTCACATTACTCTTGAAATGTGTTATAACGTGTAGGATTATTCTTTCGAATAAAACTAAATTAAAAATACAAAAGAAAAAAAATTTTGTTGTAAACAAATTTTATGGGCGCGTGTTACATAGATTAGGAACCCCTGCTATAGTTGAGACCATCAAAAATTAACAACAAAATATTTTGCTCAAAAATTTGATCGATAGATATTTCACGTGGGCATCATTTTGATTGAAAGAATCCTCAACTATACATTTTGCATTTGAAATTGATTTTATTTTATTTGAATCAAAGAATAAAAAACTTTCAGAATATGAAGCAGAATGAGATAGAGTGATAGACTGTGACAGAAAGAAAATATGTTGCATTAGAAATATTGCGAAATTATTTTATCTATTTAAAAAAAAAAAAAAAAAACAAAAATCAAAAGTTGTTGATTATTTTATTTTTGAAGTTATTATTTTTGTTTTTTGGTTTTTTTTTAATCAAATAGATTGAAAAAAGAGCGAGACAAAATCATTGAGTAATGGTGAAATGGTGACGAAAACAAAATGAGTATAAAATTAATGGTGGAAAATTTAAATTAAAAACGTGAGAAATTTATAAAGATAACATAACAGTTAACTTGGTATATTTAAGTTGTTATTTTTATTTTTGCAAGACCAGAAGTAAAAAAATTGTGATTTTGTTTTTTTTTTTTTTTGTGGTTGAAATAGGAAAATCGTTTTTCTTTTTGATTTTTTTTTTTTGTTTTTGTTTTTTAATTTAAAGATTTACGAAATGTTTGAAACCATTTAGAAAATTAAAATGTGACACAGAATAAAATTAAACAAATTTTTTGGAAATCATTTTAAAAAAATATATATAAAAAGAAGAATGTTCTAAAAATTAGATTTGATTTTTAAAAATAGCTGAGTAAATTAAAAAAAGTTTATTGATATAATAAACGTATTTTTTCTCTCTTAACTATATTTATTGAATCTTTTTAAGTGAAGATAAAAATGTATAACAATTGAAACCTTTACAGTTTGTTCAAATCTTATAATCGAAAAAGTTGGAAGATGTGGTCCATTGATTAGACACTTCATATTTGCTCGTTCATTTCAATATTCTACCTTTTACATGACTGCTCACAATTTTTTAAACATGTTTTATAAACCTTTCATCAAAAGAGTTTGACCAATATGGTTGCATATCTGTTTTAACATTTTTCAAGTTCTTTTGTATATTCAAATTTTTATGTATAGATTAATATTTCAATTAATGTATTACCATCTTTTGAATTGTTTCGCTGTTATTATTAGAACCAGAATTTATTTTCTTCATAACTAACACCCATATAATAAATTGTAAATTTAAAAGATATGGTTAGTTAACTTTTGAATTTTTAATGTTGACGTAAAATTTATTCGGTTTTAAATCGATATAAAATCTAATAAAATAAATCGTTTCCCTAATTAATCTTTAAATTGCAATTTATTTGACTTTTTTAACAAACTAGATATTTGTAAATAATTGTATACTCAGTGGTTGGAAGTTAAAATAAAATAAAATTTTATTTTCTATACTATTCTTGATACAAATAGTTAATTTCTGTACCTCTACAAATACCAATCAACCTCTCTACAGATTGCAATCCTGTTTAACGACTTTAGATATCGTCCATTTTTTTTAATTTTGAAAATTTCCAACTTCATTGTTATCCTTCAAGAATTCTTCGCTTTTTTTGGATCAGCTGTGCGCTTCAGGCAAACTTTTACCTACTCATTTTATACTGAAGCCTTCTCTATGATCCATCCATTTCCATTTTCTTCTCCTTGTATCTTCAGTTGCGGATTACATCCGGTAAGCAGTTTTGTTTTAGTTAGAGATGATGGTTACGATTTTTTTTAGCGTTTAGCGATTAACTCACGCGTGTTTTAAGTTAAATTGATATAATGTAAATTTGGTTACGAGTAGCAAATTTTTGCTCCATGAGTGTGAGCAAGTGAGAGGGTATTGAGTGTATATTAAATCGATTTGAATGCACGCACATGCTGAAATTTGTTTCTCAATGTAAATTCATATTTCAAAGTGAGTTA
The DNA here is from genome assembly GCA_963942445.1 of Argyra leucocephala. Taxonomy (NCBI): domain Eukaryota; kingdom Metazoa; phylum Arthropoda; class Insecta; order Diptera; family Dolichopodidae; genus Argyra; species Argyra leucocephala. The sequence continues at coordinate 122,502,106 of OZ012678.1, forward strand.
TTGTTTTATCAAATTCTATTTAAAAACATATGTCCGTCCAAAATAGACAAATAAGTTTTAATAAAAGAAGTTTTTAAGCAGAAGAAGTTATGAGATGTTTTATCATCATTTTTCATTTGCGCTTATAAATGTGAATTAGTTTTATCTTTTTTAAATATTTTTTTTGTGTGTGTTTTAAATAGCTATTTTCTAATAAGAATGGTTTGGAATTCAAAGACAATGTCATATTTATTATTTTGATTTAGTTACCACCGAAATTAGAAATCGGATGACGTTCAAAAATAACTTTAAATAAAAACAATTGCAATTATAATGATGATATCCTTTTACACGTTGAAATTATAGCTACAAAAATACGCTACACGCTCTAACACGCTTAAACGTAACACGCTTAGTTCGTAACCACCGCTTAAGGTTCTTGGAACCTTATATTTTCAGAATTAAAGGAAAATAGATGTTTACGAAGCTGGGAATTGTTTTTTTTAAGTTCGTCCTGCCAATCTTATTTTATTAAAATACTGATTTTCAATATCTTGCTTTTGAAAATCCCGTTATTTTTTTTTTGTTTTTTTTTATTCTGAAAAAAGGGTATGCAGTTACCAGTTTTCATAGACCATATATTTTGAATAAAAAATAGAAAACAGACCAATTTTACAGGCAGGCGACGCCCTCTGAACACAACAAATCAAAAATATCAAACATTTATATAAAAACAAACGCAAGATTTTTAACTATGAGAAGCAAGACTATAAAATACAAGATTTCGTTACACTTTCCTTGTTTGTAATTGTGATAACATCAATACAAAGAGTTTATTTCGCCTCAATGTTCGTGTCCAATGTTTGGTTTTCCAAACTTGGTGCTAACATGTTGAATTAATCTTGCCTAATTTTTTCTTTTTATATGAGATTCAATATTAGTTTTAGGTGCGTATCCTTTCCATAGATAAATAGATACAAAAAACTTTATTCCTTTTAGTTGTAATACAATTTTTGACATTAAAATAAAAATAATAAATCTCAGTAATTATATTTCAATCCTAAATTCATATCCCAGTAATGCGCTATGAATGAAATAAGTGCAAAAATGTTATTACCTAAATTCAATTTTGTTTTAAAAGAAAAACGTTTTAAGTCACAAAAATTAAATTTTCAAAATTATGTTTTGCTTAATAGAAAACCTTTTTGAACAGAAGGCTATCATTTACAATAGAAGATAATCCATATTAAAAATTCAATTCAATTTCAAAACAATACATATTAAAGATATTCTAATTTAGGAAATAGATATTTTCTATATACATATCTATAATCTACACACAATTTTTTTTAATAAAGTTACTTAAGTCAAATCGAATGATGATAAAGAGACAAGTAATATAGGTTTACTGACAATAGAAATGACATTTTAGATATTTTCTTACCAATGTCAAATTAATTATTGGATATTTTTATAAAATATTCAATAATAGTAAAACACATTAAGATATTATACACATATATGTACATACATATACCTACCAAAAGATCAATTTAAATCAACTCACCTTTTATAGACAAAAAATAAAAAAAAAACAGAAAAAAAACAGAAAAAAAAAATAAATTAGTTTATTGGTTATTCAACAGGCACCACAAAAAAAAACAAACAAATAGTTAAGATGAGATTCAGATTTTATTGGATATTTGTGTATGGGGTATATATTTTTCAAAATTTATATGAAAGGTTAGAGTAATTTATTGAATTAAATTCTATTTAGTTATTTGAAAAACCAAAAAAAAAAAAACTAAAATAAAAATAAAAAAAGAGGAGACTATAAAAATGCAAATTATTTTTTGAAAATTATTGTTGCAATACCAAAATGATGGTTATGGAAGCTCTTATAACATATTTGTTTATATTTTTCTTTTTTAATGAAAACTGATATTTAAAATCATATAAAATAAAAAGTTGATAATTCCATATTTAGAAAAAGAAAAGAATTAGAGTCAATACAATCGATGTTTGAAATTGAAATGTGTAATAATTAAATTAATATTTGTTTTTCAAATATCGTTGTGGTCTTTCAGAATAAAAAAATTGTTGCTATAGATGTGGGGTATAGCTTCAAAAAAAAAATATTCAAGTACTTTAGAGATTCCAGAACATATTTTTGCGGAAAATCGTAAACGCACCCTGGTACGTTCCAAATAACTTAATTACAAAAGACTTGGGAATTTCTTCAGTGCAAGACAAAATAAAAAAATTCACAAATAACTACAAAAAGAAAGTGGAAGACCATCCAAACAACCTAGGTCGACTGCTATTTTTTTTTTTTTTTTTTTTATGTTCTTGACAGTAACTTAGGTAGAATCACCTTTTCGTGCTTAATTAAGTACGGTACTGCAATTTTACACTACAATTTGTTACGCGAAACACAAGGAGACTAAAAACGAGAATGCCAAGCAGCTTAATATAAAATAAATAATTAACTAAATTAACTGTAAAATAAACTAGAGATTAGATTTTGTAAATTAGTGTAGCTTATCACTGGATAGGCTACTTCAAGTCATATTTTAATCATAAATATTTGCTTATTGTATAGAAATGAAAATACAGATTTTAAATAATAAAGGAAGTAAAAAAAAAAAAAAAATATTATGGTTTCTACATGATTGACAGATTGCTATCATTTGTTTAGTTTTTATAACTCACATATGGATTTATTTTGTATCTATATTATATATGTAACTCATACATGGATTTTTTATATATACATATAAGTTTTGAACCTAATCAGAACTAAACTATGAATGGTGTATTCAAACACTACTTTACCTACTGATATGTGAATGAAACACTCCTTTCATTTAAGTATATACATATATCAATTGTTGCTTATTATTAATCAACATGGAGTCATGGCGAAGGCTACATCTATAGATTTATGAAATATGTATTTTAAAGATGTTTTTAAAGCTATCAACAAAACAAATACCAACCTTCAAGCTCTCAACAGACCGAGAGAGTTGCAGATAATATCATGTATATCTTCTGTTGTATCAAGACAATACAATTGCGATAATAATAATGAAAAAATATTTTTATCCATTTTACTTGTCATAATAATAAAATATGAATACTACGTTTGTGTGTCTGTCATACTACTTTTGATATAATATCCATATTATATGTCTGTCAGTATTATAATACTGATTTAAAAGCATATCTATACCGACTTGTATCTTTTATTGGGTCTATGACACTTTACTGAAAAAAAACCGAAAGAAAAAGGACCGAAAAAATTTTTCGAATAACTTAAACTCTCAAAAAACAAAATCTTAGTTTATATACCAAAACACAATATAAACTTTCGGACTTTCTATGGAGATAAACTATTTATTAATACTATTCTGAAACATAGATACCTTTTTTGGTAGGAATTCAGATTTTTTTTTCAAAATTTTGTATTATTCGAGATTTTTTTCAAAAAGCTCAAATTGACGATTTTTGGTTTTTCGGTCTTTTTTCGTTAAAGTTTCTGACCCTTCATCACTATACCGTATTGAGTTATATTTAGTTTTAACATTGTGTTTCTACTTTTCACTGATGCGAGCTTATACTAGTTATTATTTAAATACCAAGACTAAATTACAAAAATTTACTAAACGTTACGTAATAGTGAATTTATACGGTTGGATACGATATTCCAAAACAAAAAATGTCCTTGTCTGAAATACCAAATACCATTTAACAAAACACAAAATATTCAAACAAAATATAATATTCTGGACAAAGAGACAAAACCTGACACAACTACAATCCAATTTTGGATTAAAATGTTATTTCAGTTTTTAGAATTTATTTTTCGAAATTGTATTTTTACGGTTTTTTTCAGATTTCTTATTTTGGATTTTTTTTTTGTTAGAATAACGACAATATCCTGAATTTATCCTTTATAACTGACCAAAATATCGGTCAACTAAAAAATAACATTAAAAAATAATTTTTTTTAATTTAAAACTTTCATTTGATTCAAATTAAAATTCAATTAAAGTTAAATTACACTTTAAAAAATAATAATAATAATATTTATTAATATTTTAATTTGTCAGAAAAACATAAAACTAAATTTTCAAACCACATTTCTTTATATAATTAATATTTTAAACAAATATTCATGAATGAACATTTATGAATATTTAATTTTATTATAATTATATAAAAAATTTAAAATTATATTCAATTAATTATTATTTGTAATTATGATTCATAATTACATTTAAATTTTGACTTTTTTAATTTAATTACCAACATAATATTAATAATTATAACAAATAACTAATTCAAACCAATATTATTTTATTGCAGAAGGACGATTTTTTCTAAGAAATATTATTATTATCGATTTGGTATGTAGAAAATATTTGTTTTCAAATTTATAGTGTAGTAAATATATACAATATTGACCTATAAACTAACATATTATATATAATTATATACTATTATTTATTTAATTAAATTATTTTACCTATAATGCTTAGTAAAATTTAATTATTATTTTTGTTTTAAGTTTTTTAGTTTTAATTTATTATCTAATAATTTCATTGACACAAATTTATTCTCGAAAAATTTTATAATTTAATTAAATTTTTGAAAAAACTATAATAAATATTATTATAATTTTGAAATTAGTTTTTGTAAATTAAATATTATAATTTAAAAGGATCTATTAGGTATAATTTAAATAATATGCTTTTAAAATAATTTCTTTTCAATATGAAAGAGAATAGAATTAAGGAATAAAGCTTTTTGAATAAAGGACAATGAAATTAAGGGTTTTGAATTGAGTGAAAAAATATATAAAAATGGTGTTAATCGTAACATGTTTTAATATGTTAATCATTATATTTTGTAATAGATTAAATAAAATAAACTATTTTGTAATAATTTTATGTAAGATTTTCGTTTTAGTACTCATTAATGTTTAGTGAAGAACAATACTTTAGTAATGTAGAAAATTACATGATGTTCTGAATGACAATATTTTGTAAAATTTTTAATTTGAGATAATAAACATAATATGTGACAATTTGGGTAAGATTTGTAAGACTTACGCAACATAATATGAAATAATTTACCAATAAAATTGCAAAAGATTATCAAGTCATTATATTAATCTGACATTTTATTAATCACGTGGTTCTAACTGTTCGAAGTATAGTTTGAAGAAAATCAAGTTCTTCTATCAGTTTGCCTATTCTATCAATAATAGTATTGACAAAATCCATAATGTATTACCAAGAGGCTTCGACAAGTACAGTTTGTCCACTGCAAAGATCACTACTAGTTAAGGTTATTAAGATCGGATTAAACTCTAATACATTTAATTTTATATTTTAATCAATTATAATGTCTATTGATTTTACAAAGGTTGAAGATGACAAGATTACGTTAGTTAATTTTTTAAATCATAACATTTAATCTGTAAATGGAAAAATTGGGAAGAATTTCCAGAGCCATTTCTTAACCGATTTTCATTATTTTTTTTAAATGATAGATATTTAACAGGAATCGTAGTGAAATTAAATATTTTTTCAAAAATTTTTAATTTTCAATTAGCAATTTCAATTTAAGATTTTGTCCATTTAAAAGTATACACACACATCTTGACAAATTCAAAATAAAAGCAAAGTCATGCATCAGTCATTTCAACATACAAAAATTTTAATTTATCAAATTACCGCAATTCACGCATGGCCAAAATTAAATTTAAATTAATTTTTTTTAAAATAAATTATTACGTATGCGGTTGTTGTCTAAGATAAATCAATAAAACAATAGGTGTCAGCTGCGGGAGTCACCGTGGCTTAAGTCATTGTGTTTCTCTTAATTTTTTCCATTAAACACACAGTTTTTCTAACTGGGTTCTTATATGGGTAAATTTTTTTTTGAAAAGTATATTTAAATATTTTTATTTACTTTTTTTTGCAAATTTTTAGTTTTTATAAATTATATTATTACACCCCGCAATGAAAGTCGTTCACAAGATAATGATAAAAAAATTTAAAAGTCTCCGCAAGAGTAAAAAGTCTCAACTGGAGAAATCCGCAGTAGCGAATAGCGATGTTTTTCTCCAAAAAGAAAAAATTCGCCAAAAAAGCGACTCTCGCGGTTGTCACCAAAAATTATTTAACTACCTTTTTTAAATTGAAAAGATGAAAAACAATAAATTTATAATGAAATTCAATACAATTTGTTTTATTATTTTCCTCGAAATTCGTGGAGCAGGCGAATACTAGTGTTCAATTAAGTTGCAAATGAAAAAATAATACGTCCTTAATATCCTTACCATAGTCCTAAATATCTATTTAATTTAAAAAATAATCGTAATTGCAAAATTATTTAAAATATGATTATGTAAACGAGGTCGTAACTGATATAAAAAATATTGTAAAAAAAATATTATTAATAAATCTGTGAGTTGTAAAAATCGACCAAAACTAATAAAATCTTATATATTATAATAGAATTAGTTGTCAACATTTCACCTCAAAATTATTCAATCTATTCACCAAAAATGAGAGAAAATATCTCACCACACCACGACCACACCTATTTATATCCTATCCTATTTATACAAATTTCAAGAGAGTGCGTAACTGCATAGCATAGGTAGCGCATGAGTTTTATTTTCATCATTAACATATTTTCATCATTAACTTACCATCATTACTTAGGTATAACCAATGTAATGTGTATCGCAACAAGTTGTAAACAAAATTATTATTGTTTTTTTTTTTATACCTATCCGTTGATAGTGAAAAATATCAGTATACATATTTAAATCCCTGTTAAAAACGTTAAATTTGGCTTTAACTTGAATTATAATTAGTAAATAGGGGTCTCTAAATGACAATTAACAAACAATTTAATGAAAAATTGAACCTCCCATACATTTGGAGTTAAGTCATTTTATAAAAAATGATGACATTAAAATGTAATTTTTTATCAGTAAAGTAAATGGTAAAATTCTAGAAATATAAGCCGGAAGAAGGACTTGACTTGAAAACATTTACTGCTTTTTATTTGAACTAATTTTAAATATAGAAAACGAAATGAATTGCAGAGTAACTGCGTCTTCATAATAGAATTGTTCCACTTCACATAATAATGATAACCAACATTTCATTTTATATATTTTTTAATTATTTATTAATCTATTTGCATCTCAAAGGACCCGAAAGCTCGTACACAGTTTATTAACTCAATTTTGTTCTTCTAAATTTTTTTTTTTTTTAAACTAACTTATGAAATAAATTGAGTGCAAGAAAAATATCAGAGGAAAAGGGTGAATAAAAAAAATAAGTAAAAAATTTATTATAAAAAATAAAATAATTAACTATCATTTGTATTAGACATAGTCGATATACCTAATTGGTAATACTCATAAAAATATTTTATAATACCCATACCCTGATTGGGATTTTAAATCAAAACCTTCTGATTAGTAGTTATATGACATAGCCACACTATATAATATCGGTTAGTAAATATGTTTATTTATTTTCCTTAGAATCAATATAAATATTTAAACCTATACCTATAGTGTGTAAGATTCTATTTTAATTGAGATGTACGTGTATAATTTCCTAATAAACCTTCAATGTAATCGTACAGTGTACAATCAAATAGTAATGAAATGCGAATTTATATCTAGTCACGATTTATTAACTGTTATGAGTCATAATTTTTGTTTTTTCGTTTTAAATTTTCAATAGTTTTCAATTTTTATAACAATGTGTTATTATGAACTTTTGAATAGGAGTTATTGAAATATAATTTTTTCATCTCTATTAAAATAATATGGTGACAATAATATTAACCCTTTAATACCCGTATAATTTAGCACAATATGTAAATTGTTTTGTTAATATACTTTGTTAATAAGTACCGTTACTATACAAGAATAATTTATAAAAAAATTAAGTTATGCTAGGAGCAGTTACAGTTTGTAATAGCTTGATTGCACTTTTGTATTCCATTACTTTTTTAAATGCAACTGGTTTTATGTGTGCTCGCTTTCATATAAACTAATGGAACACAAATGTGCAATCAAACAGTTACAAAATTAAAAATTACACGCTTGGGCCTATTTTTAGTTTTGTTGTTCTTTTTTTATACTCGCATAAATTTTATTAAGTGTATTTTATTTTTAATTCACCTACAGTACGAAAAACGGCCGGAGGGTAAATAATAAATGAGGCATCCTTAGTCGGGACATAGATGCTTAATTTGAATATAATGATAATGATAATTATAATATCACAATAAACATATTTGCATCTACAAAAATATTTCGTGAACAGGTCCTACCCGTTCACATAAATCTAATAATAAGTCTAATACATATACAACTCGATAAGCTTAAACTCGGTTTGAGTGACAGTGAAACAACAAATTCATATGTAACCATAGTTAATACATACTATTCAGAAGCTATATTACAGTTTTTGTTTCGATTTTCCTTTAAAACTAATTAAATTTAAATATTTCAGTTGCGAAACATACCCAGAGTTTAATATTTATTTAATTTTAATAATGTTACACCTAGAGCCTAGACAACATATTCTATAAATTATATTGATAATTTGTTATAGTTATTTGTTTTAGATTATCACTCTTGCATTATCACACTCCCAAAGAACTTGAGTAGGTTGATTAAATCACCAATTTTATCCGCAATAATATTTATATAGTCAAGAAAGGCATAACCTTATCCTTTAGGTATGACTATACTTAATACAGGGCAGCTGCATAAAGGAAGAAAACAAAATCTTACAAAAGTCAAGGTAGAAAAACCATAACGTAAATTAATATTTAAAACAAATATGAATGCTCTCAATATTATTCAAAATAAATTTAAATAGCCAATAACAAACAATGAACATGAATGGGTTAATAATCAAAATGTAAATCATATATAAATTAAAATATAACTTAAAAATAAATTTTATAATAATGTACAATATGCAAATAGACTGTATCGGAATAATTCATCAGATTCATGAATATAAATTGAAACAACAACGAAAAAGAGAACAAAAGAATTATAAGAAAATAAAAAAAAAACAACAAAAAATGGCTGACAATTTGTTTTGCAATTGCATCCTCCTCTACTCATCCTCTTAATTTTTTTTTCTTATTTTTTTTTTCAAATCATGAGTCACTTATAAAATTTTTGCACTATAATTTCTAAATCGATTAACATGTAGGTTGTCGATTGTCAAAAATATCGTAATAAACATCAAATGTTGTTCTGCCTAAAGGTATATAATTTTTTCATATTTTTTACAATAACAATTTCAACATAGTAAAATTAATATGGTAATATACCTATTTTTTTTTTTAAGGTTTGCTGTTTTTGGAACTTATTCCGCGCCACTTTTATTTAATATACTCTTACAAAAGAATATTATTAACAGCAATTATTTGTTATTTTATATTACAGGTTAGGTTCTATTTTGATATTTTTGGTGTGGCACTTTAATATTTAAAATCGATAGCAGGCACAGACAATAATCTGCCAACGTAAATAGTCATCATTATGCTAACAAACATACATACAAGTGTATATGCATATTTAATTGAAAATTATCTGACATTTGAAAATTTTATTAAAAACATAATAATCACTTTATTTCTTTTTCTTTTTGTTGGATTATACTATTTTTAAATTAAATTGTATATAAATAAAAAAAAAAATAAAAACACAAAAAAATAAAAAATATCAGAAAACTCTGGCTTGGTTGAGTTCTCAATTATTGAAATTCATTTTTTTTAAGAAAAAAAAAACATAATAACAATATTAAAATAAGAAAAAAAATTGTGTGTTTAAGGCTGGAGGATGACAACTTATATTTCTGTAAAATATGTGACAATTTCTGGTAAATATTCAAAAGAAAAACGCATTTTAAATACAATTAAAAAAAAAGCGAAAAGAGGAACGACTATTGTTGATATTCAATTACTCATTGTATTTAAATTTGGTGTAGAAATGATGTTGGTTTTTTTTTTATCAATGCTATAGGATATAATTTTGATAGGTTCATGATTTCATTGATTAATCTTTTATGGTCTCTTAAGAGGATTCAACAATTTCTTTATAATTTTTTTTTTAAGTTTATTTATTTTCACTCAAGGAGATTCAATATTTTGTAATAGTTTTAGATATTCGTTATCTAAAATAAATTAGCTATTATTAAATTATGATAATAGTGTTCATCCGAAGCATGCATTGAGTTAAATATATTTTTTTAATTTTTACATAACTTATTTTTTTAATTTCTATTTTTGACTAATTAAAATTGGCTTCATGTTTCACCAGAACTTAAATTATTAAAACTGAAATAGTTTTTTCATCATATTTTTATCATCATCATATTCAAAGCATCATATTCTAATTTGTATGAACTCAAACTTTGTTGCTAGCAATGTAATTCTGTTGAAATAAAGACTATTTTATTATTATCATTTATTATTAATTGGATTGGGGGCGTTTTCAGACTTCTAGAACTTGTATTTCATATTTGCACTAAACATTTCAAATAACACTATAATTTATTTCTAAAAATTCCGAAACTTTTTAGTGTATCACTAAACCTGTCATATCGCACTTTATTACTTGTCAAAATTTAGTGTTTTTTTTTACCAAACTAAAGATCGCACTAAAAGAGTGAAACACATAAAAAATAAGAAATTAATAAAAATTTAAATTTGTAAAAAAAAATTAAAATGAATATTCAAGTACAATTTATAATAAGATCTGCTAACTACAAATGTGTAACAATTATTTAAAATGTAAAACAAATATAATTTAGGAACATAGCTAATTATTATTATTTTTTAACATTAAATTTTTAATAACATATGCATAAAATTTAAAATTTACCTAATATTGTCATAGTCACAAATTTATAAACATTATTATTTATATAATTTTCTGCATTTATCTGGATGTTTGTAAGTTCGACGGAATAATTCAAACCATATACAAATTGAAATGTATGTATATACAAATTGTAACTTCATGTAATTGTCATAAACATAGTATCTGTTTTTTATTGCTTATATATGCAATCTATCATCTGTCATTTGTCATCTGTCATCTGTCATCTGTCATCTGTCATCTGCCATCTCTCATCTGTCATCTGTCATCTGTCATCTGTCATCTGTCATCTGTCATCTGTCATCTGTCATCTGTCAACTGTCATCTGTCATCTGTTATACGTGTCATTTGCCCATCATTTCATAACGATTGTCATGTCATTCAATTGTTAAATTTAGATGGCGCCATAGAATTTTTTACTTTTATTATGTCTTAATTAATTTCATTTTACGATTTGAATTTTACAGAAGAACGCTGCTTTGATTGTAAAAATATAAAATTATAGTAAGTTTATATTATATAGTTAGATTTTGTTTTCATTAAAAATATTATTTGAATTTAGTATTTCTATATTAATTTAAATTGAAATTATTTTTTTGACTAACTTATATTATACTTAATTGAATACAATAGAATATCTAAGAATATGGATTATTTAGAATTATTGAGGTCTTAGGATAATATATGTTTAAATTTCCAATGATGGCAAATAAGATGTCGTTAAAATGATCGAGTAAATAACCCTTAGAGAATTGAAAATTTTGCACCTTACTACAAATATTCTGCTTATATGGTAATTAAAAGCATTCTAATAATTCTAATAAAGGTATGATATTGATAAATTAGTAAGCAAATACATATTTTTCTTAAACTTGAAATGAAAATTCTAATGAAGGAGGAAATGCTAGAATTTATTTTGCTTCCGTCATTTATGACGGGTTACAAAACAAGTTACTAAATAATGCTAGAAAAAAAGAACTTTTGTGCTGCTTTCAACATAAATTTGATATAAAAATGCTAAAAAATACATAAGGTAATACTAAATTCTACTCCTAAAAATATAGTACTGTCATAAATTTTTAAATCCGGATAAAAATTGATTGCGATAAATTCTAATAGAACTACATCGTATTTATTGACAATATCTTTTTGGGAAAACTTTTGGTATTCTACGATTATCTGGTTTGTTATTATATACTATACTTTCAAGCCTATGTGGTTCCATGTTTCGAATATAATTAGATTTCCTCCTGCACTATAAAATATATTTTGGAATTTAATTTTTTTGAATTTAATTAGTGATGGTTTTTCACCAAATCCAATTTTGTATACGAGAAATTATAGAATTGAAAAATGTACAGATTTAACAATCTACTTTTTAGTGGAGCTTGTACAATGGAAGAAGGTTATTTCCACCATATGCCTTACTGATATTTAGGTTACACAACAATTATTCCGATGTTGATATTTAATTGTTTAACACATTTTTTTATTATAATCATAATTTCTTTATCGTATTGACATTTTGTATGACAGTATTGTATGATTTTGTGATTGTATGATTAACATGTTCTAACAAAATAGGCATAATAATTTTTGGGTTGACAATAATATTATTATTGTTTATAAAGATGTTTTTTATTATTCTACTTCACAATAAATTATTATTGTTTATGTACTATAATGTATAAAGTTGTAGGTAGTATTAGGAATTCAAAATGGATCAACAATATTAGTTATATTTAGTAGAAAGACTGTGCAAAAGTAAAATTTGTCATTTTAATGTCTCTCGAAATATTTGTGACCTAGCAGCCAGTGTTCTAACTGTAAGTCATCCATATGTAATATATGATCATTCTAAAGTATGATTGCACAAGTGCTGATACATATTAAATGTGATCATATTTAATAAAAAAATATTAAGTTATCATACAGTATGATACAATACTAGCTTTAATCATATTAAATTTGATAAACTTGAATTTTTTCTTTAAAAAATCAAAATCGTATTAAATTTATTAAATTTAAAATTTTTAATCGAATCTTTGTATATAATTTTATATAAAAATGGATTTAATTTTGTTTTTTTTTTTTTTCAAATTTTGTATAAAGTATAGAAATCTTATTTGAGAATATTTTGAGTGGTAAATTAAATCTATAATACTCTTTTATTGGTCGGATCAAAAAAATATACAATCATGTAGAGTTCTATAGAAACAAATTTACCAAAACGAAATTGTATTCAATATGACATTGATAATTTTAATAAAATCCCAGAAGAGTAGTCAATTAAATGAATAATTTTTATTCTGAATTGAAAATCATAAAAAAGAGATTTAAAAAAAATTTACTTTGAAAATGTTCATCTCTGTAAACTAAAGGATTGCATTTCAATAATATTTGAAATATAAATGTTAAATAAATAATTTTTGGAATATAATTTTTTAAAGGCCCAAAAACAATAGATTGTTTTCTACTTTTAAGTAAGAAAATAATATTTTAACATATTTCATTATTACCTTTTTAAAGGTTTTGTTTAATTTTAAATTTTAAATATTACTAGTATTCACAATTAATTCGAGGAAGTTTGATTAAAAATCGTACTCAATTTCATTATGCATTGTTTTCCATCATTTACATTTTTTCTTGGTACCATTTAATTTTTACAGATGTTGTCAGGCCAATATATTAATCTTTGGTGTCGTAGTGTGATGGACGGTAGTTGATATTTGTACGAATTTCAACATTCTAGCTAAAATTTAAAAATCAGCAGCCTACATTTGCATAAGTAGAGCACTTAGAATAACTGCTTCCGCGAAATTGGTTACACTATTCCATCTCTTACCAATAAATATATATGGCAAGGAGATGGCATCCAGAACCGCAGTCAAACTTAAAGCCAACTCGCAGTGGAAACCAAACAAACAAATTATTAACCTAAACCATACACTTACAAAATACTTCTACATAAACCTAAACCATACTCTTACAAAATACTTCTTTGAGATTTTTTTTTGTTTTTACACTCACTCGTTTTTACAGCAAGTTAGGTAGAATCACCTTTTCGTGCTTAATTAAGTACGGTACTGCAATTTTACTACAATCTACAATATTTCGAGTATTTATTTAACAAATTACTGGCTTATCAACTCATTAAATGTGGAAAACTACTGCTATTGTCAGGAACTAAGCCTTCTTTAATAGAATAGTTTCATTTTTATTTAATTTGTTACCAGATTATACTCTCAATTATTTTTTGCCATTTATTTGATCCCAATGACAAAGGATACTGGTCCAGGTCGAAAAATCCATAAAGCATTTTTTTTTTTTTTGCTTCATCAGGAATCGAACCTAAGATTTTTCGGTTGAAAGGCAGGTGCTCTACCTACTGCGCCACCCAGCGTGTCTTTCGTTGTATCATTTCAAACCGATATTCCATCCAAGGGAAGCTGGAAGAATAATGCGTTTCTCACGAAACAGTATGTGTACCTATATACAGATGGTTGAAGATCGTATTAGACTGCCGCAGTTGCCTCAACGAGCGTGCGGTTCGGCTCAACATACGGATATGTAGGATGCCAAGACACAGTGAAATTCCGAGAAACTGTAATGCTGACGAACTCGCTAAAAAAATCTTGATCTTGAAAATCCTTCCGGAAAGGAACCATCTAGGTACCCTCTAGTAATCTGTAATTTAATGCTTAGCAAAAAAGCAATCAAAGCTTCAAACTTCAGCTGGTTTAGTAAACCAGACATAACCAACAACATCAAACAAATCTGGCCTATACTGAATTTGAAGCGCTCACTTAAGCTACTATTACGTTTAAAAGGTTCGGGTAATTTTTTTATTCGCAAGCATGTCAGAAAGCTTGAACTTTCCTGTAGAGAATGAGTTTAAACTGTCCAACATCTTCTCTGTTCCTACCTCGGTTTTTGTCAAAAAGAGACAACCCATATAGGAGCCTTTTTTTTGGACTCTGAGTGAACTTGAAGGTGCTAAAATCCAGGGCCTTCACCTCTGCGAGGAAAATTTTTTGTGATATTACAATGGACCTCACTGGTCTAAGTGTATTGGTGTATTGCGGGCAGCCATTACCTTCCTAAAATGTAATTTTTTTTATTGGTTTATCTTAGACAACAACCACATACTTATTAATATTTATTTAAACAAAAAAAAATGATTAAATTTCAATTTAATTGTGGCAAGGAAAAAAACTATACTTTGCATTGGTGAGCGGCTGCAAATTATGGTAAATTAAAATTTTTGTATGTTAAGAAGTATGTTTCTACTTGGTTATACTTGGGTTGAAATTTTAAATTGAAATTTCTAATTGAAAATTGAAAAAAATTGTAAAAATATTTAATCTCGCTATATCTTCTTCTATCATTTAAAAGAATAATAATGAAAATCAATTGTGAAATGGTTCAGATATTTGGAAACGTATGTTATTGCAGTTTTTGCAATACTATTTAGTTTGATTGGTTCATTTCAAGAGTATGAAAATATTTCATGACATGATCCATACACAACTACGTCGACTCATTTTGCCAATAAGTTTTCAAATATTGTATCAAATTGAAGGTAACATATAATTGGTATTCCTGTAATTGTATGGTAGATATGACACAATAGAACAAAATACTTTTAAGTTCATTTAAACAAAAAAATACAAATTTTGAGTTTCATAATACCAAATTATGTGAGTTCAAATTTGTTTTTTTCTTCCACAATAGTCATTCTACATACATTTGGGTAAAATGAAATTATTTTTGCCGGATGATGTTGATAATGATGGTAGTGATTATGATGATGATGATGATGATTCTTGCAGTATAAATAATATGGGTAAGGTTTGGTTTTTGGTACTTAAATGAATAGCTCAATACTATGTGTACTGGTATTTTGTATCTTTTTGCGTTTTGTGTATTTTATTTTATTTTTTTTTTAATTTCTCATATGTGGTGTTGTTGTGGATGGCAACGCATTACACACCCTTTTTTATTCTTTCTTGAAAAAAAATTTTATTCATTTTGTTTTTTTTAATTTCTTTAATCTGGACTATTCCATCGGATTGACTAATGGCTGTCAATGATCGTGTGAATATGGTTGTTTGGTACTACATATTCGATTCAGATTAGAAGAGTTGTAGTGTATGTGTAAATTAGTTGATATGTTCGTTTTTTATTTTTTATTTAATGATTTTTTTTTTTTTGCATTGTGGATTCAATGAGTTCTAATTGTTTCTATAGTTTTGTTGTTGTTTTGGTTGTTGTCTTTATTATATTTGATATAAATTTTAATACCGTATATATTTAAGTAATTTTCAAATGGGATTTTGTGGTACTTGATATTCTCTTTTTTACTTAAAAGATTGAGGTTTTTTTTTAATACAAATAATTTTAAAGATATTTTTCAAAGAGGAGCAGCAGCCTACAAAATTAAATAAACATATGTGTTAGAAATGCGTGTGTTGGTTTATTTGAATTTTATAAAAAAAAATGTATATATTTTTTTACTGTAGATTGTACTTAGAAAACTCTTGAATAATTTTATTTCACTATTTTGGGTTCGAGATTGTTTTTTGAAGTGGGTTTTAGTTTTCTTTTTTATATATTATATATACATATATACATATTATATACAAATTAACTCTCGCTTATGAATTAAGATATTTTGTTATTTTCATTTATTTTGTTTTTTTTTTTGGGTAATTATTATGGGATTTGTTGTGGTAAAATTCTGAAAATAATAATAATTTCCGTTTAGAAAAAAATGAAAATATAAAAAAAATAGAATAAAAAAATATTAAAAATTATGGTAATAAATTTATGGAATACATAATAATATAATAATGTTGTTGTTGTTTCAGTAAAACATTGAAAAATGGTGTAAAAAGGGGATTGTTTGATGAAAATGTTGATATGTATATAGTTATATCTTGGTTTAGTTTTCAATACGGATATGAATAGTGTTTGGTGTTAACCTTACTCGTTGTATTTATTGAAAACATTTTATTTAATTTATTTTAAGTAGAAATAACCTTACGCGTTTTTGGGCTGTTAATTTTTGCCTGTACAATTTTCTGTACAATAATGATTTTTGTGAGTTGGTACAAATCAAAACAATAAATTTTAATGCACTAACACGAAGAATATCAAATATAAGATTTTAAGACTATACAATGTGCATTGAATCATAAATTAAATAAAAATGTGAAGGTATATTCCAGAAAATATACTCCTTGGGTTTCAAAAATTATTAAGTTGTAACCATTGACGTAATGTTAACGGTTTCAAAGCGTCTTAGTCTTCTATGTTGACTACTTGGTTGTCTCAGCAACTTTGCACTAGTGAATTTGTCAATATAATTTACTCCTATACTGACCTCACTTGTAAGTCATTTGCTATGACTGAGGTTCAAAAATATCCAGGCGTGTTTGCTAAAAGGTTTCTCTAAGAACCTTTTTGCTTGAAAATGTTTTATTATTTATATGTTTCATGGGTCCCACACCTTGACAATCGCATGGCATAAATTAAAAGTTATTAAAAAAATCTTTTGAAATACAACTTGTATGAATTTTGGATTTGAAAAATGTTATTGTGCCTAAAATGTTGAAAAGAAAAATTAAAATAATCGAACGAACGAACGAATTGTATATTGTTGAAAAATTTAATAGTATTTACTTTAGAAGTAGAAATTTAAAGTATTTAGCAAGTAAAAAGGATTTAAGATCCCATAACTTCTATAAGGTTAACAATATATCGCCTTTTATATGATTTTCCGTTGTTTTTTCACAATCTCAAAAACTGGGAAATATGCCCAGTTCTAGACATACAAGTACTCCTTTTTCATATTTTCAAATACAAGAATTTTTTTCTATATATTTCTGAAAATGAAAATTTTGAATTAAGAACAATATTAAAGGCATGTCGATTTTCTTCATATAATGTAATTCGAATTTGTTTAAACATATTTTGAACTTAAAATATCGAAAAATTCACCTTCACGGTTTTCGCATAGTGCCAGAATTTTGAATATAAGTATTTACGAAAAAAATTGTTATTAAAAATTAAAGACTAATAGTCTACGTCTTCTTTTCCAAATTTTTTGAAAAATTTTATTGTCAGACTTTGGCAAAATGTTAACAGTTTAACTTTAATATTCTAACAAACTTGAGTTTCTTCTATAAGAATGTTATTAGTTAATAATTTAGACAATACGTGACTACTTACTTTGACTTGCTCAAAAATATCAAGTTTTAATATGAAGTTCTTAATATAATCATATTTTACTTACATTATATATCGATTTTGAAATTCTGCTTTTCGTATTCGTTTTAAATTTAAAATTAAGGCTTTAATAAATTTAGATTGTTAAATAGTGAAAAGTGATTTAAGACATTATTAAAAATATTTTCTAATATTTATGATAAAAAGTAATAAAATTAATTTTAAAATTTGTATATAAAAATCAATTTAAGTTAGTTATGTTGGTTGGTTTTATTTCACTATATTCGCTTTTTCAAAAAATCGCATATCTATATCTCAATCCTATAACTCAAAATCTAGTATTTTAATTTTCCCGATTTAAATCGATTTATCAATATAATTTGATTTGATTTTTGTGTGTATCGATATATTTTATTTTGATACGTTTTGATCGATCTATATATCGATTTGTTTTTTAGATAAGTATCGCTCATCAATAACTCAAAATAAGAATATAAAAATTAACACACCGTTTGCAAATAAAGAACTGATTCTGATTTGATATTCAATTGCGCGTCAAAATAATCTTATAGAAGACAATATAAATTATTATTGTCGGAAAATCGGCATTTTTTTTTAAATAAATGTTTTTTTTTTTATTCAAACCTAATAATTTATCAAGGATGCGGTTATAGCGATACGTTAAATGAATAAGTAAAAATTTTTGCTTTCAATTTTACTGCAACGGCAGATAAAAAAAGTTATAAAAATGGTAAAAGATGTTCTAATAAAACAAAGTCAGTTCTAAAATTTATCACATTCAATATCGCTTTAACTGCAACCTTAAGCATGAAAAAATTACTTTACTTTTTCTTTATCTATTTGAGCTTTGTTATCCTCTTAATACGCTGACAATAGTCTTTTTTGTATTTTATATATTTTCAAAGTCAAATTCACTTTTTTCACATTGCAATAATTATATTGACATAAAAAATTTCACTTTTTTTATGAAGATAAAAATGATTTAAATTATGTGTCAAAATGACCCACATATAGTCAAATAATGTTAAAATTGTAAATGTTAATAATATGTAAAATTTGAATAAATATTATTTCAAACTATCGATTAGTTTTTAAAGTTGAATAACCAATTTAATTTTAATAGAAAAATTTAGAGCGTTTATAATTAGTTGTCGAATTTAATTTATAATTTATTGCATTCAATTTAATGATTTTTTTTTTAATAACTAACACTCGCCATTCAACGGTATCAAAAAAATTATAAATATATATTATATATAACTGCATTTAATTTATAAATGCAACTTCGAGTTACAGCAATAACATTTTCTTTAAAACTCGACATTTGTAGTTTGTACAGCGAATTATTAAAAATTATGTCCTAGATCACGAAATAAGTAAAATAAAGTGTTTAAAAGTGTTAATATGGAAAATCTGTAATAAAAAGATTTTCTTTAAAACAGGATTTTTTATATTTTCCGGGAAGAATGAAGGTGAAAATTTAAATCAGTAGGAGATAATTTAAAGAGATAATCCCTTGCGAAAGAGAGAGACAATCTCTTGCAAAACACATAAAAAATATTTTATTTGTTGGTTCGAAAGAATTGTTTAAAAAAAAAAATAGTTTTGTTCACAAGTTCACGAAGCTGGTTAGTATTTATAGATCCTTATTATAAAGTGTTAAATATATTTTTAAAATTAAATATCTCACTTGAATATTATATATGATTAGATGTCTCTAATTGCTCTTTCCATTTATAAATTCATTATAATGTTCAGTACTTACAGTACTACATGGAACTGATGAAAAAAGTGATATTATCAAAGCCATAATCATGCTTGACTATCACAAACATTTTTTTGTGTGTTATATTCCATTGTTTACAGTTAGAATTTACCAAATTTTCCCGGAAATTGTAATCATTAATAATCTTTATACTTAAAATTTTATTTTTTAGAAGCTTATTTTTATTTATGGCATCAATAATGAATTCTACATCATCGTACAATATATTTTACACATATACAAACATTAATCATGATTTGAATAAAATACTCATCCTTAAAAATTATTAATAATTCCTTTTGACAATACATTTAAAAATGTTGGTATCAAAAAAAATTTTTTACTAATATTTTTGAAGGAGAAAAAATAATAAGCAAAAAAAAAATAAAATAAATTTAATGTGATGCGGAGGGAAATACGAATTACGTAAAGTTAATTTTTGTTAAATAAAAAAATATTCTGTATATTATGGTGGTGTTAATGTAAATATATGTATATGTATAATTTTCAAAATCACATCGTACATGTTCTAATTTGAAAGTTTCCTTTTTTTTGTTTGTCTATCTTTAATAAAATAAATAAAAACAAATCAATAAAGTAATTTGATATATGTAACGTATATGTTGGTAAACCTGAATATATACATTAATTCAATTTTACATAATAAAATGGTGAATAATAAATTTTTCACCGGCATATGTCATTTTTCATTGAATTTATTACAAAAAGTTGAAATTTAATTTAATTTTTGTTAAAAAAGGATTCTTGAAAAATAAATTTCGCTATAAAATGAAATACATTATGAAATTCTATACTGACGCATGTAAGTATAATGTAAGAGAGCTGTTATTTATTGAAAGGTGTACTAGTGATTTCTATAGTGAAAATGTCATAGTCATTTAGTTTTCCGTATTATATTTCTTCATATTATTATTCACTTGCAATAACATTTTTTTGTAAAAATAATTGAAAGATTAGAAATAGTTAAACTCTTGGAATTGAATATAATTAGACCACTTACGTAATATTTTCATTACTTTGTAGAACATAATATGTGGCTTATCATGGGATTCAATATAATTCATTTCAAAATATCAGTATACGAGTTTAGAGTTCTGTAATTAGATTTGAAGAGCATTCTCATTGTAATCTAAATCATCATTTTAAAAATAAATGGGACAGTGGGGTTAATAAAGCGAAATGTGCCTTCATATTGTAGGCCTAATTAATGATTCATAATTTCATATTACTTTTAGGATGTTTTACAGTGTTTTTAAAAATATTTTCGAATATTTACATGCACTCTTAAAGTGAAAACAAAAAAAAAATTTTAGTCGATAACAATACAATTAGGAATAACTGGTGGACTGGTAAATAACTATATTAAATAATAAAAATACTGATACTGATCATTTCAAATATTTTTGGAACACGAATAGCAAAATTTGTCTGCAAAATCTTACTGGCAATTCTGATAATCCTTATTAATACTAATATTTACTGACCATACACTTAACAGATAATAGTTGTTATGATCAGGCGTGACTGATAATTTAAAAAAAAATTTGTATATTTTAATTAAGAAATATTTATCTTTTTTTTATTTTCCGTCTGTTTTTCTTTTTTAAATTTAAAAAATTAAAATTAAAATTAAAAATTAGACATGTTTAGAGAACGTTGAGGTTATTATCTTCAATAAAAACCTTACTTGTTTTGAGTATTTATTATTAATTTTTCTAGTATTGATCAAATCTCTAAATGTAGAAAAATACTACTCAGTCCCAAACTTAAATAGCATAGTTCCATTTTATTTATGTTTTCGCCAGATTATACTCTAAATTATTTTTTGTCATTTATTTTATTAGTCATGGCAAAGGGTTCGACTTGACTCGTAAATGTCTCAACACAAAGTTGAATACAATGTCTGCATGATCTAAAATGTCAACAAAAGATCACAAAAGCTTTAGACATTGTTTGGACATGATCAAAAGCTTGTTATATATTTATTCGTAATGAACTTAGGATGGTATTGTGACGTGGTTCTTCTTAAGAAAGGAAGCCATTATTTTTTTAGACCACCATTAAATAGTTTTATTAATATTACAAAATAAAGTAGAAATAAATTTACTTGAACATTTACTGAGTGGAAATCCTTACAATTGTAAAAGCTTACACTATTGTTTGGTTTCGAAATTTGGTTATGCATTCCATCATATCATGGGTTGATAGGGATGTGAGTATGTTCTAACATATCGCCTTTTTCTGTTTTTTAATAATTTTTACTAATTTAATAAAATTTAAATCCTCAATACTTGTATAATTATCAACCACTTGGAGTTTAATTAAATAAAAACATGTTGTTAATTTTTCTTGATCATAAATGCATTACAATACAAAATGCTTTCAAAGCTTTTTTTTAAATTTATTTATTTTTATTATTTTAAAGATCGTTAGAAGTTTCAAAAATTAACTTAAAAAGAAACTAAACTATATTATTAATTGTTTTAATGATCCCAGTAGGATACTCAAATACTTACTTCCAATTTTAATAATATTTAATTAAATGCTTAATTATTTTTATACATGTATGTATTGATTTCAATTTAAAATTTTGTAAAAACATTTATAAAAAACCTTATTTATATGATAATTATAAATATTTTAAAAAATTCGGTTGAAAGAAAGCTGCGAAAGCAGCGTGTTAAGTCTTTAGAGAGGTATGTGTTTGACTATTAACTTATGCTGTATAGCCACATGTTCAAAAAAAACATCAAAGGCAAGCAAAAAAGATGAGGAAACTAATGTCTCTAAACAAGACTAAATGATAAAAATATAGTTTTAATTTAAAGTTAGGCAAGTACAGTAGCTTGTATAATTATTTTATGTTGCTTATTATTTTCGATTTTGACTACATAAACAGACTGGGGTTCTACAACTTAAAAAAATATCTTGTACTTATTCCGAAGGAAATAAATAAATTAATAAAACCATGATTAGCCAAAACAAAGTTATAAACTCTTGTAATTTATTAATTTTTATTAAAATCGATTTAAAACAATTAAAAAACTTTAAATTGTGCCTAGTTTTTTTTGCCAATTCACATTAAAAAAAAAAAACAAAAACAATTTAATTTTAGAATTTATTTAAAAAAAATAAAATTATAATTAGAACACTATTTTCATTTATCAAAATTATAAATCTAAAAAATATTTTGTTTTCACTCATTCAAACTCACATATTTAAAATTAATCACCAACATTTTAAATTTTGACATAATAACATACAATTCAATGATTTGTTTTTTTGCTGGTTGTTTTCACAAAAAAAAAAAACGAAAATTTCAAAAATGTCAAATAAACGTCAAAAAAGACACGTGCTTATATTACAATATATATACATACACAAACTACTGCCACTGTGCAGAGATATCGTTACAGATTCATTGGATCTTAATTTAAAAAAAAAAACCAAAAAATAAAAATCCGGCTAATAAAACACAATCCTTTTTATTCCAATTGTTTATTTGGTTTTGTTTTATGCATCTTTGCAAAAAAAAAAAAAAAAAAAAAACAATTTTCATCGTGATAAGTATCTTAAATTTAAATCGCGGATCTATCCCAACAAAATTTCCATTAGCCATTCTTTCAATTTCAGTTTTTTTTTTTTTTGCTTTTGATTCAGAAAAAGATCTGTTCAATTTTTTTTTTTTTTTTTGCTTATTTTCTTTTTTATTTCCTTTTATTCAATTTTTGTTTACATTTTTGATTTCAAAACAATGCTGTAATGGCAATCAAAAAAATGTAAATAAAAAATAAAAGAAAACAATTTTTTGTAGTTTTATTTTTTTAAATTCCACGTTTTGTTTTTTTTTCTGCGCTGACGATTGTGCGTTTTAATATCTGTAATATTCTTTCAATGCTCTGTTTTAGTGCATAAATGCATTGTGTTGCTTTAATTTAGTTTATGAATACTTTATAAGTTTGTAATACCATATAATTTTTGGCAATTGGCAAAATCAGTAAAACTATGTAATTACATAAAATTTGTCACAACAAATCATAAGAGAAATCGAGATAAGATAATCACAATATTAAACATTTTTGAAATTATGACAAAAAGTTGTTTCTGACCACTATAAGTCACATTTTTGTTTGAGTACATAATTGATGATGTCAATATGACCTAGAAATATGTTTGTCATAATCGCTTATTTAGCTTAAAATAATATATTTTACTAGTGTAAAGTCATATTGCTAATCTAGTAAAGTTTGGGAGCTATTTAAAAAAGTATATGTAGATTACAACTCAAACCGCACCAACAACAAAGTAAAGCAGATGGAACATTCTCTCATCATAACGCATTAATATTATTTTCTCACTACATATTACTTCTACCTACACACCTTCTTCGATAATACAAACAAATTGATTTATTCTCTCAATTTTAATTTTTTCATTCAAAATGAACTGGTTTTTCATTATTGTTGTTGTTATAAAAGGCTTCAGGCAAAACAAAATTAGTATATATAAGATATGTTCTTACATTTTAGCCATATGAACTTATAAGTTGATAAGCGTTTCATTTTCAAATGTATTGAGTGTTCAAACGGCTTATTTTATACTTACAAAATTTTATTTATTAATATTAATATCTTACAACAACGTAAGTGCTTTTTACAAAATATATGAATTTCAAATGCATACATAATTCAAGCTATTTTAAAAAACAGAAGTACAGAAGCTCGTTTTACCATATTTTTAAACTCTATTTAAACTTTAAAATTGATTACTCGAAGCAATAATTTCAGACATAGACGGTTATAACTTGTTGCAACAGAAATATGTAAATTATATTAATTATAAGTTATTCATTACGGTCCTCTACTCATATCAGACTCATCCTGGATCCTACTTTATTCAACACAAAAGTTTATTCTTCCAATTTTACGGATATTTTTTGTTACATCTTTATATGCTATCTAACTTTAATTTTCAGCAATTTCCAATACACGTGATCAAATAAATTTTCTTCGTCTCTAAAATCGTCACCAATGATGGTGTAACAGTCCAAATTGGAGTCCTTCATCTCGTTTTCTAGCTGGAAATTTTGTATACCAAATTACATATTCCATCTACATATCCTTTGGAACTATTTGATGCTTGTATCAATGTTTTACCTTTATACTCTTTGTGTTAATGAAAATTTTTAAATTGTGTAATCACCCATTCTTTGTACATGTTCGACTCAATATCATTTTTGTAATTCCAGAACTGCAGAGACTTCATGTTCATTATATAAACTATACAATTTATACCGCAATGAGTCAGTTTTTGTCTTAGAGCGAAAGAATTTTTCTTCACAAGAGTCCATTACTTTTTCAATTATTTTTAATTATTTTTGTCAGAGTTTGGTTCTCGCATCCATAACAACGCATTGGTCTTTTTTATTAGTTTATTATTTTAATTAAAATTTAAATTGTTCATAAAAAAATAACGCTATCTTCTACGCGTAGGACTGTTGGCTTAGACATAATTATTTTTTTGATTTTGTCAATTTGGTTTCCATCTTTTGATAAATACTTCGTAAGATGGGTAAAATTTGACACATTTTCAATATTGTAATTTTCTATTTTAAAGTAATTTGCGTGTACTTTTCGTTGGTATTTACTTTTTATTTTCATTAATGTTTAGTGTTAATTTTTAGGTGCTAAATTGCTATAAATCCTTTCTTTTGCTTAAAGTCGTATTTTCTCTTGTTATATTATTGTTATCTGCTTAAGCTACCTATCAGGGTATCAGTGTTAACTTACTTATGATTGCTTATTTTTTGTTTATACTGGAGATTTTGGATTCACTAAATTTAATATAAAATTAAATAAAATCTCTTCTGATGATTGTGCAACAACCGAAATCGATCAGTGTTTGAATAAATTTAGAAAATTAAAGAAAGAAATTTAGAGTCTTTGTTTTAGGGTCTATGAAACTGTGCTCAAAAGAGAAGGAAAAAATTTCAAATAACTTAAAATCTCAAAGGAAAATTCAAATATGCAAAATTCCAAGTTTTTTTGTATAAATTCATGTTTTTTTTTTGGGATTTTGACATATTTGGGATTTTGGTGTGATCAGAATGTTTTTTTTTTTTTGAGATTTTAAGTCATTCGAAATGTTTTTTTCGGTCTTTTTTCCAGTACAGTATCGCAGACCTTTTGTTTTTTTATTATAATTTGATACGAGATTCAGTTAAAATGTCCAATCTAAAATCGAATCGAATCACTTTAATCATATTACACTCCTTATTCCCTTACAATAATCGAATGACTCAATCAAACTTGTATAAATATTTTTTTTTGTTGTGTTACTCCTTGTGGAAGCATAACTATTGTTCTCTATTTCATAATTGTTCTCTATCATAATTAGCTAATTTAGCTAGTTTTCAGGTCGATGCCAGTAGTTGTAGGGTCTTCCTCTTTTTCTACTGCCTTGGCGGTTCCAGTTTAGGGTCACTCTGTTCTGGTTATACACGGTGGTCCGGTTTAGAGCAACAATATTTTAGACGGTGAGGGCTTGAAGTATTTTAGAAAAACAAATTGTTCTAGACTAGGAGTCTATCTTTAAATTTTGTCTAGGCTACAGAGGGTTAAAGAAAATCGGATTAAAAAAATTATGTCTAAACAATATCCACTATAGCTCCGAAGGAATTGAAACTATAGTAACATATTTTACATAACTTTTTTCTAAAATTAATACACATAATTAACAGTATGTGTTGGATAAGTATCAGACATACCGTTTTTGAATAATAGTCTAGTTCTTAAAATTTTGCTTTCAGCTACTGAAAACATACGTTGATTATCTCGAAAAACTCACTAATTTTTTATTTTTTTTTTATTGTGTTGATCTGTTACATCATCCCCTACATGGTGTTATTTATTCTCATGGCCTTGTCTATAGAAATTCAATCCAATTAAAATATTATTTTTTACTTAGAGCATTGAAATACTTCTTATATTTTTTAGAACGCAATTAAATTTTTCAATATCGAGTTTTATTAATAAAAATATTTAAACTTCTAGTGTGGCAAAATATGTTATATTATTTTTATCAAAGTATCCTAGAACGTTCAAGGATAACTACGTAATTTATTTGACACAAAAAAAAAATAATGTCTTAAAACATTTATTAAAATTAATGTATGCTATACATTTATTTTTATAGAACTAGAAGATTCATTGAAATTCCATAAAAATGATCTCAGCATCAGAAGCTTCTGAAGACGGGGGTTCTGTTTCATTATTCATTCAAAGTGTTTTTTTTTATTTCTTTTGTTTTTGAAATTTTTGCATTTTCTTATTTCAAAAATATTTTTTTTTTTATTATCATTTACTGTTTTATAAATATCTGTTGTTCCCTTCCAGTATTATAATCCTTTGTTTTTCGGGCTCCATTTTTCGAAGTCAAAATTTTTCGAAAAATAAAATAGTGGCAATAGCATCAAATAAGAAATATGACAGCGCGACATCCAACAGAACCAGTTAAAATAATAAAAAAAAAAATCGTTTTGAAATGACAGAAAATGAAATCTTAAATATGAAAAAAAAAAAAATGAAAACAATAAAAATAAAAATGAACAACTTATAAATAAACAAAGGAATAAATAAATATTTGCAATAAATATTCTGAATAATAAATAAGACAAAATAAAAAATTAAAATTAAAAGAAAAAAAAAATTTAATAAACTCAAATCAAAATGCAAGAATTCAAAATTCACATACACTTGAAATAGCAAAATTAAAAATAGAAGAAAAAAAAACAAAACAAAACAAGAGGATGATGAATGTTGAAATAGAAGATTTACAATAATTTTAATTTTATGTCAATTTTATTTTCATTTATTTATTATTATTATTTTCTTGTTTTTCTAAATATTTACCATTATTCTTTAAACTTGTTATAATTTTTGACATTTTAAATTGTATATAAAATTCCAGAAATCGTAGGTTTCATTTTGTGGAAAATACGAATACGAATGAACGAATGACATTTTTATAAATTTAAGTTTAAAAAATTAATAAATATTAAAAAATTTCAAATTCCTGTTAATAAAGTTTTATGTATGTATTTGCGGAGGTAAACAAGGAGGAGAGAACGATTATATAAATTCGAAATTTTTATAAAAATAACAAAAATGTTGTGATGGAATTTATGAGATTTACAAAAAAAATGTCTCACAACGTAAAAAAATTTATTTCTTCCTTGTAGTCAAAATAGATTAAATATAGGTTTAACACATTTTTGTTAGTATATAACATACATAGGCTTGTTAAAGTTTTCTAAATAAGAATATAAAGAATATAAAATATTTGAAATTTACCAATGCTGATGAGTGTCAGGTCTGTCTTGATTAACAGGAAGATGTAAAATATTTAAAACATATCCTTCATAGCTCACAAGACGAATAACGAACAAAATAATGTATAACTATATAGGTCTAGCACCAAAACGTAGAATCAACCACCTGATACTACTTCTCGACAAACTTTGACATGTATTATAACATAGTGTTTTGTGTGATAATTCAGATGATAGCTCAAGGATACATTTACATATATTTGTATAGAATTTACGTGAACTTGCTTGTAGAGTACAATACTATTTGTGTTGCAGGTAGAGTACTGATTTAGATTAGATTAGATTTTAGATTTAGAACTCATTTATTTCCTTAAATATAAATTTTTTTACAAACTAAATCAAATTAAAATTGAATATTAACAAAACATAAAGCTCTTAAATCTAATAAACTAAAATAATAAATTCAATCAAATTAACAAAAGTAAAAAAAAAAACTATATTATTATAGTTTATTAGAATAATTAATAGGAACAAATAATAATATAAAATTCAATAAGAAATAATTTAGTAAAAATAACAAAACCTTATATATGTAAAAAATAAGTAGGATCATTCGAATATATTCAAAAGAATACGTGTTGAATGAAACAAACATAAATGAAAAAAAAAATATAAATATAAATGTTTTAGCGGGGTACTAAAAACAAAAGAAATTACAAATTAAAATTAGACAATTAAAAAATAAAAATAAAATTAAAAAGAGTGTAAACAGTGTATCAAAAAATGTAAAGAAAAAAGAAATAACAAATAAAAAACGAATGAAAAGCATAATATTGAAGTAAAAAATTTACAAGTACACTATAAGTTCAAGCAAAACTAAAGAATATAGTATAATTGAAGTATGAAAGTACATTTAATTATAATACATACACAAAGCAATTATTTAATACAAATTTCCATCATCAAATAGTGATTCAATTTGAGAGTTATCTAACTGAAATAACAAGATTTTCAACTGTCTAAGAAATGAAGAGAGATTCACTTCTGATGTGAATTGGTAGTCTATTAAAAATTCGTGGTGCCATATTAACAATGCGTAAATTGTGTTGTTCTAGCCATTGCAGCAACAGCATAATTCAAATAATTAATACGTAGGTTGTAATTTGGAGTCAATATTTGATCGAGGTAACCAGATCTAATGAAAAAAATTATAATAGTTTTAAAAAAATAATTAAATAGTTTTGTAGATAAAAATATGGAAACTATATGAATAGTCGCGAATAGGCGAATTCTGTTATTATAAGAACCAGCCCAGCAAGCTAAACCATAATTCAACTTGGAATTGAAAAAGGTATCGTAAAATATATTTAAATTTTCTCAAATAATAGCCAAACGAATAATTTTATTTAAATATTTTTTTAAATTGTGAGTATTATGTTCAGACCAATTTCATTTATTATCCAATATAATTCCCACAGCTATTTGAAAGATTGTACATTTTGAATATAAAAACAGTCTTTATCGCAAAGGACAGAATCACAGTATGACATGTTTGAGGTTGGAGAAACAAATAAAGGAAAACGTTCACAAACCGGCGAGTGATAAGATAAATAACACTGCCATCGAAATATATTAATTATATCGTTAGAGAAAATGCTAATTATATTGAATACAAAAAGTTTGATTAAAATAAATATAAAATGTTTACAAACAATTGAATAAAGCTTATAATTGATATATAGTTAATTAAATCCATTAAAAAATAATTATTTAATATTCTTTCAAAAAACTGTGCTTCGGTAGCCGAGTAGCAAAGCAATCGAGTATAGGAATGTAACGACCGTGGAGCACGGGTTCAAACCTCGTGAGAACCGCAAAAATTTTTAAATGATGAAAATTAGTGAAAGTAATTTTCAATAAAACCACATCTGTTCTAACTAATATAATATAATAATAATTAATAAACATATTATACAATAAAACAAATAAAAAATAAAATAATATACAATATTTACATAATTATACCAAATAATTAATATATAAAACAAGGCTCACATTTCGAAAGGGAGAAGGACCTGCAGTTGGATTTCAGATTTATCTGCAGATCTCACTGTTATAAATAAATAAATAATAAATTTAAAAAAAAAATCGCTTCATTTCGTTATACTTATACTTATTTTGAATTCATAACATATAAAAAAATAATATTTTAAGTATTTTATTCATTCTACAAACAATTTTAACTTTATTTTTAATATCTGTAAATCTTCTATAGCATCTATTTTGACATGAATATTGTTATAAATACATCGCTACATACTATTATCTCTTCTTAATATTGCTCCGAGATATGTAAAGCTTGTATTTAACTCTTTCAAAATTGTACTCTTTCTTATTTGTTAATTTCTTGACATTTTTAAATATTTTGTTTTGTCTTCGTTAAATTTTAATCCTTTTTTTTTCTTGGTTTTTAGCTGCACAAATACTTCTTTCTACTATATTTCTGTCATCTCTTGCCATAATAACCATCATTTGGATACGATATTATTTGTGTTGTCATATTGAAGATATGATGTTTTTCTTATCTAATCTTTTACTTTGGCTTAATGTAGTAGGATACTAGTTTACGCATGATTTCTATTTCATAGATTCTATTTCAAGAAATTTTTTAAAAATTGATTTAATTTCTGTAAGTCAAAAAGTTTGTAATTTTATCAAGCCCTATAGGAAAATTATAAACAAAATTACAAACACAGAAAATATTACTAGCCAAAAACAATCTAGCGGATCCCAGTTGTTGCAACTTATTCTTAAACTTTATGTAGTTGAGTTTACTGTGAGTGCAATATAAAACAGTGCAATAGAAAATAAAGTAGAAAATTGGTCAATGTTTTCAAACTGAAAAAATTCATAAACTTCCTTACGTTTGTTTTGAAAGTTAGTTCCTGATAATAGTATTAGTTTGCTACATTTACTTATTTGATATACCAGAAAATTCATTAACATTAGAAAAAAATTACTTGCTTCGCTTAATGTAGTAAAAATTGTATTTCCGTTCTTCTACAAAAAGATAATTCTAACTGTGTTACTGACCAAAAACAGAACAAAACAACAAAAAAAAACTGTAATATTTGAAAAATTTTGCAAATACAGAAATTTATAATAATGAATTAAAAATTAAATATACCGGAACTAGTATTTAACTTAAGAAATTTCTTCTCTCTTTGGTGCCTTTAGTTCACTACAGCATATAACCGGTCTAATTCCATTGATGTTATATCACATACTGTCTAACATCCAAACAGAAATTAATTGAAATCTATTTGCAAAGCATATTTAATCACAGATATTCGATATACGTGTTAAACTACAGTTCTTAATGACATTTCCTACACATTAGGAATTGAAAGTCGAATTTTAATTATATACGAACTAATAATATTTTATTTCAAATATCGATATTTCGAACGCAACTTACATTTTTCATTAGTGTTACCTATCAACTACTGTTTATATTTTTGTTCAGTTGCTAATGCTTTCGTAGTGACAATTATGACCAATTATCTCAAATTTTTCTACATTGTTGACGAACCAAAATTGAAAATAAAAAATATAAAGTCAAAAACGTCAAATTTTTCGAAATAGGCAAACATTATATGAACGTTTTATCCAATACACACACACACACACACTAGAATAAATGATACAGTTTCTATTGAATTCTTGCTAGTAGGAATGGTGCAATATTCACGGAATAGTGATTTTTTCACTGTTATTAAAGAACAAAAATAATAGTTACTGTTATTTCTCAATAATATTCATTTTATTTATTATTTTTCACAAAATAATTTGAGAACTTTTCTATAAATAAAAAAAAATATATATAAAAAGTAGAAATAGAAATAATATTAAATTCCTACTTTTGGTAGATATCAAATTGAAAATTGTGTAGTGTAAATTCGAATTATTTGTAACATAATTTATATTACAAAATTTCAATTTTTAATCGTAACATACTGTTAAACTTACTTGTTACAATATTATTTTCTAAATTACAATTAAAACCAATCTATTGTAAAAATTATTAAAACTGAATAAGAGTTCGAATATTTTGAATCACACAACAAAAGCATGTCTATTTTAACTTCTTTCTTTCAAAAATATAATTACGTGGTTCAAAATAATTAACAGAAAATTCATTTATTGATATAACACACATATTGGGTGCAGATCGAAAATACAACTATAACACTATCATTAACAATTTAATTTTTAATGGTAACTCTAATATTAAAAATATTTCTTATTTTCTTTTTTTTTATTTCGCATTAAAAAATGAATTGAGATAAAAGTAATAATGGTTACCATTAATATAAGTAGAGCACAACGAATTCAATATTTACTCATAGGAATAATTTTAATATTGAAAAAAAAAATTCAAATAGAGAGCTGTGGAAATGCTTTTTGCAATTGTAGAAAAAAATTATTTTTGTTTTTTTTTTTTTGTTTTTATTTTTTATGCTAAATGCATGCATTTTAAATAAAAAAAGAAAAACTCTATTCTATCTGAGTATTATGATGAGTACATCGTGTCATTGATTCAGATCACATATGGTTTGCTGCTATTGTTCAATTTTTTTTTTTTTATTTCTGTTTTTTGTTTTTTTTTTTATTTAAAAATAGTTTAACATAATATACATACAGCAGCAACTTTTAAGCATCAACAGCAGCAGCAGTATGACTGGAAGCAAAAGATATAACATTAGTTTGCACAATATTTTAGCATATTATTTTTGTTTTTGTTTATTTTTTTTAAGTACTTATGCATGCACCTTAACATATAGAGTAGCAGCTTCTGTTAAATGTCTGATGCTATTTTAAGATTATCACATATCTCTCAACCATATTGTTTTTTTTTACAGTCAAATAGTATACATATATATTTAAATAATATAATATATGTATGTATATTGATTTGCATCTTAAGTTTTTTTCAAGCAGAGAACCAAAAATTTAAATCGATTCCAATCAGCATATCAGCTTAGATCAAATCATTATTAATCGTATATAGTTTTCAATATTCTTAGAATTGTTGCTTTTGATTATATTTTTTTTTTTTTATTTTTTTTTTTTTTGTAGACGTAGTCTTTGAAATTTTGTACAAAATAAGGCACGAGTGTGTATTACTATTTTTCTATTGTGAATTTATTGTAAATTATTTACAACTGTGACATGTCATAGCTTTTTATTATTGGAGGTTTATAAAAGAAGAACAAAAAAAACCAAAAAATAAAATAAAATGCTTTTTTGAGGGCTCACTTTTGTAATTTATTACAATCAGCATTGAATACAGGATGACTTTTACATGTTATGTGGGTTTTGATTTAATTGTAAAGATAATGTGAGAGGCGATAAAATTATGTAGTAAGTTGTCATTAGTTTTTTTTTTGCGTTAAAAAAAAAATCTATTGTTAATGTGATTAAATTTGAAATTAGAAATTTTACTTTTTTCGTGGTGTTTATGAGTATTTTACAATTATTGATATACGCAATTGAGTGTCAAGTTGGTCTTATTCAGTAATAGCATAAAATTGTTTTAATGATAAACCTCCTGATTGTTATTGCAAAATTTAGAGTGTTGGTTAAGCCGAGTTCGAAAGTTTATATTTTTAAGTTAACATTTTTGAATGCAAGATGTGTAGTAGATGTGTAGTATTTTAGAATAAATGTTGATTAATAATATTATAATTTAAATTGTCGGTTAAAATTATAATCTAAAACATTGGCTTAGAATGTAATAACAAAAAAAAATTAAATTGGACTAAAAAAGGTTTTGTTGATGAATGAAGTTCAGGTCGTTTTTTTCCTATTGGGTGTTTTCAAACATTTCAAAGCATGGTAAGTTTATATCCCTATCGCCATTCTTCCTACATTAGAAGCTTAGGAAATTTCGGCTTTGAGTCCTGTATAATTTTTATATTTGATTTCTTTATTTTTCATGACATAATTTTTTTTTTTATTATTATTAATTTCAGATATAAAATATTACATTTCGAATTGTTTACCATTTCTCAAAATAAATTAGATTTATTGATCTTAGCGATTGCTGTGCAATCAAATTATTAGGTTTACAAGAATTATTTTTACAGAATTATAAAATAATTATATTTATAGCCTATTATTATTATTATTATTATTATTACTAGCTATTATTATTATTGTTATTATTATTATTATTATTATTAATATTATTATTATTAATTTTTTTATAATTATTATGTACAATTATTACTATTTTTGTTTATTATGGATTTAAAATATATTTTTTGATTTGTTTCTTAAATATCAGAATTTCGTTTATTTCTTTAAGCGCTTTTGGTAAATCGTTAAATTGTTTGAGGCACCTATATAAACAATTATTATCTCTATTGTTTGTTCTTAAATAATGATAAATAGAAATTACATTTATTACGTGTGTTATGACGGTGAACGTCAATCATTCTATTCAGAATAAAGTTGTGCTTTAAATAATTTTATGATTGGTTTCACTAAATTTGTTCTACGACGAATTTTGATAGAATTTTTCTTCTTATCGTCTCATAAACCTTTATTGCAATGTTCAGTTTTCAGTGGACAGACAACTCAGAAATTTTATCAATTGAGATTTTATTTAATATTGTGAAATGATTCTGATCAAATTTTCTTTTATCGTGAATACTGAGAAAATTTACGTTTTTTTGATAAATAAAATTTTAAATTTGTAGTTTTTTGGAAAAGAAATGTAATTATTTAAGTGTTTTATTAATAAAATACAAATATTTCGTCAACGGTTTTTTTTTGTATAATAATTTGTCTATATTAATTCAACTAATCGCTTTAATTCAATTTTATTGCTGTACGTTTTCGCCATTTTACTAAAAAAAATTTAGCATTTTTAATACCTTGAATAAAATAAAAAAAAAACAATTTAAATAAACCAAAAAATTTCTACATAATATATTTTGTCACGTTAAAATTTAAAACTGATTTTAACTGATATTCGCAATACCAATTTTTGTCAGTATTTACAATTTATCAATAGATTGCTGAGAAATAATAATAGCAATTTTTATTTTTATTTTTCTTCCTTACTCCCTTGGGAGCATAAAAGGCTTCCACTTGACATTTCCATCGTACTCGATTTCTAAATGCTAATTTTATCATGATTTCTATTTTCGAGGCATTTCATTCACAATAATCAAAATACTGATTTTGAATATCTCTGATATTTACTGAAAACTGGTGTTCAAAATAAGGGCTATCTAGAGCTAGATTTTATTATTATTATCCCTTGCATCAAAATATATTTAAGCTACACATCGTAACCAATTGGTTTTTTTAATTCAAAAATAAAATTTCAAAATTTCGGTAGGGTTTTAACAATTTGCAAATCTTCTTAAATCTTATATGGGTTTAGAATCAACGGCTCTTCTGAGGGAGATGTTGTATCGGCGTAGGACCCAATGACTTTATCCCAAGGATAGCTGGAATTGTTAGCTTTCCAAAAATATATATCTTTAGTGGCGCATCTTATCCTTTAAGGACGAAAAGGACTTTTGAAAGTATCCTTGTTGTTTTGATGTTTTTGTATAAAATTCGTTATATCTGTTGATCCATTAAATATATATATATATATTCAGATATATATTCTAGAAAGATAACGGCTTGGAGCATACTTTAACGTATTTGATGATGGTTGGTGCTGCCGTTATGGAAATATTGTAGTTCAAAGTAGAAAATTTAGAAAAAAAAAATCTAGCTACCCTTGGGATATAGTCATTAGGTCCTACGTCGATACAACATCTCCTTCAGAATCCCCGAATCAACTGATTTCAAACTATTAAGGCTCAGTATCCCGAAATAAAAAAATTATTCAATTCAATTCCTAATTTCACCCTATCTTCAAACTTATCATACATATTTCTAGAACAATTAATAGATTCTCAAGGAATCTAGTATTATTATTATTATTTATAAAAACATTACAATTTTGATTTGGTACTCGAAGAGCTTAACTTTAAATTCTATTTTTTATTGATTTCAAATATTAAAAAATTAAATAAAAAATACACATTTCCCATTGTTGTTAACATATGGCACAATATGTCGATAATATTGTACACAAAAATACAATATAAACAAATAAAATCTTGTATAATGTACAACAAAAAAAAAAAAAACAAAAAACAAAAATAACTAAAAAAAACATTTTTAACATTTTATTTTTTGATGTTATTCAAAAAAAAAAAATTAAAAATAAATTTGTATAAAAACAAAAAACATAATTTTTGCTGTCACTCTTAAATTGTGAAACGTTTGCATAATGCTAATGCAGCCTTAGAATGTTTAAATGGCAAGAAAAAATAAAAAGAAGAAAAATGAGCAACGGAAGTTGTTGTACAACACAATGCTACCGAACATTTCATTTAATGGAACTATTTTTTTGTTGTTGCTTTTCATTTCTATGTTTACTTTTCTCAAAGTGAAGTGTTGTTGCAAGTGATGATGTGTGAATTTATTTATACGAAAAAAAAACCTACAGGAATTAAAAAAGAATAAAAAAAAAATTGACGAGTCGTATGAATTTATCATAGCTCTCTTCCCTTTCAACATATCATGACTATTTTCAGCACACATTTCCGTTTCAATAATTGTTCTTTTTTTGTTTTTTTTTTTTTTCATAAAAAAGTAAAAATTATTTGAAAATATTTTAGAAAAATTTTTTTTTACAGGAATTACGGAATTAATAACATAGTTCCTGTGATCATGGGATCTAAAAATGAATTGTTGTAAATTTTAATTGTTATTAAAAAAAAAAAAAAACAATAAATTTAAACAATTAAAATAATATTTAAAAAAAAAAAAAAAAAAAAAATAATAGAGAGAAAGAGTTGTGTGCAACAACTTTATAATTGTCTAAACAACAAAAATGAAAACTATTAGCAGCAATCGTAAAACATAAAACATAAAATCACATAAAATTAGTCTCTATATCTCATATCTTAAAAATTATATTTTAAAACAAATAAAATTAAATAATGTTTTTTTGTATTAAATTTCTACATTTTTTCTCTCATAAAAATTGCTTAAACCTTAAAGCAATGCGAATTCAATGAATTTCAATGACTCTATACTATTATTGTTGACTTAAAATTGGACATATTCCCACACATCTTAAACCAACACACTTTAAAATCATTTGAAGGATCTTCATGACTTGACTTTAAGTTGTTATAACACTTTCTAATAATAATAATAATAGTAAAAAAAATACCTTAAATGAAATGAAATTTAAATTATTTAGAAATTTACTCTTTGTAAAACTTGTTCCATTTGTTGATGTTGCAAAAAAATGTATGTCCATAACCAATAATATTCATTGATTTTGTTTTAATAAAATTGAATTTGAATTTTTTTTTATATTTCTAGCTCCCATTTTCTTTACAAAATACAATTGAAAGATATCTTTTAACACAAGTAGTTAATAAGTATTTGCAATTAACTTGGAGTGTTTAAAATAGGGATGTTCTAAAAGATTAAAATTAATATGTATTATTAGTGTTATTAGTATTAATATTAAGAAAACCTGGTAATACTGAATTGTAGTAATATAGTATGTAAGTATTAAGAGATAAGTTTTATATCAGACGGTATTAAGTTGTTAACCTATAATGCGTATTAAATAAAATACCGGGTAATTTTAAAGAACACATTAAAAATGACAATTACCTATAATATGATTTTAACAATTGAATTTGATTAATTCAAAAAGCTGTATTGTGTCGTTGAAGCTTTTAACCGTTAGTTGCTTTTAGAATGTTCAAATTCACCATTTTTGTTTGAGTAGAAACAGTTGAATAAACTGTAGAGGTCATATGAATAGAATGACAACAGATCAACGGCTGAAAGTAGCAATGAATGGCCAAATCAATCCAGCATCTACCAGGAAGATGCTCTAAAAAGCAGCTATGATTGTGGGACATTGTCAACACAAAATTGATATAGAAAATAAGATAAATTGAAAAAACGGGGACTTAATACCTAATTGAAGAAGAAGAGAAAATTCACAATTTGAATTATATCCCAAGTAACACCAATAATACTTGTAGCACGAAAAAATTTAAAATAAGTATTATAACTGTCGCATAAGCACCCATCAGTAGGAGGATAAAATAATGAAATTATTGTACAAGCATTGTAAATGTCGAATAACAGCTTAAGTAAAAGTCAAAAGAAGATGCATTATAACTGCTGCAATGCTTCTTTTACAGTGCTAATAGAATTATAAGCACTACTACAATGCTAATTTAACAATATTCTAGCACTATACAATCATATTTACCATATCTTATTTATGGTGTAATATATTGTCATTTATTTAACGCTTAGAAATTTGAATATAATAAACATGGTTGTATATTGTGAATAACCAAGCACTAGTATACCAATGTTTTCAATAAGAGATAACCAAATAATATAATATCCCAGAAGTAGATATGCACGTGAAATTGGTGTATTACACTTACGTATGGAAAACGTATTTAGCAGAAGGTTATACCTTTGTAATTCTTCGACCGATGGGCCCATTGGTTATTGTTACCGATACATAGGCCGATTCAGGCCGATCCAGCTCACATTATTAAGCTGGATTCTGTAGCATACCTATTGATTGCAGATAACTCTGAATTATAGATACAAATAAGAAAAAATAGCCAGTCAATAGAAAATATTTTTGTCCTGCTTCTTCTTGATTAAGTCAATGTTTTTTGTTTTCGTATGAGGAAGATGTTGTACCCGCGTAGGATATAATGACTATATCCCAAGAATAACTGGTGTTTCTAGCTTTCCGAAATGGAGCATCTTATCTTTTAAGGACGAAAAGGACATTTGAAAATATCCTTGTTGTTTTGATGTTTTTGTATAAAAACCGTTATATCTGTTAATCTATTAAATATATATATATATATATATATATATATATAATAATTTGATATATATATATATATATATATAATAATTTGATATATATATATATATATATATATATATATATATGTATATATGTAATAATTATATATATATACATATATACATATATATTCAGTTATATATTCTTGAAAGATAACTGTCTGGAGCATATTTCATCATTTATTTTATGATGATTGGTGTTGCCGTTATGAAGATAATGTAGTTCAAAGTAGAAAATTAAAAAAAAAACAATATTTTTTACGCCAATTTTTACTGAATCTTGATTATGTTTCTTTAAAAATAAATATTTAAAGATTTTATAATAAAACCTCCCCAATATTTATATACTGTTCGAAAGACTACTTTTGTTTTATAAATCATGCATACATACTTTATGTCTATATCAAATAGTTTAGAAGAAATAAGCATTTATTAAAAAAAAATTTTTTTTTTACCTTTTATCCTACATAAAACTAGGAATGTGCCTTTTACGTAATACAATCTTCTGAATAACACCAGCTTGTAACCAAATCACTGTATCTAAAGAATAATTGGTGCTGCCGAATTCTAAAATAAATACTCAAAAAACATTGTTAAATAAAACTAATTCAGATTTGCCATGGTCGACATGCTAACTCTTCTTGCAGTTTGCTTATAAAATTATAGTAAATTTTCTTTGAATGTTCTAAAACATGATTTGCTTTTGTCTGTATAAATTAATTATTTTCAAATGTCTATTAAACAGTTCACAAAATAATTTTACATTCCTGTATGTAGAAAAAAAAAAATAAAAATATTTGCGCCTATTTTTTTTTGTTCAACATTTTTTAAAATGCGGGTACCAAAAATAACATAATTTAAATTAAAAATGAAAAAAAAAAAAAAAACAACAACAAATTCATTTAAAATTCATTATTTTATATTATCAATTAAATAACAGCCAACATTGTTGTCGTTATATTTTCCCCTGTCAATCTAACAAAATATGATTTGAGCAATTAACGTCAAAATGTTTAAAAAAAATTTTAATCAATCAAAAAAAAAAAATGTGTTTTTTTAAATAAAAAACTAAAAGCCTATAACATATACCAGAAGTGGACAAATAATTTTTTTAAATGGGACCGTATTTTCATTTGCATATAATTGCTTCATCAGATTACTGTAGTAGATAGTTGAAAATTGATCTTTTTATTCACGATACCACGTAATGCTCATTGAAATATGGAAATTTTCAGTTATGCTGACGTTAAGATACGGGCTTTGAATTTGGTAAGCAGAATTTTATTTTACATTATTTTTGTAGTAGACATGATTATAAGTATTACAAGAAATTCTATTCAAAGAGAAATTCCAACTTTCTAGATTAAAAATGATTATTGAAAAATGATTTCTAGGTCGCGGAATTATTTATACTTCTGTCAATTTGCAACGATGAAGAAGAGGATGAAACAATCTTGCATTTTGTTAGTACCTTTCCCGTATTAGCTCACGAATAGAAATGCATCTAGGAGCCTATATTCTCATATCCCTGCAGGGTGATTTTGTCTTATCTAGTGACCCACTGATGATCTTGTAGGTAGGAAAATTAAGCATCGCTTTATTCAAAAGCTCCAATTGGTTTTGATAAGTAAAATCCGTGTGAAAAAATGAGATTCTGTGTTAATATATAATTACTTCTTGATCTAAATGTGTCGACTTAGGCAGCCACTCACAAAGGTACCTTACATACCTATATCTATTTCAAAAATTTTGAATTAATTTTTCTTACCATCACAATATTTTTATTTTTTTAGTAAAAATCTACCTTCCAAAACAATATGTAGCGTAAAAAATTTTTAAACCTAAATGAAATTGATAGAATCACTCTATCGTCATCATTATTACTGTACTTCAATCAAAATTGCGCAATCATCTTTTTAAAATTATTTTTTTCCTATAAAAACTTTCATCAATAATCAATCGCTAAAAGAAACACTATATATGAATGCGGTACTAGAATCATATAGTTTGCCTACCTCTGAGTCATAAATTTAAAATAGAAAATAAAGAAATGCTCTTAATTATATTCAGTGTTTTGTTTGTGTTTTTGTTGGTATTGTTTTTTTTTTTTATTATTTTTATTTGTCATAAATTTCAATAAATTAACTCTTAACTTGACATTTATTCAATTGATGGGCCCTACCATTGGTTAAGAGGCCACTAAACTATGTATTCATCAAAATCATCAATAAAATTTATAACAACTAATATCAATTTTATTTTTGTTTTACTGTTATATAATTATCATTATCATCATATTTGTATAGAATTAATAATCAACAATCGACATCAGGGTGCTCATATCATATTTTTTTTAACTTAGCTTGTACAATTGAATTGATCTTAAGATTATTCTAAAACAGCTTGAAGAGTGGAATTAAAAAAGGGCAACCCTTTGCTAATTCTGTTTTCGGAAGCCTCTATTGATAATCAATTTTATATATGTACGTACCTATGTATAACCAAATCAATATATTATTGTTTCATATTCTAGTTTTCTGTTTTCATTGATTATAATTATGGTTAGGTCGATTCTAGCTCTTGTATTATTTTTTATTTATTCATATTTAATTCGAAAAAGCTAGATAAGCTCGTATAGTGTGTTTATATTTAAAATTAATTATTTAATAGACCATAAATGATTATGATATTTGTTGTGCATATAGACATGTTCATATAAGAGACGAACTGAATGTGGTATATGAATAAACTATGGGTTTGGTAACTATAATCTAGAAAGTAGTAGGTTCAAGTTCAACTTATACTATGTGTTTTTGAATGTGATTACAAAGGATTGTATTTTATACAGAAAATATTTGAGTAGAAAATGGTTGGATAACACTATACTGACCATCAAGTTTGCAGCGTATATTTTATGTATCTAAAATTTCCATTAAATTTTTTATGGTTCTCTACAGTCTACAGATCTGTCTAAAATCTAAAACTAGATTTTTTCATATTTTATAGGACTTCTTATGTTACATGTATCTGCTGTAAATTCATTTTAAAAATGATTACTTTATAGTTAGTTCAAACTTCTTCGCAATACTGCTCAATATGGAACCGATTTTCTTCTAACCATTTTTTTCATTCTATTTTTGT
Source organism: Argyra leucocephala (assembly GCA_963942445.1). NCBI lineage: Eukaryota > Metazoa > Arthropoda > Insecta > Diptera > Dolichopodidae > Argyra > Argyra leucocephala. The sequence continues at coordinate 122,544,544 of OZ012678.1, forward strand.
GATTTCCCTGATTTTTCAATTTAATTTAGTAATTTACGCATTATTTTGTTTACAATATTTTTATTGTTGTATGTATGTACTCATGTAACTCATACCCGATGATAATTTCAAGTATCATCATATGAGTAAATTGATTATCGGCTCAACTAATTTCTTGATTAGAACATCTTCAAATCATCTTCACAACAAAACAAAAAAAAAAAAACAAAAAATATGAAAAATAAAAAAAACATCTTAAATTGATGCTATCGGTATTCTCTTTGAAGCAATAAATACAGAGTACTTTGAAGACGGAACGGACGTCATTATTGATAGGTTCTTCTAAAAAATATTTTTATATTATATTATGTAGATACCCACTTTCTTATACTGATTGATGTTACTCATAATAATTCATCTACTATTTTTATTTAATTTTTTAAATAACTGATTAAAATCATTTGGGTCAACAATTAAAAAAAGAAAGAAATAATATATACATTTTTTTTTTAATGCAAGAAAACAACATGATAACAACGATAATTATAGAGCAAATTCCAAAAACATATGAAAATATAATAATACTGTTACAACACTACTACAACCATGACAATAAATCCATTAAATTGCCTTTATAGAAGCACAAAACTAAAAATAATAATAAGTAAAATGAAAAATTTTAATCGGCTCGGGCTGAGTAATTTTTCAAAGAAAAACAGAGAGAAAAAAAAAACAAAAACAAAACAACAGTAAAAGAAGTCGAAACAAAAAAATAAAAATTTTTTTTGCTTCTCATCTTTAAAAACATCACTTGATTTGCTTGGTGATCCGCTTTTTATGAGTTGTTTTTTTCTTTTTTCGAATCGCAACTGAGACAACAACATATGATCAGCAGTAGTTCAATGATATCATAAATGTATGTACTCGATCATAGCAAGTAAATAAATGGATAACAACAATGTGTAAATTTAATTGTCTATAATCAAAGTAATGGTGATGTTGGATTATCTTTTCTAGCCGATTTTGATGAGCATCTGATGAAGTTACGATGAGATATCATTACTCATTTTTGGAAATGTGAAATTTAAATCACAAAAAAGCAAAAAAAATAAATAAATAAAAACGTTGCTGACATGTATAACGATTATCGAATAGAGAAAATAATTTAATTTTTTGTTTTTTTTTTTTTTGTTTTTTGATTACTGTATATCAAAGATAGGAAAATATAGACAAAAAGAGTTTTATTAAAATACAAATATAGTTGAAACAAAGTAAATTTAAATGATAGAAAAAAGAAAAAACGTCAATATGGAACTATGCGATAATTTGTAAATGTACGATACAATTTCACTCAGAATATGACAAGCAATTTTTTATTTTTCATATTTTAATTTTTCCATTTTTGGTAAAAATAAAAACATAATAATAATATAGTGTACGCCCTTAAGCAAATCTATGTAAATTATAACAAGATATATGCTATCAGTATGTAGATTTTTGTACTTTGGTTTTGTTATTTGGATATAATTGGAAAAATTAGTAAAGATTTTTGAAACAACAAAATTTAATGATTTTGTATGACTCAATTTTTAAGATTAATTATACATGATACATGCAAAGGGTTAATTTTAGAATAAAAGAATTAATAATTAAAGATAATTTATTTTAAGTAGATAATTTAATAAATTCACGTACCTAAATATAGGTGTGCGGTTTTCGAAATTCCATAGTTTGATAATTGGTCCAATTGTTGGCACATCGGAGCAGTTAATGAAATTCAATTTAATTTAATTCTACAAAATTATAAATGAATTTAAATAATATTGTTGTATAAATAAAATGCTTATTTATAAAACTGAATTAACCACCAATCAGTATCTACGATATCCATCCTGGCTGAGATTATTTATTCTTCCACCCCTTGTATAATATAAATGATATAATATGCCTTTTTTCTTCGCCTTTTCAACATGTCTTTGTAAAGGTTAAATCGACCGTTACTAATCTTGTTGAGTCAATATCTAGCTTTATTAATAACATGTAAGATATGGTTTTCAAACGGATGCAATATATACAGATTTTAGTAAGGTTGATTTGCTTTCTCTTCATATAATAATTTTCAAGTTAAATAAATTAGGATTTCCTCCTTACTTTATTAATTGGGTTCATTCTTATCTTTCTGATCGTAGGTATAGTATTTCTTTTAGATCATCTATATCCACTGGGATTAAAGCTCCCATAGGAGTGCCTCAAGGTACTAGCCATCTTTAGTACTAGTTGGTCAAGAGAATTTGAAGATACTTATGTATTAAGATACTTATGTTTAATGAATATTCTAAAAGATGGAGCAAAATTAAACCATTTTGGAAAAATTGATAGTTTTCGTACTTTTAAAATGCTTGGTCAGACCTAATTTGGAATATGTCACTTAAGTACTCCTTTACGATGTCCTTTTTACAGTGTTCATATAAATAAAAATGGAACAAAATAGTTCGACACGCTACAAAATATACATTTTTATAGTATTTTAATGTGCAGCATTAGGTACCGAACTATTTTATGTTTGAATGATAAGACATCGTCTGGATATCTAAGTACCGTTAGAATTTTTATTACTTTCATATACCTACTGATGATGATGTACGTTTCAGCCCCAGCAAAATTTTATTTCACATCTATAACAAAATTATCATTAGGTACCGAACTATTCTTATTTTATATCTTGATTATAAGATATCTTCTGGGTACAGAAGTACCGTTAGAATTTTTAAGTTTTTCATGTACCTACCTTTCCAGTCCAAAAAAATGCTATTTAATTTTTATAACAAAATTATCATTAGGTACCGAACTACTCTTGTTTCATGTTTTGATGATGAACTGTCCTTTGGGTACCCAAGTACTGTTATTTTTTATATAAACTGTATGTAAATAATGTATATATATATATAAAAAAAAATTTGTTATAATAAATTATTTCTGTGAAATAAAAAATAATATTTTCTTATTATGACACAAAAATGCATATAAAATTCATTATAGGTACAGGTGTACCTTTCCAGCTGACCACATAGGAAACAAAATGTTTAGCTTACCACCAACCCCTCAATTATTGTTTTACTTAAAAAAGTTTTAAGATATAAATTTTGATGAAAAATTAATTCTCACAAAGATTCCAGTCTCTAAGTCAATTTGCATCGAAAATATTCAAAAAGTAAAATGCAAAAGATGTAATTGTACTTTTCCAGCTGAATAAAGGTTAAGATGTTACCTTCTTATGCACATAGAATAAACTTATTACATCTTAATACTCTTCAAAAACGTCATGAAGTTGCTGATATTACATTCCCAGTTGAATTAAGTTCAAATAACATTTCGTCTCTTAATTTGCTAAACTTAATTTTGGTTCACATTCTATCCTAAAATGTGCTAATATGTTTAATTTGCAGTTTCATCGAACTAATTATGGTAAATATGAACTAATCAATGGGATTTTGCCTCTCTATAATATATATATAAGCTCTACTACATTAACTTTTCTCTAACTAAATAATAATTAAAAAATAATCTGTACTTGTGTAACTGAAATTTTTGATAAATGTTTGACTTGTCTGCTTAATTGAAATTATTTTAATTTTTATTATAAATGATTAAGTATAAACATTTTTAATTTTGTAATATAAATTTTTAAATTTTGTTAACTTTATCAATAATTTTTTTTCTTTATTATGTTTGGAGTGTTTAATTATACTTTTTCTCTAACTAACTATAAATCATTGTAACTTTCTTGAATTAAGCTAGTAAATAAATAAATAAATAAAACAGCCTATATTGATACATTTCCTTTGAACAAAATGCAATTTCAAAATTTTTATTATCTTTAAATAAATATATAGAGTATAGTTAAAACACCCTGTATTCTTATTAAGCATACTATCTTCTACGATATTCAATTTAAAAATTTGTACTGCCGTTAAATAAATAAAATCTACTAAATAAACACAGTATGCATGAAACACCCTGTATTGATACTAAACACATATATAAATAAAAGCAAATAAATAAATACAATATATATAGCACACCCTGTATTGCCACTAAACATACTTCCTTGTACGAATTTCAATTCAAAAATTATTACGATCGTTAACATTAGTTATGAATTGATTCCCTTTGTATAGAAAGCAAATAATAATGAACTATTCAAAACAATACCAATACCAAAAAGCAAATCAAATCATTATACATTCATTCATAAGTAAATATCTTCAAGACAAAAATAAAAAAACAAAAAAATGATTAGTTCAGATAAAGAAAAAAAAAATCCCTAATAATTCATATATACACACAAACGTAATAACGCAAAACAAAGACAAAAAAAAACAAAAATTTATACATAAAAGAAAACCGATTTTTATTCTGATCTCAGCAGAACCGATTTTCTAAATTCATTTTCTTAATGGAATTCACTGTTTCAATTCTTGAATCACTTCTGTTTTAATAGAAAATAATATTTTATACACCCTACTAAGATTATAAAAAAATACAATAATTTCATTGTGTTAAGATACAAATTCTTCTACACATTCATATTACATATAGGTTGGATTTGTTGGCAGTGGGTACGGAGGGATGTAATTTTATAATATATGACTTGCAGTTGTATTTTATTGCCATATCTTCAGAGTATTAGGATTAAAGAGGAAATCTATATAGTGTTTTTGTTTGTTTGTTGGTTTGTGACAATTTCAAAGTGCGTTTATTAGAACTAAAGTGGCTTTATAAATAAAAAAAAAAAAAATAATAATAACAAAAAAAAAGTAAAATCTCATCACAAAGCATCATCGTCGTTGCTAGTAAATATTATTTGTCTAATAATCATAAAATAATGTGAAAATTTTTGGTTTCCTTTTATTGTTTGAAAACAGTCAGCCCAAAATAAACATTAGAATGATTATATAGTTAGAGTGATGCTAGCAGCAGGCAGGATCATCCCTTTTTTTTTTTTGTTTTAATCTTTTTTTATTTGTTATTTTTTGGTTATTATGGTTATGCATATAAAGTACTTCCGGGAAAGAGATAAATTATTTTGTTTCCTTTAAGGAAAAAAATTAATGTTACGAATTGTAAAAATTAATATTTAAAGAAGGGATCCAACAATAATCTTAATAGGAACAAAAAATTTTTTTATATTTTATTATTTAGAGAATTATTATTTGTTTTTGTTTGTTGTTTTTTTTTTCCTTTTATGTGTTGTTCATGTGTGGTTCAAAATGTGTCGTTATATTTGTTATTGTTTATTAGTTAAGGGTAATCAAATTTTTTATTTTGTTATTGTATTGAATAAAAAAAATGGAAAATATTCAACCAGGGACGAGAAGCAATACATTATTTCTGATAATCATACTAAAATCTGATGTGCTAATTCTGGAGCTAATCAGAATGATTATTTTTCATATAATTTTTTATTTATACATATTTGATATAGATAAATAATAATTATACATATTTCAAATTAATATCAAAGATTTAACTTTTATTTGCTTCGTTTAATCGAAACATTTAAATTCATGTTGAAATGAGAGGTTAAAAGTGTAATATTCTGGCAAATTTCGGTTTCATCGATTTCAAACAGTCTTCTGATGGTGGTCTAATAACCAAAATCGATTAACATACTAATTCAAATTAATGGATTATACCTAGATCTCTTAATCTTAACTGTAACTAAATAACGATATAGTTTATACGAAGTGCATACAGATTTGAAAATGTGTGATTTAAGATGACTTGATTTTTAAGACTTTATAACAGTGTTACTGTGTAATAGGTAGAATTTAAAGTCTATGAAATAGAGAAAGACTACTACCAAGATTTTTTTCAAAGTATTCTGATTAAGTGTTTTTGGAGACGTAGTAATTATGATAATTTATTTATAAATGTACCTCCTCAACAAGTTAAGTCCTATTCTAACTTTGACTGTATAATGGCTTAATGGAATATTTTTCGTATAAAAGATAACAACATCGTCACTATAGCATCTGACATGTATATTTTCGAAGTCCAATTTATTCTGCAATCCAGTAACAGGCCTATAAATATTTAAATTCTTTAACTATTTTAATATTGAAACAATGAGTATTACCAACACAACTACTACTATGACTACACGCTGGGTGGCGCAGTAGGTAGAGTGCTTGTCTCCTTTCAACCGAAAGGTTCCCAGGTTCGATTCTCGATGAAGCAAAAAAAAAATGCTGATCGGGTTTTCGACCTCGTCCAGTACCCTTTGTCATTGGGATAAAATAAATGACAACAAATAATTGAAAGTATAATCTGGTAATAACTTAAAATAAAATGGAGCTATTCTATTTAAGAAGGCTTAGTTCCAGATAATAGCAGTATAGTTTTCCGCATTTAATGAGTTAAACCAGTAATTTGATAAATAAATGTTCGAAATATTATTGTAGATATTGTGGTATAAACTTGCAGTACCGTACTTAATTAATCACGAAAAGGTGATTCAACCTAAGTCACTGTCAAGAACATAAAAAAAAAAATAATAATATGAGATGAATTATTTTTACATCAACATTGAATATTGATAGTATATTTTAAACCTATGCTTATAATTGAATTTGACGTTTCAACTTTGATATTGACATTATACATAATTTTGTAATACATAATTTACATTATATTAAATTATACATAATTTTGTACCTGTAAACATACATTAATTAGTAAACGATCAGTAAAGGTGCATTGTAGCTATAAGTTTACAAAAACGTAAATATTTTGCATCTGTAAGTGTCACAAGTCACAATGTATACATACAGCAAAATTACCACCGTAATCATGCGTTGACATTTACAATTTATCTTTACTGTATGCATTCTATAACATCATTTTGTTTAAGTGTATATTACAAGTATGTATATATTTACAAAAAAAAAAAAAAGTATATATTATGCATTTACAAATTGTGTCTACAGAAAACGATTCGTATATGTGCAACAAAAATTTGCTACATATGAGTTATACAAAATGTCCCTTGGATTTATTAATAAAAATGTTTCATATTGAGCCTACAGCATATTATATAAAATATATTGCTCGTTTAGTTCCCGAAGTCTTGATCAATTTTCTCTGGAATGTTTTAATCCCGTTACAGCCTTATTTGAGAGTGAGATTTTGTTTTCTAATCTAATACGAAGTAAGTCTGACTTAGAAGGGTCTTTTTAAAAATTATTAACCATCTTCGATCGTATCAGCATACTTCAGTTAGTAGTAAGTTGTATAAAATAATAAATAAAAATTCAACACAACTTATATTTTTATTTTCTTATTAGTTCACAGGTTATATTCATTGACCATGAACATTAATGAAGGTTTCATATCTCTGGATTAGTATATATTAATTTTGTTTTTCCAGTTGGAAAACAAAAATACCTATGTAAAATGATTAATCCCAAGATTTTAATTAATTATTTAAGACTAATTGATAATAGTGAAGAAGATTATTGGATTTTCTTGGTAATAATGATTTGAATTATAAGAAAGGTATTATTCCCTGGTGAAAACAAATTAAGAGATATCCTAATAAAAATATGTCATAATAATTCTGAATATTCTGAGAAAAACCGAATTTCATATTCTTGGTGTTTTCATAATATAATTTTTTATTGATAAATTTCTGGAAATTATTCTCCTTTATAACAAAATTCTTAATATTAATTAACTTTTAGTTAATTTTAGTTATTGAATAACAACGTTTATTCCAATTATTTTAACCATTCTGCAAATTGTTATTTTTGGAAATGTCAGAATAACTTTTCTATAAGAAAATTCAATCCTAAACTTGATAAAATAAAAAATAGAAATAATACGTGTCGTGTGTGTGAATTGAATATATAATTTAAATGTGATTTTGAGTTCTTTGGTATACGCTAAAATTAGACAATTTAAAAGAAAATGCTTATCATAAAAACAAATTTATTAATATCACTATACGTATAGCCGAACACATACTAATATAATGCCAAAGTGGACTTAGATCAAATAAATCTAGCATACCAAAGTGACACGAGTTGAACAAAAATGTCCGCCTATTAATGATGAACTTCTGTCAGGCTTTCGATTCAATAAAAAGGATATGGTAGAAGTTATTTTTCATAGCATAGAAGTCCTAGAAAAATTTATTTATGCTAATACTCTGATACTCTAAATACTAGGCCTCAGTAACGTTTGAATTTGAAATAAAATAAAAACAGGAGCCAGGTGATGCTTATTATTTGAAAAAATAGTTATAAGCATTCCATTGTCTAAAGGACGAGAGATGAATGCCATATCAAAAGAAAAACCTTAATGTATAATAAAATAAAAATAAAACCAAAATTTAACATTCCTAATGAAAAACAAAATTAGTCTTGTTTCACATCTGTTTTTAGTGTTGTTTCAAAATTAGTGTTGTTTCACATTAAAGATTAAGCGAACAGAATGTTTTTTTTTAATCTGTAACGGTCGTAAATTATTTATATAGGTACCAGTCCATTTTACAACGTAGGCTTAAATAGTACATTACTTGGCTCTATAATAGGACAATTCAAACTAAGATGATATTGTAGACCAACCTTATTTAAAGTATCCAAAATATAGTAAAAACTTAGTTCAAAATATTGATAACAAATATTTTAAAATTTTATTGCAAAATTTTCTATTATTTAGAAATTATTGATAAATAAACTACTCCTAGTAAAGATATATTTCTATTTTCGCAGAAACTTTGAAAATATCATGAAAACTGAATCATGAAACATTCTACGACTTTTTAAATTTTCCGAGTGGTATGAGTTTTTTTTTTTACAAAAATGGTATAAATTTTAATAAACTAATGTAAAATTAATCAACTTTTACACTGTTATACTGAGTACGACAGTCCTTCCACTCATTTAATTTAGTAAACTAAAATCCCTTGTAACATTTATTGCGACAATATTTTATCAAACATTTCGAAATAACTGTAAATTTCGCAATAAAAAATTTTAAACTTTTATTACCAATATCTCAAACTAACCAAAAATTTTGGTACTGTATCTAAATTTTTTTTAAATATTTAAAACAAACCTTAATCCAAACTTAAATTTAGTACTAAATATTTTTTTTATTAATAATTTTGAGTGCCAAATAAAATTTAGACTGAATGTAAACGTTTTTTTTTTTTGTTATTTTTGTTTTTATTTGATATTTTAATATTACTATACACAACAAATGTATTAAAAATTTTCCCATAACTTATTACTGATATTTGTATAATATATGTATAACAAAAGGCATAAACCGCAACATATTAAACATAAAACATAAATTTGTAACAAGCGAATAATAATAATAATAACAACCACAACATAAAATTAACATAAAAAAAAAATGTATACGTATTAAATCTGGAAAGAAAAAAAAAATGTTTTTTATGTTTTAAATTCATAAATCGTTTGTTTGACTTGGTTCACTCACACTGCCATACTTATAAATAATATAAAAAATAACATACGCATATAATATCATAATAATTTTTTTTTTAATTCTAAGAAAAACATTTTATCCTTAAAATCCGTTTTCAAAGAAAAGTTAAGAACAAAAACAAAACAAAAAAAAACAATAATAAAAATATAACAAAACATGGCTTCTCAATATAAATTTCCATTTAAATTGGGTTTTAAGAAGAATTTTTATTTTTGTTTTTGTTATCAGAAGAGATTTTCTTCGTTATAAAATAAATACATTTTTAGTTATCTATTTTATCCTTGAATTGACAGAAAAACAAATACAAAATATATTACGTATATACAAAACATACGTATACATATTACATAATATAAAAAATGTCAAACTTTTTTGATTTTTCGAAATTGGAAACAATAAAAGAAACAAAAAAACAAGCAAAACAAAGAGAAGACTAAACAGGCTTTTTTTGTATTTAAAATTTTACAGAAAAAAAAATAGAAAATTAAAGCAAAAAACAAAAATTATGTCTTATTTACTAAAGGCGTCATTTTACACAGCCATTTAAACATTTTAACATGATATGCAACTTCAAAGTTTTTCATTTGATTAATTTATAAACTTTTATTTTAACCTTACGGATTACTTACGGCATGAGTGTATATTTGATATTAACCCTGTATAAATCAAAATTTATTTAACCTTTTCCAGAACAAAAATAATAAATTTTTGTTTTAAATACTCGTTGAACAAATTAAAAATTGAACTTTTAAGCAATAGGGTAAGTTATACTGAAATAAAACAATTTAATATATTCAAGCAGAGATATAGAAATCAGAGAACTACTTGCCCACTGTATTTACCAAAATGGTCTGTGAAAATCAAAAAAGAGTAAATGCAAATATTTATTCAACACAGTAGTGAAATGGCACTATTATAAAGTCCCAAAAAACGGTCTAACACAGTGCTATAACTATCAAGCTTAGAGCATGAAGCCAAATATTGCCATGCATGGAGCCATTTGGCCTCAGCTTGTTGAAACTGTAATTAAAAAGTATAGCTAATTATCCTGCCATAACAACCAAGTTGGTACAGGAATAAAAATAAAATGTTGTTACTCTAAAGCTGACAATACAAATCAAGCTCTAAACTATAATTTTTGTAATCTATAATTAAGTAAGTAATGTAAAAAAATTAAAGTTAAATAATAGTTGATATGATTATTTATCTATAAATTAATATAAGTCGATAATGTCAGTATATGTAAACTATATTTTGGAACGATTAAAAAATTTAATTAAATTAAATTAAAAAATTAATTAATATCAATTTTCTTGTTTTTTTGTGTTACTTTTACTGGGAGGATAAATCTATAAAATATTTCGATCTATTTATGAGTTTAGCTCATTTTTCGTTATTTGTTTTACAACCATTTTCAACTGATTTTCTCAATATTTTTTAGAACATAGTATAGAAGAGTATCTATTCAAAATCTCTGAGAACAATGATGGAGTTCATATTCAAAGACGTAGCTGATAGCTTTTCTTTAATTTGTTTAAAAACATTAAAGATTCAAAATGCTCAGGAGGGTAATGGTTTTGGACAGAACTCCAGTGCTACTAGTATAAAACGGTTTTACGAGAAATTAAAAACCACAAAACAAGAGGAAAATGTGCTTTGATTTCTTGTACGATAAATTTTTGAAAGAAATGTATTGAAAATGACCAATGGAAAATAATATGTTACAATAACGAATTGCTTTAATTTTACAAAATATAAGAAAAAAAAATAGCCAGAGTACAGTAGTCTGGCTTACTGTTTGTGTCAACAAAACAAACTCAATAAAACTTATCGAAAAGAATGCAGTACACAGAATGTGATGGGTTGAAAAGTGCAGCTGTAAAAGTTGAATATGGTGTAATACAGGGAAGTTCACTCGGACCTACGCTATTTTCTTGTTACATAAGTGGCTTATTATGCACAAAACTGAATGGTAAGCCATTTATGTTCGCTGATGACCTGGCCATAATCTATGAAGAAAAAACTAACAAAGAAATGGAAGAATTAATCAACATGGACATGAGTGAAGTTCACCAATGGATGGAGCGACATAAGCTGACAATAAATACAGCTAACAATATATGTTATTTAAAAGAAAGACAGGTGATGCCTTAAATATTTACTATAACAAATGTAAGTTGGATCCCGTGAACAGTTACAAATATTTGGGAATATTATTAGATGAGAACTTAAAGTGGGAACAGCATATAAAAGAACTAATAAAAAAAGGAAGAAAAATTTCTGGACTATTCAAACTAATAAATAAAAGAGTACCACTAAAAAATAAGAGATCAATTTATTACAGCTTATTTCATAGCGCAATTATGTACGGAATTCATATATGGGGAATAAAAATTTAAACACATTACAGAAACTGCAGAATAAAGCGATAAAGAACTTGTTTGGATATAAAAGGCAAACTTCAACACAGGAAATTCATAGAAAGCACAAAATATTACAATTGAATCATGTTATAAAATGCAAACAGGCCACACAAATCCATCTCATACTTACTAAGAATATTAATACAAATATTAAGCCGATGTTGAATAATGAAGTTCATACATACTCAACTAGAAATGCAGCTCAAATAAGGGTAACATCTTCAACAAAAGGATTTAACAAACACAATATACAATACAGCATAAAAAACGTATAATGAATTACCAGTTGAGATAAAAGAAACTGCTCAAATATCTAAATTCAATAGTAAAATTAGTGATTATTTTCATCAATTAAATAATAGTAATAATACTTAATATTATATAAAAAAAATCATATTTAAATATCTTCTATAAAAAACAAAACATTCCTTATTTTAAAATTAAAATTGCACTGAATTAAAACTTAATTAGTTATAGGTAAAATTGTAAAAAGCTAAAAACACTCTGTACGAGCAATGGAGCTCATTTGAGTAAATAAATGAATAAATAAATAAAAAAAAAAAAAAAAAAATGACAATGAAGAGTATGCTAACAGAAAAATAATGTGAAAGTGTACCTAAACTAAATATCTTGGATAGTATTAAAGTAAATTGCGGAAAAATTAATACGATAAGCAAAAGGAGTTGTAGTAGGAATAGTAATGGTTGGCAGTCCATTTTTTTGTTTGTTAGTTAGCTATACAGTTTGCTACACTTTAGTAGTAGTTATCATGTCATTTATTACTTCTAAAAATAATATGGATGACAAAACAGATGATAGAGCCTTGTCTTACTCTTTGACACATCTCGAAGCAATTTGTTAGCTGTACACAACATCTTTAATATTTGTAGGATTGTTTATTAAATACCTATTTATTTGTTTATGTTGTTTGTTATAGCATTAATTTACTTCCTAAAACTAACAGTACATCTATCAATTCTAACAAACTGATTTAAATACGTTATTGAGGTATTATGACTGCAAATTTAGTGATGATTGCTGATCAATAATATGAAATAACAACAAACTGCAAATATAATATGATCTAGAAGAACACCAAGTCTCTAAAACAATATTACCATTTACTATATTATGATTTAAGATGAGCAGATAAGTTATGCTCGCTACAATGAATATTTTTCTTATTTTTGATAACTATATAGGAATTAAAAGTCACATTTCCTTTTACTACCAAATTCATTTTTAGTTTCCAAATATCAATATTTCTAAAACAATTTACTTCGTTTATTTTTGATTTAGCAACTATTGATTCCGAAATATTGATATTTGCTAATTTCAAAATAATCTGCATTAGTGAAATAAAATTCAATGTTTTTTTTACTTGTAATTCCAATTTTAATCTAATAATGTACTCTCATAACATTTTTTTATGCCTTGTCAAATATTACAAGTCAGAAAATAATGCTGGGCCCCGAATTTACCGTATAACATTTCAATTCTTATTTTTATATTTTGTTATCCTTTTTATAATTGAATTTTGATTGAAAAATTTTAAATTTCGTAAATAAAATTTAATTTCGAATTTGTAAGTCATTTCAATTTAATCTACCCCAATTAAATGTTTTTGGCATTTCTAAATTGATTTTGTACCTACATTTTTATTATATACTGTTGATGAATATTTAAAATATATTTTTTAATGCAAAAATAATCCTGTAAATTGCTGCAATTCAATTAATGTTTTTGTTTTTATTTCTCCTTATATTACGTCAAATTAATTCGTTAAAGGTAAAACACATTTTATATATCATGTCCTTTTTTATGTTACTGATTTTTTATTTATTTTTATTTATTTTTTTTTTCATATTAACAAAATAATCTAGAAAACTTGGTGACCTATAAATCCAAAATAAACAAAATAAATTTTTGTAGAACAATATTTGTGAGCATCCTTCTTATAGATCCTTAAAAAATAAAAATTGATTTTTTTTTTGTTGTTGTTGTTTGTTGTTATTATTGTTGGTACATATTTTTTATAGGCATATCTAAGAAATAGGATACATTCCAGTTTAATTTGGTGTCCTGTTTCTATTTTTTTTTTCGTATTTTTTTTTTAATATAATATCCTAATTTTAAATATGTACAGTTATTGTAGTCGCAATTTTGCATACATTTATTTTATATATTTATAAATTATGATGGTTGGTTATTCTCTACATATTTAATTCGCCATTTAATTTTCTTTAACAATAATATGATTTTATTAAGTAAACATTAAATATTGTTTTTTATGTCCTTTATTTTTATAAAGATTTAGTACATAAACTAATTTGTATATGGTATATATATATAAGTTTGAATGTAGGTTAAATAATAAAAAAAAAAAATATAATATTTTATGAATTTCAAATTAGTTAAATGATACTCAAATTATTTATTTATTTATTTTTTTTTTTTGTGTAGCCTCTAGTTAGACCCAGCTATAGGCTATATCATAAGAAGAATTTTTAATAAGGTAATCTAGTATAACATGTTTAATAAATAAAAAAAAAAATATATACATATCAATAAATTATTAAATGACGTTAATAGGGGGAGGGGGTGGGTTGGTTACAATAAAAAATAAGAACCTTCTAAATGTTCCTCATATAATTCGTACACTCTGATGTCTTATTTTAATTGTACATGTACATGTATATATTGTATTATATGTATTTGCTTATTGTACATTATTATGTACTTAAATTGTAATACACATTGTATATTATGAAAAATTAAAATTTCAAAAAGTATATGTATATTGAAAATATGTACTCTATTATATAAGAGAAAATAAGGACATGAAATTGGACAATGGTTTTGCAGAGAAGAAAATTTATTTTCTCATCTAGTTTTTATATATATATATATATATATATATATAAACATAATGTACATATAGGAGATGGAGCACGTTTTTCATTTTATTTTTCTATGTACATTGTGAGAAACTTTCGGAATGAATTGTATGGATATATATATATATATGTATGTACCTATATGCGATTCTGAGTATCTATGAAAACGTGGTGTAAATATTAATAGCGATCAAATTATTTTGAAAAATATTTATTTTATTTTATTTTTGTTCTAAAAGAATTTAATGAAGCTTTATACATACATATGTAAGTATATATGTATATATACATAAAAAAAAAGTAAACAATTTCTAAAATAAAATGAAAACCAAAAAAATATTTATTTTTTTATATTTATAATTTTTATATTTTCTGTCAGACAAACTGACGCAAAAAAATGTGAACTGATGTCATTTATTTTCTATATCTCTATCTCTTTCATACTTTTGCAATCTTCCATCGAATTAACATTTAGAAAATTCGGTAAGAATTTTAAAAATTGAGGTTAGAATATAGAATACAGAAATAAATAATAATAAAAAAAAAAATAATAAGACAACAATATGATAATTAAAAGACAACACACATTTTATGATGTGAAATGACCCCAATTTTTAAAAAGAAAAATTACTTAAATGCTGTTGAAGAAGATTGAGTAAGAAACATATTAAAAAAATAATTAAAGTGGCATACGTTCAAACATGTTCCGGAAAAAGAATTTATTTCCGGAAATACGGCTATTTGTCAACTGATGTTTAAATATATAAATTATTTTTAATATTTTTAAATTAATTGGTATATGTTTAAAATTTTAGTCTATTACTATTTAGAGTAATAAGCAATTTTATTTTGACCTAAAATATAAAATGTGGATTGATGTAATTTTACTTTATTTATTTTATATATTTTTCCAAAGAAGCTTATACAAGCTCGTACAGAATATATACATATTATCCATTAGAAATAATTGTAGATTTTATTACAAAGTATATAACATATTCTAGATTTGGACGAACTAAAGAAGTAAATAGAGATTTAATTAAATAAGGGTCATTACAATCTCTTAATAAAATCTAGTATTGAATTTGATTTATTGATGATAATGTTGAAATGTTATTTAAATGATAATTTATTATCAAACATGACCCTGAGATCATTAAATCAAATAACTCTCTTAATAACTTTGTTTAAGATCTTCTTGAAGTAAAGTAACTTCATTAGGTGACTTAACCGTCTTAAAGATTTTGATATCGTCAGCATATATGGATACGCTGGTATTTTTCGCAACTGTTGTTACGTCATTAATAGATAAAATGAACAGTAATGAAGCTAGGTGACTGCCCACGGGACTTCAGAATTGGAATTGTATGGATCAAAAATACCTGATCTAAAAAGTACATTATTTAAATGTTCAGTTAACTAAGTAAGATTGAATCTAATTTATGAATATTGATGGAAAATTAATGTTAGCAATTTAGCAATAAAATTGTGTGGTAGAACATCAAACGCTTTACTCTTGTCAGTGTATATTATACATAAATTTGATAACGAAGAGCAAAATTTTACTAAGTTGGTGGTTGTTGATCTATTTTTCATAAACCCATGCTGACAAGATGAAAAAAATTGAACAGGTTTCATATGTAGAAATATTTTTAAAACCTTTAATGATAATTTGGTAACACTTTAATGATAATTATGGTAACATTTTCCAAATGAAAATAATTTATAACTGCTTGATTTAAGATTGAAATAAATAAAAAATAAAGGCTTTGTTGCGACTTATCTTCTTAGAATATCAATGTTGATTTATGGCCGTAATTTTCATTAATTATATATTGTAGTTCCAGATTGTTTTAAACATAAAATTTTTACAATGCAATTTGATTTTAAAATCTTAATAATTGTGGCCCTTGTCAACCAGTAACAAGCCTTACTGGCTTTGATTTAATTTCAATTAATTTATTTAATTATGTAGTTGTTATATTAGACTAACATGTTTTTGGAAATAAAATTTTATAAACACTGAAATAATATAATGAACAATAAAAAATATAATAATGTAAATAAAATAATAAAACTATGTGGCTATTGTGAAACCGTAATGTAATCGAAATGACAATTGATGGACCAAGAATCATAATGCATCGTTTGAAAATACGAATTTTGATATGGCTACTGGTTATCCATAAAGGGTTTTGATTTATTTAGATCTTCCCAATCCTAACAAATATAGTAAACATTAAAAAATTAATCAAAGTATCAACAAAATTATAAAAGATAATTGATTTTTGTAAAACACATTTAAATTAAAATCAACTTCAATTACAATTCAGAAACTAAAATCAATTATTATATGAAATGTAATTATTATTATTCTTTTTTTTTAATTTGCGAAGATAATACAAAATTACCGAACTATTTTAATTGAAAAGTTTTTTCTTTAATTCGACATCATTTTTATCTCAATTAACTTTTTTTTCTTTTCAAACTCAAACATTTTACAAAATCGCGAAATTCTTTTTTGTTATTATTATTGTTGTATGTACTTTTTTTTATTTATTTATTATAGTTTTTATATATTATCAGAATAGGAATTTAATAATTTCTTTATGTTATTTCTTTTTTATAAAAATAAATTTTACAATTAACCTAAAGTAATTTGAACTTAAATTAATCTTCGATATTTCATTTAATGAAAAAAAAAAAAATAAAAAACAAATTATTAATGGTAGGTACGGTGGCGGTAAACAAACTCGCGTGCAATGAAGTTTATAATAAATTTAAGTTCAACCAATTGTACTTAAATTAATTAACCCATCAATGACCATTGAATAAGATATTAACGCATATTGCTCTAATGAAGCCAATTTAAGTTCATAATTTATAAAAAAAATATTATAGAATAATTTTGAAATTAAATTTTGTGTTATAGAAGATAATCGAAAAATTGTATAGGATTTTCGAATGCAATAAACTTAAATTTATTCATAAATCAATTACGATCATCTGCGATGGGTCTAAGAGAATATGGGTGAATGTTTCAGGTTCAAATGAATTTTATAATTAATTTCAAATTTATCTCACTTCAATTGTACTCACTTTTGTCATAATAATTGTTATAACCTGAAGATTATGGCTGAATGGATCAGGTGACAAAATGAATTTTACTTCACTTCAAATGTACTCACTTTTGTCATAATTGTTATAACCTGGTTGAGTTCTGGTATATGTATTTAATACCAATTCTTGATGTATCAATTACTTCTATTTCTTTTCCAGCTTTATAGAAATGACTACTTGAAGCCTCTCTGGTGTTATTCTGGAATTGTTTGAAACGGAATATTATTGATTTTAGCTCAATAGAACAAGACGAGTCAAACAACCAATCAATTCGTGATTTTGTATTTTAATTCAATTTAAAATCTACCATAGGGTTAATGTTATAATACAATTATTTTTAAATCAATTTCTAAACCAAATCAATCATTCCCCAGCTACATTTTTAAAGTTTTAATTTTTGAAAATCTGTGTTTTATTAATAATAGGAAGTTACTTAAGAAATGGCATTCATCAACTCAATTTCATTGTAACTTACATTGCTTTCAGTAAACCGCAGCAGATAATATCTCTTATTTTGATCACAGCACCAGAATTTGACAGTCGTATATTTAAAGAACCATCACTGGATCCTCTATCAGTTGATCGAACTTTTATATTAAGTTCATCGATTTTTAATAACAGACTACGAGTTTATTTATTAGTAAATACTTTTTTTATTAATTGGTTGTCTTCAAACAACAGATTTTTAATAGATCTAGATGTATTTGGGACTACAATTTGAATGATATATAATATAATATATTGCATGTGTGTGTAAAATCATAAATATAAAGGAAATATGAAAATTATTATTAAAAAAAGGCCAAACAACAAAAAATGTGATAGTAACCACAGAAATTTGTATTGCTGACCATTTCAAATAGCAATTTAACTTCCACTATACTCTCTTACATTTTGATTTATTCATTATAGTTTTTCTTGTTTTTTTTTTCTTTTTACTAAAACATCGATAAATCTTAATAGTACTTTTCTGTCATTCGGCAGGAACATTATTTAAGATAAAATATATTTCTTGAATAAGAATACAATAAATATAAATAAACAAACCAACAAACCAGATTTAATAAATTAAAATTTTAATTTCTTTTAATAATTATCTTTCCATCTCTTTTTTCATAATTTTATTTTTTTTCTTTAACATTTTTCTGTTTATACAATTGGCATTTAACATCATTATTAATCAATATAATAGTCAGTATTTCACAAACAACAAAAAAAAAAAAAAAATGTACTGACGTTTTTTGCTTTTATTGCTATCTACAATTATAGACAGATACACAAACAGGGTGTTTTATGAATTTATGGTTTCAAATTTTAATTACCAAAAAGTTATCGTAGGTCGAGCTGAATTAAATAAATTTTTACAAAATTAGAATTTTGGGCCCGTTTCGAATCGTTTACTAGACTGATTATTTTGTCGATAATGATTCCAAAATCAATATTTTCAATATGATACATCCGTAATCGTTTAAAATTTAAATAAAGCTGATATGGATTAACTTTGTTATTGAATATTCATGAGTCTAGTTAAAGAAACAGCTTGGACTAAAATAACGGTTAAAAAATGTTTTTGAGTTATTTTATACATTGTTATAATAAGGGTGATCTTTTCTAATAAAATTCATTAATTATTTGGCATACCACTTACTTTTACTTACTCTATATTTAATTTTCGACCTCAAACTGTTATCGGTAATCAATTGAAATCAACGTTGCCTTTGCTATTGTATTATTTTCAATATGACCATCCATTAAGTAGAGTTCGGTACAATATGCGGCTTCTAATTGTTGGTAATTCAATTTGCGAAACTACAACAAAAGATAAAATAGAAGTTGACCCTTTTGGTTGTTTTGTCAATTAAAAAAACAATGTGTAATGTTTTTAACGCACAGTCTTAATTTTCTTTCGATAATTTTATCTATTCTTTATTACTTTATCAAATTTTCGTTCTTGAAAAATGGTTTTTCTTGAGCTCACTTGCTTTATGTGCTTTAAGTCGTATCTTATTTTGCCATTATTTGAATATTCAGAACTATATTTCTAAGCGTGAACCTTGTTGTATGTTATTTAAATTTTTTATCTCGGCTGACTTTTCGGTTAATCTGGGGCCTAACCACGTATGCAAATATGAAATGTATCCATACCGTGTACCAAATATGTAACACAAGCTGCAGTACGTATTCAAATGATTTTCGCATTACATCGATGCTAATTTCGGAATACAAAGTACGAAATGTTAAGATACGAAAATAAGTTTGCGAAAGTAGCAATACGCTGAAAGGTAGCTGATTCTAGTTGAATTATTTTATTCTATTCAATTCAATTCAATTCAATTCAATTCAATTCAATTCAATTCAATTCAATTCAAATCAATTCAATTCAATTCAATTCACTCATCTTCATTTAAAAAAATAAAATCGTATATATGAAACACCCTGTTCATATAAATTATATAAAAAAATTTAACTATATGTATACAAGGAAATAGAAAAAATTCAGAAGCTGTTTTATCTAAAAGTATGTGGGCATTCTTTGCAACATTAAAAAGATAGTTAACAAAAAAACAAACTTACAACAAGTAAAGATAACACACATACATTTACACATAATTACTTACTTGTTTCTATCAAAGTTAAGTGAAATAAATTGTAAAAATAAAAAAAAATGTTTATACCACATCAGAATTTTGCAAGAGTAACTACTCAGTCTTTTTTATTACTTGATACTACCGATTGATGCGTATCGCCAAAGGAATTGAATCTTTAGAGAGCGAAAACAAAATAAAAATGAAAAAAAATGTACATCCTTAAAAAAACAGTAAATTTCATATAGAAAAAAAAAATTCGAATTGAATTTATTTGATAAAATTTTTTTCGATGGAAATATCTTTTATCTACACCTATTATTTAGAATGGTTGACTGGTATAAGAGTTTGTTATAACGAACATCTATCAAGATTTACCATGTTTACTTTGCTTCCGGCTACCGTATTTCGATTTAATAAAAATTACAATAATGCAATATTGTTGCAAAAATTTAAGAATCTTTAGATAGTTAGTAATCAATTAATATAAGATCTGTACTGTACGAAAATGGCACAACAACATCGATGATGAACAAAAAAGACTGGCAACAACAAATAGATAATTCGAAACATGACATCAAAAAATGCACAATTAAGTGTTGTTTTTCCACAAGCAACTGGAAGGGTTAGTTCCACTTAACTACCTCGTCGATCTATATTGTCGTTGCAATGAAAATATTCCCTTTTGCTAGATTTCAATTTGACAATTGTGTCCTCTTTTCAAGAAAACAGAATCATACTAGGTATATTTGTAACGCATCTCAACTTAGTGTATTGGAAACAAACTGCAAATATTTCGCTGACCTGCTTAATATTGCTAACCATATAACTCACTACGATAAATTTGAGCCTGATTAAAGTTGTATACTCGATAAATACTTATTGTAATTGATATTTGGTATTTTTCTACTTTGTTTTTGGATTTGAATTTATCTTTTTAACATTCTACTAACTACAGCATGTTAGCTATTTATTTTTATTACCTAATAACATTACTTACTAACCCACTGGATGATGATCTCAAAGCTTAGCAATATGATTCATTCTTTCATTTACAATAGGTCTGATTTACTTGCTCTAAGCAATATCTGACAGTATATTAAAAAACAATTCTTCAACAACTCATCGGTGTCGCATTGCATTGCAAAACTAAATCCTCAAACAATTTTCCCTTATTAAGAGCTATCCAATACGACATTAAACTTTTTCGAATCCAGTATTTTTGAAAAATTTTAAATCAATTCTTTCGATTTGTCTTACATCATCAATTTCATGAAAGTATACATGTCTTCGGAAACAAATCTAATTTAATTCTAAAAACATTTTTATTCCAGACCTAATATTTTGTTTCAAATTATATTAGAGTCAATATTGACAGACACAAGACCATGGCACAAGACAGGTTAAACTTGAAGTAGAATGGAAAAAGCATGATGTTATAGAAAACAATTTGCTGTCACTTTGTCCTAAATGGAAACAGTAATATGGGAGGGTAAACGAAAGCAGTACAACAATAGCTATATACCTTCTATATACACATATAACATCTTCATAACAAACTTCATTATATCTTTATTACCCCTAATAATACAAATTTCATTACATCTGAGTCCTGAGTCTCTGGGGAGAGTGAAGATGATTAGAAAACTACCACCTATAACAACCAACAACAAGAAATAGGTCACTCGAGTCGTGGTATCAAAAAGGCACAATCAAGTGCTAATTGGTTTTTCAGAAGTAACTGGAATGGCCACTTCTACTTTCTACCTACCCTTAATATATTTTTGTGCATGTAGAAATGTTAATAAATAAATTATGAAAACAAAGTAACTCAAATTAAATTAAATAAAACAATTTTTGGATAAACGTTGCTAGTAAAAATTGATTAATGTTAAATTATTAATATTTTTTTTATTATATTGAAAATAAAATTGATTGATTGCGTAATAAATTGACATATTAAATTTTAATAATATATCAAATATTTCCAAGTTCTTACAAGTCAAATCATCATCTCTATCTATTATTAACAAATTTTAATAAATTTTTATGAACAAGTCGCAGCATTATGATTGAATGTCTAACTAAAATATAATGTGTATATCGTTTTATTAATTTACTGATATTCAAAGACTTAAGCGCAGCAAGGATATTAATAGGTTATAAACAAAGCCATTAATAGGTTATAAACAAATGAAAAAAAATTGACGAATCCTTTCTAACGAATAAATAATACTAAGCTATTTTCAAACAATATCCAAATATTTTGATACCCAAATCTTGTATATCCCATTTCTTCTATAGCAAACTAAAATTAGTCCAATTTACAAAAACGATTAACTTTAAATACTACACAAATTTCATTAATAACATTATAAGTCCTTTAGTAAATATTGTTATCTCAAAATAACCGACATCATACAGGTTACTCTTTCTTTTTTTTAATCGTTATTAAAGATCAAAAAAACAAAATTTTCCACTTGGAATACATTTTTTAATTAATATCGTAATTAATTTCTTTTAATATCGTAAATTCATTTTAACTGAAAAATATTCAAACTGTAACATATGTTGTTAGAGCAAAATGTAAAGATTAATTTGTTTGTCGAATGTTGAATTCTATACAAACAACCAAAACAACAATAATATAAAAATTACAAAATATATCAAAAAGTAGCAAATTTAAGTAGAATTATTTATATTTAGCAGAAGATGCCCATTGGCAATGAAAAAAGAATCACAAAATATCAATAATGGTGTCATTCAATCTTTTGAAACCAACATGCTGAAAATATTTTTTTTTTTTTTTAATGATAAAGGAAATATGATAGAAAATAAATTTTATATTATATGTTTTTTATATGTATGTACATAAGAGGATATTTTCTTGCTACTGCACTGCACCTACAAATCAAAATGTATACATAAAATATGGATGACTTGAGAAATCATTACTTAGCTATTAATAAAATGGAGAAACAGCCAGCATGATAGAACCATATCCGAAAATATACGGTACGGTATTTTCATGTTTTATTTTTTTTTTATTTTGATGATGAAGATTTGTTTTTCATGTATAGCTAGAATCTATATTTTTGTTATTGTTGTGTTTTTATAGTAGGAAGCAAAAGAAAAATATAAACATTTGAATGGACTTAGGAACATGCTACGAATAATATTAACAAAGTTTATGAGATTTGTAAGAAAATTTATGTACATTATAATTCTGTACAAATATACGATATTATGTCATACTATGTACATACTTACATACATTACATAACATATTATACATATACATAATTCTAAATTAAGAGTAGAATATTAAGCCAGAGAGTAGAAAATTTAGAATGAAAATAATTTTCTGTTCAATAATATAAAATATTGATAGTAGGATTATTATTATTATTTTTTTGTTTTTTTTTTTTTTTTTGTAAAGTTACAACTTGTGAAAACCCTGAAAATAAGAAACAAGATATTAAATTTGTTTTTTAAGTACCATATTCACATTAAAGTTATAGAGATATGTTTGTATTTTTTGATTGTTTGTTTTTTCTTCTTTTTTTTTTTTTGTAAATCTTTTGAGAGTTAATCAATACTGGTGGTGGTGTGTAAGGAAGAATTCGATTCGATATGATACGATAAGATACGATATGGTATAATAAAAAAGGAAAATAATTTAAACTATTTTTAGAGTGCTAGTAAAAATTATAAGAATAAATTAAGGATAATTGCAGATACTATATCCTTTTCGTATTTTTTTTTTTATTATGATTTTTCATGATTATTTTTTTTTTAAATTTAGGGTTTTCATCTTAAGGACATAAGTTGATCCCTTTATAGTATACGTAATATATATAATGTAAATTATATTTTTTTTAAGTGTCTTTTTTTCTTTTTGGTTATTTGATGGGGTTTCATTTATTCTTAAATAAGATAAAAGCGACAAGACAATAATTTATGAAATTGCTATGAAAATAAATTTGGTAATCAATATTTATATTTATAGGAGAGTTAAATCGAAATCAAAATTTGTATTTTTAGGACTGAAATATACAAACATACTTGTTTTTGTAATTTTTATTTGAAGTATTTGAAATTGGCCTATTTCTTTTCTTCTATGGAAATAGTGACATATATTTCATCATTGGTCTCTTCCACCGATTGGCAATCCTTAATAAACAATAATTTTGAGTTCGGAACAATATTGACTTTCTATAGGATTACTACGCATATTTTTTTTTGTCTTCAAATTTAACGGTAAATATAAACTACGATGAAAACTTGGTCATATTATAGATAAAACAAAAGAAGTCGGTTTTAGTGCTTTTATTAATAATTTTTGGCCGGAAACTGGTTGGTATATCAACGTTTATTTATTCAGTTTTAGGCTAAATAAATTCTATGCAAATTAGCTAAAGCGATGTGATAATTGAATACATTTAAACTCCATCACCATACAAAAATCGTTCTTATTTCTGATAACAGTCAATTAAAATCTAAAAAGCTTATGGACAAGTGCCTCAAATCACTGATTTGAAATTGTAAAACATAGTTTAAATAATAACAATTAGCGTAAGTAGCCGTAAGTAGTGTAAGAAAATTAGCTTTAAGGCTTATCAAAACCAATAAATTTCAAAGAGAGAGTTTTCCAGAGAGTTTTACCCATTTTCCAGTCACAATCGCAATAATAAAATCAAAAATTTGTTTAAATTTATTTAAAACGTAGAAAAAAATAAATTATATTACAGTTGTGTATATTAATTAGTATAAGACCTGATCTCTATCAAATTAAATGTACTTGTATATAAATTTTAATATTTGGGTAAATAAATTAATTGAATTGAATTGAATAAATTTTACCAAGTCAGGGCAGAATTATAATTTTCCAATTTCTAAAGAGAAAATAATTTTAGTTATTTATGGTTTGTAAATTATACGATCGGTAACCATATTATATTACATGACACATTAAGGAGGTACAATAAGAGGAGGAAAGCAGATCAGCAAATATATAGGCTAACCACACTGTATTTACGGAATGAGGATATAAAAAAACAAAATCGGTATTAGAAACTGCCTAATATCAAGCAATCATTCAAGTGGAGTCGAGATAGATCAGGAATAGAGTCTCAAAATAAAATCTAAGAACGATTGAGAATAAAATACTATATTTCTCATGATAAAAAGCAATTCAAACACAAATAACGGATATATGTGCATTGGTATATTTTTATATAGTTATTTGTAGGAAGGTAATTATAAATGAAACACAAATCTTCAATTTGTTCTTTATTATTCTACGGTCGTGAATAGTGAGAGAGTTTAGTTTCCTAATTATATTACTTATAAATTACAACTGCTAGAATACATTACTATAGCTTATTAATACATGCTACCTGTTCATGATACAAAATATGTAACATGTCGGATAATGATACTCCTATATGACAGTAGATGTAAGAGCATAATAATTCGACACAATAAATGTTATATTTTTATGTAACAATGTAAAAATGATAATTTTAAACAAACATGAAAATATTATAAAATTTTTAAATTTTTTGAAATTGAAAAGTATCAGTTGAAAAGAACAGACAACAGTTTGTAGACGACGACAGTGTAGACGCCCTTTTTTTCTAATTTAGTTTAAAATAATCTAAGAGTTATCATTAAAAACAGAAAAACATACACAAAAATAGTTCTATTTTCTTTTAGATAGGATTTTTATTTTATTTTTATTATTATTGTTCTTTTTTCTTTTTAAATAAAATATTACTCATTACAATGAAAAAAAAAAAAAATTCGTAGTGTCTCCACGTTTTTGCGACATTCATCAAATTAGATAGAAATCCAACGCAGTAAGCCATTAATTGTATATGCTGTTGACATCCTCGAAACAAATACAACAAAATAAAAAAAAAAGAAATCATCCAACAATCATAGATTTTTTGTTTTTTTTTAATTTACCACAAATCTGGAATTTTTATTAGTTTTTATTATCAAAAAGCTATCTATAAAACCAACACAATTGGCAATATTCAAGTCAAGCAGACAGGCAGGTATTTAATGTTTTGTCGTTGAGTTTTTTTTTCTTTTTACTTAACTTCATTAAAAATATAAAATAAAACTTAGAGAATCACAAAATACAATAAAAGAAGAAGAGAGAAAGAGATAGAAATAAAATAGAGGAGAGATAAAAAAAAAGTGATTTACGTAGGTTGGCGACAACTAACACTTTTTAAAATAAAAATGTCGTATTCCTGTAATTCAATTTATTTTTTAAATTTTTAATTTTTTTTTTTTTTAATAGATTTATTTAGAGAATATAACATTTACGAATTTGGTATTAAGAAGAAAAAAAAAATTGTCGCCTGGCGTTATAATATGTACAATCTGTATAATGGTACTAAAAAAATTCCTACTTAGTAATCATTAAAAAAAAAAAAAAATTAATAACAATAAAAAATAAAAAGTTGATCGAAAAAAATTCGCTGGTTAATGCAATTTTTATTTTTTAATTGTAATTTTCTGCAATATTTTTACTGCAATATGATTAACTAAAATTGTTAGATTTAGAACTGACAACTAAAAGATTTTCTTTACCAGGATCAAATACCAAAAATTATAAGAAAGGATAATATTTGGATTGTTAATGTTCCAAAACTGTGTTCCAAACAATTGATAAATTCAACATAATATATATATATCGGAATATAACTAATATAAAAAAAATATAATATAAATATATAATATACAAAAATATATTCCAAATAATTAATATAATTTAATAAAAAGGCCCACATTTTGAAAGCGAAAAGGACCTATAAAGTTGGCCTACAGATTTATCTGTAGGATCAACTGTTAAAATAAATAAATAATATATCGTTTGCACTGTTGTTCCTTTTCGTGTAATATTTAAATTTTAGTGTACTGTGGAGCATTAGAATTGAAGTCATTGGACAATCACATAAATATAATCCTTTATAAAGCTTTAACAAATCATTAAATTTATTTTGAAACCTCTGAAAAAAACTTGAATATTAATTTTAATGATTATATTATGTCGAATAACATTTCGTAGCAGCAATTATATCATTTGATGATTCTATCTCATAAAATGATAAATGTCCAATGCACTTAAATCATTTCTTTACCCTAACTTTATTATTAACTCGAACGCTTTCGATTTGAAATCAAAACTGACTGAATAATAAAAATTATAATACATAACACTTGGCATTTGCTAACCAAAAATCTTTTAATTGGTTATCCCTGGCTATTACAATTTCGATATTACACTTAAAATAAAATTGGAGTATGCTTTTATGAAGGCAACTTTAGTTACTCTACAATAGATGTACTTTTCTACATTTAAATTAGTTAAAAAAACACTACTGTATGTGATTGTGTATGTCAAGTCTCTGACCGTAGAATTCTAAAAAAAAAACAAAAACATAAAAAAAAAATTCTAACATAAAATGAAATACAAAAAGATCACCCTACAATGAAAAAATATACTCTAATCAACACTTTTAAATTATTTCAATCATTATTAGATTTTTAGCGAGATCACATATCACTATTATGTACATTAATCGTACCAGTATGAACTAAATACGTATACTATAGTAAAAAATGTAACAAAAAAAAAAAAAACAACATAAAAAACCTTGACGGCGACCTTTTGTCACCTTTATTGTTTTCATCCTATATATATATATCGTCACCATTATTTTATTTCATTTCATTTTAAGCGGGTACATACAATATTATACACCATAAACAAATATACACGCTAAACACTCTAGATATGATTGCGTGATGAGGAAGCTAAATGATTCTTAATTGAATGTAATTGATGGGTAGATGTAAGAGCTGAATATTATTTACACAAAATATATATATATATATATATATATATATACAGATTTACGAGTATCGTTGATGTTTTTGTCGTTTTTCAACTGTCACTTTATGAAGAAACCCATAAACAAAACCTAAAACCTAACAATATCATTTCTTCTCCTCCCCCTCTTTTTTGTAAGATTATTTGAAGACCTTAAACTTCAATAAGAGATAAAATTAAAAGAAAGAGAAAACAAAAATTATGTTAAGTAATAATAATTTATGATGGTTAAATAAATTTTCACAGTAAAATGAAAAATAAAAAATAAAAACAAAAAAAAATAAAAATGTGCACATACATATATCGATAATGGACACGGATAAATTACTATTAGAGATTCGAGGTGACACTTAGAATTTTAAATAGTTAATAGTAAAGAAAAAAAAAAAAAAATACCGGCAACCGGCAAACTAATATTGTACAATACCAGCATTTTCAATGCATTTTTCTTTTAATTTGTGAACGATTTCGACCCCAAATAAAAACTCTTCAGATTTATTAGAAATTTGAAATGATTAATTGCGAAAAACGTTTATAAAAATGTTCGAGTCGAAAAACAACTTGAGTTCGAATATTTTCAAATAATTTTAGTTATTTTGTTTTATTGGAACTCTTCTATTACTTATATACTTAAGATTTTTATTTTTGAAGAAACCAAAAATATAATATTGATGGCGTAGGTCAGTGGTTTTCAATATTTTAAGATTTTTGGAACTCATATAACAAGACTGTTTACCTTAAATAAAATTTTGTTACGATTGCAATCAAAAATTTAAAAAAAAAAAAACTCAAAAACCAATTAAAGAATTGAAAAAAAAAAGGAAAGTATTATTTTATTAATAGGCCTAGCGGTTAATTGTCGTTAAAAATTAATTGCTATCGGGTAGAGGTATAGTGTTAATGCCCGATACTACTTTTTAATAATTTAATTTGTACCGGACTATGTCGAAAAAAACATACAGCACTTGCCTTCGTTGGGATTCGACCCTGGGACCTTTCGGTTTAAAGGAAGACTTTTTATCTACTGCGCAATAGTATTTAATAAGTTTCTAATACTTTTTTTTATATTTCGCTGTAGTTTTAACTTAAACGAAGGGGTTTATTAGTATAGCAATACTTTTAAATAATTCGATAAAATAATTTTAAGTTAGAGGTCAAATATTACTCGCTTCACAGTCATATTTGTGGCTGTTCTATAAATTTAGTATATACATTCCTATATATGAATATTGTTAGTAATTTGAAGAGAGAATTATTTTTCAAACGTAGTGATCACGTTTTCTTTAAATTTGTAAGTTTTCATATTTTATGGGTGAATGGGTAAAGAAAAAACTAGTTTTATTAATAATTACCACACGCTGGGTAGCACAGTAGCTAGAGCACCTGCCTTACAACCGAAGGGTCCCAGGTTCGATTCCCGATGAAGCAAAAAGAATTATTTATCGTTTTTTCGATCTGGTCCAGCACCCTTTGACATTGGGATAAAATAAATGACAAAAAATAATTGAGAGTGTAATCTGGTAACAACTTAAATAAAATAGAGCTATTCTATTTAAGAAGGCTTAGTTCCTGACAACAGCAGTAGTTTTCGACATTTAATGAGTTGATAAGCCAGTAATTTGATAAATAAATACTCGAAATATTGTAGATATTGTAGTGTAAAATTGCAGTACCGTACTTAATTAACCACGAAAAGGTGTATCTACCTAAGTTACTGTCAAGAACATAAAAAAAAAAATTAAATAAAAAAAAATTATACTTTTTTTATTTATTGGAATGTTATCTGCGCTGTTATGAGTGTATGTGAGTTGTCCGGATTAAATGTCGTGTGAATAACAATCATGTACCCGTTTTGTTACTAATCATCATAATTTCAAATATAGCTGCTGCATGAAGAAAATAATTTTAAAAATCACACTTATCCAGTAAACTAAAGCTTGGGTGTAAATTTTGATTGTTCCACGTGTCTCATTTTTCCATATCACAATTGCAGGTTTATGTAGTTCGCTTTTTGTCATAGTCACAGTATTGTGGAATTCGTTACCAAAATAATATTAGTTGTGAATTAACACATAACAGGTGGTTTAGAGAGTTATCTTGGGATTATTTAAGTAAAAACAGATAAAATAGTAACAGTTTAATTCTTCATTTTTTAATAATTGAGGGATGAAAGAATATTAGGCTTAGATCAATAGTTAAAGTTATATTTATTTAAAATTATATTTACTTTATCTATTGATTTTGTCTATTTTTTCTTTTATTTTAGTTGTAATTAATTAATGTATTTTTAAGTGTAATTAATATAGTTTATTTGCACCCAATTTTGACTGGGTTAGTTATAAGTTAATTATGTAATTTTATTAGCACAAGTCACAACCACTTATGGCTGAATTTAATTTGTCAATTTTAAACTTTAAATAACTATTACAGAATATAGTAACGACCAGTTTTTGTTTTTTTTAAAATCGCTTAAATTATGTAATCATTTTAAATTCAGAAACTTTATTTTGTAAAAAAAATCGCTTAGATTGCGTTGTTGCAAGATGTTGAAATTAATAAATATGTAAAATTTTGTTAAAATCAGTTAAATAAAGTGAGCTGTTTAAACTGAAAATTTGAAAATGATATTCCAAATTTGTAAGAAACGTTTATCAATTTACAAGTTTTTATGGCTAATTATTGTAATACTAAATTATGTTGGCTAATTTTATGGCTAATTGAATATATTTAAAATATTTTAAGTTACATAAGCTATGACAAAAACAGTTTTAGTTCACATTGACACAAGCGATTATGTACCCTAAATGTAATTTATATTTGTCAGAATTAAATCAAATTTTGACAGTAAATAATTCTGAATATGGTGGATATTTTATTCCGATGTTTTCTTATGTTGACATATTAAGCTACTTTGATTTGTTGGCATATATTATCTTATAATCATTGTCACTTATACACATACTCTTTGAAATTTTCATCGTCTTATGTATACTAATATTAAAAAATTTTGAAAAGTTTAGAAACACGTGAATTACTAGATTTATTATAAAACCGTTTATTAGCATGTTCTCTTCTTAACTTTATATCCACGTGGTGTCCCTTATTATTTAAATTAAATTAATTTTTTTTGTTATTTACTGTACCATATTTTTTTTTGTATTGTAGCGAGACTTTACTACGATTTGAACTGTATTAATACAAGCTTAATGGAAATTCTCCGAAAATTTTAAAGAGAATTTGTACTAAGATATATAGAAAGCCCAATTCCGAATACAAGCAATACTACTCTAATAACAATTGTACATTGTACAAGAAAGCAAACATAATTAGAATCGATAATTTTATTATAAAATTAATTCGAAATCATTAAGCTAAAGCACAAAACACTTCGGAAAATGGTTTAATATCGCATATATTCTACCATAATGAGGAGTACATCAAAAAGACCTGAGCTCTTGAGCATTTTGGCTATTTATATAAAAACGGTTATATACAAAACCGTATTCAAGTCCTTCTATTATACTATTATAATATACGGGCTACATGTAAAGCTATTGTTTATAACCCTGACAATATTAACGGAGAAAACTTAAAATTTGAAATGTCCATACCAGATAAGGACAAATTAATTAAAGCAAACTATTGGTGGTTGGAAAAATCTAATTATAATTAGCACAAAGTATAATATACATTATTTTTTTAATTAGGTCAAGCAGTTTTAGTTAGATTAAGATAGTTTAACTTAGGCTAGGTTTTGAATAAATAACTATAGTTTTTTACTTCCTACTTTTATATAATAATATAATTCAAGGGCAAAAAAACTTTGTAAAGTTAGTACATAATATAAAAAGTTCCTAAAATTGTGCGTATAATTAACATAAAAACGAAAAAATTGCTTAGATGTTAATAAAAATAGAAATAAATAGCTTTTCTAAGAATGTAAAAATAGTGGGAAAATAATAAAATTTATATTAAAAAAAAAATATGAACTTAATTGAGTTTTAATATTTATTATATAGTTACTAGCTTTGTAACCCGTCATAAATGACGGAAGCAAAATAAATCCTAGTTTCTTTTTTTCTTTCATTATATTCTTTATTCCGAAATTACAGTACTTATGTTTATATCACTTTTTATTTATTTTTATTTATGTTTATATTGGCCTAACACTAATCTTTTTTTTTTTATATAACAGAAAAAGAAGTACCATACCAACAAATTTGTATAAAATGTTTGTATTTTTGTATGGTATACTCGTACACACTTTCATTTAGTTATAATTCGTTAGTTGGGTTCCATTTAATATAAATTATACCGTATTAGCGTTATTGTGGCCTCCCAGAGAGCAAATTTAAAAATGGGATCTAATTTTCATATAAATTTTGTCTTTTGTATAATGTATAGGGATCTTATTTTGCTATATAAATAAACTGTTATTATGGTATTGTGTTATTTTTAAAAAAATATTCAAAATTTTGTATCTAAATTGGTAAAATTTACAAAAAATACAAAAACATTTTCATCAATAATTTTCAATTTAAAAATAACAATGTTTTATTATCCGACGTAGAAGTAGAGTTTATTATCCTACTCTACTTCTATCAAGTTCTATTGATTGAACAGTGAACCTGAACAGTGAAGTGAACAGTGAACACTTAACACTGAAAATAAAATAATATTTTTGGAATGGAGCATGCAGAACATACAGAATACAGATACAGCAAATAATAAAAAAAAAACAAAAAAAAACAATAATAATTATTTTTGAGTGAAGTGAGTTACGCACACAATAATGACAAAAATAAAAGGGAGAAGCAATAAAGTAGTATAATGTATAATATTATACAATACAAATATGCTGATACACATGTATATTATTGTGTATAATTTTAAGTAATAAGAATAACCTCTGAGTGAATTATGTTTTTTTTTGTGTTAAATGCTGTTTGCCTTTTGGTTATTATACCATTTGAAACTATTGATTAAATTTCTATTAGTCCTTATTATTGTAAATCAAAAAAGTTGTTTGTTTTATTTATATTATTATTATTATTTTTTATTTTTCCTTATTATTTGCGAAGAAGACTAACATTAAATTAAAAAAATATAGTTCATGCAATCAATTTTTCCTGCAAAGGTTCAGCATGGTAGACAGGGGTTAAAAAAAAGCACCAAAGCAATTTGTATATATATGCATTTGTATACATATGCAATTTGTATATGTGTTGGAGCGTTCCGTCGAACTTACAAACATCCAGATAAATGCAGAATAATATATATAATAGTATTATGTAATATTATATTTACATTTTTTAATATTTGGTAAAATAAAAGAAATAATAGTCATGTTCTGATTGAAATAGTGACTAGTTTTGTGATTTCAATATAATAATAGCCTTATTAACTTTTATTAAATGGTTTAATGGACGTAATTAATAAATTTAAAAATAAAAAATTTATATTAAAAATTAAAAAATTTAATTTAATTTAAATAATAAAGGGCACCACATTTATATTATCACCTTTGACACTTCTTCACAACCGATTTAATCATTTTTCAACTTCAAAGTTTTGAACAAAAAAATTAAAAAATTAAGGAAAATATTACACTTAGTAGTACCAAATTTGAATAGAATTAAAATTTAAGAAAATTTTAATAGGATAAAAATATTAAATAGATTATTATATCAAATATTAGTCCAAAAACAGAATGTTTTATACTCCAGAATTTATGTGAATTCTATTAAATTATCAATTAATTATCTGGCTAAAAAGCAGCAGAGAATGTAGTAACAACATAAAATTGTTTATACTTACACACTTTTATAACATAAATTTAATTCAAAAATTTTATTTAAGGGGTCAATCATGCAATCAACTGAATTGACAATTTCAAGTCAACCACAAATTTGCTGTTGACTTTGAAGAATTAAGAATATTGTTTGTTTTTTGTTTTTAATTTTATAAAGCTAATTAGATAGTAAATAAAACATTTTTATAAAAAATTTTAGCAACAAAAGGCTGCTGTAAAAACTAGTCAAAACTTTTAAATACACAAACTTTAACAAAAATTTATAAATGCATAGAAAGTATAATATTAAAATTGAAAGAAATATTATTTCTATTATTGTAAGTAAAATATTAAATCATCATTTATAATACTAAAATATACCTAACTCAATCTAATCAAATGTTTTTGACACCAAAAATTTTGCCTGCAATGACGACATTTTTTAGTCAAGTCAATTTTATTCAGTAGACTTTCATGAATGCGTAACTTATTTCTGTTGACTTTTTTTTTATTAGAAAAAAGTCTAATGTCATTAAACTTTCATGATTGACCACTAAATATTTATATTTCACATGAGTAAAAAAAACTTTGATTTCTGTTATAAATTTGAAATGTTGAATTATCAATGCACATACAAATATTTGTTTTTATACAACTTCTCGTCATTCGTCGTCATTAAAGATAGGTTGACTAACACTGGTATATAATATTATATCATACTGCAAGGCATCATTTTCGTTATATTAGTATTACTCATAATTATTATGATGGTCGAATACAAATTTTTATGAATGAAGAGCTAAATAAATTTCATTGATTCTTCTTCTCCCTGCTGTCATTATCATATTTTTTTTATTATTATGTTTTTATTATAGGTTATAACTTAATGTGATTGTCATATGAAAACCATTACTGCATTATATAAAAAAAATTGAATTTCATTACTGCGGGCACAATTTTAAATTGTCATCCAACAAAAATTTATTCGTATAGGTCAGGGTTTGTAAACTAATGAAGAAATTGTAACTGATTCAACAAATAGAAGGGTGTATTTAAGAATTTACAAACAAAATCAATTAACGAGAATTAGATTTTTAAAAACTAATTTTGTTTTTATTTTTAGTACATGCCACAATTCCAGATTACAATAATAGTAACGAATATATGGGTTAGTTTGCTGTAATATTGTACTGTAGTATTGTATTAGGATACAAAGCCCAAGATATATTAATTAAAAATATGAATTAAAAGTGTTCAAAAATTTTAGAAATATGATCATTAAACTATCACCCATATTCTGTTAGACTCTTCTCGCGAGATCGCGTAAAAATATTTCTGAAGAGATAGTTTTGTATTCTGTTAGACATCACAGACGCGATAGCAAATTGCCGCAACGGCAAATGTCAAAACAGTCTCGTGAGTAATTTCTGTTAGACCTTTGACGAGGCATGATAGCCATTTTATATTTCATCGAAAATTGTAAACGATAGAGTATTTCGCCTAAGTTTTTTGTGTTTCTTTTTATCAAAAAATTTAATTAAATAAATAAATTGAATAGATAAAATAGTTAAGTAAAGATTAATAAACAATTTTTCATTATTTTTTTTTTTGCATTATTATTAAAATTGTGTTTTTGTTTTGATAAAAAAAACCCATCTTTACTATTACTGTTTTACTACTGTTTATGTACTAAACTAAAAAATATTTAAAACATAAATATATTATTTAATTTTTTATTTAAAAAATATTGTAAAACTAAACTCCACTAATACTTTCCAAAAATTTTATAAACCATATTTTATTTATATACCAATAATTTTTTTTTACAGTAAAAAAAGATCAGTACTACCAACAAATAAAATGTTCTATCGCGCCGCTTACAATATCTAACAGAAATGCATATTCAGCGAGACAAGACGAGATCAATTTTTTCTTTTCGTTAACAATGGGTCTACGAGAATATGGGTGAATAAAATAATGTTAAGTGAAAATTATAGGCTACTCACGCTAATTTTGTATTTGAATGACAAACAAAATCCCTTAACTCTTAAGCCTATATTACTAAAGTTCTGGAACCGTTTTGTATTATTGATATGAAAATATCCAATTAAATTTGAGAAAAAAAAATATATATTGAATTGATGGATCACAATAATAAACCAAATTCTTTAAAACACCTTTATAACACAACTAGTTGATAAGTCAGAAATTTGATAAAAAAATGCTTGAAAAATATTGCAGTAAAATATTTCAGTATGTAAATTTGTTGTACGATACTACTTAATTAAGCCCAAAAAGGTAATTCTACTTAACTTACTGTCAAGAACATTAAAAAAAAACCAAGAAAATGATAGTATATCATTTTGTTGTTTATTCCATTATCTGCTCCGATTATTGAACAAAGAGATATCATCCCGATCTTTTGATACCATCATTTTGAATTCGTATGAAAAAGTCGGTCAAAATCGTACAAAAAAGTATGCCAAAAAATATTCAAAAATAAAAGTAATGTCATGCTGGAGTTCCACAAAAAAACGTTCTTGGTCCAATATTTAACAAGCTATACACAAGACATATCCCCCAAATTGAAAACATTTTCATGGCTATATTTACATACGACACTACGATTCTTGCAGTTGTTGACATATTTACCAAAAAGTCCATAGCTAAATTTCATAAATGTAGTGAGTAAAATAGAATTATGGACCCAACGAGGTCGAACAAAATTTAATGAAAGCAAATCAACACGTATAAATTTTACATATAAAAAGATTGCAACCATTCCTATCTGAAGCAACAACAAAATAGTACCATACACAAGCACAGCAAAGTATTTGGGAATGACGTTCGATGCTAAGCTAAGATGGAAGAAACATATAAGAAAGAAAAGAGAGGAGCTAAATATCAGACACAAAAAAATTTTACTGGTTACTTGAGCGTAGCTCTGAGTTATCAGTACAAAATAAAATACTAATATGTAAGCCGATATTAAAACCTGTGTGAACTTACGGCATCCAATCATCCAAATAAAACATTTTGGTAGTCAAAGGAAGATTTACAAAATCAAAATAACGTAAGAGCATTTGTTTCTGTACTGTATGTCAATTTTTGAATAGCCCCGTACCTACCTCTCAATAATCTAGAGATCAACAAAATATGAAATAAAACATGCAGAAAAAATTTGTTAATCACTGGTATAATACGTAATGAGAATAATTTAAGAAAAAAAAATGTTTTCATTGTTTTATATTTTTAAATTTTTAGATTTTTGGATGTATTATGTAAGGTAAAATGAAAGCCAACAAATTTCAATTAATATTGAGTTTCCATTATTCTGTCTGTCTCACTTTTTTTTTTCTTCTTTTTTTATTATTATTACTATGTTTTCATTTCATTTTGAAAAGTAGTAGAGAATGGCATAAAAAATAACTTGATGGATTGTTAAGTAATGGTATGATTTTTTATTATTTTATGTTTTTGTTTTTTTTCTTTGTATTCACTTTAAAAAATTTTCATCATGTTGTGAGGTAATAATGTGAGAATATTAAAGAGAAATTATTTAATTTACAACAAAAAAAAAATAACAAAACAATAAGAATAATAATAATGCGTTACAAAATTGTAATGGTCAAAACAATTGGTGGATCAAGAAAAAAAAAACAAAAAATAAAAAGAAAAACCGTAGGCTTATTGCGGAAAAGTCAAAAATTTTAATTGAAATTAGAAATGCCTGTCAAAAAAATTATTTTCACTGAATTATGGAATATTTTAATACAAATTCAGACTTTTTTTTTTTTCTCTTTTTTTCGTGTTTTTGACTTTTTTGGCTTTTGAATGATATTTCAAATTTTAAAGTAAAAAAATATTTTCTTATTAAATATAAACATTTGAAGGGAGTATTTAATTTCTAAGTAAATGAATTTTCGCTTTCAATTCTGTTATTTTATCTAAACTTCGACCTACTTACGGTAGTGCATCAGTGGAGATTGGTTCATTATGTTGCTTAAAATTTTTTGTTGTTGTTGTTGAAATTTAGTTATTTTTTGGATTTTAAAGGACTTTGTGAAAATTAATTACTATTGAAAAAAATTTAAAAATATAAACCATAAGAGAAGAAATTTTCTTCTTTTTATCAGAAAGAAGAAAACCCTCGAAAAGGCATAAATCAATTGTACTAATTTTCGTGGTTACAAAGTGAAAAACTCTGCCGACTAAATATATTTCTAGATTTATAAAAAACTGTCGGTTTAATAAAGATTCCTTAATATTCTGAATTCAATCAAATATAAACTAAAGCCTCAAATTAGAACAAATGAAATATTAACAATAGCAATTTAGCCTGTGCAGTACGTTTTTTACCACAAGCCAAATCAGGATTCCCTACTATAATTGCACCAGTTCATCAAACTGGTTTTATTTGTTTTGTTGCATGCAAGAATTTGCAATTGTGCATATTATAATATTTATCATATCATTATTTTATTATTCATAAATTTTATAAATAATATTCTGACATTTTTTTTAATATACCCTCACCCTCCATTCGTCACTCAAAAAACAAAAAAAATATTTTATTTAGTTGTCGAACGTATTGCGTTCGTTTCGGTAATCGTGATCGTATGACAGCGACTTTGTCTACTTTGTCTACATGATGAGGGCAGTTGAAAAAAGTCGAATATTTTCATTTTAATTATACTAAATATGGTCATAATACAGATATGTGTATTTTGTCTATTAATGAGATACTTCTTTAGCATGTTGTACTTGACTAACTTAATGCTTTTACTGATATTTTAACCGATTGTAATAAATTCTGTTTTGTGTACTATACAAAATTTTCACAACCTCAAACCAATTTTTTGTCAATGGAGCCACTTTTACATGAAAACCAAACTTTTTGGGCTCTAATGTGTTAGACAGTTACTAGATGGCAATACGTTGTATTAAATGAAGCAAACTGGCTATAAACTTTGTATATGTGGCTATATCTAGTCTAGTCATAAATAAAAAAGAAATTAAACTTTGTTTTTCGTTTTTCCGGAAACAATTTTTGGCTGTTTTTTTTTTTTTTTTTTTTTTTTTGTTTTTTTGCGTGGATTGGTGGGAATCTTCATAGACACAATGAGCCCCGTAGCTTCCATTGTGTGCCAGATTTTTACTGACTAAACCACACCCCCCCCATTAATACTAGTCCAACGGACTAACCATTAATTTATTGCTATTTTGATTTTCTTAAAGAAAAAGTTTACGAAATTCTATCGTATTAAATCTAGTGGCTTAGTTCTTTTAAGCCTTCTGACATCATTTTGATTATCTAGCAATTGAGTGGCCTCAAAGTTAACCTGTCCCTCCAGACGAGCTATATGCTTTGTTGCATATCTTTTTATTTCATTTTCTATGCAGGGAATTTTTAGATCTCTGTGCAAATCACTGTTGCGAACATACCAGGGGGCATTTACCATGTTGCGCAAGACTTTATTTTGGAATTTTTGTATACAAAGTACATGTGTTTGTTTGGCACATCCCCATATTTGTATGCCATACAACCATATCGGTTTGAGTATCTGATTATATAACAAAATCTTGTTATGTATAGGTAATTTAGAATTACGACCTAAGAGCCAGTACATTTCTCTATACTTATTTTCAAGCTCAAATTTTTTCTTTTTAACGTGCTCTTTCCATCTAAGTTTGACATCTAATGTCATTCTTAGGTATTTAGCATTGTTTTCTTGGGGTATATTTACCCCATTCAGATTTACCAATGATTGATTTTCTAATTTTTTATTTGTAAAATTTACATGTACTGATTTTAACTCATTGAGTTTAATTTTCCATTTCTTTGTCCAGAGATATAGCTTGTCGCTTGCTCTTTGCAATTTAATTGTAGCCTCGTCAATATTTGATCCTACTGCCATCAACGCAGTATCGTCAGCGAATGTAGCTACAGTTATATTTTCCATTTCTGGTAAATCATTGGTGTAGAGCAAATACAGTATGGGACCCAGAATACTACCTTGAGGCACACCCGTTTTAATATCTCTAATAGTAGAATACTCTTCGTCTTGTTTTATTCTGAATAGTCTGTTTTCTAGATATGATGAGAGTATATCTACGTATTGTTTAGGTAACATATTGTTTAGTTTATTTATTAAGCCTCGATGCCATACTTTATCAAAAGCTTGGGCTACATCTAGAAATATGGTAGAGCATACTTTCTTTTCCTCTAAAGCTTTTTCTATTATGTCTGTTATTCTATGAATTTGATCGATTGTCGAGTGCTTAGATCTAAAGCCAAATTGATAATTTGGAGTCGGATTACTATTTTCTATGATCGGTCTCATTCGAATCAATAATAGTTTTTCAAATAATTTTGATACTATTGGTAGTAATGATATTGGTCTGTAGGATTTGACCTCATTTATGGGCTTACCTGGCTTTGGTATCATAATTATCTCTGCTATTTTCCACATATTCGGCACATACCTTATTCTTATAGCAGCGTTTATAATGCGTGTTAGCATTGTTATAGCTTTTTTCGGAAGTTCTTTCAGGACTTCCGATGTAATTAGATCAAAACCTGGAGCTTTTTTATCTCTGAGTTTTTTAATTTGTTCAACTATTTCACTCTCTGAAAATGGTGATATAACATTTTCTTGCCAATTATTATTTTCTTCAGTGAGATCATCCGAATCTGTCTCGTCTGGACAACAAATTTCTTCAAGGTGATCTGCGAATGTTTCAGCTTTATTTTTATTATCTCTCGCCCATTCACCGCTTTTCATTCTGATTGGCGGGATTTGAGAGATCGAGTTTTTTGTACTCTTTGTTGCTTTCCACAGCGAGTAGTTATTTTCTCTTTTAGCTGATAAATTTTTTATATATGTTTCAAAATTTTCATTTTTAAGATCTTTAATTTTTCTTTTAAGATTCTGAGTTAACCTATTTAGCACAGTTTTGTCTGCCGGATCACGCGATTGTTGCCATCTGCGTCTAGCTCTTCTTTTTATTTTTATCATATTTAATATTTCTCTAGGGTAGTTGAATCCTACCGATTTATAATCACAATTTTTTGTATTATTCCATCCAGCATTTTGAATAATTTTAATAAAATTTTCTACTTCAGAATCTATATCACATTTGGATCTTAGTTTTGTTTTTATGTTTATTTTGTTTTCTATTTCTTGTTTAAAGCTAGCCCAGTCAGTTGTCTTGTTCGTTAGCAGAGGTTTCGACTGTTTCTTAATAATTTTTGGCCGTTTGAAGCAAAATAGCTTTCAGCCGATGATATATTCAATCACATATGTATATAGTTATATTTTTGAAATAACAGATGACACAGTCAGTCAATGGTAGGACAGTCAGTCACCGGGTGGTACATGTGGTGCTACGTGGAGATTAGTTTATTCACTTAGTACACCAGTACACCGCCCATTGATTGATAAATGCCATTATATAAACGGTATCTTTCAGAAATTGCTCTCTCTCCTTCCAAGATCATCAAAGAGTGCACAAGTACATTGTGCAACACAGTTAAAACTTATCAAAATAATAATATTATCAAAACTTAATAATAGAAATAAATATAAATTCTAAATATTAAAACAAGTTTTCAATTAAAATAAAAAAATCTTAATAAATATATCAAGTTTACAAACTCAAAAGGTGTTTTAATATAACAAATATAACTATATACTATCACTAAATCCTATACCATAATCACTGTGTTATAAAAAAAAAATGATTGTCAAAGCTACAAATACCTATACAGATATACTGCTCTCAAATTGACATGAATAATAAACAAAACTGTTGCGAAGAATTCAAATAAAAGTAAATTTTTCATTACTGCTATATTTGAAATCAATACCTAATCTAAGTTTGATTAGAATAATTACGCAATATTACGAATACATTTTTCTTGTTGAATAGCATTTGCATAATATCTACTAGTATTTTGTTTAACAAACTTTCATGCAATCAAATAAAATTATCAAACAACACCAATTAAGATTGTTTTACAAAATGAAATTTAATTAGAATTTCAAATTTATCTAAATATATAATAATACAACAAAATTAAATTCATGTTATCTAATACCTCTTTAAAACTCTTTAAAACTCTTTAAAAATCTTTAAAATCAAATTTGTAAATAATATAAGAATTTATTAGACATATCCCATGGGATGAAATGTATATTAAAATATTATTATATATGTCTAATCATTTAAAAATAAATCAATATTACCTAAATTCCAGGCAATAATTATTATCGAATACACCGGATTTAATTAGTATTTAATATCTCGAATTACCAGTTATATTTTATTTGCACTAATTAACAAATATAACTACTCTATGAAATCCGTTCATACTTTTAAATCATTTTTTGTATATATACAACATAATTTAATCTCTTATACTTATACCATAAAATATATTAACTGATGTTGTAAAAAAAAATGTTTACGTACGTTCTTTGATTGTGTGTCTGTCAGTGGAGGTACATTAAAATTTATTAACTAGAATTCCACAAAATACGTAAATGTATAAAAAAAAATATTAAAAATTATTGTTGTAATAAAACAAAAAAAGCAACTGGTAGATAGATAAACTTTATTTGATTTATTCACTTTATATAATAGGACCTTATCCCATTTTATATAACAAACAGGACGTATCACTTGGTAGACGAGCATGAAAGGCTTGTTTATATTATTCTATTTGTAATGTCATAAATAAAATACAAATAAAATATTTTGCTATGCGTATTTTGTTTTGAAACGAGTATAAATCAAGCCGGAAGTATTAAAAATTTGAGTTCAATATTACTTTGAGGGCTGGATGAATAACTTGCATATTAATGTGTAGATAAACTCATACATAAATAAATAAATAAATTACTTTAATTAGGTATTCTGAACATGATTCTGTTTCTGTAAATGGCAATTTAGTATTAAATAATAATAGTATACTTAATTGATTAATAATATTAAAAATTTGTTAATACAGATAGATTAAACTGGACTCAACTTCTAACTCAAGAATAAAGATGAAAATTTAATATAAATGTAATAGTAGAACATGTTATTAGGAACTCGGAAAAATACGAATTTTTGTAACTGCCAGTTGTGCCATAGTAAGGGATATATAAATTTCAATTTAGTAAGTCCTTAAAATCACATGATTGAAATGTATTGGAACTTAATGGTATCACAGCTGGATCGGTTGTGTCTTCAAATAGTATGATTTAATGGTTTTCTAATTATTCTTCATATTTTTCCAATATTGCTAAGTATTTTTAGATATAATTATTGGTTAATATTGGTTTCAGCATGTTTTCGAAGATCGTCTTAACCTGAGAATGAAGATTCAATAAGAGTATCACTCTAAAACATAAAATATGCTTCAGTTGAAGTCATTTTCTGTACTATAAACTTCACTTCACACAGCGTAAAATCAATTGTGTCTTTAACCTAAAATGTAATGCAACTCTGATCGTAAATTGTTGTAATTCCATTACTATGGCTTTCAAAACAACCACCTTATAGAATATTCTAATATGCTATGTGTACACCTGTACATAGTGATAAACCGTTTCCTGTTCTTTAACTAGTTATGTATCAATTAATCTAATCAACATTTTTTTTCGTTATATCGTGACTTTCGGTTTAGGTACATCAAATGAGTTGATTTGAAAAAGTTTTGTTAAAACCGTACCAGCTTGTAAATTAGAGCAGCTCATCATTTTCGATTTCAGCTAGTTTAGTTGTTATAGAATTATTTTCCTGTAGAGCAAGCTAATAGATTTAGCATTGACGAAACTGATTCAGTTACTGTTCAGTGGATATTTACCATAGCATAAATCAATCTTTACAACCTTTAAAATAAATCTTTTGTCCACAGTATGAATTTAATCTTTCACTTCAACTTTAACATCGTTTATAGCCACAAATTATGTTATTGTTTTTTTTTCATACTACAATCTGTCAAGCCCAAATACATTGTTCAAGAATATTTTAATCAATATAATATTTCTTCGTTTAAGGTGTAGGATCTTTATCCTGGTTTGAAAAATTTCCCAACTTATTATGTAAAGCTGCTTGATTGTTTGTTGTTGCTATTTTAGTGGTCATACTTGTAGTTACTGGCTATCTGCTTTTTATTAACTAAAATACTTGTCTTTGCCCATTCTACTGACTTCGTCATTCTCTTTTCCTGTTTCGCGCTTCGTTTTGGGTATTTCAAATATTTACAATTTCGTCACTGCTTTTACGATCTCTGAAATTTTAATATGACAGTTATAAATCCATATATAGTAGTTATGAATAACTTAGATTACAAATTTCAATATTATAATTATTAAAGTTTCAATT
Source organism: Argyra leucocephala (assembly GCA_963942445.1). Taxonomy (NCBI): domain Eukaryota; kingdom Metazoa; phylum Arthropoda; class Insecta; order Diptera; family Dolichopodidae; genus Argyra; species Argyra leucocephala. The sequence goes on from OZ012678.1 coordinate 122,589,144, forward strand.
TTCCCTAATCCATTATTCTAGATCTCTGTTAAAAATGGTTTTTAGGCAGGAATATTGATGAAACAAACTAAATTATATCTTTTATGAATATAAAAGGGAAAATTTGTTTATAAAGTTGTAGTTCTAAAGTTTGAAGACGTAGTTCTAAAACTTTGCGCAGTAGCTCTTCAAGATGAAAAGAGAACTAACAGGGTACTTTACGAAACTTTCCAATGATAAGTTCGGTAGCTGTTATGCAACCCAACTCCTAGCACCCATCAAGAATATATCAAAAATCAATCAATGTCAAATCAATGTTGCATACCTAAAAACTTATGCGTAAGGTACTTCTGAAAAATAAAAACTATACGTCTCTTACGATTTCAAAAATTTTGTTTTGTTCGGGTAGCTACCATGGTACTCTTAGCATCCATTAGAAATACTTCGAAACTAAAAGTGATATAAAGTTCTGGAAATTTGTAATTAAGTTAATTCTCTAAAAAAATTTGATTGTTTATTTACATATTTCACAAATTAGAACTCGTTCGAGAAGCTGCAATACAACCTTTATTACTCATTAGGAGTATTTCAATAACCAAAGGTGTTGCATACTTGAAAATTTATAATTAGGTACTCCCTCAAACGTATTTTACCTATTGTTCCAAATTCTGACTGGCTGATTCTTATTCCTAGACATAACTCCTGTAGACATAAATGGTAAAATAGAAATAGTGGTAACACAGTTATCAAATAAAATGAAGCAATTATAGTTACCCATATGAAGCTCTAAATTTATTGTGTTTGATATGGTTTTTAATATTTCTTTCCCCCCAGCCAGAACTAAGATGCCTTTTACACATCAAATGATTTCTCTAATTACTGGTCAATTACAGGTCAATTAATTTGTGAGAGAAGGATGAGAAATTAATTGATGATAGTTAAATTTTCATCAATCTAGTGTCAAAATCAGCTGAGTTAAAAAAATAGCTTCTATATATTTTAAAATTTTTGAGAATGTTCAGATAATTTTTTGAAATTTATTAAGTCATGTGAGAAAAAAAAATTTATTTGGTATTTTAAAATAAATAATTTGTTTACAAAAAATACAGAAGAATTAAAAGAATTAGGTACGTGAAAAAAAAATTAAATGGATACGAAGCGGGATAGTTCAACATTGATGTATAATAGCTAGCTCATCAATTTAAACGGTACAGTAATGGACAATTCAAATGATGAAAACATTGATGGGTGGTGCAGTAGGTAGAGCGTCTGCCTTTCAACAGAAAAGTCCCAGGTTCGATTCCCGATTAAGCAAAAAAAAAAAATAACCCCATTAGGGTCTTGGACCTGGTCCAGTACCCTTTGTCATTGGGATATAATAAATGACAAAAATAATTGAGAGTTAATTAATCTGGTAACAAATTAAATAAAATGAAACTATTCTATTTAAGAAGGCTTAGTTCCTGGAAATAGCAGTAGTTTTGTACATTTAATGAGTTTTAGTAGTTTGATAAATAAATGCTCGTAGTATATAAACTTCCAGTACCGTACTTAATTAAGCACGAAAAGGTGATTATACCTAAGTTACTGTCAAGAACATAAAAATACGAAAAATGTGTAAGAAACACAAATAAAAATGTATTTCTTTCTTATATTACTGAAGCTCAAATCCAAACTTACTACAGGTTTTGAATTGGACCCATCAACATGGGTTTAAATATCTGTTACACAACATCCAGGATATTTTTCAGAAACCGCATTTTTTAAATTCGGTTAATTAATAAAACTTTGTTGAAGTAAGTATAACGTAATTTATATTGGACCCGAGAACATCGGATAACTTTGCTAGTACACCTATCTCTCGATTTACGCGGTACTTATTTTGCTCGGTTTCTAAATAACGCGATTTCAAAATCTAACAAAAAATTTTTTTTTCATCGTTGATAAAAATACATGAAATTCCAAAAAACCAATAGATGAAGAAATTTCTGGTATAGTACGACTATCACATGAAGTAAATGAAATAGATGAGGATGAATTGATTAATATCGTGATCCATATAGTCTTTCTGAGCAAAAATCTGAAAGTGATGGCAAATCTGGTGAAGCAAATTTATTTACTGCAAAAATATTGGGGATGCCCTGCAATTAGCAAAAAATTAAATTCTAAAAATCGATCCAGACGTTGAACGTGCAGTTAAATTTCAAAGAGATATTAGAAATTGTTGTGCTAAATATCAAGAAGTTTATAAAGAATTAACTAAGAATAAGAAGCAACTATTAATTACAGAATTTTGTGACAAAGGTAACTTGCCAACCGGAAACCATCGAAAAGACTTATGAAAGCGTTGAAAGTATATTTAGCCATATTCAAGAAAAAGATTGATGATAGCAGACAGCAGTTACTAATAAAATATTATTTTTAATTTACCTTTAATGTTACTTTTTTTTTCATTAATACTTTGGATATGTGATTGAATTTTAAAAATAGAAATTAATTCCATAAAATCTAATTACATATTTTATTTTATATAACCTCCAATTTTTCATTAGGTAGATATGTACATTATGGGTTCAGTTTACGCGGATTGTTTTTGCCACTTATGCTGTTTTCTTTGAGTTCTATTGCTCGATGTACGCGATTTTTAAATTTTGAAAACCAATCCACTCAATTTGTATGGACTTCTTATCTCAATTTACGCGGGTTTGAGTTTAGCGGTTTTCTCAAAAACCTATCTACCGCGTAAATCGAGGGATAGGTGTATATCAATCAGAAGTTCAAGAATATATAGACTGTGAAGATCATTCCTTATTTTTGATTATATTCGAAATTAAAATTTTTAAATATTACCAATTTTAATGCAATTACCAATGAAATTTATCATTTTAATTTTAAAAATAAAAAATAGATTTACTGCTTCTAAATTGAATTCGAAGGCATAAAATTATACTTGAATGCGATGATTTTTATGTTTTAATTAAATCCTAATGTAAAAAGTTATAACCAAGGTAATGATTGATTCCCAGAGTCATTACAATACTAAGCAATTAAGAAATAATATATTTTACTAACCAACCAGTAATACGCGCGGGAATACAATCACTCTATGTGAATAACTATGAGTAATGAATTCAAACTGTTCTTGTTTTTTTTTTTAATATTTCTAGATAATTGTTATTGTAAACTTTACAATTACTATACGCAAAAAATTAAAAAAAAAAAAATGTTAATTTTAATGAATGAATTTCTTTCTTTTCAGATATCGTTGTATTGTTGTTGTTGGGTTGCAATTCTTCACTTACGTTTAATGGCAATTAAATAAAATTACTTTTCAAAAGGTAAGTTTTTTCTTCATTTTATGTTTTGTTTATGAACAGTGTTCCGAAAATTTCCTCATTTAGCTTTCACGTTTATAATGTAGATAGTTTTTATTTCAAATTTTAATAACTTTTAAATTTTTATAACTGGAATTATAAATGGATTTTACTAGGTTAGCTCTCGCCAAAGTTGAAACTCTTATAGTATACTACGTGTATCAGTCTGATATAATTTTGAAAAACTCTTTCACAATAATATTTTAGTAAGTAAAGTTGCAGATTCCAGTGAAATGAAAAGCAAAGCTCCACATCATGGTTTAAAAACATTTATAAAGATACTCTTTTGCTACTTTTTTTTAGGCTAAAATCCAGTTTTTTTCAATTAGCCTATTTCTTGAGAAGTTGATGTCCAACATTCGGTTCATTTTTTCGGTGGTCTGTCTGGAGGTTCGGAGGTGTTTGGTCTGCCATCTCTTGCAATTTTCACAATACGGTTACATGCGGGCTTACATTTGAGAAACATGGTCGTTCCAACGTAAGTCAATAAATTATTTGGAATGACAATATTTTTGATATTGCGAAAGGAGCTGCCAAGTGTTTAGGCTATTTAAGTCGTTGTAAAGCTCTCTTCTCCCCTTTGGAACTCCTTAATATCTATAAAACATTTATACGACCCAAAATCGAATACAATTCTCACATTTGGGCTGGCGCTACCATTTCATCCTTAGCCTACCTTGACCGAATGCAGGTTCGTCATTAACTTATCTTGGAAATACAGTCGTACAGTAGGGCACTTTCTCTGTTTTATAGATACTCTTAGGTGTGGACACTTGCTCAGTAGAAATCAAATCACTACTCCCTCCACTAAAGTTCAAACGCGAAATAAGAGGAGAGGCAAATGCCCACCCCTACACAATGAAAATCCTAAGATGGCAATAAAAGGTTATGGGAATTCATTTATAGTCCGAGTGTTGCGAATTGGGAATGACATCCCCCCGACATGTTTCCACAATCAAATAATAACAGAACAGCTAGTTATAATCTCCAGAGGTGAAAGTCAAACATTAACCGTTTTTTGCTTATACTACCTGTTAATTTGTACCATACTTTCCTCTTCCTTGCATATCCCAGCCAAGCGGTACGTAAGTATTAAAGGTCCTATCGTAGCGCCCGGCTGTTTATAAAAAACAAACTTGTCGTCTAGCTCTGGTTCATCTAACAACAACTTGGATATCAGAATCTTTTCTTATTTGAGCGCTCGGAATTCTGTTCCTTAATGTGTACTTTATAATTTTCCTGAGCACTTTCAATTCGGTTGCATGTGAAGCGGCTTTTGTTCCGCTCGTCTCCGCTTTTGTTTCCGCTTCATATGTCATAATCGGGCGAACACATGTTTTATAGATTTTTGTTTTTGATATTTTACTCATTTATTTGTTTTTCCATATAAATTTGTTGAGTCATCCAAAGACTCTCGCCGCTTTGCTTAATTTTTAAAGTTTTTCACTTTGTTTACTTTTTGCATATTCTCTGATTTTTGGTCTTCCATAGAGGAAACCTCTATTCCCAAGTACTTAAATCCCAAAAACTTGTTCGATTATTTGATCGTTTACATACAGCTTGCACCATATGGGATATTTTGCAATAACAAGTAATTTTGTTATTGCAAAATATCCCAAAACCGGTATTTAGTTTTTTAAAATATGTTTTCAAAACCGGTACAATAATTTTTTTAGCTCGTATTCGTTTTCGTATATTAGCAGTTAGCACATCAGCGTCATCAGCGAAACATATAATTTTTATTTCACCTTCATGGGTTCTAAATCCGCATCCTGTATATTTCACTTTTGATATAATTTTGATATAAATGGATTTAGATTTAGAAATGACCTTGTCTTATTCCTGCTGACATTAGAATTTCATTCGACATGATGTTATTGGCTAGTATATAATATGTGTAGTGATGCATTAGCATACGAAAATACAATGTTTATTATAAAGTGGCCGGTAATAAATGAAAATTTATCATCAAAAGATATTTTTTTTTGCATTAACAAAAGTGAGACAAAATATTCTTAACCTCCCGAAAAATGGCACATCATTTTGGTCGTTCGTCAAAATTGTTAAGCAAAATTTTTCTAAATTTTGATTCCCACCGATGATGGTCATTGGCTAGTATTATATCTGATTTGCAAAACTATTCAGAGCTAATTCCACAATCCCTCCCACAGCTCAAAAAGTACCCATTCTCAATCAAGTAGACTCCACTAATGGAAGAGTCGACTTTAGAACACGCACTGAACTTTTACGCTCTACAGAACTCTGGTGAATCTACTGATGTAGTCTTAGATATTTCAAAAGCCTTTGATCGAGTCTAGCATAGCGCTTTATTATCCAAGTGCAATATACACTTGGATTTTGTTTTCATAAAATTGATTGCAAATCAAATCGAATCATTCGATTCATGTCTTGAGTGACAGATTCAAAAACATATTATATTAAAGCTGGTGTTTCACCACTTCTCTCACTTTATATTTATCAATGATCTTCTCCAGTCAACTTTCAATCCTATCCATAGTTCTGCAGATGATAGCGGTACTTAAAATGCTCGAGTTTTATAGATGGTTGTTTTATGATTGCAAAACTTTCGTGAAAGTCTAATTTAATGTTCATTTACAGTAGATTTGAAAGAAATTGTACCATCAAACACAATTTCTAAATATATGAAAAATGAAGAAAGTAGATTTGCCATCTTCAGAAGAACCGAAGAACACTAAAAGAGTAAAAACAAGTACAGCACATGATAGCTATCAACAAAAGGCATGCAATAGCATGACATATAATGATCCACAGACTAGCGACAGTGTCTATGAAAAATAAAAACTCTAATGAAGAAAAAATTAGATCATCGGCACAACCACAAAAATGAGAGCTGAGTACAACTATTATAAGAACTTTTTATAATAAAGTTTTTTCGAAAGACTAATTTAATCGCTTTCAATCCACATTCTCTTAAAAATTGTTAAAAACGTGCAGTATCCATGTATTTAAATATTAAATATATTCAAGTTACCCAATGCTCATAATGGGATTTCTTTAGATAGGATATATTTTGTTCTTTAAAATTTAATAGGCCAATAATGTCTGTAGAACTTTCTGCTTCGGAAAATTGAAGCAAACAGCAATGATAGAAACCTACAAATTTAAATATATGAAGCTTTTTCAAATAATTACCCCAAAAATTACCGATTAAGAAATAAAATGAATAATTTTCATAAAAACATATCCAAGTTCTAAACCCATATAGGAAAGCAACTTACGTTTACGTTATTCTACTGTTCACAATAAAAATCACGATAATCAATTTTAGATATCAAATATAGAGAATTTGATGAAAACCTTTCAATTTTCAATCATCATTCAATTCAATTGTTTCATTTTCAATTATTTTCCTATAGTTGTTGACACAGATCATAATTTTGTTTTTTTTTTTTTTTTTATTAAGTAATATTTTGCCATATCCATATATAGGTCTAAATTTTAATGGGTTTTTAAAATAGCGAAAAATTTTATTTTATTGCAAAAATCGATTCATTCATGTGGGTATTAAACAACAACAACAACAACAATAACCAAAAAAAGCTGTACTAACAACCTACTTTCAGATGATGTAGTTATAGGCCACTACAAAACATATATAGATGATAATGTGGGAAAATATTTAATATAACTGGCTGCTAGGGTACACAATTCCCCCATTATGTATATATCTATATACACATTTTTATGTTTCGAGTAAAGAGACTTAAGAGATAATAAAAATACATAAAATAACAACGAATTTTTGTAGTAATCGAATAATAGTTGTATGTATGTAATGTATGTATGCATATTGTAACTAAATTATTTACACTTGTTTGTAATTAATATAAATGATAAATTTATTTATTTCATTTTTTAATAAAATTAAAAATTAAATTACACTACATATAGTATTTAATGATCGCGTTTTTTTTTGTTTATTTATTATTTTTTTTATTTTTGTTAAACACTTGTTTATTTGACAAAGGAATATTAAAAAAAAAAAAATTTAAAAAAACGCCTAAAATAACCCTTCACTTTCATTTGATTGTAATTTGTTGGAAGCGAAATAAATTTATTAATAATCGGTGGATATTACTTGGTATTGTTAATGCTTAACCGCTTATGATGTACATACGTATACAGGCGGGCTTCGGTATTTGATAGGGAAAAAATTATGTAAATAGAATTTACCACCGTTCTGGATGAGTTTGACTAAAGACACATCGAATTAAAAACAAAAGTATGAAGCAAACCCGTAAGATAAAATATTAAATTGAATTTGAATGTCATTCGGTGAAACATTGAACAAATAGTGAGTGAATCGCTTATTTCCAGATGTGCAAATAAATTTAGAAAATTAAAATAGGTAATGTCGGACTAATAGACAAAAACAATTGATTGCCCCAAAAAATTCGTTGCATTAATACCTAAAAGAGACGAAGTCGAGGATTTAATTAGAGCCTTATCTCCCGGAGCTTCGGTATGGTATACTTATGGCTCAAAAATCGGTGCCGGCATATTTGGGTCAAGATTCAAGTTTAACGTCGCACTTGGCACATATCCCACTATTTTTCAACCTTTAAACTATGCCATCAATGTATCGGCATTACAATGCAGTGAAAGAAAGCACAAAAGTGCAAACATAATAATTTCAGATAATCAAGCTCTGCTTTATAAAGCTCTGTTTTCCTCAATTTTTAAATCAAACCTTATAGCTGTTACAAAATTATAATAAAGTTAGTAAAAAGGGAATATAATTACTTTTATATGAACTTTTGGGTATGAAGGAATACAGGGTAATGCAGAAGCAGATGTTCATGCAAAAACATAGTTAATTCTTAAAACCAGAGCATAGTATAGCCTGTTCAAACGTCTGCCTTCAAAGATTATTATTTTTTCCAATATTCAATATTTATATAATTCTTAATGTTCAATTCAATTGAATTCTTCAGAATTGTTTCCAAGTGGGAAACTACAGAAACCCAAAATATGTGGGATAATTGACAAGGACTTATGTAGGCTAAGACTTTTTCAAAATCAGTATTCACCTATTAAATTAGGTGATCCAGGAGACTAGATCAGAACGCTGGCATGGTTTATAACAGGTCAAGATCCATTCTAAATATATGAAAGCAGAAATAAAATGTACGATATGATAATTAAATCTCTGGTCATTTGTAAACTATTTGGTAGTCAAAAACCAACCAATCGCTCTATTGAGCTGCAATTATCTTAATGAGTCTTGAGCTTTAAATACCTCTAAATATAACTTAATTTAGAAACTGAACAACTGAAACATATATAAAAAACAGATAAAACCTCGCTAGCCTTTAGATGATTAAAATTTAGCGTAGTCTCTTGACTTTAATTTTCATGACTATGTCCAACCCATAAAGTTCGGCATTACATATTTTCCTCCAAATGTCATCGTCGCTTTCAGGACCATACATCATGCTTACTTGTGCATGCTTACTCTTGTTTTGGGCAATGTCCACGATTTTGATCTGTTGACTAGAACCGGGAGTAGGGGCATTTTGTAGATATGAACTTTGGTGCTTCAGGATAGGAGTTTTGACCCGAGATGTTTCGGCAGACCAAAGCAGCGATGATTTGCAAGGTTTATTGTTCGGTGTACATCCACATTAATATCGTTTGTGGGATTAATGCTGGTTCCAAGGTAGATAAACTCGTGAATTGTCGACAGTGATGTTTTGACCAATATAATGTTGAGAGGCGTTTTCATTTGTCGACAACATATATTATGTTTTCTACTTTTAATTTAACACCCATTTGTTCGCTTGCTCTTCAATCTGGTAAAAGTCTCGACAAACGTCTATTGTGACTTAGCGATGATGTCAATATTGTCGGAATAAAAGTCAAATTATTGTTTTTTATTTGAATTTCCCAATACCCGACATGAATATATACCGATATTCTTCGTTATTTGTTTAGTTTTGTTAATCTCAATGTTCTCTTTGAAATTTTTTGTTGAAATAAACAAAACGGAGTATGCCAAAAAGGAGTAATTTTTAATTCCATTGTGACGCAAATCGAGTCTATACATAAATTGAAGATCTTCTACCGGTTAGTTACATTTTACATGCAATCATTGATCATTATATGAAAGTAAGAAAGTAGAATATTTTTTTTAAGTACTATCGAAATATAAAACGCATATTTTATAGGACCAATTTAATTGAGGATTCATTTCAGATTTAGCGTGGTTGAATTTTTTGCATTTTCTTGCATTCTTTTTGAAAGATGATCATATTGCATGCTGACATTTAAGGAGGCATCATTTACATACATACCAATATACATAAATATATAAACGTATGAGAAGAATCAAAAATAATAATCAGTTATTTTCCTTTCCTTACATATTTTGGTTTTATTTCTTTTTTTTTATTTCTTCAATTTCTACCTTTTAACTTACAGATTTATTTTTATTTTTGAACACCCTAGGGTGTAACGCCCATTCATATTTTTCTGGTAATGGGGTTTCTTTAACTTTTGTAACCATAACATGCAAGTGTACTACAGGTTGTTTTCCAATACGAACGTAGTAGAAATATTAAAAAAAAACAAAAAAAACAAAAAAAAAAAAATAATGACGGATTTTTATAGGGAAATAAAACTGTGTGTTATGCAAATAACTTGAATTTTATTAAAAAATTAAGAAAGTGGTATTTAAAGTATCAATGAATCAAGTTAAAAATATTTTGTGGCAATAATACTTACATTATAGGATATTTGGTACAAGAAAATAGAATTCAGGAGTAAGTCAAAATTGATATGAAATTATTGTCGGTTATGTTATACGATTACTGCCAACTCAAGGACCGTGGGGCTGTAATTTTCTCACTACGATGGCCAATCAGTTCTACACATGTATATGTTGGGTTCCATGTCATTGGGGAATTTCAGGAAACTGCATTGCAAATCTACAAGCTTGAGAAGATACAACCTTGGAAATCATTCCAAAAAGGAGTGAGACCACTTCCAGCTACTTATAGAGCTTACAGGCTTATAATGAGGAAGTGAAGGAAAAGAATAACCTAGCTAGGAGACTGTTTTATGAACGTTTTTGACAAGTGGGTATTGCAGATACTGAAATTCAAGATTTTCACCACTTTATTAAAAACTCAAATTGTTTTAGCCAGAAGGTTTATGGGAAGAAATTTCCAGTAGTACTAGAATGAACCTCTATGGTCTAAAAGCATATTAGCGCATCATACCGGCAGCCATTATTACTTTCCAGCTAAAATTTGGCTTGAAAAGGAAGTCTTTCCAACACACAACTCCTTTTTGGTACTAGTATTGAAGATTACTACTCTTGATATATCAGTACAGAGCCAAGTAAAAGTTGTTTGTGTTTGTTGATATTACGCAAGAGCTATGCTCTCCTAGAGATGGCACAGGCTGGCCAGAAAGTATGAATTAATGTCTTGACGACTCCCATTGGAGAATGCATGTCCTTCTCAAGGGGCCTGTCAAGATTTAAACTTTGCTTGGTCCGTTCATTGGTTATCTCATTCGAAAGGGATCGGCCAGCTACACTTTCAAATTCGTTTCGGCATTGTTTCACCAGCCTAGAGCAGATAGTGTCCGACAACAAAGCTTTGAAACAGCTTGTCTATCCGTGACGATGGTGCGACTTTTGTTTTGGTAGTATGAATATGATTAAGGGTTTTAAAGGTCTCCTTATCCTTCCTCAGTCAAAGTAACTCTGGTTGTAAGACACTAGCGTATTTAGGGAGACCATAAGACTTTGATATCTTCAGATCTTCTAAGAAAAGCTCCTGCGACTACTCCGCAGTTCATTTTTGATCCATCAGTGAACATTACTACATCATTTTCCCTTTTTTACAAACCAAGCTTCCAATTAGCCCTAGAATGAAAACGTATACCTACTATGAGTTTTACTATAATATAAATTAACAAAAAATATATTTTATTGAATATGGGGTGAATCGGTTCTAAGTGAAACATTACGAAATTATAAAAATAAAAATAATACTGAATACCTAATGATTACAATCTTTAATATTTTCAATAAAGCATTTTTTCAGCCTTCTTCAACTGCTGCAACACAAATCCTGGGTCAGTGGACTGTTCGCATGATCCTCAGCCTTGTAGTATAATCAATACTAAATGAATTAATTTTAATACGCAAGACTCCAGTTATTTTCATTATTATCTTACCTATCTTACCTATATAGAACTACGAATATTATAAACGTAATTTTTAATTTATGATGTTCCCTAAAAAAAAAAATACTATTTTTGTTAATTTTTTACTCGGTTTTTGCTTTTTTTTTTATTCGAATACAGAAAGTGGTTAAAAAATATTAATAAAATTATAGTGAAATTATAAGCAGTGGGTTGGTGCTAATAATATGGTGTATTTATTTTCAATATAGAATTAAATGGTCGATTAAGATATCAACGTACTTTTAAATATTTAAAATTTTATCATATAGTGAAAGTTGTCTCGTCAGAGCAGTGAAAAGACAAAATGAAAAAAAAACATTTTTTATTTTAAATATAAAATAATTGAATGTGTATCCTAATAAGGATAAAATTTAAATCAAATGTAAAATTTTAATTTTGTTTTGATTATCATTCATTGCCGGAGTAGAAGATTACGAGAGGTTAAAATAGAATTTTGTTTATTTAGTCTAAATACTGGATTAAGTTATAGCAAAGTGTTTCAATAGAGTCATTCATAGGTTTGAAATTTTGAAAGGGTTTACATCACAACAATTTATATGAATAGTAGCAAGAAGCTTATCTCCACTGATTGCGTTGTTGTGGCAAATATGAAAAAAAGTTTTAATATAAAATTGACTCAACCCTTAGTTTCCTAAATAGTAAATATTTTTATTTTTGTTTTGTGACACGTCGATTATATCGTCAATATAAAGAAATCACAAAGCTATTACTGGATTCAATAAAAAAGTATAGCAAAGATTAAAATTTTAGTTAAAGTCCGTTATTAGATATTTTGATATATTTTATCAAATCTTTTTTTTTTAAATGGTTTTCAGTTAGATTTTAATAAGTAAATATTTTTTAATTAATATTTTTAAATTTTTCTTTAACACATAATAAAACTTAACACATGTCCTTAATTTATGATACACTTATCAACAATTTTTGAAATTTTCCGTACGTTATACAATATTGTAACTGTTAACTGATATACGGTATATTCAAATTAAAAAAACGCAGAACGGAAAGTGTGTCTCAAATGTTTTCCGAGATTTCTTATAAAAAAAAAAAAATATGAAATTGGCTCCAAAAAAGAGTCCCGGAGCTTACCAGCTACCACAATGAAAGTGTTGACAGAAAGTGTTGTTTCCAATCTGTGTTGAGAATTTAATTAAGCGATGAATAGTGTGATTGGCAACCCTAATTTTAAACATGAATTCTGGTTCAAAACAAAACTTCGGCTAAGACGTTCTAAATTTTGATAGAAAATATTATTGTCGACAACCAAATTATGTCCAAAATTAAAGTTACTATAACTCAGTTTGTCTAAATTGCTTCGCAATAAAAATAAAATTATGACTCATTGTTTTGTGCAGTGACGTCACAGGGCTCGAATATAATTTGATTAAAGAATTTGATTATAATTGATATTTGAATAATAAGCAATGATAATGGTAACCAAATACCGTGGTGAAAAACTTATTTCAGTAAAGAAAACCTTTAATTTTTTATATGTTAACAAACGAATAAGATTTACAAAAAAATAACTGTGCATTTTTATAAATATTACATCATAGATCTAATTCATGTATTGCAGGGTTGTTTAATTACTTTATATGTAAGCATATATCAATACAATCATAAAAATATAATTTTTTTCACTTTTCATTAGTTACCACAGTTTGTCCAGATTTATATCACCTACGATTTGATTAAGAGGTATTATTATTAAAACTGGGTTAAGCCGATAGCCATGGTAGCTAGTGCTTGTAAATTTTTATTGAATATAATTTTAAATTGTATACAATAAAAAATAATAATAATAATTAAACGGGGTCGATTTAATTAATTAGGAATTGAAAATACCGAATACTTCTCTTGATCATACTCCAACAACTCTTCTCTCACTCTCTTCTTACTATCAAAAGCCTCTATTTGATTGGCCTGTATTTTGCAGAATAATTTGACCTTCATTAATATTAATTAAGTCTAAATTAATTTAATTGATAATTCCATATATTAATCCCATATCTGATCAAATTAATGGCACTAAATAACACGGGTAATCACAATAAGCCCATTTGCGGCTGCTGTGATATAGGAGTCAGTCCCAAAATTAAAATAATCTATACTAATTTCATCTATATTTACAACCATTAGTAATTATATGTTCAATTTATTGGTTGGATCCCATATACAAAATGCCAAATATAAAAAATTAAAGTCTCAAAATCCAAATCCCAAAATCCAAAAACATTACAATGCCTTTCTTAAATCATAAAAAAGCAAATGCGATAATTTACTGAAACAGTATAGACTAATAGAGCTTTGAAATAGGAGAAGGGTTCAAAAAGATAGATTGACATAGGTTTCGGTGCTGCATAAGGAGGGCCTATGAACCCCTAGTTTTCTGGTTTAACAAAAAAAAAAAACAACCAGTGTTTTAAGGTAAAAATATGTAATCAACCCCTTGTTGAATTTCTGTAAATTTATATTTTAAGTGGTTGCAATACAATCAAAACATGCTCTTATAGTATTGGATTGATATTATCCTATTTTATTATATTTGTTTTAAGTTTCTATTTACTATTTATAAAAATTGAATTTTGAATTGTGTTACTAGTCTTTTTTAAAAACTGGATTTATGATTTGTAATGATAAAATAGTGAATAAAATAAATAAATAAAATTCATATCAAAGTTTATGCAATCCATTATTAAATTTTAAGCTAATCTTAGGTCCACTACAACATGATTTTGCCTATTTGAAGTATACTTTACTCTACATCAACTGAGCTCTTTATTTTCGTACAAATATTATTTTGGCAAATTTTAATTATTATGCCATATTAATTATACTCTGGTTAGTTGAAACTATTTTAATTTTGTATCCAAATTGAAGACAGGTGATGCGTCATAATATTCACTGCGTATCGATATATCAAAATTTTGTTTGTATATAAAACTAATTTATGTTTTTTTTTATTTCCATAAGCCTAACTGCTGGTATGGCTTTTTTTAATTGTCAGACAACCATTAAGAAAAAAAATTGTATTTTAACAAAAATAGTAAAAAGAAAATTTTTGTGTAAGTAGAACTGTAGTATATTGTAGCGTTATTATTTTGATTAGTATCCGTTGAACGAGCATCTATCATACTCTAATCTATCTATCTCTACTTATGCAATTTAGTGTATGTACATCTATTAGTGAGTTTTGAAAAATATTCTTTGACATAATTATATATTCTTTCTGTTGCTTTTTTTTGTTCCCTGTTTTACCGTTATTCTCTCTATACAAAATTTATGTCATCCGCCATTTTGTATTTTTTTTATTTCGTTTCATAATAATGAAAAAATTATTATTTTTTTGTTTATTCACTCTTGTCATAATAATAGAATTTCATTCATTTTCATTTGTTCCGTTTCCAAGAAAGAATTCCCTTATTTCCATTTCATTTTCTTTTTTTTTTTGTTTTATTTATGTTTTGTAGTTTTTGTTCTTTTTTTTAACATACCATTGAGTAAAAACAAAACTGCACATAGAAAAAATTAAATATAAAACAAACAAACAAAAAAAAAATAAAAAAAAAAATACAAAAGCACAAAAACAAATAAATAAAAAATTTTAATGGTGTATAATTTTTGATCCTTATATCCTCGAACGAACGTATATTCGTGTCATAATTATTACAGGATATGAATGTTTTTGTTTTTCTTATTTAGGTTTTTTTTTTTATTTTATAATCAGTTAAAACATTTTGTATTTTTACGTTTTTTTTATTTTTTCTGTTTTTTGTTTTTATGAAAACGCGATTTGAATGAAGATGTCGTTATTGTTTCCTGAAAATAAAGGAGAAATTCTTGGTTTACATTCAAATGATTTATTTATTTTTAATTTTTTTTATCTTTCTTTTTTTCTTTTTTCTTTTTCTTTATGGTTTTCATTTCTGTCTCATTAAATTTATGAACGCTTGGTTAAAAAATATGAAAAGAAAGTACAGAATTTAGTTTTTCTTTTTATTAAACGTATGTTGTTGCATTCTTGTCTTGTCCTTACGAACCAAAAAAAAAATTAAAATTAAATGTGGCTGGTTGTCATACATACCTAGTCGTTATGGATGATGAAAATATTTTTTTTTTGTGTATGTTTTTCCTTATATTTTCAATAAAAGCGTAGGTATATTATAGGTATACTATGGCAGTGATAATATAACAGTGATTTTTATAGTGAATTACAATTAATTTTATGTAAGTTTAGGAAACATTTTGAATTAAGATTTTTTGTTTTTAATTATGCTTTCACAAATAATTATTATTGTTTTACTAATTATATTTATTTACTTAAAAATGTTTGGGGTTTTAATATAATTATTATATGTATGTGAATACAGATAATTAAGAAGTGCGATTATGTTGTTAAAGTATCACATTTCATCAAATGAAGACACCAAAATGTTGATTGTGAATCTATACTCTTTATTTTGTATATGGTTTGTGAGAAATGACGATCTACACAGCGATTTAAAAATATTTACAGTTTAATGTACAATCCATATTCTATATACACTTACTTAGATTATATACAAATTGTAGAGACTAATCGTCTTATTGTATATCAAATACATACAGTATAAATAAATAAATAATTAAAATAAATCTTAATGAAGAAATCAAAAAAACAAGTTTAAAATATAGGAGATAATTGAATTAAAATTCAAAGTGGTTTGTTAGTTTTACAAATACAATACTGTGCAAATTTAGGTCTTAACTAAAAGTAATACCTCAATTTCTGTAATGTTTGTAAAAATATGTAATCATATCAAAATTTATGCAATTCATTATTAAATTTTAATAATATAAGACATTAGAAGCTAATCTTAGCTCCACTACAACATGATTTTGTCTATTTGAAGTACTTTACTCTACATTAACTGAACCATTTGTTTTCGTACAAATATTATTTTGACAAATATAAAGTTATAAAGATTTGTTTTCTTACAACTCCTCTAGAAAGCATAGGGGCATCCACTAAGCCTTTCCACCTATCTTTATTTTGCACTATGGCCTTAGTTTGTGACAATGATCTATTTATTTTGCCTATTTCTTTTAATACTGTTCTTTTCCAGCTATTTCTAGGTCTACCTATGCTTCTTTTTTCTCGTAGTTGCCAATCTAGAGCTTCTCTGGCAATCATATTTTCTGGCGGCCTGATTTTGTGCTCGATCCATCTATATTTTTTCATTCTTATTTGTATTTCGATAGGATCTTCTGCGCACATATTCCAGAGTTGGCTGTTGGATATTTTGTTTGGCCAGAATATCTGGCAGATTATTCGGAGGCCCTTGTTTATGAAGACCTGCATTTTGTTTGTAAGTCTGCTCGTGGCATTATAAAGATTTAATTTCCATAAATTAATACAATTTTGGGGAATTCTATGAATTTAAAGAAAGTCGAGTTTAATAC
Source organism: Argyra leucocephala (assembly GCA_963942445.1). NCBI lineage: Eukaryota > Metazoa > Arthropoda > Insecta > Diptera > Dolichopodidae > Argyra > Argyra leucocephala. The sequence goes on from OZ012678.1 coordinate 122,606,198, forward strand.
TTTAAGAAGTCAAAACTGTACTATCTCCAGAAAAATGTTAATTTTTGTTCCTCATATTTCGCTTCAGAAATATAAAATTCAGCGCTTTGAATGGTTAATTATACTAGGTATATACCTAAATCGGAAAATGATATGGTATGATTATATATCCGTTTTCATAGTCACTGTAAAATCTCTTTAAAATCTATAAAGCTTCTATGAACCACAATTAATTATAACTGTTACATATGGGTGCTTCTAATAATACGTTAAAATATTTGGATAAAGTCCAAAAACAGATTATTCGTCTACTTAATGACCGATATGTCCTCCGTGAATCACGAAGGGCACCATGGGCTCATCCCTACACCGTAGAAAACCCTAGATGGCAAAATACATGTTATGGAAATTCGTTTATATCCAGAACATACCGACTGTGGAACCAAATTCTACGTGTTTCCCAAACATGATCAATTCTACATTAATGACTACATAACTAATGATTATACATAAATTCAAGGCGAAGATTAACACCTTTGATTGTAAAAAAAATAAAGACAATACTAAGAAGAAAACAAACATAGATATGTTTAAATATTTGAGCCTAATTAACAACGAACTTCTACTTTCTATGTAAATGAATGCTAAAGAATTTCAAAAGAATAAATATAAGTCATATAAATTTGTTGCAACAACAATAATTTGGTAATAACTGAAGTAAACTAGAACTACGCTATTTAAGAAGGCCTATAATTCCTAACCTGATTTATTTTTATATTGATGTATTATAATGTCTACGTAAAAAATACAAGTGTAATTTTTGGGATCTTTACCTTCCAATGTGTAGCCCATAATTACATATACTTATGCTAGTAATTTTTAGTTTTTATCTTTTAATCTTTTTCATTCATTTTTCTTTCATTGGATAGATTGGATGTTTAATGAAAAGATTGCTATAGCTTTCTGCATATTTCGAAGTTATCCATGTATTCTCTGGCTTTTCTTATGTTGTTGCTTTCCTTGCTGGCTAATGCTGTTAATGGTTTCAAAAATGTTATTTTGCGATCCATTTTGTGTTTCTCTGCATTTTAAATGTGCATGCCTTGTATAGTGAATGTAGTTGCACTTTATGTTGTCACTTTTGTCAAAGAGATGTTAATGTGTAACCTATCTTGGCTATGGCTAATTTTATTCTCAGATCTTTGTTCGTCGTGAGTGAGCTTGTTTTGGATGCGTTTGAATAGTGATTTTTCCGAATATGTTGGTTTGTTCATAGAGTTTGTGGTTATTGTCTCTTAATATTTTGGTAATTTCTATTCTGTCCGTTATATAGCAGTTTGGAATGATAGCATTAAACGAACTCATTGAGTCTTTTTTTTAGCTTCATTACCTGCGAACTCAATTACTTTGATTTCAGTATGTCCTAGTATTCAATTATGGAGTTTATATTTTTATTTCGTGAAAAAAGGAGATATATCTTAATTACATATTTTTATATTTTTATGTTAATATGATTTATAATATAAAAAATGTCTAAGTAATAAATAATATTTTGCGGCTCAGAATAATAATTGTTATTTTATAATTATTGTGCCAAAAATCGAAAACTTGGCTGGGCAAGAAATTTTATTGACATTTATTATAATAATACTTCGAAAAAATACATTGATCTTCAAAAATAACCAATTTTTAAATAAATAAAAGAAAATATATTTTTAAATTGCATCTTTGAAATGTTAAATAATGTACGTTAACATCAAATTTGATATTTACATAATTATATTTTTTAAGTAAAAATGATATTTTTTCGAAAAGCATGCAACATAAAGTTTTTCAGTTTCGGTTTATTTAAAAAAAATGGTTTTTCACCATGTTTGTAGAAAATAATGGCCGTCGCAAATTATTTATTTTAAATATTTATTCAAAGCAACAAGTAAGTAAGTTTATTAGTAACATTATAGAAATACAGTAAATAATAACACTACTACTGTTCTACTACTATTCTAGCAATTTTATTCTTATAACAACAATTTAACTCTTGATATAGGATTACGCACTTTTAGAGTTATAACATCATTGCTGTAGCACTTGCTGAAAATTCCGTACATTCTTATAGCAATATTAATCACATTATTGACATATAAACATCATTATAACACCTTTAGGGTTTATCGGGAGCCATATAGGAGTCTTACTCCTGAATTAACACTGAGTTTGTTTTTTTAACAATAAAATGTTACGTGGGGCATACATTCTTACCCTAATTATGCAATACATTAGATTTAAGTTAGCATATTTTACTCTGTAAGATTATTTTCTATTTTAAATAAATTAGTTCATAAAACGATATCAAGCGAGTTGATAATATATTAATATACAAAATATAAATTAGTGTTATATACAAATACAATATATATTATATTATGTATACATGCAATAATAGTTTACCTGCTTTCGCCTGCCTTTCAACTGAAACGTCTCAGGTTCGATTCTCGAAGAAGGCATAAAAATGCTTTCTGAATCTTTCGATCTGTTCCAGTGCCCTTTGTCATTGGAATAAAATAAATGATAAAAAATAGTTGAGACTTTTAGTTTTTACTAAAAATAAAATGGAAATATGCTATTATGAAGGCGAAGTACTCTACAATAGATATAGTTTTCCACATTTAAATTAGTAGATATACTATAAAAATTCTAAAGAAAAGCTATTGTACGTGATTGTGTAGTCCAAATCTCTGTATAAAAGTTTATTTTATTTTATTAGGCTGTAAATCAGGATGTTCATTCCATAGACTTGGAATTATATAAACAAAATTAAATAATACATTACTTGTTCCACTTTATGTAAAAAATTCCAATACTGTAAGAAAAGTACTGCAATGTTCAAAATGTACAAAAAGGTATTTTAACTAAATTACTGATAATAAGATCAATAGAAAAAAAAATACTTCATATGGCAGCAAAGACCAGTAAAGTGTTTTTAATACTTTAGACTACCAAAGAAGAAAAGACTACCAAATTTCATTTGAATCGAATGCACTACAATTATCTCATTAAAATTCACTGTTTCTATTATTTTGAGTCCATTTCTATTTCATTGACTTTCTATAAAAAGCAACACTAGGAGGCTTTCATGATTTTCTTTTTTTGTTTGTTTTTTTTTTACTTATTTTCTTTTGTTGTTTGTTTTTATTAAAAAAAATTTATTGCTGTAACGTGTTTTCTTTTTACCTATATTTTTTTCTTTTCTTTTTTTACATTCACCAATACTAAAACAATTTATTAATAATAATGTAGATACCAAAATACCTGCCAGAAAAACGAAAATTAAATGTGTGTAGGTTTTTGAATTTGTTTATGAAAGTTAAAATCAATTAGAAGAAGAAATCTATTAAGGATCTAGATTTCGTTTTTTTTTGCTTTTATTTTTGTTTTTGTTCTTTATTGTAACCCAAATAAAATGAAAACATTAAATAAATAATATTTATACCATTTTATTTTTCACTAAAAACCTCATTTATAATACTATATAATGAATATTATTTTATATTAAATGTATATTATATTATATGTATATAAAAAGGACTTCAAAAGACGTACGAATATTTATTTTTACTTTTTTTTTATTCATTTAATATTTCCTGTGGTTATTCTTTATAGAAATTCATTTTATAAAATTTTATGAGTAAAATAAAATTATTATGTATATTGAATGCTTCAAGGAATTTTCTTCTAAATGTTGCCAAATATTAATTTTGTTTTGTAATTTATGTTTTTTTTTTTCTTTTATGTTAATTAAATAATATTAAAGCTATAATTTATAATTTTATTATTAGTGAAAACTTTTTAGATTTTATTTTTTTAAATTTATTCAAAATAATTTTAGTAATAATACGAAATTGTTTTAAATTTTTATAGACTGTAAGTTTTCGCGACGTAAATTTTCAAATGAAAAATACAAAAATTAATTTTTAAAAAAAAAAGAAAGTCTTTTGAATTTTTTAACTTCAACTTAAATATTTAAGAAAAGAAAATTCATTTAATTTTCTTCGGATTAAAGTTTGTTTGATAAAATTTAATTATAAGTTTTTTTAGAAAATGTTAAATTAAAGAAATTTTCTTTCAAAAAAAATTATTTTAAAAAAATTTCAATTAGTTTTTGTTTCCACGACTACTTTTGAATTTATCCTGTTTCTGTCGAAATTTTAAAATTTTCCGGCAATATTAAGTTGGAGTATATTTTGCATTGCATATGAATGACAAATGAAATTATTTTTGTTATGTAATAAATTGAGGTAGATAGTGTACATTTTTTTTCTGACACTCGGAAAAATTCGATATTAATTTTTTTTTTTTATGTTCTTGACAGTCATTAACTTATACATGGTATATATAAAAATATTGGTACTTTACTGAAATAAATAATTGATAATTGATAATTTTTCCAGCATATCAATATTTATTTATTTTATTTTATTCACAATTTTATCATTACAATTTAAGAATTAATTTTTAAAAAGACTAGTGGTTCACAATTTAAACAATTCAATTTCTGATAAATAGTAAGCTATAAATAGTAATAAAGGTTTTTTCAATGAGGGTGATATGATTTTGAAGTGACGTTTCGGCCATTTGTAATATGTCATGATTTGTAATTTTTTTTTCATTGAATTAAGAAATGTTTACAATTTCATTACAAACGTCGTGAATTTGCTGATTTTCCCTTGGAACAGCTTGAAAACGATAACGATTTTTTTTATGAAAATAATCTTCTCCGATGAGACTCACTTTCATCTGAGTGGTGCGGTAAATAAACAAAACTGTCGATTCTGATGCGAAGAAAATCCACAAATTATTCCTATACATACACTGTAAAACTCTATAGATAAACTGAGCAAAAAAATATGTTTGGCTCAACTATAAAATTAAAGAACAATAATATGGTTGGAAAATATAGTTGCATTAACCATATTACATCATGTAACTATGGGTTTTATTTGAAGCTAAAAAGTTTCTTATATGGTTGGAACAAAAATAATTTATAGTCTTCACAACAATATTATCATATTCACAAACATAATTATGTTTGCAGTAATATTATTTATAATTGAAACAAAAATAATTATGTTGGGAATAAACATATTATAGTTACTTTCTACAACACGATATTTTGTTCTCAACTATAATATTGTTGTTTTAAATATGATTCACTAATATATTATGTTAAAAATAAATATAATATGGTTGAATGAAAAATATTTATGTTTACACCAAACATAATTTATAGTAGGTTCAATAATAATATTATTCTCACAAACTTGAATTATGATTGCAGCAACATTATTTTTAATTGAAACAAAAATAAATATAATTAAGGTAAACTTATTTTATTATACTTAAAATAATAACAGATATTGTGTTCTGTATTTAATTTCTATAGGATTATATTTTTCTGTCAATTATAAAATGGTGTATTTGCAACGAATGAATTCCAATGAGTTTCAATAAGTATTTGGTTAAATTGTTGCTTCTTTCTTTAAATCAGAATTAATAATTTTTATTTTTAACTGTAAGAAATAAAAAAAAACATATTTAATAATTAAGATTATCCTTTAAATTAAAAAAGTACTTATATTATAGCATTTGACAAGAGACTTTAAGGAAAGCCTCAACTTTCGTAATAAATTGCCATAAAAATAAGTAAGTTTTTGATTTAAAAAAATTATTATATAATCATTATTTGAACAACCTGTATAATTTCATTTACTTCGTCCTAATTTTGGTTATTAATTATTTTTTGGAAAGATTTTATCCAATTTCTCATAAGGTATTTCATTGTCTATCAGAATCAAGAGAAAAATATTAATGGTTAGTTTATAAAATGTTATGCAAAAATTTATACAAACACTTACCAATCTACATAGTTATATAACAAGAATTTTTATATTACGCTTGCATTTATAAATTTAACTTCGTAAAGAGCGACAGTAGTAGACTGAAAATTACAGTGAATTTATATTTTTGAAGGATTTTATTTTAACGTCAAATATAATATGATTACTTCAACCCCAATATTATAGTTACTTTAACCATAACATATGATTACTGCAAATATAATATGTTTGCTTCAAACATAATATGATTGATTCAATCATAATATAACGATATAACTATAATATGATTACTTCAACTATATGAGATGATTGCTTCAACCATTATTATGATTACTTTAATCATAAGGCAACTATAATATGATTGCTTCAATTACTACAAATATTTGTAAAACAACTATAATATGATTTATTTAATCAAAATATATTTGTTACAACTACTGGATTATGAGCTTCTTAACCATATATTAATATGATATCCACAAAAATAATATTTTTGTAAGCAATATAATCTATAGTTGGTTTACATTTTTTTTAAATATAGTTGTAGCAAGCATAATTTATTACAACATAGGTATATATTTCGATTAACTATAATATTTTTAAGACAAATATAATATGTTGCTATCAACCATAGTTATATTCATCATTAACATATCAAATGTTTATTTCAACTATATCTATCATAATAAGCTTACAGTAACCATAATATGTTTATCGCAACCATTGGATAAACATATTATTTCTCTTAGTGTAGGTATTTTTGATAAATGAAACTATTTTTAAAGTAAATGAAACCTTTTTCAAAATAAATAGTTAAAACTAAAAAAAAATACTAAAAAAAATTTATTTAAGGAAAAGTAAAATTTAATTCATTTACAAAAGCTAAAATATAAAACTACACATATTATCATAAATGGAGTTTGTTGATATCAAAACATGAAATATGATCACTCTCATTAGTATTTCACAAGCCTTTAAAACTCATCAGTAGTCAGTACGTTGATCCTACGCAGCTTGTAGAATTTTAAAAACTATGTCAAAAACGTAATTAGAACAATCTGTGGATCTGATTAACACTTTGGTTATATTTATATGTGTAAGATTATGTTCATTCTTAGGATCATTTACCACCATAAGGGGATATGCTTTTGCATTAAGCACTGGAGATATGATGATGGCAAAATTTTTAAAATAGAGCCACTATCCACAGTCATCTCCTGAAAATCTCTTCCTTTACGGATTTCGGCATTATCCATAATCAAAAAATCTATTAAATTTATAAATTTGTATTAAATTTTATATTTTAGTTTTATTTACTTTAAAAATATTTTTTTTTTGTTTTATTTATTTATTTATTTCATTATGTACATAATATACATGAGACGGTGAGTCTCTACAAGAGTATATTATGAAAAAATTTACATTATTCCTTAGAAAATAACAAACAGTAACCGTCTTTGGTTTGTTCTGTAGTAATAAATTTTGTAGAAATAATAATTGTCATTTAAAATATAAGAAAGCTACAGAAAGCCGAAAACCTTTGTAGCTTATAAAATTTGCCATAATTTAAATTGAGGTCAATTCAATAATAATAATAAACTAAACAGATATTGAACAACATGTTTAAAATATAAATATTAACAAATATTTGACCAATTTTACAATCTGAAACAGAAAAAAAAATTAAATATCTATGATAAAAATTAAAATATGTACATATATACACTTACAAATATTCCAAAATATTTTAGTAAATTTTCAAACTAAATTATAATAGAATAGAAATAATGATTTATTCGTACTAATTTTTCAACATCAATCAGATTTATATTTAATAAATTATTTGTGCAGCCTTAAGAAATCTCGTGTCTTAAATCCTCGCTTTTTAAAAATATCGCTTTGATTGCAGAATATTTACTTTAAATTTTTTATGCATAGCTGCTGTGCGATCAAATAGGGGATATCACTTTTTTTTTTAAACATTTTACCTAATTATTATTATGAGTAGCCACTGTTGGACACAAGATAAAGGATGTCTCTTTTTACCGGAATTTTTATAAAATGTAAAAAAAAAGTTTTTCTATAAATTTTTTTAGAAAAAGCAATCATTTTTGTATACAACTCTAAAAGTGATGCTTTCAAAAGCGAAATTTAGAAAAATCGATATTATTAAAAATTGTATTTTGAAAATCAGATGTTAATCAAACGACATTTTGAAAAGTGAGATTTTTAACCGGACCAAAATTTTTTATGTAGAAATTGACAAGTCTTTGTTCCGTTCTTCTAAAGAAAATCGAATTTGTCTATAAAAAAAAGGGAATTGTGACAAGATTTCTAGTACTTATTCTTAAATTATTCCATACAACAGTGAGACTAAAATCTAAAAAATCTGATAAATTGTAAGTGGACCCCAAATCTAAAAGGACTGATCTTACAAAACTTTTAGTGAACTTTTAGTGTTTTGTACAATTATAAATTTCTCACAGGAAAATATTTTGTTTTATTAAATAAAAATTAAATAAAAAAACATTATGTTGTTGCTGATAATCTTCTTATGTACTATGTACTTATATACATACTAGGAAAATTGCGTGTTTTTGAGAAATTAGGAGTGGTTAAATCTTATTAACTCCACCCAGGACAAAATACCGAATTGTAATTTAAATTGAAAAATGGCAAAAAATATCACTCTAATACAATAATCTACCCCATTAACAAAAAAATATAATCTATCTGGTGTCTAATATTTTCTAAAGAAGGTCGTTAAAATCGTGTTTTTTTTTTGTTATTTAATTTCCTTTTCGACAACTATTTTTTCAATGACAATATTTTATTTTATTTTTTAATGATGTCACTACTGTTTCAAGTGCTCTAAATCAAGTTTATTATATCTACCCATGAAAAAACCAAAAATGGAAAAATTAAATTTAAGCAAATCCTAAAAACTTAGAAAAATTAAAATCAGAACAATTATTATTATTATGTCAATGCCAAATTTAAGAAAATTTGAAAAAAAAAATAGATACAATATATAAAAAACTATATATAACTGCTACCAGTTACTACTTCCCCAAAAAAATAGAAAATAAAGTTTTTATTTGAGACCTAGATCGACCTCAAAAAAAAAATACATTTAAAAAAATAAAATAATTTCATTAAAATTTCAAATTTTCCAAAGTTTTTTTTTTATACAGTTTACAACGATGCATAAAATCTATTTTAATCCTTCCAAAATACAAGGAAAACAAAATTTTCTATCACATGCATATTATTTCGGGTACAACAAATTCCTTTTATAATCCTCTTTGTATTTTGAATTCATTGAGTTAACATATATATATGAATAAAGTTATTAAAATTTAAAATAGATAAAAAATATACAAACTATTTTTTTTTTTAATCTAAATATTTATGCTTAATCCATTTTTATGAAGATTCATATTTGAAATTAATTCGTAGCTTATTTGACAAAAATGCATTATCTGCAATGGTTTTGTCATCGGAATAATTTTACTTTTGCATTTTTTTTCTTTTCGTTCACTACTATTGGATGAGGTCCCTGACCAGCTTTTATGCAGATTTTTAGCATACTAACAATCACTCAATACAAAATAAGTTTTGCTTGTATTTAATTGTTTTTAGTGTTACAACTAATAATTAAAAAAAATAATTGAAAAATGAATAAATTCTACAACCTCCACGTCCTGAGTGTGATTAAAACACAAGAGGGTCTCATTAGTAGTCAGATGATATTTCAGCACTTATCTACAATAGATAAACCGTAAATTTCTCCTACTACAAGTTTGTATATGTCAGTGACGAATTCATCCGTTGTTATGTAGTACTAAAAACTATGTTCTGAATGCATTTTCATCATTAGCCGAGCTATATGGTGTAATGATTATGTCATATGACTACTAATCCAAAAATCAGTCTTAAAAAATTAAACAAAATATGTGTGTTGTGCCTCTATGTGCATACATAAATTTGTATGAATTATTAAATAATGCGATGTTGTGTGATCGATCATAATGCTTATTCTAATATAACATCTATTACTTAACATTTACTAATTATAATTAATTATATAGTGTATACATATAAATAATATACATATACTAATATAATATTACCCAATGTAATTTTGTTTTGAGTTGTTTGAAATTTCAGGTCTATGAATCAGTGTAATTTTTTGACATAACATTAAAGTGTAATATTTATGTTAAGAAAATGTAACGGCCATCATACATCCATTATGATAAGCTAGTAGCCGAAGCTTTTCATTTATTATTTTTTTTTATTAAATTTCCAAAATGGAAGATTTTGTTTTGACTGATTTTGCAAATTTGTCCATATTTGTTTTTGATAATTAGATTTGTTTTTAGTGGTATATTTAAATTATGGAATAAAAGTCCAGTTTTATATTTATATTTATTTAGCAAATATCGATATTTCACAAAAAGATTTAGTCGTAAGCACTGATGAAGGAAGAAGGTTGCTTCCGAAATATCGATATTTGTAATAAATATAAATGATTGTCCATATTATTATATTTACTTTAATATGTGATAATGTTCTTAAATTAGGATTGGTCTTTATGTTCCACAGTCCCCATCTGCCTTTAAGTTTATTTTAAAATCTCTCCATATAGCTCTAGTCTAGATTATTCCTGATCTCTCGATGTCAATCCGCACTTAGCATATGCGTAGCTAAAGGCTTATGGGCTAAAAATGGGCCGATAGATTTATTTTATACAAACAAGAAATATTACCGTTATAAAATCAATATTGTATATTAATTAAGTTGGTACATATGTTGAAATCAAAAGTTATTTCAAAATTGATCAGAATGAAAACTTTTTTCCATCGATTTGTTCGCTTTCCATGATGTGAACAAATAAATTTAGATACAAAACAAACTAGCATCAAATCTAGTATGTACTTATGCACGACATGTTCGTGGAACTATGTACGTGTATCATTTTAGATCTAATTTAATAATAATAAACTGAATTTTATGGACCAAACAAGCAGGGATAAAAATATTTCTCAAAAATGTGTTTAATCCAGATATTCAGCGTATCTCAGTTGAGATATCAGATATCTGATTATAAATTCTGAAAGAACAAACTCTGAAACCCCTGAAACTACCGTTAGGTTAAAAATTACCAAAGCAACATATAAACCGAAATTACCAAAGCACAAATAAATACTTAGGCGACAATCTGTCGAACTTATTTTATTCTCATTTGCAGTAGTAAAAATTTTCCTTACCTATATTTACCATTAATAAACATAAAAATGAAATATCCATTATGCATGCATGCTGCACACAGAAACAACGGGGGTTCTCATATTTATCAAAAAATCTTCTGACCAAAAGGTACAATAAACTTGGCCATACCATTTTTTTAATCTAATAATTAAATCCCTAGAAAAATTAAAAGTAATGTCTGTAAAATCAAAACCCAATACTTTACGTAAAAAAATAATGGGATAAAAACTATGTAGATAAATAATGCATACCAGACATCAGTACTACGGTAGTTATATGTTTCTTATTCAAAATACAAATTCCATTAAAATTTTCTAAACAATATTAAATTATCATGATACAAAAAATCTAATATAAATTCTTTGACTCTATTGTATTGAATTGTTTTAAAAAGTAATCACAATTTCAAAAATTTTATTTTAACTTAATTTATTTCACCGAAAACGAAAAAAAAAAACAATTAAATTTAAAGACCATCTCTAGACCAACACGATTCAGTTTGCCAACTTTATCATCAAAAAATATAAATGTAGCAAGAAAAAAAAAACGAAAATTAAATAAATAGACAACATTTATTATAATTCTCCAACCAATTATTTCCCATTTATCATAATTTTTTTTTTTTTTTTTTGCTTACTTTAAATAGTTTAAAAATTATCCTTTACAGGGAAAATGTTAACAAACTCTCAATTCAAATTTTAAAATTTTAAACATCATAATCCTGCGGCTAAAAATAAAATTTATTTTTTCATCGTCAACTGAATTTTTATTTTCGGTTGTGTTTAAAAATTAGAATGTCGTAAACGCCACTTTAACTCTAATTGACTTGAGATTTGACTTAAGAAACAGTTTTTCTTAGGTTTTTCATCAAGCTCTTTTCAAATCTGAGAATCGATTTTTTGTCTATTAGTTTAGCTGATATCGATTTAGATGTTTGCGCTTAACATTTCCCGGATTCAATTGCTCCATATGCCGCCAAATTTTCATCATTTATTAGTATACTAGCAAAAAGGCTCGTCATTAGACGGTGGTAAATAAAAAAAATGTTTTAAGATACTGCAAAAAAAAAATTGGTATTAATAAACGTACTCAAATATTATGTAAGTGTTTTTGTGTAGTGCAAAACTTTACAACAAATTAAAAAAAAAACCAAACATTTCCCAAAAACCGCGTACTGAAAATTGTAACAAAAAATTGATTTTTGATTATTTATCGTGTAAATTCTCAACATAAATAAAACAATAAAAAATTCTTTGCATATTTTTATTATTTATTTATTTAGAGTGCGCAACTTAATTCCCAAAAGAACAATATTTGTTAAACTATAATGTTTTATCCATATAGATTAGTATTTGAATATTGCCATTTCTTTATATCCAATGCTTCTAAATCTTATTCTTATAAATTTGGTTGGTATACACGTATTTTTTCAACACATTCAACAAATTTATTTGACTAAGAAACCAAAGTTTTTTAAGGTATAGTTACAAAAACTATACAGTTGTTTTTTTTCTCAACTCCTACTTTTTCCAATGTCTAACCTTGTGTCCTATTTATGATAATAAAAAAGGCTAATTTAACGGGGAATAGTCAAAGTCTGAGAATAAATGACAATTCTGTCGTAGCTGGAGATAAATATATTCTGGGAATAAATTGTTTCCCTTATACCGATTAGGACTTCTGCGATTATTAAGTTTGATTTTAAATTTTTGACTGCTAACCGGCTTCCATTGCAGATACCACGTTTGGTGTTTAGGTTACTAAGTAATATTATTATAACTTCAACTTTCAAATTAAGTTTATGTGGAAGCATTCCACTTGGACAGCAGCCATTTAAAAATCCAACTGGTTAATTATTGATTCTTATTATGTATAGTTTTTCTAAAATGTTTAATACTTGTTCGTTAATTGTATTCGATATCAGAATTTTTAAAGCAAAGTATCTACTTTTTTGAATAGGCCCCAAAACTATCTGCATTCAAACTATTTCCAAAAATTTCTGGTATAATTACGCTCGTGTTTTTCTTTTTTTTTCTTTTCTACATATTATCATCATATAGTGATATACACATATCCATGAATTGAATACCTATTTCTTAAATCAAACAGAACAAAAAAAATTTGATTCAAAACAATATTTTTTTTTGTTATTTCCTTTTGACATTATTCCCCGTTCTCTTGAAAACAATTTTAAAACAAAAAAAAAGCAAAACAAAAAAAAATTAAATTTTAAAAGAGAGAGATTAATTTTATGTATACAATTTTTTCCAAATGCATGTGATGGGACTGATTATTTTTATGTTATGAATTCTGCTAAATAATTTCTGTTTGTTAATATTGTAATACTAATAAAATGCCACGCTAACGCAGCAGCAGCAGCAGCAGCAGGACATTGTGTTTTATTATATAAGAAATTCTTTTTAAAGTCTAAGTCTATTTATCCTAAAATTTTCTTTTTTTTTATTTAAATTATTTTAAAAAACAAAATTATTTTTATTAAAAATTACTTTAAAAAATGAATATACAAAATTTATTTACTTAATTAGCATACAAATTTTAGAAAATAAATACAAAATTAAAATAAAAAATTTATCAGTATTCAGGATTTAAAGAACAAAATTCATAATTGGAGCAAGAAGGGTACCATGGGTAACCCACCTTCGCCCATTTTAAGTGAAATATTCACGAGTCATATTGAAGAAAGTATAGAGGAAGAGGGACTTACGCCGGTAATTTGGATGTGATACGTATAGATGATATCATCGCAGTAGTAGCAAAAGATAAAATAAACATCATATTAGATCAACTGAACAAAATACATTAGAATAGTAGTAATAACAACATAAATTGTCAATTCTAAAATAACAGTCCAGTAACAATTAAAATATTGCTTGTTGGATGCGATTTAAATGGAAAATTAGTTAAATCAACCTAGTTTTACGTTGATTTTACATAGTTTTTTCTCTCGTCGTAGTTTTTATTGTAATGAGGCTGTGAAATGTATTCCTTATTGTTCTTTTTTATTTATTTTTTTAATTAATATGAAATATAAAAATATATATTTATATATTACATGTACTAGTCTTTATTTGATATTATTTACATTAAAAATTTCAGGTAATATTTGAATGGACTTAAAATCAAAATTTTTTGACAATTTTTGGTGTGCTCTTAAGCGAAGTCTAGTATATATATACTATTAATGTGTGGTTACTTGTTAATTGAAATAGCAACATTTTTATTTTAATACAATTTTTTAATAATTAATATAAAAATATGCCTTTTAAAATTGAACACTACACCACTCTTTTATTCAAATTTTATTTTATTAGCTATAAAAAGATTTTATTTTTCAACTGTAAGCGATAAGCTGCGTACCTGCACCTTATATGATTATTTTTTAGTTATTTTTTTAATTATATTGAAAATTAAAACTGATGGCATTTAGCTATATTTCATTTTATGAAATTGCTATCGAGAAAAAATATATGTGGCAATACTGGTCTAACCTTAACATTTTTTTCACACTTTTCTTTTTTTCCACTCTCTTTCCTTCCGACACCATTTCTTAGTTCTTACTCCCGTTTTTTCTTTCTCTCTTTCTCTCTCTCTCTCTCTCTCTCTCTCTCTCTATTTCTCTCTCCTCTTTCATTCTAATGCTAGAAATTATAATAAAAGTTTAAACTTTCATCCCTTAATGTAAGTAGTGAGAAGGTTAGTGTTATAAACTCAAAATCTTAACAAAATATCATAAACTTGAATTTTCAACAAATAATTTCCATAAACTCAAAATTTTTTTAAAAGACAGGTTCTTCTATAGATACTGATTTTAAGGAAATTTGCTCTTACAAATCCGGGTTTTCAAACTTTTAAATTTCCCAACATGTAATTTTGGGACATACAGCAAACCGATATTCAAGTAACGATATAACACTATACTGGCACCAAACCAAAAAAAAAAAAAAAAAAAAAAAAAAAAAGGATATTTTTAGGTGAATATTTGTTGCATTTGCAGTATTTAAAATGGAAAAACAAAAAACGAAAGAAAACAACAACAAAAATAAAAAAAATGTCACAAGAGTTCAAAGTAAGAACAGAAAACTTTTAACAATATTTTATATTTATTTATTTTTTCCTGTTATTTTGTTATTTTTTGTTGTTATTTTATGTTATAGTATTGTTTGCTGTCATAATGTGTACAGTCAAGTAAAAGGATTACGAGAGAAAAACAATAATGAAAAAAAAGCGAAGAAAGGAAATTTTTAAATAGAAAATGCACAGAGTGTGTATCGTCGTTAATATGCTATTCACCCTGTGGAAATAAATTCGTAGAAACGAACACAGCTTGGCTAGAATTTAATAAAAATTTGTCTAGACTTAGTGATTATAGCAGTAATCACTAAATCTAGTACATAAAGTTTTTCATTCAACAATAAAGTGTTTATCTCTTTATAACATTCAAATTTAATTTTAAATGTTTTGTTTCCGTTTCTGGTATGCTCTAAAGATTATTAGTTTTTGCAATTTTTTGAATTTTGATTTATAATGGACTACTTTAAGATTTTGTAATACAAAAGCAAGAGCTTTTAAAGGCTATTTTCATCCCCGGAAGCTAAGCCACGACTTTGACACATCATAAATTGATGACTCTGGAAAACTGGTAACGCCATCTGTCGGTGTGGATAAATTTTCCAATAGTTCTTAGTCAAATTCAGCTTCTTATCTTTTTTACGTTTTTTCATTTGTCTTTTCTGACAAACAATTAAAGCAGTTTGTACTTGTTAGTCTTGATTATATGACCAAAATAGCTTACCTTTCTGCTTTTGATGACTGGGAGTAACTCTTTCTCATTTTCTATCATTGTTAGAAACATCAACGCTTGTGATGTTGTATCAAAAAACATTTTCGACTAACTTCGGTAGAAATATATTTAAAAGACATATAATTTATTTAATGTTTTCGTTTTTAATTTGAAGCTTTTACACAACACAAAAGAAGGTAGTGAGCCAGCGAGCATACAAAGTACATACAAAGTACATACAAAGTACGTTGACATGCCATAAGTCCCAGAGTCATAATTCACATTGGGACTTATGTCCCACTAAAGTGAGTCAAAATTCCCATGGGAGTTTTGCCACACTTCGATACATTTATATGGTCAAAAGTACCAAAACAACTGAGTCTTAAGTCCCATACGTTAAATGGAATAAATTTTTTTGGATCTCATCAGACATTTAATTTTTTTTTAATATTATTTATTTAATAATTTTATTCTTATTCTTTGATTATTATTCGATTTGAACTTATTCTTTCACAAGTTTATCTATTCACTATTTATTAAATGGAACTTTTCGTACGATTGGTTCCAAAATTCAGGTGCAAGCAATTAATGTTTATTTAATATCATGTCCCGATTGCAGAGTAATTTTTAATACCAATTTTTGTACCATTTCTATTCTACAGCATCTGATCTCCCTTTCAGGATTCCAGTCTTCTTCAAGTCACCCAATATTAAAAATTTATTTGTTTGACATGTTGTCTATGGCGACGGTGTAGATGTTAGTAAAATTATTTTTTCTATCAACTATCAGAGTTTTTGTTTTTTTTTGTGGTTAACGCTTAGACCATGACGTTTGCTGCACTGATTAACTTCGTTAACCAGATGTTGCAGATCATTTAGATTTTCATAAAATAGTGTTATATCGTACGGTGCAATGAATATGAATGACAGAAAGTACAATTTATTTTTTCTTTTACAAATATATAAGCGTTAGGATGTAATTGTTAGTACTTATATACCGCTTGGTTAGAATAGGACAGGATAGGAAGAAAGAAGAACTTGATAAATACACTACGGTGGTTTGAATGTTGAAATACACCAGGGATATGATTCCACATTTGTGAAGTCCGAACTATGAACGTTTTATGTCATATTTTAGTAGAAATCTACTGTGTAGTGATAGGCATCTGCGGCTCTTCTTGTTTTGGAGGAGGAAGTAGTTCCTTGATTTCTAATGAGCATGTGTCCTCACTTGCGAAGTATATATAAAACAGAGAAAACCCTGGAGCTCCCAGAAAAAATACGACGATGTTCAAGAAAAGTTAAAGATGAACTAAGGATTTTAAACACTGTAACGCAAGGTAGCCTAAGTTTGAAAAGTAACTGCCAGCCCAAATGTGTGAATTGCATTCCATCTTGGGTTGTATAAATGATTTTTAAATATTAAGAACTTCCAAAAGTGAAAAAAGAGCTTTACATCGACTCAAGTATCCCAAACACTTTGATGTTTTTTTGGGATGAGTTTCTACAGTTTGCTGCCAATAAAGATTTCTGATGCATTGTACATCTTTACTATAAATGGTCATATCTTTAAAAAAATTCTATCATTTGATCGTGTTGTATACGATCAAATGCTCTTTTAAATGCGATGAAACATAGGAATTTATTCTTTTACTTTTTTTATCATTTTGTAACAGTGCTCGTATTCCAAACAAGGCTTTCTTTTGAAGCAGGAAAAGACTTTTTTAATGAAAATTCATTGCTATTGGTTAAAATGTTATTTTGATTTATATTTTTTTTAGCTGAAACTAACTGAAATTCCCTTGATTTTAACAATGTTGGTTAAGCTTGGAATATAAAGTACTGAATTTATAACTTTGAATACATTTTATTGAGTAGAGCCCTCTACGAAATATTTCTAAATAATAAAAACGTAAACTATAGGCACGTTTCACTAAACTTAATTATTATATTAATCGATTTCGGTTGTTACACCATCAGGCTGGTTCTGTCAGAGGACTGGCTCAGTAGGATTTTTTTAAAATTTAGTTGAATATTCAAGTGTTTTATTTGTAAATTTGATAGCTTAAGTTCATAATTTTAATTTAGTATTGCTTAAGGGTGTAGTTCATTGCTGAAAAGAACTATTTTTAAACTTAAACTAGGTCCAAAACAATGTTTGTATACATAAATGTTTTTATTAATTCAAAAATAACGGGTTTAAAAAAAATTAACGAACATTAAGCGTTTTTATATGCGGTGGTAGATTTTGTAAGTGAAAACGAAAAAATAGTCTTTAAAATATTGTAGATATTCATTTAATCAAAAGTTGATCTCGAACTGTGAATTACAGTGAATTATAAAAATAACTTATCACACACATATTTTAACAGTGTATTTCCAGTGTAACATGCAAATGACTTTCAGAAATTAAGCTGAGAAACCAGAAGTTCTAAAAATGTAGCCTATGTGTGTACAAATTTCATTGCATTTGTGATTAATTTAAATTTAATTTAATTTTTTTGGTGTACAGAGTGATACAAAACTCTAACACAATTTTTTTCAGTTCAATATATGACTAGAATTTACAAAGCTTAGCAATGGAATTACTAAGTCTAACATTTCCAAATTTGAAAATTGAAATAAAAAAAGATAATCATAAAATTTTAATTTAGAGTAAACATCAATGTAAAAAAAAAATACCAATCAGTGTAAAAATAATACCAAACACCCAGTATACACATAAACTTTTAATAGATTTACAATAAATGTTTACTTAAAATGAAAACCTGTAATGGAATTCAATTTATGCCAAGTGATTTTCTTGGAAAACGGACCCATTTTATACTATTAGTTTTCTTGTTGAAGAATAATGTAAGGATATTATACTAACAGAAGAAATTGTATTTAAAGAAAACAAAAACCTGTCTTCAACAGTCAATTAACCAGGATTTTTTTAAATTTTTTTTTTTGTAAAATTATCCTTGAGGTTTGAATGTAATGGGATTTTTTATTTGTTTTTTTTATACAAAATCAGTTTACTTGTATTGAAAATATTTTCAATATTTTACGTCTGTGACCTGAATGAACTTATAAATTGCAGTTAAATTGATTTTAAAATATTATTATACATATATAAACGTATTTTAAGATGTCAGCAATAAATTCATTTAGTTATATAGTTTTTGTATTAACATAGAGAAAAAAACATGTGAAATAATGAAAGTAGATTGATTGTATCCAATTGTTTTTTTATAGAAAATAATTATTTTCTAATAAGTTGATGAAAACTTTTATAATATGGGATTGGAAAACTAATATAATAATATTTTTTTTCTCTATAATCAATTATAAACCTGTAACCAAAACATATCATCAAACAAACATACAACATCAACAGAACTAAAATACTTCTGACTAAGTTTCCTAATTAATATATTCATAGTTATAGCGATTAATACGTGTCGTTGCCCTACGCTGCCAAACTAAGATGAACATTAAATTTAACCCATATTGTCGGCAGTTTTAGTGAAGAAGATGAAACAGAAATTTTTGAACACTTTATTTGCAGCTGTTAGTCTAGCTTTAGCTTGAGGTAGATTCCTGACTATAAGTGAGGTTTTCCCTAACAATATTTGATTTATTACACAAGCTAAATTGATCTTCTAATTGACTTCCTCCATCACCAAGAGTTGATTTAGTACTGAGTTAAAGCCCCTAAAACATCTACCAAAAGGTAATGGTTCACTCGAGTCGTAGCATCAAAAAGGCACAACTAACAGTTAATTAGTTTATTAGAAGCAATTGGAATAGCCACTTTCATCTACCTACATATCAATTATAAAGTTTTATATCCTGCATAATTTTTCGCATTAGATATTTTTTTATTTAAGTCTTTCAACCTATTCTACTTACTATAGAACACTATTCTATTCTCGTTATCCTTTCCAGTGGAATAAAATATTTGCAAATACTAAAAATAAAATAGAATGCAATAAACTTCGTAATAGCTATCATGGTAGTATTGTAGTCGCCGCAAATTATCAAATATTCCATATTCATATTTAATTTTGGGATTTTTGGGATTTAGATGGTTAGATTAATTTCCTGTTTTTCCAATAAAAATTTTAAGACAAAAAATTAAAAAAAAAAAACAATACTAATATAAATAATTCAGTTGTTGCCAGGTTTTGGTTCACTAACAATTTTTAATATTAGACAAATTAGTAACTAAATATACCATTAGAAAGGGCTAACTTTGAAAAAGAAAGATGCTACATAAAAAAAACAACCTAAGCAAAATAGATAGAATGAAGTCATAGAGCCAATGATAAGGGAGAAACTGCACCGTATTGAACTGAATTACATGGCTAGCTTGTCTAAACAAAATAAGAATGTAGAAAATCCTTAAAAGATTTGCGTAACGTACTCAACATTCACTGAGAAGTTTAGTTAAAATGTCCAAAAAACATAATTTAGAATTAGAAACAACTAACAGAAGTCAAGAAATGCATACTTGAATCGGCAAAAGATAAAAATAGCATGGAAGAAGTTAAATGCATATATAAAATATCATGCCAAAATTGTGCAAAATTCTATATAGGGCAATCAAAAAGGCTAATTTTTTACTAAGCAGCCGAATTACTAAGAATACGAGGTACTACCAATTTTAGATCGGCCAAATGCTAAACATATAATTAAAGAACATTATAAAATTGACAAAACCAATTTATCATAAATAAAAGAGGTAAAAAAAATTAACAAATCGGACACATACGCAAGTTTAGCAATTTCGAGGTAACAGGTTGATAACAGATTGAACAATGATTTAGGAAATGGAAACACACCGATATTTAAAGCAATTTATAAACTAATTATCAAGAGTACAAGTAAAATAGGTAACTGTTAGGGATTAGGATATAAAATGGAAAAAAGAATTAAGATATTTAAATAGTCATGTGCACTGATGAAGAAAGTATGTTGCTTACGAAATACCGATATTTGCTATCAAGTATTAAAAATGATTAGTGAATGGAAACGTGGCAACAATTAAATTATTTTAATTTAAATTATCAATAAAAATAAAAATCGGATTAATATATTAAAAGGTACTAAAACAGTTACATATAATAATTACTAAATTTAGATATAGTTAAAAAAAATATACTAATAACTATTCTAATTAATTATGATAGATTACGATATATCTACGTTGTTTAACTTATGTTTTAACAAAGATATTTACAAAAACTTCTTTTCAGCCACAAGACTTTCTTCAAATGATTTTTGAAGTGGCTGCTTAAGAAAAATAAGCAAACTATGCTGCATTTGTTCTCTGCACCATGTTCTATGGCTTAAAAACAAAATGTATTTAGGAGCCCACTGGTAATCTTAACAAATTGGGTAATCGGATTATACTAAAAAATTTGAACCACTGCAGTCTATTTTAGCATCTGTCTATTGCGACATTTAAGTTGTTCCTGATGATCTTTTGGGTCAATTTGAAAAATTTTTCATGTTTTAGTATGAATAAATCCCTGTCCAAGATAAAATACACTTTGTTTTCAAATGATACACAAAGTAGCTTGCGCACCTTTCCCCTAAATACAACTATAGTTTTGTTAAACTCAAATTGATTTAGTCAGTATTATTTATGTGGAAAAATTTTGATAGCAAAAGCTTTTGTAAATATTTTAGTTAAAATATAAAACTTTGTCATAACTGAACTTAGTTTAAAATAAGTACATGGAAAAATTTGATGGTACAGCAATTAATAGAAGTTTGGCCACCGCTACTACTCAGCTCAACCTACATCTATCCCTGAAATTTTCATTTATCATTTTTAACCCAACCAGCTATATTTCACGTATATGCTTACATTCTCATTAAAATATTCTCGGATCAATATTCACTGTCTAAATTAAGAACTTTTTTGTTTGTTTTTAATTCATTACTTATTCAATTTTAATAACAAACTTTTTTTCGTCCGCTAAAATTCTCTTAAATAATTTAATATTCGATGTTAAAGTATAAATATATATGTACATTATATGTGTATTGTATTGGTATTATATATAGCTACACACAAAAATAAAATATTATTCAATCCCATTGTAAATGTCTTTTATAATCAAATTTGTTGTTTTTTGAACAATTTACTTAAATTTGATACGTAAAGGTATAGTATACAACAAAAAAAAAAAAAAAAGAAAATTGGAAATATTTTTTTTTTACTCAATATTAAAAAATGAAAAATTAATCGGATAAACTGGGGTTTCATACCCCATCATAAAGTTTTTATTTTTCTTATTATTTGCTAATAAATTTTTAATTTTTATCCAAAAATAAACCTGTTCATCTTTGTTCTTGTTTTATTTTTTATCCTAATTTTCATTTTACCGTGATTTCATTTTATTGTTTTTTTTTTTTTTTTTTTAGTTTTCTTGTTCTCATTAATTAGAGTTTAGAAGAAAAAATAATAATGAAGTAATGTTATGCGAATATTTTTATACAGGATATTATCCTTCTCTACATGAAATTTAAAAAAAAAAAAAAAAAAATTAAAAGAAACATCCTCGGATTATGTATTTTAATTTTTATATTTATATACATTGAGCTTATTTCTTATAAATTTTGTTGTTTTTCTTGTTATTGTTGTTATTATTGTTATTATTATTGTTGTTATCATTATCTTTCATTTTATGTTATGACAAACAGTACATTGTAATAACAATTTAATTAATACGGTAATTTAAATACAATGTATACAATTTTATGTTAAAATAACAAAAACAACAACAAAAAATGATAAAAGAACAAAAAAGGAAAACAGTCCTGAGATTAGAGTTTAATAACTGAAAATAAGAAAATTTAATATTTTCAACATTTTAATTAAAAATTTAATTAGGATTTCCTAACAACAGGATTTTATAGTTTCAATTTCTTTACAAGCAACAACAGGATTTTGTAATTTTAGATCTTTTGATTTTTGGTCAGTGGATTTATGAAATTCTATCATAGACTTACTTCTCTTTATGTTATTTATTTGTTTCCTTTTATTTTTTATCTTATTATTAGTAACTTCGATAAATTAGCTTATCGTACATTATGTAGGGGACTGCAATTTATTATAACCATTAATTATTGAACCCGGAACCTTCTGATTAGTAGTAAGATGATATAACAACTACACCGTAAAGTGGCAAATATTTGGATACTAGTCAATCGAATTCGCTTAACTTTTAAATTTGTTATGAAATTATAATCACAAATTTTTTTTTTATTTTTCTCTAAGCATATTTTCACAATGTTATTCGTTTTTTTTTTCTTCAATGTACTTGACAAAACATGTTTGACAGTTAAATATATTTCTTTTTTCAATCAAATTTTTTTTTTTTTTTTTTTTTTTTTTTTAACAGTTGATCCTACAGATAAATATGTAGGCTAACTTTATAGGTCCTTTTTCCTTTCGAAATGTGGGCCTTTTTAATCAATCAAATTTTCTTTATTTAATTTGGTATAATTCGAAAATTACTATTGCAAATAGTTTTAAGTTTGAAAGAGATTGGTCTGTTTCTGCTTAACTTTGGTTATCTTCTAAAAATCATTGATTAATTTTGAATTTTTGTTACGAACTGCCTATTGTGTTTTTACTACTTGTGTTAGTAGCCTAGCCACTGATAATATTACGGTTTTTACAGTACGGTATTTCAACAAGAAACCATATAAAGTACTTGTTAAAATGTTGAAAATAGCAGAGATGTGAATTTTAACTAGCTATATTTCTAAGTTATATATTTTATATATTTTTCAACAAATCATAACCGTCGAAAATAGTCGAATATTTTCCTTTTAATTTTAATGGTATGCTCTTCATACAGATACGCATATTTCATCTACTACATACAAACTGCTTCAGTGTTTTGTACTCGTCTTGTTAGTAGTTGTAGACTGAAGATGTCTGCAAGTAGTAGACTTATCACATATACTCGACTATTTTCGAAATAAAATAAAGATTAAAATTATAGGTGTTTCACAAAATTTTATTAAATATTTTAATTGATTTCAGTTATTACACCATCATCAGAAGACTGAGTCAGTTCGATTTAGATACTTAGGGTGTTTTCGTTTATTCATAACGAATATTAGGAATATTCAGAATATGTCAAAAAGTGTTTTTTTATTCATCCGGAATATTCCAAATATTCTCTTCTGTATTTTTTTTTTTATTTATTCCCTGAATTCCGAACGTATTTCTTTCTTTTTGTTCCATCTCAGAGCAGAGTTGGAATAAACAGAATAAAATTACGAAATGACAGTCCACTTCCACCATTCTATACAGTAATAACAAATTGACTACCTATATTTTATTTTAATTTAAAAAATGGAAAATATTGGTTAAATAAAAAAAGGTTTTTAAAAAAACATATAATATTATGAATAGTTGTATCAGGTTGTATAAATATTAATATTTATATAAAACTAGCTTTGTAACCCGTCATAAATGACGGAAGCAAAATAAATCCTAGTTTCTTTTTTTCTTTCATTAGATTCTTTATACCGAAATTACAGTACTTATGTTTATATCACTTTTTATTTATTTTTATTTATGTTTATATTGGCCTAACACTAATCTTTTTTTTTTTTATATAACAGAAAAAGAAGTACCATACCAACAAATTTGTATAAAATGTTTGTATTTTTGTATGGTATACTCGTACTCACTTCCATTTAGTTATAATTCGTTAGTTGGGTTCCATTTAGTATAAATTATACCGTATTAGCGTTATTGAGTCCTCCAGGAGAGCAAATTTAAAAATGGGACCTTATTTTCATATAAATTTTGTCTTTTGTATAATGTATAGGGATCTTATTTTGCTATATGAATAAACTGTTATTATGGTATTGTGTTATTTTTAAAAAATATTCATAATTTATATATTCAAAATTTTGTATCTAAATTGGTAAAATTTACAAAAATACAAAAACATTTTCATCAATAATTTTCAATTTAAAAAAAACAATGTTTTATTATCCGGCGTAGAAGTAGAGTTAATTATCCTACTCTACTTCTATCAAGTTCTATTGATTGAACAGTTAACCTGGACAGTGAAGTGAAATGTGTAGACTTAACACTGAAAATAAAATAATATTTTTGGAATGGAGCATATAGAACATACAGAATACAGATACAGCAAATAATAAAAAAAAACAAAAATAATTTTTTTTGAGTGAAGTGAATTACGCACACAATAATGAGAAAAATAAAAGGTAGAAGCAATAAAGTAGTATAATGTATAATATTATACAATACAAATATGCTGATACACATGGATATTATTGTGTATAATTTTAAGTAATAAAAATAACCTTTGAGTGAATTATGTTTTTTTTTGTGTTAAATGCTGTTTGCCTTTTGGTTATTATACCATATTAAACTATTGATTAAATTTCTATTAGTCCTTATTATTATAAATCAAAAAAATTATTTGTGTTATTTATATTATTATTATTATTTTTTATTTTTCCTTATTATTTGCGAAGAACACTAACATTAAATTAAAAAAATATAGTTCATGCAATCAATTTTTCCTGCAAAGGTTCAGCATGGTAGACAGGGGTTCAAAAAAAGCAACAAAGCAATTTGTATATATATGCATTTGTATATATATGCAATTTGTATATGTGTTGGAGCGTTCCGTCGAACTTACAAACATCCAGATAAATGCAGAATAATATATATATAATTAGTAGTGGTATTTATTATTCAGAAAATAAAAATTTTTAAAAGTTTTTATTGTTTTTTTTTTCAAGGAATGAGTCTACATAATGGCCGTAGGGAGATATAAAATGCCTAATAAGCCTTTACAAATTTTTTGTAACTATTATAACTGTCTATTATATCTGTTTACACAAATTAAGAAATAGTAAAAATTTTTGTTCACAGAAATTAGTAAATAAAAAAAAAAACAAACAAAGACTGTTTCTGATGTTCATTCTTTATATTCTGTTCGTTTACTCTATTTTTTCGGAATATTCTATCGAGTATTCTATTCTTTCCATTGCTTCTTTAGAATGAATAAACGAAAACA
This sequence comes from Argyra leucocephala, assembly GCA_963942445.1. Lineage (NCBI taxonomy): Eukaryota > Metazoa > Arthropoda > Insecta > Diptera > Dolichopodidae > Argyra > Argyra leucocephala. The sequence goes on from OZ012678.1 coordinate 122,632,216, forward strand.
CCCTTAATAAAATTAGTGAAACATATACCTATAGAGTTTTAATCTTTATTTAATTTGAATTTTATTTGTAATAATCGATTATTTCCAACAAATTTAGCAATTTTTAAAAACTATACAGCACTATAATAGTACTTATGGTTTTTACCTTGTTCAAAATTAATTAACAAATTGTAGCTAATTTCACATTCTGAAACTAATAATCTATTTGACTTACACAACAATTTTTGCTTGAATTTTATTCCAACTTAATTTAAAATTTTCCATTTTCACACAATAAAATATCATTTTGACACCCCCCTGTAAAGAAATAATTTCTTTAGAACGAATCTTAAATTGATTAAATTTCACTATTTTATCTTTTTTAATTATCCTTATCTAAAAATTGAAAATATAAATATTAGAAAATTTAAAATAAAATTTCTTTAATCCTCATTTATTTAGATAATTAATAATGCCTAAAATTAAATTTTAAATATTAATTTACAATTAAAAGTCGGCCATTTTTTTTATATAAATTTGCAACACATTATTTGGAATTAATTTTCCAGATGAACTGATTCAATTTTATGGATCAAAATATTTTTTAATAATTTAATAATCAAAAATTATATCATCAAAGGATTTACAATGTATATATATATAAATACACAAATATTCTATATATATATACAATATATATATAAATATCCTGGTATACGTAATTTATTTTATTTTTGTAAATTTTCAAACATTCTATTTTTGAGAGAAGCAAAACAGCATTTGTTTTTTTAAATATTTGTTTTTTCTTTATCCTTTTAAAAGAAAGGATACTTCCGATAATTAAATAAGAACTTATTTTTACGCTTTCAAATGAAAAAAAAAACATTTTATTAAAGTCCTTTTTTTTTAGTATAATTTCATTTTGATGGCAAAACAAAAGCAAAAATAAAAAGTTTTCTCTGCCTAAAAAAAAAATTACGCAAAGAATTAAATTAATAAGAAAATTAAAGAAAAAAAAAAGTTTTTATTAAATAATTTTAAGAATAATATTATTTAATATTTATTTAAAGACTTTTATTTTTTTACCTTTTTTTTTTGTTTTTGTTTTATTACTTAAAAAGATTAGGTATTTATTTTGTAAATAAAATTATAATAAAAACAAAACAAAAAAAGGATATTGATACTGACATTTCTAAACATCACGTATCACATATGGTGAATATTTTATTATTTCACAATAATAATGATAATGATGTTGATTATATGATTATGATTGTGATGATGATTAAAAAACTTTTTAAGAACCGGTATACATCTTAATTTTAACTAAAAAATGTTTCCTTTTCTCTTTTGTATTTTTTAAAATCTATCATCAAGGATATGCTATACCTAACTTTGAAGGCAAATTAAGGTATTCTGATATCCTTAGTATATTCTTAAGATATAATACATTTCCCATAATACAAAACAAATTTCCCGTTTTTTTTTTTGGTATTAAAAAGAATTATAATATTATCCTTAAATAACACTTCCCGTACAGGTTTATTTTTTTTTTTTGCTTTTTTTTCTTTTTTAATATATTTTTAGAATTAATTCCATGTACATAATAAAAACGATGATATTTTTAGTAGTCGCAATAATTTGAAGAATACGGTAGATTACATGATGGAAATATTTAAGAATTTCATAATTAACCATTTTTAAGGATTAATTTCCATAATATATTTAAATAATTATCCTTTATATGTAAAGGTGCGTACATATTATTCAAACATAAATATTATGATGTGTAGAAAAGTTATTGCCACGTTTATAATTTGTTAAAAATGTTAAGTTTAAAAATGTATTTAGGTTTTAGTCTATTGTAAAGTATAGTAAATATATATTCAAGAATTTTTAATTTTTGTTAAGGTATTTCTAAGTATTTATAAATTTTAATTCAAAGGTAATACAAAGTGTGTCAAAAAATTATGACATAATAATGGCAGCACGAAAGATTTTAAAGTTATAACCACGAACCGCGAACCGTGTTATACATATTTGACTGAATTTTTGATTTCTAATGTTAGATATAATATAATTAATCATAATTAAGATTTTGAATAAATTTATTTATTTATTTATATTTTTTTTCGTTTACATTCTTGACAGTATATTAGGTAGAATTTCCTATTCGTGCTTAATTAAAACGGTACTGGAATTTTACACTACACTATATAATTTGTACATAAGACGATTAGTCTTTTTATTATACAATTCCAAAATTCAATTCAGTTTAACTTGTCTACATACACAAATTCAACAATTCAGTAAAAAAAAAAAAAACTTAAATACAAAGTTAAAAATTAGAAAAAGATAAAAAAATTAAAACTAAACTAAAGTAAAAAAGATCGTAAAACAAAAAAAAAATAACTTAAAACATTAATGAAAAAAAAAAATAAAAAAAAAAAAAATCGTGAAAATTAAAATTTAATAGACATCAAATTGAATATCGATTCAATTATCTTACGCTTGAGTTTAAAAATAATTCTAGCATAAGTACTCTGCGACGAAATTTAGCATAATTTTTTTCATAAAACAAAGGTAACGGAACTTTAAAAAACTATCGAATGTTAAGTATTATTGTTGACACATCTGTAACACTCTCGTGCTTACGTCTATTCGGTACAAAACGTTTACATGGCTTAAACAGAATTTTTTAGAGTATTAAAATCTCCTACACCCATTTCGGAGTAAACAGTATCGCAATATAAGAAATGTGGTATTATATAAATTATAATCTTATAAATATACACTCTGTACGAGCAGAACTGTACTTGTGAGATGATGATGAGTTTATTAAACAAATAAATACAAAGTAAGGGATTGTAGCAGTTATTTTTTTCTCAATTCAATCATTTAAGCTATTACGTATGCTGTTAGTATGCTGTGCAAAAATTTAACATTATTTTATGTAATTTGTTGTTGTAGAAAAATTATAGCTATTAGTATGCTGGGCAAACAAAAAAAAATGAAGTTCTTGTTTTGACCGCCAGGTATTAAGCTTCAACATTTTTGCTCTTCATTTATATACCCGGGTATATAAAAATTTTTTCTGTTCGCAAAATTTTGACATTAGACAATAAGCAACGTTTGATCTAGTAAAATAAAGTGAATAATCGAAGTATACATAGTAAAATAAAATAAAACTAAGTAAAATAAAGTAATTATACTTACGATTTATATTTTTTTTAGATAGTTTATTTAAGATAATAGATAGATTAATTATTACTAATAATAATAAAATTTGAGATAAATTTTTTTTTTCGTACTCCTCTTGTGAGCATAGGTAGCACTTGTAATTTCCATCGTACTAGATTTCTAGCTGCTATTTTCACTTGTATTTCCGAGGCAATGTCTAATTTCATTTTTAATCTGTTTGTACTGTCTTAGTAAGGGATTGGTCTACTGTAGAAGACCACTTTGATAACTTTTATCTGCGCCTACGTGGTAAGACGACGCCATATTTTTCTGCAAGTTGTCCCTGCGATTTTATCCATCTTTGACGTTAAGATGCCTGACGTTACTATGTTTACTGGGTACGTCATGTCACATACTTTTATCAGTTGTTGACAATTGTGTAATTATTATTAGTGTTTGTCCAATATTACTTATTGTGTTATTTGGTTATTGTGTTGTATGATATATATGAGTATTGATATAGATATTGATATAGGTAATATGTTTTAGTTATATAAAGTATTAATTATATTAATTATTTTTATTGATTATTAATTTTATACATAATATTTTTGCTATTTTTTTTAGTTATATTTTATACCGCCCACGGGAATCGAACCCGTGACTACCACATCGTAATTCAAACACATTTCTGTGCTCTAACCGATTAGGCCACTGAAGGGATATTTGAGATAAATAGTTAGATCACAAGAGATAAATAGCTAACACACGTTGTTGATTGTCAAATGAACAAAGAATGCCACCTATTATTGATTAAACGAATTTCTGATAAAATTTTGTTATCGATTTTGAAGTAGTTTTTTATATTCATTTTTTGGCAGACAAAAATTGTTAACAGCATACTTAGCTTTATAGATAAAATGAAAACTTCCATAGTTTCCGTAAATTAGAGTAAATCTTGTTGGAAATATGATTGATATGGTCTCGTCAACTGCCAAGTTGAAGAGTTATTGAAGATCACTCCCAGATATTTAGATTTCTCAACATATTGACTAACTGCATCATTCATTTTGATTTTGTGCAAATTTGATGTATCTAAACCTCGCGAATATTATAATCATTGATTGTGATTAGGATGCATTTAATCTTAAGCCATTTTTTTTTAAACCGAACAAAAGTGTATCAAAATCATCATTAATTTTTGCTATACGTCTATTGATATTAGCAATATGGATCCACTAATGTACAATTAAACATCATCAACATATAGTAAGCACCTGGCTTCTCCGATAAACAAATTTGTAGATCGTTAACATAGAGGCTAAAAAGATGAGGCTCCAATAACAATAGAAATAATAAGATAAAAAAAGACATAAATAAAAATGAAAATAAAATTAATGAAATTGTTTTAAGAAGAATAATTTTTTTTTTTTTAAATTATATCCAATTCCTTTTCTAATTATCTGTTATTGTAAATGTTTTTTTCCATTAACATAAAGTATGAACGAAATAGATTTAAATATACCTAATTTTGAAATAGATATTGTGTCTATTATCGAAATTATTTAATATTTTAGCCAGAATATATTTGTGATTCCGAATTGATGGTAATATTTCAATTTGAAAAATAACGATATAGAATATAGATAATTTATATTACGAAAACGTTTTTAAGGAAACGATTACGAAATTATTTATGAAACGAAATAGTATATGAAGGACGTATATTTATATGTCCTGTTAAACTTTTTATTAAGCACGAGTGGTTTCTGCTATATCGTGAGAAGTCTATGTCAGTACGTAAATTACTGTTTTTTTAAAAACTTTAAATTTGGCTTCAACTTGAATCATAATTACTCAACAGGGGCCCCTAGTCAAAATCACAATTAATATAAAAAATTATTAAATTAAATACAAAAATATTACAATTCACATTATAAAAACATATACAGTAAAAATGAAATAAACAACAGAAATTATTTACCTAAATCTGCTGTTTATTGATTCTTAATATCTTCACAGCTTACAAAATTGACTGTGTTTGACTGGCATTTTTAACATCGTTTGGTAGAGAATTTGATTGGTATTCAATTCTGACAAAGTGGGATATGTGATGTATCTTGATATTATGATGAGTAATAATTATAACTAAAGGTCTATCAAAACATATTTTGTTTTATAAGTAAAAAGCGCTAAGCGAAGTTATTTATTTTATGGAAAAAATAAAAATAATTGTTAATTATACAGTTGAGATCAGATATACTATCGAATATTCTGCGATTATTATTAAATCTCGTTTTAGGATAAAAATAAATTGATTAAAAAGATTTTCCCTTAACAAAATATATTATAAATGAAAAGTTTAGCTTAGTGTATGTAAATTATAAGTCATAGGTGTCAGTATTATAAACTTTTAATAAAATTAAAATTAGAAATAAGAAAAATTGAGTAGTGAAATTTATATTAAATAAAAAAAATACAAAATAAATCCCGTTAAAAATTTACTATAACTTTTAAGCCTCATTCTGAATTTCAATTAGTTTATTTTGGTACTAATTGTATTAACTTCCTGATTACTGACAATCCTTTTTTTATAACACCATTATAAGCAGCTGTAGGCCCTGTATATGTTTCGAATTGTCATGTCTTCTTAAAACATTTAAAGATATTCATATACATATTAATACATATATAGCCATATAGGCAATAATAATCTGTCTAAATGTTTATCACTCCGTATAGCTTAATAATATGTTCATGACGTGTCACTCAATTCCTTTTTTTAATCAATACAAAAAATAAAAACGTAAATAAAAAATATATTAAATCCTATTTTATTAATTTGATTACCCCTGTACATACATATGTAACCAAATTTTTTTTGCTTTTTTTTTTAATTTAGTTATTTAAAACAAAATATTATTGAGACTTTTTGTCATTTGAAATACTCTTAAAGTTATACAAAAATTTTATATGGGGCTACAAGTGTACTAAAATATCTACATATAAAATTTCTTTAATGGCCTGAATATAAAATAATCCCTGTTTTTATTTGTTATGTGCATGTGTAAACAAATAAAACATTAAGTTTAATAATATGTAGGTATGTATGTATGTGTATAAATAAAAATAAAAAAATAAAAAATAAAAATAATAATGATAATAATAATAATTATGATTTGACATTGAGTTTAATATCCTACTATTATACAAATAACATAAGAATTCAGGACACCCACGCACACATTAACGTATGTAAATAAAAATAAAATAAAAACAAAACATGTTTCGAAAAATAATTACTCCACTGGGAATTTTTTCCTTTTTTTTTTTGTTTTGTTTTTGTCTTTTAATGTAGACATAGTCCATTAAAATTATTTTAATATTTATGAAAAAGTTAAAAAATTATTAAATTTTGTGAGAGTAGCGTTATAATATTTTTGATGTAATTTTGACAAGTGTATAAAAATTTTAATAAAATATGAACTTAATGAAATGGAATTTAAAAAAAAAAAAAATTAATTTCAAATTTCAAGTAAAATCTAGAAATTTTAATATTGTTGCTGTTCAATGATTCCATTAAATAATATTTTAATTCGATTAGAGTAATTGAAATGTTTATAATGGATGAATTTTATTTTTATTAGATTGGAAAATAAAAAATTATCATAATTCGATTTTTAATGATTACATATTCCGAAATGTTATTGGCAATAATTGAATAAATTAATTTTAAAGTAATATTATAATGAGCCTATACTTTACAATACTACTTACATACTCACTAAAATGTAATTAAAATTTAATATTATTAAACTTCTGAAATTTGAAAGTTATTGCTATACTGCCCCTATGTACCAAATGGAACTGTTCTTGGTCTAATACCATATACAATTATTGTAATAATTCTAATATTCATGTTTCAGATAAATGCACCAGACAAATGTGGTTTTGGGATCACCAATTTCCAGTAATTTAATCAATTTATAGTATAGAAACAATTTCAATACAAACCATTTTCAATAACACAATCTCTTCCAGCATTAATAAAATATAATCTAGCCCTCTTTTTATATTTAAAAAAAAAGAAAATTAGTATTTTCGTTGTCGTGACCAATTTTTGATTTTAATATGATATAATATGTCCGATCGATAAAAATCATCCGGTTCCTATTTCATTTTATTCCATTGTAATTAAGAAAAGTAATAATTTAAGTAATTCCTTATTGGGTTATTATAGATAGGTACACCGTCTGCCTAAGTCGGTACACTTGTAGTCAGTATGTCCATTAGAATACCACAAAATCACGTTAATCCACACTGAGTAATCCTACTTGTCAAAACCAATTTGAGCTTTTTACAAAGTTATGTAATCATTTAATTTTAGCTAGAGATCATTCTAGTACGTGGTACCTGCAGAAATCCTAAAAACTAAGCTTTCGAATTGGTTTTACTTTTCTTAATGCGGAACAGGACGTGAACAGAAATTAGAGAATTATTTCACTGACTTTTTCTTCTTTGTAGACACGGCAAAAATTATGTGAGTGGAAATAAAATCTTCAGGAATTTTTTCCTATAAGACGTGTGTCCTTGCAGTGCCCTTGAAGTGTGTCCTTGCTATGATCTATGCTTGCAATGATAGTGTATATATGGTTCAGTATAGGCCAGATACGCGTTTAACCACATTTCAGTCAGGTCTTTTGGACCATTAGGGATTAAAAGCTCTAATTACTTCTTTATTTTTGTTATTATTTATTTAACCCTTTTAATATCTATGTCCATTACAATGGATACAAATTTGAGTGAAGCTTATAACATTTATTTTTTATTTCATTTCACGTAATTAAAAGTAAAAAAAACATTTTTGTTTGCATTATATCATAAATCGCGAGGGAAAGGGTTAATTATTTATTTATTTCCATTTATAGTATTTATCGTCATCAAGGTAAGCCCCTAAGTTTTTAATTAAGTTTGCTTTAAAAAGGCTAATACCATTTAAAGAATAATTAAGATAAACCGGATTAAGTCTGCTTAGGAAACACAAGAGCAAATTCATTCACATTTAAAATAAGATTATTATCTGTACGTCACTTAAAGGAGTTATTTAAATCATCTTCAGGTTAACTATTGGTACAAGTGTAGCCCCAAATATTTGACCGAACCCATCATTGGTTACATATTGTTATTGATTTAAAATGGTGAACAAATTTCTTTCCAAGTAGTTATAGTAATGTGGACATATTTGGCTTCATTTGCTTTAATTATCCACTTTTTTAACCCGTTATTTATGTCATGTAAGTTTTTCTGACGCTCAAAGGATGCCATTTGAAGAAAAATACTTGAAGGTAAAACTGTTGAATCATCTGCAAAGGTTACAACTTACAACCATGGTATCTTGTCTTGTTGATAAATCAGCAGTAAATAATAAATATAGAACAGATTGTGCTACACAGGAGGAGATGCTCATTAATTTAATATTTTATAGATTTTTATTTATCCAATAGATCACCTCAAGCAAACTACTTAATTGCATAACAATAATTCCATGTAAATAGATTCTATTCCTAAGCTAAATTTTAACTACTTAGTGAAGTATTGATTAGAAGTAACTTGACTAGAGGGAGGTCCAGATTGCTCCTTGTAGCAGGATCTCCAATGATGTTCCATTTTTGCAAGTTCATTTGAATTATAGTTTCCTAAAATATCACAATGATCCGTCTTCCAATATAGACGAATGTAAACCGATCTACCCTCTCGTTGGCACAATTACGGCAATCCATTATAGTGTTCGAATTGATAATTATTTCATGATGCGATATGTAGATGATATTATCGCAGTAGGGGAAAAAACCAAAATGGAAAGTTTACTTGTTAAACTCAATAACATCCATAACAACATAACTTTCACAATGGAAAATGAAAAAAATGGCGAAATTCCGTTCCTAGATATCAAATTAATTAGAAGGGAAGGAAAAATAAATTTTGATATCTATAGGAAAATTACGACAACTAAAAGAACTATCACTTCCGATTCAAACCACCACCATGGACAAAAGATGGCAGCATATCATACAATGATTAACAGACTACTGACCACACCTTTATCAGAAGAAAACTTCAAAAAGGAAAAATTATATATTGAGGACACAGCAGAAGTAAATGGATTTATGAAAGAAAATGTTGAGAAAATAATAAAGAAGAAGATCCATAGAACTGAAATGGAAAATCTCTCAACTTTATTCGAACAAAACAAAAATATGGAGAAGCCAAAACGAATCTGTGTAGCACATTCCGCATACACAAAAAAATTTAGCAATATATTTAAGAAATACAACTTAAATGTAGTCACTACTAGCAGAAATCTCAAATTATGTAATCTGTTAGGATCTGCTAAAGATAAGAAAAGCATAGAAGAAGTAAGTGGTATATACAAAATATCATGCCAAGATTGCACAAAAACTTACATAGGACAATCCAAGAGGTTAATTACAGTTAGATTCCAGGAACATATGAGGGAAGCACAATTGGCGAGGAAAAGAAACTACACGAATTTTAGGTCAGCTGTAGCGCAACATATAGTTGAAGAAGAACATCATATAAATAAGAATAGTTTAAAATTAATAAAAGAGGTAAACAAAAATAATAAACTAGATATGTATGAAAGCCTGGCAATATCTAGAGAACCTGTTAACAACAGACTTAATAATGATGTAGGTAGTGGATTCTCGCCATTATTTAGATTACTTTAAAATTAAAAATCAGGTTCAGGTAGAATTAAGATCATAAATACTAGAATAAGGGTTATTGTGTAAGACTAGTATAAATGCAATAAATAATAATTATACAAAAAAAAAAAAAAAAAAAAAAAAAATTTAATAAATAAAACACTATAGATTAGGTAGCACTATTAAGGAATTACTATTGTTAACAAAATGAGCATATTATTGAGGGTTCAAATTATATAAATATATGTAAGGATTAGTGTAAACATTAATTAGTCGCAAAGCACTGATGAAGGAAGTAAGTTGCTTCCGAAATATCGATATTTGCAAAATAAATACAAATGATTAGTGAAAGGAAACTCGACTTTTATTCCATAAATCTAAACATATCACTAAAAACAAATCTGATTATCAAAAACAATTATTTCATATTAAAATTATACAAAAAATTTATAAAAAAATTACTCACATTATAACTTACTATAATTTAACTCAGTGTCGCCGCTCTAAATTTTATTATTTGACATTATAATTTTCATTTTTCTAATTATTTTATTATTTATTTATTTACATCATATTTTCATTGAATTTTGTTTTAATATAACACAATAATAATATCAAAAACCGTGACTTTAATATTACTCATTTTTAGCAGATAACATCATTTTATTATATATATAAAAATTTGTTGTTATTGTTTTTTTTTATTTAAAAGATTACAATTTGTTCCTGAAGTTGTCTTCCAGAATAGTATATATATATACGTTTTCATCCTCTAAAAATTATTTCATACCTACATTATTCAACAATTCGTTGTCATCAGTTATTTTCAAATGTTTAACAATTTAAAAAATTTCGTTTCCATTTTTAATACTATTATTTTTGTTGTTGCATAAATTATTCAAAAAACAAAAAAAAGCAAAAATATAACTTATTTTAAATAAAACTTGAAAATACTCTATAATTTAAGAGTGTCATTTACACATCACATGCGTACAAAATATTTTTTTTTGTATAATTTTACATCATCATCATCTTTTTAACAATTTAATTTGTAAAAGTTAAGAGTAAAGAAAATCTACTGTTTTAGAAATTTAATTCATTTTTTAAATTATAGAATGGTGTTTGCAAACAGTAATTCATTGAAAGTCTGCAACAATTCATTCCATTTCTAATTGTAATAATATTGACTTTAAACCTTTGAGTTTTGATTTTTTGTGTTAAAAAATGTGTAACAGTCAGTTTTGTATACCTACATAGAATATGATTCAGTTTCTATGTAGAACTGTAAAAGTGACTTCTACACGCTTTTCAAATCGAAAAAAGCCTATCGACAATCGTATTATAAAAACGATTAAATTAGTTCAGTACTTACTGTAACACCATGCACACTTACTGGTATATTATATCGAACTTCTACTAAACTAAATACCCAAAAATATCAGTAATTATAAATTTAAATGTTTAGTATTTTCCTTGTTTGTAATATTTACAAGATTTTAAATTTAAAGGAAACAAGACTATGTCCTACAATAGAGAAGAAGAAAAAAATATTAACTTATTATTTTAATTCAGAATTAATTTATTTTTATTTGATGGTATACATAAGTGTGGATTTCTATGTATGTACATGTCATATGGTAATTTGTCTCATACAACATTTTTATATCTCATCTTAAAATTACAATTTCTTTCTTTATATTATTTAACTGCCACTAAAAATAAAAAAATTAAATTTTTAAATTTCATTCCATTAACGATAATCTAACATTGTATGTCGGTATGTATGTGTGCATATTATGTATGAAACTATCATCTTATATGAATTTATACATAATATATTATACAAAGTTATTGTACCTACCTATCTACACATGTATAGCAATAAAAAACACATTGTTTTTAATATTTTTTTCTTCATATCCTTTAAAGTTCATTGCTCTACATACACACAAAACATAATATGTATATAGTGATGTGTTGTATATAATATAATATATTATAGAAAAATAAATGCATATTATAAAATACCACTATAAAAAAATTGCTTACAATTTATGCAAGTAAATTTAAAGTACACAGAATTTTTTATCATAAAAATTATAATTTTTTTTTTGTTTTGGTTTTATCTTATCTTTCTTTTTATATTTTTTGTAAGAAGTTGGATCCTATATATTTATATATATATATATATATATATATATATATATATATATACATGTATAATAATAATATTTACTTTATGTTTCTATGACAGGATATCAAATATTGAATGAAAATTTTCTTTACTCTCTTGTAATTTTCATCTTATTCCTTAATATTTAGTATATTATTTTCCCTTTGAATATCTAGGAGAAATTTGTTGTTCACTTTCTTTTTGTTTGTTTGTTGTTTTTCTTTTTTTTTTGCACAGGGAATGAATTTACTCATTTTTTGTTTTTAATTTTTTCTTTTTCGTTATTTTTATTATTCGTAATTTTTTCATCAATATCAAAAGAGTAGTATCAGTGTATCATCATCATTTTTCAACATATAAGAAAATTGGGTTAATCCCTTTAGTGAAGGAAAACGTCTTAAAAATAAAATATAAAAAATAAAATAATTTTTCTTTTGTTTGTTCCCACAGAGTTTTCTTCCAAAACGAATATGGAATTTTATATTGAAGTTTTATTATTATATTTTTTTTTCTAATTGTTTTTATTGTTTTGAAGCTGACGATGCACTCATTGCATATATGTATCTGTACTGTATGTATATAGTGTATAGTTTAGTAAAATAATATTTCATTTTATATAGAAATAATATGTATGGAAGGATTACTCTCAAGAGAGAGTACATTATCCTAATTAAAATTAAAAGAATGACTGTTGAATGATGATGATTTAATGAATTATAATGTACATATATATTCAGTTTTTCTATTTTCTTGTGCTTCCTTGTACTTGAAATTATTCTTGAAACATACATATAGCTATATAATATTAATATACATTAGATATAACATGAGCCTATATACCCTATAGGAAAACTTGACCATCTACATAAATAAATAATTTATAGAAAAAACAATATAGAAAATACAGATATATAAAACGGTTTCTCAAAACACTGTTTTTGGTCTAAAACGTCCAGAAATTTGCAAACTATTTTTTTATAGCACGTTACGTTACCTCTTACAACACATTACATTTCATGAACATAAAAAATGTGTTGTAGATCTGTAGTACATAATATTATTAACCCTTCTATATGTGAATACCTTGGGAATGGAAAGTAAATATCATGTACATCCAAATTCACAACATTCAAATATATTTAGAAATATATTACCTACAACAAGTACATGCAATTTTCAGTTAAGCAAATGATATCGATATTATTTCCCTATCGTTGAAGAAATCAACATTAAATAGTTGTTGGAAGAAAAGTCTACCATCGTGTGTTTAAAAAGAAAACGTGTCTGAGTCGAGTGCAAAATGAAATTGTTGGCATATTAAAACTTAGAACTAAACTCAACTTATACTCTAAGTTGCAAGTATATAAAAATATTATCAAATTTATATGGAGTTACGGTATCCAAATGTGGAGATGCACAAGAAAATCTAATTTATTAATTATACAGCGCTGCCAAAATAAATTTCTTATAACTGTAACGAATGCATATCGCCATAATTCAAACGAAGATATTCATAGAGATCTACAAATAAAAAAAATAGATGACGTAATTAGTAACTATGCCATTAAATATTAAAATCGATTGATTACATAGCAATCGTAAGGCGATTGAGCTATTAGACAGATATTATGAAGGCTGAAAAGCCTAAAATCGCACGATCTAGTGGAATAGAATAAAATATAGGGTAGCAAAAATACATATAGATTAGTGTAATCATACCCAAGTACAAATAGATTTCTGTAATCATACCCAAGTTCTGCTTATAAACACATTTTAAAAGTATAGTAAGAATTTATTTAGCATTAAACTTGTTCAAATCAATTGAAGGTGAAGGTTTTCATGTGAAGGTTGACGGAGAACTTGACGAAACCGATCTGGTGGAATTGGCATCCGAAATTGTAAATGAAATTTTTTGTCGGTTACAAACAGTTACTCTGATCATTATTATTAAATCGAGCATTTTAACAATAAACAAATTAAAAACAAATATAGCTAGAATTTATAGCTAAAAATTTAGAATGATTTTTTTTTACTGCAAATTTATCGCTGAAAGAAGTTTTAAAATCAAAAAGGAGGTACAGAATTGCCTTTATCCATATCACTTTACAACGGCCTTGTAAGGAAAATAAAACAAACTAAGCCCTTTGACTTTGACCTTTTCAACTTCCTCCTCACGAAGATAGGTTGCTTCTGATAGACTTAAAATCTTTCCAACAACATCCATTAGTGGCTGATATTACGTTTATCCACCAAAATTTATGCTGGGAATATCCTGGGACCTAAAATTAGAGATTTGATAACACATATAATGTTAATAGCGAATGGGGAAAAATTGAAGAAGCTATAAGTTCAGCAGCCAGAAATACTGTAGGTGTTATACCTCAGCAGAGAAACATAGAATGGTTTGACAGCGAATGCAAAACACCGATAAATATTAAAAAAAATGCTAGACTAAAAATGCTACAAAGAGTTTAGAGTTTTGCTACAAAAATTATAGAGAAAAAAGAAAATGTGCAAATAAAATATGTAGAACTAAGAAAAAACACATGCTAAAAAGAAAAATAGAACAAATACAAAACGAACATTATCAAGGTGACATGAAAAAATTCTACAATAGTATTAAAAAACAGACAACAAGCTTCCAACCAAGAGTAAAGGCATGCAAAGATAGACAAGGTAATACGCTCTCAGAAAATGAGGACATTATGAATAGATGGTATGAATATTTCAATGAACTATTAAATATAAGAAACCAGGAACAACAGCGGCAGCAGATTACAATGCATACAACAGAGCCATTAATTATGACACCATCATACGAAGAAGTTAAACAAGCTATATATAAATTAAAGAATGGAAGAGCTCCTGAAGAAGATAAGCTAACAGCTGAGCTTCTAAAAAAAGGTGGAGAATTTCTGCATAAAAAGATACATAGCTAAATATGTACAATATGGGTGCAAGAAAATATTCTGGAGAAGCGGAAGGTGGGGCAAATCTGTCCAATTTGCAAAAAAGGAGACAAAATGACATGCAGCAACTACAGGGGGATAACGTTATTAAGCTGTGCTTACAAAGTATTATCCAATGTCATATACTCCAGATTAGCCTACTTTGGAAGAAATACTGGGAGAGTACCAATACGGATTCCGGAGCCAAAGATCAACGATTGACCAGATATTCGTCATGAAACAAAGCATGGAGAAAAGTTATGAACACGACATAGATCTTCACATGCTTTTCATAGATTTCAAGCAAGCATTTGCCAGCATAAATAGAGACATAATTTTAACAGCTCTAAGACATTTGGGAATACCTCAGAAGTTATCAAACCTCATCATAATGACAATGCATGAATCAAAAGCTAAAACTATAATTCAAAACCAAATAACCCGTGAATTTAAAATAGAAATGGCAGTACGGCAAGGAGATCCCTTATCCGCACTATTATTTAACTTAATACTACATTACGCCATAGGAAAATTAGAAAAGAAAGGCAGTATATTCATAGAAAGGCAGTACATTGCTCTAAGCAATATCTGACAGTATAAAACTACAGATTTTTTGAGAAAAGCAAAAGATTTACATCGTGAAAATGATTCAGAAAATGAAAATGGGTTCAATTCAACCGAGATATCGTGTTTTTTTTTTTTAAGAAAATTTTTCAACTACATATTAAATTACATACATACATACTTTTGAAATGAAAGTAAAGTTTTTAGTTAGTTTCTTTTGTTTATTTTTTCATTATTATTTATAGACATTGATTAGCCTTTTTATTATACAATTCCAATAGCTTAATTCAGTTATTTTAAAATTATATCCAACTCCCAAAATTGAATAATTAAACAATCCAAAATCCAATGTCAATTTTGTATTCAACTCAAAATAATAAAATTTTGCAGTTAGTCAGTTTTTCTTTAAGTCAACTATATACAAATCTGTAGATATTAAAAATAATATGTATCGTATCTATAATAATAATAATTTTGTAACTTTTTAATACTTTTTTATTTTACTGGCTAAACTAATTGAAAAATAATGATGTAATAAAAAATTACTTTTTTGAAAGACCATATATGTATATACACAAATCCATATAAAGGATTAATAATGGTGTTTAACTGTATTCTTACATTAAATAAAAATCAAAATATTTGAAAATACAAAGAAAAACTTATTATTATTAATTTCATAAATTTTTGTAATGCTTATAATTACAAAGTTGTTTAATAATTTTTTTTTTTTTTGCTTTTTATTTATTTTTTATGGCAAAAAGTAAAGCAACATAATTATGATTAAAAGGATAAAAACAAATTACTTTTTATACAATTTTTAATAAACATTGTATAAAATTGCCGTATCTAAGGATCATTTGAAGATTACAGGATTATTTTATTGGGAAATTTTTAATAATATGTTAATAAAAGTTTTGTTTTTGTTTTGGTGTTTTTTGGCTCTTTTTAAATTTTTGTTGTATCAAAAACCATAAAATACACACATTAATATTAATTGAAATTTAATCATTTTTTTTTTTAAATAAATTTTAATAATCAGAAAATTGGTAATTAATGTAAACAAAGTATTTTTTTATAAACATTGCGTGCC
The DNA here is from genome assembly GCA_963942445.1 of Argyra leucocephala. Taxonomy (NCBI): domain Eukaryota; kingdom Metazoa; phylum Arthropoda; class Insecta; order Diptera; family Dolichopodidae; genus Argyra; species Argyra leucocephala. The sequence continues at coordinate 122,648,878 of OZ012678.1, forward strand.
CCCATATTCAAAGGAATTTAACTTACATTTTTAAATCATTGTAGGTTTGTTAGAATCCATTTTAAATAAGCATGTCAGATTTGGTTTTCATTTTATAATTCACACATAGGTACAGAGAATACAAAGTGTTCAGAATAATTTTCTTAGATTTGCACTATATAGTATGCTTTGGGGTAATCAAACTACCGCTTCCGTATAAACATAATGCTAAGCCTTCTTTGTCATAAGTCTCTGTGTATTGACTGGCATTTTATTTGTTTTCCAAATCATTAAAAATGGCATTACTTCCCACCTTTAACTATAAATAAAATAATTTTTAATGCAAATACTTACACACTTATGACAATCAAATCGTTTTATAATAACACTATACAGAACATTAATATTTTTGCGGAACAATTGCGAAAAATATGAACCCATTAATAGAATCTTAATAGTTAGTAAGAATTATAAGAATTTCATAAATTTGTTAATATCTAAAGATCCTTTAAGACGAACCTCATATGAAATCGACTGAAGAATAGATTTTTTAATTAAATTAGAAAAGAAAAAATAGTATGTATATATATAATTTGTAGGTACAATACATTTGAAATATTCTACTTCCCAAATGGACATTTGGTCTTTGGTCATATCACAAAAAAAATTTATTTAGCAAACAAACATTTCGTCGTCCGAATTGGTTTGCTCCATACGCCAAATCGTCGATTTGGAGTTAGGAGTGGTTTCTGGGGTTTTAAAAGGTGCTGCGTCCATTGCACCTATCCGATTTCTCATAGCTGCAGTAGTTTCAGAGATATCCAGATAGATTTTTGCTCCATATCCAATTTTTTATCAAAATTTAAGTATTGCTTTGCCCTATACGACAATTTTTGGCGTTAGGGAAAAATTTTCATACAAATCATCAAATTTTATTTGTATTATTTTGCCTTACGTATTTTTAAAATTTTGTTTCTTAAATATTGTTTTACCCTATACAACAAACTTTGGGTGTATAGGGCTTAGGGCATATACAACGAAAATATGAATCCACATAAATACTGTATGCTCTATGGATATACAATTTTTATTTGTGTGTTTGCTTAGAGGTGATTAACTTATCAGTTGCTTGTGGGCTTTGAAAGTGTGATGTCGTCACCACCAAGCTTGTCGCATAGTATTATAAGGCGAGCTTAAATTGAATTTTAAATTATATTCACAGTTTTTGTTCATTGTTTGAAATTTTATTTTAAAATTGCGCGTTTTTTTATTTAATTGGTTTTTTTTACTTTGCTTTGGTAGTTTGTTTGTTTTTTCGGTACAAATTTTGTAATCGATTTTAGACTAACTTCCCGATGAGTGAGATACTTGAAGTTTTAAGAATAGCTTAGATCCCGGTGACAACACTTTTTATCAAAATTCGGGGACCTGGTCTTCGTCGTCGATCTTACTTAGACCAAAGTTCATATCTCTAAAACTATTTTGCTTATTTGATTTAAATTTGGTAAAAAATAAGAGGGCCTAAGTCCACACCAAAACTCTTATTTGAATCAAAATTTATGTCTCAGAAACTACTGGGCTAATTTTATTTAAATAGGATTCCAAAAAATTTTATCGGTTGTTTTTCGTGTAGGTTGCTGAACTTTAAGAGCGATTATTTCGAAACAACAATTTTGCGTATGGGGCAAAACAATATTCAGACGACGATTTGTCAAAATGGACACAAACGAAAATTAGTAAATGGATATTTAACATTCAGCAGCAATTGTTATTTACGTGATACTGAGCTTATAGAGTTGTCAAGTCTCAATTTGTTAGGTATTTATTTTTTTTGCAAAATGTTTATTTTGTTAACTGGATTTTGTCAAATGTTCATTTGCTACATGGGTTCATTTCATTACAATATCTCACTTTATGAACAGATTTTAAAAATAATCCTGCTTGCTACCCATTAATAATTAATCACTTATATTTAAAAATCACTCAAATGATAAAATAATTAGTTTTAACTAACAAATATCTGGCTATAGAAATTCAATTTAATTAAAGCATAAATCAATGAGGGTGGCTGTAAACAATTTTGATTGATCAAATTATTGACGTTTATCAATCGATCAATTTTGAATATTCAGTATGGGATATATAATTTTTATAGAAGATACAATAGGGTATATAAACATCAGGACTAAGTTAGTATAACTGAGGTTCATTACATAAAGCAGAACTTAACAATAACGGTAGACATTTTTTAAGGTCGCGGTGTCAATTAAAAAACATAATATAAATTCATGATTATAACTGAATCTATTGCCATTTATCCAACTTTTAGGCTATAACTAAAAACTGTGAACAATATTTTAAGATTTTCAAATTTTTATTATTGATCTTTTTGTTTTTGTGTTTTTTATAATTCTAATACTATGAAATGAACGCTCTGAATTGCCAGATTTGATTTTACGCATAAATTTTACTCGGCTTACATAATTTTTTTTTTTTTAATATTGTTTGATATAATTTTTAGATTTATTGAAGATTAACTTCGCCTTTATAATAGCAAAGTCCCATTTTATTTTTAGTGATAACCAAATTGCATTTCAAATCATTGTCAAAGAATAATATTATCGTAGTTTTTTCCCCAAATTCAATCCCTTAGTGGTCAAATAATATATTTTTACACCATATAGGTTGACGATGTATACCTGGATCATCTGTTTCAAATATCAGTTAATTACCAAATCTATTAAGATAGAAAAAGTATACCATATTATCAAATTCAACTCATTAAATCTATACATCAGTTGAAATTGATAAGATATATAATATGAAACTCATAACACATAATAGATCTTCCTATATCATATCTATGTATGAAAATTATAACTAAAAAGTGAAGCAAAATTTCATTATATACTATTGATAACATAGTTTTAGTACATATCTTCAGAAAATTCATTACATTCATCACCTTTGCTGTTTTGAGTTGGTGTGAATAAGTGAAGAGGATGCCAGTGAAACTTATTACTTACATACTTTCATAATTATAAATGATATTTGGAATAAATATGCAGTCACATTTGGTATTTCTCATAACATTTAATCATTGTTAATAAAAAACACTTTCTTTAAAGAAAAAAACACTTAATTTTAAGTCGCGAAAAATCGCGAAAAATCACAATAAATCACTTTTTTGAATTAATCAATTATGCTCAAAGAATTTTTATAGCTGTGAAATTGTTCTTTTCCAAAAAATTAAATGTCCTTTCTTTTGGCAGCTCACTAACCGCCTACCTGATAAAATTTAATACTTTAATTATAATTTAATAAAATTAATCTTTTCCACGCCCTCCATTCTTTTCTTTCAAATCTTCTTTCTTCCTATATTTTTAATTTCATTTTTATTTTATCCTATTCAATTTTATACTTTTTACTTATATATATGTTTTTATTTTATTATACAGGGTGTTTATATTTTATATGTCAATGCTATATAATATGTCATTATTTAGATATTGTCCCTTATTGTGGTAAATGTAAACGCAATTAAAACGCGAAACGCGATGAGTTTTTTATGCAAATTTGGATTCTATGATGTAAAAAATAAAATACTTAATGTTAAATAATTTTTTTTGTTTTCTCAGTATTTTTCTTGAAAGTTATTAAAAATAACACAAAAATCCTCCACATTTTCCTTTGGTCAACTAAAACTAATGATAATAATTTTTATAAATAAATTTGTTTTCCATGTTATCGAATTTTTTATCTCAGTCTTGGGTCTTGGACATACAAAGTTTAAACAAAAAAAAAGTTTACTTTACAAAAGTTTCTTATTTTTTGACGTAGAATTCGAATTTGCATAAAAAAATACCCCTTCCCATTTGAAAATCTCGAGTCAATTTTGTTTGAAGTTGAAAATATCACCAATCGATAAAGCACTCTCGATTTAGTTAATTATTTTTTTTTAAATTTTAAAATAACGGTTCCTTCTCCTCTTAAAAAGCTGATAAGCATGCTCTGGAACACCCGGTATATATTTTTTTATGTTCTTGTTAATTTGGGTTAAAAAATGTAATTCATAAATAATTTCATCCATGCTGAACATAATGTTGGCTATAGTATATCCAGCATTGATGACAATATTTGTGAGAAGGTCGGTTGAGCTATGTTTAAATGATTATCATTTGTCAATCATTTGATTATCATTTGTCAAATTTAGGTGTTAAATGATAATTTAGTTGATGTCGCCATATTTTCCTCAATTTGCTTTAATACATATTCAAAATCAAATTTATTCAGACGAAGGTTTGTCGTAAAACTAATAGTACATTTATGAAACATTTAAAATGTTCTAAAGTATTGACCTGTTATCGTCCGTTTCAAAAATATCATTCAAAATATTCCTTAAATTTGATCTTAAATATTTTATTATTAGTTTGCTCATCATCAACAAAATATACCGCTGCCCTATCGATTTTTAAGATGTTTTCAATAAATTTGTTTTTTTTTAAACATATTTTTTGAAATGTTTTCGTAATCAATTTTTAAAAAATTTAAACAGCTTTGAAATAATGCAAGCTTTAACTTATGTTATTCTATAAATGTATTTTTACATATGTTATTCAACGCTGGGAAAATAGAATATTCACGTGTTTTGTACAATACCAATTCGAAGGGAACTGAATACAAAAATGTACGCGTCGCGTTCATCCTATACGTTTACTACAATAAGGCTTAATAGATAAAATTTATGTATGAAACGTTCGATTGTGAATAGTGTCTATATTATGGGACTTAAAAGAAATTTTAAGTGTGTTAATCATTCCAAGGAATCTTAGATGAACGAAATACTGCTTCTGAAATTATTATTTAAAAGAAAATTATATATTTCAAATGAGAGCATAAGCAAGTCTTTATAATTTTATATTCTCGACTTAAAAAGATTTAATTAAACGATTTAAATTACATCATTTTTTATAATTATCAAAGAAGTATTCTTTTTCCTACTGATTTATATTACCTACTGATATTTAATGAATTTTTCGTTCATTTAACATCAGTAGGTAATATAGTCTTAAACTATCTATACACTTCCTGATTTTTAATTCTGATTATTTCTATAACTTATACCAAGATGCAGTAAACAACATTCGAAAAATTTAAATAAATACATAAATCAATTTAATTTCAAAATAATAGCCCCAAGTAAACTATATGTCCATTAAAGTCAAAAATAAGAAGCTATATTGTTTTATGTTTTTATTAAAAGCATTACAATTTCTAAGTTTTCTGATGAACCAATAACTGAATATATATTTGGCAAGACGTAATATTATAGAAATTATGAAAAGTTGTAGTACGGAAGTTCGGAACAACCACAATAAATCTTTATTACAAATTTCTACTTATAACATATTTTTGCAGAATAAGTAACATTGTGTACCAACCCAACACGCTATACCATATTGAAACTTTGACTGCAAAACATCATAGTAAACGATTTTCAAAACTTTTAAAGAACACACATTTTCCAAACGAAACAAACTTCTTAGAACCGAATGAAAATATTGAAGTAGTGTATTAGTATGATCTACACAACTTAATCTGCTATCTATAGTTAAGCCCAAAAATTCAAGTTTTTCAACAATCTCAACATTAAAACAATTCATACTACAAACCTTGTAACAACAGTACAAATATTAATTATTACTCACCGAACAAAATTTAGACATCAGACATCAGCCTCAAATTAATTAAGACTAGAAAGTCCGAATACATAATATTACTTTTTTCGCTAATCACCAGTTTATGTACAAGAAAACAATTTCTTAGTAAATATTAGTCATGATTAATATCCGAAATTAGATTAAAAGAACTCTCAGACCCATATGCAAAACCAATATCGTTAGCAAATGCATTTATATTCTCTTTAACAAGATTTTTTTAGTAAAAAGGTAATATATAAATAAAATGGGGCCCAATATAGATCCTTGTAGAACACCAATGTTTAAAATTTGTTTAATACTTATACCATAACTTACAATTAATCTTTGCGATCTAAAATTAAGATAAGAAAAGCAAACCAAATATGTATAGATCCCATAAAATCGGTATTTTCCATTCATGCCTTACCATATCGAACAATTTCGTAATATCGATAAAAAAAACCCACTGTATATCTTTTTTTATCAACATTACTATACAGTTATATCCAAATTATCCAACACGATGTCACTTTCTAATTAATAAATTGTTTAAAAACACTCCAATTTCATTTTTACATAGCATAGCATGAGGTGCCTAAACCATGACACCATAAAATGGCTTAGTGTAATACCATTGGACCAAAGATAAAATGAGAAAAAAAATATGAAAATATAAAACACCCTGTATATGAAAAAAATTTCTCATATCCGGTGTTTTTCGAAATTCCTACAAAGAATTTTCTTTCTTCCTTTTTCTCTTCTTTTAATTGTTTTTTTTCTCTGGTTGTTTAAAAAAGGATCAAATTTTTACATTTAAAATTTATTCTTGTCGCGAACCGGTAATAATCCAAATCTTTTTTGTAATGATTTATTTTATGCCTCAAAAAGATAGAGAAAAAAATATTTTGTTTTTTTTTTCTCATGTTGTATGTTTAGTTCGCCTCGTGTCACTTATTTTCTTTTATCTTATTGTTGTTTTTGTTTTTTTTTTATTTATTTTCAGATATTACATAAAAAGCTCTAAAGCCTTTTGAATATTTTATTGTTGTGTTATTTTGATCTTTCAACTAAATAAAAGAATAAATATTTTAGAGAGTGATTTGTTGTACACTTATTTTACAACTACATTCAAACATGATATGCATATTATCCTTTTAATGTGTGTTTTGGTTTTTTGTAAATTGTTTTCTTTTACGTTGTAGTATGAGATTCATGTACATACATAAATAAAAATCATGTTACCTTTTTGACAATGAAATTAGAAGAAAAGAAACATAACACCAAATTAAATATTCATACACATTTCTACATACCAGTATAAAAATATAACATAAAATTTGTTTATATTAAAAAAAAAGAAAAGAAGAAATATAATATACAAAAAAAAAAACAATATCACGTGACAACTGTCAATTATATGTGTCACTGTATAAATGTGTTTAGGAGAAAAACAACCGAATGTATTTTTTTAATTTAAAATTTTCATTTCAAAATTGAAATATTTTTTTTGGGTGTCCTATTTAATTGTTTTTGAAAATTTTGTTAAAATTTTTAGAAATTAAAATGAAATCATTGTATTTGTCTTATTACTTATCTGTCGTCCCCCGGCGGGTTGGGGTACGAAATATCCGCAGTAAGGCATGCTTGTGGTAAAAGTCCACTAAAAGCCTAGAAAAATCCAGAAGCGACTGACCCAGAATGGGCGGCTTTCTGGTCTGCGACTGATCCCAGAGGGACGGCAGGAATAAAAGGTACCGCCTTGTACAAGGGAAATATTATCCTTAGGCTAGGAGATGGAACTCCGAATTAAAACAAAAAAAAAAAAGTATGCAATGAATAAAACTCAAAGATTGTATACCCCAGGTGGTAATCCAGATCTTCTGGAAAATCCACCCTCTTTCGAGGCAGGTCTCACGGATTCTGGGGGAGACCACTTATTGCAAAACCACGAAAGCAGAGCTGCTTTAATTGACCCATTCAGAAGAAAATCTGGGGTCCAGAGAACACCTCCAGCAGGGTCTCAAAATATCTACGAAAACATGTCCCAAAAAGACAGATATAGAAACCCCGACGAGGGTAATAATAACGAAAAGGCACTTGAGGCAAAAAATAATCAACTTAACGCCAGAGTTACAGAATTAGAAATCTTATGCAGGGAATTGAAAAATGAACTCTGCATAATTAAAGAAGAAAATGTGAAACTAAAAAATTCACAAAACATGTCTACTAAAAAAGTAGTACTAAAAACTGCTGAAGAATTTCATACAGATGATGAAGAACTAGCTCGAGAAACCGACTGGATCTTTAAAACAAAAAGAATCTGTAAAAAAAGAAAAGCAGAAAAATCACCTACTTTAAGCCCAGAAAATGTTGCGGACAAAGTAGAGAAAAATGTGCAAATAAATGAAGTTGCGAAATGTAAAAGTAAAAGAAAAGGTAAACCTCCTCCAGTTATACTTAGTAATGTAGTGGAATACCCTCAAATAAACAAAAAATTAAAAGAAAGCAATATTAAATATAAAGTTAATATGCTTAACAATAAACAACTAAAAATTAATGTTGAAGAAGAAAAAGAATATAGAGAGTTGACTAAGGCAATAAATGAAGCCAATATTGAATGGCACACTTATGAAAATAAGAGCACCAGGCCTATTAAAGTAATGGTTAGGTATTTACATCCGTCATGCCAACCTGAAGATATAAAAAATGAATTGAAAGATAGAGGCTTCAAAATTTTAGAAGTCACAAATAAAATAATAAAGAAAAAGGAAAATAACAAAGAATCTACGGTACGTCTTCCTCTCTTTATGCTAACATTCGAAAACTCCGAAGATATAAACAAAATATTCAAAATTGAATTTATCCAGCACATGAGGGTTAAAATGGAGGCTATTCGTAAAACGACTACCATTCCTCAATGTAAGAGATGCCAAAGATTTGGCCATACACAAAAGTTTTGCCAGCGTCTAGCTCAGTGTGTTAAATGTGCTGGTCCCCACTTAACAATTTCTTGCAAAGAAAAAAAAAATATTAAGCCTAAATGTGCTAATTGCCTTGAGGCACACCCAGCGAGTTATCGTGGTTGCCAGGTGGCTAGAGAGTTGCAAAAAAGAAAGAAGCTACAAAAAAATGCCCCAAAACAAATGCAACATAGACAAGAAAAACAAAAGACAAAACCTAGGCAACCTATTGCCCAGAAACAGAATTGCATTGAAACTTCAGAGAAACCTAAAACTTTTACGTCGAAAAAAGTCGTAGAAGGCTTATCATATTCACAGGTAACACAAAATAACCTAAGTCAAAAAAGAAACCCGAAAGAACAAAATAAAGTTTCTACACAAAAGTTGACTGAAAATACCATTATGCAGATGATGCAAAATATGATAAAAACAATGAATGAAATCTCAACAAGACTATGCACATTAGAAAACAAACATAATGAAATATATATGTATACACCAAAAAATAAATCCGCAAGGCATGGTTAAGAACGCACTTCGTATAGTCACGTGGAATGCCAATGGTATTCTGAACAAGAAAAATAATTTGGAAATTCTATTGAGAACACAAAATATTGATGTATGTCTCTTGACAGAAACACATATGACAGATAAGTCATCGCTTAAAATAAATGACTATACATGCTACAGCGCAAACCATCCGAGTAATACACCCAGAGGTGGTAGCTCAATTTTAATAAAGAAAGATATTAAGCACCACGAGGAACTTAGTCTAGAAATAGATGAATTCCAACTAATCGTGCTACGAATTATGTCTGTTAAACAAAGCCTTTGTGTCGGTGCATTATACTGTCCACCCAAATACAACATAAAGAATAACATGTTTGAAGAAATTCTTAAACTACTTGGCGATAGATTTATCCTGGGAGGTGACTACAACGCCAAGCACATAGATTGGGGGTCTAGAGTAACCTCTACGAGAGGAAGAGAGCTAAGAAAAGCTATAAAAGAAAAAGGCTGCATTTACCAATCTACCGGTAAGCCAACCTATTGGCCAACTGATAGAAATAAAACTCCTGATCTGCTTGATTTTTATATAACAAAAAAAATTTCACCCAATTATATTAAGCTAGAAGATAACCATGATTTGGACTCAGATCACTCTGCAGTCATACTAAATCTATATGAAAAGGTTATTAAGAAACAGTCGAAACCTCTGCTAACGAACAAGACAACTGACTGGGCTAGCTTTAAACAAGAAATAGAAAACAAAATAAACATAAAAACAAAACTAAGATCCAAATGTGATATAGATTCTGAAGTAGAAAATTTTATTAAAATTATTCAAAATGCTGGATGGAATAATACAAAAAATTGTGAATATAAATCGGTAGGATTCAACTACCCTAGAGAAATATTAAATATGATAAAAATAAAAAGAAGAGCTAGACGCAGATGGCAACAATCGCGTGATCCGGCAGACAAAACTGTGCTAAATAGATTAACTCAGAATCTTAAAAGAAAAATTAAAGATCTTAAAAATGAAAATTTTGAAAAATATATAAAAAATTTATCAGCTAAAAGAGAAAATAACTACTCGTTGTGGAAAGCAACAAAGAGTACAAAAACCTCGATCTCTCAAATCCCGCCAATCAGAATGAAAAGCGGTGAATGGGCGAGAGATAATAAAAATAAAGCTGAAACATTCGCAGATCATCTTGAAGAAATTTTTTGTCCAGACGAGACAGAGTCGGATGATCTCACTGAAGAAAATAATAATTGGCAAGAAAATGTTATATCACCATTTTCAGAGAGTGAAATAGTGGAACAAATTAAAAAACTCAGAGATAAAAAAGCTCCAGGTTTTGATCTAATTACATCGGAAGTCCTGAAAGAACTTCCGAAAAAAGCTATAACAATGCTAACACGCATTATAAACGCTGCTATAAGAATAAGGTATGTGCCGAATATGTGGAAAATAGCAGTGATAATTATGATACCAAAGCCAGGTAAGCCCATAAATGAGGTCAAATCCTACAGACCAATATCATTACTACCAATAGTATCAAAATTATTTGAAAAACTATTATTGATTCGAATGAGACCGATCATAGAAAATAGTAATCTGATTCCAAATTATCAATTTGGCTTTAGATCTAAGCACTCGACAATCGATCAAATTCATAGAATAACAGACATAATAGAAAAAGCTTTAGAGGAAAAGAAAGTATGCTCTACCATATTTCTAGATGTAGCCCAAGCTTTTGATAAAGTATGGCATCGAGGCTTAATAAATAAACTAAACAATATGTTACCTAAACAATACGTAGATATACTCTCATCATATCTAGAAAACAGACTATTCAGAATAAAACAAGACGAAGAGTATTCTACTATTAGAGATATTAAAACGGGTGTGCCTCAAGGTAGTATTCTGGGTCCCATACTGTATTTGCTCTACACCAATGATTTACCAGAAATGGAAAATATAACTGTAGCTACATTCGCTGACGATACTGCGTTGATGGCAGTAGGATCAAATATTGACGAGGCTACAATTAAATTGCAAAGAGCAAGCGACAAGCTATACCTCTGGACAAAGAAATGGAAAATTAAACTCAATGAGTTAAAATCAGTACATGTAAATTTTACAAATAAAAAATTAGAAAATCAACCACCATTGGTAAATCTGAATGGGGTCAATATACCCCAAGAAAACAATGCTAAATACCTAGGAATGACATTAGATGTCAAACTTAGATGGAAAGAGCACGTTAAAAAGAAAAAATTTGAGCTTGAAAATAAGTATAGAGAAATGTACTGGCTCTTAGGTCGTAATTCTAAATTACCTATACATAACAAGATTTTGTTATATAATCAGATACTCAAACCAATATGGTTGTACGGCATACAAATATGGGGATGTGCCAAACAAACACATGTACTTTGTATACAAAAATTCCAAAATAAAGTCTTGCGCAACATGGTAAATGCCCCCTGGTATGTTCGCAACAGTGATTTGCACAGAGATCTAGAAATTCCTTGCATAGAAAATGAAATAAAAAGATATGCAACAAAGCATATAGCTCGTCTGGAGGGACATGTTAACGTTGAGGCCACTCAATTGCTAGATAATCAAAATGATGTCAGAAGGCTTAAAAGAACTAAGCCACTAGATTTAATACGATAGAATTTCGTAAAATTTTTCTTTAAGAAAATCAAAATAGCAATAAATTAATGGTTAGTCCGTTGGACTAGTATTAATGGGAGGGGTGTGGTTTAGTCAGTAAAAATCTGGCACACAATGGAAGCTACGGGGCTCATTGTGTCTATGAAGATTCCCACCAATCCACGCAAAAAAAAAAAAAAAAAAAAAAAAAAATTTTAATTTTGTCAATATAGAACACATATACACATACATTTTTGTTAAACATGTTTTATTTATATACAAAACTGTACAGCATAAACTTTCTGGAGCTTGGATCGGTATTACCATTTATTTTATCATTTTTTGTCCCGGACTTTTTTATGGTTTAATTGGAGTTAAGTTGAAAATTTCTATACCATGACAATGTGTTTAAATATTCTATGCTATACTAAATATAATGTGGGTAGCCCCTCTATCATAGCAATCGTAAATGACCTCCCTGTGATTACCCGTATTAATGCAATTAACAACATGAGTCCCTTATGAATACCTGATTCAAATGATCATATACTCAACATATTCTTTAGTGGTATATTTGGAAATACTGTTTCCAGGTGGCGAAATCAACTACAAGTAAAACTTTCGCATCCATGAAGCAAATTTTCAATATATTCTTCTCTACTTTGAAGAATATTTTCCATAAGTCATAAAGATGATTCCCTAATAGGCAGTGGACAGATATTATCCCTGCATGTGTACAGCTGATGTACTTTCTATATACATTTAAAGTCTCTGTTCAATTGTTTTTTTTTTGATGGAAAGTTCTATGTAAGCCCAACCTCTTAAGATCTATTGTGCTTCCCCGTTTATTATGTTAGAGTTTTAGGTCTATGTCCTTGATGTCAATTTCAGAATCTAGCGATGTGTATTTCTGGAAATATTTTATCTTTTTCGATCTATGGCGTCTCAAATAAGTAGAATATGCGAGGAGGATTCTGCTAAGCAGAATCAGGAACTGCCTGTGTTCGATCTAGCATTCTTGAACAGATTATTGTTACAATAACCTGTGATTGTTTAATTGATATACATATAACAGTTTTTTGATACAATTTAAAAAATGTATTTCACAACAGAAAGGAAAAGTATAATGTATTAAATAATATGAATCAGTTCACAATCGATTAGACAATTATGTAAAAAACAAGATTGAACAATGAGTCATGCTGATTTATACAAAAATTAAAATTTGCATTTGAGTTCAAATATTTTTGCAGAATTCACATATTTTTAAAAAAAATTTAAATACACCAATTTTTTGTTTTTATTTTCATCGCAGTTTTTCACTGACACAAACAAAAAAATCTATAGACAGTGGACAGTTATTATCCCTACTAATTACTAGGCTAACTACTTAAAGTCCCTGATTTACTAAAACTTAATATAAATAAGGTACTGTTACCCAAATCCGGAAATAGACCTTTCAGTAAAGTTATAAAATTTAAATGTAATGAAAATATTTTTCATAATAGTAACTTAAACGTGTTTGTAAATTCAAGGGAAACATAAAAATGATGACTTTGGTACCAATCATTTTTTTGTTTGATTTTTGACTTAAGTACTTTGTTTACATGAAGCCATAAAAATATCAAATTTTTTACATGACCAAAAACATACTAATTTCACACTATTTTCAGAAATTCTAATAATTTTGTTTTTTGTAATATAATTTTTAGTAAAGTTAAGTGTGTGCCTTCAGCAGTTCATATGAATAGCTTCTTCTTCTTTCTATAAACTCTTTTTCATGTATAATTGTATTGGAATTTCAAGCCTAGACTCTACATGACTGATTTTCATTAGCGCAAGGTCCAGTCTAGTGAAATCTAACCCATGACAATCTATTTTTTTCACTAAATATTTCTAATCTCTTAAAACCCAATATTTAAATGTCTCATAACACTACAATCAAGTTCATAACACCTAATAATAAAAAAATATTATATTAATAATGTCGTGATCGTTAGAATTTTGTTTTCCCTGTCTTATTTATATTTTTTCATTTTTTTACATTAATTTTCATTTTTATTTTAGATATTATTTCCTTGTATTTTATTGCTTCAAGGATAATAAATTATTAAACTAAATTACAAAAATAAAAAACAAAAATTAAAAATTATATATATATATATAAAAAAAAACATGAAAACTTGTTTTCGAGAAGTATTTTTTATTTTTGACCTATTTGAAAGTGTGTTTTTACACAGCAATTTATTTCCACTTTATAATGATGAAATTTTTCCATTTCCCCATTAATAAAATATTAAATGTGAATTTCAAAGAATTTTATTCTCAATCCATTTAAAATAGGAAGAGAAAACATTCTATATATAAAAAACAAAAAAATACACTGATTATCAATAAAAATCAAAAGTGACAAAGAAAGAGATAGAGATAACAAAGTGTAAAAAGCAAAAATAACAGTTAAAGAAGGAAATCTTTCAAATTGTGTCAAGTGAAAAGTGAAGCCTATTTTTTGAAGTATCCGAAAGTAATTTGAAAAAAAACATAAAAAAAAAAAAAAAATAATAATAATAATAGAAATAACAAAAAGAGATAGAAAATAGAATTGTTCTATACATCTTTTGTTGACAATCAAAAATAACAATGAAATATTTTCTTTACAATAATAATACACTTTACAAAAGCTCAAAATATTATATATAAGATTTCTAAGAAAATTCTCAATGGTGTAACTGTAAAGAGTTCTAAGAAAATAAATAGAATATCTTATTTGTTATTAGATTGACAACAAACAATCTTTAAACAAAAAATTGAATATGTGAAATGAAAAAAAAAAACAAAAACAAAAAATAATAGAAAATTTTGATCAGAAATTTGAAACGACATTTGATAATATCCTTCTCAGAATTATCTCTTGATTTTCTAATATAGGACCAATTATTTTATTTCCTACATGCCTTTTACAAGTTTGAACTTATTTAAAAGATTTTTTTTAATTGTTTATTTAATTTTGAACCAGGACATAATTTTTTTAACTGTATTAGAAATATTTTTCAACTTTGATTTGACCTTTGATTAAATTTTGTAATAATTTTCACCTTTGATTTGACCTTTGATTAGATTTTTATAATATTCTATTATAAAATGTGTGTAAAAAAATGTCAAAATGTTGCTAAAGAAATTAATAGGGAAGATTTTTTCTTTTACATTTCTTAAACCAGCATTTTCTAATGAGCTGAATACAACGCTTAAACAATAACATTTTTGATGACTACTATTTATTTCGAGCTGAGCTTAAATGAAGCAAGTTACTATATTATATTTATTACTAGGGGCCCCTGTTAAGTAATTATAATTAAAGTTAAGTATTAGCTTTTGTGTAAAATTTATGTACCTACAGGTGTTTTTTTAATCAGAACACGTTAAACTGAATGAATGAATGAATGGCAGCGACTGAACTCTATGTCAAAATTTGAGTTATTGATGAGTATTTTAATGCAATGGGAAATGCACCTTGTTAGTCTGTTTATTTGTTTTTTATTCATACTCCTTATTATAATACATTTAAAGTCCGATTGTACAAATCAAGATATGGTACTCTATGAGTAGGAAAGTTTGAAAATGAAGTTAAAAATTTGGAAAGCCAGCAAAAAATATATTAGGAGAAGCATTTAGCAGAATAAATTTAATCCAACAATCCACAAAATTTTTAAGAAAACATAATATTTATCTTTACCTACATTAAATGTACCCCATATGCACTCTCTTGATGCAATATGGTGGTTTATCTATTTAATTCTTTATTTTCCCTTATTTTTGGTTAATAAAATTTTTATTGTATAATTTTGAGGTGAATTATTGACAACTAACTACATTATAATAATAAATTTTATCATTGATTCAGAACACTATATAGATAGACATTTCAGAATACAACATTTTTGGAGTAAATTCACGGTTCTTTTAAAATAAATTCTGGATTCTATTGAAAAATATTTTTGTTTTCTACACACCATAAAACTATATTATAATTTATTATTATAAATATATGTATACTTACATGCAAAATTCATAAGATACTTTTTCCTTCGAACCCTACTGAATAAAAATTATATTCATATTTAAAATTTTGGTAGCTAGCAATTTAGAAATTTTTCAAATGATACAAATACAAAAAAAAACAAAAGATTTAGATTTTTTTTAGACTTGAATTTCTAAATTGTTAATTTTTGGATTTGTTAATTTTTTTCTATTAAAACATTTATTATATTTCTTAGATACTAAGCAGCTATTTTAATTTGTACATTTACCTGTATATTTTAAAGGCCAACATCCCGAAACGGAAAAGGGTCTGTAGTTGGCCTGCAGATTTATTTGCAGGTCCACTGTTTAATAAATAAATAAATAAATAAATGAAAAATTAATTGAAAGACTCACTAACACATTCAATAGAATCCAGAAAATTTTTAAAAATGACCGCCAGTTTAATTAAAAAATGTTGTACTCTAAAAGTCCATATAATATTCTTAATCAATTATTTTATATAAATTTATAAATTGAGAAAAATATAAAAAAGAGAAAGTAAAATTAAAAACAAAATAAAATAAAAATATTATAATGAAATAAAATAATGTAGTTAAATTTTAAAAAATCACAATAGTTAACAATTGAGTTAAAAGTTAATAGAAATTGAGCTACCATAGGTAAAATAATAATGCATTCTAGAAAAATACTCTTAGGCCAAAGGATACCATCAAATGCAGGTTCGTTGGCATAAATACAGATTTTTTATTGACTGCTTTGTTAGTACTTGTTGGTTAATATTTATATATTTTGTTTTCCAAGTTTTTTTTTATTTTAATTTTCATTATTTAAATATTTAACTATGAACAAAACAAAATGGAGTTTTGTTAATATTTAATTTCAAATATACGTGACTGCCACATGGGACCTTCATGTATTTCATTTAATAATTTATTTATTTTATAAGTATAATTTATAAAATTATAGCTAAAGATTCAGATGCTTTATTACAGCAAAAGACTAATTAATTAATTCAAACTATTGGTGGTAGGAAAATTCTAATTAGAATTAAGGCGAAAATGGATCACATTATTTTGTTTTTAATTAGGTTAAGCATTTTTAAAAGATAGATTGAGTTACGCTAAGTTTTTTATTTTTTATCTTTTTTTTTAGTTTTCAACAAAAATTATTTGCGTTTACTCCCTAATTTTCTAATATTATAATTCAGAGACAAATTATTGCAAAAATATGTATAATAGTATTAAAATTTATTAAAAATAGCGCATAAAATTAACATAAAAATTAAAAATGTGTTAATATGCTAATAAAATATATAATAAAAGAGTTGTTTTGTAAATTTTTGTAATCTAAACTAGTTTAAAAATGGAAAAATAGTAGAAAAGATAATAATTAAAAAAAAAAAATTATATTAAAAGATTATGATTTAGATATTGCAAAAAATTATGTAGCGAAAAAAAAAACAATTTTAATTTAATTTTGTAATAAATACATTTATTTTTTAAACCTAACATTAACTAGACCTAATCCAGCTCAACCTATTACTTCCAGAAAAATGCCTCTACATATGGAACTTGAAATGTACGGTCTTATTGATGTCTATATTATTTAATTTTATTATTTATTTATTTTATTTATTTAACAATTCTCAAATGAGCTCAATAGACCAATTGCTCGTACAGACTTTATAATATAATCTAATAAAATCAGTATAAACTAAAATTCAAAATATACAAAATAATAAAATTTAGTGCATAACAATAACAATACCAGCAAAATTCACTTATTATAAAATATTTGAATATTGAATATTAATCAAACAAAGATAAGATAAATCATTATAACTAAACCTTACTTACATACTTACTAACTACTTAAATATATTCAATTTAATAATTCATAAATATTAAGTTTTGGAAAGATATACATTTATTTCTCTTTTGAATTTTTTTAAACTATTAATATCCTTTATCTCACTAGGAATTGTATTTTACAACTTGTATACTATATTATGTAGGGTATCTAGTACATTGAATCTATCTGATATTGGAAAATATTATTTTGGTATATCCTCCTGATCTTGTTGTGGACCAATAGTATTCATTATTTTTTCTCACTAGAATATTTGAATTTAAATTTTCTGTGACCATATCAGATATACATGAGTAACCAATTTGGATTCAATCACCAAACTTAATTGGAAAAATGTTGTGAGTACTATGTATATGTTTGGTAGAACATCTTCTTTTGTGGCCAAAAACGTTTTTTATTGCTTTATTTTGAATTATTTGCAGATCATTTAAATATTTATTAAGACTACTTCCCCAGACTGGACTTGACTTTGATGACGCTATAAAACATACTGTAATGCACCGTCATTTATACTTGATTTGGCACTCGTCTGCCAATTAATTGGAATATTCCAGCAATTTTCATTTCTTTCAATGTTTGTTCTTTAAATTGAGGAGTCCAACCCAATTTACTATCCACTATAACTCCTAGATATTTGTATTGATGAACCATTTTAATATTACAATTATTCAGTTTAATATGAAGCATATCATATGTGTTATATTTGAAGATAATATATTTGATTTTGTTAATGTTCAGGGTAGGTTTGTGTTTACTCAACCATGATTCTATATTCATCATATCAATTTCAATCATTATCAATTTTTTGTCACATGGATTCCTTATAAAATGGTAAATTAACGCTATAAATTCGTAAACTAACAGTAATTTGATTATTCTGGTCTAGAAGGATAAAGACTTTTGGGGGGAATAGAACCTATGTGTAGGCATGTACTAACTGATATATTGGTCATCTATGAACCATCAAGGATGGCAAATTAATAAATTAGATATTTCTTCAATACTTCATGTCACGTTTGACGGAAGGATAATAAAACTGGCTATTTTGATTATATTTACTTTTTTACATACTAATTTATTCGAATAATAATGTAAGTATTTAGTTGACGTGGTTTCCTATTTAAGTTTGTACAAGCACTTAAGCTATTTGCGTTTAAATTATCTTACTTTCTCCATTTATTATTATATTAAACCATATATCGGACGGCCATATGTTAGTATGTATAGACCTTAAATTAGGCTTTGGTTATAAAGTATCATTACGTTTGAAGTAAAATACATTTAACAACATAAAGACATTATGTGCCTTCCTAATTTGATGTTTTATGCATGTAATTAAAATGTATTTCTATTTGAAATTGCTGGAATTTTGTGTTATTGAAGTATCTGAAGTTTTTATTTCTCTCCATTTTCTCTTAATGCTGTAATATGACTTATTTATGGTATTTCGAAATAGAACAGTTTCACATTTTTTATACTTGATTTTCAATTTCCACTTTTTACTGTTTGCGACTACCTTATTGAATGATTTTTGAAGTCTATATCTACTAGACTGTTTCTAAATTGGAATCATAGATGGTTGAATGGTCAGCAAAAGTAATACTATAGTTTAAAGCTGGACAGCTTTCTAGGAAATTTAGCAAGTCTCTTATTACATAATATATAAAATAAAACTGTAGAATTTATTATGCCTTGTTGTAGGCTATATTTGTAAATTTTAATCTTTAAAAGTAACTTTAGTACACTAGTTTAGTACATCATTCTAGTTAATGGTTCATACTTCTTAGTTAGTTCGGTGAAACAATAAGTAAAACATATTATTAGATCGTAATTTGGAATTAGAAGAAAATTTTATCAATTTAATCTCAGTTTTATTACTAATAAATAAGATAAAAAGAATTCTGAAGAAATTTTTTTTTTATTTTTAAACTGTCACAACAAAATTGAACCTAGATCGCATACCTAGATCGCATAGATACCATTTTTAAAATTTCTATAACTAAACTTTTAATAATTTTTACATTTTATATGGAAAAATTCGTCAGTCATTCGAATATAATTCTGTTGAAAAAAATGTTGATCCTGAAAATATTGAGTAAAAGGATATTTTTTTCGTCCTTGTAATAAATTATCATAAGTTTTAAAGCAATTGACACATTCTTGAAATTTTAAGAATCCATTTTAAAAAACAACAGATACGTAATACATATTCATTTTTGAAATCTATATTTTGGGTACATTCCGTTCTAGTTAGGATTAATAAAATAACAATCGGCAAATAATAAGCAAACACGAAATGATCATCAGGTATTTAGTTACAACTCGGAAGCTACTAAGCACTATTCAATTAGTTTTAATTTTTTAAAAAAAGTTAAGAATTCAATTAGTTCAAATTTTTTCAATATTGCATCATTAGTATAAATAAATTAAAAAAAAATTAAATAAAAGTCATATACTTAAATTTAAAACTGTATAAAAATTTTGTCTCAACCGAATAAAGTTTAAAAATTCAAACCAAAACAGGTTAAATGAAATAAAAATTAACCAAACCAAAACTTCTTTTCATTAAAATACACTTTTTTTTTTATAAATTTTCTAAATAACATCATTATAAAAACTTTTATTTTAGCAAAGCAACCAAAATTTTCTCAATACCTACCTACCCCATGTTTAAATGATTGGAATTAAAATATCAAAAAAAAAATTTCTTAAAACAAAATTCCCAAAAATTTATTTCAAAATTTCTCCCAAAAATATCTAATTATTTTCAGTTTATTAAAAAAGTTCATTTATCAAAGATTAAAATCATGTTATTGAAAAAACAAAAATAAAAAATAGAAATTTAGGATCATTGATTTTGACTGGTTCAATTTTAATTTACACAGATACACACACAATCACACATACATCTATTGCAAACAACCAAAGAATTAATTTTCAAAATTTATGACTTAGCCTAAAATAGAAAATCAATACAATTGTTTTGTATTTTTTTTTTTTATTTTTAATTCTAGCAAAAACTTATCGTTTTATTCGATTCGACCCCACCACTAGATTATTTACTGCATCAATTTGTTTCAATACATTTCAATACAGCAGAAAACAAAAAAAAAATCAAATTTATTTTCCAAACAAATCTCAAAACTCAACTGAAAATCCTCTTTAAAAGAAAATAGAAAGAACAATTGAATTAAAAATAATCCCAAACACACCCCTTCCACCTACTTAGTGTTAAAAATGAAATCGTGAAAGTTAACTTTTGTATTTCCACTGTGAATGAAAAATCCAAAATCAAATAGGGGGAAAACAATTTTTTTTTGTTTTTGTTTTTGTATTTTGTGTTTTTCCTGAAAATTTCAATTAAGAGTTTCACCTGAGACCTATAACATACGATATGTATATAATGTAACAACAATATAGTAGAGTAGCAATAAATGGGCAGCATCATCAATTCTAAGTATACTTTAAAAATTAACGCGTATATAGTACGTATGGGAATGGGAGTAATACATGAGAATGGCATGGCATTAACAAGAAGAAAAAAAATTTTTTTTTGCTCTTTTTTTGTTCTTGTTTTTGATTGCAATGCAGGGAATGTTTTGAAAAAAAGAGAGAAAGAGAGAGACAGTAATAGCAATAAATTTTTATAAATGTCAGGATATGTCTTTTTTCAATTTTTTATTCCTTTTTTTGCAGGATTGCGTTGTTGGCTGAATTCTTTTCTTTCAACAGTTTTTTTAAATGAAAAATGATTTTTTTTTATGAGTGGAGGAACGGGCGAGGAAATACAAATGAAATTTTATTTGACTTTGAATTAAAATTCAAAAAATACGATTTTAGTGAATAATTAAGGGTTGGTGGTATACGGCAGGTTTGTTATTTCTTTTTGTGAATTCAAATGAAAATAGGCATAAGCTAAACCTAAAGGAAATAAATACATATGAATATCGTTAATAATAGCAAGTTACGTGAGCAATTTGTTGTTGTATTAATTTACTACATATTATTATGTTACGTTCTGATTTCAGGAGTAGGTAGTATACATACAATAATGTACTATGTATAATGAAATTTACTTTCAAGTGCGTTTTAAAAACTGAAAATTAATTGAGGAAATTTTTGTAAAAAAAAAACAAATATAAGAAAAACTAAAGGAAACAAAAACAAAATAAAAAAATTAACTTTTAATTATATTAAAATTATAATTATATTTATTTATACATGTAATTTTTTTAATTATATTTTTCAGGCTCTGAAAAAGAACTTCATTAAGGAAAACCAAAAAAAAAAAAAAAAACAGATTCTAGGAACAAAATTTCAACATTTTTGTTTTTAATTATTTTAATGCGAATGCTGTGCTGAATGACTGAATTTTCTAAAAACGTACTCGTAAAGTGAATAATTATAAAAATATATTTTAGCGAAAGAAAAATATTTCAAAATTTTGTGATTTGTGGTTGGTGATTTAAATATTATGTCAGTTTAGTTACACCATTTTGATAATTAATAAGGTATGTTATTATATATGGATTATATTACATTTATTTATTTATAATTTGATCTGCAAATAAATCTGCAAACCAACTTCAGGTTATTTTCCTTTTCGAGATGTGGATCTTATTTGCCTAAAAACAATTATTTAAAAAATGTATGGGTTATTTATTGAGTTAATGAATAAATGTTAATTTGACCAATTTATCTAACAACTCCGAGACTCCATTCACCATCGCGACCCATTATAAATATGTATTATATATTTTAATTTATATTCTGAATTGTACCTGTCAACGGCTTTAGTTTGAGATGCCAAAATGTTTTCACATTCTTATCATAATAATATATTTTTCGTTTTTGTCCTCTGTTCACTTCAAATCTTATAATTTATAAATAAATCTAGTATTTTAAGTATATTATGTCCAAATATTTGAAAGTTATTATGCAAAATTTACATTGTGGGATATTAAAAAGAGAGAAGAAGGAACTCGGAAAATTCTCGGCTAATTCTATTATGATTTTTATATTTAAATAAAATGGGTGATTCAGTTTTAAATTTATTTAAATTTTGTTTTACTTTCTGTTACTTAATTACAGTATAACAAGCTACTAGTATTCGACCGCTCCTAGAAATTCGAGGAAGTTTTATAAAAAATCAAACTCAATATCATTATGATTTGTTTTTCATTTAAATTAAACCTTGGTGCTATATAAGTTTTTTTATTGATTTTTCCTACAACAACCGCATGGCGCAGACGGATTTATAAAAAAACGAATTAAATTTAAATTTAATTCCGGCGAAGAAAACAAGAAACCCTCTATTTTGTTGAATTTATTTGGTGGACTCTGGACTCTTTGGTTAATTTAGTAAATTTATGTACGTAATGTGGCGAAATCTTAAATTAAAATTTCTAATTGAAAATTAAAAATTAAAACTATTTGGAAAAATATTTATTTTCCCTACGTCTCATTTTAAATATCTATCATTTCAAAGAATAATAATGTGAAAGTTTGTGAAAGAATTCAAATAATCGTACCGTTAAATTTACAGATTAAATATAAATATATTTAAATATATCCTGCAACATGACTGCGTTAATATTTTAATTCAAGTTTAATTATTTTTTTTACATTTCTATTACATTAACAAATTTTTATTTACAAAATGTATATAAATTACTTAAAATACTAATTTCGCATGAATAACGGTTAATTTATTTTTGACAAATTTGTTTTTATTATTAAGAGACCTTTTTATATCACCGCAAGCTATTATAGTTATGTAGTATATATTTTCATTGCCCTTTTCTGAAAAATACCTGTCTATTTTTTAAATAAATTCAATCACTTCTATAGGCTATGTGTAATCTGGCAGTGAACGTTTAAATAGACCAACATACCTGTCTATTTTTTTTTAATTTGAGATGCTTACAACTAGTAATTAAATAACGATATATTTAGTTACGTCCGGCTACATGATTGGATTAAAATTTTATTTTATTACATGAATTACCTCACGGTTGAAAATTTAGGTATAAAACTAATAATTTGTTCCTATTCATATAAATCCTGACTAAAATTATATTAAACTAATAAATAGAGAATGTTTTAAAATCAATAAGTATTCTAGATTAATTTAATAACTTATAAAGAAAAAATTATTTAATATTTAGCACATTATTAATTTAATATATTACACATATTAGATGTTTTTATATCTTTAATATATTAATTAAATATTCTGGT
Source organism: Argyra leucocephala (assembly GCA_963942445.1). Classification (NCBI taxonomy): domain Eukaryota; kingdom Metazoa; phylum Arthropoda; class Insecta; order Diptera; family Dolichopodidae; genus Argyra; species Argyra leucocephala. The sequence continues at coordinate 122,672,835 of OZ012678.1, forward strand.
ATGAATCAAGTTTGTAGTCATTTCATATTAAATTTATATGGGTGTAGGTATTAGAATTGAATATACCAATCTTTATTAATTTAATAAGTTAGTTTCATATTAATATTTATAAGAAAAACTTATTAAAATTATTATTTTGATAAATTAAATATTAAATTATATTTTTGATTATGAAGAATTTATTGGATTTTATACCAAAATTATATTAAAATAATAAGAAAAAGGTCTTATTTTTTATATTACAATTTATAAAAGTATATACATTTTATGGCATACAAAGTGCCTCAGATGGGATCATTATGATACTTACGAAAAACATTGTCCAAGATGAATCTCATAAAAATAAGTAAAAAAATATTGTATGTATTAATGTATTTAAATTTATTTATTTTTTTTAAATTTTTGTCAAGTTACAATTTACCAAAACTTATTTATATTATGTATTTTTACATTATATATTATAATATTTTGCAATACAATTTTATTATATAGATTAAGTCTTATAAACTAATGTTTTTAATACTTTTTCATTATTTATATAATTATATAATTTTTTAAATTTCTGGATAATTGCTTATAATATTGATGCTTTGATTCATACCTCATTGTAGAGTATTGACTTAATGAGCCCGTTTTTGCCATAACATTCGGATAATGAATAAGAATATGGTATTTAGGGATGAGTTAAATATTATAAGTACATATTTACAAGATTAAATAAATGTTCCTCAATTAATTTTTCAAGCCTATTAATTACAACAAAGTCACTATAACATAATTGATTAAAATCGTCACTAAATTTTTGTACTTCCACGAATTTAAAATTATTGCCAGTATTTGTTATTAAAAATACTCCAGACATTTTAATTTTAATTTATTGTAAATAAATTACTTTAATTTTTTTAAAATACTTCACAAGAACAGTGCTTCAGCTTCTTTTCGAAAACTGCATCATCTAATTTGTTTTACGTTATATAAACTTGTATAAACTTTTTAATAATGTACATAATTATTAAATTGATAGGAGAAACGTATTAATCGAACAATATTAATAACTAAATCATATTAATTTAATATTATAAGTTTATAAAACGAATAAGAAATTGTATTATTCTAATAAGTACATTATATTAGCTCTTCGCTTTCCGTCAGAATTCTGAATGTATCGTTTCAAATTAACTATTTAAAGTGAGCAACTTATAAAATTAATACTGAATTAATACTATTCTATTAAATTTATAAGATTATTTTATAAATTAATTTTGGAACATTTTTTTATAAACTTACTTTATAAAATTTATAAAAAAACAATAATAAAATATACTATTTTATAACTTTGTCATATTATAATAATATTTCTATATTACCCACAGAATTTATAAATTTTACTTATCAAAATTAATATATTTCAAATATAAATATAGTAATATTATTTATTAATTTTATATAAACTATCTTATTACTTTACATTGCATAGGAGTTTCATATTAGATATACAAGAATAATCAGATCAAATTGATTTATAATTAGAGGATATATTAATTTTATATGAAAATATATATACATAACGTTTATACGAAAAAACCTATTAATTTTTATACCTAAATTTTCAACCGTACGTAAATATCTTCATCGTTTTTTCTTGAATTATTTTATGGCGCACTGACGCAATAGATATTATAATAAAGAGAAATAGATAGACCATTTATTTTGCCAGTTGACATTTAGCTAGATACCCAGAAATATAAGTTTGCCAGTTGAACTTACATAGAATAAACCTAAACATATTAGTTTCAATTCAACTCTATTCTCTTAATGTGTTAAGCATAATAAGCCATCCACGTGTGCATTATATAAATCTTTGAAAGTACAGGGATCAGAAAATTGCTGTTAGTTTCACTTTATGAAACCTAAGATGGAAAAGGCTTTAGAAATAATGCGATCAATATGAGCACTAAACGTTAAATTATTATCGAGGGATTACCTAGGTGTTTTGTTTCGTAGACATATTCATTAATAGAACTATTAATATTATAATAAAATTCAATTGTAGTTCGTTTCTCAAAAAAATTACATATAATTGTACTTATTAATATTTATATTTATATACCAAGAGTAGAATTTATCGAGATCCTCCTACGGTGAATGGCAATTCTCATCCTGGTTAATAACTGCAAATAGTTTATTATTATCACCAAATTATAAGATGATAAGATTTAATATTGAAGTTGATATGGTTCAGAAACAAAAAAAAATAACAGTGGTCCCATATGAGTTCCTTGTAAAAAACCCCTTGTGGAAAATGCTAAATTCTAAATATCCCTTGTGGAAAATGCTAAATAAAATAAACTTTAAATTCATAATTTGATGGCAAAACAAATGAATTTAAAAAAAAACAAATCTTGAAATAGCCAATTTCAAACCCAAGTCAAAAACTTTGACGTCACTGACTTTATAAATTTCTTCAATAAATTTTTTAGCTTAAATTGGTTAATTCAAGATTGTTTTTCTAAAATTCATTTGTTTTGCTATAAAAATATGAAATTAAAGAAACAATTTTTTTTATGATGACTTCACTTAAAGCTAACTTCTTGACTCTTTTCAAGGTGTATCTGCTTATCAGATCTCTCTTTGCTATACTCAGTAAATTATAAAAAGTACCCTTTTCTAATCAATTTATTTAAAAACTGCCCAAGTAACAGTTTTAGCTCTATAAAAGGTCTTGTGCTGCACTAGAGCTAACTAAAAACTAACTAAACTAAATCAGATAATAAATAGCTTTGTATTAATCAAAAAAAATATTGTTTTAGCTCTAAAAGAGCATAACAAATTAATTAATAGAGCAGTGAATAGTAACTGCTCTATTTCAGAGTACTATGACGCTGTTAGCTTTTAAACAGCCTCTAATTACAGTCTTAAAAAGAAAGTTGCTTTATAAAAAAATATAATTATTATTTTACCTCTACAGTAGAATAAAAATATTCTACACAACTATAAGAGATAACTAATTTACTATTTTTATACCTCTTTAGAAGTCATTTAGAGCAAATTATGTTGATAGCTCTAAAAATTATGACTTATGAGATTACCTCATAACACAAGTAAAATTTGTCGATCAAACGACGAAACAATATAAATAAACACCCTTGCCATAATATGTAGAATAGCAAAATTATTTTGTTAGCCATGTATTTTTACAAATTCTTCTGAACTTATATTACTTTCCTTATATCAAATCGAATAGATACTATTATTTACATATTGATTTACATTAAATATATTTGAGCATACAAAAAAAAATTACGATTATCAAATTAAATTGTAATTACCATAAAACTAAAACCTTCGGTTTGTTCCACTACATTTTTTTTTAAATATACTGATCTATTTTGACTGTTACATCATCATTAGAAAATTGAGTAGTTTTCACCAAACATTCGATAAAATTTATATAACAATTATGTATTAAAGTAAATATTATGTATTTTTTTTTCTTTAAATTAAAATTCGACAACAATAACATTAAAACGATGTATCACCAAGTAATCAAAATCTAATCACTTCATCACTTAATCACTATGAGCGACACATAACGCATATAACATATATCTTGGCGATAAATATACTTCTTCATTAGATATAGCTGCCTTTATAGATCCAAATTAAAACTGAAATGGAAAAACCATAATATTGGACATCGAAATGTACTGAACTTGAATCAATTAAAATTTTTTGTTTAATTAAAAAAAAAACAAAATCTAATTACATAAATAAAATGACCCATCGTCTCATGTATACTAATTAAATATATAAAACAATAGAAAAAAAACGATTTTTTTAATTTGTAAAAATATACTCCAGATATTAAGTATTCCTCTCTCTCTCTCTCTCTCCAATTATCAGCATTAACATGATTTAGTTGCTTCACTACACACTACACAATATTGCACTATATTAATGTCAGTCTATTGTTACGTGCATTGAATCATCGATTATTCATGCATTTATTCAGTTCCTAATATTGTGTAATTCCTCTAACTACGTAAAAACAGGTTTAATTTATTTTCTAAACGTTTTTCTTAACATATTTTAAATTAACTATTTTAATTTTGTACTTTAAAATTTGAATTGAAAAATTTAATAGCTTAACGTTATCGTAAATTACAGTTTTATTGAATTTTTTTCTATAGAAAAATTTCTTTATCCACTTCCAAGCTCTTAATAGTACAAAAACCTAAAAACAAAACAAAATACCCTTTCATTTTTTTTTAAATATCTTTTTAATAAATTTAAGAGCATGCATCTACATATTATATTTTGTCAATTAAAAACAATGCAATTTTTTAAGTACTTTATATTGTTAACCTTTTTTAAAAATTTATCTTAATTTTAGATTAAACTGCATTCAGCTTTCATATCTGATAAAAAAAAAAAACTGGTAAATTTTAAATTGATTCCATTATCGATTTGAATTTTAAATTATTTTGAAAAAAACAAAACTATAAAAATATCATCTGACACTGCACAATATTAAAAAGATATCATCAAATCATCATACACACACACACACATTCAACCACTTGATAACAAAAATACATAATCAATAAGTCGAAAAAGGACCAAATTAACCTAATTAGAAAATTGAATAACTTGAGAATTAAAAACTGAATAGGTAGACCTACCTAACTACCTATATGTATATTATATTCTAGAGAGAAAAATTTTATCATCCTGTCATATTATAATCAAGTTGATTATTATGAAGAACTGAGTTGTATATTTTATGTTAATGTCTTTAGCATTTTGATCCTTCTAATTAGATTTTCTAGTTCTCATGAGTATATAATAAAAACGTGTGTATTATTAATTTATTAAAATCTATTCCACTAAGGACTATTTAAGCAATATCAGATTACGATATGAAGAGTAGGTCTATATATACATATATATATATATAAATTATTCAATTTAATATCGATTTAAATTTACATCAACAGATTTTCAACGATTTTAGAATAGAATAGAAAGGAGGATACTCAGAGATTTTGTTATTTTTATTTAATATGATTATTTGACCAATTTTAAATAAATTAATGCAAAAAACTAAGAAATTTATTTTGATAAATTGATTTCGTTGATAATAATTAAAAGGATGTGCACAGAAGTATAACAAAATTAATTAAGTTTATTGATTGTAGGGTTTTATTGATAATGGGATCAACTTGAATAAATATTTTTATTTATGACCTCTGTAATGATCTACATGATTTCAATTACTTATTATAATAACCTCTTCTACTAAAATTTGTATTTATCAAATACGGTTCAAAGATTAAATTAATTGTATATTATATATTATACACTATTAACGAATTTCCATAATATTAAAAACAAAAATCCTTGGAATTAAGAAACAAATAAATTATATTTCAGTTGTGTCGATTAACTTAGATAATATCTGGCCTCTTACAGAAAATTTTATTGAATAAATAAATGAATCGAATAATATAATTATGGTGCAGTCAGTGTCGTATAATCGTTCAATCTGAACAATTTATTCTTTGGGAAAATTACCGTGAAAATAACTATAATTTATTATAATTCTAAGCTTTAGGGTGTATAGTTTTCATTGTTCGGATCCCTACAAAGATTATAATTCCGGACCTATTTTTTCATTATTTTTTTTTTTTATGATTCGGAAGAGGTGTGCTTTCGAACTCTATCATTAGTATTTCAAATGTAATTTTAAACTGTACCACAAAGTTTTGTGTTAATTCCGACCGTTCAATCAAATAAAACATTTTTGATTTTATATTGGATTTTGAATAATTACCGCACAAGCCTTGAAATGACAAAATAAAGGCGACAAATTTATTTGTAAAATTTTATTAATTTTTAATATTATTTTTATTTTGTAAATTACAATTCATCATATGAAGGATTTTTGAAAATTTTAAATTTTCATAATATGCAACATTATAAATTAGATGGTGTTCAACAGACTACTTAATTTAATCCCACCCTATAGCACACGGGGGTTTACGTATTCAGCGAACGGAAAAATTGAATCTAACAGTCTCAATTCTCAGTCACAGTCTCAGTTATTTATTTCTTTGCTCAAAGAGCTTATAAAGTTCGTATATAGAGTTTAATAACTCAAAATATTTTAATTCATAATTTAATAAAATTGGAGCATTGGAACTTTTCGGGTATGCAGGTAAACAAGAAAATGATATGGAATGACCATATATTTGATACTGCTGAAAATTCCGCGAAATGTTTGGGTTTTTGAGTCACTGCAAAATATATTTTTCTCCTCAGGATATGCTAAATATCTATAAATTATGCATACGATCCAAGTTGGAATACAATTCACATGAGCCGTTGCATCACGAACCGCATTAAATTTGCTAAACAAAGTTCAATAGTGTGCCACTCGTCTTATGACTACGTGACATTCACTCCTGAAACATTTCCACTGAGAAACAAGAGAGGCATGAATAGCAAATTCCTAGGTAGCTCAAAACTGACTATGGAAATCATTTGTAGTCAACTTTTGTCGAATGTGGAACCATTGTCAAACAAACGTGTTTCCCCAATGCAAAAATATACCTACATACAATCTACAAAAGCTCAAAACAACAAGGAATATTAACAAATTTATTTAAATTGTCCCTTCTGACCAAGTTGGCATTTTTCTTTCCCCAGTCCTCACTTAGTCCATTAGCTGTGCATTGGCGTACAAATGTATCGTTTAAAACCTACTGTTTGGCTTAACTTAAAAATAAAAAATAAATCAACTCAAAATAAAATAGTTTGTATTCCCACAAAATTTCAATTTATAGCCTTCAAACATTTTATTTATATAGACTAGAAAGGCTATGGCTAGACTAGAAAGGCTATCTAGAAAGGCGATGTTCAAAGTCAAAATTTCATTTAGACGAAATATAGGTTATAACTAATTATAATAGACAGGCTACGACCAAAAAAATATAATTTATTCAAAATTGATAGAGACTCAATGAAATATGACATGTACATTCCTTTTAAAGACATATTTTTGTTTTTTTTTGTCTCTTTTATATTTCCAAGCACTAGGTTGGAAAATCTTTGTATATGAAATCATAGCTTATTTTGGACGAAACTGTTTTATTCTTGTCAAATCTTTAAAGATAGGACTATAAACGAATTTCCATAGCAATTTTATTATAAAAAAAAAATGTTCGTTGTACAGTTATACTAATCAAGAACTATTCTGGTTCATAATCAATAAAAAATGTGTAGGGTCATGTCTCATTGACTTAAAAAAATCTTTCGATACAGTCTCTAGTTAAATGAAATAAAATATAAATTAATTAAATACAAATTTCCGAATAATAAAATAAAATTGATAACAGACATTGTAGAAAATAAAACTTTTGTCATTTATAATGGCGCTGATGTTTAAAACAAAACAAAACATGCAAAACGAAATCGTTTTCAGCAGAGGAAACTGTTAATTTACTTATTCTATTCAACATATTTCTAAGTTTTTTACTGAATGATTTTAGAATTCGCAGTGACCTCTTCTGATGACTTAATTGTATATGTAGCTAACAAATCAGGTTTTGAAGCCCAAATAGTCCTACAAGTTATGATAAATGAAGCAAGTGTGATTTTTCGAAATCGAAAATCAACTTTAGTAAATTAGAAACAAATTCTTTTCAGAAACACAATTAATAAAGTTAACCATGACATTCGAAAAAATTGGAAACATTTTAGGTGTGTATCTTCATCATCACTTAAATTATAGCTTTCCCATGAAAAAAAAACAGGTTGAAAAGACAAATAAAACTGTTATGGCTACTAAAAGAGGGAATGTGACAAATTGTATTATACTAAAGACCCCTATTAATTTATTATAATTCAAGTTAAAGCCAAATTTAATGTTTTTAACAGAACAGGGACTTAAATATACTGACATGTTTCACTATCAATCAGTAAACAGTCATGTTTTAATAAGAAGTAAGCTATGGTTTGGTATGATTTGAAAAAACAAAATACTTCTTAATAACCATGCCCTTGCTACCTTTTTCCTATATTAAATCAATATAATTTAATTTTTTTAGAAACTATTTTTCAACTGTGAAATCCACCGCTAACTTCTATTTTTGTAGCGTGTAACGTTTTATTTTTAAGTTCACCATTTCAGCTTCAGGAGGAAGCAGCAAGAAAGCAGCTGTTGACATCCTAAATATTAAAATCGTTGTATATTATATTTGAGAATTGAGAATTTTAATAATTTTTTTTTATAACTTGAACACAATATAGGATTTTTCAGGCCAGGTCTTTACAATTTTAATAATTAAATTATATTATTTTTTCTAAACTGTTTGAATTGAATAGTAAATAAATAAATATAAAGATGATAAAAAACTAGTGCCTATATAAAATTCAGTGATTTCATTATTGTTTTTTTTTTTTTTTTTTTTATTAACTTATATTTAGAACACTGTTGCATTTAGATAAATGATATTTTTTTCTTTTGTTGTTTTTTAATATTGACAGCAACTTAGGTAGAATTACCGTGTCGTGCTTAATTTAAGTACGGTACTGTAATTTTTTACTAAAAATTTTTTCGAGTATTTTTATTTGGAAAATTTAAAGAAGGTGTACTGATAAATTAGTATATGGATTTTTAGAAAACTGTTCGACGCAGAGCCTTCTTTTTCTGGAAATTTAAGTTTGATTTAATTACCTAAGGAAGGCATATATATTTTTTTTTTTTTTTTATATAATTCCAAGTCTATGGGATAAATACCCTAACTGCTTTTAAACAGAGATTTGAATACACAATTTAAATAGACTAATTTAAAAGTGGAAAACTATATATATTGTAGAGTACTTCGCCTTCATAATAGCATAGTTCCATTTTATTTTTAGTGATAACCAAAAACTCTCAACTATTTATCATTTATTTTATCCCAATGCTAAAGGGTACTGGACCAGGTCGCAAAATCCAGAAAGAATTTTTTGCCTCCGTCGACAATCGAACCTGGGACCTTTCGGTTAAAAGGTAGGCGTTTTACCTAATGCGCCACCCAGCGTGTAATATTATAAATAATAATTAATAATAATACTGCATTACGCAAGATAAAAAACTTTTAAAATTTATTGAAAAATTATTGGAATTCAATTCACACATTGGCAAAACAAAGAACCATTAATAGGTATAAAACAAAAAACAATAATAATTTTGTTTACAACTTACTACGATACACATTATATTGTCTCTACCTAAGTACCTACCTACATTTAATGATGAAAACAAAATTCATATGCTACAGTGCTACCTATGATATTCGCTCTCATGAAATTAGGTACAAATAGAATGGTGTAGTGGTGTAGGTGTGGTTGTGATGTGGTGATTCACTCATTTTTGGTGAATAGACTGAATCATTTTGAGGTGAAATGTTGACAACTAACTATATATTATATATTTGTTTTTTGCCTTGCCGTCAGAAAAATAGGGTTTTAATGACATAGGGGGTGAGTTTGGGCAGCAGTTCAAAATAAAATTGTTTTTTCTTTTCATATATTTTTTACTAAAACCTTGCTGTCTGCGTCAACCCAGTTTTTGTAAACCAGGGTTGTAATAAATTAGTAGCCCCATTGATTTATTTATTTATAACTTTTGCTAAATTTGTGCTTTTTCAGAGTTGAGAGTACATTCAGAACACTATATGTACAAATAGATATTTTATCACTGAAAAAAGAAAATTTAAAGCACTAAAAAAAATTGAAGCGGTAAATATATACTTTGTACGAACGCTCAATTGGGCTCAATTGAGAAAAATAATAAAATAAACAAAAAAAAAAATAAAAAACCATCTAAATAAGACGAAACTTGAATATTTAAACTATATATTATCATACAATATTTCATTATATGTAATTCCATTTTTTTATATTAATGATATATATTCTAAATATTTAAGTTTCGTCATATTTGGACGGTTTTGAATTTTTTTTTTTTTAATAAGAATTTAGATTTTTTTTTTTAAAGATAGAATAATCTATATAATGTTTTATGTTGAAATGCTATTTGTTTTTTGTTTCAAAGAAGTGATGTAAAACTGTATCCGTTTCGTTTTACTTTTTTCATTTCAAATATTATAATACAAAGATCAGATTCCTATGAATGTGACAATTCATCATAATTTTGCAATTAAGATTAAATTTAAATTTATTTTTAAGTAATTAAGTTGAAAGCTAAAATAGATTTAAAATTTGTTTTATTTTTGGAAAATATAATCTCATTATAATAATAAAAAAAAAAAATTGTTTTTACAATTTCAAAAAGAAAATGTAATTAACAATTTATTTTAATAAAAATCTTTCAAAAATTTATCTAACTATCTATCTACCTTATATACATGCATACATCAACTAAATATTTCAAAATTTTAATAATTAACAAAAACAAAAATGAAATTTAAAGTTATAAGCATAGCCTATGCAAATTAAGAAAATTAAATAGAAACAAAAACATAACACAAAAAACTAAAAGAAAAACACAACACAAATAATTATAATTTATTAGATAAACCTAAAATAAAAATGAATTATTCCAAAAGTAATTGACCTACATAACTATTTATAGTTTTATGTGCATATACATCTTCTTTTTTAAAATATAAGTAGTTGTTTTCATTATCTTAATACACACAAACATTTTTTTTTTTTTTTTTTAGAATTTTTATATTATTATTAACTCAACAACCCCATTTTCAAAATTTCTCTATATAAATAATATTTATATATATTATAGTAGGTACTAACCCTATCTCTGAATAATTTAATACAAAGTACAATTTTCAAATTGGAAGTTTAAAAAATGGTTTCAATTTATTTTTTCTTCTTTTTGGGTTTTGGCTCATATATTCCTGAGTTGACAAAATTTTAATGAAGTTTAAAAATAAGTGCTCAAATGAACTATAAAAACTGTACCACCACCCCGTACTCCTATTTAAAAAAAAATTTGTGGGTTTTTTTTTATATTTTAATAAAAATTATAATAAAGGTTACAAAATAAGGATAATATAAACTTCAATTTTCCTTAAATACAAAAGATTAAAATGAAAAGGGTTATTTTCTCCAGAAATTTAGTAAAAAAAAAAAAAAAAAAAAAAAAAAAATTTATAAACCTAAAAAGTCAAAACCCAAAAACTGATCTACTTAACTTAACTTTTTAACATTTAATTTCCTTTTATATTCCTGGGAAAACTTTAATCCTACTTTTATATTTTTTGCATAAAAACAAAAAAAAAGAAAACGTAATAACAAAAAAAAAACTATTCCCATACCTTAATTTTCTTTGATCCCTTAACAAAAATTAAACCCTTAAAATACATTTTTTTTTACAATTTTATTTTTTTTTTCCGTTAAACTCAATGAGACATTTATAAAAATTCTCATTTCCGCTATAAAAATTTCCCTAGAGCAAAAAAAAAAGTCAAATCTTTCAAATTTAAGATAAAATTATTAAAAAATATGAAGAAAGAACAGAAAAGTTTTTCTTTTTAACTTCACAGAATTTATGAATGATAGTGTCTCATTTATTTAAGAATAATTTTCCGAAATTTTTATGAATTCGAAGAAGAACGACTTACCAATTTATATATTTTTTGATATTCTGTGTTTCTTTTTTTTTTTTTTTTTGATAATTTTAAGGATGCCCACATATTAGTAAAACTAAAAATATCCGATAATTTTTGTTTTAAGTGTTCCTTTAACACCCGCATTTGTTTGTTTTTCTGTTTTGGTTTTTTTGGTATTTTTTAAGTAAGTATTTAAGATTCAAAAATAATTGCGTATGTGTTGGTAACCATAAAGATTTTCGATTTAAAAAAAAAAATTTGATCCTTTTCATCTTTGATGTTTTTTTTTGTTTTTCGTTAAATAACCCCAAAGCCAATAATACAAAGAATAGTGGTTAGATTAGAATGGCTTCAAGGGAATTTTAAATATGCATGAACATTGAAATTGGCAATATAGTACAGAGTGGTTCTGTATTTTCATGGAGGAAATCCAAAGAAAACTATTTTGTACACTTGAATACACCTGAATTTTAATTAATCTTTATTAGACTATAATGAAAAAGATAATTTTAATCGAATCGTTTGTTTTAATATTCGGATTCATAATCTGTACCAATTTATTTATTACAAAATATTCATAATCACATGAGTTGAATTTAAAATGTGTTCGAGTATATTTAGGAATAAAATTTAATTACTTATTGTAATATTATTATTTGTTAGCGCATTAGAGTGAAATTGAACTGTACTAGTTTTTGTTTTGTAAGTTCATACCGTACCACTAAAATGTGTTCAATTCAGACACAGCAAATTTTAGAAATATTTCATTTTGATCGAGTTTGTTCCTGGTCCAGTACGCTTTGTAATTGGGATAAAATAAATTACAAAAAATAGTAGTTTTAGTCAAAAAATGAAAGTTTTGATTATCATTAAAAATAAAATGGAACTATGCTATTATGTAGGTGAAGTACTCTATACAATATATATACGGTTTTCCACTTTTAAATTACTAAATATCATACAACCATACAAAATTCTAAAGAAAAAGCTATTGTATGTAATTGTGTATGCCAAATCTCATGTGTAAAAGCAGTTAGGATGTTCATCCCTTGGACTTGGAACTAAATAAACAAAAAAAAATAATATTTTGTGGGAAAAAAATGATATTATAATTAAAAACAACATTTGATTAATATAAAATATTAAATCCTACTTTTCAGTTCATAATAATTACGACTAATCCGAATTCAGGGGAAATGTCTGCTTGTTTTATAATTGCGTCAATAAGTATCTGCCAAGCTTCAGTATTGATTAAATTTTTACATTTTTGCTGAATATTTTCACGCAAAATTCACCATCAATTGTGGATTGTAGATTATTCCACATAGGTCCTTTTGATTGATCCCCATACAGAATCAATTAGATTTGAAAGTTTGGGAGATTCTAAAAAGAGGATATTTTTATACTGAAACCAATTTTTTGTTCCGAGATCACGACAGTTGTAATGCAATATGTCAACCGTCACTAGAAAAAGAGTAGCAAAATTGAATAGGAAAATAGGCATGTTAGCTGTAAAAATCAGCCATGTATTTCGATGAATATTTTATTTATATCTTTCATATTTTCAAATACATAACTGCTTAAGTTAAAATAAACATGATAACAAGCTTAACACTTCGGCAACTATGATCACAAATTTTCCTTATTCTTGATATACACTATGTAAACAATAACCCCTCCCAATTTTCGCTCTTAGAGATAACCAGCGATAATAATGATCAGATCACAGTACCTGAGAACAAAAATTAGGACTTTCGGTGGTCCTAAGTCCCACAGTCATAAATAGAACTTATGTCCCACCAAAAACCATCAAAAATCCCATGGGAGCTTTTTCTCAGTTTGGTGGGTCATAATTAAATTAGAATCTAATAAACATATACAAAAAAAAGAAAATCTAACCGAAAAGAGGATGGAAGAAATTGAAATATATACGAATTGATGAACTGTAACATGTGCGCTTAAGCTTCCTGTGATTTGCTTTTTAATAATAATATGTATATGAATGAAAAAACCTGTAAAGAAAATAATTAAAAAATATGAGTGTATGTGTAAAAGAAGAGGGGACTAGACGATGTAACATGCATCGCTTTACGTGCGTTATGCCACCGCGCTGCTTCCATGGGAATTTTGACTCACTTTAGTGTGGAATATAAATCTCAATGGGACTTATGACTCAGGCACTTATTATATGCCACCGGATTTTCACTGACGATCATTGATAGTTTTACAGTAAAATAAACCTAATTGTGAAATACCAATTGAAAATGTTTGTACTCGAAAAATTACTAAAACACCCTGCACTGAAAATATCCACCACAATTTTAAATAGAAAACCGAATTTAATAGAGTGGAAATTTTTTCAATTTTGTACTGTTTATTTTTCGAAAAAAGGTTACTGACATCAGATCAAATTCAAATCCTATTATTTCAACTAAATCAAATAGAAAGAATGAAAAAAAATGAAAAAATCATTCTCTGTTAATGATTTTCATTTTTATTTTTCTATTTAATTTTTGTTATAATAATTTCCTGTTAATTTAAGATTAATATCAAAAATTATTCTTACAACTGTATTTTCAATTATTTTTATATTTTGATCAATAATCTATATCTGGTCGAATTTTAGAGCATATCACGCTGTCGTAACAATCCAAATTCATTGCTGATTTTTATATTTCATATCAATAATTTGACCACCAAGGATACACAAATTTTTTCAGCTTTCATGTGTAATATATCACACACAGCGATCATTACAATTTTTATCGTAAAATACCATCATCGCCAGTGATATCAAATATTAAATTTAAAATAATTTGGAGCTGAATTTGCTTTTTTACAACAATTTTTTTTTTCATTTCTCTAAACTTTACCATATTTGCCACAAAATTGTACATAAAAAAATTACGGATTTTATTGCAGTAAAATATCTGGGAGTCTTGTGCTTATATAAAAAATTGACATTTAGTGAAACATTAATAAAATCATAGATTAAATAATTAAAACAATTAGAATGTTGTATGTTTTTTGATAAATAAATTTATTAGTATTAAATTATATTGAAAGTATAGATATCAAATTTGTAATAGAGATATGACTTACATCTCTCCCGGAAAGGGTCCTACATTTAGGCTGTGCATTTATGAGAAGATGAATTAATAAAATAAAATAAAAATATATTAATTAAATTGATCTAAAACCAATATATTTATAATTATGAATTTAATTTTCCAGCGAACATCGCCCTATACATATCCTTTGTTTCACAGCATTGCTGACAAGAATGCATATATCACAAAATAAAATTTCAAAATTAATATCAAAATCTATACCTTTTTATTATTCCACTAGGAAAACTACATCACCAAACAAAAATCGGTCTTATTTCTGATAGCATTGAATTAAAATTTAGAAAAATTATGTAGTAGCCTAGTAGTTGAAAATAATCTATATCAGTAGCTTACCTAACTACCTAAGTAGCCGTAAGTAGCGTAAGAAAATCTATCTTTAAAATTTATAAAAATCAATAAATTTTTAAAGAAATTTTTCTCATTTTTCTTTTTCAATCCCAATATTAAAAACAAATAAATTATATTTCAGTTGTGTAGGTTAATATTAGTATAAGATCTGTTACATTCTTAAAATGCTCAGCAACACAATTTACGGGTCGGACCGAAAGATGTTGGTAAGAATCCTTCATACAATTGTACTACCAGTACTGGATTATGGAGCACAAATTTACGGTTCAGCGACTAAATCCAGACTTAAAACCTTAAACCCGGTATTAAATTCTGGTGTAAGGATTGCGACAGGAGCTTTTCTAACTAGCCCCACAAATAGCATTATCTGTGACGCAGGAATACTTCCACTTGAGCTGAGGTGGTAAAGTATTTATTGATGTACGGACTTAAAGTATTATCAAGTGATAGTCACACACTTAGTGAACTAATAAAAGACACATCAATATATAATAAATACAAAAACAGGCCAATAAGATGTCAACCGTCTTTTGTAAGACTTAGACAGGCTCTGGAAGAATTGGACATCACAACAAATAAACTTCTTGATAAAACAAAAATACACAAAACCCCACCATGGATGCTTAGACTACCACGCGTTGATACAGATCTTAACACACACAAAAAAAACGAAACAAATAACACGCAATACCAACAACTATTCAAAAACAAACTAAATACTACCTATAAGGACTACATACCGATATACACAGATGGATCGAAACAAAATAACATAGCAGGATGCGCATTTAAATGTATGCAACATGAAAAAAAATACAGCAAACTAAGGTACATTAAAAGAAATGTATCCAGATGGAATAGTTTAGACCAGGCCAGTAGGAAAATCGCTGTTGTTCTGACTAGACTCCGAATAGGACACACACGATACACCCACAGCTATCTCTTTGATGGACCCCAAAACGCACAGCCAACATGTCACTGTGTTCCAGATACCCCAATTAATATACAGCCCATATTTGAGGCTTGCCCTTTTTACACTGATGTAAGAGCCAGGCTTGAAATCACGGGACTTGATATACTAACACAGGATACTATAGAAGCAATAACTAATATCATGGCATTCCTTAGAGAAACTGACATTTTCAATAAAATATATTAAAATTCAATAAAAACCAATAAAAAAAATTTAATTTTTCTAATATAATATAAACTAGGTTAAAATCAAAATTATAAACTTAAAGAGGAAAAAAAAATGAATTTGAAATTACAATACAAAAAAAGAAACAAAAAGTAATTCAAAAATCTAAATTTAAAACAACATTATGTTAAAAAATAATAATGAAATAAACTTAAGATAATTATGTAAAAAACTTTAAAGAATGAGGGCTGCACAAAACCCACGTGGTTGGTAAGCCCATAATAAAGATCTTATAAATAAATAAATAAATAAAATCTGATCTCTATAAAATTTAATGTTTTCTTTCTATTTGTTCCTGTTTCACTATTTTTGAGAGCATAGGACTCCCACAAGCTCTTCCATCTGACTCTGTTCTGCGCTATAGGTATTTAATTTCATTCCATGTTGTGTTTTTGTTTTTCATTTTTGCAATGAGCTGATCTGCGTCATGTTTTTCACCGTTTACTTACTTCTATTTTGCCCTGCTAACTCTAATCCAATATTTGCCCTGCGATATAGATTTGTAAGACTTATTATACTTTATTTCAATGGCTATTACTTCTTCTTTGGCCATTTCCCAGAGTTAATTATTCTGAGCCAATATTTCTGGCTTTTTGCACATTATTCGCAGGCATTTGGTAATGAAGGCCTACATTTTATCTAAAATTAAATGTTCTTGTATTAAAATGTGAATATTTGGGTAAATAAATTAATTGAAAAAATTAAAAAAAAAAAAAAAAATTAGATAATAATTTAACAAATCGCTATAACTGCAACCTATTTTGTTTTTGTAATTTTCCAAAAAGTAATTTGGAAAGAAAATTGTCTAAAGCTTAATTAAAACTTCAAAAAAGTTATTTATTTCGTATATAATTGTAGAATTCAAAAAGAGTTCAAAATATCCTTGCAAAAAAAAAAAAAAGAAAAAAATTCAGAACAAAGTCTTTTATGGAAAGAATTTATAATTTTTTTTTTAATTATCCTTTTGTCCTGTTTTTGACAAAACAAATTATTATTTTATAAAAAATTGGTTTAAGCTATGACTAAAATAAATATATTATAATCTCAATTTTTCATTCAATTAATATGACAGAAGACAATTATTATAATATGGATAAAATATTTCCATTACAATTTTTTCTCTTATTTCACCAAAAGCAACTGGAGATAATGTACAAGAGTAAAAAAGTATAAAAGTCCTGAATGAAAAGAATGAAAAAAAAAATAATTTCTATAAATAATTTTAGTTCATTTAAGTTTTGTTTTTTTATAATTTTTCTCTTCATATAGAACAGAAATTTATTCATTTATGTAAGTTAATTAAAACTACAAGAACCTGGTATCCGTTTTCTCCTGAAAAGATATTTAAAACAAGATAAAAATAATTTTTATTTTATTTTTATTTTATTTTTTATTTTTTTTGTTGTTGTTTGTTTGTTTTTGTTAATGCAACAATATCCTTAAAATAATATGTTGTGTAGTTCTTATATAAGTTTCACAGAAAACTTATAACATATTATAGAGGTATATTATGTATACATTAATTTACATTAATAATTACCTGTGGTAAATTGACATGTATTCTAATGTTACATTAACATAACTAACATTAACACAGAGTTTATAATATGAAGTCTTATTAAGTTCACAATAATTTTCTTTTTGGTTTTTATTTTTTTCTTTTTATGGTTCAGCCTAAATATATAGTTAACATTATACGCTATTTAGACGAAGGGTAAGAAAAAACAAACTGACCTACATTATTACCATCTTGCCATTATATGTTTATACATATATTATAACATAAGTATGTATACTTTTTGCAATATTAATACAGTGGAGGAAATAAAATTATTATCAGTTCTCTTCATTAACGATTTACCATTTTGTTTATCGGAAACCACGTGCAGACTGTATGTTGATGATGTTCAATTGCATATTAGTGGATCCATTGATCATAGATAGATCAAATTTACCTAAAATCAAAATGAATGACAAAGTTATTCAATATGTTGAGAAAAATAAAAATCTTGGGATGATCTTCAATAATACTTTAACTTGTCGAGACCACATTAATCATATATCCAACAAGCTCTACTCTAACTTACGCAAATTATGGAAGTTCTCTTCCTATCTAAACGGTTGGATTAAGAAAAAACTAATAAAATCACTTATAATACCACATTTCTTATACTGCGACGTTGTTTACTCTGGCATGAGTGTAGGAGAATTCAATACTCTAAAACTTCTATTTCATGCATGTACTCGTTTTGTAACGAAAAGACGTAAGCACGAGAGAGTTACCGATGTGTCAACAATAATACTTAACTTAACATTCGATAGTTTTCTAAAGTTCCGTTATCTTTGTTTTATGCAAAATAATTATGCTCAATTTACTATCTGAATATTTAAATGGTAAACTAGTGTTTGGTAGATCACCTCGTAATTCAAACTTACTCATACCACGTCACAAAGGTTGCATCAGACATTTATCGTATTTTGTTCGAGTTGCTACTATGTGGAATATGATGCCGAACTATATTCGTTGTGTTATTCGGTACAAAAATTTTGTTAAGCTCTGCAGGGAATATTTTTAAAATCAGGCGGAAGATAATTGAATCGATAATTAATTAATTTAGTTTAAATCAAATCTAACTTTCCTAATTTTTATTTTTTATTTTAAGTTTTAATTTTTTAATTATTTTTTTTTTCTTTCTTTTATTTCTTTTAATTTTTACTTTTAATTTAATTCTATTTTAAATTCCCCAATTATTTCAATTTTTTTTTTCTATTCTTTTATGTTTCTCTATTTTTAATTTTAATTATTAAATTTTTTTCTAGTTTTAAAATTTTCATTTGAATTTTATTTTTTTACGTTTTTTTTGTTTTTTTTTTTTTACTTTATGTGTGTGTAAACTAAATTAAACCAAATCAAACTAAATTGAATATTGTAATTGTATAGTAAAAAGACTAATCGTCTTATGTACAATTTATATAAATTAAATAAATAAATAAATATAAATAAATTATGTCTGTCCCAAAAAAATCATAACCGCTTATGTCAACATAAGAAAAAATCCAATTTTTGCTAGAGTACATAATCGCTTATGCCAATATGGCCTGAAAATATGTTTGTCATATTCGCTTATTTAATATATTCCTACAATTAGCCATAAAAACTTAAACGGTTTTTAAAAATTTGGAATATATTT
This sequence comes from Argyra leucocephala, assembly GCA_963942445.1. Taxonomy (NCBI): domain Eukaryota; kingdom Metazoa; phylum Arthropoda; class Insecta; order Diptera; family Dolichopodidae; genus Argyra; species Argyra leucocephala. The sequence goes on from OZ012678.1 coordinate 122,692,342, forward strand.
TTCAAGTTTTCAAATGAATTGCAAATGTTTAAACGGCTTATTGTACTTACTAGATAAAAGGCCCGTCATATGACGGTGGTAAATAAAAAAAAATGTTTTAAGACACTGCAAAAAAATTGGTATTAATAAACGTACTCAAATATTATACAAGTGTTTTTGTGTAGTGCAAAACTTTACAACAATTTTAATTTTAATTTTATAGGTTTTTAAAAAAAACCAGACATTTCCCAAAAACCGCGTACTGAAAATTGTAACAAAAAATTGATTTTTGATTATTTATCGTGTAAATTCTCAACATAAATAAAACAATAAAAAATTCTTTGAATATTTTTATTATTTATTTATTTAGAGTGCGCAATTTATTTCCAAAAAGAACAATATTTGTCAAACTATAATGTTTTGTTCATATAGATTAGTAATTGGATATTGCCATTTCTTTATATCCAATGCTTCTAAATCTTATTCTTATAAATTTGGTTGGTATACACGTATTTTTTCAACACATTCAACAAATTTATTTGACTAAAAAACCAAAATTTTTTAAGGTATAGTTACAAAAACTATACAGTTGTTTTTTTTCTCAACTCCTACTTTTTCCAATGTCTAATCTTGTGTCCTATTTGTGATAATAAAAAAGGCTAATTTAACGGGGAATAGTCAAAGTCTGAGAATAAATGACAATTCTGTCGTAGCTGGAGATAAATATATTCTGGGAATAAATTGTTTCCCTTATAGCTGTACCGATTAGGACTTCTGCGATTATTAAGTTTGATTTTAAATTTTTGACTGCTAACCGGCTTCCATTGCAGATACCACGTTTGGTGTTTAGGTTACTAAGTAATATTATTATAACTTCAACTTTCAAATTAAGTTTATGTGGAAGCATTCCACTTGGACAGCAGCCATTTAAAAATCCAACTGGTTAATTATTGATTCTTATTATGTATAGTTTTTCTAAAATGTTTAATACTTGTTCGTTAATTGTATTCGATATCAGAATTTTTAAAGCAAAGTATCTACTTTTTTGAATAGGCAGCAAAATTATCTGCATTCAAACTATTTCCAAAAATTTCTGGTATAATTACGCTCGTGTTTTTCTTTTTTTTTCTTTTCTACATATTATCATCATATAGTGATATACACATATCCATGAATTGAATACCTATTTCTTAAATCAAACAGAACAAAAAAAATTTGATTGAAAACAATATTTTTTTTTGTTATTTCCTTTTGACATTATTCGCCGTTCTCTTGAAAACAATTTTAAAACAAAAAAAAAAGCAAAACAAAAAAAAATGAAATTTTAAAAGAGAGAGATTAATTTTATGTTTACAATTTTTTTCAAATGCATGTGATGGGAGTGATTATTTTTGTGTTATGAATTCTGCTAAATAATTTCTGTTTGTTGTTATTGTAATACTAACAAAATGCCACGCTAACGCAGCAGCAGCAGCAGCAGCAGGACATTGCGTTTTATTATATAAGATAAGCGATTTTTACAATTTTTTATTTATTAATATTAACATCTTAAATTATTTATGGATTTCAAATGCTAACATAGTGTAACTGTGCTCTATCGATTAATGATATTTTCAACTTCGGGAAAGGACCGGAAATAGATTTTTATTACGGAAATTCACCGAAATCGAAATTTTTAAATAAGAAGAGTTACTTTTTTTTTATCCAAATTCGGATTCTACGTCAAAAAATAAGAACCTTTTGTTTTAATAATTTTTTTTTGTTTTCTCAATATTTTTCTTTAATATTAATAACAAATAATACAAAAAATCATTAAATTTTTCCTTTGGTAGGGACTGTGATTTCCCCCTTAAAAAAACTGATACACATTCTGTGGAACACATCGTATTTTTCCAATAGATTCATCCAAATAACATCACAATCTCTTGCAAGATATATAGGGAAAACATACTAATTAATATAGTTTAAAAAATAATTAATTTGTCTTAGATTTTCTTAAGCCTAACAAAAATAAATATCCGTCTTGTGTTATTAAAATCGCGATGAACAGTATAAGTCAATCAGAATCAATAAGTTAATTTAAATTTAGTGTGTATTTATAAAAATAATATATTTAATTACAAATAAATGAAAACTATGCAAAACATGATTTTTATTTTTAAAAAAATACATCATTAAATAAAAGTCCAATCATTAAATAAGTAATTAAAAGGGATTAACTCCACCACAATTAATCATTATCATACCAACTATAAATAAATTGTTAATTACGAAATTTATTATTTTTACATCTTAGGATTGACTACAATTTACAACATATCTTCTTTTTTTACTCAGAGGCATTACTTTCAACATTGTATCCTATTTGAATATAAACTTTATGGAATGTTCAAAATTGAAGGATCTTATTTGTGAGCAGATATTATGTTTTTAAATTTTAATATTATTTTAAAAAGGATATCATTTTATCCAACTTTACTGAAAATCTAATTGAAAACTATTTGAAACTTCATTTGAAATTTTGATTTTAAGAAAAAATTGTATTCACAAATACAATGGCATAATAAATATTGCCATCATAAGCTATAATATCAAACTGAATTAAACAATTAAAATTGTTTTCTTTAATAAGCGGTCCCAACCAGAGTGGATCAAACGCCAATTTTTACAAATGAGTTATTCCCATTTTCTATTAGAAAATAAGACTTTCTGTCATCGTGCAAATAAATCAAGTAAGACTAAACGAATTTTAAACATGATTTCAATTATTTTTCTAAATAGACTAAACTGCTTGAAGGGATTAACCTTTTTTGTATTGCAATTTTATCTCCAAAGTATTTTTTTTACATGGTCCATTCTGGCTCTGATCTAGTGTGTTCTTAATTTGCATACTAAAAACGTTTAACAATTGCAAAGACAAAGTGTTACTGTAATTTTGCCAATAAAATTAAATTTAAAAATATTTTACAAATATAGAGTCAACCAAAGTAGTTTTATTTCAATTTCGAAAAACAAATAAGTAAGTAGTAGGCCTATAATAAACTGCATTGTCCTTCTGTAATAGGAATTGATGTTTAAAATACACTTACTTAGACACCTCTTATACACATATAAACAAAATTCATTAAATAAAAGTATAATCATTAACAATCAAAAGAGATTAACTCTACGACAGTTAATCATTTCATCCTATTAATTAAATATAAATTGTTAATTAGGAATTAAATACATTTAAACATTGTTTTTTGATTAACATCAGACTTAAATAGAGATTGACATATACATTGATTATAAATTGATTATAAATTGATTATAAATTGATATAAAATTCATTTACATTGATTTGCTGCTAAATATAAATAATTACTTCAATTCAACGGTTAAGTCAAATGGAATCTCTACACATACTGAAATATAGACTATATAGAATGAATAGAGAATGAAATTTTTATGTATTCATTTTAATAAAATACACGTTTTAACTTGTGATCATTCAAAAGGAAATATTATCTCACTCTCTCAAAACAGCTTAAACTTACACAAAGATTTTTATTAAACAACAAGATTGTGCCAACGCAAACTAGACACAAAAATCATGCGATATTACTCCATTTGACTTTTTTCTTTGTGGTTATATTAAATCATTGGTTTACTCCAATCACAAGCCTTAAAAAATTACCTTAAAACCAACATTATTTGTGTTACTGCTATTGCATAGGTACAAATTTAAAATTGACAAAATTTGGTGTTCCAGATATTGTTTTCTTTAAATTTCCAGATGCTGAAAGATCACCTTGAATGACAATGAACGATCACCAATCGATCGATCATTAATTTGTAAATTACCAATAGATACCGTATGATTTATATTTGGTATTACTTATATAATTGTAATAATAAAGCCTCTTTGTAATAATTGTTGTAATAATAAAGCCTCTGAAATAAGAAGCACAGTTCGTCTTTATCTATACTATATTCAAAATTGGATGTATGTTAGTAAGTTTGTGGGTTTTTTTGTATGCCGACAGTAATTCGAACTTTCAGTTGACGTGGTGATTTAAAATTTTGTACACTTTTCAGGTTTAAGGCCATAACAAAGATGAACTCAAAAATTTGTTAAAAGTGGTCAGTACCTACTCAATATCTAAATCAATTTAATGTAAATATATTAAATACCTAAATATTTCCATTAGAAGTACATATGTTATGATATAAAAGGTAGTCGTTATTATTATTGAGTATATTATTGACTATATACTAGTCCCTAATAAACAAAAACCACATGTTTGTTTTCCAGCCCAGATTCGTATTCAAAAATTTGTTTTTATTGATAAAATAAATTACATAAAATAATTAATATAAAATCAATTTGTATTAAATAAATGAACACATAGTCAAGTATGTACTATGTATACTTTTTTTTTTTGCTTATTTCCAAATGAAACATTACAATCTGTCTAACATTCAGTAGTTTGTATGAAATTTTTTTATGGAAGTAAATTAGACTGATTAGCGGATGAGATAAACCAGTGGTCCACCATCCATGATGCCAACATTATACTCCATTGTATTTCTTGGCCCCCATTTGATTGTTCCTATTGTATATTGCGTAGCTGCAGGATGATAGGACGTTTCAGCCGACTTACATCACTTGCATCACTTTCCACTTATGCTCCTAATCTGCTTTTTAATGGTTCTTACCTGCAAATCACGATGTATGATATCATTATTGACAAATCAAGGCGCGCCAACTATCAATCTTAATAGCTTTGACTGCAAACGCTGTAATATTGCAATACTTGAGTTACTGGCTACTCTCCACAGTTGGATTCCGTAGGTCCATATCAGTTTATCCATATCGGAAGACAGCTTTGTAAATCAGCAGCTTATTTTCCAATGACAACGGCGAGTTGCGGCCAATCATCCAATACAATTTGCTTAGCTTCAAGCCCAGGGGCTTTTTTTTGTTATGGATATGGATTTTCTATGTGAGTCTCCTGTTCAAGTGCATGTCCAGTACTTTGCCCAAAATTTCCATAAACTGTATAAATATTTTCATAAAAAAGCTGAATATTACAATTTATATGAAAATTAAAAAATCTTTATTATCGAGGTTTATATAGATCATTAAAGAAGCACAGCTATCTTCAATGCTGTTATATATTTTTGCATAAAGACGAAACTTTGAATTTAATAATGTTTAAAGTAACTAAAGACAATATCGACCAGCATAGTTGGCATATCGATTTAGTTGGACCAGCATAGCTTCCAACGATTCTCAGCTATCATTGAATACTACATATTTAGTAAAATCTATTTACAAAACTTTGTGCCACATATTAAATTTGGATAACACTGCTAAACACAATATTGATCAGTACAGTTGGTTTCTCAACTTAACTCAAATAGAACAAGAAAATATTTTTATTAACAATTTAATCAAAAATGAATAACTACATTTCGATTTCCTCCACTGTATTGTAATAACGTAACCGACAGTCTTTTTATGAATTTACTTTCCATTATCATCATTATTTGTATACATATACATCTCTACACATATGCAATAGATATGTGTACATTTATATATGCATAAAGATATGAATAACTTAATTCTAAAGTATAAAAATAGAATAGAATAGAAAATAGAGATATGGATGGAGAATATTTCTGGAGCATGCAAATAATTTACCGTTATCAAGTGCATCATACACATTATAAGAGACTAGATACTGTTATGAGGGAAAATTCTTTAATAAAGAAAATTGTTAAATTTTTACGCCTAGAAATTTTACACGGAATTCAGTAAAATGGAGTAAAGCGAACTTGTGGGCATTTTTTCTTTTTTTTCTTTGTTTTGTTTCAATCTTTCCAATCCTTCAATCAACATTTTCTTAACGCTCATAAAATGTTTAGCAAAATTTTCCAGGGAATAAAATGAAATAGAAAAATTATAATGAATAAAAGGGTAATTTTTACAGGTAGCCATTTAATAGAAAATACCTTGTAATATAAAAAATCTGTTACGCTCATCTTTTCAAAAATCATTCTTTTCATCCTTCAATTGTAAATTCATACAAAAGAATGGAATACATATAATAATTCGATAGTCACTTAATTTTTAATGCTGGGATGTAGATTTGATATGTAGAGAATAGAGAATAAAACTTGTAATCTGAAATTTAGATACATAAGAATTTAATAGTAGTAAGTTGTATGTCTGATATAAAGTGAATGAAAATTAATGAATATTTTTTTTTTGTACATGAAAGCGGTTTAATTTCTCTAAAAGATTTCATATTGCAGATATTTCTTGTTCATATTATAGGATGCGTTCCGCAGTTGCTAGAGCATAAGAATTTTCACAAAATTTTGCACCGATGAATCACAAAATGTTAAAATTTTAAAAATAAATATTAAAAACTGTAGTTATGTCTCAGTAAGTTACAGTTTCACTCTAGGTATCTCTTACTACAGCTGTCTCATCAGAAGTCTTCTGATGATGGTGTAATAACCGAAATCTATTAGGATATTAATTAAATCTAATGAAACACACTTAGAAATTTAATTTTTATTATTGCAAATGTTTCACCTAGAGCCTACATTATATTCTATTATTCTATTAACTTTTAATATCGTTTTTCACTTTAAACTGGCTTCGATGGCAGCCTACTGTAATCAATTAGTAAAAGGTTCTTAGTTTTAACTGTTAAAGCAAATAAATTAAATCTATATATATAATGCAAATATATAGTTTGAAATTGTGTTGTTGGTTCATGAAACAAAACTAGGAGAAGAGCAGCGGAAAACAAGCAAACCAATTCGTAAAATTCTTATTCGTTCTTTAGATTTTAGATTTTTAATTCATTTATTCATATTATAGTAAAATACAATACTTAAAAATATACATTTACTAAATAAAAATAATAAGAATAAATATAGGATCATTCGGATATTCATTAGAATATGTGATGAATGAAACTGCAAGCAAAAATACAAGCATTAAAAATATAAAATATTGTTGGGTACATACATAGTAAAGTAGAAAATTAAAGCTAAATATGAAAAAACTAAAATATCTTAAAATTAAAATTATATAATGAAAAAAATAAAATTTAAAATAAAATTTCATAAAATTTAAAGCAAAATTTAAATAATAAACGAGAGTAAGCAGAATTAAATACAAAATTATAACAAGAATAAAAATTAAATTAATAACTAGAAGACTGAAAGAAAATTAAAAAAATTATAGTTAGAAAAAAAACTAAATTAAAGTTAAAACTAAATAGTATTAAAAACAGATTCAATTTGAAGGTGATCCAGTTCAAAAAGCCAAAATCGAAGATTTTTGCAAAATGAAACAGGTGATCTGTCCGATCTTAAAGAATAAGGTAACATATTAAAAAATTTTGGAGCTATATAATCATAAAAGTGGCAAAAATAGGTACGGGCTCTTGGAACATTTACAAGGTATAAATTATTAATTCTAAGATGATATCTAGTAACAAATCGGTGAGCGAGATAGCCCGACCTATTGAAAAAAATTTTCAATGTTTTAAACAGATATAAATGTCTAAGTGGTAGAATATCAAACTTTTTAAATAAAGGAAAACTAGGCAATAGTCTATTTTTTTTAAAAATTATCCTTATACAGTGTTTTTGAGCGATGAGAAGAGGTTGAATTTTATTAAAATAAGAACCACCCCAGCAACTAATTCCATATTGCAGCTTAGAACTGAATAGAGCAAAATACACCATTAGCATAACTTTTAAAGAACAATACAGATTTAAGTGGTAAATGTTTCGCAAAACATGCTTAAAATAATTATTTAAATAGGAAGTATGTGCAGACCAATTCAGTTTATTATCAAGTAAAACACCCAAGTACCTAAACGTATCTACACTTTCAATGTTAAAACAAGAAATACTACAAGGCGAAGAGAAGACAAAAGAGTTTAGAGACTGTATAGGAAATAAAGGAAATTTAGGACAATCAGGAGAATGATACCAAATACTAAGATTCTCGAGGAGACAATTATTAAGCCTAAATTGCATAATTTTAGTTTTATTACTTATAACTAATTTATGAACATAAAACCATTTTCGAATTAGGTCCAAGTCAAAATTTAAATCGCAAAATAAGTCAAGTAGATTATTATTGTTGTATGAAAAAGCAGTGTCATCCGCAAAAGCTGTAGGTATACCCTTGAACTGTTGTTGCAATAATGAATTAATAAAAATAAGAAACAGAACAGGACCTAATACTGAACCTTGGGGTACACCAACCTTGATACTAAGAAGGTCACTGAACTTTCCATTCAATTTGACTCGTTGCTTCCTATTATTAAGATATGACTCGAACCAATTAAAAATAAAACCTCTAAACCCCGCATTATAAATTTTAGTTAATAGTAAATCATGACTTACTGTATCAAACGCTTTAGTGATATCTATAAATAAACCACTACAGAAATTACCATTGTTAATACCACCATAAATTTCACTGCAGAACTTTATAAGTGCATCCTCGGTACTTCGTTTTTTCCTAAAACCAAATTGTGCGTCACTAAAAAATTTACTTTTATCAAGAAACTGTAATATTCTGGACTTAATAGCTTTCTCAAAAATTTTTGAAATAGCAGACAGTATAGAAATAGGTCTGTAGTTATTAGATAGATTTGTATTTTTTAAAAAGGAGAATTACTTCAGCTACTTTTAACTCATCAGGAAAGATTCCTTGATAAACGCTGAGATTAAAAACATAACTTAAAACATCAACAATAAGTAGCGAAATCTTCTTCAAAAAATTATTGGAAAAAGAATCGTTAGGTGCAGAATTAGATATTTTAAGACTCATAATGAGTCTATGAATTTCCAAAGACGTTATAGGTTCAAAAAAGAAGCTATATCTCTGAAAAGGTTCCTCACATAAATTAGATACAAAATTCTCAGATTGTGCGTTCAAAGAAATTACATTATTTACTAGTTGTTCAGAAGTATTCACAAAAAAATTATTAAAGTGATTAGCTAAGATTGATGGATCAGATACTATTTGAGAATTAATTACCAAAGAGGAAACAGATGTAGAACAATTCTTATTTAAAATTGAGTTTATAATTTTCCACTCAGCTTTACTTTTCCCTCTATTTTCGCCAAACTGTCTGGAATAATAATTGTCTTTGCACTGACGTATTTTAACTTTAACTTCTTTACAGAGTTTCTTATAATATAACATTAAGTTAGTGTTACTTGGATGTTTTTTAACAGATAGGCATATTTTATTTCTTTTACGAATAAGTTTCAAAAGAACATTAGACATCCAAGGTTTTATCTTGTGCGTATTATTAGTAAAAGTACGAGTAGATATACAAGATTTAACATGCTTACTAAGCGTTTTAGAGAAAATAGAATAGGCTGCTGAGGGGTCATCAGAGTTATAAACATCTTCCCAAAACTCAAAAACTAAAATATTATTTAATTTGGAATAATCAATATTATAGGAGAAATTAATAGAAGAAGAATAATGTGAATCAAGTACAGGAGAAGAATTTAAAAATTTTAGGAACAACATACAGTGATCGGATAAGCCAAGATCATAGACATCACTACCAAATAGTTGTTGATTATTTTTATGTAACCTAATAAAGATATGATCAAGGCAAGTACCAGAAACGAGCCGTGTTGGTTCAGAAACCAAGGAGGTGAACCCAAAAGAAGAAAGAAGTAATAAATAATCTATTGAACTTTGTTTCTGAGAAAGTATATCAATGTTGAAGTCACCTATCAAAATTATGTTTTTAGAATTTTCCTCAGATAAAAAGCTTGATAATTCACTTAAAAATTCACTAATAGAACATCTATGCAATCTATAAATACAGATAAGACAATAATCTACACCCGAAATATTAAAAAATAATTTAACAATATCTGCACTAAATAAATTAAAAGTATAGCTCCTACAATTTAAACCACTTTTATGATAAAGTGCCACTCCACCGGCAGCGTAAGAAGAATTACAAGAATCCAATAAACTATAATTCGGAATACCATAATCCACCTTCTCATAATCAAAAATCCAAATTTCACTTACAACTATTATATCTGGCCACGTCTGTAAAGAATTTAAATAGCCTAATAAACTTAAATAATTTTCTCTCAGACTTCTAATATTCTGATGCAAAATATGAAAATTAGAAATATTGTTAATACTTTCAAGTGAAGAAAAATTACAATCATTAAAATTAGACGATAGTTCATTAATGTTATTTAGAGGAATATTCATAATTATTTAATAAAAAATGTAATCAAATTAAAAAGACAATAAATAGATCAATTTAAAAACTAAATTTTATCAAGATCCTCTAAATCTTACACTTATAATTCAAAGTCCTATAATAATTTTTGTTTAACATATTTAAAGAAAATTTAATTTCCTTCAAAAAAAATCCTCGAAAGGCTATACGGCGATCAGTGCTTCAGAAGTTAACAGCTGTTTTGTCACTACACATCCTTTTTATTTCTACTTTTATTTTTTTATTTTCATTTATTTTTAATACGAGAATTTTTATTTTATTCATAAAAAAAAACCAATTAGTAAGTAGGTACGCATCATATTATGTGTATGAATATTTTTGTAATTTACTTTACTTTTGCACTTGATTTCTTTTTGTGTTTTTCTAATTAGCATGCATCTATGAATTTTTTTCTATGTGTTAGAAGAATAAACAACAAATTTTGAAACTATTACAATTTGATCATGATCATATTATATATTATCATTTATCTCTGTCTACTACGCTAATGCTATGAAAAATTTATTGCGAAATTTTCAACTAAAATTTAGCTGCCTCAAAAATTGTAGCTCATCTGATCTACATACTGAGAACAGCCACAAAATGTTTTAACAGGTCAGAAAATTGTTTATATTACACACGAAGTTATTCTCATATTGAAAATTTAAGAAAAAATATTAAATCGGCTGGGTCAAAACAACTGGGCTGGAAACAAAGCAGAATAAAAAAAACCATTAGACATTTTGTCATTTATTAAAATTATTATGTAAAATTCTTTGATGGGAGGTTTATGCTAAAACTAAATATTTTTAAATAAACGGAAGAATGTAGGGTTAAATAAAGCAGTAAATAGTTTTTTCAAAATTCACAAAATTGTCAAAATGTCTATATTAAATTTAAATATGTACTAATAGGTTTGTCCACGTACTTTTCCGATATAAAGTTTTTTAACGTCAAATTTCAATTTCGAAGAGAAAATTTTTTCTCTATTTAAATTAATTTTTTATTTTTACGAATATAAATATGTTTTTTTTGCTACACTTCAAAATAAATTTTTTAAATTGTCAAAATAGCAAATATTTTTTGTTTTTGTATTTCTTTATAATATATATTTATTTTGTTTTTGACATTCTAAGCGCACAAAGTTAAAAACCAACGATGAACCGATGATCAACCGATGAAAAAATTAGAATGATAACATTTACACACACATATAAAGATGGAATTCCAATTGGTGACATAATCTAAAGGCTGAAAGCTGGTTTTTATAACAGATTTTGTTTACTACAATTGCAATTAAATGTTAACACATCCAATTACCGCGCGAACTATTATAATGATAATCTATGATAATTCTTATATTTATTTTATGAAGGAGAGTTGGTTTAGATAAGTCAAAATATAATTCTGTGATAAAATTCATTAAATGATTAAACTGTACGTGAGCATGGGACGTTCGACTAGTTAAATTAAATTAAATACTACACTCAAGCATAACTACTATATTTTTTTAATCAGCTTTCTATTTATTTGGAAGGAATATTTTATTAATGCAAAACAAAGCTAACTCTAAGCTGCAGCACTGAAATGAGCTAATGAACTCTCTGAGTAAATAACTGAAAATAATAAAAAAAATAAAATAATGAAGATAAAACATTATTTTTTAATAAAATACTAGACTGATTACTAATGAAAAATAATGTGATACAAAACTAGCAAAAATGAAAAGTGAGCTGCAAAATTCAACAGATCTAACTATAGATTTTAATACGAATAAAATCTTAAAGGATTCTGTATAACCTAAGCCTAAAAATTTATTTATTAAAACTAAATCTTATACTAGTCAATTTTCGAAATTAATTTAAATACAATATAAACAATTTTTAAAACGTAACAATATTTCTAGCTAATATGTAGCCGTCCCCTCATCAGTAAACGCTTCTGGTTATATTTTTTTATAAATAGAATAATAAAAATAATCATAAATTACCTCAATATTTGAAGAACCAGAAAATAAAAACTACAGAAAAATAGTAACAAAAATGAAGGAAAAAAGGATGTAAATAGGCCTTTGAAAAGCGTTATATAATAAAGAATAAACACGTTTTTTGTAGTAGTTGTTGTTGTTGTTGTCATTATATCTTAAAGAAAAAATCTTCTTAGTACTGTTTTTATTTCTATTTGTTGTTTTTCTTATTTATTTTTTTTTTTCTTTATTTTGTCTTGTTATTATTTTATTCATAACTCAGATATGGATCAAAAGTTCATAAAAACACCATGTTGCTTTGTATCTAAAAAAAAAAAAAAAAAAACTAAAAAACAAAAAAAAAAATCGAAATGAAAAAATTTCTTTTTGTGTTTTGGTTTTGTTTTGATATTCTGGTTTACCCTTAGCCTTAATTCACTCTTGACATTAAATCCTTATTATAAGAAGATGATGAAGAATATCAACTACTATAATATATACAATAATAATTTGATGTATATAGAAAATGGCACTTTAAAACTTTGTACATTTTATAGAATTTCTCTACATTTTTTATTGTCTACGCTACTATCTTTTTTATCACTATTACAATACCAGTACAATACCAGTATATAGTTTGCATTTTTATGTCCTTCTTTATGTTAAAAAATGTTTGTTTTAAGGACTTTGAAAGGAATTATTTAGCTTTTGAATTATTTGTTGCAAAAAAATAATTTTGTTTTGTTTTTATATACTTACAAAAAGTGTGCCACACCAGAATCAATAAATTTCTTCGGATTACACATAGTAAATAATTTCTTTAAATGTAAGGATAAAACAAATAAAAATTTTAAATTTCTTTATACAATATTTTTCGTTATTGAGATGGCAATTTAATTCGTTGAAAATACATATATAAAAAAAAAAAAACAAAAAGTAGTACAACTGAATAGAATCGATTAAATAAAAATTCAAAAAAGATTTATCTTAATAAAAGAGAGCAGAAAAAAAGTGGTAGATTACAAAACTAAAAAAACAACGTTTTTTTTTTCTTTTAAATCCACTTTAGAGTTTTGAAATATCTTTTAACTTTTCAAAGTATAAGTTTAAGAAAATATTTAAGAATATATTATTGGGATGATATACAATACAATTTATATCCAGATAAAATTAAATCCTTCATCAATTGAAAAACTCATTTTAAATTCGTAAATAATCGAAAAAATAGAAATAGAACAAAAGTAGACTACAACTAACTAAGACATCTTCAATGAGAAATTAAAAAAAAAAAAATAAAAATAAAAATAAACATCTGTTGACCTAATTTTGGAAATTTAATCTAAAATGTTTGTATATTTTTTTTTTCTTATAATGACACATATTATCTTAAATTCTGTATGTAATAAAAAATCAAAATGTTTCTATAGAATTATTTTCCTTGTTCTAGAAAAACTAATCCTTGTTACAACAAACTAACTTACATTATCTGTATCTTATATAGTTCGTAGTTTTCTTGTTAAATTTTACAGGTAAAAAGTTTTATTTTTACAACATTTACCATTATTATAGAAATGGTTTGTCCTAGAATTTTAGGTAATAGTGCCGAAAAGCCTTATCATTCAATTTGATCCAAATTTTATATTAAAACAAAACAATATTAGGATAATAAATGAATTTCTGTTTGGTAATATATGACCCTGTAACAATTTTCAACCATACATTAACGCTGCTATTATCTTACATTGGTACTGTTGACGGGCGTAATCAAACGGGCGTAGAACCTTAAAAGTCTAAAACAAAAGATATTAATGTTTATTACGCACATTATAATGTGCATAAGGTAAAATAAAAATATTTATTAATTTATTAAATTTTTGCTACTATATTAATTCATTTTTATGAAAACAAAAAAAACGCAATATTAAGTAGTAGGTAATTATTTCAAAAAATCTCTATATAATTCATTTTGAACTGTCTGAGCTAATGTTTTCAAACACTGAATGCATGAAGAAGAAAAAATGTCTTATGTTTTTTTTTCACTTTAAAACGTTTTTTTTTCGTTAGTTAAACTTAACAAGTTACTAATTATGTTTTTTAGATATCAGAATATCTTCACATCATCACCAGCATCATTATTGTTCCTAAGCACAGTTAAATCTGATGATTCATATTATGATATGCAGTAAAGTGAAATTGAATGATCTCCACAAATGTTGTAATTGTAACACTTAGTTTTTGGTTTTCCCGTCTCTTTATTGACAACCAATTGGCATTGACTTTTCTGCTTTTTTTCTTTTTTTTTATCAGGATGTTTAGCTTCTTTTGTAGCAAAATTTTCCAAACTAAATTTCCGGTTAGAATGAAAGTATTATATTATTAGTTTACCATTTTTTTTCTAACAGTTTTTAATGTAAATAATTATTAATAAACTATTTTGTTAATTTTTTGAACTTTTTATCTTTCATTTGTTTATATAATTTTTCTGAGAATTTTGTTCTAATTTATAGTTTTTAATAGCATAAGCATAATAATTATTTTATTATATTAATATTTTATTCTATTTTATACTCAATTTCCCCTTTAATAAATTGATTTGTTTTTTTTATCTATTGGTTCAATCGCCCCATATTGAACCTACCTATTTCATTAAAATACTAGGCTAAGAAATCTGAATTAATTTGTTATATAAATTTGTAAATATAGTATGTAAAATAACTTAAGTTGTTAATGAAATAAAGAATTTTTTTTTATGATTATTTACTCTGACGGTCTATTTGTGGCTTGCAAAGGCTTAAAGCCAAATCCTTTATAAATTTTGAACCTTTCTTAAATAATGTTGGTCCAAATGCGCCATAAATATCCATCTTTTCCATTTCAGAATTAACATAACATTTTTGTTATGTTTCTGATTCATCACTCACTCACTAATTCAACATCATTATTATCATTCTCACTTATGTTACCATCAATCAAATTCTTCATCATCACTTATAACATCGTCTATTAAACCTACCAATCTTGCTTGTTCTCTTTCAAAATCACACATTATTAAATTTCATCACTATCTCAATATTTTATCGTATATTACATTTGATTACTTATTTAGATACTTTTGATTATTGACTTTAGAAAATTGAACTAATTAAAATAATGAAAAATATCTGTAGATTATATAATTGAATTTTATGAAGATTATGTGGTAAACGCAGTAGCATCAACTTTTATCGTTTTGCTTGTTTTTTTAAATTTTTGTACCAATATTACTGACATCACTATTACTGACGTGAAATTTTTTTTTTAAGATTTTCAATTCATTTATTCATATTATAATAAAATACAATGCTTAAAATATACATTTACTAAACAAAAAATAATAAGAATAAATATAGGATCATTCAGATATTCGTTAGAATATATGTAATGAATGAAACTGCAAATAAAAAAAAAAATTTTTTAAAAACTTGCTTTTTTCAAGGGTTACACAGTTTTGGTAGCAACTTTAAATACACTAAAAAGGAGAAAATAAATTAGGTAGTTCAAGGTCTGTTAAAAAATGTTATGTGTGTAGTTCTAACATTTGATTTCAGACAGGAGAAAATAATGTTAGATAAAATGTTTGTACGAAAAAAGCAAATATATGAACTTACCATGCATAAAAGCAAGGAGCGTAAATTTAAACTATGTGCTCATATTTTAAACAGTTATCAGAATTGACGCTCCTTGCTTTTATGCATGGTAAGTTCATATATTTGCTTTTTTCGTAGTGGAGTACAAAACATTGAAGAAGTCTGCAACTAGTAGACGAAATACGCGTATCTGTATGATAAGCATATCAGTATAATTAAAAGGAAAATATTCGACTATTTTCACTATTATACCAAAATTTTACTCTAACGTTGGAAAACAAGTTTTTACAAAAAAAAATTAAAAATTACTATTTTTTTTGTTGTTTTATTATATTATAAATTTTATAATATAATAACAAAATAAATTTAAAAAAAAAAAAAATAATTTGACTCAAAGGAGCGAAACTTACAAACCATGTGATATTAACATGATGCCTTAACCAACTCAGCTAACAGCCGCTTAAAATTATTTCTCCAAAATACAGATATAAAATAAAAATTTACATTGCCCAATAAAATAAATAAATAAATAAATAACAATGCAAGCTAAAGAAAAGCAAGTAACAAACAGACATGCATAAAAATATAAAATATTGTTGGGTACATACATAGTAAAGTAGAAAATTAAAGCTAAATATGGAAAAAACCTAAAATAGGTTAAAATTAAAATTATATAATGAAAAAATAAAATTTAAAGCAAAATTTAAATAATAAACGAGAGTAAGCAGAATTAAGTGTAAATAATAGCAAGAATAAAAAATATAAGAAATAATTAGAAGACTAAAAGAGAATTAAAAAAATTATAGTTAAAAAAAAACTAAATTGAAGTCAAAACTAAATCGTATTAAAAACAGATTCAATTTGAAGGTGATCAAGTTCAAAAAGCCAAAATCGAAAAGTTTTGCAAAATGAAACAGATGATCTGTCCGATCTTAAAGAATAAGGTAACATATAAAAATTTTTTGGAGCTATATAATCATAAAAGTGACAAAAACGAGAAGTACGGACTTTTGGAACATTAACAAGATATAAATTATTAATTCTAAGATGATATCTAGTTATAAATCGGTGAGCGAGAAATATATATTATAACACCATATTACTGTTGTAGATGCAATCCCTTCAGAGCCTTTTCCAATTTATATTTAACATATTTAGGCTTAAAAATGTTTACTTTAATTATTGTTCATTAAAGGTAAATATATAAAATTCGATTACATAAAAACTTAATTTGATTGCATAACGCTTAAATATTCATCCAGCGGCAGTAATCTACATTATACCACTATCAATAATTGATATTGAATTACTCTTGCGAACGTTATGAGTATTACTTCAATTTCCTACATTACACTACATTACAAAACACACTACACTAAATTCTTACTACACACAAGTACCTAAGGTTTTTTAAATTTTTATTTAGGTAATGAGGTATTGATAAAAGTTTTGGTTGGTCAATATAATTAAACGTTGATAACCACAATCTATATTAGGAACTAAGCCTTCTGAATTAACATAATTTCATTTTATTTCAAAAATATTCAAGTTATTACCAAATTTTACTCTCAATAATTTTTACTCTTTATTAATTCCAAAATTAATGTTTACATATACTGACATTATCGACTTATATTAATTTAAAGCTTAGATTAAAAAATCTTATCAACTACAATATAAATTTTTTTTACATTATTATTACATTGCCTTGTTAATTATCGATTACTCTTAAAAAATTATTTTAAATGAATAACAAACGAAAAAAAAAAATTAAGGATTCATGTCCTGAGCGGGGTTCGTTACTCTTTTATTACTTATAGCCAGAAGATATAATCAGTGACAACTATACAATTTCGATCGGAATTATTCTAGAGGTCTGAAATTAGTTACGTTCTGTAGATACTGAATATTAGCGAGAATAAAAATTTTAACAAGATGTTTTTATGTGGAATATGCAGTCTGGTACAGAGACTTGAATATAATATACTTTAAAACATCTAATCGTACCGGATACTGCATGATTATAGAATTTTTAATAAGCAATACATTTTTCTTATGTAGTTACACAATTTACACTGGAATTAAATTTGCATTATTTTTAAATGAAGCTGAACAAGTTTTACACTTAGGGTATTAGTCTAATAAATTACCAATAATAACATATTTTCATATAAAAAATTAGCCATTGAGTTAGAGTTGACTTGAAATTTCCCTGGTTTGTGTCCTTGAATTGAATCAAAATGTTTAGAACTGATGAAATATCACAACTGACACATTAAACTCTAATTGAAAAAGAGGTGTTTGAATTAATATTTTTAACTTCAAATTCAATTTAGCCGATACGAAGACTTTGACCAATTTGATGTCTAAAGAATTAAAATGTTGTTAAATTAGTAATTACTAAGTTTGATTAATTAAAACCTATTGAAAAGTTTTAAAACATCGAAATACAAACTGAACTTGGTTCAGTTATTTAATAATAAAATCTTTTTTAACGTTAAAAACCAAACAAAGATATTTTGACCGTGAAATAATTTTTAATATCCCATAATTTCTAAAATTTTATATTAAACTCATTTACTCCCTTTATTCAATACTTTACAATCTTACGCAAATATACTCATTCGATGTATATAATTATAAAACAAAAATAAATTATTCAACCCAAAGACTTCCCATTTAAATGCAATTTGAAAAAAACCTTACTTAAATATGTAATAAAATAAAATCATTCAACGACAGCCTGCCTGATACTGTTAAAATAATTTTGAATTTAAAATTATGCAAAAATATAATAATGTGTATAGCTATATACAATTTGCATACTACCTACATTCTATATCAACTGTGCTATAAATTTTTTATTCAGAGTACAAAACACACACAAAGTGACTTCTTGATGAACCAACTTGCGAAAGTTAAAATTGATAATTTCCTGAAATCTGAAATAAAAATCTTTAAAAGAGATAAAATTCAAAAAATTCTAAAAATATAGTTCTTAACTTTTCTATTTGAAACTTTCAATTTTTTTAAGTTTTCATAATTAAGATTTCTAAATATTTTGCTTTGTATATATGTAGGTACCTACCGTTTTCAAAACTTGGTATGTACTTTGAACTTTTAGAACAAAATTAAAAATATTTCAATGTAAACTTAATTAAGTAAGTAGGTTTCTGGCACAAAAATTCACTTACTTCACTCTTGTTTGTTCGCTACCTTTTGTAACAGTAAATTATTTCATAAACATTTTTTTTGTTGTAAACATTTGAAGTCATTAATGAAAATAAGGTTAGTAGGCTTCTTTTAATTTAAAAAAAAAAAAAAAAACTTAATTTTAGAAAACTAGAATTTCAAAAAAAAAAAAAAAACAAAGTTCATTCCTTTTCTTGAAAATGCAATATAAGGAAAGTTTTGTCACGTAAACATTTTTCATCCTTAAAGAAAAAATAAATATTTTTTTTTTATAATTTTATTTTTATTTCAAGTGTGAAATAATTTTAAATACCTACCTATTATTATTATTATTACTCTCTCTCTTTCTTTTTTACTTTCGCAATTTTAATTGTTTTCAATTATCCACTTTTATTAAACTAATTACAGAAAATATATACAATTCTTGTTTATATAATTTTACAGGGTGATTTTGATTAAATTAGAAAGTTCAGTTTTTCTGCGACTGGGGTACAGTTAACTGGGGACTGGAGTGAAAATAACTGAAGTACAGTTATGCGTTAACTATAATGACATAGAACTACATAATGTCATATGTAAACATTTGTGATATTCCATAGATGGAAAATTCCTACAATCGAAATATGAGGCATTTAAGTTGACGATTCGTTAAATTTTCATTAAACATAGAACTCTTATGTTATTTTCCATCCAAACAGAATTCCACATAATGTAAATTGTTTTTGTTGTTGTTTTCCTAAGAAATAGTTTTTTATGTTACTATGTCGTTATAGGTCGACATATATGCTTTGATAAATATCTATGTCAGCTTTGTTATGCAATTTGACATTTACATAATGTTCTGTGTCATTATATAATTAACCCATTAATTTGCAATTTTGTTCAACTGCATAATGTAAATAGAAGAATGTGAACTGAAAAAATAAATGATGTGATAATCTAAAACAAAGTTGGATGTAGTAATAAAGCTATTTATTATTAAGTGTAATATTGTTTAGTTCTGGCTTAAAAATAAATTTTGTATATAAGCAGACTGTTCTCTACTCACAGATTCTATCATTAAAATTTAGTTGAATAATGTTGTTTAACATATTGTTTTTATGTATTGATTAGAAGGTTTTACAAATAGGTTTGGTTGATTGTTGAATGCTCTAAAATGTATATTGCTTGTCTATACAGCAGAGGTTTTGTACAGGTATTGATTATTCTTATTTTTAAGCCTACGAGATAATGTCCTCCGTATTTTTCAATTATTTTTCTATACTTTATACTCTATACTATATACTCTATATTCTATATTCTATACTCTATACTCTATACTCTATACTCTATACTCTATACTCTATACTCTATACTCTATACTCTATACTCTATACTCTATACTCTATACTCTATACTCTATACTCTATACTCTATACTCTATACTCTATACTCTATACTCTATACTCTATACTCTATACTCTATACTCTATACTCTATACTCTATACTCCATACTCTACCATTTTGCGTTCATCCGGAATCGAACCGAAATATTGCGGTTTAAAGATAGACGTTCTATCTATTACCCAACTCAGCATATAAAACTTGTTGACAATCTTTTTGGAATGTAATTGTTAAGATATTATGTATTATAACGTTCCAAGACATAAATTTCCAGTTGCCCCAATTCCTAATGTGAGCCATCCTTATATCTATTTAATATTTATAATTGTACGAGATACAACAGTAATAATTTGTTATGATTATCAAGCTACGTTAAATAATTAAATATTAAAAATTATTTGTTCTCAAATCAGCTCAGTTTATTACTAGCTTATTAACAACCCAAAATTATATTCATTTTTATTACTAAAATTGAATTTCAAATGAAGATTAGGATTTAAAAGAAAAAGAAATTGCATGCTTTACAAATTAGTGTTATTATTTTATATTTAGAAAAGGTATTTACGTACCATCTTTACTATCGTTGTTGTTTTGATTTCGCCTTGCAGTTATAGCTGTTCATTTTTTATATTAGATAGCTCAAACTTTTCGGTCGTTAGTTGGTTATTTTGTAAGTATTATATTCGGTGTAGAAGCTTGTCATTAACGCTTTTAGCGTAGGTGATCCATCTATCAAAAGTAGGATGGTATAGTTTTGGTACAGTTCAAGCATGGTTCTGTTGTGATTCACTCCTCGTAGTCTTGTATAATTTATAAGTACAGTCTTGGTGGTAGCGTCTGTTGTGTGTAGCAATATAAAACGATTCTATCAGTCCCATTTTTTTTGTCTTTTTAGTTTGTCGAATGAATGTAAATGTCTATTTTATCTATTAGATATTAATGTTAGTAATGGTCTTTTAGTCGCTAATTTTGATTTTATATTTGTTTGTCCTGGTACCAAAATTATTTTAATTTTCTCTCAGTTTCATTTTATTATGTTCCTTCATCGATGATATTGTGATAAGGCTGTCAGTATAGATAAGACTTTGTTCATCTTGTCTCCGTGACTTCTATATTTAAAAAAAAACAGTACTTAAAACGCCTTTCAAATGTTTTTAAATTTGATTTTAGAAACTTACTTTCTACATAGTAAAAAATTTACTGAATTGTTTTTACATTATGGAACACAATTATAAACTTTTGACATTTTGTTGTCATTTTCTGGCTTCATTTGAAACTTATATGAAGCAATATGGAATAGACTAGATTGTAAATGTTTTTTGTGTACAATATGGAGTATGATGCATCTTAGATATTATACATTGCTTTTACAACAAAGAAATCAAGATATGTCCGCAATTTTTGTTTTTAGATGTATTGTTGTTAGTTACCGAAAACAGCTTGTGGAGAATATGAAAAATAGAGGAAGAATATATTAAACATCTGCTCTATGAATGCGAAGGGTTCACTCGTAGCAGACTTAATCACTTAGTAACAGCATTCTCTAAACAATGGGAGCTACCCAGCATGTCGTTGAAGAATATCCTGAGTGTTATCACAAAATCAGGTAACTGTAATGACTAATAAGCACGTGTTATCACAATAAGCCAATTTGTGGTTGCGGTGATATTCCCTCCCGAAATTTAAAATCTAATCTAATCTAGATGTTGTTAGTTCAGCTATGTAAATGAACAAATTTTGGTCAATGGTTGTCTTGCTTGGTTAATTTCATTTTGTCACTATTGCTAAACTTGCTCCATATTCGTCTTTTGAAACATCGATTTGGATATAATCGGAACTATCTTGATAATATTTTTACAACCTTATAAATTATTGATTTTAAATCTCTTGGTATAAGTTGCAGTAATATTTTTTTTGTGATCTTTAAAAAATTAAAAACTTTTTATTCCACAATTTTTCTTCTCAAGTAAATTTCAAATTAAATACCACTACGTACGTAAAATAATCGTAAAATAATTTGATTTAAAAGAACAGAAACTTTTGATAAAAGATGGCATGTTATAAAGTATTCATTTATAAAAATGTACTCAAAAATCAATAGAGAGGTAAACTCCTTAGTGAGTTATTCTGAAAAACTTTTAACCACATTACACCACACAGTTGTAATCAAATTACAAATTTAATTATCCTTATTAGATTTTCTTACTTTGAAAAACAATTTTTTTTGTTTTGTTTTTCAAAGAATTGTAACAGTAAACAAAAAGAAAATGAAAATTCTAATTTCAACAAATTTGCTTGCGTTTTAATAAATTCACAATTCTTTATTATACACCACCACTCTACCACAAAAATCAAATTTAGAATTTATAAGAAACATCAAAGAAATTCAAATCATAAATTTCTGTTATTTAGTTCTCAAATTTATTTTACAAGGTCGTACAATAGCAAATCTTATAAATAAGACAAATGATATTTATTTTTGTCACTATAGTTCTACTGTCTCAACATGGATGATTATTATTGATCCAATGAGCTACTACAAGCATAAAATAGCAATCGAAACATTTAAAGTTTGCAATTCAACATGCTAGTAGTACAACTCTAAATATGTTTAAAGTTTATTAAGCTATCAATGTAATATATCTACTTATGCTGTACTCAGAACTGTTTTCAATACTTTGAACATGTTAGTTCGAGCATATTATCTTCAATTTATACTGTTTATGAGACCAAAAACTTGTCACTTCTTCAATCTAATGTTGAAGAATATAGTACGGCGATCTAGAACAAACATGCTAGTCAATATATTTTATAAATCTGTACAACTCTTAGACTTTGTGGACGACATCGATATCATTGGACCTTCACGACGAGCAGACATCAAATTATTTGAATTATCAAGTTCAAATATAACATCGACATTGAAATAAGACGAAAAATTACCCTTACAAACCGATATAAGTGTAGTTTTTTTTAACAACTGGGTTCAAGCCTACTATCTTCAAATACCAGTTTACAACTGTATTTTGTACTGTTATATGATTGTGAAACATGGCCATTACCGAAAGGAAGTGAACACACACTTCGTTTTTTTTTTTAAAGAAAAGTCTTACGTCGAATTTATGGTCCTGTGACTGATGAAAAAGTTTCAACGATCAGCCCAGCAAATGGCGTAATTGTTTGAAATTGTGTTAATCGACTTAAAAGTCACAATATTCTCCCACTATGTATCTAACGGATATTATTCAACAATTTCCGAAGAGACAACGCCGATTTATATCAGCTGCTTAACGACATGGACCGATCCAAAAAAAGTCTAAATAAGAAAGAAAATGATCCAGCTAAAAAACTTTTATTCCGGAAGCATGCATTGCCGAGCGAGACAAATCTTTTGTTGGATGAAATATGGACGGATATTAAACAAATTATATATTTCCAACTGGAGAGAATCTCAAAGCTCATAAACGCAGTCCGTGGAGGACAATATTACGCCAAGCCCAGAATCTTCAGGGTCTGTAACGCCCAGAAAGGAAATAAGTATGAAATAAAAAAATTATTTTTACTTCAGATTACATAATTTTCAAACGACATACTTTCAGTTTTGAAATTCTTGATAAATCTTAAAAAATATTAAACCGAGACCTAAAAAGTAAAAACATAAATGAGGAAGTTAAAAAGGCAAGCTCCAAACACAAAACAAGATTACCTTCTCATTCAAATATTCTAGCAAATGGTTTATTTGTTTCAAGTGGCGTTAATCGACTTAAGCATCATAATATTCGGCCACTATATGTACCTAACAGATTTTAATCAACCAATTTACAAAGGTCCTGTAATATGATGGAATATAACTAAATTGTCCTACCATTGCACTTTTCATTCACTAGCCATTTTTATATTGCTTATATATAAAAACAGACACACACTAACTAGTGAATGGCTGCCTTAGAGATTATAGATTTTACAGTTTTATAGGGAAATTAATAGGGCAACAGTGTGTGAAATTAATTCAATTTTATCTTATTATTTCAACTGCAGATGAATGTACACTCAAAATTTAGAATCATTTTCCAGTTAAGATGTGGACCATCTCGGTGTAAAATGAATAAATAGGTTTGATTATGAATGAAAATTAAACGAAACGATCTCTATTTTGGATTTGACATCAAAGCAATAATAGTGTTCATCAAGAACATATACTTGCAATGCTAAGATATTAAACGGAAAAGTACAATATATCTTAAGAGATCCCATTTACATAGAACTTCCTATCACAAAAAAAATGGTGGTTATAGTCAGGAAAGATTCAAATGTAAAGAGCAGTACAATATGTTAACCCAACATGTGGCCTAAACAAACCAACAAATAAATCAATTATATGATAAAAGGATATAAAAATCTGATACAAGTTTATTTCTTCTGCTTTGCCTGCAATGCGAATCAGCGATATCAATACACAACTACTTTATCCGATGCTATCAGCAACCTTATTCCAGTCCCATTCCCGAATATTAAATTGTTAAATTAGCTAAAATGTATAATCTTTAAAAATACATTTTAACAAAAAAAATATTTAATATAATTAATGAATAGTAGGCTAAAGTAGGAAAAAGATTTAATTAAATGGTGATACAGAAAAGCAATTTCTTAGACTCTTAGAGGAATAAAAACTAACAAAAACGAACAAGGAAATTTTCTTTTGTTATTTTCTTTAAGAATTTTCTTTTTGCTCCTATATTTACTTCTTCTTTCAATCAGTATAACAGTATCATATATTCAGGTAGCTGTAATTGCCTCCTCCATCTCACCTAATTTAATTTTAAATATTATAGATTTTCCTAACACACACAAAAACAAATAAACAAAATAACACCAACATTATTGCATGTCTTTACATGATACACAAATAAAGCTAGTAAAAAAAAAAAAAATTTATAAAAAAAAAACATTTAACAGGATATTATGGTGCTAATTAAATTCTTGTATAAAGAAAATTATTATTAACAACATGAAAAAGAGCAAAAATTAAATATAAAAAAAAAAAAGAAAAACAAAAATCATACCAATTGAAAAAAAAAATGTTTTCTAATTTTCTTTTAATTAAATACAGAGAAAATTTTTTCTATTTTAAGACAAGGACGTTTTATTTGCCTCTTAAAAGATTTTCCAACAATTTTCCAAGTTATATTATTACGTGCACGTATGAATCATGTTTGCTGTTTGTTATTTACTTTCTGTTTTTTTTTTTTTTCATTTCATTTTAATTTCAATAACGATAAATGTGCGTTGATAATTTTCATTTTATTCATTTCACGTGGAAATTTTTCGTATTTATTTATTATGAAAAATGGTGTAACACTAAAAGTAGCAAACAAAAAATAATAAAAAATGTTTTCTTTAGTAAATTTTCAAATTAGAAATCACAAAGGAATTTTTTCATTTTTTTTTGGTACTAGAAGTACTTCCAATGCTTTAAGAGTTATGATAGATAGTGTACGGACGCAAATTATAAAATTAATATTTTTCATATAGTGAAAATTAATATTATTTTTATGTGTGATAATTACACAAAAGAAATAAAAAAAAAAAAGCCAGACCTCATGGGGGTAATGACTGATCTATTTGTGACACCGATTTCAGGTGTTCGGTGAATTCAAATGAGGAAAATTTGAAAATTTATTTTTATTTTAATCACATTCACGCCATCACAAGCCTCATATAGATCATATGAAACTATCTACTCTTGGATAAAATTATTATTTAATTTTAGTGCATTCAATTAATTATCAACTTATTAAAGTATTACAATTTCATTAAGTTTACTTAATAATTAAGAAAATTTGTTAAATTTGAACTATGGAAAAACATTGGTGTTGTGTTGATTATTTATTTATTTTTATTTTCAGTATCTCTAAAAGAGCTATAAGGGCTCTTACAGAGTATATTTATAAAGTAAATGGCTCTTCTAAGGAAGATGTTGTATCAACGTAGGACCTAATAACCATATCTTAGCTGATCTGTAGTTTGTTATTTCCTAAAAGGCACATGCCACATTTATATCGAAAAAGGGCAAAAGAAACATTTTTATTTAATAAATGCTTATATCTTTTAAACTATTCGACGTAGACATAAAGTATGTATGTATGAGTTATAGAAAAAAAAATAAACCTTTCCAACAGTATATAAATATTGGGGTAGTTTAATAGTAAAATTTTATTATTATTTTATTTTATTTAGTTCATATAAAACTATTTACAATTACAATAATATTCATACATTAATAAATAATTAAAATAAATTTACTTAATATGGAGTTAATCTAATTTAATTCATTTAAAAATTATCCTTTTCATGAATTTCAATTTGGTTTTTAAATCTACTTAAACGATTTTCCATTTTTAATTCTGTAGAAAGATTGTTATATAATTGCAAACCTTTGTACATGATCATATTTTTTGTTTTTTCATTTCTATAAAAATCTAGTTTAAAGTTATCATTATTTCTTAAATTATATTCACGTATGTCTCCATTATATACAATTTTATTACATAAATAATTTGGGTAAAGCCCGTTTTTTATTTTAAATACAATGATCAAAACATTCATTTTAATTTGTTGTTCAATATTTAACCATTTTAACGTGTCCAACATTGCATGTACAGAAGCATAACGATTCAATCTCAGAACAACTCTCATAGACTTGTTCTGAAGTCTTTGCAATCTACCTATCATTTCAGAATTACACATAAATAATACAGAAGAACAATATTCAAAGTGTGGTTTGATCATTGTATTATGTAAATTGATTGCACACTTTATAGATATTTTATTTCTAATTTGATTAAAAAAATTTACTTTTTTAGCGATCTTTTTACAAACATAATTAATATGACTTTTAAAATTTAATTTACAATCTATTATTTTACTCCTAAGTACTTTATCTCTTCGATTCTTTCAATGTTTTTATTATCTATGATAATATTATGATTTTCATTTTCCCTTCCATTAATAATTAAACATTTAGTTTTATCTATATTTAATTTATGTTTATTCATATTTAACCACCAACCTAAACTAGTTAAATCAACATTTATTTTATCAACACATTCACTTACACATTCTCCAGCAATATATAACAATGCATCATCCGCAAATTGTATCAATTTACCATAATTCACCACCTTCTCCATATCATTAATAAAAATCAGAAACAATAACACACCCAAGACACTTCCTTGAGGCACACCATATGACACCTCGATTGGATCTGACAAGCAACCATTGATTTTTGTTCTTTGAGTTCTTTCATTCTTTAAATAAGATTCAAACCATTCTAATTCTATATCACAAATACCATACTCCTCAAGTTTACATAATAAAATATCACGATCAACAGTTTCGAAAGCCCGCCTTAAATCTAAAAATACGGCTACTATTACTTTGTTATCATGTACTGAAATTTTCCAATTTGTGATAACTAGATTTATTAATGCCTCACAGTTATGTCCTCCTCTGAATCCGGATTGATATTCCGATATTAGTTCATTTTTTTCCAAATATTCTTCAAGCTGATTATATACAATTTTCTCTAAAATTTTAGCTTCTGTTATTATGGTATTTACTGGTCTGAATTCATTTGCATTTTTTGTGGTTTTAACTTTTTCTATTGGAACCACAATCGATTCTTTCCACACGTTAGGGAACATTCCAGATACTAGAGACTGGTTAATTATAGATAATAGATTTTCACCAATAAACTCATTGGCCTCAAACAATAAACCTGCACTGACAAAATTTATATCACGCTTGTTATTTAGCAATTTTAATGTTTCTTTTAAATAATCAATTGTTATTGTTTTAAATTTAAATATACATGGTTTACTTTCAATATAATTTTCATATGTTTCACATCTAATGCTTCTATTAATTTGTTGAATTCTACCGATAAAAAATTTATTAAATTTATTGGCTATAGTTATATTATCATTCACTGTTTCATTATCAAAAATTATTTCAGATATTTCAGTAAAACCTTTGCTCAAAACAAAATTTTTAATGTTAAAATCTTAAGGTATTTGGTGTTTCAAGAAAAAAAATAAAGATTGTTTTTTTCAAAACTTTCTACTCAAGTACAATATCTCCATAGCGGCATCACCAATCATCATCAAATAAAATATATGTTAAAATATACTCCAGACCGTTATCTTTCTAGAATATATAATGAAATATATATATATATATATATATATGTATATCTATATATCTAATAGATCAACGTCAAAACTACAAGGATACTTTCAAATGTCCTTTTCGTCCTTAAAGGATAAAATGCCCCACTAAAGACATATATTTTTGCAAAGCTAGGAATTCCAACTATCCTTGGGATGTGGTCATTAGAGCCGACGTTGATACAACATGTCCCTCATAATCCCCAAGTAAATTATATAATTACAACATAATTATAAACTCTTACAGAGTGTATTTATAAAGTAAATTATATAATCATAAAGTAATAAATATAGAGGTGTTAATCGAATGTAAATAATATAGTTTAGAGCAACATTTCTCAACCCATGGGTCGCAACCCAATATGTAAACTGGGTGGTTTCTTATACGTAAAAATAAAACATGCTTTTGCAAAATTAAAAATGCATCATTTTTTTTAATTAGAAAAAACAGCTAAACGCGCAAGGGTGGATGAAGGTATATATAGATATCAAGAAAAAATTTTGAATTACAGTTTCACTTATATAAAAGAAAATGAAATTGATTTACCACAATGTGTTATTTGTGGAAATGTATTGGCCAATTCGTCATTTAAAAAAAATAAACTTTTAAGGCATTTGGAAACAAATCATAACAACTATAAGGACAAATCGATTGATTGTTTCATAAAAAAGCGTAATGAATTAAAAACGGACAAATTGACTTTGACTAATTTTGTGGCAACAGATAAAAAAACTTTAAAATGTTCATTTTTGGCATCTTTACATATTGCTAAGGAAAAAAAAACGTATACCATTGCAGAAGTATTATTAAAGCCATGTTTTAAAGATATTTGTATTGAAATGTTTGGTGAAGAATGTGCTGTAAAAATTAACAATATTCCGATGTCTGAGACACGGTAAGCCGACGACTAAAAGCTATTTCTAAAGACATAGAAATGCAATTCATTAAAAATTTGATAGAGTTACCATATTATGCAATACAATTAGAGGAATCGACAGATGTTTCTAGTAATGCTATATTATTAGTTTATGTGTCAATATATCTGATTTTAAGTTAGAAAATATACAAGAAGAAGTTTTATGCTTTTTAAAATTACTATCTTTTACAACATCTGATCAAATTTTTGAAAGTATCAATTCATATTTTAAACAAAAAAATATTCCTTGGAATAAGTGTATAGGTATTTGTACTGACGCACCAGCAACAATGGTAGGAACACATAAAGGTGTAATTAGTCGAATACAGCCAATTTCACATAAATATGTCATTAAAACTCACTGCGTTCTTCACAAAGAACAATTGGCTGCCAAAAGTATGAGTGAAGATTTACATACAGGTTTAAATGATTGTGTAAAAATAGTAAACCAAATATGGAATAGTGCCATCAAGACTCGTATTTTTTCGGTTATGTGTGAAAAAATGGGTTCAGAGCTTAAAAATTTATTATTATATTCGCACTAAGATGGCTTTCGAGTGGTGAGGTGCTCAAAAGGTTTTCGAACTAAGAGTAAAAATTGAAATTTTTTTAAACGAACAAAAATCACATAAAACGAAAAATT
This sequence comes from Argyra leucocephala, assembly GCA_963942445.1. Lineage (NCBI taxonomy): Eukaryota > Metazoa > Arthropoda > Insecta > Diptera > Dolichopodidae > Argyra > Argyra leucocephala. The sequence goes on from OZ012678.1 coordinate 122,722,569, forward strand.
TCAGTTGTAATACGTGGCTTGCTAAAATTGCTTATCTGGCTGATATATTTTCATTACTAATTGAATTGAAACTATCAATGCAAGGTAATGCAAATAGTAAAATAGAAGCCTTTATTAAAAATATTGATGTCTGGATAAATCGACTTAAAAAGGCAAAATACGAAATGTTTCCATGTTATTATCAAATGATATAGAAGAGAAAATATTAACTCATGTAGAAATTGAATGTATAAGTTGCATAATACAAGAGCATTTAAAAAAATTTAAAGAGAAATTTCTTATTTATTTTCCTTCTTCTACTGATATCAGATTGGGTAATATGTGGATACAAAATCCGTTTTTAGAAACTGAAAACAATTTATTATCTTCATTAGAGGAAGAAAAATTAATTGAGCTGTCTTGCGATAAAATGCTGCAATTTCAGTTCAATAACCAAAAAAATTTTAACAAATTTTGGATCCAAATACGAAATGAATATCTGACATTGAGTAAAAAGCCGTAAAAAAAATTTCTTCCTTTTGCAACTACATATTTAGCAGAAACTGAATTTTCCCCATTAGTTGGTATCAAAAATAAATACAGAAATCGACTTAAAGATGTGAGTGCTACCTTAAGAGTAGCATTAAGTAAATCTATTGAAGCAAGAATTAATAAGCTGGTAAACGAATGTCAACAGCAAATAAGCCATTAAAAATAAAAAAAAATTTAAAAATTAATACTTTTGTTTCATTAATTTTATATTTAGGCATTTTAGAATGGGTCGAGTAATTTTTTGCTCAAATTTTGTGGGTCGCAATGTAAATAAGGTTGAGAAACGCTGGTTTAGAAAATAATATGTACAATAAAACTATATGTACAAAGTAAGCTTACAACTATCAAAATATTAATGAAAATTATATATAGTAGCTTATTTAAACATTTTTAACGTAGAGAATAGAATATAACTAAATAAGTACTTAGAATTATTCTTAAATTAATTGAAATGGAAAATATGAGTTTATGGTGAGTATGAAAATATAAGTAGGATATTTTCCTGTTTTTAATGTTGGCAAAATTTTAGCTATTTCCCATCTTTCTGGTATATAACTATTTATTGATTATATGGTTGAATAAAGTACAATATTGTTTTATCAATATATATGGTAAGTTTTTAAGTACTATAGGTATAGGTATATTATCTATTAGTGATGACGTCTTGTTCTTTAATGTCTTGGAACATGTAATCCACTTTTATTCCAACTAAGTTAGTCACAAGCACTGATGAATAAAATATGTTGCTTACGAAATATCGGTATTTGCAATCAAATATTACAAATAGGAAAGGAACGAAAATCTGGCCACAATTAAATTATTTAATTGAATTTATTACTAAAAATCTGTTCTAAAAAAAATTATCACTGCATCCTTATTAATAAATTAAAGAATAAAATATAAAAGTGTTGCATAATGCTGCCTTCTACATGCTTCGTTCACGTATTTTGTGATACTATTTACAATTTCATCTATTTTAGAATTAAATATATTATGCCAAATATATTGTTCCAAATTGAATAGTTTATCAAAAATTTACTCTAAAAAATAGTTGAAGTTATACTGTAAAACGATTTCTAAAAATGTTTTATTTTCTTTCATAATACCAGTTATTTGACGATAGTTTATGGTGTAAATGAAGTCTGGGCCGCACTTTATTTTATCTATATAGACAAATAGGTGGAAAAAATAAAAGAAAGTATAGACTATTTTAATTTGTATTATCTTTAATTTACTTTTGATATTTTATAATTAACAAAAATTTAATCTAGTTTTGATTGCAATATACTCTTAAAAATAATTCAACTCTCTTAATTACAAATTATTTTCTCCTTTAATTTCCACTTAACAAAATTATTGTGCCTTTTAAACGATATTCATTTATATTTATGGAACAACATCTAAATATTCTAACCCACACGTTTATGAACACTTCTGGAACTAGCAGACTCAAAAGAATGTTACCTGGAGATATTTTAAGGTGAAATTAATTAAGTGTGTGACTGCACCATTGTGTGCCCTACTTCAAGACTAAATCCTCAGACAAAAATATTTGCTTCTTGATGTATTTTAGTATACAGATTGTAAATAAAATGAAGAAGTAAAAAAAAAAAAAAAAAAAAATTCATATTTATAAAATCTTATTTAAAATAAATTAATAAATTTAATAAAATTTATTCAGACATCATATTTGGCTAAAACATAGAGGGAAAAAATCTTGCAAAATATATCTGTGTAATCATCTAAGTCAGAATATATAGGGGGATACTTTACTAATTACGCAGTCGATATAATCAATCTACTTTATTCTTTTTTATGACTATAAATAAGCCTAGATATAGATAGTCAAAATTATCTACAATTTCTATATTTTCAGAATTCAAAAGGAAGCTATTATTTGTATATAGTTTTTGTCAAAAGAATATGATTTTTCATATTGTTTTTTTTTTGTCATATTTTAACCCAATCCGTCACTTTCCAGCCATTAATTTATAATTTTCAAATCCTAAGTAAAAACTTCTCTTACTTAATTTTCATCTTTACTGGTCTTTTTTATGGTCATTACAATATAACCAAATTATTTTCCATTACAATAAATTTGCAACAAGTTTAGGCCGCTTGCTACAAAAGAAATAAGTAGGTTTGTACAGAAAAAAGAAGAGGTGTATTTATATTATTTTTACCAACTATATATATATATATATATATATATTTGGTCCTAAATAAGTCCTGGTTCTGAATAAGTCCTGGTTCTGAATAAGTTCTGTTTCTAAATAAGTTCTGGTTGTAAATAAGTCCAGGTCCGGTTCTTTACTTAAAAATATTCAGTATCACATAGTCAGTGACTATGTAAATAACATGAAAATAAAAAAAATAATATAAGCAAGGAATCAAAGTCATCTATCTACAACCCTAGGATCAAAATATAATATCAAAAAGTGTCTAAGAGATAGCAACATATAAAACCATTTGCAAAAATAAGCATATGAAAGCTAACAAAAGAAAATTATTTAAATTACAAGAAGAATCATTGGCAGAAAACAATAACATATAGTACATACAAAACAAGCCCCAATCAAATAGTCAGCAAAAAATCTAACAATGGAATTTTTGTTTTTAAATTTAGCCAAACATAACTTCAAACAATAACTTTATACCAGAACGCACAGGTTTACTTAGTTGAGGATTTGTCTTGATCTTTTAAAGTTTGTATAGGGATTTTGTATTTATACATGGCCAGAACATATTTTTTTAATATAGTTCCACATTCGATAGCCAGCTTTGAATAACCTTTGAGTAACGACTGTGCCCTTGTAATGCCTTCTTGCTCTTCTCCGAAAATATTTTAGACAAGGCATTAATAATTTTTAATTCGTTTGAGCAATTACGAATAACCACAGTATAATACGATATAATTCAGCAACTTATATTTGTATAACTTTCAGATATTAGTATATTTGAAATATTTGGATCATTTGCTTTGATATGTACTAATTCGATCTAACTTTTTAAAGTTTTTTTAATTAAAGTAAAGCATATGTATTGCATGTATATGGTATAATCATCTATCTGTTTTAGTTAATTTTAACATTTTTCTAATAAAGGTGATCTGGATTACGATATTATAGCACAATCAAGTGTATTAAGCTTTCATCTAGTAATAGATGTCTAATGTGCTTATTCTAAGCATTAGTCTGACAGTATTATTTAATCAAATATTTTATCATCAATTCCAAAATATATTTTATTTTATTTACATTGCTATATACAACCTATATAATATTTTCTAAGTCCATTAATCATTGAAAAAAATGTTCTACATTATAATTTCGTGGTAAAAAAAATTTTAACATAATAAAATTTAAAATTTATGATATTTTTGTTCATTTTATGAATATTATTTCAAATCGATATAGAAAATAATAAACTTACAGTTCAATAAACTCGATTAATGTCTAAGAACTTTTAAAATTTCCAAATACATACAACATAGAGATAGGTACGTATAGTTGACTTACCCAATACAAAACAAAAAAAAAATCTAAAAGAATAAAATTAAATTTCATTAAAGAGGTCAAAATTATTTCTTTTTCCAAAAACTTTGGATTTTTTTTTATTTTAAAAAGAAATAAAAGAATGCATTCACCCTCAATCAGAATTTGAAATAAAATACTAAAATAAAAACAATCTTCTTCCGTCTATACCTACCTACCTACCTTCGATATCTACCTACTATACTAAATAATATGCAATATACAAAATTAAGATTTCGATACAGATTTCAACATTTGCAACATTTATAAGAAATCTTCGTATATTCTATTTTTAAATAGTTTACATATGTATAAATATTTTATTATGTATATTGGCTAAAAAACAGCCCAAAACATAAAAAGTTCCAAATTTTTTTTTGTCTTTTACCTACCAGGAAAATTGGAAAATAAATTTTTTTTCTTATTTTTTTTTTTTTATATCAAAAGAAAATATCATTTTTATATCAATAGATTTGGCATATTTCCAAATCAAGTGTTCAAAATATTTTCCAATTTGAATAGATAAATTAAATAGGTTTTTGGGTTGTTCGTTATTTCACATATGGTTCAAAAATTTTCCTTTATATTTTTAAATATGTACATAAATATAAATGGATAGGGTGTTTCAACGACAACATGTTGCAATTGAGGTGGTTAACATGTAACATGTACAAAAAAAGTAAAATTATCGATAGTTATTTTGTTTTAATATTATAAAACTAAATCTATATGATTGGTTTGGAACCACATCAAATTAAATAAAATTAAAATACAAGACGTTTCAAATTTATAATTTGTTATCTAAATATGGATTGTATTTCATTATTTTATTTATTCATTTTTATTAATTTATTTATGCTGCTTAGCACAAAGAGTTTTTTTTTATATTCGTGGTCTTAACTTAGGTAGAATTACCTTTTCATGCTTAATTATATATGCAAGTTTATATTACAATATTTTAGTACAATGTTTTTTGAGTACTTATTTACCAAATTTCTGACGTATCAACTTATCAAATGTGGCAAACTGCTGCTTGTGTCTGTTAGGAACCAAACCTTCTTAAATGGAATAGTTCCATTTTATTTAAGTTGTTACCCGATAATACTCTCAATTATTTTTTTGTCATTTATTTTATTCCAATGATAAAGAGTACTGGGCCAGGTCGAAAAACCCATAATTTCCACTTATAGCAATTTTTTTTGCTATATAGGGAATCGAAGTGAAGACGCCGGAAAAGGAGGCTCTACCTACTGCGCCACCCAGCGTGTTTACCCAGTCTACAAAACAAAATTATTATATATTTGTTACAAATCAAATTAAAATTGAATAATCATTTACACACACTTTAAGAAAAGAACAAAACAAAAAAAAAAGAACAGCAAAATCTTAAAAAAGGTGTTGTATAATTTGTGTTTTTGGGAATGTTTTGATAGTCTAAAGTCAATGTTAAATTTACGTTGGTTACATATAATAAGTATTTTATTAATTGGTTTATATTTGCCATAATTAGTGCTATGATTACTGATTTAAAATAAATAAAAATTTGAATGAGCGTGGATGATGCACATTTCTAATATTGATGGAAATTAAAGTTGATTTTAAATTGTCCCTTACAACTCTGTAACGAAAATAACATCTCTAAGAAATCTCACGCCTAAAGTTCAATGTACAAAATGTATACAATTAAATATACAGTTCGATTTTATGCATAAAGCTAGCACATCAGACGTATCTTACCTCATGAACAGAATGATCGCAACCATCACACAACCAACACATTTGATAAATGTCAAAAACGTAGCAATCAAATTTTGTGCACACAATGGAAAACCTTGAAAGCGTTGAAGTGAAACAAATATATGAATAACAAATTTTCAAAATATATAAAAAATTTATAGTTTAATTAAAATATTTAAAAATAAACATTGATATACATTAATTAAATAACAATAAATTATTATATGATATTAATTATATTGCTTTATTTTCTTATTTAATTTATACTTCACGTTATCACAATTCACTTCAAACAATAATATTTTATTTTTACATTCACATTCAAATAAAACTCATTTTTATTAGTAAGTTGTCAAAATAAAATTTTTGCATTGAAGTTAAAACTTTTCCAACTTTTACGTGATGGCTGCGATAACTAATTTAATTCCGGTTATTTGCATTGATTTTCATAATATCTTTCAACTTTTACAGTAATAATATGTTATGACTGCATGATGGCTGCGCTCAGTATTCTGTTCAAGAGGTTAGAGACGAGACCTTGCTACATTTTTGTGCAATATATCCTAATTCACTGAGCTTAGTAAAATCCGACATGTTTAAACATGCTATTAATATAATTAGTACGATATGTAGAGTAGATAAAACTTACTGTTAGTAAATTACAAAAATCAAAATGGATTTTTATTCTATAGTAATTGGCTTAAATGTGCCATATTCTGTGGAATGAAATGAAATTTGGAACAGCTAAACGGTTGGTAGCTGATTGATTCTTTCAATCAAAAAAATTCAAATTTTATTGAGTTAAAATTTCATCCAAGAGCATTCTGGAGACGCTTTCAATTATCGGACGATAAAATAATTGCTTTAAGTTAATAAGTTTAAGACGGTGGAATATAAAAACGATAAAATCGTGGTACGAAACATAAAATTTTATACGCTCAACAAATTCAAACCGATTAATATCTGTCAAGTAATGGAGAAATATTTGTGATTACACTTATCTCGTAACAAAATAAATAAATATTTTCATTGAAGAGTTCTTATGGTTTCTAAATTAAATATCAAAATACATGGAGATGCACAAATAATATGCTCAAAACATAGACAATTAAAGATCTTAACAAACTGTTTTTTGTTTTAGATTTTTGCAATTAAAATTAAGGTGTCTCTCCTTCTATTTTGATTTATAGAGAGATATATAGAATACTCGTTTATTAGGTAATAAAATGTTGAGTTATTTTCCACTATACAAAAAAAACTTAAAATATGGTACCTTCTAGTAGCAACTGTATTTTTATTTATGTTATTTTGCGCTGATTAGCGTGGTTAGGTTTTTCATAGTGATTGGGCCTGTTAAGAGCTGTGCTAAGATGATTGGAAAAATATAAGTTTGATGACACAGGGTATATTTCAAAGATATTTATTTTAAATGTTTTTGTATATATGAGATCGTTATAAGCTCACATTACACCCCTATTTAGCGATAGTGTTATTAAAACACTCATTTGAGATATATGAATAGTGCTGCCGAAGATAAGGCCCAACCACAATGTACTTTAGCTGGCTTAAGCTAACGTAAGGAAATGTACCATCTACGATTACATGTAAACTGTATTGTGTAGCCATAATAGGAATATCAGAAAATTTCGTCAAGTTTTCGTTAACTTTAGTTGGCTTAACTTTAGCTGTACGAAAATTTGACATTATTGAAAATTTGTGATATATAATTAAATAATTTAATTATTTAACAATTTATATACTTCATAACAAATCAATTATACATAATAATAATAAAAGAAAAAAAAAATAAAAAAATATTAATTATATTTAAAATAACACTGTAAACAAAATTCAATTAATAATAATAAAATTTAAAATATATATGAAAAACGAAATTAAAATAAGAAAAAAAAAATAAATTTTTATTCAACAAAACTTCTGTTTATCTAGGTATTTTTATTTACAATTACAATTAAACAACAGTGAAAATCACTTAAGTTAGTTAAATTCTATTATGGGTGACTTAAGCAAATTACAAAACTTTAGTTAGCTTTTCGTTTAGTTTGACATTAGCTTAAGCCAAACGTTCATTATAGTTGGGCCTATAGTCTGATTGGAATATTTGTACTGTGTTCCAACTAGTGGTACTCCGATACTCCCACGCACTACAATATACTCCCTTTCAAGTCGAATCGTACGACGGTACTCCCTGCATGGCTTTTTTAAATTATTAAATTATGAAGAGTGCAAAAAAAATACCGAAAATTTAGATATGGATGTATTTGGATATATGACTATAGAATATGGATATATGAATATAGAAACTTCACTATACTACCAAAATTAAAAATAGATGATTTACAATGTTTATGAAATAATATTTTGTATACAATAATTATAATTGTATATTATTTACTATAGTTTAGCTTAGGTTTTATGATGGGTCTATCAATCCTTTTCGTTTTGTGGGCTCAGAATATGTTTACATTTCATTTTTTTTGTAATCAACGATAATTAATTCATATTAATTTAACTTAAAACTAGTTTAACAAAATTTAATAATTCATTTTCTATTTCTATACTCATTACCAAAATTAGTATTCCCTTATTCTATGCTAATAACAATAACCTAAAAGAAAAAGGAGGATTTGATTAAAACGCTGCCCGGTGTTATATTTGACGGATTATTTTAATTCATTGACTTTTCCAGCAGACTCAGTTGTTTCTAGTTTCAGAATTTCCAACCCAAATATTTGTTATATATTGTATATTTGTATAACAATTTTAATACTATGTGGCAAAGAAGTGGTACTGTTGAAGGAATTTCTATAATTTAATAAAAGCTTTAAAAAAATCTGTTTTAGAAGTCAAAACTGTGTAGCTGCTTTAATGACTTTTCAACAAATTATTATCAGAAAACGATGATTCTTCTTGTTTTAAAATTTAATTTATTGCTAACTTTATAATAAATTATTTACTAAAATATATATTTTTTATTTTTATATTGAAAATTGATCTTTATGATCTACACCTAGTGCTGTGGTAGCATCAAATAATTGTGCTTACCATCTAGTTTGAAAGGGGCTGGATGGAAAGGAGATGAATTGATTTAACTGTCTAATCTTTCATATATTTTCGCATATTTCGTACCAGGGTTGACAATATAAAGTCTACTACTATAGGAGAAAATATATCCTTCTCAATGCATTATTCTGAACCCCTATTTGTTAAAGTCACTTATTACACTTTTCACACTATATTTATTTATAATCGAAACACCCTATCAAAAACATTCATAAAAACATTTTCTTATACTAATCGAACAATATATATTTAATATGGTACAAATTTTATGTATAAATGGATCACCTTAAATATCTCTCTCTAGATGCAATAATGTAGGTATATATTCCCTTAAAAGAAATGTTACCAAATTTTACATACTTTTCGTATATATACATACAATATTATGTGTTTTTTAATCATCACTGCAACACTATTAAAATACTCTCATATACATAATATTAACATAAACCAACTTTGAAGATAGTATTTTGTATACTTAATCATTTAGACAGAAGTTCAGAAGGTTTGGATAGATTTATTTAATCTAGTTTTTTTTTCTAAAATCTCATATTTTACTTCCGTTTTTTTTTTTATGCGCCGCGCTCAAATACGTTTTTTACCCTTTAAAGAAAAAATAAATAATTTATGAAGTTTTGTGCTACAAGTTTACTTTTGGAAATCGATTAAATAAATTAATAGTTTAGTATTCTAGTTGGCTTACAGGTGATGTTTTACTAACCTAGTATCATAAAATATTTTTAAACCCTCTGAAAAATCAGGATTTCATTTAATCGTTTTGTTTTTTTCAATTATGAATTTTAAATAACACGTTTGAAGACAAGGATCGTTTTTTGTACAATTAATAGTTTTTATACGAAATATGAAACTTTATTAAACAAAAATTTAGTACACAATGAACTGAATATGTGTCTTCTTTGCTAAGAATACTAAACATATTTAGTGTTTTCAAAAGTTTTTTAACTTTATTTATACGACCATATTAAATCTGGTTTAAGTGCTCAAACCGGATAATCTTAATCATATTCATCTTATCCAAGACTGTATGTATACATAACAATTGTTTCAAAGCAGAAAAAATATATAAAAATCAATTTCCATAATTTCTGGATAAATTCAATTTTCATTTATTGCCTATTTTCTTATTCTTTTCAAAATTCAAATTCAAAATTTAAATAAAATAAAATCAAAGATACTACTAACATACGAGGAGTACCTACATGCAATATTTCTTAAAGGTTAATTCAATATCACAAAATCAATAGAAAATATCATGGATTCGCGAAAATAATTCAATATAAAAATTGTATACCAACCTCATATCAACATAATAATATATACATGTATATTGTATATTATATATCTTTCAACAAATAAAACAAAAGAATATATTTTAAATTAAGCGAACTTTAAGGATCACATAACACATAAAATAAAATTTTATAAAAGAAAAACAAAAAAAAAAATCAAATAAGAATAATCTACAGATTTTTGGGTGTGAGAAAATATAAAAGCGTATAATATTTAATTTTTATATAATATTCATTCATCATCATTTCCCTATTCCATATACACAATAAAGGTCTATACAAACGTCATAAACGTCGTGTATTAGTTCTGTTTCAATGGATTATAAATGTAATTCATTACGTAATATACCGGCACCGTGTTTATTCAAACGTAATACCCGTGTAAGTAGATCTTCTCCTCAGTATAAGTTTTAAAATGGAAAAATTTACATTGACATGAAATTAATATTGATTGGCATGATTTTAGAAGAAACAAAGACTAAAGTAAGTACGCAACAAGTAAAAATGTTTTTTAAAACAAGTAGATGGTATTCATGAATATTGCAAGAAAAAAGAATTGTTTTTCAGATAGAAGAAAATCATTAAAAGAGCCTGTAGCTATAGTAGAACGATTGAGGAATAGCAAAAAAAGAAGGACTTTGTCGACTTTATCATACTAAAAACTTCCATCCTTTTGTTGAAATTAAAATTAGGTTTTTAAACTAATCATGAATACAATTTTAGCTCTGTCTAAGTAATCTGACAGTATACCATAGTATATTACGTCAAATATCTTTGATCAAACAAAAAACAATTACAAATTATTTCGGGATAAACGATTTTAGTTTAACACAGTTTGAACGATTTAGCCATGGTTTGGTTCGGTTAAGTCATCTAATAAAGTTGTGATTGTCATCAGTTATGCGTCAAAACATTTTACATTGTATGACATTGTATTAGATTACTTTTTATGATAGAAATCTTAATATCTCTATGATTATCAGCTTTTTGAATATACCAGAGAGCATTGTTTTAAAACAATTGAATATTTGAATACCAAATACCCAGACTGACTTTAATATTTGATTATAGATTGAAACATTGCTACTTGCCGAAAACGTAGAAGTCTGCCTTATAGCTTACAGCGACTAGAAAACTTAAACATTCTGGAATGACCATATTTTCGATATTGCGGAAAGTGACGCAAAATGTTTTGGTTTTTTAAATCGATGTGAGGGTGTATTGATGATGTAAATGTTTCATCAACACTTGGTCATCGTCGTATCATTGGAGCACTAACCCTATTTTATAATTCACCTGTACTGTAGTTGGCTTACATCACCTGTAAGGCAACTACTATACTAAACTATTAATTTACATTTCGTGGGAGTAGGCACATGCTCGGAAGAGTTAAAACCACTACTTCCGCTTCTTAAGCAATTCTGCCGAGAAAGGCGAGAGGCTGCAAATGCAAATACAAAATGCAAATGCAAATTGCATTCCCATTTGCCACTTTCCATATACATACTTAAAACATATTATAAATATGTTGTAGCTCGGGATTATTATTTTTATTTTAATTGGCAAAGCTTCTAACGCTAGTCTTTTTAATATGACAGTTGTAAAACAAGTCATACCCGGAAGCATTGTTTGGATTTTCAGTTTTTGATTTCTTTTATTATTTCTGAAAAAAAATATGCAGAATACGAAATCGCAAATACAAAATCTCCAAAAATAGTATTTAATCTTCGGTTATGTAATATGTGTAATATTACAAAATCCAATAGATTCAAAAAGTAAAGCCATGTTGTTTAAAAGCCCATGTGCAAAAGCTCATTAAGTTCATTAGGAAAAACATTTGTTTGATTTGGATTTAAGAAAAAAATAATTTGGGCGTTATTTCCTGTTGCTTGTATATATGAATGTATATTTAAATGAATTGTAGGGATTTTTAGTTAGTTATAACATCAATCTAATATGCTTTTCCCCAGATATTTACGTATATAAATATTAAGTATGTATATACGAGATTCAGAATTTTATAGAATTTTGCAGAATATACAATATGTATATTCGAAATTGTGAATTAGAAGATATTCTAGCGTTCATATTGTCTGCTTACGAATGATGATAACAAAAGTGCTTTATATATATTTATATATAGGGATTTTGTGATTGGGTATTTTAAATTTGTGGATCTTATAACTGTGGATTTTGAATTTTTAGATTTTCATTTGAAGATTTTGTAATTGGATATTTCTAGATAAGCCCGCTTGAACACAATATCATTACTGTACAATTATTATAATTATTTTTGTATTCATTATTAACACTACGAGTTGAATACAATTTTAATTAACTTTATTTATTTTCTATTAAAAAGTTTGTTGAAATTAAAATTAATTTTATGTATTTTTCGATAGTTTAACCAAAGAGTTAACACCACAACGAAAATAAATGATGCAATGCAATGCACGATTTTGGTTAAATTGGTTCAAATCTAGTACAAATTGTTCAACCAATACAAAATCATAAAATATTGTACTGAGATGGACAATTAAAATTTTCCATAACAATAAAATGTATTTTAATCACTACCTAACTTTTACAATTTGAACAATTACAGAATATTACGAATATGTTTGCAGCAGAATACACCTTAAACGTGATTTATTCAATTATTGTTTTTATTATTGTTTTTCTATTGTATAAAATCAAAATCTAATACCACCATCACCGTGAAATTCAATTGCCACGACCCAAATTTTTGAATGCAAATTAAATCAACCCTTTGGAAATGAATTGAATTGTTAAAATGAAAATGTACATGTGTTTGTAGATACCTAAATAAACAAATTCATTCATTGCCTAACCAATATACATAATATATAGTTTATACATATCCTTTATATAGCTAAATTTTTACTTCAAATTCTAATCAATTGAATTTTCTACAAGAGTTGAATGACTTGAAAAGAAAAATAAAAAAAAAAACAAATGTTTTTTTTTTTTAAAAAGGTTTATAGTTTGAAATCAGAATTCAACAATGTTATTCAGTCAGGATATGTTAAATCTATCAATATCATTGTATAGTGTTAATAAGTTTGAAGAAGGTCGATATTTTTTTTTGTTTTTTCTTTGTTGTTGAGTTGAAACGCAAATAGGATTATAGATGTTTGAAAATTTTAAATGTTCAAATAAAATTTTTATTTTCTATTTTTTTGAATTTTCTTTAGTATTTGAAAAATAATTTAATATTCTGGTTTATTTTTAGTTATATAAGACTAACAAGAAGGATATTTATTGTATTTTGTTGGTTGATTAGAATAAAAATTAAGTTATTTCTAATAGGTTTATTGAAGTATAGTTTTAAGATTATCAAAGTGTTATTGAAAAGTTGTTTTATGTGGAAATGTGAATTTCAGAGCTATCCAAAAGTCCTAAAGAGTACAATAACAAAATTTTAACGGATGGTGATTAACAAAGTAAATTGAATTTCTTTAAATGGATAACGATGATTACACAGCTTTGATATTGAAAATGGAAAAAATAAAGATGATTACGCAATATAAAATAAATTGTTGAATAGGATGTTTTTTTACTTCTTCATTTTATTTACAATCTGTACACTAAACTACAAATATTATTCTATGTACAGATTTTGTCTTGAAGTATATATATAATTACATAATTACATACATAATTAATTTCACCTTAAAATATTTCCAGGGAAAATCTTTTTTTGTAGTCAATAAGGTTTCGCAAATCGTTTATCTAAGTGAATTCCTAGGTATTTAACGAATATTATTATTATTTAATAGACGGGAAAGTGCTTCTCCTGAACGCGAAAGTTATATGTGGGAATTTTAATTCGTTTTTACTTTAAACTTTAATTTGTCAAGCCATGTAGATTTAAATGTTGCAACAATATGTAAGTGGATAAATATGAATCATTGTGAGAAACCATAATCGCAGAGTCATCAGTTCTTGGCATCCTGGTGTCATATTTTGTCAAATACCAAACTTATGTTCAGGAAGGCTGCAGTACAGTAATTTTTCTTTTGAAATGAGTTACTAATTTCGTTTACAATATGACGCAAATTGATGCGTGTTTGTGACGAAAACTAAATTTATGGTTAGGAATTAGACTTTTATTTTTAATTATTGGAATCAATCTTTTCATCAGAAGTTTTTAGAATAATTTTTAATATAATTGACCATTTTAAGATTGCTATAATAAAACATGTATTTATTTTGTTTATTTATTTGTTTCAATTCTCAAAAAGAGCAGTTCTGCTCATACAGAGTGTATATCAATCGATAGAAAAACAAATGGGAAAACCAACTAATGCCTTTCTAACATTGCCTAAATTATTTTATTGAAATATATTATGAATATGTATGTCAGATCTGGTTATTATTCTAATAAGGCAGTTTACTATACGGGCAAAATAATTAAAATTGATAATTAAAATTAGTCGTCTCATCCGAAATCACATACAGAGAAGTCGAAAAATCTTAGAAAATTGCTTAATAAGCCCTCCATGGTCAAAAATGATCTGTAAGAGCTCCATTTCATACTGCTGGAGGGATTTGTATTTTTAAATAAAGATAGCAGCTACATAGAAAATAGTGAGTATATATACCTATTATCACTATAAACGAAATAGTTTTAATAAAAAAAATACTGCTAGGCATAAATACGAATGATGTAAATGGCACAGCAACATTTTGCTTTGAAAAAATATATTCCCATCATGTAACATAGATTAAACAATACCAAACCACCACTTTGGAAAAATTTAGAGTGTGGTAGATTTAAGATAGATTAAATTAGGATTAGATTCAGAGATTTAGAGATTTAGATTAAGAGCATATGCACGTGTTACAAATAATTTAAAATTTAAAATAAACTGTTTTTTTTTAAATTTATCCTGGAAAAGTATTTTTCAGTAATAAAATAATATTAAGCTTTTAGACTAAGTAGAATTTAACCATATTATAAATAAATCATAAATTATAATAAAAATAATTTGTTCTTACAAAACATTTATACTACGCTTGGGTAAGAGAGCTACTTGTATGTTAGCCATAACTACTTTAAGATAATAAGATAACTGTTAAGAAAATTATAATAATAAAAAATATAAATAACAACTAAAACAAAAATAGAAATGTGTATAAATTATAAAAGTATAAAGTAAATCAGTGAAGCAATATGAAAAATAGTTAATAAGTTAAATATAGAGGTTAATTGTTAAGTTAAAATAGTTAAATTGCAATTATTTTTTTTTTTTTTAAATAAAGTTTAATTAAAGTTTTTTTGTATAATTTGTATAATAGTTAATTTGTATAATTATAATAATTGATATTGAGTGATTTTTTATTTTATGTGTATTTCTTTCTTAAACAAATTATCCTTGACATTCTTAAGATCTTGTGCAATCCTATTGTAGGTGTTGATAACGTTGTTGTAAATAGAGTTTTGTCTTTTACTAGGTAATCTATTAGTTTATATCAATTAGGCTGACCTTGTACAGTGTTCATATACTTTATTTGTGATTAATAAATTCGGGTTACTGTTCCGTTTCTCATTCTATGGATTTTGTATGCATAACACTTTTTGAATGTACACAGATTTAAGGGTGGCTATACCATGAATCTGATGTACTGCTATATTATATTGCAAAAAAGTTTACCCACCTTTAAACTTATGATCACAATAAAAAGTGTTGTGGGTAATTTGATTACTATATATAAAATATTTGATTTTATATCGCATCTACTAAGATTTTATTGGAAAAATTATAAAAAATTGTGAAATCAACCTGTCAGTACTGAAACGGTACTAAAACAGTACTAAAATACATACAAGGTATGGGACAACTTTTTTGCAATAGAGTACCATTATCTCTTGTTGAAGTTCTGGGATGCAAGCAGTGCAAATTTTTTATTACTTTATTTTGAATTATTTGTAGTTCTTGTAATTTTGTTTTGCAGCATGCTTCCACAACTAACTACAGCAGAAACGAATAAAGTGTGAAATATGCTGTAGAATATTAATTTTTTCAAATGAGGTTGTATTCTACGCGATATTCGTTTAAATATTTCTGCAATTTTTTGACATTGTGAATCAATTTGTTTCTGCCAAGTAAGGTTTGAATCTATTATATGTATTAATTTATTTTGTGTATATTGTGGTAGTTGTATTTAATGTTCAACGTTTCTACTATTACATATACTTCGTTTTGCTAATATTTATTTTTATTTTGTGGTTAGTGGATATTTTTTATAAATCCAAATTAATAGTTTTTCCTAGCTATTTTGTATTATTTTCTGTTCCCCCCTTGGATCATCTCCGTAACAAAATGTCTGTCTCTTAAACAGTATATGTTACTAGACTAGAATAGAGCTGCCAATGTAGAAAATTGCTTCAAATATTTACATACCCACTTACCACTCCACTTACCATCCACTTATATTTACATATACGTCCTTAAAATATATTAAATAGGTAAAGAACATAAAATAGGTAAAACAATTAGTTAAAGAAAATAACAATTTTTAAAGCAATAAAATTATTATCACAATTTAATTTAATTTAATTAATTAAAAATCAATTCTGATAAATTAATTCATATTACATTTTTAATTAGAATTTCCTAATTGAAATTTATATATTCAAATAACCCAATATAATATTTTTCTTCTTAATTAATATATGTTTAAGCTTATATTTGAACAAAAAGGACCTCAGTACCTAACCTATAATATTATTCAATAATCATAAACAATTATTCTTGGAAATTGAAAGCTATACCGATATTTACCTAGTATATTATGTGATACCTTCACCTATACTCGTTATTGTACCTATCTTTGTATACTGGTACAGATACTTTTTTTTTAAAAAAAATGTTTATCTATTTTCTATTACACTACACATACGAGTATTTTAATTTTATTTACCTCTTATTGTATACAGAACTATTATTGAATTTTATGGAACAATAACTTTATGGAACCTATACCTACATCTACCCATATTTAGAAATTATTTGCAAAAGGTATATAAAAGAATAACAAAATTCCAACTAAAAGATTTGAATATTCATCTGAGATACTCAGTTTACGAAAACGATGTGAAAAATAAATTTTAATTACTCATACATATATACCCATTTGTGTGTGTTTATTTTGATGAAAATTTTTACATTGTATATATATATGAATTTATTTCGTTCATATCCTTTCGAATAACAGTTTATATAAATAATTTTTAATTTTATAACTATAACTTCATGTTTTGTTACCAAATTTTTTCTTTTTTATTCCAGGAAATATGAAGATCAATGCAAAAATGGCTACTCCGATTGAGGAAAAAGTGGACCAGAATTTGAAGGTAAAATAAAGTTTTATAATTTTTTAATTTTACAATTTTGAGTATTAAACGGTAATTTTCAGTCCAGATTTTGAATATAGACAAAATTATAACAGTAAAATAAAATCAACGAAGAGAACTCGGCTCTTTTTTTATGCTCTTTCTTTTTTTATAAAAAGAGAGAAGAAAGGCATTCATTCTCTCTAGAAGAAAGACGTTCTCACTTAGAGAACTACAAGCTTCATATTTATATTTTGAATATGAAACTGTACTAGCTTTAGAATGTTCATGGTAGAAATTCGACTCCTGCAAATAATTTAATATTGAAGTTTGAAATAGAAAAGCGTACAATATACTCTTATTACTTTGAGGGGAACCATTTACATCTCAAGTGGAAGTATTTCTGTTTTAAATGCAATTTTTTTTTAAGTGCAAATTATTTACCGTTTCGTTTAAAATAAAACAATAAATTGTAAGGTACGTGTCAATAAAAACCGCGCGATACAAAAATCCTACTAATTAAAATCCCTTTAATTTTTTTGGTAACAAAACGAGTTTTCAAGATGACAGCTAAAACGAGATTTTAGTTTGATTTTGCAGCAAACCGGATTGAAGAGAAAAATTATATAATGTACGATAATGGTCAATATCAAGTCCTGCTCCTACATGGCTTGTAGCGTAAGATAAATAAGTAATTAAGAAGTAATGACATTTATTTGGTTATTATATTTTTATGTTATTATCGGAATTATTTGCAATTCCTGTTTGTGTACCACAAGGTCCCCTTGGCACTAAATTTTTTCAATATTTAACTATTTTAAATCATAAGATGTCTCTGAAAGTTTCTGATGAAATACTGGGTTTTGATTTAAAAAAACTGATTTTTAGTGACTTCCAGAATGCAGTATAAAAAGTTTTAATACAGTTAAAAAATAGTTCTACTACCGTTCAAAGTTTTTATAACCACTTCATTGTAAAATATATAATAAAACTTTTACTGCATTTTGGAATATCATTTTGACAATATAAATGACACATATATATTTTGAGATTTAAATTATAATTTTGTGTTTTTATAATATAAACCGGTAATAATCTGACTTTTTGTTTATATTTCGATAAATTTAATTTTGGTATGTCTTTCGTTACATGAAAATTAATTTTTCCAGATCTTCATAGGTTATTATCGATATTCCGTCATATTCGACGGAAAAATATATTTTAATATATAAAACATACCTTGCTACAATTTGACAATAAACTTATTTTTTCCGCAGAAAATATATTCTAGCCTATAATTAAATAATTCTGGTGACTTTATCTATGACATTAAAATAAATGACAAAATGTGGGCTACACACTCTGCTTTTATTTAATTTTTCCAGTACGTATTTTAAACAATTTAGAATAGTGTGCAAAGTTAATAGCTTTTTATATACATTTTAGAAGATGTAACATGGTTAATTTTACGTTTTCACTACATTTTGGAAGTTTTTGTAATCGTATTAATTTTATTTATACGCTAAAACTCTTTTGACTTTATACAATGAAAGATTTACGTTTGCTAAAAATACTCTATTTTATTTGTTGCAAACTGGCAATTTCTTGTAACTGTAAATTGGTGCCTAAATTATGTTCACAATATTGTCAGAAACAAATATATACACAAGTATCTTAGGCGTTATTCTGTAATAAAGCGATGTATCTGTCAATACGATAATAGATCTAGTTATCGACGAGGACTAGGTTTTGTACCAATTTATCAGAAAAGGAATGCAAATTTGTTGGTTATACATGAGATTAATGAAACAAATTATTTTTTCAGTTATTTTTAATGTATTTTTACAGATACACAGTGTAGTGTAAAAGTGTAAAATATATAATTGGTCCCTCTAAATATACCAAGTCATTGTTCTGTGTATATGGTCAAAACGAGCCAGTAAATAAATGTTGCGGTATCAGTGTATAGCTATAATATTCAATAAAAAACTGTTTATTTATTTGTCGGACTCATTTAATTAATAATTTGTTTTGAATAATGTTTTTAATAATATTTTATTTAAGTGGCCTTTGAACACAATATTTTTACTACCATTTACATTGTAGGTTTTTTCAAGCCCGCGATAAATTTTTAATTTCCTTTTATATTAAATTTTTGGTCATTTGTAATTTTTTATAAATGATTGGATTAAATAAATAAAATTAAGTTTTTATAAAAACTTATTTTCTAGCATTCGAGTAAATTTTTTTGTATAATTGTCGAATATTTTCCTTTTAACTTTACTGATTGGTTATCATAACAGATACGTGTATTTCGTTTACTACTGCAGACTTCTTCAATCGTCTTATTCATTCTTTTTGCACAGGCAGCAATTTGACGTTTTTCGCAGCTGGATGGTTGTTTATTATCCAATGAAATAGCACAGGTAGAGAGTTTAGTAATGGGTTGAGTAATGTTATTATTTATTTGGTTGTTGGTATTTGAAATTATATTTTCGAGGTTAGAGTGACAGGTAGGGGTAGTGTTATTCGTTCTATTATATTTATTTATTTATTTATTTAACAGTGGACCTGCTGCCAACTAAAGACCCTTTTCCCTTTCGGGATGTGGGCCTTTGGAATATAAAGGTAAAGTAAAAACTTAGTTATATTTAACTAAAAATTTAAATAACGGAGAATATCCGTTGCCTTTCTGGTCTTTATTTAGGAGTGAGTCATTTTTATTTTTACAAATTTCAATGCATTCAGCTGAACCTAGTTTCCTAGAATCTCTAATGTAATTGCCATTACTATGTCTTCTACTTTGATTCTCCTGGATGATGTGTTCTTGGATTTGAATTTTGTTGAATTCTTCTTCTTAGCTAGTTCTAGTTCTTTCAAGAGTTCATTGAGTCGTGTTTGCATATAAACTTTATTGCAATGACTGCAAGTGATCTTATATATACTTGATTGGTCAATTTGTTCGATTGGGTACTTCGATTTATAGGTACACCTTCCCTCAAACATAAAGAATTGTGATATTAGAGATTTTTTATATATAAATCCTTCATTTGCTGAAGTACATTAGATATAAAAGTGGTGGTCCATATTATACTCGGGAAATGGTTTTAAATATTAACTTTATATTTATGTGCAGTTTAAATAATAAAATTAAATTAAATTAAATTCTTTAATTGAATCAAAACCCTTAACTTAAATTAAATTGTTCAATATTTCAATTTAACATACCGCAAAATAGCCTGTTTCGTATATATGGCTTCTTTCATTCCTATATTCTGCCTATTAGAACAAAATGTCCATTGCAACTCATGCAGATACGAAACTTTTATTTTCAACTACTTACTAGTATATAAGTGTACAAAATTACATTTCGACTTCCAAATGATAACATTTTGTTGTCCTTTTCTTTTACATTATTGCAAACAAATGCGGTATAAACAACTATAAAAGGAATTTAAGACACATATAAATAAAAAAAAATAATACTCTTCAACATAACAATAATATTTGTTCAACAATTTTACTATTTTTTATATATAGAATATCAACAACAATAACAATAATAACAATATATGAACTTCAGTTACTACAAATTTATTTCAAATTTGAATTTTCATATATATTATATGAACACATGATATATGTATATGTATATATGTATTATATATATAATATTTATGTATAGTATTATATTATGTATACAAAGGAACATATTACACTTAAATATTAAAATATATATGATTATAAATAATTTGATAATAGATTATCAAGAGATGTAATTCCTTTAATAACAGCATCACTTAATTTAGCTCCACCAACATTATCTAATTCTTTTTTTAGGACTTCAGCTGCTCTCAATAAATAATCACGTGCCAACTTGAAATTATCAACAGCTTCTTCAGTACTTGTTTTTGTTGTTGTTGTAGCAGTATCAGTACAATTTTCTTTAATTTTTCTTATTCCATTCGTATTATTTCCAATGACTTTTGATTTTTCATTTATTTTTGTATTTTTTATTAAATTATTTTCACCTTCATCATCATATCCATTTGTTACTATTGTATTATTATTATTATTATTATTATTACTATATTCTTGATGAATTCTCAATTCTTTTATATCATTTGCTATCGAATCTGATGGTAATGATGAATTTCCTTTTAATATACGTTTACCACGTTCAACAAGAACAGTATGCATTTCAAAAAGGACAACACCAACATAAATTGAAAGTCGTATTGTGAATGGGTCAAGTTTATCGCAAATATTTAATAAATCTTTACAAATGTATAATTTTTTACGCAATAAATCATCTGACAGTTTGTCCAATGTATAACCATTTTGGGTACCATACAATTGTATTAATGAATGTTTTAAATTGAATAAATGATAATGATTCGGATGTAAAAAATTGCTTAATTTTTCAATTAAATCTTCGAGTTGTTTTATTGTTGGTTTTGATGATAATAAATTTTCTACTTCCTCACCCATTTGTGAAATTAAATAATTAATCTGTAAATAGTTTAAAATCAATAATCAGACCATTATACCTAAGTAATAATATAAGGTTGAAATATACATTTTGGAAAGTTGAAAATAATTGGGCTATTTATATATAGGAAGAAAGAGAAAATTAATAAATCAAAAATTGAAATAATAGGAATTTGATAGTAAAATTTTTATACAATTTGTATAATAATTTCATAATCTTATTACGAAGCAATTTAAAGTGGTATTAAAGCAAAAATTATATTTCTCTTTCTCTCTCTAATCATAATTTCGTGAGATTCCGATTCGGAAATGATTTTAAGTAAAGATTTTTTATTCAAAGGAAGTGAATTTTTGAAGAAAATGAAAAAAATAAATAAGTTGATCCAACAAAGTGTGAACTTCTGAGTACAAAAAAGGGTGCACAAATGTATACAGAGTATACAGAGGTTAATCGTAACTACAACACACTTAGATGAATATAAAAAAATTAATTTAGACACTAAAAGATATTGAGTAAACATCTCATTGACAAATTTTAATGGTATCATAAATGGAGCATGCCATAGATACTATTCATGTCCGTTCAATCCACATTTAGAAATTAGATATATTTGGAATTGCCAGCACCAAAAATCAATTATTTTGAATAGAAAACTAAACGAAGAACAGTACAATATTCAATAAATTTCATTTAATTTCAAATGGCACTGAATAAATTCAAATATAGTTATGACACTCTCTACGAGCAATGAAGCTCATTGAGTACATAAAATGAAAATAAAAAAAAAAATAAGCGGATAACAAAGGGCTTAAGTGCGACCATAAGTGGATCAATCGATGTCGATGTAGCGAACTGTACTACTAAATTTATTATAATATCTCTGATTTAAAATTTAAAAATGCACTAGTACCGTTTTTTAATATGTAAATACCTATAAATATATAAATAATATATATAATATATACCGAAAGGGTTCCTATTCCTGCAAATATCATTTTTTTTTTCCTAATTATATGCAATTTATAAAAAAAAATAACAAACAACATAACGATAACAAACTTATACATAAAACATATATATTTACATTTTATACTATATACATATTAACTATATGCATCAATATTTACCTCATCATAACCAATTTCAACTGGGCATTTATCACAATGCCAATTTGCATTTAATAATAATGGATCCATTGATAATTTAATACCATCACATGTTTTATTATGATCACCAACACATTTCATTGCACTAAAATATGTTCCTAATTCAGTTGGATCTAAACATCTTTGACATTGACAATTGAAATGTTTTGTTATACTAAGATGTTCATGTCTCATATGTGTACCCCATAACATATTTGTATACATTATTTTCAAATGTTCACCTTGTTTAATATTACAACCAGCTATAACAGATATTTTAAAACCATTCTGATGATCAAATTGAAAATAACAATTTGGTTGACAATTATGTTCCATCATGCATGCAATTGCATATATACCAGATAATTCTATACCATTTAATAAATTTATACACATATAATTAGTTTCAATTATACCACAAATTTTATGTAAAACATTTGAATCATATTTTTTAAGAATTTGTGTTTGTGATTGATCCTGTAAATGCTTTAAACGTGATAAGAAATTATCTTGTAAAAATGATACAATTCGATTTTGAGCATCTCTACGGTTATTTTTTTTTTTTTTGTAATTAGAAAAAAAAATTTTGATTTTAAATGTTAAATATTTATAATTTAGAATATTTTATTGAAATACATAAAAATCTGTAAATTTTAGTAAATAGTTATATGTATCTCAATTTAGGTGAATATTTTAAATAAAAAAATAACATTTTAATAAAACTTACTGATATAATTCTGATCCTAAACGTTCAACTTCATGACTTTGCATATTTAAAAGATCATCCCATTTTTTTGGTTGTTTCCATTGTAATAACAAAGATTTTAGTACAAATAATGAATCAGCACGATAGTAATCCATGAGAGATTTTATATTGTTATTATCAGTTGGACCAGGTCCCAATGATAGTATTGGACATTCAATAGCATGTAATTTAGGATTCATTAATCCTGGACACATTGATGAACAAGCTGGCCAATTGCATCTATATTTAAATTATAATATATATTATGTATATGCAAAATAATAATGTTATATATTATAAATATAATATTAATTTAACCAATATAAATATTTGAATGTTATATAAATAACCAGGATGATAATATCAAATACATAAAACATCTTACATAAGTTTTATATGTAATATTTTAATTAATAAATAATATTAGTATTATATAATTATTATTTTTTTGATGAAAAATTCAATATTATTAATGAAGTATATAAGTTTAATATGTTTGATTAAAACCAGTTTTAAATAAATTAATAATATTAAAAATATAATATTTCAAAACTAATAATCGGCTTACATTAAATTTGAAAAAAATGTTCAATTTCCACCTAAAGAAAATAAATTTATTAATTTTGTTTTTTTTTTTGTTTTATTAAATTTCCCTCCTGTACTTCGGTTATTATGGGAAAATAATTTACATTTTATTTCAATAATTTCAAAAAATAACTTCTTATTAACAAATTCCATTCTCGAATTTTACATAAATTATTATGCTAAAAACACTTCTACTTAAACCTCTTTGTGTACGACGTTTTGTTTAGTTGATTTCAGACGAATAAAAAAACTAAATTTTGTCTGCTTTTCTAACGGTTTTTATTCACATTAACGTTGTTCATTCACATTAACAGGCAAAAATTCGTGATTTTTAAGGATGTTCCAAAGTGAGGTAGGTCTACGTAATCTTTTTCAAATTTCATGAAATTTCTGTCGTTGTTTGAAACGTTAAATATTTCCTTTTAGTATTTTCTAATGGAAAATTTTTCGAAAATTTAATTAATTTTATAAAAACTTTTTATCATATTTTGTACACAAACAAACATAGCTGTTGCTCTACAAAATTTAACAAATTAAATAAAAGATGTTTGTACGTATACATAAAAACCACATAATTCGAATTAAACACATGTAAAATTATTTTTTTTTAATATTTTGTTATTTTTCACGTTTGAAACAAATTTGCACATCTCATATGAATTCGTTAAGTCTTTTGTTGCTCAAATTTTATTTGTACGAATTTCTCAGAACTTATCTGTCGCTCCAAAACAGGTTCAAGTGTATTTTTTATATAATATAATGATAAAAAAAAATAGTAAAATGTAACCTAGATTCTGAATATATACTAAGCTAAAATGGAGTACATAGAATTGTGACTTAATATAGATATTGCGGAAAGGTCTGAAGTATTTGAAAATAGTTAGTGATATCCCGACAAAAAAAAACCAGCTTAACATAATTCATAAATTTTAAAATTTAGACATTTTAAATACCGGCCAATTAAAGTAAATTTTTTTTTTCTTTATTTTTTCTATTTATTTAGATCAACCCCTTATAATAATGAAAAGCTGCACTTCCGCAATATCCAGAAAAAATAATATTTTAATTTGTTAAAATTTAATTACCAAATTTTGCAAAATTACTTAAAATAGAATTAGTTTTTAAATTTTTTTTTTAATTATTTAATATTAAATTACAAAACAATATTTTTTTTTTTTTGTAATTAAAAACAAAGTAAAAAAACAAAAAATAATTTTATTTAATGAAAATAGTTTGGATTTGTCTGTAGTTATAGTTAATATAATTTAGTTACTAAGTAATAATTTAATAAATAAATAATGAAAAAAAAAAGAAAAAAATTCGAAGTCTGGGTTTTTTATAATTGGGTTTTCTTATCTTGAGATCATATGTCACTCATTTCAAAAAACTAAAATAAAATAAAATTTGAAGAAACTACTTATATGTAACACCTAAACTACATTGTTCTAACACTATAAAGAACATTATTTCAAACAACCTCTGTCTCTGTAGTTTGGTCTCAATACATTCTAAATTCTATAATAATATCCGATATGAACATTCTATATGATATAAATGCCAGCCGTATCTAGAAAACTTTTATGGCCTATCATAGGTTGTTTGATTTTCAAAATTACTTTATTTTATGTCATAATATATTTTCTTGCTAACAGGTTGGGCCTACCAAATCCTCTTTTGTTTGTTGGTATTTCTTTTTTGCAAGTTTACCGATATGGTGCATCAATACATTTGTATTGCTGCTTTTTTTTTTGTTTTTGATACCACTGTGCAACTCCCTCATATATATAATAAAATAAATATTTATAAATAAGAAACTTCATTTCCCTGACAAAACTATGACAAAAAAATTTAAAATGAAATTTCTCAAAATATAATCTAATTTTATAAATCACTAGTTGTACTTGGTTCGCGTTTCTGCCCCCTTTGCAAAAACAGTTTACTCTGGTTCGTATAGCTCCCACTCTCAGAAAATATTTCAAAAGCCAAAAACGTTACAGATCTGAAAATGGGTATTTAGGTACTCTCTCAAAAATAAAAATTTCTTTTACGGGTGTCCGAAAATTCGTACTCGTTCGAGTAGCTGCCATACACGTCCTAAGACCCGCTAACAATTTTTATTTTAGAGCTAAGAACTATTATTTGCTCGTAAATTAAATATTAATTGGTTTTTTTTATCGATAATTTTAATATTTTACTTATTTTTATTTGTACAAATACAATACAATCAATACAATGTGTAATGAAATGAAATATAACAACGAATGTCAACAAATGGAAAAAATAGTTTTTTAATTTTAGAATTTCATTCTTTGAATAGTAAAGGTATGCTATGCTAACCTAAAGCTATTCGAACTAGGCCAAATTTTCGAAAACCGTCTAAGACATGTTTGTTTATTCTTGATAGAATATCTAATTGCTTTCAAATTTCAGGTCTATAGCGCTTATGGTTTTTGAAATATTCGTGGCAGGTGCTGGTACTTGTATGGCAGCTAATCGAGCCAGAACGAATTTTGAAAAACGCTCAAACATATTTTTGTTTATTTTTGAGGACATATGTACCAATTTTGAGGTTTTTAAAACCGTTGGTTCTTGATATTTTCCTGATGAGTGCTAGGAGGTGTTTGGGCAGCTACCCAAACCGGTCCGATATTTTAAATTACGCCAGAAACCTTCACGAAAGTGTACTCAACAACTGCTCATTTACGTAAAATTGAATGCGAAAGCTTAATTCTAAGACAATCTAAATAATAAAAAGATCGTTTAGTGCTTTATATACATATAAATAATACAATTCGATTTTGACCATCAGCTATTGTTTTTCTTTTTTTTTTGCAATTAGAATTAGAGAAAAAAAAAATTTGATTTTAATTAAATGTTAAAATTTATAGTTTTTAATTTAGAATATTTATTCAAATACATAAATTTTAGTAAATAGCTATATGTCAATTCAGGTAAAATTTAATTTTGAATATTTTGAATAAAAAATTAACAATAGACGTATAGAACTTAAAAATGAAAATAGGCCCAACGGCCGCTGTATCAATGGAACTAGAGAAACCAAGTTTCAGTTAGAAATGTAATTTAATATACTTAGCTTATTGCTCAATTAATTGTTTTTTTTTTAAGCAAATTGCATAAACTAATTTCTTATATTTACCCACAATATATTTATTGTCATATTATATTATAAGTTATTTAAACAACTACATACAAATTCAAAAATTTGAATAACCTAAAACTATAGGTTCAAAAGCATCCAAAACTCATAACTACTAAAAGTTACATTTTACGAAAAATTTTACCACAATATTGTTTCTCCCGTGTCCAATCTTTGTAAAATTTTGCATAATGAAACTGTTGACAAAATAATTAACAGATTTTTCCTCTCCGACAGAAATTGCAATACCGTATATATAACATACGAAAAGGTATTCTACTGTTAGTTACTGATAATACGATAAATAAGATATTTACAGGTCTACAATTTAATTTTTACACTCTTGACAGTAATTTAGGTAGAATCATCATTTCGTGCATATATGTTAGTACGGTACTGAATTTTACACTATCTACAATATTTCGAGTATTTTTTTAACAAATTATTAGCTTATATCTACTCATTAAATTTGGAAAACTACCACTATTGTCAGGAACTAGCCTTCTAGTTTCATTTTATTTAATTTGTTACCAGATTAACTCTCAATTATATTTTGTCATTTATTATATCACAATGATAAAGGGTACTAGACCAGGTCGAACTACCAATAAAACATTTTTTGTACTTCATCGAACCTGGACCATCGAATTGAACCCGGGACCTTTCGGTTGAAAGGCAGGCGATCTACCTATCTACCTAGCGTATAATTGATTCGGTTTTTATTTTTAAAATGGGCTTTTTATTCCCATGTTATTGAATAGTAAATTGGAAACTCTTACATGTATTCATTATAGCTATTGTCAAAAATTTATTTATGCAAAATTTTTAACAATATCCAGCTAATTGAAAATATTGGTAAATTTACTTTAAAAACAATTACAATGCATTACATACAAAAAAAAAATATATCTAATAAAATAAAAATATAAAAAACATTAAATTATAACTACAAAAATTATACTATAATAAAATAAAAATTTTACTATTTTAATATACATTATTAAAGTATCCAATTACTTAAGAATATATATACAAATCATATAATTCAGAAAACAAAACAATAAAATTTCTTTCTACAATAAAACCTAAAAACTTAATTTCGCAAATAATTTAAGAAAAATCACAGATATATCCATTATAAAAAAGTTAATAATATCTAAAAATATAATTTCAACAAAATAATACAAATAAAAGTTGTACACTAACTAAAATTAAAAGCAAAACTCTAAATTGAAAAAAAAAATATATATAATAAAAATATCACATTAAAACTTTAAAACAAGAGAATAATGCCACATATCATATTTTAAATGTATTTTGCAGAAAAACTTTTTTCCAAAAAAAAAAAAAAAAATTTTTTTTAAAGTTTTCCATAACAAACATTTTATTTTATTCACCACCAATACCAAAACTATTTCCACCATTGCAATTTTTTTTTATTCTTTAATTCTACCTAAATTCTACGGTACGGTACACATTCAAAATAATGTATTTTAAACTGTATACCATATTTTATATTACAAAAAAGTTCAGTAATTGAGTAATTTACTTGAAAATTACCTGGTGAACTTAATTAACCGGTATTCTAAAGTTCAACTGTAAAAGTTTCTGTTTTGATACAGACGAAAATACAAAACAGTTGTAAATAAACTGTATTTTGTTTTTATTTTTGAATTTTTTTGTTTTTGAAAATACGTAATTTTAACGAATATAAACGGACATTTTGCAAATACAACGGAAAACTAATTAGAAAAAAATAAAAAACAAAATGTAATCTATTTATAGCGACAAAATAGATAGAAGGTGGGTATTTAAATACAAATAAAAAAAAAAAAAATAATTAAACAGAATTTTCTAATTACACTTTATTAGAGAAAATTTAATTTTTTTTTAACGATTTTACCTTGGACATGAATGACCACCAACTTTACATGGTGAATAACAACCAACACATGGTAATATTGGTATTGTTTCATCTCGTTCGCTCATAAACCATTTTGGACCAACACATATTGGATTTTCAATGAATATAATACTTTTGGCTGATATATCACGTGTTGCAATCAATACACGTCCCATATTTGTTGTTGTTACTATCTTATATGGTTGACAATTTAATTTATGTTGTTTCCAATCTTTTTTTTGATGTTCAACTGAACAATATTTTGTTATTTTACATGCTGAACAAAAACTTTTTGCCTCACAACCACAATATCCACATTTTGCACTATCATTTTCAGTCATTTTCTTTCACTTTTAATTAATTTTCAATTTAAAAACAAAAAAAAAATTCAATTTTAATCCAAAAATAGAAAAATTGCTAAATTTATTTCGTTTATGATTTTTCAATTTAAAAATTAAAAAAAAATAATAAAAAATTTAAATGAATAATTTCAATTTTATGAGATTTTCTGTCACTATTCGTTTATTAAAATAAAACAAAACAAAACAAAAGCAAAAAAAAAAGAAGATTTTTCCTTATAAATAATTCCTTTTAAATAATTTCTATTTAACTTTTCTATTTAAAAACAAAAAGAAAAATTAAATCCAAAAATGGGTATTTTTTTTATCGTTTTATACGTAAAAGTAAAAACAACTCTTTATGGAAGAGCAATTTTTAAATAATGCGAAATATGTGTTTAAATGTGTGTGTGTGTGTGTGTGTGTAAGTTAATGGTGTTGTTTTCACTTTTATTTTATATATAAAATCTGTACATTATTATACCAAATATATCTACTTTCAGCAAGCAATCTACTCACTATATGACGACTTGAGTAACACTAAAAAAATTAATCTATAAGTTTTAACTTTTTAGCAATCGAATAAAATGTACTGAAATGAATGTAATGGTGAGAAGAGATAGTTACGTGTGTTTTTAATGCTATTTTTTATTTTTTATTTTCATTTTTTATTTTCTGATTCATTTCATCATAGCTTCCAAATTGATAATGAGTATATATACTAATATGAAAGCATTTATTTGCTTTCTATATGGTCTGGTCTCACTAATTTTATTTTTTTTTTTTTATTATTTTTTTTTATTTTTCCTAATTTTTTTTTTTACAATTTTTATTAGCGAGAATTTTTGTTTTTTTAGTGAGAAACTTAGATGATGCTCATCAGGCTTAACATTATTTTTAAAAATATACACTCAGAATTTTTATTTGCGTCACAAATTTTGACTAAAAAATATGTTACAGAATATTATGATATGAAAACAAAAACAAAAAAAGGTAAAAGCTTAATAAAAAAAAATTATTTTCACGTGGCTGAATATTTGGAATTTTATTTTGTTTTTATTTTTTTTCTTATTGCTATATTTGCTAATTTTAATTATAGAAAGTAAAAAAATAATAATAATAGTTAAGTTAAAGTGTTTTATAATTAAGGTATTAAACAAAAAAAAAAAATATATAAATTAATTTGTATGTATCTGCAAATCAGCTGACTGAATAACTACCTTGTGAAATATAAAACTATTTGAATGAAATATGAGTAATAACAAGACTGTGTGTATGTTAAAGAGTGTTTGTTTAACTGTTTACAAAACCTGTTTCGTTTAATTATATTGTTAAATAATTGTTTTCTCTAATTTTGCTTATTTGTATTTCTGTTACTCTCTTCTTTGTATTTTTGAGTATGTAAAATTTTGAATTGCCAATTCTCATTCAAGAAGTTTTTTAATTATAATATGTAGGTTACTGGAGTTCTTGGTTTTAGAGTGAATTATCTTTTAACAACCCCTATAGTATAGTGGTTATGTTATTTGATTATATTAACTGCAATGTAATATATTTGAATGCAGTTTGTAATAGGATTGTTGTAAAATTATTTTTTTTTTTTTTGAGTTAGTTAAAATATTTCCTGTCTATCTTTGGCTTCTAAACCGTTATTGGCGTTCGTTTAAAATATGCAAATAATTCGATATCTCAATGGAATGCTTAAAAATATTTATAGCTATTTTGTAAAAAACAAAAGCCCCTAAATACACATATAATAATTAAAAACTAATAAAAATTATACCCACTGGCCCACATACCGAAAAGGAAAAAAAGGCCAGTCTTCAAACCCCATTGTTATATAAATAAATGAATAAAAGCCACAGCACGTATTTATTCACTTATTATAATCTCAAACGAGCCGAGTTGTTTGTACAGAGTGTACTTTAAATTTACATAAAAAGTAAAGCTCTAAATAAAACGTTTACCAGTTAAGTTAAAAGTCTTAAAGTCTTAAAACTTTTAATGTAAAAAACACTTGATTGTTAAATTTTTTGTAATTGTTCCTATAGCAGTTTTATAATCTACAAGTGAAGATTCTCATCAGTTGGCACTATACTTTTTAAAATGTTACCCTCAATTATTATTGATTCAATTTTTATGCAGATATGATTAAACACTTTGGATTTTGGTATCGGTATAAATGTACTAGAAATAATGAATTTCACCCCTAACATAATTGTTTTACTGATACCATATGCATAAAGCTGGTTTTAGAAGCAATATTTTAGTGTGACACAAATTTTTCCTCTGACTTTTTGAAACAATGATTTACAAGTATCTACGGCTGATTCAAAGAATTTGAGTCACATATATATTCATTTGAAAATATTGTTGTACTTATAGATAATGTTGTTACAAATAAAAGTTTTATAAAATTTTAAATTTATGAATTAAAATTTATATTAAGATTTTCATCCATCACTTTCCCCTTAATACATTCCATACAAAATTGGTTTTACTTATATAGCTATTATTAATTTTGGTTTAATTTAAACGTAAAATATTTATCAAAATAAATTATTAATAAATAAAAATATTTTGGTATAACTGTTTTAATAATATAATTATATCATGATGGAAAAAAAAATTACTCAACACAAGTAAGCAGCTTCGTGATTGATTGAAACCCTCAGTGACACTAAAATTTCTTTAATTCTAAAACCACTTAAAGGTCACCGTTTCTGAAGTACATCGATCAATTGAAATTTCTTAAAAAATCATTAATTATCTGCCCAATCGGGGTTGTCGATTGATAAAAAAATTTATCAGTAATGGAATCGTGGTACTGATACTGATACATACTGGTAAATTTACTAAAAAAAATACTATTGTGAATACTATTTTACTATTTTTATGGCATAACAATGACTATGATTAATTTCTTATTTTGTTTTTTTTGAATTTATTTTTGTTTAAATTTATTTGCAAATTTTAATATTAAACCTATATGAATTTTTTTGTAAATTTATTTTTATGACTTAAAAATGTTTAACTAATACAGAATATAAAAAATATCATATGTGAAGCTCCACGATACCAAATTATTTAGTGACGTTTAATAAAATTCACAATTCGATCCGCAAAACTGGTAGTTCTGTCAACCACGATAGAACGTATCAGAATTTCTGAAACTAATCATAAATACTGATAAAATAATGATAACTGACAACCACGATTGACCTAAATAATAATAAAAAGTCTTTATTTAATAAATATATAAATTACAAATTATACATAGAACCTAGGTTTTCTGCTCTGGCTTAGTGTCAACTTATTGTATGTAATTTAGGTAAAATACCTTTTCATGCATTCAAATATTACAAAATATTGTTGTATATTTATTTATTAATTATTTTCTGGCATATCAACTAATTAAATGTAGACCGAAGTGTAGTTAAATTTTACTTAAGTTGTACTCTCACAAATTTTATAAAATTACACTATCCCTAAGGGGGATTTGAACACAGGAGCTTATTAGTAATCAAATAGCCTAACCACTACCTACATCATATGGGATGAGATCCGAAAATATTTAATATATTTGATGAACATAGTATTAGTTTGTACAAATTGTAATGGAAATGAGAAGATGAGTAGTCATTTAGCCTAACCACTATATGATATGAGTATGGTATCAATATATTCATTGCATTAAACATTAATAGTATAGTAATAGTAGTGGTGCTTTATTTTAAATATTTTAATTTTACTTAACTTAATACTAAGACATATAGATAATAAAGTAGGTATGTACATCTAGGTAAGTAGGTAATCAGATAGTCTAACTACTACACCATATGTGTGAGATCCGAAAATGACAATGGTGGTCTAGCTAGACGGTCAGTGAACACGGTGAGTTTTCACTGAAATGGAAATCCATGTGTTTGTTGTTGTAAAATGCTTTTAATTTGTCGTTAATTTTTCGATTTCAATCCTTCCGAGTTTCATAGCCAACATTTCTAATCTTAATTTCAAAATATACAGCATAACTATAAGCACAGAAAAAAGCGTAGAAGCAACATTTGAATTTTACATTTGAATTAAAGCATTTAATAATATAAACATACCTCTTAACATTCTTGTACTCTAAACATTCTTTCTTAAAATGAACCAAAGAAATAAAAAGTGCTGCACTTTCTAAAAATTATTTTTTATTATTGTTATTTTTTGTTATTATTGTTTAAGTTATTGTGACACAAATGAAAATTCTCAGTTTTCGCCATTTGTAAATTTTTTCATTCAAAACTGAACGTGTAGACACTTTTCAGTTTTAACTGACTGAATAATTGATCGTCTAGATACCGCAAATGATCTAGCTAGTCATTAGTTTATACAAAATCAAAATGGAAATGAAAATAGGAATATACTTGTCAAATAGAAGATAACAACTAACCGCGCAACCTAAATTAGTGCGTATGACTTACGGTGTGTTATAAGTCAATAGTCTACACGCTCTTTTCATCCACAATTAAGACGCCGCATATTTAAGTTATTTAACCAAAATTAATATATTAATGATGAAATAAATATCAAATCTTACCAATAATTAAATAAGTAATTCAAACACACAAGTAGCTCTGTTGTATATTAGACTGAATGTAAATAAACAAAAAAATGTCAGAAAAACAAAATCGCGTATCGGCGTAGCGTATTTCAAACACCTTCATATATAAAATGTATTATCATGAGCCGAATGAGCTGATTCAAATGTACGTACACCGTACGTTCTAATTCAGGTTTAGCAGTAAAACGTTTTTGAAGCATATTCTCTACAGACATACTAAAATATCTTCATTAGCCACAAAAACAAAAATATCATAACCTTATAGCTTTCGTTAAAATCATTCAATTTGAATTATACGAATTATTCTATTTAGGCCCACATTCAGAAAAGGAAAAGGGCCTGTAGTTGGCCTGCATATTAATCTGTAGGTCCACTGTTAAATAAAAAAATAAATAAATAAATATTACAATTTTAATTACATTCAATGCATAGCCCCACTCTTTTGAATCAATCCTATATTCACTAAATTCTCACGTAACCATTTGGTTGTTTAATTTGAATTTAATTCACAAATTAAATAAAATTTTATCAGAATTTTTGTAGCATTTTTGATTACGATGCAAATTTAAATTATTTTTCTTTTAACAAACTACACTACTATATAAATAATATTGATTTTACCACATTTATTCAACTTATTGAGTACAAATTTTATTTTAAATTGAGTTGTATCTGATATTCTAAGATATTTAATTTGATCTGAGAGGGTTTCATTCAATTCGATTAAAAATAACTCAATTAAATGTAAATGTATAGAGTTAGATAAAAAAGTACAAAAAAAATTGTATTTTTCTTTTTTTTTTCCATTTCTATTAATTTTCCACCATTCATGCAAAATTTTAGGAGGGAGTTGGATTTTCTTTGAATTTTCTTTTACATTAAATTTAATTTGCATTACTAAATCGAATATATACTATACGTATACAATATATTGCTTAATTTGATAGTGGTGGTGGTGGTATGGTGTTGGTGGTCGTTAATTAGAAGTCTATTATGTCGTAAGAAAATTTTCTACAATCTACAGTGTTGTTCTTGTTGTTTTTGTTTCTGTTTTCTTCTGCTCAGTACAAAACTACAAAGTGAGTAATTAATGAAGGTGTCACATGTTCAAACGATTTTTTTTTTTCATGTTTTTTTTGTTTTTGTAATACGAAAATTTCAATTTTGGCAAAGAATTACTAAACAAATTAAATAAAAACAAAAACAATAACAAAAACAAAAGAAAATTAAAATTAAATTAGTTTGCAAATTTAATAATGAATGCAATATCACCGTATCAATTTATTCTGATATTTTATTTAATGCTCGGAAATCATGTTTTAATTACGCAATTTATAATTGAAAAAATATATATATATATATATATTATCTTGGACATTTTAATATGAAACACGCAACAGATGTAAATAATTTTGTGTAGGAATATTATCAGAACTTTAGTTTTACATTGCTGGCTATTAAGCAAGATAATGTGAAAATCAATTAAGATAATATAGAAAATAATACGCTTATGACATCTGGTGTTAAGTTATGGTAGTAAATTTAATATGATTTTTGCTTTGATGTTAGCAATTTAGGTATTGTAGAGTTAATTTTTTAAAATATTCGATTATATTTTAATTTAACTAAATATGTCTATCATTAGATTAGGTATTTTCGGGACGGGATTTGTACCGAAAATGTACTTATAGTGGTTATACCGGGTGTTCCAGAGCATGCATATAAGCTTTTTAAGAGGGGAAGGAGCCGTTATTTTAAAATTAAAAAAAAAAAATATTAACTAAATCGAGGGCGCTCTATCGGTTGATGACGTTTTAAACTTCCAAGAAAACCGGAAAAGGGCTTTTTAAGCTCAAAATTCGCCAAAATTGGCCGAAATCGAGATTTTCAAATAGGAAGAAAAAACATTTTATTTTTTGTCATTAAATCCAAATTTGCATAAAAAAATACCCCTTTCCATTTGAAAATCTCGATTTCGGCCAATTTCGGTGATTTTTCGGCTTGAAAAACCCCTTTGCTGTCCTTTCCGAAAGTTGAAAAAATTAGCATCCGATAGAACACCCTCGATTTAGTTAATAAATTTTTTTTAATTTTAAAAATTTCCTTAAAAAGCTCCAGAGCATGCAACTATAACTCCCCCGGTGATACGCGTATTTAGGCTACTACTTGCATGTTTCTTCAGTGTTTGTACTCGAATTCACCGTAGTAGAGAATAGAATTATTTTTTATACAGCACGTACAAAACCTGCCATTCATGTCCCAGGTTCGATTCCCGATAAAAAACAACCTTTGCCATTGGGATAAAATAAATGACAAAAAAAAATTATTATAGTGAGTAAAATAATTTGATAACAACTTCAAATATTTCAGAAGGCTTACTTCCTGACAATTTGGTAATAGTTTTCCACATTAAATGAACGGACAAGCTAGAAATTTGATAAATAAATACTCTAAAAACATTGTAGTAAAATAGGTATGATAAAAATTGAAATAGCTTCGTACTTAATTGCATGAAAAGGTAATTTTACTTAAATTACTGTCAAGAAATTAACTACACTAGACCACACAAAAATTTAGATTAGATTAAATTTATTTTTGATCACTAAACCACATTAGTTTCTGGGTCCAAAAAACAAAATATAAAGAACGAAAATTATTAATACTATTATTTTGGTCAATTATGACGAATATATTCGATAAATTTTCCCACATATTCCAACAATGAATTCTAGGACAAAAAATTCTTTATTAAAATCACCCTATCCAATTTACTTTTTTTAAATTACACTACAAGGCTATTTTTTTTATTTCAATTAAATTCTCAAAAAGAGAGCAATATTGCTCTTACAGAGTGTGTATAAATAATACAAAAGTAGACAGTAAAATAAGTGTAGTAATATAAAAACTAATAAGTTAGAAATATTAAATTGCCAATGGTAAGCACTTTTTTTTTTTAAAGTTAATTTGTAATAATTTCAATATTATTATTAAGTTATTTTTATTTTATACCTAAAATCAACTCTAAAAATTTTTGTATTATATTTCTTTTTTAAAAGAATTATTATTAGCATGTTGAAGATTTGGTAGAGACTGCTTTTGTGAGTGTATAAAATTAAATTTGAATTAATTCATCTAAATTCATAAATTGCAATACAATTCTCCGGTACATGAGTTAATTCAATTGACTGATATAATTCTCATGAATTATGATAATAATAAGCCTCCATTTTACCTCTTGATTTTGTAATATAATATAAACCAAACAATGATGCTCCATTGATATCTTTAATTGTATGATCAGGTACAAAGAAATGTGCTTTCCATCTCAATCTCATAAAAAACAGAATGAGTTTTTGCTAAGCTATCATAATCAAAATGATCAGAAAGCTTCAAATTTTTCCCAATGACCAGCATTGGATCAGATTCATCCATCAAAAAAAAATTAAAAAAAACTCGTAAATATTAGTGAATTAAAAACAAATGTAAAAAAAAACCATAATTTAATATTTCAGTTGTGTAGATGGACTCTGTATATATTAATGTAATAAAACTCAAATGTAAAAATAAAAATTAAATTGAATAAAATTGAAATTGATTTGAGAATTAATTCTAATTTTAATTTAGTTTAGCTTATATTTTCTCTTAATATTCTGTGAGTCATATGGCTTTTATCAGTTTTGAACTCAATTATTGTTTAAGTATACCCATTATTGAAACTTATCGTCTCAATGTATATTGCAAATAAATAAATAAATAAATTTGACTTAACTAAAAATGAAGCAAAATGACAGTGCTGAAACTGAGGCAAAATCAAAATGTAGGCAAAATCCAAATCAAGCTTAAAGCAATAAAGTAGAGTAGAGCAAAATTTGATAATTATTTAAATACAAGTAAATTATAATACTTAAAAAGTAATAACCGATAATGGTAATATCCGCATGTAATATATAACATGCCACATTTAATCCAAGTATTAAACTTGGGCACCATAATATTAATGTACAAAAAGCTTACAACTCTTGTATTTTTTTTATTTGAGCTTTAGTCGATTCTTGCTTATGTGCATCTTTAATATGCTGTGAAATTACACAGGGGTCTCCTAGTGAAACACCAAAAATTCTTAAAAATTTCACAATAACAATAAAAAAAAATAATAATAATAATAATAGAAATAATAATAACAATAATAATAATAGTCACAGTAGTATTAGTTTAAAATTATACAAAAGTTGTTGTAGAATTTCCTTGTCAAAAACTTTTTAAATAATGAATGAAAACTTTTGCCTGGAAGCTATTTAAGTGACGAACACTTACTAACTACTGCAAGGTTATTCTATTGTTCTCTTTGTTACATCTTTATTATATTTTATAATAAGTGTTCGTCACTTTCAAATAAAAAAAAGGATATTATTTTTTGTATTTCTTTTACTTAAATCTGAAATAATGAGATGGAAATTTTTTTTAATTTGAAACAATTAGTATTTTCGGGGAATATGAATTAATGAAACGTTTTAATATAAAGTTTATTTTAATGTTTAAAAATATATGATATAAATAAAGGTTGTTTTTTTTTTTTAGAGTGATAGAACTTTAAATTGAAATAAAACACATTTAAATTAAGATTGAAGACACATTTTATTTGAAAGATAATTTTATGACATTTAGGTTTTGAAAATAATTTCCGACATATATCCACCACGACTAGCTCTGAGGAACCACATTTGATCAGACCAATTTTGGACCACTCTTTCGAGTAATTCCAAAAATAAATTCCAATTGGCTTCCAAAACAGCTATTGTTTCTGGTTTATCAGCCTAAACCCATGACTTCACATAACCCCAAAGAAAATAATCCAGTAATTTCTCAAAATAATGTTGCCACCAAATCTTTCTTTGAGGTGTAGCACCATCTTGTTGAAACCAAAACACTTCCGGGTCGATACCATTCAAATTTCAAAACAGCAAATCATTGATCATTGATGTGTAACGAGCACCATTCACTGTAACGTTTACTCCATCATCGTTCTTAAAGAAATATGGACCGATGATACCTCCAGTATGTAAACCACACCACACATTTGCATTTTTCAGGATGCAATTTTCAGGATGCAATTTTCATGATGCAGGTGCATTTTTCAGGATGCAATGAAACCTGCAGAATTTCTTGAGGATTGTTTTCGCTCCATATACGGCAATTTTGCTTGTTTAAGTAGCCGTTCAACCAAAAATGAGCTTCATCACTAAACACAATTGTTCGATAAAAAAGTGGATCAACTTGAAGCTGTTCTAGGGCCCAATCGGCAAACAAACGACGCTTATTATGGTCAAGTGGCTTTAGTTCTTGAACCAGTTGAATCTTATATGGGTGTAGATCGAGATCTTTACGTAAAATTTTCCATGTGGTGGTTGCACACAGTCCAACCTGTTGTGAACGTCGACGAATAGACAAATTTGGATCTTCATCAGCACTAGCTGTTACAGCACCGATATTTTCTTCTGTACGAACAGTTCTTTGTCTTGTTGTTGTTGTTGCATCGAGTAGAGAAAATGTTGTCCGAAATCTATCGACAGTTCGACGAATAATCTGCTCTGATGGACGATTAAGTAAACCATAAGTTTCACGAAGTGCTCTATAAGTTTGGCGAATGTCGTTGCGGCGTGAGTCTTTCCATGATAATTTGTCAATGCTTACTGAACAGAAATGTCAAAACAACATGGTTTCTATCTTCTGTTAAATCACAGTTATCTCTATCGAAGTGCTATTATTCTTAAAAGAAACACCCGTTATAATGCTGAAATATATTTTACAAGTAATTAATTTCCATTTCAATAATTATTATGATTGAAATTTAAAAATGCTTATTAAATTACTTTAGGATTCTTTAATATTGGGATGGAAAATTAATGTTTTTTGTTTTTTATTTTTATTTTAATTTAAACTATGTGGTTTTTCAAATTTTTAATTATTGAAAATTAATTAAAATTATTTTAATTATTAATTATTTTTTTATTAAATTGAAATGGATTTAATAGATAAAAATAAATAACATAAATATTGATAAGAAAAAATGTTTGATTTGAAAATAAATTTTATTTTTATTATTATTTCAGGTGCGAACTGGTATGGTAACGGTTAGTGATGGCAAAATTAAACCGGAACCAATGCGTTTACATTTAACTATGGAATTATTAGTTTTACAAAAATTAGAAATTGTTACACCAACTAGTACTTCAACAGGACCACCAACAGAATCAAAAGTAATTATTAAAATTATTAATGTTGAAAATTAAAAAAATATAACAAAATTAATAACGTTATTGTTATTACATGATTGAACAGTTTTCGATATTTTTTGTTTTTTACTTTTATTTTTATGTACTCGTACAATCTCAATCTATCCTTAACACATAAAAAAAGTTAACAAAACATGTTCTTCTGATTTTTAAATTTTCAATATTTAAAAACAATTTTCTTTTTTATGTTAAATTAATTTTACCTACATTATAAGAAGACTATAATATTGGTAAAATTTTTAAATGTACCCATAGTTAGATTTGTATATATATAATCTTCAATTTTAATTCATTGTAAAGTATGACAAAAAACAATATTATGTAATACGTTTATAATAAAAATGTCTTAATCTAACTTACACATATTTCACATACATTAAAACCACTTAAATTAACCTTAAAAGCTAAAAAATCCACAAATTTATTCAAGTATTTTAACTCACTTTTATCTATTTGTCCTATTTTGCAAAGGGGTTGATCACAAATGATTGTTTCTTATAGTTTTGTCTTTATCCGGTAGAGACATGCCATATTTCATATTATCTCTATCAATATTGCCTGGATTGTATTAAATTTTTTTTACATGTAGTCCTACTATAATGAAATAGTATAGGGACATTGGTTTTAGATGTAACCATTTTTGCCTAAAAAGATGAAATGTTCAGCTGAGCTATGAAATCCGTGAGCAGAGTCTTTTTGATGTACTCCTCATTGTGATATGTGATATTAAAATATTTTCAGGAGTTTTCAATGTTCTATCATAATGTGTTCGAATTAATTTTATAACAAAATTATCGATTCTTATGATTTTTGCTTCTTTATACAAATATTTATACTATGTTTGTATTTAGACTTAGGCTGTCTATGTTTATTAATGCAAATCCTAATGGACTTTCCTTCGACCTTCCGTATTTTTTTCCATAAAACTCGCGCTAATGCTATACCAGATAGGTACAGCATAGACAAGTGTCGGTCTTATTAGTGTTTGCTAGCATATTATTTCGGTTTCGGCTTCGGTTGAAATTTTCAAAAAAATTTCTATGAATAGGCAAAAATGGCATATTTTATGATGTCACCTGATTTTAATATCGGGTTAAGCTATTGAAAGGCTGATACATCTACATGGGACTCTTTTAACTATTTAAACAACCCTTTCTATACACTTAAACTTTATTCTACGTCAAACTTATCATTAATTTATTTCAATGGATTATTTTATATGTAATAATTCGAAAGACTTCTAAAAAAAATATCTGATTAGACTTTTTAGGTTAACCAAATTAATCAATGTAAATGTTTTAGAAATTTTAATTTAGTGTTCAAAAAATAAAAGGTACTGCAAAGATAAGGCAAGGAAAAGGATCTATGATAAGTCGTAAGATCCCGTTTAAAAAGACCTTAAAAAATCTAAAGATTTGAAAATAACCTAGAAATGACGGACTTACGAGTAATCTGGAAAATCTTAAAAAACCGAAAAAATCGAAAATAACCTGGAAATGACAAATGACGGAATTACGAGTGAATTAATAAAATATGGTGGGCCTATATTCGAAATTACAAATATATTTAACATATTGGTAAACGGATAAACTGCAACGGCTAAATTTAAGAATAGTATAAATATCCCAAAATTTAGAAAATGAGTTAAAGTCAATCCAGAAAACCATAGTGGTATACACTTACAAACAAACATTAAGCAAAAACATTAAAAGAACAATAAGGCGATTCTATTAAGGCCGATCCACAATAGACAATATATTTTATTTTACAATCAGACCCTCGATACCATATATTCCTTTTAAATTTCTGAAGCGGGGACAAGACTCATAAATGACCATTCTATTGATTGAATAATTGAGTGCCAAGTACAATTTCCCTTATGGAGGGATTTTATTTTATGATTTTACAACTTTTATTGTCACTTTCACTTATAAATTTTGTGTTAACTACATTTTTAATGATTTCTACATTTCTAAGCAATTTATTTAATGTCTTTCCAATAATTTTTGGATATTTATTATTTTTCAAAAGAAATTCCTTAGATTGATGTTCAACTGCACCCATCTGTAACTGAAACTGACAGAGTTTATTTAATTGCTTAACCATTTTTTCTCCATATATATTGTCTCGTTCCAATATAAAAAGTGATTTTAAAGCTGTTTCAAAAGTACTAAGATAACCTTCCGTTGGTTGAGTTCTTATTATATATTTATTAATATTACATGAAATAAGTTTAACTTGTTTTATTTGATGCAAATATGGACTACTTGAATAAATTGCTTTTGCCTGTGGCCATGTTCCATCAATAAGAATTAAATTTAATAGACTATCATCAGGATTTATATCTTCTAATGGTACTGAATCCTTACTATGATATAACAATAAAGCATTG
Source organism: Argyra leucocephala (assembly GCA_963942445.1). Classification (NCBI taxonomy): domain Eukaryota; kingdom Metazoa; phylum Arthropoda; class Insecta; order Diptera; family Dolichopodidae; genus Argyra; species Argyra leucocephala. Next base: position 122,765,780 of record OZ012678.1, read on the forward strand.
GGTGAAATAAGATATTTTTCAACATTTTTATCAAAATGTTGTGAGTAATGAGATTGTGAAAATTTTTTTCCTTTAAAAATTAAGCATTTTCCTTCTGTAACACCTAACTGTAACACATCTGAAGTTCTTAAGCAACGTTTCTCTTCGGCTGGATGTTGTAAAATTATAATTTGTAATTTAGGACAAAGTGATGGAGATGGTCCAAACTATTGTTGGACGCTTGGAACGAGCAAACTTGTCTCTTTTTTTCAGATGGATCAGGTTCAATTCCAGTCAGATCTTGCCAAACTTCATTATTTTCCATAGTAAATAATAAAACTGATTAAATTCAGCAAAATAAGTAATTGGTAATTTTTTCATTTGAATATAATTTATATTTAAAAAATTAGAAAAATTGGAAATTTTAAGTATTGAATTAGAATGCAAAGTTCAACTGTTGTAATATTTTTTCACAATTGTACATTTTCCACTGCACATACTTTTGTACCATACATAGCTGTACTACACTCCCTCCGGACATCCAAAGAGGGTTATCCAGCGTCGCATAATATGCTAAGATTAATTCTAAACGCACCGGTAACATGTCTAGTGCCTGTGTTAAGCATAGTATCGAATAATTTTAGAATGGTGTCTGAATCATCATCAAAGGCAACCGTAATCTAGTAATGTAAAATTAACATTATCAAAATAGAAAACAATGTTAAAGCATTTAAAACGCACGAATTAGCAACGAATTTGCATAACATAAATAATGTTTAACGATTTAAACTCCATAACGACAAATGCCATATAACTGCAAATAAGAAGTTCCACTTATCGTTAACTAATCTAAAAAATCGACGTTAACTAATCCAAATTTCTCCATAAAATTGTATTTAAAATTTTGATCATCTCATCAGATATGAAATTCAATATCAGATGACTACTCCCTCGCACTGACAAAACTGACAGGAAAGATCTAATGGATTTCATTTATACCATGAAATGAATAATTATCTCATTTTATGGTATGGTTGAGGAAACATATTTTTCCGCAACCATACTTTAATTTATTTATAAAAATCATTATTGTACATTAAAGATTAATTTTATATTAAATACATTAATCTTCCCTTACATTCAAATATGCATTAACTTTTTTTTTCGGAATATCTTTCAAAAAAAATTTACCTTACCACCTCTCAGACATTACAATAACACCTTAAATACTCACCTACCGTAAAATACCGTATTTACCATCCTATTTCTTTACATTTTCTTGCATTTCCAATTTTTAAAATGATTATTTAAAAAAAAAAATTAAACTGTTTTTATTAAGATTTCAAGTGTTAAACAAAAATTTTCAAAAATATTTAAAGATGCATTCTTTCTTCTCCACCCTCTCCCAAACATCAAATATTTTGAATTGAGGACCTTCTATATACAGTACATATATAGATTTAATTTTATTATATTGCAAAAATTAAATAAAAGAAACAAACACTTAAAAATTTATTCGAATAGTTAAAAGTATAAAGCTGGAATATAAATAAATTAAATTAAAAAAAAAAAGAAAAAAGAGAAATTCAGCTCTCCGGTAGAGAGAATGCAAAAAAAAAAAAAAGAGAAAAACTATCTAAAATGATACAAGAAATAAAGGATTCGAAATGAATTTCTTCAGAATATTTTCAAATAGAAAATGTCTGGCATTAAATTTATGCGAAAATTAAAATGAGACTGAAAATTGTTTTTTCCAAATGCTATCAAATAGGAATGGAACTACACGTACAGAGTGTTTAATTAAATTAGATGTACCATTTATAAAATTAACGTTCTTAAGAGTTTAACTAAATACTTAAGGTTATATAGAATACACTCCAAAATGTATATACTATAGATCAAGTGCACTAAAAGTGAAAGTTTTATAGTATATATTGTCAAGTAGGTTGGTTTTGTATTGCGTTTACCTATTCTAATTATCTTAATTATACAATAAGAGCCTGGTATATATGAAAACAAGGAATTAGAAAAAAAATTTTTATTACCCAAGGGGGTAAAATTTATCTTGTAAATAAAATATTTTATTTTATTTTTTGTTTGTTTGTTTACATAGGAACGGATGGTGCAAATAACACGACAAAGAGTTGGTGGTCTAGGTTTAAGTATAAAAGGTGGTGCCGAACATAAACTGCCAATATTAATTTCAAGAATATATAAGGACCAAGCAGCTGATGTAACCGGTCAATTGTTTGTTGGTGATGCAATTATTAAAGTAAATGGTGAATATATAACAGCATGTCCACATGATGATGCTGTTAATATATTACGTAATGCTGGTGATATTGTTGTTCTTACCGTTAAACATTATAGGGCTGCTACTCCATTTTTACAAAAACAATGTAAGTGAAAAAAATTTTTTTTTGTTTTTATATTTTTGTATTCTTAATATAAAAATCTTCTCTTTTCAATTCCATATAGTATCAAAAGAAACCCCAGATTCTGATAATGATGCAACTTGTGCAGAATTAAAAGCTGATGAAGGTTTCAAATCATCTGTTAATAATGGTACAAGTGGCAGTGGTAGTCGTCCTATTTCAATTTGTTCTGAAGGTGAAAAGAAATGGGTTGATATTAAATCAGGTATTTTGCACTCATACAAGCATGATTTTATTTTATTTAAATATGAGAATGTGTGTAATACCTTTGTGTCTATTTATCTATAATAAAAAGAAAATAATTGAAATATTCTTATATTTATGTTATCTAGACAAAAATTTATGTATGTATATGTGTAATATTAAATTTTAAGAATTAAAAAGAAAAAAGTTAAATATTTTTTTAATTATTGTATTGCTTTTTTTTTTTTTGTTATTGTGATAACAATGGTATGTTCGTGTCTAATGATTTAAAAAATTAATTTCTGTAATTTTGAACATCTTTATATTTTTATATTTATAAATCAAGAGTAAATATTTTATAACAGTTTATTATATTCAATTTTAATATAGATATTATGTAAAAAATATTCATGCTAGGATTTAGTTAAAGTTTAATTAACAAAGGGAGAGTAAGCTTTGAACTCACACACGTAACGTTTTAAAATAATAAAACAGGCAGCTCGAAGAGCAATGTTAGAAACTAGTGAGTTATTTTCATTATCTTGAGGGTCGGTTCTAGAATCAAACTGAAAATTTTATCGCTTTAAAATAGGAAAATATGGTATTGACACGGGAAGCAAAATGCTAATATAAAGGAATAACTTAATTGGTTTGTTTAAATTTAACTTTTCATTTTAATGTTTGAACGAGTATGTTTATGCACAGTATTATCCTGTATAATAATTTTTAGAGAAATATCTTACAGTATTCATTTCTATCTTAACTAACTTAGCTAACTTAAATGACAGAATCTTGTACAAAATTTTACGGCTTATTCGCCATGGTCGGGTATCAATAATAGTAATATTGCCGATTATTTACATTTACATCCAAAACGTTTGAAATATTATCACAAATATTCTCTTAGACGCATCACTGACCCGATGAAAAATCAATCTAACTGAATATGTATTACAGTGACATCTTGTAAGATGGGTGATGAAAAAATTTTACAATTTGGTAGTACTAGAAATTTTTTTTGTCATCATGTCAATTTAAAACTTTAACATCCGCGTTTAACAGAATAGAAAAATATTACTTAAGTCATAAGTCATATTTCTACTTTCTCGTAAATATGTATTTTTTTTTTCAATTAATTCACATATTATCTACAACCTCTCTCTAAATGGAAAATTCAATAATTGATATAACGTTGACTTTTGATGCTGTACTCAGTTTCTCGGACGTTATAATCAAGTTATTATTAATCCCTCATATTTATTCCAAGGGTTGTCAACGGTATAAAGAAATTAAAGAAAAAAAAATTTCCCAGTTTACGTAATAGGCAGCTACCTCAACAAAGTCATAGCGCTGAGGAAGTTAAAGGAACAAGTGATATTCAAACTGTTTTTGGCCATAAATCCTATGCGGAAATATTAAAAAACAAGAGTGATACGCCACAGCAACCAGCTATCATATCAAACAATAATGCAACTTGTACTATCAGCTCCTCAACCAATTCAAATGAAGTTTTCGAATTAAAAAACATGGTGAAAGAATTAATGTCACAAGTTGGGCCTTTGATTAACCTCGTTAATACACTTCTCCTAAACTTACATAAAAATAGCTAAACTCCTCAACATAGTCGTCTGGAATGCCAACGGACTGTCAAACCATCAACAAGAATTGTATCATTTTATTATTGATCACCAAATAGACATCTTGTTAATTTCTGAAACCCATTTTACAAACAAAAGTTATTTTAACATAAAAAATTACAACACATATTCCACAAATCATCCTGATGGGACGGCTCATGCTGGTACTGCAATAATCATCAGGAAAAACATACAGCACTATGAACTTCCTAAATATAAATTTAATCATATTCAAGCAACAAGTGTCGTGATAGCTGACTGGAATGGACCCTTAACTATTTCAGCTATATATTGCCCTCCTAAACACAATATCAACAAATCTCAATTTATTGATTATTTTAAAACTCTGGGAAATAGATTTATTGCCGGTGGAGATTATAATTCTAAACATACGTTCTGGGGCTCTAGGCTGATCACTCAAAAAGGAAGGCAGCTACTACTAGCCATGCAAGAATTCAACTTGAATTATCTGTCTACTGGACAACCTACATACTGGCCTTCTGATCTTAATAAGACACCGGATCTTTTGGATTTTTGCGTCTCGAAAGGTATCTCACCAAAACTATTTACTGTGAAATCAAGCCTCGAGCTGTCTTCAGATCATACGCCTATCATTATCTCTGCCTCATCCAAAGTAGTAATAACTCAAAATGAACAACGGTTACATACAAGGAAAACTAACTGGGATAATTATAGAAAGGAAATTGAAATGAAAACTTCTCTAAATATAGGACTGAAAAACCCCCAAGATATCAATGAAGCTATAAAAAACCTATATATAACCATGATTGAAGCAGCAATGTCATCAACTCCGACGCAAGGTAACATCCGAAAATATGTTATTTCTCCACCTGAAATAAAATCCAAAATCATGGAAAAAAGAAACCTTAGGAAATGTTGGCAACAAACTAGATCCCCTGAAATCAAAGCCAGGTTAAACCGTGCAATCAAAGAACTTAAATTTTTGTTAAATAAAAGCAGAGAAAGTTCGTTGAAGAATTACCTTGAAAGACTAACATATACCGATCTTAATGACTACTCACTGTGGAAAGCAACAAGAAAACTGAAACGGCCACAACAAATTATACCTCCACTAAGGAAATCAAATGGTAATTGGGCCAGAAGCGATGGTGCGAAAGCAGAGCTTTTTGCATCACATTTACAAAAAGTGTTTGTACCGTATCCACCAGTAATTTCAACCGCCGAAAACAACAAGATTGAAAACTACCTTGAAGTGCCTTATCAAATGGATTTACCGATAAAGAAAGTTCGGATAAAGGAAGTACAGGAAATTATAAAAAACTCTGTGTCAGACAAGAAGGCTCCTGGGTATGATGGTATCACAGGCAAAATGGTAAAGTAACTTCCGTATTGCAGTATAAAATTCTTAACCCACATTTTTAATGCTATATTAAGAACTAGCTACTTCCCAGATATCTGGAAAACTGCTCATATCATAATGTTAGCTAAACCGGGGAAAGAGCCAAATGAGACTAGTTCATATAGACCAATAAGTGTGCTGCCAGTAATATCAAAATTAATCGAAAAACTAATAGCCAAAAGATTGATTAAAATAAATAATGAACGAGATATCGTACCAGCTCATCAGTTTCGCTTTTGTCACAATCACGGAACAATTGAGCAAATACATAGAGTAGTGAACCATATAAATAATTCACTTGACAAGAAAAAATACTGTTCTGCAGCTCTTCTGGACATTTCGCAAGCCTTCGACAAAGTTTGGCACAAAGGTCTCCTTTACAAGCTTAAAAAACTACTTCCTCACCACTACCAGCAACTTTTGTCAACTTATTTATTAAATAGGAGGTTCTTCGTTAAATACAACGGGGAACAATCGTCACTAAAAGAAATTAAATCTGGGGTTCCTCAGGGCAGTGTCCTTGGCCCACTACTTTACCTGATATTTACAGCAGACCTCTCAATATCGCCGAGGGTACTCACTGCTACCTTTGCTGACGACACAGCGGTCTTAGTGTCTCATACTAATCCGAGATTAGCTTCAGAAGTTCTTCAGAACTACTTATTGGATATACAAAACTGGCTGAAAAAGTGGAGAATAAATGCCAACGAATCGAAATCCCTTCATATCACCTTTACTAATCGCAAGGGAAATTGCCCCGCTGTTCACCTTAACGACATGGAATTGACTCACCAAGACTCGGTTAAGTACTTAGGTATGCACTTGGATAGACGCCTCACTTGGAAAAGTTACATCATCAGCAAAAATAAACAACTACGATTAAAATTCAACCAATTAATTTGGCTAATAGGTCGTTTCTCCAATTTATCCCTAGAATGTAAAGTTGCAGTGTACAAAGCTATCATCAGGCCAATCTGGAGCTACGGGTTGGAACTATGGGGAACAACTAGTAACTCCAACATCGAAATAATAGAACGCTTCCAGTCCAAAGTATTAAGGTCTATAGTCAACGCGCCTTGGTATGTCTGAAATGACACAATTAGATCAGATTTAAATATCCCATCTGTTAAGAAATTCATTAAAAAGAAAGCTGAAAAATACTATGTTCGACTGGAAAACCATCCAAATTTACTTGCTCCTCAACTCATCAATAATGAACGAACAAGCGAGCGCAGATTAAGACGCTTCAGACCGCTGGATTTATCTACTAGATTCACTTTACCTGAGACTCCATAAATATAAATTTGAATATTAAGTCAAGAATCAATGGATTTTTGACTTAGATTACATGTCAGTTACATCACGTCAATTTTAATTCCAACATTATACTCAATATCTTTTATATTTTATGTAGATAGTTGTATAGAATAAAGACAAAAAAAAAAAAAAAAAATATTTATTCCATTTAGATTGGTAAAGTTCACTATCTTAAAGGTATACAAAACAAATTCAGGATATTTTAACGTTTAATTTGATTTACCAGCATTGTAAACTGTTCACTTGTCAAACTGTTTAGATGATCCGTTAGATTTTTACGGTTTACTTCTAATTTCTATGCTAGTTTAATTTCTTTCTTGCGCAAATAATAAATTGAATGTTCAAAATAAACCAAAATTTTGTGGAATAATAACTTCAAATATATATAGTTTAATTATTGTGTATATATTATATAATATATAGTATAATTATTTAATTGTGTCTTAACTCATTTAAGTTATTATTGATTTCGATAATCAAAATTTTCAACTAAATACCTATATCAAACTTTCATGTTTGCGAATTTATACCGTATAGTATGTATATAGCATTAACTAATCTATAAAATTTATATTAACAACATTTCAATTTAGTAGAAGTCTTACAAAAATATCAAAGTGAATGTGCACCAATTAGCAGTTCTAGACACCACTTTAATTAAGTTAAAACAAATTTTGTATTTTTAATTGTTTTTTTTTTTCTTAAAACTATTTCTATAGGTTCAATATCAAAGTATAGCTTAAGTCAATAATTTATCACAATTAACAATTTTAGTTCTAAGCATAAAAGTTCGTATGCTGCACTATAGCTAATTTCAGAGCTACAGATCTCAAATATTTAGCTCTGTGTCCGTCCTGAGATTTTTTATAGAGCTCTTTTAAAACAATTGTTTCGCTTACAAAACTAATTTAATTTAATTTGTAATTTTAGCTCTATAAAATGATATTTTACTCCTGTCGAGTGAAAAGTGATTCAATTTTCAAGTGTTTAACTAAATCAGCTTTAGGAGCATGTTAATTATGCAGATATAAAATTAATTATATTTTATATGAATTTATAATCACTTGTTATTTTTTATTTGAATCCATACATATTAAAGAAATTTTGTTTGTATTGATGCTTAATTAATTTAATCTATAGATTAACATGTTTACTTTCATATTGCAACAAAATATGAATGTGAGATTTTAATATTTTTCTAGATTTAAATTAAACATTAAAATTGTTTTACCCCATCTGATTTTAAATTATTTTCGAAAATTTCCAATGTAAATAATGGGATCAATCGCGGAAGTCTATTGCTATAGACTTTTGTGAACAATAGAAAAAAGTCTATTGACTTTAATCGCCGAACTCTATTGGGTAAAAATTATTTCTATTAATAGACTTTCGAAATCGATGGCATTTTCTTGATAGGTTTTGGTGAGAATTTTTAAAATTTATTGTTTTTTATTTTAAGAAAAAGTTTTAGTAATAAAAGTCAATTGGAGAAAATTATAAGTGTAATGGAAAATGATAAAAAAATTGGAAAAGGTACCTGGCAGAGCTGAGTCGTATTCGAGTAAAAGTATTTAAAATTCTATAAAAAATATTTTTTTTGAGTAAAGTATTTACTTTGCGTTGACAAGTACAAATAGATTATTTGAAAAAAGTATTTCAAATACTTTTTTTGAGTAAAAATATTTGACTTGATTTTTTCAAATACAAGTAAAGTATTTGAAAGTTATTTAAATTTCTCTATTAAATTACTCAAATACTACTAATTTTTTTTTAAAGAATACCCACAGAGAACTTATATTGGAAATGTGATTGAAAACATACATGTCCAAAAGGTTTAATATGCAAATAAATATTGAATAGAGTAGAGTCAATGTGAACTACATCTTCTAGGCGATGACTGATGGCAAGTGCCAAGTTCAAGAAATTGAGCAAGTTCCAGCAAAAATAGGCCCTTATCGCATCTTACACAGCCCTTGGGATTTTTTTTTTTTAATTGTCTTTAGTACAAGGGTCATAAGCACGATACAAACAATAGGTTCGGCGTCCCAAATGTCGGGACCCAAGACCATCATTTTATATTGAAAATACATGAATGATAATATGTTTGAAATAAAATAAAAATGTTTACTTCCCTTATAAGACAATAAAAGAAAATAATATGATGTTTAAGAAATAACATGTTTTTGAAACCAATATTATGATATGTGGGTACCTGGAAAAAATCAATCATTCAAAATTTCTTTATTCTTATACCCTAATAAATCTGTGGCAATAATGAAAAATAGCCTAAGTCGACATAAGATGAAATTGACCGAACAGCATTTTGAATTTACTAATACCTACATTTGTTATCAGAATCAGAAATTAAAAAGGCTGAAATTATTAATTCCCAATACAGGGCATTAGCCAAGTATGAAGAATTACAAACGATTTACAAAATACTATTTCTGAATTTTAGAGCTAAATAAAAAATGTCAAAAATTAATTGAATAAATTTATTTTGAGTAACGTATATCGGATTGCACAAGGACTTTTCAGCTTATTTAGTACTTTCAGATTTACTGAAATATAATCCCTTCCAGTGCATCTTCTTTGGTTAAATCAAAAATTAAATAAAAAAAAGAAAAAAAAAATGGATATACCTAAAAAAAAAAAAAAAATTTATAACCTACATATTATAAACATTTCCAAAATATTATAATTTTAAAATTATAACTTTATGTCTTTGTATATAAGTTCTCTGTGATTTTTCTTTAAAAAAATTTTTTTTTTAATATATAATTAGAGCAAAGTATTTGAGTAATTCAATAGAGAAATTTAAATAATTTTCAAATACTTACTGAAATAATCAAGTCAAATACTTTTACTCAAAAAAAGTATTTGAAATACTTTGTTTAAATACTTTACCTGTATTTGAAAAAAATCAAGTCAAATAATTTTATTTGAAAAGTACTTGAAAATAATATTTAAATTTTTTTTACTTAAATAATTTTACTCAAATACTCGAAATCAAATACTTTTACTCAATGAGTAGTATAGTATTTGTATTTTACCCAGCTTTGGTGCCTGCAACATTTTTCCTATCTATCGAACTTCAGAATTCGTAACTAAACAGGTAACTATCAGTATTCAGTATCATATCAACTCTGAACACAAATTACTAAGTTAATCCGATAGTTAGTTTCTTTCACTATAGTCCACGACCTCTAAATCCAACTAAAATTTATGATGAATGGGCAAAGGCATGTAGTTATATTGCACAGCTATAGTAACTTATATTGAACAAAGGCAAGTAGTTAGTTGCAAAATATTCCAAAATGAAAAATTTATATTTTTGACAGCAAATATTTTGAACTACATCTTGCAACATTTTTAACTAGTCTATAAGTTTCAATAGCCTTCCAGATTACCCAAATTTGTTGATAGACTTTTATAATGTCGATTCTATTTACCCCGATTAACTACAATATTTCAAAAATATTGATATTTTTTATTTTTAAATATTTTTGATTATTTTTAGTCAGAAATAATAATTCTAAGACAAAATAAGAAATGTTTATAGTTTCCAAAATATCTCTTTTGATTCTTTATTATTTGATTATTTTAAAGTTGCTCAATTATGAATGGCTCATGTATTTATTTAATTCAATTAACATTATATTTTATAGTATTAAAATGACAACTGAGTATAAAGATATGGTTTAAGCAAATATAGAAGTTTGCTTCTTCTAGGTTATTAGAACAATTATTGCAAAGCTCTAAAATGTATTAAAAAATTAATTTTTATTTTCTCATAAAACCAAATAATTGAAACAAAATGTTCATTCATTATTAAAGTTTGCTATTTTTATGTAATTACTTTCGTTGAATCAAAAATTATATTTAAGCAGAAATACCAAACAAGACATAATATACATTCGACAAACTAGAAAAGTTAATAATTATTAAAATCTGAAATGAGATCAAATGAGTCTACTTGTTTATAGCAAGCTTCTTATTCTTTTATTGAATTGAAGGTTAATTTTTAATTAATTTAGAGATTATTTAAAGCTATATGTAACAACCAAATTTTGTTACTTGGGATTTTATTAAAACTTTATTTTACCCAAAGGGAGAAATAGAATTTTTAGTAAAATTATAATATTCAAATCTGTTATTAAAAAAATTGTTCATAGTAGTAACTTAAATGTTAACGTAGATACAACCGGTATGTGAAATTGATGAATTGATTGACTTATAAGTCATAGATTTTTGATTTTACTCTTTTGCATATTTTTTACTCTTAATTGTTTTTAATTTTAAAACGCATGATTAAATAATTTTTTTTTTTCAATTTTTAAAATTTCTATACTTTACTGTTATGACATTAAAAAGATTAATTAGTATTCAAATTGTAACTGACATATATTTTTAATCGAATATAAATAGTTCAATTAAAAAATTTACATCTTAATTTGAATGTTACTTTTTTTCTTGTCTTTTTTAATTGTTTAAAAAATATACCTTTAGGCATATTACTTATATACATCACTATGTAGACTTTTAACATTTCTATTGTACAAAAAACAAAAATGCGTTTCTAGTTTTTTTTTTTTTATTATTTTTCGGTTTTAATTTTTTATACCTAATTTGTTTCTTTTGAAATGTCTTCTATATAGCACACCCATTTACATTATTCAAAAATATTGTATAATCATAGAAAAATCATTTAAAATTTACAACAATCCAATCAAAATTTCTCTGAAAAATTCTTTTATGCAAAAAGAAAACAAAAACAAAAAATACAACAAAAAATAAAGGAAACTAAAAAACTGAAAAAAAAAAAATACAAAAATAAAAAACTTCAAGAAATGAACATAAATCCAATTAATACTCACAATAAAATATGAAGTTATACAAAAATAACTTTAAATAATAAATCAAAAACAAAAACAAAAAAAAAAAATTTTTTTTAATGTAGCAACATAAGAAAAACACAACAAAAATTATTAAATTTTCTCTTTGTCATCATTAACATCATGTATTATTATTATGATGCAACAAAATTTTTTATATAAAATAGAAGCAACCATGGCGGTCTCTACAATCTGTCTCGCGCAATCATAAAATTCAATCTATTTTTTTTTTTTTTTTTTTTGATACAGGAGGTATGTACGTAATTTTTGTATCATATTTTCCAATCAACAACCCAAAAAAAAAAAACAATTTAACATTTCACTTTATATTTCTGTTTCATTCACACTCACAATATCAAAATTTATCTATATAGATAAATTAAGTAAAGTTGTACTTGAACTATAAACTTAAATGTTACAAATCCCCCTCTCCGCCGGAACATAACTCTTTCTGTGAATAACCAAGCAAAATATCATAACAATTGAATCTATTTATCTTTTATAATATTATAATAGGTGATTCAGTCATATTTTTACTTAATTTTTACCGCATATCTAAATAAATTTTTTTTTATTTGAGTACTGTTCTTTTTTTCTATTTTTTTTTTTTCATTTTTATTCTTTAAATTAGAGCAAAACTAAAAAGATTGCGTTTCATTTTGATTTGAAATTGTACAGAGAATTTAATAGAATTTATTAGTAAAAAAATATATAATATAATGAAAAGAATAGAAGATAACTAAATAAATAAATAAATTGTTAAAAAAAAATTATTACTAATTATTTGATTCAATTTGAGTAAGACTGCAGTATAGTTATAGTAATACGTAAAATGAATACGTAAAAATCTTTGTTTAACATTTGACTGCAGTGCTGGATATAAACTTTTAATTTGAGTCCTATATTACAGGAAATGTGAATGTCAATGCATTGTTAAAAGATTAGAATTGGTATTACAGAAAACGTGGCAATTCAAAATTAATTTACCATATTATTGAAAATGTATGGTAGCCATTTTATTTTAGCAGTTGCACAGCGAGTTTAGTTTACGGTTTAAAATATAAATATTTTCCATTTTTTAAATTAAATTGTTGTATATAATCAATAAAAATTTTACATTTTTAATCGAAAAAAGATGATTACAAAGTAACTCTTGTTGGTTGAACAGTGATGACAAAAAATTAATTTTTCCAGAAATTTTAAATCTTATTTTTTTAATTTAGTTAAAACTAGCAAAGTTACCCGACGTTGTCCGGGTCGACCACAAAATGAATCGAATTTATTTCAATGAAGTTTGATTTATGAATCGAATTGAAAAAAAGTGGTTTATCAAAAATATTCTAATATTTTTTTTCACTACGATAAAAAAATATCAACAATACTCCAACTTAAGCTATACTTATATTAAAATTATTTCTTTGTAAACAATATTTTGGTGATCTTTTCTGATGAAGTATAAGCAAATACGCTCCTTGCTGTTGAGGTATTCTTAAAATAAAAAAATGTTCGTTTTTTCCACAATCAATTGGAATTTGTACTTAAATGAAATGAGGATGCCAAGTTCTTATTCTTAATCTAGTACCGTAGTTTTGGCTTCTTCAAGTTTCGTAGAAGCAATATTGAAGCTACTACTTTTAATTCCAATTGATGATTTAATTCCAGTATTTTCTGATTAATAAAACGAATCGTCACATTTTTGTGGCTAATTTACATAGCCATGTCATGTAAAAATTTTATACTGAAAATACATGTTTTTTTATTTTCCATAGAATACCTATGAATAAATTTTCAAGTCTGTAACACAATTTTTTTTTTGAAACATTTCTGATAGAGTATGTAAATGTAAATTTTCATGCCTGTAACACTATTGGTTTTTACTCCTGAGACATACATGCTAAGAGTTGTACGGCAGCAACCCGAACCAGTCCGAATTTTCGAAATCGGTAACAGTCGAATTTCTTTATTTGTGAAAGAGTATCTAAGTGTAAATTTTCATGCCTGTAACACTATTGGTTTTTACTCCTGAGACATACATGCTAAGAGTTGTACGGCAGCAACCCGAACCAGTCCAAATTTTTGAAATCGGTAACAGTCGAATTTCTATATTTGTGAAAAAGTATCTAAGTGTAACTTTTCATGCCTGAAACACAATTGGTTTTTGAAATATTCCTGAAACGTACGTGCTAGGAGTTGTACGGCAGCAACCCGAACCAGTCCGAATTTTCGAAATCGGTAACAGTCGAATTTCTTTATTTGTGAAAGAGTATCTAAGTGTAAGTTTTCATGCCTGTAATACAATTGGTTTTTGAAATATTCCTGAAACGTACTTGCTAGGAGTTGTACGACAGCAACCCGAACCAGTCCAAATTTTTGAAATCGGTAACAGTCGAATTTCTGTATTTGTGAAAGAGTATCTAAGTGTAAGTTTTCATGCCTGTAACACAATTGGTTTTTGAAATAGTCCCGGGACGTACGTGCTGGGAGTTGTACGGCAGCAACCTGAACCAGTCCAAATTTTCGAAATCGGTAACAGTCGAATTTCTTTATTTGTGAAAGAGAATCTAAATGTAAATTTTCATATCTGTCACACACATGGTTTTTAAAATATTCCTGAGTCTTGGTAAGAGTTGTACGGCAGCAACCCGAACCTGTCATCTGATGGCTTTGTAAAGTATCGCGTTATTTGCATACCGGTACCATGAATAACTGTGCAAAATTTCAGAACTCTATCCTTAAAACTGTGGGCGTGTATAGCGAACAAACAAACAAACAAACAAATAAACAAACAAACAAACAAACAAACAAACTTTCCTTTTTATAAGTATAGATAATTTCTTTTAATTATTTTTTAGCTTTTATTATCTCTGCATTCATTAAATTACGGATTCTCTCGATTAGTTTTTGAAAATGTATAACTAATCGAAGATAATATTGTTGCCACTACTTCCTTCTCTTAAACTGAATATAAGAACTGATTTTATTTTTTAGAACATTTTCATTTCCCTTCCTACAACATTACACTAAAATTTATTATGTACACCGTTGCAGTAAAAATGGAAATTTTTACGTATTCATTTTACGTATCATTCGCTATAACTGCAGCCTTACTTGATAGCATTGATGTAGAAAATCATTTGCGCAATTCAAGATAATAACATTGTGTAACATTTTGAGTGTATTTTTTAAAGCAAATTTTATACAACTGACACGATGGTATGTCATGTATCTACTATCATGTAACTTTGAGGGTTTTACTAGGAGGTATTAGGGTAACATTCATATGTGATTTGTATCAACATATAGGTGTAATCGTAAATGTCAAACCAAGATCAAATGCAAAAATATTTGACGATGTTGATGAAAATGCTTTTGTTTCAATTGAATTTCAAGTGATCGTTGTAGTTTGACTTTTAACGTTTGATGTTTGTCGCAAGTTTTTTTAGCAAAAGAACTTCACAAATTTAATTTAATAAAATGAAAACGCTTACATGTACACTGGTCTGCCAAGAAATTTTTACAAATATACGGACAAAAAAAAATAAAAGACTAATAGAAATAAAATAATGAAAACACTCGAATTGTATATGGAATCTATTAATATACAAAATATTTTGATACCGTTACAGTATCAATAACTGTTTTTTTTATTTAACTAACATTGTCTATTTCACTCATTTAATTCACAACTGAACTTGATGTATTTGAAAAAAATGTTTTAAACTTCAAATGCATTTCATCTTAGTTTAGCATTTCTGATTAGAGCTTGTGTAGATAATTTCATTCTTATCTGTTTTGGCATGCAGAAAAATTATTTGTGATTACTAGGCGTGGAATAAATACGGATGGTTGGGGGAATATATGTTTGATAATCCATGCGGAATATCTGTTTTGGATATAAATTTGGATTTATTACATATATACGAGCTTAAACGTGGATTATGTAATGGTTCAATTTCCGTTTGGGAAACACTATGTCAATGAAGAGCTTTTGTGAATGTAATCTTCCAACTACTATAACAACTAGTTTTACATTAAAGTTGGAAGCTCAATTGTAGCATCAATCGATATTTTAGTGAAAAGTTGTTTCATTATTTTTTGGTCTTGTTACTTACAGTTACAAAAGAGTTACTATTATAATTACCATAATAATTACTGGGATGGGGCAGCAAATAAAGCACCTACCTTTCAACCGATATAATAGATTAGGGTTTCTACATTTAAATTAATAGTACATCATAAAAGTATGTATATGTAATTGTGTATATCCGCCAAATCTCTATGTAAAAACAGTTGGGGTGTTCATTCCATAGACTTGAAATTATATAAAAAATAGTCAACGTTTTTCAGTTAAAAAATAACAGTTTTTTATATCAAAATTTTAAATTTGGATAATTATAACTCGAAAACGGTAAATCTGATAAACACCCATTAAGAACCGTTAGTTAGGTTTAATAATTTAAAGAACAAAAAAAATTCTTAAGAACACATTTCGTAACTGGTATGTCATCGGTGTTGTAATCGTTAGACGTTATTTTTCTAATCCACTTTTCTTTAATCTTCTTCAGTCCAAGTTAAATTTAAAAATAAGAAAATAGAACCCTGTCTAGAACATATTTTTCCTAGAATAATTAGAGAAATGATCAAGAATCATTCTTTAAAAAAAAATTCAGCTCGGATTGAACGACACCGTAGATTAATATAGAAAAATGGAAAATTTAGTTTGTATAATTATTAAGCTTATTACCGACATTTCCATAAAATTGCCAGTATCTTATTTAGATGCCAAATGTTTTTTCTATCAAGACCGTATTATATTCTTAAGTGAAGCCTGATCCTGTCTTAGTTTCAAAACCATAGTGATCGTTATACCTATTGAAACCTCTTTTTACATTTCTTGTCTATGTTATCCCTTCAATGAATATCTGTGATCTACAAAAAATTTTCAATTTATTAGAGTTCTACATATTGTTACTGACAGACAACAAAAACTTCTAAAAAACACAACTAGAATATATTTAAAAATAAAAAATGCGCCACCTAAAACAAATTGAATTAAATTGAATTGTTTTCTCATTTTTAATAACTTAACATTTTCGTTTCTTTCAAGCCTTCACATCTTAATAGTTTTATTTTTCCTCCTATTTGTTCCTCTTCCCTCTTCAGCACTTTAATATTTTTAATAATTTTTTACTCTTATTGTATTCTTTAACAATTTTTTAAACACTTATCATTGTTATCATAATTGGAGCATATTTTTCATTTAAATTGCATGACATTAGCATAAGATTTAAAAATAATAAAAACAAGGAATAATATAATTGAAAAAAAAACATAAATAAATAAATAAATATAAAAAAAAAAAAATTTGAATTAATAAATTCTTAAAAATCATTTTGAATTTAAATATTATTTCTTAGTTATTTTTCTTCTTTTTGTTTGTATCTATCTATCTACACACTCCCTATACTTTTTTTTGCCTTCAATTAATTTATCCTGTTCTGTATTTATTAATGTTATTTTTTTTTTTTTTGTTTATTTGTTATTGTTTATATTATAGTGCCCTTGATGATGGCCTATGTCACGCGATACATTTATGGAACAGATAAACTTAGACCAAATGCATTTGAAGTTCGAGGTCTTAATGGTGTATCAACTGGTATTATACATTGCGATGATTTAGCAATTTTAAGTCAATGGCTCAAATTAATAACAGATAATGTAGTTGGATTAACACATTTACAGGTAAGTTATTATAAATATAGATATATAATAATATATATACGTGTACATATTTAAAAAATTATTTACGTTTAATAAAAAAAATGCATAAAGAATATGTTTTAGTTATATTAAAATATAAATTAAAATTTAAGTACAGGATGTTCGAAAAGAGGTATACCTACTCATGACTCATGGTATAAATGAAATTTTTTTAAATTTATTTTATTCAAAATCATCTCAGATGGGCTAAATAATATATAAGCTTATGTAGAGTGTAATTGTAAGGTAGTGTGTCGAGTCAAGTAGAATTGGTGCTCATATAGAGTGTACAGGTAGAATTGGTAATTTTATAATGTTCTGATTAAAATTGTTCGTAAACCCTCGAAAAAAGAAAATTTTGATTTGAGCCAGAACAGAACTGACGAAGAAGTTTTTAACCCTTGTTTTTCAAGTTCTAGCACAAAACTAAAATTGTTGTAAGATAATGTCATTACATAATATCATAAGGCTTTTCTAATTTAATTACACGATATTAATGCTTTCATGTCCGTCCAATTATCAAGCAATCGAAATATCCATTCGCATTTGTTTCATTTCGTTTTTGTGAAAGTTCGCATTATCTTACTTTTGTTATTTTTTTGAAGTAATAATCATTTCTAACAAGAACAATGTATATAAGTGCATTACATATTTTAGTAAGTTTCAAAATTTATTTTACTGAATTTCTTTTAAATTTAGAAAATATGGCAAATTTCATTTTTCGAAAATAAGCGACAATATGACATTGATTTAAATAAGAGAAACAACAACTATCAATAATAGTGTTTAATGATATTTTGTAAACAAAAATAATTTAAAAATAAATTTGAATTTTCATAATTTAATTAGATGAGTTGAACCTTCAGTTACTTTAAAGTAACCCCCGCCAACAAAATGTTAAGTTTTTAACCTATTTATGTTAACCACCATAAAAAATTATTGAACAGATTTTTACAATTGAATCAATGCTTGAACAAAATTCATCAAAAAATTTCAGATAACTTTTTGGTCTTTTGCAATTGCTCTTTGCTTTAATTGATAAAAAAGTTATCTTTTAATGGTGAGGAATCAAACATCTATCGTATATCGTATATTTAAATCGAATATGTCTCGTATAATAGCATATATCGTATCATCGTGTATTTATCTATCTGGGTATTCCAAAGCATGCGTATCAGCTTTTTAAGACGGGAAGGAGCTGTTATTTTAAAATCTATAATTATAATTGACAAGCATTTAGGGACCTGCGCAGTAGACACCTTTTCATTTTATTTCGATTCTCCTACTCCTTAATGAACTTCTGATATAATATATAAAAAAATGCGCACACAGTTGAAAATTTTGTACTCATATGATCTCATTATTCAGCAAATACATTATGCATATGTGAGATCTTATTAAAATAATAAACAAAAGCAAGCAAATCAGTTTTTATAATTTACATTATATACTTACAAATGAATCTATGTACATATGCCAAAAAAAAAACAAAAACACAAATTCATCTAAAATAAAAAATATAAAAACAACAAAAAAACAAATCACTTGAATTTTTCATTTTTATCTTTTTAAGTAACTGTTTCTAAATTCTTCATTTTTATCTTTTTAAGTAACTGTTTCTAAATTTTGGTTATTTGTAGTAATAATATAGTTTTTATTAAAATTATGTATTATGTAGGTATATATATACGTACCCCTTTAATGACAAAATTTTTTATTTTTAGTAATTTTATCCACTAAATGCCACTTACTATAGGGAATATATCGGAAACGAAGCAGTATATGAGGGACGTGTATTTATGTGTCCTAAATAAAACTTACTAACCACAAAACTTTTTATTAAACACGAGTGGTTTCTGCTATATCGTGCGAAGTCTATGTAAATTACTGTTTTTTTTTAAACTTTAAATTTGACTTCAACTTGAAATATAATTACTCAACAAGGGCCCCTAGTATAAATATAATTATTAACAAATCGAGGGTGCTCTATCGATTGGTGATAATTTCAACTTCCGGGAAGGACCGGAAAAGGGTTTTTAAAGTTCAAACTTGGCCGAAATCGAGATTTCCAAATCGACTTTTCTATGCAAGTTCGAATTCTACGTCAAAAAATAAGAAAATTTTGTCTAATACATTTTTTTTTTGCTTTAGTTTAAGCTTTGTAGGTATGAAAAACAAATTTCTTTTTAAAAATGGTTATTATCAATTTTTTGTTTACCAAAGGAAAATATAGAGCATTTTTGTTTTACTTTACTGAGAAAACAAAGAAAAATTATTTAACATTAATATCTTATTTTTTATCGTAGAACGTAAATTTGCATTAAAAAGTACCCTTTCTCATTTGAAAAGCTCGATTTCGGCCAGTTTCGGCGATTTTTGGTCTTAAAAAACCGATTTGCGGTCCTTTCCGTAAGTTGAAAATACCACCAATCGATAGAGCACCCTCGATTTAATTAACAAACTTTTTTCTAAATTTTAAAATAACGGCTCCTTCCCCTCTTAAAAAGCTGATACGCATGCTTTGGACTACCCGGTATAACATGTGTAAAACATTTGATTTAGATAGTTACAAAACAGAAAATTAAAATATATTTTTATTTGGTAGCTGTATAATGTAATTGTGTCGTCATTGGGTTAGTTTGCATTTAAATATACGGTTTAAATCATTTTACTTGGATCTACTACGAAATCTTCAACAAAACAACCTTTTTCATCAAAAACAAAAAAAAAATCCTTTATTTTTAATTTTTTATACTTTAGACGCCCGAAATCCCATTTTCAAAATGTGGTTTGCTTTTTATTCATGTTTTGATCAAAGACGATTTGCACTGCTTATATACACAGTAAGGCTTCTGTAAATAAACTTTAGTTTCATGACTTTCTAGAAAAAATGTAATAACCCTAACCCCACCTAGATTTAAATTTTCAAAACTCTCCCTTACTTTATTGAATCCAATTTTTGGTTGACGGCACACGTAAAATCAGTCGGCTAAAATTTAGTAAAAAAAATGGTTCTAATTTCAAAGTTGAGGTCTAATAAATGCCAAAAAAGGGCATTTTTCAAAAACAGATTTTGAAAAGAGAAGATTTGGCAAAATGGATATTAAAAAAACTGAAATTTCGAATGGCTCCCGTCTAATTTCGTGTCTTTATCGTGTAGCATTATTAATTGTGTTTATTGCTTTTATAGAAATTAATTTGAAGATTCATTCTTTTGTCTTTTAATAATTTTCATTATTCTGTTGGTCATTGAAACGCAGTTCCAATTTTAATAAGCGTTATACATTTTTTTATAAATATTTTTTGTACCTTTTATTATTTAATCTATAAATTTAAAAAAAAGTACTGTACAAATATCTGAACCATATCCGATAACCGATTTTCATTATTATTTTTTTAAATGATAAATATTTAAAAGAAGACGTAGCGAAACTAAACATTTTTTCAAATATTTTTTAATTTTCAATTAGATTTATCAATTTAAAATTTCACTAAAAGTGTATACACATCTTTTCTTAACATATAAAAATTTTAATTTATGAAAATTGTCACAACTCACACCTCAATGTACAGAATCAGATTATAATTTTGTTTTTTAAATAAAATATGTACTATATAATATATATGGTTGTTGTCTAAGATAACTTAATTAAAAAAATTATATACTTAGTTACCAAGCATAAATTAAATGATGGAAAACAATTCATAATGAAAGTGAATACAATTTTTTATCAAAAAGGAGAGGGCGAATACTATGATTACTAAATGGTTGATATAGTGCTCATAATTTAATATTTAAGCATTATATTAATAAAAATTTCTGAAAATAACAATAATTATTATCAAAAACATTTTTACACTAAGGAGATGAGACACACCCTGTACTCTTATTTTTCATAAATTTTATATAGAAAATAAAAATTTCAATTCTTGTTTTTCGATTTTTAAGCTTCAAGTTCCTGTTTTTTAATTTTTCTTTTTTCTAGTTTCTATATTTTTTTTTCGTAAATGCACCGGAAGCAATTATAATCTTATTGTGTTTTTATTTTTTGTATTTTTTTTTTTTTTTTATTTAAACATCACTTCTAAAATTTACTCAGATAACTAATCAGCACTACAAATATTTTAACACACTTCAATTTACATAATAACATCTAGTAATCATGTATGTTTTCATTTCTGCAGTCATTATAAAAAATATTTATTTAAAGTAATTATTAATGAATCAATGTAAGTCTATAATAATTATACAGCATATTATATATTATGTACTCTTATACGATGCACTGATGCTCGTTAACTTACTAAAACTTCAATAAAAGATGTGATGACATTAATTGTAGGATTAATTTTATGGAATTAAAAAATATTGACAATGACATGAACATTTTTTTGACATGTGTGTCACACATGAATTACTTATACTTATACCTACATATGTAATCGTAAATGTTCAAATCATAGTTTTCAAAACACAAATCAAAGCATATAATATAGGCTCTCGATATAGAGTATTTCATATAAATGTTTTGTATTTTTTTCTTTTAATAATTTTAGATGTCACTATAGATTTTAAAATTTAAAATTGTTAATTTTCTTTTTTTCTAAAACCCGTTAAATTTTGATGTCTTTTCTTTGGATAATAACAGAGATTTTTACATGCAATTTTTTTTTTTTTTACAGTTAAATTTGGTTAAATAGTTTGAAATGTAAGCTTTCGGCTAAATGAAAGATAAAATGCTTAAACTTATTTACTAATTAAGAAAAACAGTATTAGCTTAGCATGTTTCAATTGCTGTAAAATAATACACGATTTGTCAGTACTAATTCAATAATTATAATTAAATAAAAAGAAAAATATCCAGTTTTAATTTAATAATATTATGATTAAATGAAAATATGTAAAAAAAAGTGCATACATAAATGCAACTTGAACTGGTTAAGATAAAAGAGAATTCATTTTTCGCTCAAAAAACTGAGTACTTAGGAATTGTTAACAATTTTAGTTATATATATGGACTTAGTTATAGACTAGATATATGCAATTCCCGGCATTTTTTCGTTCCCCGGGATTTTTTTTTCTTTAATCCCCGGGTATCCCGGGAAAAAAATTATATGATTTATATAATTATTATAAGTTGTAATACGTTATGTACGTAATTAATACAACTAGAAGTATAAACGTTTTTTAAATAAATATATTTAATAGATTGATATAAGAAGTAACAACCTAACAACAAAACATTTTACTAATGTAATATTTTATTATATTAATTATTTGGATTCATTTAAACATAAACAAAACAGAACAGAAAACAAATATATTGTTAATTTTTTGGTAATAGTTTGTTACTATAACTAAAGTAAATAATTAAAAAAATGTTTACTCGTATTATACGAGTAAATATTTTATATAGCATATTTACTTTATAAATCTATTTTTTCATAAAAAAAAATGCTTTAAAAAGCATAAGCAATCAATCGATGAATCTTTCAATCTATTGCGTGTTTTTGATACTATATTACCTGATATAGAAAAATTGCGTTCATTTTCTATTGACGTAGGTTTTATCGTCATTATTGCTTCTTTTAAATTTTTTAGGTTGGTGGTCAGCTCTTCAGTTAATTCATATAAATTAAATTCTCTTTGCTAAAATTGCCTGTGGTTGTGAATACCGAGCCACTGGTTTTTTGAAAACCGCTTGCATCGATTCTTCTAATTTTTGTTTTAAATTTTTATTGCTGCATACATTTTTTTCTTGAATATTTTGCTCAAAATTAAATTCATTTTCTTCTGAGTCTGAAGCTAAAGTATTAAATAATCTTTGCATATAAACTTTAGCAACTTTTATAATATCAGACTTTGTTGTTGAATTGAAATATTCATCATCGTTTTCTAATAAATTCTTTGGATCTTGTAAAAATTTCAAATTTCAAGTAATGAAACTGTAGATTTGTTTCTTCTCTTAATTAATTGCATTTTTAGTTCAATTATAAGTTTTAGACTGAGCGCTCAACCATCCATTTGAAGTGTACTAAACAAAAATTTTAATGCTCCTTCACCTGTAAGAAGGTTAGCATCTTTACGACTCAAAGCTTCGACTGCAATTTTTATAGGACTCAATGAGTTCAATATACATTTGGCTCTATTTGTTTCCTCTAATCCCCACAGGTTGCTCATATTTAAATCAGATAAAGCTTTTTATATTGGATCAATAACGCGCAAAAAACGCTCTTATTTAAAGTTTATTCTATTTATTTCAGGGCATAGAAGTTTGTTTAAGAGACATCTTTTAACGACTAGATAAATTAAAATATATTAATTAATATATATTTTTTTAGCTTTACAAGCTGTTAAATTTTGTATCTTAATTGAAAAAAAAATTTTTTAACAACAAATCAAAATAAATAATATTTATTACATATTTTTATCCAAAAAAAATAAAATACGGGAATTCCCGGAAATTATAAATATTTCTCCGGATTAGGGAATGTTTTTTCTGTAAAAATTCCCGGAAAAATCGGGAACTGGAATTCCCGGAACTAATCTCTATATAGACAATAGTGTATAACTGGATCTACCATATGGAAAAAATAATACAAAATACTACTCCATACTTATTTCTACTCAGAAGATTAATAAAGTTCTTAATCGACTATTTTTACTATCTTTACTATCGTACATCAAATCACATATTTGTTACCTTAACCACATTTGAAATAGAGCTCTCTATATATTTACCTAAATAAGCTAGATATAGTACATAGGTTGAAGTAGCTCTCAGTCTTATTATATTACATCTTACTAGCAGATTAAATACCTGAAAAATTGCAGGTTATATACTGAATACAGCTTATCAAATGTTATTAACTTTGAATTAACTTACTCAAAAAAGGAACACGAACACCTATTCGAGATATGATAAATGAATTAAAATGGATGGATATAACAAGTAGACTTAAGTACAATACGTTGATATTGTTGTTCAAATTGAATTGGGCTGTTACCGTGCTATATGGAAGAGGAACATTGAGTATGTTGGTGGTTACCATTATTTGAGAAACAATGGAGATTTTAGATTACCATTATATAGAAAAGCTAGTACACAAAACACCGTTCTATACAAGGGAGTGCAAATTTTCAACGAGTTGCCGGGGAATGTAAAAAATGAAAAAAAAATTAACTGAATACATGAGTAGAATTTAAATAATTTTTTGTAATTAAACTGAGTAATGAATTTTTTATAATGATTTTATAAAAGTTTTTATTAAAAACTAATAAAGGAATACAATACAAAGAATTGCTAAGTACTGCATTCAAAATTATAAATAACCAAATAAAGCACAGTTTCCTATTAAATGGAAATGGAGGTATATAAAGAAATAAATGAAAATTTTATCTATCTCTCTTTCAAACTAATCAAAATAATTGTCTTTAGAACTGCTTACAAGTTTATACTGATTTTCCAGAAAAATTGTTTAAAACTAAAGTCAAAAGAATTTGTATGTAGTAGGTACTAAGCTACTACTAACCACATTAATAATTCTAATCAATAAATATTAATCTAATATAATATAAAAAAAATCCTGATTAGTTTAACTGTAATTATGTCTAATCAAAGATATATTATATACATTTGTAAATGTCAACTTTGAGACCATATTTGCCACTGAGAAAAATCATTATGTACAGCAGTTCTTGATGCATGCAGATTCTCAAAGATCGTATAAAGCCCAATATTCATGATGACCACATTTTATTCTATATTACACTCGTGCATGTACAAATAATTATCTCCTACTAAAATTTACTTGTCAAATTTTTGTCGCTGGTTACAAATTTATGTGGTTGCAAGATTTTGAATCAGCAACGGTTAGTATTTTTTGTAAGAAAATTTTTTTTGTAATTTATTTGGTTTAAAATATAACTAGCACTATATGGTGGTCCGATCAAATCAAACTATATTCGACGAGTTGTCCTAATTAAAAATCCTTATTTTTTACCATTTCCGTTACAAACATCGTTAGCCCAATTTCAAGCTATTTTATTGGGATTATAAAATAATTCAGAACAGGCTTTCTCAATCCTGCTTACTCGATTTCTTACTCAATAATTCACAATAGGCTTATATGTTTTTACTTGCCATTAGACAGAATATTAAAGTAACAACTTGTCAATACAAATAAATTCATAATGTATCGGTTGTTTAATGGTCGGGATGTACCGGGTGATTCATAATCGCAACATTTATATATATATATACATGATACATTTATACACTAAGAGTGGTCACGCATTCCTTTTCAACAAATTTGTTGTAGTGATAATTAATGAATACGCCTGTCACACCACTTTTTCAGTCATTTTTCTCAATTTGAATGAAATTTATTTTAGTATTACAAGTCTCATCCGACAGCAACAAATTTCTGAATGTACTTTAACTTTGACAGGAAAACTTGTTTGACGTTTAAATTTTTAAAAAATATTTTTATAAGAATCGTTGGTTGATCTTATTTTTATAAACAAGAAAACAATTGAAAATTTTTATTATTTCAGAAAAAAAATGTTTATTTACAAATTACAAAATGATTGATAAAAAAAATCCTCTCGCATATAAATTGTAAGTAACAATTGAGTCGTATTTTTTAATCGATTCGTGATAGTTGTAATAATAATTAGTTTTGTTATTTCAAATTACCGACCCGACAGAAAAATTTATACCTGTAATGTAACTAAGCTTACCAACTTTTCTACTACATCTCAATCTAAAATTCTTGGTATTATTGTTTTTCTTCCCTAACTTCCATTAGATCAAATGGAAACCTAAAAAAAGACACCCTATATTTAAATATGATATGATAAAAATTAGCCCATAAAATTATTCCATAAACAAAATTTTAATTTACATTTTTAATATTATTTAATATTTAAATTTAATTTTTTTACTGATATTTTAATTTTTATTTTATTTTTTTTAATAATATTTAAATTATTCACACCTTCTACTCTTATTAAGTATATACCATAAATATGTAAAATAAACTTTAGACTTTTAGGGCGTCTACCAAATATCAATTTTTCTTCATTATGATCATAACATTTTAAAATATGTATATTTAAAAAAGTCACTTTGAATTAGGGAACAATCAATTTTAAAACAACAACAACAAATAATAATAAATTTAATATTATACTCTACTCTCAGTTACTTTTAAAATAATAATTGTTGATATTAAAAAAAAAAAAATTAATAATATAAAAAAAAATAATAAACAAAAAATCATTTTAAATGAAAATTAAATTAAAAAAAAAAAAATAATAATAATTTTCTTTTTTCATTTTTATTTTTATTTATAGATGAAATTATACAATAGAAATTTCGCAGTGGGTGAACGCATCGAATATATGGGTTGGGTGAATGAAGGCGTAATTAACAATAACATATCATGGCAAAGTTACAAGCCTAGATTTTTAATATTAAAGGGAACTGAAGTAATGCTTTTTGAATCACCACCGGTAAATATTTTTTTTTTATCTATTTGTATATATATATAGATATATATAATATGTATATATTATTATCAAAGGTAATTCTAACATTGAACTCAGACCTCATTAATTATTTCATATACACTTCATATTTATTTATTGTTTTTAAGGAGTATTGTATAAATTTGTAGATTTTTAAATTTAAATTAGTTTTTTTTTTCTTTATGATAATTAATTATATTGGAGGCTCTCGAGAAAAAAACATTATTGTTAACCTTAACCTTTTAAAAATAAGTCAGTAATAGTTTTTGTTTTTTTGAATTATTAAATAGTAAAATGTGGAACAATATTTAGCGGAAATATTTCTTCGATAAATTAAGTATTTAATTAATTAAATTAATTTAGGTTTATTACAATTAGTTTTTGGGTATAGCTATGAAGAAATCGTATATTATGAAAAAAATAGGGCGAAACGCCAATAAATACAATTATCAAAAATTTAATTAAGGGAAATTAATAAATGCTGTTAACACTGAACTATAAAAACATATAAGAATTTTTAAATATGTATGAAATTCTTAAATTAGTAATTCAAAATAATTAATATTGACTTAAGAAGGGGTAGATTGAAAAATTTATGTTGCTGGCTTGGAAATATTTTGTAGTACACAGAAACAAACTCTATTCGAGTTTTTTTTATTTTTTTGGTGTACTAATGTGCATTTACTGATACACATTCTGTTAAGTGATTAACAAGATATGGTAGTCTGGGTCTGTGAACGATTAACATTGTAATATAATATTACAATCAATTTTCTGATTATATGTTTGTTTTACCAGTGCAATACCTAACTATTATTGTTATCACAGGCAGAATATGGGATCGATACAAAACTGAGATCCTGAATGAATACAAAATGTCGACTTTCTCCAAAATGTCGATAGTAGTAAATGTCGACCATCCAAAATGTTGACTGACAAAATTAATTTTATTTAATTAATTATAAATTAAAGACTGCTAGAAAAAATATGTAAAGTAAAAATGTAAAATACAATTGGGTAAATACAAACGGGACAAGTGTTTGAGAGCAGAAGTCCCAGTTTATTCAAAATTATTTATTTTTGATATGAAACTGGGAAAACTCAATAATTTTTTAAAGAAAAAGGCATATGTATGGACATACTATAAGTATTGGTTTTACAGTTGGGTTAAAATTACTAGAATATGTACGTATATGTATATCTGTGGCCCATTTCATAAAAATTGACAGGTGACAAGTTTACAAAATTGACGTGATTGTCCGACATTTTTTTATATATAAATTTACAGGTGGCAAAATTGTCATGACCAATTTTGTAATTTATAAATTACAAAATTTTTCATCATAATTTCGTAAATTATAAATTACAAAATTTGTCATGACAATTTTCTTATAATTTATAAAATTGTCATATCTATTTTGTAATTGTATTTATTGACAAGTATTTTATTAATAACAACATATTATTATCTATATAAAATAATATCAAATGCAACGTTAAAAACAAAGCCATATACTTATTTATTATCAAAAGATATTTTTAAAATCTAGGTACTTATAAAATGTTAAACTATTCTTATATACAATATTTATACATATATTATAAACGCATTTAGAGTTGATAAATACATTTTTTTTTTCATTATCATTGCCCGTATCCACTATCACCTAAGATTACTGCACTAGTAAATGGTCTCCATTCACTGTTCCATTTTCTTGCTAAAGAACTATTTCGCAAAACTCTAGCATCATGAACAGAGCCAGGCCATCGTACAGATACGTAATAAAATTTTAAATTCGGCCCACATATAAACATGGCATTTATTGAGTGCTTCGATATTAAAATTAACAATTTTTTGTCGAAGTTATGTCATTTTTAATTTCAATAAATTTCTCGAACTTATTTCATTATGAAATTAAAATAAATAAATTAAAAATGAAATAAAGTCGAAAAAAAAAAATCAAATTTTATCGAAATTATTTCAATCGATAAAATTTGTAGGGCCTTTATAATGCAATGAAAAATGAAATTTACAATTTTACATATTTGAAATCGTGTGTCATGAATTGTCCGACAATTGTAACAATTTTGTAAAATACAATTTTATTTTTGGTTTCATAACAAAATTTACATAAAAATTACTGTGGACAAACCTTGACAAATTTTCTAGATTTTACCTTTGTTTATGAAACAGAGGAATTGACAATTTACAATTTTGTCAATTTTATTTTAAAGCAAAAATTTTATAATTGTCGACCTGTAATTTACAAATTTGTAATTTACAAACTTGTCACCTGTCAATTTTTATGATATAGGCCCCTGGTATACATATATAAAAAAAGATCGGACAATCGCGACAATTTTGTAAAATTGTCACCTGTCAATTTTTATGAATTATCCCGCAGATTGTAATTTAGCATGCAGTTTATAGTAGGCTACAATCATTTATTGAGACTAAAATTTTTTGCTTTTTGAAAGCCGACATTTTGTACAAGTCGACATTTTTTAATCGGTATTTTGTAAATCGATATTTTAGAAATCGACATAACTTAGCCGATCGCACAAAATATGATATCTTAAAAACTATATATACAAAATAATAATTTTAATTTATATAGATACTGTATAACGAAAAAACTGCATTGCATAATATTATATTTTGCTATACTGTATGTACAAAAGACTGTATTTTCAAAATACAAGAGGCTATTTAACAACTGTAAATGTTGTAAATGGAAAAAAATATTTTTGCATCACTTACAATATTGTTTTTGAAAGTCGCATATTATTTTTGGGGTGTTAAGTTTGTACTCTATCCGCAAACAAATTCACAATAATTCACTTCCATATTTCTACTTCTTATTAGGCAAAACATTAGAGCGACAATGTTTGTGTCTATGTTATAGCCTTTTAGAGAAAAAAGTTTTTTTTTTATTATACAGAAGTTGAAAATTAAACTCAAAATACAAAATACTGACAGATTACTCAAAACTGATGGAAAACTGGTTAAATTATTGGAACAAATCGATATAAAGTGAATGAATCTCAATAATGTTCAAGTACTATTCACACTAAGAAAACAAATGTTCCTAAAATATTAAAAATCAACAACAACACTATCACTTCGAGCAATTAGATTGAATATCTAGGAAGGATATGAAGAAAACACATCGAAACAAAAGTAACTCAAGTAAAACACAAATCAAACAATATGCCCTGGGGGTTAGTCAAGAAGCAGTCAAAATTGAATTTAGAACACAATAAAAAGCTGTAGTTAAACCAGTATGTAATTATGGTATCCATATATGGGGTACTGTTTTCCGATCTAATGTCAAAAACTTTAAAAAAACACAATTAAAAATTCTAGGTAAGATTACGGAAACCCTTAGTTTATAAAATCCCCCACAGAGATTTTAAAATTTCTATCGTGAGCGAAGAAGTTGTCAGATTCAGATACTAAACTATTTACGAAAATTGGAAGATGATCCAAACTCACTTACAGAAAGACCAAAATACACAGGCTTCGAATGATTGAAAGAAAGGGCACAAAAAATTTAATCAATAATATATAGTTTATAGTCTATAGTTTTAATTATTTTTTTTATTTGCTTATTTATGTCATAATGTCATAAATAAACTTAATTGTTTTAATCAACTTAAAAACTAAATTGTATGCTAAATGGAAATATTAGTTAAATTGCAAGGTTTTTCCAATATTTTTACATTAAGATTTGATTAATTATTGTGATTTTACCATAGAAACTACGTTGTAAAAAAAATATATAGTTGGAACATCATCAAAAGTTGAATGCATGAGCCAACAGTTCGATTACGATAAAAATTTGTAAGCTTGATTTCATTCATGTAAGCAATATCTTTACGTTACTTACAAAGTTATTTTTGCAGAGTACAAATAACTTACCATTCAAATACATAAAATTCTACTAATGTGATCGGTTCATTTATTAAATTGAAACAAGCTTATTTAATTTTAAGCTTTCAAGCCAATTTATTTGAATTTTATTTTGAAAATATGAATCATTTGTTTCGAAGCATTCCTAATTAAATGTCATAAAAAACCTGTATCAGCTTACATGTTTTTCATATGCAATACTTTTGTATATACAATGTTGAACACACAGCCTTTGGTAATGCAGTATTTTTTGTTCGACATATTGTGTACAGGATTTTGTAGAACAAAATTTCATATTCAATCCACATAATATGCGGGTACTAAAACTCTTTTAAATCCCAGTTGATTTGAGATTTGACTATTTTCTTTCTAATAAATCTTCTATTAATATCTGACAGTTATTGTTATTTCATCGATAAAACATAATTATTGTGTCAGAAAACATTAATTAAGATTAGTAAATGATATTGTCTATATATGAATAAAATTAAAAAGTAGAATTTTATTATTATTTCAAATTATTATAAGACTTTTATTTAAAACTTTTCTAGAATATTTGATTAAAATATAGAATGGAATAGAAATACAAAGAACTGTTTATACCTATTGCTCTGTGCAGTTTAATCAATGAAAGTACTTACTATATCTAAAGTGTTGCAATAATATAGGGATTCTGGCATTAACTATATAATTTGATTTCAATATTTATCTCGGAGTGTCTATAACACCGCGTTAATATCAATTAAAATATCACTGATTTATAAAAATATTGGAATAATATGATAATAATAGAATATATAGATTCAAATCAACTGAACTACACTGCGATCTAATGAAATGAAATTATTTAGTATCATTTAAAATAAAAATTTATCATTATAATCCAAATGGGTAATTTAATTCAAAATGATTATATTTTTTCTCCTGTACAGAGTGATACTGATTACCTATAGCTGAATTTGTGTACATATTCCAGAAATTGTTTTAGTCTATGTCAAATAGTCAAAATATTATAAATATATAATACGAAAATCAAACATCAATTATATTTGTAACACAATGTATACAAAACATACATACCATATAGTAAAAAATACACACAATACACAATGTTTTGTACTTTGTTTTCAATACATAATTCATTTTTGAAATCCTACCTTCCTTTCATAATTATTCTAAATTGAAACTTTAAATATGTATAGACAACTTAATACATATTTAATATTGTATATTTTAAAAATTAAAATCCAATTAAATTTCTAAATTTGAATCAAAATTCCATAATGACAATCAAATAAATATTTTATAAGAGCATAAAATTGACCACAGTCCACAATAGAATCTACAACCTTTCAATTAAAATTGAAATCAGAAAATTGTGTTACACAAAAATTAAATAACAAAAACAAAATATTGAAATTCAAAACTGAAATCAATTTTTAAAATAATTTCCTAAAAATGTCCTTTCTACAAATTGAATAATTGTATATTGTTGTTATACCAAATTTTATTTTATGTATTTCATCATAGCATAATATTATATAATATACATATTGTACATATTCACAACATATTTTAAAAATTATTCAATATTATTCAGGTGTATATGCATATTTAAATAGAACATAGGTATATTTATAGTGAAAAATTTACAAAATTTTACATATACGTACCGCATTTTACATTTACATGAGTGTGTATGGATAAATGTGAACAAAATTCAAAAATTATAACAAAATAAATGGTATTTAATTAATGGCACACCTGTATCAACACCTGTCAACTTCAAATATGGTTTATTTTTTAATTAAATATTTCTTTTATTATAAATCAATTTAAAAAATAACTAAAAAGAGTGCAAAAGCCTATATTGTTACTTAATATTATTATATTAAATTTAAATTTAGTTTTAATTTAATTCAAAATCAATAAACGGAAGAAAAAAGTTAAAGTTTAAATTTAATATGAAGAGCTATTAACACTATTATTGATAGAATTGATCTGTAGATGTTGTAATTATTTTATTGTTGGTATACCTATACTGCGAAATCCAAATATCTGCAAAATACTTTAAATACTAAAATTATTTTGAATTTTCTTAATAATGCGAAATTCCAAAATAATATATGAATTTTTAATATTTTTTTAATTTATGGGATCTTAGTAATTGAAAAATATTATTCAAATACAATCATACCAAAATCTGTGGTCGAAATCAATACCCGCTTATGTCGAAATAAGAAAGAATTGAGTTATTAATGCCACCGTATTCATATTATTGCCTTTCATCTACACACAAAAATTGGAGTATGAACCTCTATTAAACTACAAGATATTTAAGAAAACATAATCGCTTAATTCATTAATTTGCCAATATTTATTTTAATATTGGAGATATATTTAATTTTTACAGAGTTTACTTTTATTTAGTTTTATATTTTATTTTATTATATAATATCTCACATCTGCTCTTTATTCATTAGATTTTAAGAAAAAAAAAATAGGCTAGACAATTGCTTTTTTAATTTTTATTTTTATGTTAACCTTCTATATTTTATTAACTAGATCATAAAAGTCAAAATATTTAACTACATATTTCTGTGAAGACAAAATTAAATTAAATTAAATTAATTATATTTGACATTTTTCATATTATATTTATTATAATTTTAAATTAATTAAATCATTATTTCCATTATAATAATTTTCAGTTAAATGTTGCTGGTTTATCAAAAGCATTAGTCACATACAAAGTTTATCAAACAATGTTTCGTGTTGTTAAAGAATCCGAAACAGTTGATTCAAGGCAACATTGTTTCTTATTACAAAGTTCAGGTCATGAACCACGTTATTTAAGTGTTGAAACAAGACAAGAATTATTAAGAATTGAAAATAGTTGGAATGCAGCAATTGTTACTAGTGTGATAAAACTCGGTGTAAGTATAATAATTGTTATTTTAAATATTAAAATTTAATTTTTTTTATAAAGATTACAATTTTTAATAAAGTAAATTAAGATGCTCATGTCTTCTTCTTTTTCTCCTTCCATTTATTCTATTCGAGACATTCAGTTACCTATAAAATTACAGACCTTTCATATATGTGTTGAATTTCCGTGTTAGGAGCTGTAATTGGTCTGTCAATCGGTCTCTTGTTCTTCTTTCACTTCTTCTACCTCAACTATCAGCTTTTAAAGTTTTCCGAACGCCTGACAATGTGCTAAAAATATATCATATAGGACTAGCTATGTTTTTGTCTGAACTATAAAGTAACAGCATGCATGGTCCTTTAATAAAATTATTGGATGTTCCATGTTGTAGCCTAATCGGTAACATAGGTAACATCGGTAACATAATATCCACTACTCTATAGACCAGATCTACAGGTAAAAGGATTAAAATAATTATTTCTTGAAGCATTCGAACTTACATAATAAATTTTTAATTTCTTGTAATTGGGATTGATCCAAAAAAATGTTGATTTTCAAGTAATTTTTTTCTGATATTTAAGCAAAACTGATGACACAGTGTAAATACACTTAAGAGTTTGTATCAAAAAGAAAATGTTGCCACTACACCGGAATAGAAATAATTTTATTCAAATAATATATTAACTTTATTTGCTTTGAGTTCTGTTTTATGATCAGGTGATTGTTGATTTTCTTGACCATTTGTAACTACTTAGGTGAACCCTTACACTACAAATCAAAATTACTCAATTCGATTAAAGAAACAACAAGAAACACAGTACGCTAAAACATTGAGCGGTATGTACTTACATTCCAAACTGCAGAAAATTATACCATTGTGTATAACCGTGCTTTCGGTAATGTCGTCTGCACTGCAACTGTGATTGCAATCAACTATCATCACGCTTTCGGTTACGTAGTTGATGACATTTGACGATCGTCATGCTTTCGTAAATGTAAAATGGCTGTTGAATTTGAGCATACAAAGTAGCAAAAAATTTTATGATTAGTTGTTGATCGTCATTTGTTTTGCTCTTTGATTGTGTAGTAAAAAAATGTTTGATGATTCTACAGGTTTTTAAATATAAAAATATGTAATTTCAATCTATTGTTTATAATTTTATTACATATGTCTTTATAAAAAACGGATTAAAAAAAAAAACCAAAAATACACAATAAATCACAATTCAAAAATCAAAAAATTATGTTGGGTAATATCAAAGACTCGACGTCAAAAGTAGGCATTTGTCGATTTGACAGTTAATCGGTCGCATCAAACGTTAATTGATTGATCGTCAATTCAGCATTACCGAAAGCAGGGACATCCAAAGATTTATTGATCAAATTACCAATAGTGGATCAAAACGAATTACGAAATAGTCGGTAGTCGGAATCGTTTTACAGTGCTCGAGAGTTTCTGTTTCAACTTCCTGCAGCTGCAACAATGGGGGTTAAACGGAATACCTATCTTGACCACGTGCTTAGTCTATGCTACCTTTTATTCGCTCTGGTCAGAAAGGACGAATGAATTTTCTGCTTAAGGGGTCTGTTAAGATTGGAAGCTTGCTTGGTTCTCTCATTCCCCTCTATGTTATCCATAGTAGAGAGATCGAAAAACGGCTAACTACGCTTTTTAATTCGTTTTGGAATTGCTCCACCAGCTTAGAGCGTAAAGTATGAGACTATTTTATGTTACCATAACCAGTTTATATTTAATTACTATACAGTACCCTATAGTAGGAATTTTACCGTAAAATTACCATAACCACATTTAAAAAAAAAAAACAAATAGATTTATTCAGTATACTTAAAAAAGTACTTAAAAAATAAAATTTATGTTATTTTTTGTTCTTGTTTTTGTTATTTTATAATTTTCAGAGAAAAACTTTTGCTGTATCACATCATGGTAAAAGTGGTGGTCTTACATTAGACTGGCAATCAGGATTCGCATTAGCTGAAGGTGCTGATGCTAACATTGCATGGCAGTATAAATTTTCACAATTACGAGGTTCAAGTGATGACGGCAAATCTAAATTAAAATTACATTTTCAGGATCATGAAACACGTGCTATAGAAACAAAGGTGATTAAATATTCTTTTTTGTTATTTTTATTTAAGTATTTTATTTTTTTTTTATTTTTTACAAATTGAATTTTTCTTTTAATATTTTCTAATTTTTATTTTTTGTTTTTTTTTTTCATATAAATCAATTTTTTGTAATATTTTTCAATGCTCATTAACTTTTTTTTAATATGTAATTTTATTCTCTTTTCAAATCAGCAAAATATAAAAAATTAATAAACTTTTTTTTTTTATTTTGCTATCATTTTTTTTTTTATTTTGCTTTTGAGTTTTTATTTTTTATACAATAGATTTTCTTTTGGTTATCATCATATAAATTAAAGTTTTATATTAAAACAAAAAAAAATTAAATAGAAAAGTTTAAAATAAGTAGATTGTAATCAATTTTATTAAAAAAAATAAATAAATATTAAAATAAAAAAAGTAAATTTAAAAGTCCTTTTATTATAATTAAATTTGTTATTAAGTTGATATTAACTTTTATATTTAATATTTTGGAAAAAATATAATATTTACATTATTATTGCTAGATTTATAATCTAATTATTATCAAGAAAAAAAAAATTTACTATTTTAAAACATTTTTTATTAAATATAGTAATTTTAGAAAAATATCTGATAATATTTTTATTGAAAGAGTTTTTGGTTCAACTATACTACTTGCACTCTCATCAGTACGTATTGTAGATTTTGACTAATTTTGAAATTGCCTTTATAACTTGTACATATTCAGTATGAGATTGTAAAAATCATCTGTGAGTTATAAAAATTAATCAAAATTCAATTCCGTAACACCTGTTATTAAAACGGAAGTGACCCTAATATGTCAAAGCCGGCATGTAGGCTTTTAGCCCTTTATGCCCTAACACCAGTTACTAATACAAATGTATATTCTAATTCTACTAAATATATATAATAAATCAATTTCTTTAGAGGTTTTATCAGTTATATAACAGTCTACTCTTTTTCGTTCCCTCAGAATAGTTATATAAATACCTATTAGAGGCTCAAAATGAGGCCCTGCAATGTAATATAGAATACAAACTGATTTCATGTAGAGAATTACTTTTTCAACAATTTTATCTTAACACAAGCAAATTACAGTCATGTGAAATTTGAAGTTATAGAAATATTTCGAGCACTCGTACTCGCCTAGAGTATTTTTATAATACACCAAAATAAAATTATTATTACAAAATAAATTATTATTAAAAATGAAGCTTTATTATTATTTTTCATTCGCAAAATTAAATGTTGGTATTAAGACTATAATTTAGTAAAAGTATTGTGATTATCACTATCTCCACAAATATTTTAAAAATTATTATCCTCTATACTTTTTATTAAATGCTTCAAAATAATATTTTAATCTAATTGAATTTTTAATAATATACTTGTTTGCTTTTATAATATCAGATATTTTTCTAATTTTAAATTATTTCTTTTTTGTTTTTGTTTTTATTATTAGGTATAGAGTAATTAAATAATTAAAATTATATAATATAATTGTTCCAAATAGTTATTAATTATTTATATTTGTTCAATCTTAATTATTATAGTAATATTTATTTTTTCTTTCTCTTTGTTTTTTTTTTCGTTTTTTTTTTGTACCATTGCAGGAACTAGAATGTCAAGTGCTGCAAAGTTTGCTATTTTGTATGCATGCATTTTTGACAGCTAAAGTTGCTTCTGTCGATCCAGCATTTTTGAGTTCTATTCAACAATCTTAATTATTCTATATTGTTATTATTACTATTATTATTATATAATTATAATATATTTATATATAAATTCATAATATATTAAAAACAAAATATATATATATATATATATATATATATATAAATTGGTAATGTATTTTTGTTTATTCTTTTTGTTGTTGTTTTTTTTTTAACAAAAAAAAAGTTATATTATTATTACTATAGAAAAAAGTATCAAATCATATTTTAAAATAGTAATGATAATTAAAAATAACGATATGATAAAATTAAATAAATACAAAAAAAAAACACAACATATGTCTATATGTATACATGTAAAATAAAATTCTGCTCCAAAATAACTTAAAAAAAAAATTAAAAAAAAAAAAAAACAAAATCTAAAAAAAAAATATTACAAAATACTCATTAATGAGTTAAAAGGTAATTGTTTAAAATTTCAAAGTAAATTTTGTAATTATTTTTTTTAAATTATTAAATATAAATGTTTCTTCATTTATGATAGTTACAATATTATTCGACATCACCAAAAATGATCTCTAAAATTATCAAATTGACAAAATGTCACAAATATTTAATGTAAAATTTGAGAAAAAAATCTTTTTTCAAAAGTCAATTCAAAAGATTTATAATTGTTTTTCAGTGTATTGAAAAAAAATATTTTCAAACTTTATCGAAAATTATCTTTACATGTTATCTTATATTAGATATAATAATAAAAAAAAAAACACATAAAAAAAAAACAAATCAAATTTAACTCACACTAACAAAAAAAAAATTTCTCTCAAAAATCAAGCCGTTATTAACCTGGATGCATTAATTATTCTATTATAACCGTATTGCAAAATATTTTGGAAAGAACTTTAATTGAAAATCATTTGACCAAAAAAACTTTAATTATTGAAAATCTTTAAAATTATATTTAGGGTGATGTGCCTAATGAGATGACTAATTCTAATTGTGACCGATATTCATATAACAAAATTTGAATTTCAATCAGAATTGAGTAATTTAAAATTTTCCTGGTTTGTGTCTTGGAATTAGTCGACATTTTTCTAATTTCACAATTCAATTCTAATATTGAAAATCAAAGATAAAATTAATTTTTATCATTTTTAGTTGATAATTTCAAATTTGATATTGTTATGATATTGAAAATTTAAATTGTCAAAGAATTGTCCTTTTGATGTCTAGGAAATTAGAGTTAGTGCTTAATTAGGCACACACCACACCCTTAGACCACCTTGAATAGAATGGAATTTGTAGTTACTGATTCACTCTATACGTGAATTACATAATGTTATATTTATATGTAATTATTTTCAAAACAAAGTAAAATAAAAATAATTGTATACATTGTAATATTTCAGAATATTTCCAAGCACTTACTTTTGAATAAAAAATATATATATATACGATGTATGAAAAAATGAGAGCTGTAGGTATAACTGTTAAGCAGTGTTGTGCCGCGTAAACTACATTATGTAGATTACGTTATTTTCTACACGTTGACAATACCTTGTAGACAATATAATTATGTCTACTTCATTGTGTAGACAATATTTATAATTAAATAATAATGAATTACAATTAAGTTAAATTTACAAAAAAAAAGCCAAATTATATAATTATATAATTTATAGTATATCTGTCGATTCGACGGCATGCTCCAATACATATACAAACCTGTTTTTTTTAACATAAAATAAATAAATTTCGCTACTCAAAGTGCATATTAAATATTAAAAATAAATAAAAGTAAGCAAAGAAGATCAAATAAATATTGTGAGACCAGTACGACCCACAGTCACATAAATTTGAAATGAAACTTCTAATGAAGGAAAGAAAAAGCTAGAAATTATTTTGCTTCAGTTATTTATGGCGGGTTACAAAGCTAGTTTTATATATTTATTATAAAATGTGTAACATAAATTTAATCCGAGTCATGCAGATCCCCTGTATTCCACGATTAACACTCCCACGATTGACATGTATTAATAAATTCACATAATTGGTAAAAAAAGTTTTTTTTCCAAATTTTCTATATATTGATTTGACCATTCAAAGATCACATGGTTTAATTCGAGTTCTGCCTTAATCAACCAAAACATTTTCAAAATCAACTTGCTTAAATTCTTTTAAAAATAGATGTCACGTGATCCATTAATGTGTTGTTTAAATCTTTTGCAAATATATTACCGAGTTACTATACCACTACTATAATATGCTACTGTCGAACAAAATAGCACAAACAATAGTAGGAATTCAATTCCTTTGCAATATCATCAGACTTCACAATAATTTCAGACAATTTCTCAGCGGTTTCGGAATCTCTTGTTAAGCATGTAAAAAAAAACTTAATGCCTGATAGCAGTATATGCAACATTGAAACAATCGTTCTATCATTGATGGAACAATTTTTCTACCCATCAATAAATAAAACTGAATCAAAACTCATATTAACCATATTAGCTGATATAATACATTTTTATATGCTTTATCAAGCCAAGTTGATGACAGTGTTTTCCTACTTTAGAAACTTTATCTAAATACGCTGGCCGATTTTTTTTTAATAAAGTACTTGAAATGAAGCAAATCTATACTGAAAAAATAATTATGGTTTACATCATAGTTGGAATTGTTTTAATTCTATACAGCATAGTTTACATTGTCTACAGTAAATTTCTTGTTTTACATTAAAGTCTACTTCAAAGTGTAGAAAATTAAAAATTACGTGTAAACGAGCAACACTGCTGTTAAGATATTTGCTTTCATTAATATTACTATTTAGTTTATTTCAGAATTAGGTGGCCAATACACTATATGAAAGTCTTGGACCTGAGCGTCCTCCACTTTTGTGGATCACGGGCAGCTTCTGTCCAGGTGGAAGATACGAAACTGTTTTATGTCTCTCGATATTTAATCTCTCCAACTACTGTACTTTCGAGTCTCGATTCGAAAAATAATTAAAATTTGACTGAACAATTTTAGTTCATCCATTCGAAGTGTCCAAGCCACTGAAATCTCTTGACTTTAATTTACACTGAAATCTCTTGACTTTAATTTACGATACATTCATTATCATAACACAACTCATAGAGTTTGACATTATATATTCTCTTGCAGACCACATTGCAAATTTCAGGACAATGTAAACGGCGAAGAATTTTCTTTTCGAAAACACCAATTGCATTGTTTACTTTCCCTGGGTAGTAGCTGCTGTTTATGATTCTAACCAGTGGAGCAGAACCGGGAATATGAACTTTTTATAAATTTCAAATTTGTTGTTTCGGAATAGGAGCTTTGACCTGAGACATTTTGATGTAGTTTTTTTTTAATTAATATTAATTCCAAGGTAGTTATCTAGAAATTATATGTAACGGGTAACGACAGTGCTGTTTTGTCCAATATATTGTTGAGATGCATTTTTATTTGTCTACAACATATATTTTGTGTTTTATTTATTTACTTTGAGATCCATTTTTAACGTTTTCTTTTCAATATGTGTTTTAATCTGACAAAGATGTCAATGTCGTCCTACTAGTAACTGAACAGCTTTGAAAAATATATTGCCATTCGGGCTTACTGCCGCTCGTCGGACTATACGTTCTAGTACTAGATTTAACAAATTGGTTGATAGAACTTGTCGAAATTCGATAAACGTTTGAAATAAATTAGCTCGATTTGGGTCCAAGACATTGAAGAAGTCTGCAAGTAGTAAATGAAATATGTTTATCTGCATAATAATTATATAACCACAATAAGCACATTTTCGGCTGTGGTGTTACACGGGCCAAAATACCTAATCTAATGATAGGCATATTTAGTAAAATTAAAAAGATTCCAATCACCAAACTCAATAAGCACACATCTTGTGTTTTAAAGTACCGTTTTTGACAATCGAATTAGCTTAGTTGCCATACTGAATACCGACTTCGTAGCATATACCGCATATAGCTCGCTCAGGTATATTTTATATCGTATATCCAGACTTTAAATCGAAATATAGATGATGACCGTGTGTGCCGATATGAAACCGAAATAACCTTAGAAATTTTTTTAATACCTTTTTAAATTACAAGCTATCACTTTTCATTTGAAAAGCCACCTTTTAAAATAAATACAAACCTTAATTGACAGTGTTAGAAATAAAAAAAAAAAAATTTCAAAATCATTATGATTTTAGTAAAGAAATGTCAACACAACACAAAACAAAAAATAATGATTTAAGTGAAGAAATTATCGCATGTGAAGGCATCGCACTTCAATTGCAATGTCAAAAATGTACTGCGTCAAACAATCGATAAATACTCAAAAATATAATCAGTATGCAAACAACACAGTTAATCTATATTGAATTTTCTACAATCTCTGTCTCAAATTTGTTGGATGGAAACTCAGCGTGCTTGTTCGTCTCAATTTTGTTGTGGTAGTGTATTAGGATGCAACCTCAATTCATGGCAGTATCTTCTGCCTCTTATCCTTTTTCTTCTTGATTTAAGAAATAATGTTGCTTTTTTATTTTAATCTTGTCTTTAATTAAGTCTTTTCAATCTTGTGATGCTGCCGTTCAGCAGTTGTGGAATTAATTATTTTCTGGTAGGTGTTTTGCAAGTACAAACTCACACTCGTATCCCAGTATTTTAAACTTATCTAAATTTTATAAATATCTAATTACACAATTAATGTATCAAAATATTTTGTAAATATTTTTTTAATATAATTATTAAATTACCATCATAATTTACTATACTTAATGCATCCTGCAAAATCTGGCCTAAATAATTATTAAACTTCCCACTATTTAATATTAATCGATTTAATATTATTAACTCCATATTTATTCCATAAAATAAAATATATAAAAAAAAAACTAATAATTATATAATATATAATATATAAAAAAATAAAATACATACTCCATAAATTGCAACAAAAGTTACAAAAACTGATATTATTTAAAATAAATAAACAAAAAATATAAAAAGAAAACAAAAAAAAAATCAAATTAAAATAAATGAAATAAACAGGCGCAACATAATTTTTGTTTATTATTTTTAAAAAAAAAAATTTTAATTTTTTTTTATTTATTATTAAATTTTTTTAGTTTAAAATTAGTAAAATTGTTAAAAAATTATAATAAAAACAAAAAAATATATTTAGTAGCAAAAATATTTAAAAACAAAAAAAATAAAAAAAAATTAAAATATTTATTTAAGAATTAAAACAAAAAAATTATTATAAGTAATTAAATTAGTTTGAAAACAAAAAAAAAATAAAATGAAGAATTAATTAATTAAATGAAAAAACAAAAAAAAAATAAATAAATTACTGATAAATTTAAAACGCTGTGGAGGCAATTAAATGCTTTTTAAAAAAAAAATACATATATTTACATACACACATCCATATATTATATAAATATATAAATTTATATTTTCTTAATTTCACCAATGTTTTAATGACATTTAGGATATTATATATATATACACTTATTATAATATAGCTTAATTTTATTATCCAATTTTTCGTTTATTAAATCACATTAAATTCTTCCAAAATTATAACTTACAAAAACAAACAGCTTCTTAAAATTTAAAATCTGACATCTTTAGTGCGATGTTTTCGAACACAATAAAAAATTTTAAAAATTAAAAAAATTAGTGCGAACTGCATTAGGTTCGGACACGACCTAAATATGGATTTTTAATTTTCTCATTAGACTCAAAACAACGTTACAAGCAATTATATTTCAACTGATATAAGACAACTTAAGGTGGATTACCTCTTCATGTCCGAAAGTCTGGATAATATCATTTTTACACTATAATCTATTTCAAATTACATACAAAATTTTTATTAAAAACCTTAAGTTTCCAGTTTTTTTGTAATTTTAATTATTATGTATTTTTTTTTTCAAAATTATATAGCTTTCGTTTTCTTTTACTTTAGCCTTCAACTAAAAGTTAGCGAAAGAAACTAAAGTGAACCTGACTAAATTTCAAAGTAAAAAAAACCTACGTGAAGTTAAAATGTATCGAAAATGTATATATATCTACAGTCTTGAAACGAGATTCTAGTCTCCTAGTCATTTTAAATGAAAAAATAAAAAAGAGTAAAAAAAATATAAATATCTACTCATAATCAACAACCTCATGTCGTTTATCGTTAATTAACGTGTTACTCAAATATACCGGTTATTCCAGAGCATGCGTATCAGCTTTTTAAGAGGGGAAGGAGTCGTTATATTAAAATATAAAAAAAAAATTGTTAACTAAATTGAGGGTGCTCTATCGATTGGTGGTATTTTGAACCCGAATTTGCATAAAAAATACCCCTTCCTATTTGAAAATCTCGATTTCAGCCAATTTCGGCGATTTTTGGGCTTAAAAAACCGATTTGCGGTTCTTTCCGAAATTAAAAAATACCACCAATCTTTTTTTTTTAATTTTAAAACAACAGCTTCTTCCCCTATTAAAAAGCTGATACGCATGCTCTGGAACACCCAGTATATACTTTTCAGTATATACTACTCTATTGCAAAAAAATTGGCCCACATCTTGCTTGTATTTTAATCCGTTTCAGTACTAGAATAATGATTTCTCATTT
Source organism: Argyra leucocephala (assembly GCA_963942445.1). Classification (NCBI taxonomy): domain Eukaryota; kingdom Metazoa; phylum Arthropoda; class Insecta; order Diptera; family Dolichopodidae; genus Argyra; species Argyra leucocephala. The sequence goes on from OZ012678.1 coordinate 122,810,189, forward strand.
TTTTTAATTCCCTTATAAAATCTCAGTAGATGGATATATAAAATCAAATCTTTTATAGATGATAAGTTCAAAGGTTGGCCAACTTTTCTGCAATAGAGTAGTACACTGATGTGAGTCGCATATATTATCGTTTATCTAAAATTCGACATAAATTAACCCTAAAAGGCATCTTATATATTATAGAAGATAATTTTGAACTAATACAATGACTTCAAGCTAGGTAGGAAGAAATGTCTAATATGGAAGACTTTAAAAAACAGTTTTGTATTCTGTTAAACCTTTTTCATATTACAAATATTTACTGAGGTAGGTTATCTCTTGATTAATAAGTTTTCTCGAATTAGATAATATGTAAAATTTAATCTAATTAATCTTAATTAATCCATTTTTAGACCTGAGAAAGTGTTCTAAATAAACACGAAACGTTGGCAATTAATTAAATAAATTTTTTCTATTGCCTTATTTTGTCCTCATCAGAGAATATAAAATTTATTATTTTTATTATGACACAATATTATAAATATAAGTATTTTTTTTATTTTTACTTTTGTCAAAAAATATACAAAAAAGGAAATTGTTGGCAAAAAAAAAACTACAGTATGAAATTTTTTCTGAAAATCAATTGAGACAAAATTTGATTAACGTTAAATTCAATTCGAATTTTAATTTTAACTGCATACCTGATATGAGAAATGTCTGTCAATTTAAAACAATATAGTTTAAGAAATTTTTATATTTAGTAAATTTTCAAATATTAAAAAAAAAAAAATTAAAACAAAAGTTTTAACAAAATTTCAAATTTTGTCCATGATATTGTAAAAATGTCCTTGAACCTATTAAAAATAGATGACATTTCTAACCACAAATAATAAGTATAGGATTTAAACGATTATAATATGAGCTATTGTTATTTTATCTTATTGATTGTTAGTCACACCTCAATTGTGTGTAATCACAACTTATAAAAACCACTATGCATTTATAAGGGTTTTTATACAGGAATACCGACATTGAAGTAAAGAAATTATTAAAATTACAATTATTCAAAATTTGTATACAGGAAGGTATTGTTGAAGCGCAAAAAATATAAATTAAAAAAAGGATAGGTACTCTAATTATTATTGTTTTTAATCGGATTTGTTGTAGCAATGAATTTTAGTGATTGCATAGTAATTATAAGCTCACTAAATAAGATTATTTAGTGATAATAAACACAATTAATAAATAATATTAGTGAAAAAAAATTTTAACTTTAATTTAATATAACCATAAGCTCTATAATTGTTGAAAACATCACATACCGACAAACTTTAATTTAAAATTACATAATTTAAAAATAAATAAATTTAATTATTACCTCGACCCGACATGCAATTTAACTTGCTGCAAGTAGAGTACACAAATTTGAGATTGTCAAAAAAAACTTGTTCTTACTATCTGTGACGTGTTACTTACATGATAACTTGCGATAAACTTTGAAACGGACGAAAAGGAGATTTGAAAACATCCTTGTTGTTTTAATGTTTTTGTAAACCGTTATATATGTTGATTCACTTCTGTTATACATTATTATTATTATTTTCTTTTTTATTCAATATAATTTAAATTATACCCAATATAGCTTCCAGGGCTATTGGCTTTCTATTATAGATATATATATATATATATATATATACATTCGATTGTTTTATCTAGTAAAGTAACGGTCTGAAAAATATTTTAACGTTTATTTGACAATGATAGATGTTGCCGTTATGTAGATATTGTAATTACTCCACGATATTGAGATAAAGTATGTATAATAGTTATAGCAAAAAAAGGTACTTTTCTAACAATGTATAAGTACCGGGGAATTTTTTGGTAAAATTTTAATTAATTTACTTTTGATTTAAATTTATTTAAAAATTATCAACTTTGAACTACAATACCTTCCCAACGACAACACCGATGAACGACAAAAATATTTTTCAAACCGTTATTTTACTAAATGCATATAAAATTGAAAATATAATAGATCAAAAAATATAACGGCTTATATACAAAAACATTAAAATAACAAGGATGCTTACAAATGTCCTTTCGTCCTTAAAGGATAAAATTTAATATGTAATTAAATATATATTTTTGGAAAGCTGGAAGCACCAAGTATCTTTGAGATATAGTCTTTTGGGCTTACACGGGTACAATATTTTCTTCAGAGCCCACAAATATTTGAATTGGTTTGCACTTTCAGCTAGTAACTTGTATGTCGAGGCCTAAGTAAGAAATGTCAATATCTAAAATTAGCTTGTCATTACGAAATGTCACAAAAATAATAAAAACGAAATAAAACCAAAAATCTTTAATTTAGATAATATTAATATTTTATAATTAAAATAAATTTTAAGTAAAACTATATATATATATATATATATATATATATATATATATATATATTAAATATTATTAATCAATTAATTCATTCAAATATTTTTACTGGTTATTTAATTTCAACCATTCTCTTAAACCCAAACTAAATCAGTAGTTAAATACGTATACTTTTTACAATTCTTATTTTAAAACTTTTTTATTTTAACAATTATTATTTTTAAATAAATAATTTTATATGTAAAATATGTATAAAAATTTATGTAAAAAAAAAAAAAAAACAAATATATATCTTTAGCTAAATTTAAAATTAAAAAAAAAAAAATACATTTTTATTGTTAAGAGATTTTGTTAAAAATTTTCAAATTTAAAATCCCAAAACAAAAAAAAAAATTTTAAAACGTAATAAATTCGTAGTTATATTATTTAAAAATAAATACGTTATAAAAAAATTTTCTAGTTGACTATGATATTATCTACCTGTTTAAGTATATTATTATTATTATTATCTATATTATTATATATTTAACGATTTTTTGTCGTTATATTCATATAATATATTATATAACATACTTATAAAAATTATTATTATCCTTATTTTTACTATTATCTTTTTTTTTAATGGTTTTAAGTATATTAAGTAAAACAAAAATTAATATATTAATTAAATTAATTATTACTAAACCAATATTAATACATAATATATATACATATATTTACTTAAATTTTTTTTGCAATTTATTAATATTTTGTCTATATTTTAACCAATTGCAGCTCACATTTTTCTTATTATTATTTTTTAATATATTATTACATGTTGAAAAATCATATTTAAATTTATATAATAATATAATTTATATTGTATCTGTAAATTTTAATTTTAAATTTAATTTGGCTTAATTTTTAAGATATTTTAATTCATATAATACATAAAATAATATATATATATATATATATATTAATATAAACATTTTTGTAAATAAATATAATGAAACAGCTATATATTTAAATCAGTAAAACAAAAAAAAAAAAAACAATGATGATGGATAATTAAAAGCACACAAAATAAAAATTATTTAAAAATTAAAAGAAAACATTAAATATTGGTATTTATTTTATAAAAAAATTGACGGAAGTGACATTCTGACCTAATATCTAAAAAAAAAAACTGATGATTCCCAATTCCGCTTGAAAACCATTTCAGAAAACTTTGAACAACATTAACAACCTATTTTAGACAATTTTCTGAGAAATAATGACTAATGAGTCTAGTATTTTTAATGTTAGAGGCCTGTATTTGAAATTTCAAATCGAAATAACATTTTTTTTTTATCAAAATTAACCCGTTCCATAATATTTTCACAAATTTAGATTTTATACTTTAAGTGCAAGTTTTTTCTTAATTTAATTGTTTAGTTTAAATTCTTAATTTAATTGAAAACAAAATACCTCTTACACATCACTGCCACACTTATGAGATGTATGCCCAAAGGGTTGATAGCTACCATAGTTCTTGTCATTGTCATTGAAAGAAATCGAAAATTCTAAAACAAAAGCATAATATGAGTTAACCTGATTTGTAAGTAAGTATAATAAAATTTTGAAATCTTGATAGATTTGATTTTTTCGATAGAAAGTTAATATTTTAGACGCTCTCAAGCTTCAATCAAAGAGACTGACACAAATAAGCTCTAAAACTTCATTCTTTATTTTATCTTGAAGTTTTAACTTCCGAATGTAGACATAAAATTGAACTACCGTAAGTTTATGAAAGGCTCTAACTATATGACTTTTAAAACGAGTAATGAGTAAAACAATATTTAAGTATCTTTTTAATGAATGAGAGCTCATAAGGTGTAATATAACAGAGTACATATAGGGTATTTAAAATCGAAAAAAAAAACAAAATAGAATCGTATAAACCGTTCCATAAATACAATAAAAACAAAAACAAAATTTTTAGGACCTTGCATAAGTTTACGGCAGTGTAAGACTCCTAAAGAGCTTAAAATGAACACATCCTCTCATAACATTTTTTTTAGTTTTGGGACCCAACAATATCACTCTTTGCTCTATGAATGAAAACAAATCATTTTTTCTAAAATCGGTTAATATACTGAAAGAGTTGTTTGGGACCCAGTCTTGATCCAGTTTCAATCAAAATTTATTCGTTTTATTTCAAGTTGTTTTCATGTAATGTAAAGCCAATTCACAGACTTTTGTGTAATTTGTGGTGATGCAAAATAATTCTGAATATTAGGAATGTCTGATCTACTCACGACTGCAGAGAAAAAAATTGTTAATCGTTTTTTCACTCTCTTTAGTTTAGTATAAATGGCTTCGATTAAATATCGTGTATCTCATACTGTGCTTCAGTTTTTATTAATAATTAATTACATCTATAATTGATTAGTCTACTGTTTCTATTATATTTAGTCATCGTACGACGTCTAGCAGAAGAGGAGAGGCAAAATTTATTTGCTTATAAAAGTTAAACCCTTACTATATATTATAATTTTTCTACCATCCTACCGATTAAGCTGTAAAATATAGGTTCAGAACATCTTTTCATTACTGATAGTGATAATAATATCCTACAACATATACCGTTTTAAATCTGCCTTGTAAAGTGAGAATCGTGTAACTCAATTTTGGTTGTTTTGAAAAAATAAAGCTAAGCTTAAGCGTTTGTACTTGGCCTGCTTAATATTGTAAGAAAAACTTAACCGTAAATATTGTATAAGCTTGAGAAAATATCAAAATTTAATATGCATTATTTTTTCTTTAAATTTTCATGTAATTTCGACCGAAAAAATCAATCAATTTTTTTCATATTGAGCTAAATTAATTTTTTTATATATTTTTGTTTTTGAACCGTCAATATAAGAACCATGTAAACTGCTTTATACATCATTTTTAGTTTAAACAATTTTATATTTTCGTATGTGAAATCAATGAGAAAATCAACTAAAATTTTATATTTAGGATTGAAACATGCTAACAAATTCATTAAAAATTTTATTTCTTTATGTGAATGAAATTTTTTCGAAACATTTTTTTATGCAACAACTGCAGAATGGCAAAAGGTTATATTTTTACTTGTTTGGTTGATAGCTGCTCAGCACATTCTTCATTTTCAGTTTCTTCCTGCCTTTCTTCAATAATGCTTGATGTAAAATTTTCTTTTATTTGAAGCTGCTGTTCTACTAAATATTTTCTTTTTTAAACTTTTTTTGCTTTGATTTCTTCTGTTGGAGGTTCATAATCAGATTCATCATGTGGTGATGGTATTTTCTTCATCGAAATATGCAACTGATGAATCAAGTTGTCTTGCACATTTTTAAAAAATTTACAATTGAACATTTATTAAAAAAATATTTAACTCTAATTACATGGTTTTTACTTTGGAGTTTGAGAAACTTTATATTCATTTTTAACAAATTATCCAATATAAAAATCTTCCAAATGATTATAAATTATTTTCAGTTTGTATATTTACGTTTTTAAAACTTTTACGGGACAGCATGGTTCGGTCAAATCGTCAAATACAACTAAATTATAATAAGAGAGTAACTAATAATATTCTAAGCCAGGCATGAATATGAGTATACACACCAGACGTAATACTCAAGATTTAAATATATGAGGGATGAACGGAAAAATAACGGTCACAATAAGATGGTTTTTGAATGGTTTTCACTTTGGAATCTCTTCGTTTTTTAAAAGCTACATGATACCGTGGTTTCAGTTGCCGGGAAATGAGTAAAGATATTTAGAAACGGATTTTTGCATTTTATAGAATTATGTGTGTAGAATTTGAAAAACGAAAAATAGTGAAAACCGTGTAAAAAAAAGAGTTACACGATTTTCACATTGCACGGCAGAAATGTCAGTTGAAATGAAAATTTAATTTATCGATTTTCTCAAACTTTTCTCAAACTTTCAGTGATTCTAAGTTAATATAAAAACACTAGCAAATATTTAATATTTTATTAAACCATTTTCAAAACATATCTTAACAAATTTTTTAAATTTTATTTCCATTAATTTATTTCTATTTAAAAAGAAAAAATCAAAAAATCATTTTTTTTATTATAATCAAATTTATATCTTTACTAATTTTTAATAATTTAAGAAATATTATAAAATAATTCATTTTTTATTACAGTATTTAAATTTTTCTAGTTATATATACATAATCTTGGCATTCAATAATTTTTCTTTAATTTAATTATCGTATTTAATTTATATATTTCATTATTTATTTACATATACATTCTGTAGAGAAAAAATCATTAATAAAAAAAACAATTGAACATTCACATTAAATGCACTTTTCATTTTTAATTTATTTATTTTTATTACACAAACTTTTATTGTTGAAATTTTTCTTTTTTTTTATTTCTTTTCAGGAGAATTTATTATAAAAAAAAACAATACATGCATAAGTTCTGCACATAATATTCGTTTTTCTTACAATTATTATTATTATTCTTATTTAAAAAAAAAAAACAGATACTACAATATATAAAAATTTATGAAAATATATAATATATACAATTACAATTATATCAAACTAATTCGGTTATAAAAAGAATTAAAAAAATTATATTACAAAATTAAAAAGAAAAAAAAAACAGTTATTAGAACAGCTTAAAAATTTAAACATTATACATATATCACCGCTTTAAATAAAATAAATACATAATATTTAAAATTATATATATATACTATATACATAAAACAAAATTGTTTTTTTATTAATTTAAAATTTATTTTATAGTTTAAATAATTTACTTTCTGATTACGTATAATTTATAGCACTTATTTAACCACACAAATAGTTTATAAGTAGGGCCTTTTTAACCATTTTTTTTTTAAATTTAATTATTGTTATAAATGACATAGAATAATAACTGTTAAAAATGACATAGAATAATAATTGTTACAAACGACATAAAATAATAACTGTTACAAACGACATAAAATAATAACTGTTGCAAACGACATAAAAATAATAATCATTGTTACAAACGACATAAAATAATAACTGTTACAAACGACATACAATAATAACTGTTACAAGCGACATACAATAATAACTGTTACAAACGACATAAAAATAATAACTGTTACAAACGACATACAATAATAACTGTTGCAAACGACATAAAATAATAACTGTTGCAAACGACATAAAATAATAACTGTTTCAAAGGACTGTTGCAAACAACATAAAATAATAACTGTTTCAAAGGACATAAAAATAATAATAATTGTTACAAACGACATAAAATGATAACTGTTACAAACGACATAAAAAAAATAACTGTTACAAAGGACATAAAAATAATAATAACTGTTACTAACGACATAAAATAATAACTGTTACAAACGACATAAAATGATAACTGTTGCAAACGACATAAAATAATAACTGTTTCAAACGACATACAATAATAACTGTTACAAACGACATAAAATAATAACTGTTACAAACGACATACAATAATAACTGTTACAAACGACATAAAATAATAACTGTAACAAAGGACATAAAAATAAAAATAATTGTTACAAACGACATAAAATAATAACTGCTACAAGCGACCTAGAATAATAACTGCTACAAGCGACCTAGAATAATAACTGTTACTAACGACATAAAATAATAACTGTTACAAACGACAAAAAGTAATAACTGTTACAAAGACATATTTTTGATCAAGGTTAAGTATTGGAGAACTTCTGTTTTTGTTTTGTTTTTCTTTATACTTATATATATATATATATATATATATATAGAAAGAAAATATTTCTAGAGATATTTTGGACGAAGCTATTTATATTCTACTTGAATCTTTAAAAACTATATGTGGGATGATTATTTGATTTTAGGAACACACTTGTTGGAATATGGTTTCTCATACGAGAAAATTTGATTACAAACAAATTTCTACAGCCAGTTTTGAACCACTCAAGAATTCCAATGTATAAGAATGAGCAGTTGATGTTGAAGCCTCTTTTATTTCTCAACGGAACTATGTGACAGAGATGGGCGTTTAAAGCATTATCATTGCAAAATTTTAATCTCTTATTTCCAATGATAATAATGATAAATAAGGACATCGAAAATGCAGTTTAGAGTTTTAACTACAATCTTCGATGTTCCATAACGAACTATGTAAAATATAAATAGTTTCAAAATACGCTTTAACTACGCAGAAGGATTCTATTTTTAAATTAAATAAAGAGTCTTCCTATATTTTTCTCTTAAGTATGTAATTTTTAAATTTAATGTAATTTTTTTTTATTGTTAAGCGAAAAATATGAAATGAAATGAAAAAATTAAATGAAAATAAAGGAAACAGAATATAAACATTTTAAAATTAATTATATTGCATGTATAACTATTGAACGTTTTGGAACATACTACATTGCATTTAAAACTCTAATACTGCCTTTTCGATGTCACAGAAAAGCAGATGCATTAATTTTTTTTAATACATTGAATCTGTTAATTATATTTAATTTCTTAATTGTATTGAATTATAACTTTTATGATTTTATAGAAAAAATGTGCATTCAATGCATTTAATAAATACGTTAGAAAAACAACATTTTAAATTCTTCAGAGCAAGTGTCAACACGTCTGCGAGGTAATAAGTGCTCCAACAATAAGAAGATTTTCCAGTGGAACAAGGAGGATAGGCACAACACGCCTTTGAACCTTGTCAAGAAAACTGAACGGGATGTGCCACATGCCGCCCAAAATATTTCAGTTATATATATTCCATTCTGGAAGCTCAGTTTGATGAACATGTACATCTCTGAATTTCAATATAGGAACAACATGAGTAGTTTTACTAGATATCAGACAACTTTGAAAATTTGAAGTTAAGTAAAATAATATAAATTTCTTGTAAAAATTTTAGAATTTAATCACAACATCTGATGAAGGAGGTAATTCCTTCCGAAATACACTTAAATGCAAAATAAACAAAAACTTATTTATTAGTGAAAATAAACCAAGACTTTTATTTAATAAAATATTATAGATGGACAAGTATATTAACATTATCATTAAAACACTATAGCATCAGCTATCCCCTCTAAAAATAATTTGTCAAATATCTAAAAATGACGCTTGAAATAGTTTGTATTGAAGCCAATATTTCACTTAATAGTACCTCTTGCAAATTGAACTTTAATCAAAAGAATATTCAATAACTTTCTTCTATATGGAAAAAAAATTTAAGAATATTCATAACAAACATGTTAGTTACCAGTGAGCCTCACCATTTTAATTCCCAGGTATACCGTGGGCGTGATCACTGTTGTTGATATCAACATTTACTCTTCTCCCAAGAGTTCCAAGTACAAATTCTAATATTGAAAATATTACTGATGAAAATAGGAATAATATTTGTACCTAGATTTGTACAACAATTTGTGTATAACGGGAAGCCAAAGTGTTAAACAGTCTTGTAAACAAAACAACGTGTTAAAACTCAATTACCCGTTAACAATGTTAATGATAATCAAAGGACTCAGAATCCCGATGATATATAAAAGACGAAATAAGAAAATAAACTAAATGCCATCTTCGTCGACATGCATTGTAAATGTAATACGTAACAATCAGAAATTTGTTAGACGACTGAAATAAACCATTGGAACTGAACGAGGCTAAGATTGGTTATATTTTAAAAAATTTGAATATAATATTTTTTGATCGCCTGCTTTTCAACCGAAATATTACCAATTCGATTCCCGATGAAAGCAAAAATAATGCTTTGTGGGTTTTTTGACCTGGTCCAGTACCCTTTGTCATTGGGATAAAATAAATGATAAAAAATAGTTGAGATATAATTTGGTTATCACTAAAAATAAAATAAAACTATGCCATTAAGCAGGCCAAGTTAGGAATCCTATATGGAAAAAATCTAAAAAATAGTACATTTGTCTAAAATAAGCAAAAAAAGAGACTTTTCATATAAGAATATAGAATAAGAGAACAAATTTAAAAAAATTTCTTCGCAATATGGTGCAATAACATTAGTAGAAATTGCTTTAGCTTTCGTTTGACACGACGAAATGGATCTTGCTACTTCTGAATCATCAAAAATTGATTTTAATAAATTTGTCGTACAATCGGTTGATTGAAAGCTGAAATGGTGCTTCAAAGTATGAAACGCAAGCGTACATTCTACCACAGCCACTTTTTTCTTAAATGCAGATGAGGATGTTGTAGTTAAAAAATTTGTTATTTGTTTGTTTGGTCATCTTAAATACACGATTTATTTTTTTTCGCTTCGAAATGTTGCTGTAAGTATATATTTTTGTCTTATTTGCGACAGAAACTTTGATCTTACAAATAGAACAAAACGCTTCATAATCTGACTCCACCACTCGTTCAAAACATTTAAACTTTGTCTGGAGTTCCGTACTAAATTTACATTTTATTTTGCTCATTTTTCAATTTCTGTAATTATTGGGAGTACACGTAACACTAATCAATTACTGATTTTTTGTTAATAAAATTTAAATTTAAATCATTTAATTACCTTTTATAATTATCCGAATACCAATCATATATTCAAATAAGAAACACAGGACGACAAAACGAAATTTCTATTACAATTTACCGTTTGTATCAAATTGAAATTGTACTAGTGATACATTGTTAGATAACAAATTAATGTGTTGACGTGTTAATGTGTAGTCAACCAATCAACTCTCTCTGAAAATTGAACACTAACCGAATGCTTTTTAAATGATTTTCTTTTACCTGATTTTCAATTGCAGTAAAATATTTGATGAAAATGGACCAAAATGTAAATGTGGTATGTATTTTTGATGTATTACAGTGCTTTTTTTTCCAGAAGTAGGTTTTGATAGCTATTCAAAGCTATTCCATACATTTGGAATTCTGGTGAAGGTAAAAAAAATAATTTAAAAAACAGTTTTTACATACTCTAAATAATTTTTTTTAGTTCTTAAGGACAACAATTTTTTTGCATTTAATATTCAGTTTAGGCCTTAATTAAATATAATTTTTGGTTTTTTTAAATATATACATAGGTACTTTACTTAGGTATATACAATATTGAAAAGTAAATTTGCACTAAATTGGAGTGGCGGTATGCAGCTTCGTAATAAAAATTGTGACTTCTAAAAAATATTAAAAAAAAACGAGATTTTGTAAGAGTTTAAAAAAAGAGATTGAAATGAACGAGGATACATCAGCAGCCCACGATTTTTTTTTGCGTGAACATTTTTTTCTGTTTGAAAAGTCAATTTATATATGTACGTATGCATATAAAAATTAATTTAGGGTTAATCGTTAAATATAATTTTTTTGCAGACATCAATCAAAACAAAAATGATTCTTCTATTGAATGTATATGGCCTGAAAAACCTAATAAGGTTCAGCGGCCTGAAATAAATTTTATTCAATTCAATTCTATTGAATGTATTGAAAATTTTACAAAAAACAAACCGTGAAAAGTTGTTATAACTCTTAAAATTGTTAATTACTTATAGTCTGCAAAAATTTGTTTTTTTATCTTTTAAAATCTTCCAATTGATATGAATAGCGACTATGTACCCGATATGGTATTGTATTCTGTTATAGTTTAGTTGATGAAGCAAAAAAGAAAAGAGCTATTTATTTCGTACTATTTCTCACGCTTGTAGTAGATGAGATAATGAAAGAAATAAACGGGTTCTTCCGGAAGAGGTATAAGGTGGGATCTCTCAAGGACACTTGAGGACCTTGACTATGCGGATGATATATGTCTGCTAGCGCATAGATTCTGCGACATTCAACATAAAGCAGACCTACTTCAGCAAGCAGAGTCGGGCTAGAAATTAACATAGACAAAACCAAGGCCATGAGGATAAATAACACCAACACAAACACCATAACCATCGAAGGTAAAACAGTCGAATATGTGGAAAGCTTCTCTTACCTAGGTAACATTCTAACAACAAACGGAGGTACAGAAGCAGATGTCAACAACAGACTACGTAAGGCCAGAGCTGCGTTCGGTGAACTAAGTCCAATATGGAAGAATGGCCAAATAACTAGAAAAACAAAGATTAGAATATTCAAAGCATGTGTAATGTCAACACTTATGTATGGCAGTGAAACTTGGATGACGACAAATAACATCAGTCAAAAACTTCAAGTATTTGCGAACAAATGCCAAAGAAGAATATGCAGAATATTCTGGCCCAACACCATCAGCAATAAGGACTTATGGCAGATAACAGGTGAAGAACCGATAATGCATCAAATTAAGCGCAGAAAATGGAGATGGATAGGACACACTCTAAGAAAACCATCAAATAGTATAACAAGAATGGCCCTAGAATGGAATCCCCAAGGGAACAGAAGGCGAGGACGACCCAACAACACCTGACGTCGAACTGCGACTTCTGAGATAACAAGATATGGACGAACTTGGGAGGAGATAAAGACCATTGCGTACAACAGAGAACAATGGAGGAGGCAAGTTGATGCCCTATGCTCCCACGAGGAGTAACAGGAAAAAAAACAAAAAAAAAAAATTTCGTACTTCTAGTTAAAATTATAAACTTTAATAGAAACTTTCTAGTTAAAATTATAAAATTATGTGAGTAAATGTAGTTAACATTATTAAATAGAAACAATACATATAGTAGGCAAATTACTACTTATTATAGGACTGTCCAAAAGCGTCCACGTACTGAGAAAATAAAAATGTAATACATACTTATGTATATCACTTGACACATTTCTCCATTTTCTGATTTTATGATTTGGATCTCTGACAAACAGCTCACTCTCGTCATATCTTTTTGCATTATTAACTACTCTTACTGAAGTAATGAAACATGCGCTTACTCTATTAAAAGAGGTATATTGTCTGTGACAGATATATGCCGATGATATATTAATTAGTCTCCTCTCACATAAATTCAAAGATTTTCGATCAAAATTATACCATTGAAAAAAAAACAATATTACTCAAACAACATTTTTTTATTATGCGATTCCGATACCACACTTAAAAATCGGGAAAAGTTAATCAAAACCATTGTATTTAATAAAATTCAATTCCATAAGCTAATTGATGACTAATGCGTGCACTGACGAGTGACTAGGTGAAAAAAATTAACTATAATAGTTGTACAACAAATATAACAAAAAATTTCTAATGAAAACTTGTTTGTGAGTACGTAAGATTTTGGGTAAGCTTCTATAGTTTGGTTCAAGAAGCTTATTAACGACATATGCTCCCCCTGAGAATTGGCAAGGTGATAAAAAAAATGTACCAACAAATTTTACATTTTGATTTTGCACAACCACTTACACTCATCCTATGTATATATTCATCCCATGATGGTTTCAACAATTACAAAAACAAAAACAAGAAAAAAAAATTAACAATTTCTTTACTACAGTTAATTTTATTTTTCTATTTAAATTCAAATTTTTAAATTAAACCGAATTGATATTATTATAATATTATGTAAATTCATTACGTTAGGATTTATGGTAGTTACTTATCGTAAAATTTTTTTATTTTAATTCTATTATACCCGTTACAACTTATTAAAATTTACAAAATCTTACTTATTTCTAATTTTTTATATATATTAACTATGTATGTATATGTACTTACAAATGCTAATGAATAACTGCGACAACACCACACAAATTAAAAGTATAATTTTGAATTTATAAAGAAAGTGAAAAGTTCATAAAAAAAAATCGTTTTTAATATTATCTTAAGATAATTCGTATCCATATTTCAACAAAAAAATGATATCCGTATAGAAATAAATGATAATAAAAGTATTAACTAAAACCAAAAACAAAAATAACAACAAATAGACGTATAGTTTTTTTTTTTCACTTTTAAGTTCACTTTAATACAGAATCACACAAAATATTTATTTTTATTGTGTAGTTTTATTCTCCCCATTATCGTGATTATTTTTTTTTTTTTATTATTATTATTTTATTCATAATTTTTCTTTATTAACTTATGATTAATACATTGGGGAGGTTTGAAAATTTCGGATGCAAAGCTTTTAACTTTTTGTTTGGGAATAATTTGCAAAAAAAAAAATAATAATAACAAATTCGTTATATTTACTATATAAATTTAAAAATAACATATTTTAATTGAATTTAAAAATCTAAAAATAAATACGATAAACAAAAATTTTAAAACACTTTAATGGTATTTCGTTTAAATATTAACATCACAAAAATTAAAAAAAAATATTTCTAATTAGAGTAATAAACACAAAAAGAAAGCACACGACCGACATCTTAATAATACTAAACTATTTATTTGTTTTAATATAAGTGAATAAATAACAGTGCATTACAAATATACAGTAACCAAGCCGCCATGATGTATGTACATATTGTAATGTAAAATATTTGATAAAAATACAGTTCATATAAAATTTTCATTAAATTAAATATCATTCACAGTAAACAGTTTTAGAAAAACCGCGTATTTATATTCATGTACATTTTTACAAAAAGTAAATAATAAAATTAATTAATTAGTTTATTAATTAAATGCAAAATATCAAATGTTTATAAATTCAGATAAGATTTTAAAAAAAAAATAAATTTGTTTTAATAAACCAAAAAAAAAAGTGTTGGTTATTGAATAACGTTTTAAATTAAGTTCTTATTAAAATGTTACCTGATTACAGAAAAATGTGAGTTTATTTAAATTTTCTTTTTTTATTTAAACAAATAAATTTCATTTAACAAATAAAAATTTATAACAATATTTAATAATAACGCAATAAAAATGTTTACAATTTTAATAATATGGAAAATTATAATACTAAACACTAAATAGGGAGTTGGAGTATATTGTGAAGACGCAAAATTCTGATTAAATGTAAACGTAGGGTTATCAAAATACCGAAGCGATGTACATCTAAGTGTTCTATATATATACGTATATGTAGTTTTTACGTACATTTCTTTAAAAAAAAAAGTGAAAAGAACAGTTGCATATAAAAAATTTTTGTCACAAAAATAATTGAACTATTTAGATACATGTATCCTTCTGTAAAATTAATCCGTCTATGATGTACAAAATCCCTTTTTCTAAGTGAATTTAAAAAAAAAAAAAAACTTCTCGAAATGTGAATGTGAAAAGTCTATAAATAAAATACTTGAAAAACTATAGGTACTGTATAATGGTCCAAAGACATCTCATTTGATATTTAGATATGGATATGTAATAATATCCCAAAGCCATCCAGCCAACGAAAATTTCGTCATATAAAAATCCCACTACTTAAATTCCTGTATTTTAATTTTGGGAAAATATCATATAAAAAAATGGTATTTTCGAGGTTCTAATAACGGTGGGTTTTTGGTCCGAGGGCTTTTTTTTTTGTGGAATATTGTCACCCTGTATACATTTATAAACTATAATATACTTCAACAAAATTCTAATATTCATAAAAGTTATATAATTACTAATAATAGCGGTAGCATAGACAATATCTTATTAGGAGAGCAAAAGGTGCTTAGAAAAATAATTAATTTCAATAGGAAATTATAGGATATACAGACGTAACTGATAATTTTAGTAGTCTTAATTTATTTCATCAATTGAGATATAAATCTGTATGTTTCTATACATCTATTGCATTGAATAAAACTAAAATTTTTAATTAATAAATTTAGTATGCATTAAAAAGAATTAGTTTACTGTTAAACTATTTTCAATGAAAGTTGGGAGGAATTTTCGTAGACAATTAAAAACAAAATTATCTTGTATTGTATCAATTAATATTTAAAAACAAAAATATCTTGTAAATGTAGAGTATTTTGAAAGTTCTACGTTTACGTAAGTTACACAAACTCCATTCTATATATATATATATATTCAATATGATATGTGAACTGGATTAACAATATTATCAAAACAGTCCCGCAAGTGTAAAAAATAATCCTTAACACCGGTTTTACAATTTAGGGGGAAATTAATATTTTATTCCTTGATTATCAACTTCAAATTTGCATTCCAATATTGACTTGATTCTAATCCGATTACATATTGTATTTTGCTTTGTACCCTCCTTCATCAATAGAATGTAGTTAATTGTGTTTTCAACATGAGGCATATTTATTGTGCAACGCAATTTGAAATGTACATTGATTTAAGTCTACCAAAATATATACATATACTATATATGTAATATATATACAAATCTATTTAGCTTTGCAATTGTTTGTGAAGTATATAAAATTTTATTCCAATAAATTTTTGTAATTTTTAATCCAAATATGAATGAACTTTCTTGAGCACCATCATCAAGTTTTCTCTAAATAATAAAATTAAAATCTGTTAACCATCAATAATTATTTTTTTCGATTTGCAAAATATAACTTGTATTGATTAAATCACAAAACTTACATTATACACCTAGTTTCAACAAATTGATTAATCTTGATTATTTATTTTAAGTAGCCTGTCATAGATGGGATCTCAATAGTTCATTGAACTTTACCGACAACACTATATCTTACGTTTTATTGTGTTTTAAGTAAATTCTAATAATTACTCAATAGATATTAAATATATTCGAAAGTCTTTCTAAATCCAATTTATGTTTGTTATTTATTTTGTTTTTTATAGATCAACCCTTCAAAAAAAATTTTTAATTAGGGGTAATAATATTTACCTGTTGATTCAACAATTGAATTCAATTTCTATTTTATATTAATAATTTTCGATTTTAAAATTTTTGTTTTTGAAAATTATTTTATTATTTCAGTTTTGTTTACATATTTTCATTTACCATATAATCATCAGCATTTAATTAATTAATATGAACATTCTTACATACAGATTATTTTTCGAAATTCTAAATTATAAAATTTTACTTCACTTATTATTTAATTTTAAATAAATTTTATTTAATATTTATCATGTAAGCAGCGAAATTTAAACTAACAGTATGAAATTACAATTACATTCAATAACTTAATGACCATTCACTTCATTAAAACAAAAATCAAACATTAGGATACCATATACACAACATGTATGAAAAATATATGAAATTCATCTTTTTTTTTTTTTGTTTTTACTTTCTTATAAAATAAGGAATTAAAAATTCTTCTAATAAAGAATGCTTTAATTATTAATTTTGTAATATTTATATATGCTTAATATTCTTTTCAAAATTATATAAAATGTCGATACAATAATATAAGTTGATATATATCGTCAATAATTTCATTTAGCTTTTTTATTTTTAATTAATTTGTTACTGATAAACAACTTATACCATAATTGTTGTCCTATTGAAAAGTTCTAATGTTAATGCACTTAGAAATGCTGGAAGTGAATTGTGCGCAGCTAAATGTGTATCAACCATTTCATGTAACGAAACTGAATAATCTGTTTCTAACATATCCAATATACCGGATTCATTTAAACGGAAATTTAAATATTCATTTTCACTTTCAGCGTACATACTTGAAATTCTAAAAATAAATAATATCATGTTTTTAATTAATATTTATTTTAAGTTTATTTAATTTACCTATAATTTGAGTTACCAACTCGGTCTATGCGAAATCCAAAAAGCATATAACATACTTCACGAAATTCTAAATTAGCTGATTTGTATACTTCTTTCATATGTTGCATTTTTGATTCAGTAGATTCTAATTTGGAACGAAGTTGATTAAGCTGAATAGAATATAAAAATAATTAGGTTATCTTATTTGATTTTTATTCTATTTTTTTTTTAAATAGTTTTTAATAATTATTAAAAACGATATTCACCTACATCTTTAATATTTACTGTAAGATTATTAGTTTCATTTAAACGCTGTGTCATTTCCTCTTGATCATCTTCTAGTTTTCGATTTCGTCTTTTTAGTCTTTCAATCTATTGATGGAGAATTTTTTTTTTTTATATTAATATTAAAAATATTTCTTTCTACTCATACTTGTTTTCAATTTTATTAAGAATAAATTACCTCAGCTTGAAGTTTTTCAATTTCACTTTTACTATTTTCATATGCTTCATCAGCTGGATTCATTTTCATATGAACTACTTTAAATTTATCCACATTAAAATCACCTTTCAAACATCTATGTTCCATTTCTAATTCTAATTCTTCTTTGCGTGTTTTAAGACGATCATTTTCAAAACGTAAATCTTCAATTTGTTTCTTCAAATGTTCATAGCTTTCATTAATTATGGGCGTTTCAGTAATTCCTAAATCAGTATATTGCTTATTTGATTCAAGTTCTTTCTGCAAATTATTACACAATTCCTTGTAAGTGGATAAACTTTTTTCTAAAATATCACATCTCATACGTAATTGCGAATCAGAATTCATTGTGTCAATTAATGTTCCAGAAACTAAAAAAATTATATTAAATCATTTTGTATATAAGAAAAGTATAGATATACTAAAAATTTACTTGTCATATCTTTTTCAAAATTTTCTACTAATTGCTTATAACAATCTCTTTCTTTTCCAACCATTAATAGCTTTTTCTTTGCTCTCAACATTATGGTTTCACGTTGTTTCAGAGCTGCTTTTAAATTGTTATTGACTTTTATGCACTGTTCATTTTGCTGAAAAATAAACAAATATATATATATATATATATATAAATATGCAATTAACAAAGTATAAAAATCACTTACAGCTTTTAGTTCCTGAATTTGACTTTGATAAATATCAGTTTCACTTTTTGAATTTCCTTTTTCAGAAACCAAAATTAAATCTTTTTGTAAAATTTGTACAATTCTTGTTCTTAATGTGGTTGGATTTATTGGTGAATTAGGCGGACAATGATCTTTACCAACTTCTTTCCAATTTTCTAATTCACGTTGTAAAGATGAAACTTGAGCCTTTAATAATATTATTTAAAGTAATGCTTAATTTATATTATTTATTTTATTTGTTACCTTCAACTCTATTAGATTTGCAGCTGCATTTTCATTTCTTTCTAATCGAGTTTTTAAATCATAAACCTGCTCTTCTAGTAATAACTTGTTACCAATATTTTCTTTCAAACTTTTATTATCTCTCTGTAATCTTACAATTTCTCTCTCTGTATCTTGAATAGCAGACATTCGACTTTCCATTGCCTAAAATATTTTGTATTTGATATTAATTTTTATCAAGAAAATTATTTAAATATATATATAATACTTAAATGTATACATACTTTTGACATTTCTTTGAAATCTCCATATGATGAAATTTCATATTCTAGTTCCTTAATTTTGGATTTAGCCGTCTCGTGCTCTTGTCTTTCCTCTTCTAACTCAGAATGTAATTCATCAAAAGCATATGCTTTTTCTTGCATTTCATCTTGTTGATTTCGTAAATTTTCCAGTTCTTCATTCGCTAAATTTAGTTCCTAAAGGCAAAAGTGTTTGTGTGCTTTTTTTTTTTTTTTTAAATTAATTAAAAATTTACTTACCATCTCTAGTTTTTCTGACAACCTTTTATATTCATTTAACTCATTTGTAAGCCGATTTTGTAAGTGACGGGTATTTTCTTCCATTTCAGAATTACTTCTTTGCAATGCAAATATTTTGTCGCCATAATTTTGTTTCACTTGTATCAGCTCATTTTGAACTTTGATTAATTCTTGTTTTGCACTACTTTCACGTTTCCTTAACAATTTTAAATGTTTATCCATATCCAAAACTTTATCAGAAGAATATTCACATTGTTTTTTTAATTCAGTTACTTGAGAACTATATAAAATTTCCATATTATTTCGTAATTTATGTTGTTGTTCAATTTCAGATTTTAGCTTAATTATCTAAATAATTAAAAAAAATTATATATATATATTAAAAATTTATTTAATAAATAAAAATATACGAAATTCATACTCTTGATTTTGCTTCTAGCAAATCAGCTTTCATTCTTCTTGATTCCCATGGACTTGGTGGTCCACCAAGGGAAGAATTTAAACTTTCATTACTAACACTTTTATCAATACTTCCACTTCTATTTTTTGCTATTTGTACATCAATTTTATCCAAAGACAATTTACGTTTCTTGTTCACTAAAATTAAAACAAAAAAAATATATTCATTGAAATGAACGCCGCCATACTGAACCTAACCTAAAAAAAAAAAAACTATTCTAATTTTTACACTTACCCGAAAATTCAAACGAATCATCTAAACTTAATTTCTTTTTATCATCAAAACTTAGTTTTTTCGATGCTGTATTTGTTACACTATTTGATAATTGACTTAAGATCTTAGTAATATCATTTTGAACATCCATTTCTATTTGAATTTTGATTTTGTTTAAAATGTTCGTAGATGCTTGTAAATTTTTAATATTCCTTTTATACTGTGTAGCGTAGTAGATGAAATAAAATAAAACAAAAATGACAACTGACACTGACAAACAAACAGTGACAAACTAAACTCAGATTTGGAAAGCAATGAAGGAAATGTTCAGAAAATAATCTTTGCGTCATCTATATTTGAATAGTAAAGACAATTTTAAAAAAAAAGTAATAGAAAACCGTTAAAATATGAAAATTTTGAAAATTATTTTTCTTCTCCGCTATTACAAATCCTATTGTATAGAAATTATGCAATTTACTTTGCAATTAATACGATTTTTCTATTATTTATTAATAACTTGATAAGACTAAAAAAATTACTCGTATCTATATGCACTTTTATTTAAATATTAATTAAACCATATTAAACTTATGTAAATAAAAATAAAATAGTTCTTATTTTACTTAATTTGCTTTAACTATGCAGTCTTATCTAGTTTTAAAATTTATTTTAAAATTATAAAAAAATATGAAAACTAAATGACAGGTTCAATATCGACATACATACATATTACAAAACATGAATATTTCTACATGTTTCTGGTTCGCATTGATGGGTTCGTAAGAAATAGGAGAATATTATTTTTTTTTTTTTAGAGGGTAAGCATAAACATTACATACAAAATATGTTTTGAATTGGCAACTGTTGTAAAACGTTAAAAAGTTAACTACTTATAATTAGTTTTGTACTGAAATAAATTTCAGAATATATACATTAGGTTAAATAATATAGAGTTGTATTTTGTATAGCACACGCTGGGTTGTTTCCCGATGAAGTAAAAAAAATGCTTCATGGGTTTTTCGACCTGGTTCAGTACCCTGTGTCATTGGGATAAAATAAATAACAAAATTTACGTATAAATATAAATAACGCTGGGTGGCGCAGTAGGTAGAGCGCCTGCCTTTCAACCGAAAGGTCCCGGGTTCGATTCCCGATGAAACAAAAAAAAAAAAAATGCTTCATTGGTTTTTCGAGCTGGTCTAGTACCCTTTGTCATTGGGATATAATAAATGACAAAAAATAATTGAGAAATATATTCTGGTAACAAATTAATTAAAATGAAACTACTCTATTTAAGAAGGCTTAGTTCCTGATAATAGCAGTAGTTTTCCACATTTAATGAGTAGAAACCAGTAATTTGTTAAATAAATACTCGAAATATTGTAGATTGTAGTGTAAAATTGCAGTACCGTACTTAAATAAGCACGAAAAGGTGATTCTACCTAAGTTACTGTAGAGTGTAAAAAAAAAAAAAAAAAAAAAAAAACATAGGTCACCAATACCCACTTTTACTATAGATCTGAAAAATGTATAAATGTAAAATGTAATAAATGGCTTGCATTATTTTAAAATTATAATTGACAATGAACATGGTTAATTATCAAACCTAGAAAATATATTTTATGTTGATTTTAATTTGGTTTTAATCACAACGTAGCTCATTCCTTTTTCCCTGATAGAGATAAAAGCTTACATAAAAAACTTCACTATTAATAAAAAAAAAAACATAGGGTTTTTCAAAATGTTTAGATACCCAAATACATGTCAAACCGGTCGCGAAGACATCGTTACCAACGATTTTGATCATGAGACAATGTTTCAAGCTTTTATGATCTTTTTTGTTGACATTTAAGATCATGCAAACGTTGTATTCAACTTTGTGTTGAGATATTTACGATGTCAAGGATTATTAGAAAATAATTAAAATCTATCCTGACGATATATTTTTCAATCACTCACACAAAAAAATAGATTAGTCTTTTCAACTAAAGCCAATTAGTTAATTTCACTTTAGGATAATTAACTAAAAAATTTTAACTTTTATCAATTTTTTTAGTTTTTTCGAATTTTTTCTTTAGTTAAATTGTCTAATTTAAAATAGTTGAATATAATTTTTAGGAAATTCGAAGATTTGACTATTCCTTTTGATAAACTGCCAAATGAAATAGTTATAAATTTTTAATAAATTTTACCAATAGTTTTACCTAAATAATAATTATTGTAATAACATGAGAATTACCTAAACCTCTAGTTAAATCGTCTAGTTTAAAGTAGTTAAATATATATAATACTAGGGGCCTCTGTTGAGTAATTATATTTCAAGTTGAAGTCAAATTTAAAGTTTAAAAAAAAAACAGTAATTCACGTACTGACAGAGACTTCTCATTACAAAGCAGAAAACACTCATGTTTTAATGAATAGCTTTGGAATTAGTATGTTTCCGTTAAAAAACATAAATACCTTACTTCTCATTTTCTGTTTCGTTTCTACTTGTTTCTTAATGTATTTGGCGAATAATAAAACCATATGATTAAAACAATTTCAAATGTGTGCGCATTATTGTTTTATATACAACTTACTTATTATATATTAAGAGTTCATTATGGAGAAGAGAGTTAAAATGAAAAGGTGTCTACTGCGCAGGTCCTTAAATACTTGTCAATTATAGTTATAGATTTAGAAAAAGTGAAAATATTTCTATTTCTTTCTGTTACTGCATAAAAAGAAATTTCAATTAGCTTTGCATTCAAATTTATAGTTACACAACACGTGCAACTAGTGTTTTGTTGATGGGTTCGGTATATGAATAAAATTGGCTTAAAAAAAAATT
The DNA here is from genome assembly GCA_963942445.1 of Argyra leucocephala. Lineage (NCBI taxonomy): Eukaryota > Metazoa > Arthropoda > Insecta > Diptera > Dolichopodidae > Argyra > Argyra leucocephala. The sequence continues at coordinate 122,833,554 of OZ012678.1, forward strand.
ATAGTTACAAGTGTTTTTTTTTTGTTTTATTTAAAAAAATATATAAATAATTTCTAAAAAAGAATATTTCATAATTTAATTTCATTAAAGAGTTAAAATCATATGATACGTCTATTACATCAAGATAAGAGATAAATCTCAGTTTAGTTGTCCAGATTCAATTAAATTTTACATCTAAACTACTTATAAAAACTGATTCTGCTACTAAACATCAAACCGAATTTATAAATATAATTATTATAAGTAAAAGAAAAAATAGAAATTACTTAATTGTTAATGAACCTTTTGATGTATCTGCATTTGAAAATATAGAATGCGTTAAAAAAGGTTTTTGTATATAATAGATACATGTTATAATTTGTGAATAATTCGAAATTTGTTTTAGTAAAAATTTAAATGTAAGATATCCAGTGATAAAACTATAATAAATATGTAAACAAAATAAATAGTAATTAAAATTGAATTTCTTTTTGCGTAAATATGTATCTATATATTATACTAGCTTTGTAACCCGTCATAAATGACGGAAGCAAAATAAATCCTAGTTTCTTTTTTTCTTTCATTAGATTCTTTATTCCGAAATTACAGTACTTATATTTATATCACTTTTTAATTATTTTTATTTATGTTTATATTGGCCTAACACTAATCTTTTTTTTTTATATAACAGAAAAAGAAGTGCCATACCAACAAATTTGTATAAAATGTTTGTATTTTTGTATGGTATACTCGTACTCACTTCCATTTAGTTATAATTCGTTAGTTGGGTTCCATTTAGTATAAATTATACCGTATTAGCGTTATTGAGTCCTCCGGGAGAGCAAATTTAAAAATGGGATCTTATTTTCATATAAATTTTGTCTTTTGTATACTGTATAGGAATCTTATTTTGCTATATGAATAAACTGTTATTATGGTATTGTGTTATTTTTAAAAAAATATTCAAAATTTTGTATCTAAATTGGTAAAATTTACAAAAAATACAAAAACATTTTCATCAATAATTTTCAATTTAAAAAAAACAATGTTTTATTATCCGGCGTAGAAGTAGAGTTAATTATCCTACTCTACTTCTATCAAGTTCTATTGATTGAACAGTGAACACTTAACACTGAAAATAAAATAATATTTTTGGAATGGAGCATGCAGAACATACAGAATACAGATACAGCAAATAATAAAAAAAAACAAAAAAAAAACAAAAATAATTTTTTTTGAGTGAAGTATATTGTATAATGACAAAAATAAAAGGTAGAGGTAGTATAATGTATAATATTATACAATACAAATATGCTGATACACATGTATATTATTGTGTATAATTTTAAGTAATAAGAATAACCTTTGAGTGAATTATGTTTTTTTTTGTGTTAAATGCTGTTTACCTTTTGGTTATTATACCATATTAAACTATTGATTAAATTTCTATAAGTCCTTATTATTGTAAATCAAAAAAGTTGTTTGTTTTATTTATATTATTATTATTATTTTTTATTTTTCCTTATTATTTGCGAAGAAGGCTAACATTAAATTAAAAAAATATAGTTCATGCAGTCAATTTTTCCTGCAAAGATTCAGCATGGTAGACAGGGGTTAAAAAAAAGCCCCAAAGCAATTTGTATATATATGCATTTGTATATATATGCAATTTGTATATGTGTTGGAGCGTTCCGCCGAACTTACAAACATCCAGATAAATGCAGAATAATATATATATAATTATTAGTAGTGTGCAATTAAAAAAAAATTGATATTTAATTGCAATAAATACATGTACTATTATATAAATGAATAATTAAATAAAATAAATATTATAAATAAATCTTAATGAATTTCATTTAATGTTTTTCAATCTAATTGACAAGCATTTAAGGTCCTGTGCAGTAGACACCTTTTCATTTTATTTCGATTCTCCTACTCCTTAATGAACTTCTGATATAATATCCCTGATAAAAAAGATGCGCATTTTCGCTTTTGATTCTGCGCCGAGAAATATGCTGAAAATTGCAGAGAAAATCAGATGAATTTATACATAGCCTCGGGAAAATTTTCAGCACAATTCCCCTCCATTGTAATGGCAAATACTAATGCATTCTCACATAAATTTTCAGCAGTAGGCGCATCTTTAAGCGCATTTTTCAGCACACAAATTAGCACGTATTTCTGTGCTCATTCAAAAATATTTTCAGCACACATTTATGCTTCTTTGGGAGCAGATTTTTCAGCAAATGTAAAAATAAAATTTGTTATTTCAGATATGGGATTTTTTAATTTGAAATTCATACTATAAATTATAAACTAAAATTTATCTAGTTAACATTTATAGAATAATTATAAATATTAACTAAAAAGATGAATTTTAGTTTAAAATTTGTCATATAAATTTGAATTTGTCATATGAACTGGTTCACCAATGATTTTGGTTTTGGTCTTTTCGAAACAAACTTTTCAAAACAACTGATGAATGATGATGTTTTACAGAAAAAATGCTCATATTACTGAAAATACGCAGCAGTTTGTGCTGAAAATTTTCAGCACCGACTAAAGCACCGAAAAAGGAGCTGAAAATTTTCAGCACTTTTCTCAGCGTTGTTTTCATGACTGAAAAATGCAATGATTTCTCAAATTCCACATTTACTAATTTAATCGCAAAAATTTTTTTCTTTGATAAGTTTGTAAAAGTAGGAGAAGTGCTGAAAATTTTTTATCAGGGATATAAGATGTATATATAAAACAAAAATGTGCACACAGTTGAAAATTTTGTACTCATATGATTTTTATATTCAGCAAATACATTATGCATAAGTGAGATCTTATTAAAATAATAAACAAAAGCAATCAAATAAGTTATTATAATTTACATTATATACTTGCAAATGAATCTATGTACATATGCCAAAAAAAGAAAAAAACAAATTCATCTAAAATAAAAAATATAAAAACAACAAAAAAAACAAATCACTTCAATTCTTCATTTTTATCTTTTTAAGCAACTAACAAGCTAACATCTTTTAGCAACTAAATTTTGGTTATTTGTAGTAATAATATAGTTTTTATTAAAATTATGTATTATGTAGGTATATATATATACATACCTCTTTAATGACAAAATTTTTTATTTTTAGTAATTTTATCACTAAATGCCACTTACTATAGGGAATATATCGGAAACAAAGCCGTATATGAGGGACGTGTATTTATGTGTCCTAAATAAAACTTACTAACCACGAGTGTAGTAAGTTCTTTTTATTAAACACGAGTGGTTTCTTCTATATCGTGCGAAGTCTATGTCAGTACGTAAATTAATGTTTTTTTAAAAACTTTAAATTTGACTTCAACTTGAAATATAATTACTCAACAGGGGCCCCTAGTATAGGTGTAATGGATAATGGTATTTATGGTGCTAAATTGGAATCATATATGGAAAAAGGCTTAGGGCCCACTTCACTGCTGCCGCAAATGGACTATTGTGGTTATGTGGTAAACTACCTATTGTTTATGATATGTAGAAGTTTTTATCAAACAAAATTATCATTTTTGAATCGACAATCAGAATTTACTAAATTTACATAAAAGAGTAGTCCATTTTACTCGATTTTAACTAAATAATTAGGTAACAGAGCCGTTGAAATTACCTAATATATTAGTAACTTTGAATTTTTTTACTTAAACTATTAAGTAAACAGCTATTCAATTTACCTAATACAATAGTTATTTTTTATTGTTTTGCCAGAAGCAAAAAAAAAACACCTAAAAGAGTAGATAAATTTCTAATTCTTTTAGCTAATTAAAGCAACTGATTGAAATAGTAGGCTGAAATTCAACCACTTTTTTTAGGTGAATTGTACTATTTCTTTAATTGGAATAACTAGTCTTTTTTTTCTGTGCTTCAAAATTTTATTGACATGCTAAAATTGTTACCAAAACTTAATAAAAAAGAATTTTTTTTTCCAAAGTTTTAACTAAAAATTTACTAAAATTTGCTTAAGTATATCGCTTTTTGACATTTTTGTTAATCTCACTATATTTGGAAACACCGATTGCAGTAGATTTTAAAAAATGTATACTAAAAATTTTCGTTACACACTCTGCTGTTTCACTGCGGTATTAAAACCAATATTAAACATTTTTGATCTCAAAACATTGTAAATTTTTGAAAAAAACATTTTTGATCATCATTGTTAAATTGACGTTTCTACTGCATTTTCGATGCCAGGGATGAACACAAACGGGTTTTAGTTTTTAGAAGAAACGTTGCTCATGCATTTTCAACTCTTTGAAAGGTTAACACGTTTTTACTAGTTTTGTTGCACTTTCAACTACAATCTGTATCGTGTTGAATATCGATATATCTTAGTTATAACCAAACCATAGAGCCAAACTGATCTTATCCATTAAAGTATTAACACGTATTAATATGTGAACATTGTAATAATTTTTATTGCTAAATGCACGTTTAAACGGGTAGAAAAGTGATAGAAATCTACCAAAATTTATTTCGGTGATTTCAGTAAGGGGTTAGCAAATCTACCAACATTTTAAATTTCTGGTAGATTTTTGACGTTTAAATTTTTTTTCTGGGAATATGTCAGTGTTAAGATATTAGTATTATTTTTTATTTACAAAAAACAAGGAAATTGTCGTTGACAACGTAATTTTCGGATCGAATATTAATCAAATAAAAAAATATAAATTTACGAATAATAATAATGTTGAATTGACATTAGAATAATAATAAAAATTTATTTATTTATTTCTTTGCCAATAATTTCAATTCCGGCCATCTTCATATTTCAATAATCTGACAGCAACAAGGCAGAAATCTACAGTTTTTTTTACGTATGAACATGAAGGTAGATTTCTGCGGCAGATCTGCGGCAGATTTTTGCCTCGTATAAACATGGGCAAGTGGAGGTTATTTTTTCTCAATGACTGATTTCATATTTTGTTTATTTCTAGAGTTTCTAACAGAAAAATGTGTGAAACGGGTTTTAGGCAATTGAATATTTTACTCCGGTTACGGCTTAGTTATTACTTTTTTCTTTTTCAAGTTTGATATGATTTTTGGTTTTCTAAAATTAGTTGTAAACAACGGTTTTCGGTATTAGACTCAATTTCGATTCGAACTGTCACTTCCAGTTACAACCACACATTTTAGTCAAATTTATTGCATTTAACTGTTAACTTACTAATTTAAAATTAACAATAATTGCTCGAGTTCTTCTGTAAATTTTAATTTATTTAATTTCCAACTGAATTTCAAAACTTTTACACTTACTTTTAATTTTAAAACAAATTAACCTACCATTCTTTAAGCTTCTTACCTTTAAAATTTGTTTAATTTTTTTGTTTGTAATTTTATTTTATAAAAATAATTTTTTTTTTTAAATTTAGTAAATTAAGGAAAAAGTTTGGAATTGAATAAGAATGTGTACATAAAAACTTTGGATTTAAATTTGGAAAATTTTTTCGTATTAAAAATCCAAGAAAAAAAAAGCAAAATCTTTGTCTCTTAGAATTTCCAAACCCATTGACAAATATTTTTATCTAGTTGTTATTTTTCGAAGAATTATAAAAAAAAACAAAATAGAATAAAAAAAAAAAAAACAAAATGAATAAATTTGATTTTATATTTGCTTACAAGAATTTATAACTTTTTTTTTTATTTTTCAATTTTTTTTTTATAATGTTTGTAGCAGAATAGACATTACGTATACGTACATATTTGTTATTACAAAGCTATGAAGAAAAATTTTGTGGTTGATTGGAATGATTTCAAAACATCCATAAGATTTATATGGTTTTCAACAGCATATTCAAGATTGTTAGCTCCATTTAAATTTAAACTTTGAGATAAATTTAATTAATTTAAATGTGGATTTAATTAACTGCAGGGTTATATAACTATAATATCGATTTTTATAATATGAAGGAGATAGCTTAATAAACAAGAAGCTCACAAAATATTTTAACAGCGATCCCACCGATCCACCGGTGATTTAATATGACATATCTTAACGCAAAGCTAATAATCTGTTGCACAATTCGGATGAAGCAAATATTGTTTCAATTCTATTATTTAATACTTCATTAATTTCTGATGTTTTTCCTTAAATCTGGAAAACCGCTCTTATTAAACCTGTTCACAAGAAAAACTTAAAAAAAGACGTAACTAATTATCGCCCAACTGCTAAAATATCATTTATTCCTAAACTGTTTGAATTGATTGTGTTTGATTTAATCTATGACCATTGCAATAATTTTCTATCACCCTCTTAACATGGTTTTGTAAAGCTAAGATCTATAGTTACAAATCTTATTGAATCCACATCTACATTTATGACCATTGCAATAATTTTCTATCACCCTCTCAACATGGTTTTGTAAGGCTAAGATCTATTACAAATCTTATTGAATCCACATCTACATTTATGACCATTGCAATAATTTTCTATCACCCTCTTAACATGGTTTTGTAAAGCTAAGATCTATAGTTACAAATCTTATTGAATCCACATCTACATTTATGACCATTTCAATAATTTTCTATCACCCTCTCAACATGGTTTTGTAAGGCTAAGATCTATTACAAATCTTATTGAATCCACATCTACATTTATGACCATTGCAATAATTTTCTATCACCCTCTTAACATGGTTTTGTAAAGCTAAGATCTATTACAAATCTTATTGAATCCACATCTACATTTATGACCATTGCAATAATTTTCTATCACCCTCTTAACATGGTTTTGTAAAGCTAAGATCTATAGTTATAAATCTTATTGAATCCACATCTACATTTATGACCCATGCAATAATTTTCTATCACCCTCTTAACATGGTTTTGTAAAGCTAAGATCTATAGTTACAAATCTTATTGAATCCACATCTACATTTATGACCATTTCAATAATTTTCTATCACCCTCTCAACATGGTTTTGTAAGGCTAAGATCTATTACAAATCTTATTGAATCCACATCTACATTTATGACCATTGCAATAATTTTCTATCACCCTCTTAACATGGTTTTGTAAAGCTAAGATCTATTACAAATCTTATTGAATCCACATCTACATTTATGACCATTGCAATAATTTTCTATCACCCTCTTAACATGGTTTTGTAAAGCTAAGATCTATTACAAATCTTATTGAATCCACATCTACATTTATGACCATTGCAATAATTTTCTATCACCCTCTTAACATGGTTTTGTAAAGCTAAGATCTATAGTTATAAATCTTATTGAATCCACATCTACATTTATGACCCATGCAATAATTTTCTATCACCCTCTCAACATGGTTTTGTAAAGCTAAGATCTATTACAAATCTTATTGAATCCACATCTACATTTATGACCATTGCAATAATTTTCTATCACCCTCTCAACATGGTTTTGTAAAGCTAAGATCTATTACAAATCTTATTGAATCCACATCTACATTTATGACCATTGCAATAATTTTCTATCACCCTCTTAACATGGTTTTGTAAAGCTAAGATCTATAGTTATAAATCTTATTGAATCCACATCTACATTTATGACCCATGCAATAATTTTCTATCACCCTCTTAACATGGTTTTGTAAAGCTAAGATCTATAGTTACAAATCTTATTGAATCCACATCTACATTTATGACCATTTCAATAATTTTCTATCACCCTCTCAACATGGTTTTGTAAGGCTAAGATCTATTACAAATCTTATTGAATCCACATCTACATTTATGACCATTGCAATAATTTTCTATCACCCTCTTAACATGGTTTTGTAAAGCTAAGATCTATTACAAATCTTATTGAATCCACATCTACATTTATGACCATTGCAATAATTTTCTATCACCCTCTTAACATGGTTTTGTAAAGCTAAGATCTATAGTTATAAATCTTATTGAATCCACATCTACATTTATGACCCATGCAATAATTTTCTATCACCCTCTCAACATGGTTTTGTAAAGCTAAGATCTATTACAAATCTTATTGAATCCACATCTACATTTATGACCATTGCAATAATTTTCTATCACCCTCTCAACATGGTTTTGTAAAGCTAAGATCTATTACAAATCTTATTGAATCCACATCTACATTTATGACCATTGCAATAATTTTCTATCACCCTCTTAACATGGTTTTGTAAAGCTAAGATCTATAGTTATAAATCTTATTGAATCCACATCTACATTTCTGACCCATGCAATAATTTTCTATCACCTTCTCAACATGGTTTTGTAAAGCTAAGATCTATTACAAATCTTATTGAATCCACATCTACATTTATGACCATTGCAATAATTTTCTATCACCCTCTTAACATGGTTTTGTAAAGCTAAGATCTATAGTTATAAATCTTATTGAATCCACATCTACATTTCTGACCCATACAATAATTTTCTATCACCCTCTTAACATGGTTTTGTAAAGCTAAGATCTATAGTTATAAATCTTATTGAATTCACATCTACATTTATTAATAATATGGAGAATTTAAACGGATGTAATGTACACCGATTTTAGCAAAGCTTTTGATCTTCTCCCTCATAACATAATTGTTTTTAAGTTAAAAAAATATGGGTTTCCATCTTATTTTATAAATTGGATATTTTCTTACCTCTCAAACGTAGATATAGAGTGTCTTTTAGATTTACGACTTTTTCAGAGTTTGAAGCTCTGACAGGTGTTCCTCAAGGTAGTCATCTGATATTAACCCTGACTTAAACTTACTAAGAAACTGGTTCGCTCATAATATGTTAATAATAAGTAATGAAACCAAAATTATGTTTTTTAACTTTTCATCTCAAAAATCTATTGAAGCGCAAGTCAAATACCATGCTCCAGAATGTAAAAGGCATAATTTAACAATAAATTACTGTGTATGCAATCTTAATTGTTTATTCAATAGTAATCTGAATTGTAGCGATAATTGTTTTGACGTAGAAATAGTAAGCAAGTTCATATATTTAGGAATTACTATTGATAATAAAATGAGTTGGACTTCACATACAACTTTGTTAAAAAGTTATTTTCGTTCCACTTCACGTAGTTTTTATTGCTTGCAATATTTTTGTTCTGAAGAAGTTTTAAAGATATTTTACTATGGTATATTCCAGTCGAAATTACAAAATGGTATTAATTGCTGGGGAGGAACACATTAACCACCACTTATTGTACAAAAACATGTTATAAGAAAAATTTGTAATAAACAACGCTTGCATCATAGTTTTCCGCTTTTCAAAGACACGACGATCTTGCCCGTGCGACATTTGTATTGTTACAAAGTATTTTAAAAACTTTTTTCATTAGGTCAGGTTATTTAAATAACAGGTTTTCTAGTAATTATCGGTTGCGTACTAATAATATGTTTTTTGTGAACGTTCCATTTTTTAGTACTACTTGTTTGCGTAAATTTTATAGTATTGTTGCTTGTCGCTTGTTTAACAGATTACCTTTGTATATAAGAAAATGTAAATCTATTTATAGATTTCTTAAAATAATGAAACAGTTGAATTTTGATCAAGTTTAAGAATTGCTTGGTGTAATAGTTTGATTATACTATTATTTGGCAATGCTGAACGAAAAATAATTTTTATAATGTTTTTTTATATTTGATAAAAATGAAAAATGTTTTTTTTTTAACTCTTTCTTATTTTTCTCTTTTTTTTTTTTTTTCTTTATTTCAATCATACTAATTTAATATAAAATTTCATTAACTTAAAACTAAATTGTAAGTTGTAGATCTTAGCCTAGGCTGTCTGATCTTAAAATTTAAAAAAAATTAAAGTGCAAATAAAAGTTAATATACAAAGAAAAGCTATGGGACTGTCAATAATATGAAATAAAATAAATTGCATTATAGGAAAACTTAAAAAATAAGATAAACTTCAATGCTTAAATTTATAAAACGAAAAAAAAAAAAAATAAAAAAGAAAACAAAAAAGTTATTTATTATATTATATTATATAAAAGTTATTTATTTTATTATAAAAATTATATATAAAGACTATTATGAAACTACTTATGAAATTAACTTTAACATTTTTACTGCAATTACTACTGTCAAACATTTTTAATTTTTTATTATTGTTGTTGTAATAATACAAAATATTCTTATATTCAATTATTTTTGTTTATTTATAATTTATTTTTACTTTTTTCCATTTATTTATTTTTATTTTTTTATTTTTATTGTCAACTAATATTTAATATAAATTTTTGTATTCCGGTTTTAAAAACTCTAAAAGAATCAATTTCTTTAAGTTGTACCGGCAGGTCATTAAACAATTTCAAACAATTATACAGACAGTTGTTTTTCTGTTGATTTGTTTTAAACAAGGACAGGTAGAAATTGGATTTGTTTCGTGTGCTGTGTGTATGGATGTCTATCATTCTACTCAAAATGAAATTATGTTTGATTTTATTATTAATTATTTTAAACGCTACTAGATATAGTTCTCGTTTACAAATATTAGTGAAACTTAAATATTTATCAGAATATAATAAATTTGTTGGATACATACGTGGGTAGAAGTGAATAATTTTTATTGATTTCTTATGAATGACATCCAGCTGACTTAAGGTTTGCTGGCTCGCACCGTTCCATACGGGATTGAGATATACAATGTGTGACACTATAAAAGACGAATATATTGCGTATAATGCTTTGGTTGAGATAAAGTTCCGTAATCTACGCAATATGAAAAGATAGGGTGATATTTTGCTAATAATATGGTGCACGTGGTCAGTCCATTTCAACTTTTTATCGATAATTAACCCTAGATAATTAAAGCTATCTACAGTTTCTATTAATTTAGATTTATAAAAGAAATTTTCTGAGTTATATAATTTATTTCCAAACAAAATAATTTTGGTTTTTTTTACATTTAGGCTTAATTTGTGTTTAGTAATCCATATTTCAATATTATTTAGATCGTTTTCAATATCCCTCCTCAATTCGATTTCGCTTGTTGCTGAATATCGTATTACTGCATCATCAGCATACAGTTGAATTGAGCCTTTCAGCTTTAGTTGGGATATATCATCAATGTAAAGCTTAAAAAGGTCTGGTCCTAGGATGGATCCCTGTGGTACCCCTTTTTTAATAATAAGGTAACTACTAAGAGAATTTCCTATTTTGACTCTTTGTAGCCTATCATTGAAATATGATTTAAAAAAGCTTATATTGGATGGACTAAAACCAAGATTAATCAATTTTAATAACAGTATCTCATGGTCAACGCAGTCAAATGCTTTTTGTAGATCCAAAAATATACATGCAACAAATTTCCCATTGTCGATGTTATTGGATATAAAATTTGTTAAACTGAGACATGCTGATGTAATGTTAGAATTATTTTCAAAACCATATTGTTCTTCATGTAAAATGCTGTTATTTGTAAAAAATAAATTAAGGCGGCGTTTGATGATTATTTCAAAAATTTTTGACAAAGCGTTTAGTACAGAAATCGGTCGGTAGTTTGTTGGATTTGTAGCTGAACCTGATTTGTATATAGGGGTTACTATTAATATCTTTACTATACATTCTTTTTACCATTATATTTCACTAAAATTAATTTAAATTTTGTATTTTCATTTTGTTTTTTTATTCTTTTTTACTTTGTATTACTATTATTTAAGTAGTAAAGAAAAATTAGCTAATTGATACACCCCACTACATGTACATTAAAAATATTGTTTAAAAAAAAAATAATTTGTATGTAGCTATTGAAATTTTATACTATTTTTCAAAAAATATAAAATTTAAGCTTTTAAGTAAGGTAGTTTTTGATTTTTTCTATCTGAGTACTTGCTCTTATGTAGTTTTTAAGTAACTAATTCATTTTTTGTTTTTTCTATTCGAAAGTAATTTTGTTAAATTTCTGGTTATGTTATTTTACTTTATTTTAATTATGAACTTTAGAGAGTAAAGAATGAATGAATAAATAAAAAAAAAAAAAATCTTGGTCCTATGGTCCTATTATTTATTATCTCCATCAATGATGTTACTTCTATAATTCATAAAAGTCACGTTAAAATTTACGTTGATGATATGAAAATTTATAAAAAAATTACTACCTTAGAAGATGCCGTTGTCCTACAAGCTGATTTAAATTGATTTTATAGTTGGTGTACAAATAACAATCTCCATTTAAACGTAAATAAATGTGCTCTAATTACATTTACTCGTCGCTCTTGCCCTATTTCGTTTATCTATTCTTTAAACTATTTCAAAAGTAGAATCAATAAAAGAGTTGGGTGTATTTTTTGATAGTAATCTATCATTTCATCTTCATTATACTAACATATTGAATAGAGCTAACTCTTTGCTTGGTTTTATTAAACGTTTGCCAAAAAATTTGATGATCCATATGTATTGAAATCTCTTTACACCAGCTTAGTAAGACCTAATTTGGAATATGCCATAGTCCTTTTTACAACGTACACACAATGGAATTACACAGTTCCATACACAGAATGGAATTAGTCCAAAAAAAATTTATTAGATTTGCTTTACACAATTTTCCATCAAAAGATCCATTAATATTACCTCCATATGAGCACAGATTGAATTTACTACATCTTAATACGCTTGAAAAACGTAGAACTGTCGCTGATATAGTATTTTTAACCGAATTTATCAAAGGAAACATTTCTTTTACCCAATAACTGGTTCAGCTCAACTTTTGTTCTAATTCTAGATTATGATCTAATAATATGTTTACCTTATCATAGTTTCATAGAACTATGTAATTATGGGAAGTATGAACCATTAAATAGAATGATGTCTTCATGTAACTCATATAATTAACCTATACTACTAACAAAGCAATATTTAAAGAATAATTTATATTTGTGTTAATGAACATGTATCAGCTATGATGTCTCTTGGCTTTAGTATATTTTTATAGATTACATTATTATGTTATCGTCGTAGGTCAAATTATATTTTTAAATTATTCCGCCTATCAATTCTATCACTACTATTATATAATTATTAATTTAAGTATTTTTTTTTTTTATTTATTTTTATCATTTTTAATTTTTTTTTTGAATTAGAATAAGTTTTTAGTTTAGCTTTTTATATTCTTTTTTTTTTGTTTATTTTTTCTCGTTTTTATTTTTTTTAATATTTTTTCTCACGTTATGTTTATTTATTTTTTTTTATTAAATCTATTATTCTTTTTTCTTAACTTGTAATCTTTTATTAATTTAACTTAACCTAAATTGTAATAAATAAATTATATGTATTGTAACTTGCTCGATTTAAGCTCGGAATAAAGTAAAATAAAGTGGAATAAAGTGGTCCTGAATATTTTTGAAACTTTCGATCGAGTATAGTATGGTGTTTTATTAGCAAAATATAAAATCATAGGTCTGGGTTTCTTTTCTCTCACATAGATTGAAAATTTCCTCGTACAATTCATGATTAATTAATGGTAAACCCAATCAATTCCAAGTGACAAGGGGCGATCAATTCCACATGAAATGATGACTCAGTTCTCTCATCTAAGCTCTATTCCTTAAATTTATAAATTACTTGCTCCAAATTACTTTCAATCTAATCCACAGTTTTGAAGACGATATCAGCACTCTAGTGGCATCCTATGATTTTCATAAAATATCTGAAGCAGAAGGATCAGTCCTCCCACCTATGTCATTTCTTATACTTAAAAATGACTTGCTGCAAACCACCTACAATCCAATCCATAGTTTTGAAGACGATATCAGCACTCTATGAGTTATACATCCTATGTCCTTCGTAAAAAATCAAATATGATAATAAATTACATCTATCGCTGTATCAACCAAATGAGACATCGTGGCTAGTTCCCTCAACCACGATCACAATAGCTATTGGCGCTTCAAAAAAAGATTTTTCTTTAAAAAGTTAGAGCTGTCTATAATGTATAGAAAAATGTCCATTTTTGATCCTACTCTTTCGTTTCAGTAAGAGAAACTTCAGTGGTTTAAAAGTAGAAAACTTAAGCATGGTAGGTATGTACTTAAATTGGGAAATAATCTGAAATGATCAAATATTCGATATTGTAAAAAATGCAATCAACTATTTAGGTTTTCTAAGTAGATGTAAGGCCTACTAATTCTCTTCTTGTGACCTCTTGAAAATGTATAAAGCTTTCATACGACCTAAAATTAAGTGTGGCGATATCTTTTGGTTACATTCAAAAATATGTATATTAAAGTTGGTAGATATAAGATAGTCGATAGCGAATGGATAAAACAGACGCTTTACAATACAATTATTAATAATACAATAGTAATGCAATAAATACAATAAGAAGTTATATTATACAATAGTTAAAATTGTTAGTAAATGAATAAATAAAATAATAGATACGTAAAACATCTATAGAAGTAATACTCACATATGGGGTAATGGCGTTTCTATGTAGTAATGCGTTAAAACATTTGGATAAATTCCAAAAACGGGCTATTTATCTTATCAATGACACAAATGTCAATGCTCCTCTTGGTCATCGTCGCATAGTTGGAGCTTTGAAGCTCTGTATTAAATAAAACTAAATCTGTATATTAATTCCACTTAAGTTTTATCTGCACCTGCTCATATTTCAAAGGGCAGCGTGTGCTCATTTCTACATCGTAGAAATCCCTAGATGGCAGACGACAATTTATGGAAATTCGATTATAACCAAAACGTCCCAAATCAAACTCCATTTTATGTGTTCTCCAAACATGATCAATTTTACATTAATGACTAAATAGTATTATGACTGTACATAAATTCAAGACGAAGATGGACGAGTTCGTTCGTAATCCCCCGTACCCCCTACCGGTATAAAACATACAAACCGGTATAAAAATATCAACCTAGTAAAAAAAAATTACTATTTTGAATACTATTTGGTCTTCTTAATTTATTTACTTGTTTAACACAAACAGTTTACAAAGAGAAAAAAAAGCTTATTAATAGAGAATTTATACAATCCAACAGTTTAACTTAAGAAGTACAAAATATAATACTAAAGTTTAAAATTTTAAAACCATACACAATAAATTGTTTACAAAAAGTTTAACAATAATTAAAACAAAACATAAATTATATCTTAGTTTTTAAGATAAAAACTTTGTTTTAGTAGGTGTTTAGACATTGAAAAGTGTATGTGCCGTTTATATTTGTTTCCCATCATTAGCATCCTATGAATTGGCTCAAACATCCCGTAGTTCGTTCTATGAAAAGAGAGGGAAAAAAGATTGGTAGATCGAAAACGGGGATTATCAATAATAACGATTTCATTTGAAATTAAAAACGATGTGATATTTCCTTTTACTACTTCTGTAATAAAAATAACATCTCCAATTTCACGTCTTAGTTGCAATGAACACATTTGAAGAAGTTTAAGGTGCCTATTATGTATTTCGATAACGATTACGATTTGATCGAACGAAATGTCAAAATGCAAAATTGCCATTATGTATTTCGATATCGTTCAGAAATTGTCGACGAAATCGACAAAGTTTATCGATGTAAAATTTTATCACGAAAGAGACATCGAAAGAGAGATTTTGTACAAATTATTTCAATTTTGAATTGAAAAGATAAAATAAAAGAGTGACGCTGGGACACCTGGTGTTTGTTTTATTTTTGCGATATTTTTTGGAATAAAAATAAATTTAAAAGTCGAAATGGAAGTAGGTATTTTACTTTATTCTTCATAATTATTTTTTATTGAAATAAATTTTTATAGGAATGAAAGACCAGTTACAAATTAACTGCAATATGAAAAGTTAGTGTAAATAAATTATTTCAGTAATTCTACTTTAGTCATAAAAATAATGTTTGCCTGACTTTTTTCTTCGAGTATAAACTGCAAATTTGATAAAACTTCCTTAACCCATCCAGAGAAATATTCAATCTCTGTTAACTCTCCGCTAGGTGGTTCCGACCACTGTCTTGTAAGCACAAGCTTCGAAGTAGGCACAACAACCAGTTCTTCTAATTCTCCCAAAAGACTAGTTTGGCATTATCACCAAGCTGACTGGGAAGGCTTCAACAACTTTTTAAATGCATCGAACTGGTCGTTGTGTTTCCAATATAAAAATGTCGACTTTGCTGCAGAGGTGATTACCAAGAGGATTCTATTAGGAATGAAAACTTTCATTCCAAATAGCCTTAGAAGTATAAAACGAAATCCCTCAGGTTGGTTCAACGACCTCTGCAGCAAAGCTCTGAAATCCAAAGAAGAAGCTTACAAAAAATACAAGAACAATAAAACAGTCAATACGTATGAGAGTTATAAAGTGGTTAGGAATAAATGTAAAAAAATTATCAATCAGCAAAAATTCCTACATAACCAAAGATTGAGACGAGAAATCTTTGATCTCCCCAACAACAGCAGGTCTTTCTGGACATTTGCTAAAAATGTTAGGCAAAATTTTTGCAAGCCTTCGTTTCCACCTATGATTGATAATAATAGTACTATTATATCAGATTCTGTTGGAAAGGCTAATCTCTTCGCAAAATTATTTGCAGCTAATTCCACACTCCCTCCTACAGCCCAAAATCCTTCATCAATCCCTGTTCTAAATTATTCCTTCGGAAGGATCTACTTTAGAACAAGAGCTGTAGCAAAAGTCTTGAAGAATCTCGATATAAAAAAATCTACCGGTCCTGATGGTATACCTGCAATTGTGCTGCGACACATTGCCTTCGCTATTTCTAAACCTCTGCGCAACTTATTCCATTTGTCCTTTTCGTCAGGAACTTACCCCTCCTATTGGAAAGTTGCCCAAGTTTATCCTATTCCTAAAAAAGGTGACAAAAGCAATCCTTCAAACTATAGGCCCATAGCTATTACTTCCATTATTTCAAAAACGATGGAAATCTTAATTAATCATAAGCTGAAGAAATATCTTGACAGTAGAGGTATAATTCATGATAGCCAATACGGCTTTCGAGCCCAACGTTCCACCGGTGATCTCATGACATGCCTCTGCGAGAAGCTCAACACCAGCCTGCATCAATCTGGTGAAGCTACTGTTGTAGCTCTGGATATATCTAAGGCTTTTGATCGAGTTTGGCATTCTGCTCTTATAGCAAAATGCAACGCTATAGGCCTTGGTTCAACCTTTTCTAAATGGATTGAAAGTTTTCTTTTAAATCGATCTATCATAGTTTCAGTTGACGGTTCTTTTTCCGACCAACTTCAAATCAATGCTGGTGTTCCACAAGGCTCTGCCCTTTCACCCACCCTATTTCTCATTTTCATTAATGACCTTCTCAAATTAACTTTCAATCCAATCCATAGTTTTGCTGATGACAGCACTCTAGTAGCATCATATGATTTTCTAAAACAAACTAATGCTACAGCTTCCGCAGTCACCTCCAAAAGAACAATGATGGCCGGCGCGCTCAATCACGACCTTGCCAAAATTGTCGACTGGGGTAAAGCTAACAGAGTCGAGTTTAACACTTCAAAAACTCAAAGCTGTTTTGTTAGTAACAAGCTAACAACATTCGAACCAATTCTCCGGCTTCAAAATGAAGGTATCCAGCGACTCAAAGATCTGAACATTCTCGGAATGCGAGTGAATCAAAATATGCACTGGAATGAGCATATTTTCGATATTGCGAAAAGCGCCGCAAAATGTTTAGGATTTTTGAGCCGCTGCAAAACTTATTTTTCATCTCGAGACCTTTTAAAAATCTATAAAGCATATATACGACCCAAGCTCGAGTATAACTCACATTTATGGGCAGGTGCACCAAAAACCGCTTTAAATTTTTTGGACAAAGTTCAAAACCGCGCCATTCGTCTTATAGGCGACATAAATGTGACCTCATCCCTTATACCACTTGGTCATCGTCGTATTGTTGGAGCACTTACTCTATTTTATAGATATCTGCTTGGTGTTGGCACTTGTTCCGAGGAATTAAAATCACTTCTTCCTCCTCTTAAGCAATTCAATCGCACAACACGAGAGGCATCAAGTGCCCACCCTTTCACAGTGGAAATTCCGAGATGGTTTAAGTCCGGCTATGGAAATTCTTTTATAGTAAGAACATCCCGATTGTGGAACCGCGTCCCAATCGAAGCATTCCCAATGAGAGAAGGATTTTTTATTTATGACTTACAGAGGTTTAAGACGAATATTAACAACATTGTTCGCTCTTTCCCACAAAACTTTTCTTCTTCCTTTTTCTTTCCTTTCCTCTAACTATCCTTTCCTTTTTCAAATAGTCAACGGTACGCAAGTACTTAAAGGTTCAAAACCTAAGTTTTGGCTATAATATAAAAAAAAAAAAAAAAAAGCACAACAGAAAAAGTTAGTTGTGATAGTCCTACATGAAAATCATTTCCTTGCTACAAACCGCAAGAATCTCAATACACTGGCCAATTATATAAGTATATACCAATCCATAAAAGTAATGTTACTTAACAGGAAATTTTGATCAAAACTGTCAAATAAAATAAAGTTTCAATAATGTAAATAATAAATAGTCAACTTCAAGTGTAAATAACGTAAGTATAATCTTCCAAATCCAGTAGATTAGAATAATCCCAAATATAATATGTTCGCTTGTTTTTTTAATCTGCAATTTGAACTTGATAGCGTTTTTCAGCACTATCAGAAATTGAAAAATTTAACCCTGCTCAAATCATTTTATTTATAAAAACTTATAATTTTATAATTTCTATTTTATTTAAACACTTCCAACTTATTTTCACTTTAAAAATTTCAAATATAATAATTTGAATTTGACAGTTTAAGAATCAAACATATGTCATTTTCATCGTAGATTTGAATTCTACAATGGCAGCATTTTGAAACACTTTCGAACAAATTTTCATCGAAATACATAATGGCACTAACTATTACAGTCGAATAACTTTAACGATAACGATGAACGATTCGATTAAAATCGATCGAAATACATAATAGGCACCTAAGTCTATGTTCATAAGGGAGTAATAATAATGGGTCAGACCATGGAAGAATAGATTCAATTCTAAGTTTGTGTACCTCATAAAAAGGAGACCAAACTTGACTAGCGTATTCTAAATTTAGTCGTACGCGACAAGTATATAAAGATTTTATGATATAGGGATCAGTAAATTCTTTCGACCATCGTTTAACAAAGCATAACATTGAGTTGGCTTTATTGATGATATTTGTATAGTAAATTTTAAATGTCAACTTTTCATCACAAAATACACCTAAAACTTTGATGGATTGAACTCTTGTCAAGGATTCACCATTAAGTGTGCAGTTAGTTATACTTAAACGGATGAGAACGGCGAGTGTATGTAATTAGAGCACATTTATTAATGTTGAGTATGTATCAGATTATTTCGAGTGCACCAAGCGAAAAAATTATCGAGGTCTTTTTGAAACAAAACTGAATTATCTTTGATTTTTATTTTTTTGAAAATTTTCATATAGTCTGCGTAAATTAGTAATTCACTATTACTAATGATAGATGCTACATCGTTGATTGCAATAATGAACAGAAATGGACCTAAATGGCTACCCTGAAGAACTTCAGAGTTAGCCATAAATGATTTAGACGTCTCCAATCTGAATATTACGCTATAACTTCTATTTGTCAGATATGAGTTAATCCATTTTAAAAAGAAAGGTGGAAAACCTAATTTTTTAAATTTAAATAAAATGGTACTGTGTGGTAGAAGGTCAAAGGCTTTACTAAAATCGGTGTATACCACATCAGTCTGGTAGCCTTCTTCCATATTTTTAATAAAAACTGATATTGATTCAATGTGATTAGTTACCGTGGATTTCTTTTTCATAAAACCTTGCTGGTTTGGGATTAGAAAGTCAGTACAATGTTTGTATGTAGAATCAAATACAATTAATTAAAAAATTTTAGGAATTGCAGATAACTTGGCTATCAGGCGATAGTTAGATTTTTTTTTATCAATTGGTCTTAAAAAAGCTTTTTTCCATATATTAGGAAAGAGTCCTGAGGAAATTGAAAAATTAAAAAGGAATGATAGTGGAGCAGCAAGTGAATTAGAATATTTGTTTAGAACAATTTCTGGTACGCCATCTGGCCCTTGTCAAGTTTATTTAGGTATTTAATTATGATATCATCATCAATAATAATATGTGTTAGCGAAGTTTTTGGATAATTATCAAGATAATCATCCTCTCCGAGGTTGGCCGCAAGCTGAACTGTAGGATAGGAACTTGAAAAAAAATCACGAAACTATTCTGAGATTATTTTAGAAACAGTACTGCTATTCCCATTAAATTTCATAATGTTAAACCATAGATAATATCTGACTTACGATTCATTCACCATCACATACTTGAAAACAGTAACTATTGTTGGAAGTAAGTTCAAAATGTATAATAAATAAGTATATAAAATTTTATGTTTATTAGGCATCCTTTAATTAAATTTTGTTTGCTTAAAGTTACCCGATTCCCAACAGGATATGGTCCAAAATAGGAAATTTGTACTTCAGCTCCTATTATTATACAATAATGAAATGCTTGATAAAATTGAAAATTTTTCTTTTTGTATAAATAAAAAAAAAAAATAGGGTATCAGAAGTGTAATACGATATTGATGATACATCTATAAAAAAATTTGTCATGAACATAAAAATTGATAAAAAGGATAATAATTCTTAGAAATAATATTATAAATTTTAGATTTTTATTTTGTTGTATATTTAAATGTACTTATATTATTTAGCTAGGCTACAGACTTTATAACGAATACTCTGGTAAACGGAAGTTAAATAAAAGGGAGTTTGAGAAATTTGATATTATAATAAAAAAAAAAAAAAATAATAAATTAAAAATTTTACAGTGTCAAAAGTCTGTAACAGGTTAATTTTTAATTAACCTTTGCTTTCATCTAATTTTTATGCTATTTGTATTCCAGTACATATAAATTTGACTCAATTATTATACTTTTATGTATTTTCCGTGAAATATAATTTGAAGTTATTTAAATTTTTGTATTCCTACTTGAACGACGAATTGTGGCAGAGCACGTTAGTTTATAATTTTCAAAATGTTAAATTATTCAAAATTTAACTTTTTAAATTTACAACTATCTAGAGTAAGTTAAGATTTAGAACGATAAAGAATAAAAATTTTTTTGTTTCCGTTAAATGAATTTTTTTTTGATAGGGGTTCAGTAGATTGTGCAAAACAATTCTAAATAAATCTATTTTGTTCTGAATTTATTTCAGAACAATTTTGGGCAACTTTTTTTGTTATTGTTTATTCTTTAACTTTTTGACAGTTAAACAAAGAAATTCGAGAGTAAACAAAAATTAGAACAAAAAGATAAAAAAGTGTCCAGTAGATTTTTCTGTTCAAATCCGCTAAATATAATGACATAGAATTACATATGTAAATGTCAAATTGCCTAACGAAGCTGACATAGGTATTTGTCAAAGCATATGTTGACCCATAATGACATAAGTAAAATAAGAAAATATTTCATAGAAAAACAACAACAAAAATAAATTACATATGTCGAATTCGGTTTGGATGGAATTTAACATACGGATTCTATGTTTAACGAAAATTTAATGAATTGTCAGATTTAACTTAATTGCCGCATATGTCGATTATGAGTGTTTACATGTAAGTTCCAGATACGAAATATGACATATGTCACGACATATGTAGATCTATGTCATTATAAGTTGTGTTCAGTAGATTTAGAACAGAATCGGATAGAACAGTTTTGGACAATGGCAGTTAGCTGTCAAACACTTTAGAACCACTTCGAACAGAAAAATCTACAGAACACAACTAATTTGATCTTTTGATCTAATTTGAAGTTTTTTGTTCTAATTTTTGAATCTTCTCAAATTTTTTTGTTTAACTGTCAAAATTTACAGAAAAAAATTCAAAACAAAAAAAATCAATTTAGAACAGTTTCGCACAATCTAATGAACACAGAACAGAATATTTTCCGACAAAAAAGAACAAGTAACGGAAACTAATGAACGCAAAAATGTGTTATTTTTTACTCTAAAACCTTTTAGAACATAGTTAGTGCATAAGTAATGCTAAAGTGTTTGACATTTGATTGTCATTATTCAAAACAGTTCTGTCCGAATCTGTTCTAAATCTACTGAAAAAATTTTTTAAGAAATATTTTCTACTTTGAATGTTCATGGAAACTTGGGATTAAATTTTATAATAAAAAAATTCCAAAAAATGTAAAAACACAATTCGAAAAACTAGAACTCCAAAATTCGATTATATTAGGGTGGATTATCCCTTTTTCCAGAATATTTTGATTAATAGAATTTATTCAAATTTGTCTCACCTTTATTTTACCTCTTTATTATTTAACCCTATAGGAAATTCATTTTTCTTAATAGTATAAAAAGTTTAGAACAAGAATGCAAATATGTATGTACAAACAGGCTAGTGCTTGGTCAATAAATATGCAAAGCGGTTGGGAGTACTGATTAAAGCACACATTTTGTGATGGTTTTGATTCACAAGAAGATAAAAAGAATATTCTCTACGACTTTTCACACCTACTGAGAACTAGGTTCAGATGATTAGGATAGGAAAAAAATGTCTTTAAGGTGAAAATAATTTTTCGGCATATTTTACCTAGTAAAATAATAAACCTAGTAAAATAGGTTAGCAGTCCAGTGTTTTGATCTATATTTTATGTACATGTGGTCGGTGTAGTTCTTGATCAGCGATATTGTATCGTAATAGCTGTCATTAAAAAAAATTCTTTACTATAATTGAATCATCATCCTTGATATCGTTTAAAATACAAAACTGTGGAAAATTAATCTGAAATTCCAAATTAATTTTGGACTCACTATTAATATGTCGGATGCATTTATATAATAAGTTAAAATAAAATGATGGCACATGTTTTGGTAGAAAACCAAAATGAAATTAACATAAAACGAATCACGTTTTTTTTATTTTTTTTTTTTGTTTTTATTGCTGTCTAACGTCAAATTTTTTTAAAATTAATTGTAAGCTTTCATAACAATAATAATAAGTAAAGAAAAACAGAGGGAAGCAAGAGGACAATTTTTGAAATTTTTTTATATTTATTTTTTTATTTTGCATTTGTTTTCTTTCTGATTCTGTTTTAATCCAATTCTTGAACCCATTTCAAAAATATATTGAAATTCTTAAATAAAGAAAGTACATTTGAATAGAATTCAATTGGGAATTTTTCAAGATGATCAATACAAAATCTCAAAATACGTATAGATATTTTAATTTTACTTATTTTATAGGAATTAATTTTTAGCTAATTTTCTATATAATCTAACGACAGCATATATTTCAGTATGAATAAATTATTGTTTACTATAGCTATTCCTAGAGCATAACATTCATTGGTACAGCATTAAAAAAATATTTCCAAATTTTTTATATTTTTGAATATTTCGCAAAACAATTAATTTTTCTTAGCATATCGTCTAAGCATAATATTTTTGTTGCATGGAGCACTTTTTCTTTTTCTAATCTTCTTGTTGTTACCTCCATTGAATCTGGGCAATGTACCTGTTCATTCTGTTTTGAAATTTGCTTTTGCGTACAACGGAGATACTATGTGAAGATGGTAGTTTTGTAATTTCAGCACCAATTGAAGAAATTGTTTATATTGCCCTTGATATGTTCTCTATAATATTTTGCTTCTGATTTTTTTTCCTGTAAGAATGATTTTTAGCAAATCTGGTGAATTTGTAAAAGATTTACCAACATATTAGGGCAACAATAAAAATATTTTTTTTCTGCTTGTCAATATTTTGCTATACAAAATAAATATTTATTTGAACTTGAAGGTGTGCCTTTGGTCAATTGGAAACATTTTGAGGTGACATTCAAAGACACAAACCAGGGAAATTTAATTTTTTTAAATATGTATTTTATTTTTTGGGTAATTTTAATTGTTTTGATGACTGAAACAATTCATAAAAATATTTTGCTTGTTAACACAAATAATAATAATAATATTTATAGATACAATTGTGACATACAATGTGTATGTATCAATATTAATTAATAAATCGAACTTGTTATTTTTGTTAAAAGTAAAATGACATGGAAATTTTAATATTTCACATTTAGAAAAATTTATAATCACATAAATTTATTTTATATTTAAAAAATACTTTTAACTTGCAAAAGCTTCACATTTTATTGATTTGATGCTGTTTTGCTATTTGGTTGTTGTATTTAATATATGACAAAAAATAGTTGAGAGCATAATCTGGTAACAACTTAACAGAAATGGGGCCATTCTATTTAAGAAGGCTTAGTTCCTGACAATAGTAGTAGTTTTCCACATTTAATGAGTTGACAAGCCAGTAATTTGATAAATAACTACTCAAAATATTATAGATATTGTAGTATAAACTTGCAGTACCGTACTTAATTAAGCATGAAAAGGTGATTCTACCTAACCCACGTAACAATTTTATTGCTATAAGACTCTTGCGCACTCTTATAACACTATTATAAACACTCTTATAGTAGTATTAGTGTTAATTTGAGTGCTCCGCAATTGCTTCGAAAGGTTATAAATACGTTATAGCACTAAAATGAAGAATGGAGTGATCAAACCTACATATAAAAATCACTATAATTTCACAAATGATTTTATTCACTCGTTAATGGAATTGATATGTCTGATAGACAGGTCCGTAATTCGAAAAAGATAGAAAGTAAAGAAAGGAACCTAATGCGAATGTATTAAAAGCACCCTATTGAAATTATGAGCTCCAAGATGTTACAAGATGAATACTGCAACCATAAAATTGGGGTAGGGCATATTTTTGAGGTGGTGACTCTCCGTAGTTATTGGATTTATAGGATAAAAATAATATAAGTTTTAATCCTTTAATAATAATAATAAAAGAAAAATGAATAAATAAATGAATTAATTATTCTAAAACAATGTAAAAATGTAACTGAAATATTTAAAAAAAAAAGAATAAATTAAATTAACAATAATTTAAAAATTTTAATTTTCATCCAGTCGAAAAATTCACGTTTGGATCTTTTATAATTTTTAATTTCTGTGGGTAGCTTATTGAACATTTGTAAATCTTTATGTACCTATATTATATGAATTTGACCTCTACTTGTAGTGATTCTAATTAGTCTGAAATTATCAGTAGATATAAAGAACAATATGTTATACTCATATAATACTAAAGAAAATTTAATTCAATTCAAAAAGTTTCACATGTAAAATACACACCAAGATGAAATCAAACATTTTTTTCGATAGAAATTTTAAATTTTAAGAACAATCAATACAATCATATTAGCATATTACATAGAAACGTACCTTCTTCCTATATAATAAAAACTGAAAAACAAACAATGTTTTTTTGTTTTATTGTTGGTTATATTCATTTTAATTAATCAAAATTGATTTCTATTGTCCTATTTCTTTTTTTTTGTATGTATGTATCCTTTTGTATGTATTATAAATTATAATATGTTTAATTTGTCAAATAATATTAATATAATTTTATTCTTTCAATTATTTTGAAATCATTTGAATCAAATTGGTGGAATGGGATGCGCCTACAGAGATATTTTTCTTTTTCATTTATAATTCTATACGTACATACACAATCATATACATCATTTGTACTATATACAGACAATACTCGATATATGACGTAAATAATGTATGATTACGCAAATTAAACTATATAAATTAATAAAATTATGTTCATCATAATATATCGTCACTTCTGATATTTCAAAATATTAAAAACTGTCAGTTATCAGTTATCGCAGATAATTTCTTTCTTTGGTGTACAAAATATTTATTCCCGCTAGCTTTGGAAATTGGCTTAAAATAATACCCATTTACAAAAGTAGTGATAAATCGAACAAATTACAGACCATATTTTTGGTCTTGAACCCATATTAGCAAAAATGATTGAAAAAGTGATTTATCTCCAAGTACTTATATTTCTTATAAATAACAATGTTTTAAGTGTAATAGACATTATGGTTTTATGACATGATTAGATTACATATACGCACAAAAGATTAAAAATAAAAAAAAATGTAGCACTAGTTTTTATTGATTTGTCGAAAGCTTTTAACACTATTGATAACACAGGATATCGTTGAAGAAATTGTATGGTTTTGGCATAAGAGGACTATAATACAAGTATGGTTGCAATCATATCGTAATTAATGGGGAAAGAGTAGGGAAGAGAAATCACTTTATGGGGTACCACAGTGTAGTATTCTTGGTCTTTTACTATTCATTCTTTATATGGAGAGTTTACAAGAGATTGATGCAGAAATTTTTCTATTTGCCGATGACATATGCATGAAGATGGAACAAAGCAGTTACGATTTACTTAAAACGAAAATGGAAACAAAGGTAGAAAAGGTCCAAAGATGGATGCAAAAAGTTAAATTGACAATCAACTATATAAGAAAAGTAAATTCATGCTAATATGTTCAAAAACAGCCTAAATTAATATAAATATATCTGAAAATTCTTTAGGCAAAATTAAAGATCCAAGTACTTTGGAATATGGCTTGAGGAGAACTTAAAACGGACTATATACACACTCAAAATTAAAGCAAAAAATTATCATCGATGGAATATTTCATAAAATTTCATACCTACGTCTTACTAAATATTATCGTGAAAAAATCTTTTTACTATGAAAGAGAGAGCTTTCATATTCACCTTAATTACGGAAACATATTTTGGGGCACTATAGTCCTATATCTATACTATCCTATTCTTTTGTTAAAATTAAAACTAGACTAACTAGACTAACTATTAATACAATTTTGGGACTTCAGATATCTTTGATCAAATAAAATACCATTAGAAATTATTGATGACAAAAGATTTTATCCTAACACAGTTGAGTTTTCTAACAAAGTTTTGACTGTCACCTAAGCGTAAATCGTAAATTAATGATTATGAAAATTTTTATTACGATATAAATCGTCCTAATAACATTTTTCTAAATTAGTTATATTAAAATTCTACTGTATGTCATATAAAATTAATATATATTATAATATACATACATATACATCTGTATATTATATACCATATAATTTCATATACGTATACGTTCAACGTTGTAATAATGGTAGGTTATTAAATTTCAATATACCGAAATATAAAAAAAAATATAAACAAAAAAACAACAACAAAACAAACACAAAATTAATAGATTTGTATCAATGAATTCAAAAATTATGTATAGGAAATTTTAAAAGGAATTTATACAAATAAGAAGAACAGAAAAAAACGAAATAAATAAGAAAAATATCCTTTTTCTATAAGAAAATTTTTCAAAGAAATTCAAAAAATAAAAAAACAAATCGAATACAAGAAAATGCTGGTATTTATTGTTAAAAAAAAGAGACAATAACAAATAAGAAAAAAAAATGTAACTAAAATAATTTTGGATAGAGTACGAGATGCTAGAAGGAAAACAGATTTAATAGAGAAAAATATGTTAAAGGGATAACAATATATAAAATCTGATGGGAATAACAAAAAAAATAAAAAGAATAAAAAAATATCAAAAAATCAATATGAAACATTACAAATAACTTTTTAATTTGGGTTGTTAAGCATAAATTTCTTTAGCTGTTATTATACAATAATATTGGAACATTACTATATATGTACAACATACATATACATACAGAGAGTCTTTCAGTTTAAAAAATTGAAGCCCAGAACTGGAGAATATTGTTGAAGAATTTCTTTGAAATTAAATATAAAATATTTCTGAAAACACAATTCTTCACAATTGTCGTGAACGTGGGAGATTAGATTAGAGACTTCCTTAAAAATTTAATTGAAATTAATCGTCTAGATTTCTATCTTACCTGGTTTAATATATAAGAAAAATTATTTTATACTAGCTATTTCCGGCGTAACATTCGCCGGTCTAGCATTAGCATTATAAATGAAACAATTTATTTTATTTATTTATTTGCTTTATTTTCTTACATAAAAAATAATACTTATAACAAATAACACTTAGAATAATTATTGATTTACTATTTAAATATTTATATTTCACAAATGTTCTGAAATTACACAGTATATTTATATTTTTTATAAGTATTTTTTATTAGTACTCGTAACGCATATTCGTATCTTCGTATTTTGCAAGTTTAGAAAGTGGATTTTGCGTGAAGAAATATAGTATACTTTGCAACTATATTTGTTTATCTTTGAGATATGTAATTCAAACTTTTGAAATAAAATTTGTAAATGTAATAAAAATAAGTAAAACAAAACTTTCATGAAACAAAATCTGATGTCTAAATGCTCGCTAACAAATACTATTAATAGAGACGTACATTTCAACAAAATGTGGCGAACAGAGATGTCGCTGGCAGTATAGATATGAAATTAAATGCATTTAAACTAAATACATACCACACCCACATTAAAAACACATTAAAATAACCATAGATACGTTTTTAGTGTTTTTTTTATTATCATAATAGCCCTAACTATTTCAAAACTCAAAATAAAAAAACCAAAAACATTTATTTATAGAATTTATATTTTTATTTCACTTCTTTTAAATTTTGGTTTTGACGTTTTGGTATGATTAGGTATGACCATTATAGTAAAGGTTATGATTGGTTATGACTTTGTTCAATCATATCGAATCATATAGGCCATTTAACGAAGTATCATATGACATCATATGACGCCTTATGACTATTATAGTTAGGGGTAAAGTCAATAATTATGCTTTTTCTCTTATTCTTCATTTTTTATTGTTATATTGCTATCCCGTGTATTGAATTGGAACATGATAATAATGTCATAACATATTTTGCTTTTCTTGTTCTTAGCAGATCGTAAATTTCGGTTTATGATTCTCCATGTACAATATAATATTTACTCAATGCTACTGCGCATTTGAATTTATACTTTTGAATTATTTGTTAATAAAATAAATAAATTTCAATTATTGGAATTTTTGAACATGGGTGAGGTAAAAATATATTTTCTAAATTTACTATTTGTTTTACCGGTAAGTTATTTTGCTGTAATATCGTAATAATCGTAATATTTTAACAAAGCTATTTTTATAATTCAATATACTAATTATATTCTGATAATTCGGTTTTTGTCTTTGCTATTTTGTCTTTTTTTTTTTTAATTAATTCATATAATCAGATAGTCAATGCTATTGGCTCAATAGGTGAATTGTTTTTAGGTTAATTTTAATTTGTTTTTGGTTTTATTGGGTTTTATTGTTTTGTGGTTTATGTCTTTAAATAAAATTTTTCACACTATCGTAATTCGTAATAGTTCTATTAAAGTTGTCTAATCTGGTAGGAAAAAGCTTTGTGTTGTAAAAGCTTTGGGAAAAGTTTAACAGACGTTTGAGCGTATTAATATATAAGATAAGGCCTTTAACTTATTCTTTGTGTTTCTAATTTTTAGCCGATCACTTCTAATACTCATTTTGTAGCTTTTACTGTTTCTAAGTTTTTTAGAATGTAATGTGCATTCAGAAATTTTTGAGGGTTCAATGATGATCTTAGAACACATTTAGTACCATAATAATATATGCTATTTTTTTTTGCCCAATTCTGATAAGCAATGTTGTAGCAAAATGGATTAGAATAAATGCTGCGTAATGTAGCTGTGTCCCAGTTTGATCCTGAAAATGTATGAATATTGTGTGGTGTTTTTATTTGTTTTCTATATGTGAGTGATATTTTTAATACCATGTCTGTATTTCGTAAACTATATTTAACAATGAATCTACGTCTATGCAATAAAATTTGAAAATTTTAATATTTCGGGGAACAATGTCCTGATGGAAAATGTGTGGCGTTCAAAATTATAATTTACGCTATGCTAATGATACCAGTTCTCACAGTGTTTGCTGTAAGAAGAATAGTGTTTGCTATAAGAAGAATAATTACAGCAACTGAAATTCTGTACTGGCTAAATGTAATGGTTATAGACTAAAACTTAATGCAAAATAAAAACATGGTTCTAAATTCTGGTTGCAAGGTTAGAATCGAAAAGATTAGTTTTATAAAAAAAGTGGTGTTGATAATAATGAAGAAGTGTTCTACATTAACAATTAAAACTTGAAGTTATTAATGAGATTTATGAAGTATGTTGAACAATTTGGGAAGTCCCCCTGAAAAAAATTGGAGACCTTTAAAATGTTGTGGTATATAATATATGGTAATAGCACGAATGGTAAAGCACTCAAGTGTATAGTAATGTAACAACCAAGGAGTACGGGTTCAAACCCCGTGAGAACTACAATTTTTTTGAAATGGTTACTGAAAATGTAATTTTCAATACAACCTCATCGATTCAAATATAATTTAATAATTAATAAAGATATAATATAACTAATAAAAATATTATAAATATATAATATACAAAAATATATACCAATTTTTTTTTTTTTTATTTCCCAATGAAACATTACAATCTGTCTCTGAAAAAGACATTGAGTAGCTTGTATGACATTTTTTATACGGTAAATTGCACTGACTAGCGTATGAGATAACCATGTAGTCAACCATCCATGTTGCCAACATTATACTTCCAATGTATTTCTTGGCCCCCATTTGATTCTTTCTATTGTCTACTGGGTAGATACAGGATACACACGCACTTCAGACGACTGCTTGCCAGTCTGTTTGAATGTGCAGTTAATCTTATCTGGTACTTTCCGCTTATACTTCTGATCTCCTCTTTAATGGTTGTTACATGCAAATCACGATTTATGACATCATTATTGACAAACCAGGGAGTGCCAACTATCTTTGACTGGATACGCTGTATTGTTTGCAATATTTGCAGCAATATTTGAGTTGCTGGTTACTCCCCACAGTTGGATTCCGTAGGTCCATATCGGTTTCAACACAGCTTTATAAATCAGCAGCTTGTTTTTTAGTGACAACAACAACTTTCGGCCAATCATCCAATACAATTTGCTTAGCTTCAAGCCCAGTTGCTTTCTTTTGTTATGGATATGGGTTTTCCATGTGAGTTGCCTGTCCAAGTGCATGTTCAAATACTTTACAGCCTCTTTTTGAGGTACTACTTCGTTATTAAGTTTTTCTCTTTAGTGTAAATCTGATATGTGTGTAAAATAATTACTATAATTTAAAGGGAAATGGATCTATAAAGTTGGCCTGCAAATTTATCTGTGGGATCAACTGTTAAAAAAAAAAAATACAAAAATTTAAAATGTTGTGTTGTAGAAAGATGCTGAAATCAGTTGGACGTAGAGAATAATTAATGATACAAGCATTGTTGCTTGCGAATAATGAAAAACAAACTAACCGTAAACACATATCAAATCCCGAAAACTAATATATGTCGGGCACATTGTTTGGCATCCAGAGAAATATGAACTAATTAAAATTATTCTCGAAGTCAAAGTTGAAGACAACTGTAGAAGAAAGATATTATCATGGTTGAGTATATACCACATAAAATTTTTTAAGCAACTTATAATAATCTAGAAAATAAAATATCAGAATATCAAAATGTAATCTTTGATCAAATATAGTTCTTTTAAGCCTTATTAAGCCTTTTAAGCCTTTTAAGCCCATTTTTGATATTTATGGAGAGTCCAGTGGTCTGAAATTTTGTTGAAGTTGATTCTTTGTTATTGATTGGTTGTGAAGCAAATAAATTTGTATGAATCTCTAAGCGATATGAATATTTTTCAGCTTTCGTTTTTGTTCTTTTGTCAAGTGAAATATTTAAATGCAGCCTCATTCTGTCATTGCGCAGATGCATTGGAGTATACCATGGAGTATTGACAATGAATCTTAATACCTTAAAATTCAAAATTTTATATATTTTGTGTTGGACCCGAACAACGTCAGATGCCTTTGCTAGTATTATATAAAATTAGATAATTAGCTTTTCAGATTAAATAATGTAAAGTGCTTTAAAAGTGAGGCTATATTGGCTGCAAACGTTTTTCATCTGGCTCTGGAATCAGTTTTCCATTCATTCATACGAGTACATGCATACATAAAATTATAGAATGTATGTATATATATACTATTAGAAAAATAAGTATATAAGAAAAATATACATAATAATGTATATTGTGGAAATTTTAAGATCATAATAATTTTGTATCGTATTTAAATTTTTTTATAAATGACTTTATTTAAAAACAATGAAATGAAAAAAGTATTTTTTTAAGCAAATAAAAAAATAATTAAATTATGTTGTTTATTTGAATCTTTTGAAAATGATTTATTATAAAAAATATTAGCATTAGTATTGACTAAAATTATTTTGTAAATGGCTTTTCTTAAATTTAAAAATAATCCAAAAAAATGTTCTATCAAA
The DNA here is from genome assembly GCA_963942445.1 of Argyra leucocephala. NCBI lineage: Eukaryota > Metazoa > Arthropoda > Insecta > Diptera > Dolichopodidae > Argyra > Argyra leucocephala. The sequence goes on from OZ012678.1 coordinate 122,865,914, forward strand.
AATTAAACAGTTTTGTTATTGTTGTTGTTTTTGCTTTTATTATTTTTCTTTTAATAGAATTAATTAACGCCACAGGTGGTTCATTTGTTTTGAACTATTATAAAACAAAAAAAAAACACAAACAATAATAATAAATACAGGTCCAATATTCTGTTTTTTTTTTTTAATGATTAATTAATTAATTTATTTTATTTTTGTTTTAAGCATTAATTTAAAAACAATATACTTCCAACCCTCAGTCAATAAAATCAAGACCTTAGACGTGTTCAATTCTAACATAAGAATGGATCTAAACATATGTACTCCGTTAAAGAACGAACGACAACAAAAATGATTAAAAGGTGTTACGAACGATTAGTTATACACTCAAAACCAACACTGATGGATGATTTGATAAATTAATACCGCCCATACAAGAAATTTGAAAAGCTCCAAGTCACAAGACCTGTTATGAAAATATTAAATTATCAAATTTTCCCGGAAATAATTCTAGAAGAAAATTAGATAGAACTATCCCTCACAAGTGAATTTTTTTTTTAAATTTTTATTAAAGATGTTACTGGTTATCTTTAATATGCTTTCTGAATTGTAAATTCAGTTGTAATATATTCAAAAATAAAACAAAAAATCTTTAGGCGTATTAAGTTAATAAAAAAAATAGATGCAGCTGGATGATAGAGTGTTCTTACATTCCAACTGCAAATTCTTAAATCGGAGTCCTTTAAACGTTTTCCGTGTCTGTTTCCTATAATTTCGATCGTATCCGAGGCTTCAATTGCGTATCTCAAAACTATGTAATTTTTACGGGTAAGGGTAAGTCAGCCTTACGCCAACCTCAAATTTTGAGGATTTTGGCGCACTTACAATTTTGGCCTGCTTACTAGCTAATGCTATGTAAGACAGTTCCCAGAGGTCACCTATGGTCAACTATAACCTGAACGGAATATACCCGCATACCACCAAACACCTGTCAAATGTGAATATCTCTGTTGTTATGTGTTGAAAATCTCTGTCAATCGCGTTCAAATTTATTATGTTTTATAACAAGGACGAAATAAAATACTCCATCTTCTCAATTTTGTTCAGGATAAAATTTTTTATTAACGTGGCTGAACAGAATTCTACCTGGGTAACTCATTAATATTTCTACGTAATTTTGAACAAATGAGTTTTTTTCTAGTATTTAGGTATAGTGTGCAAAAACATAAAGGATTACAAAGGTAAAAATATTACAGAATTAAAAATTAATTAACATTTTGCAAGACAATTTGCAACACTTTCTTGTCGATATTTTTATTTTATATTTCGAATATTTTAAAATTGATAGGGAAAAGAGTGACACAAAAAGTGAAGAGGGCCAATATATTACAATATGTTCCATTCGGTCGTTACAAAAAAAATCTTTTAAGTTTTTGTTTCTCAGGCTTCTATTATTTTGTTCACATCGTTTATTTCGAATTTTAATTTTTCTCTTTTTTTATATTTTATTTTTCTTTCTTTGTTTGATTAAGTTTAATTATTTCTAATGTATATTTTGATATTAATTAGCTATAAGCTTGTATTTTATTTTATAATATTTTAAATTTTTTGCTTTACTTTATTACTTTAACCCGAATTAGCCCAAATTATTCTTTTTTTTTTTAATTCTGAGGTTATATTTAGTAAAAACTGTTTGTTCTGAGTAAAATAACATATTAGCCCTGCTGTTCAGAAGGCATGTTGCCATATGGCAACCTTGAGAGCTATGCATAGGAGGAAAAAATTATTAGAATACACATTTTTGATTTTGGAATAAAATATGTTAGTAAAATTATAAATGAGCAATAGATGAAAAATTGATAAAAAAAAATATTTAAATAATGGAACATAATATAATTGATTGTGATAAGATTCAAAACACCGTATGCCCAGTCCTTTATTACATTTGATACCTATGGTTCTGACAATTAACTTACAATAATCGACAGCACATCTTCGTCTCTTCTCCACAGAATTTACAAAGTGTCCAGTGTTATCATAACATAAAGCTTTAAAGATGGATCTTTTACGTTTTATATTTCCAGCAGATGTGGTTGGGTGCTATACTGACCACAGTAATATAATAGTCAATTTGTCAACGACGCAATTGCAATTGACGCATTTCCGGATTGTGAACTCTATTAAGTTGTCAAGGATTGTATATTGATACATCAAGAGTTCATGTAAATATGCTGTTCCATCATTTATTTCCTTGAATCACAACCCGATATAAACTGATGTTCTCATCCATTCTATCGACGCCACTTATGTACTTATATTTGCCAATAGCAAAGGCGCGTGAATTTTTTTTGTTTTGCAAACGGTGGAAGAACCACTTAAATCTCCAATTTCATTTGGTGGTACAATAAATATAGACTTAGGTACGTCCGAAAAAATCTCTTCTAAATAATCTAATGCTTGTTTTACTGTTAATTTTCTATAAAATCAAAAAAATAAATCACATACAATAATATAATCTGAATAAATGTTTTCATAATAGTAATCTACCCAGAGAAATGCAACATAGCAACATACAAATACAAATGGAAACAATAAATATAAAATACTTTTTGAACTGAATTGTTTCCACTTAACAAATAACTACATTTAGTTAAAATAATTATCCAAAATAAAATTTAATAATTACAATTATATATTTAGAAAAATTATCCAACTTATTTTTTCATGTCATCCATTTTTCACAAATTTTTTTTCACTAAACTAAAACTATTTCTAGGACTATTTCTATTTATGTCATTTCAATTTCAAAGTTTAATATGAGTAAGTACATATTAATATGTAAAAAAAGTGCAATACGATTTTTATTAAAATAACGGTTTTTATTTCAATAAAGCAAAAATACCTATATGTTAGCTGTTGCGATATGGCAACACAGGTCTAATTCGGGTCAATATTGAATTTTTTATTTTTATTTTTGTATTCACTTTATTACTTTTAGCTTTGAAATATCAACTTATATTGTATTATTATATGTAAGTATATGTAACATAGTAATGGTATAATAAATAAATGAATTTTAAAAGCTAAAAAAAACTAAACTAAAAAAAATTATTGCAAAGGTACAAAATAAAGCGATTAAAAACTTGTTTAATTACAAAGGAAGAACGTCTACACGAATAGTTCATATCGCAAACAAAATTTATTTATTTATACTATTTAACTCAAACAGTTTACAATTTAGTATTACATTTCATATGTTAATTAAAATACAATTAAATTTACTTAGTATACATTAAAAAATAACAAAATTCAAAATACAAATATAGTAATATTATTTTTTTTTAATATACATTAACCCTTCGTTGCATACCATTGCATATATGCAATTATAACTTTATTAGTGTTTAATTCAGCTATGTTTTACAAATTTCTCTACAAAAGAGTTAGAAAATATTATTTTCTGTATTTCAAACAAAATTCAGCTCTTTTTTCTAATTTCATTACTCAAATAGAGAAAATATGTCAGTTTTAATTGAATAGTGACCACGTGCGTAACATTTGTACGTTATACCAATTTATTTTCTTTTAATTAAAACTTGTTAAATTATTTAAATAACAAAAATGTAAGTAAATTTTGAATTAAAAAACTTCAATTTAATTAAATTTTATTATTTTGTTGCATTTATGATTGAAAATATTGCTTAAATTCGTTTTTAAATGTCATATTGCAAATATGCAAGAACATGTGGGAGCAGATTTTGTAAAATTTATGTCATATTTGCAAGAGTTGCATATATGCAAGATTGTGTTATAATAATCGTTAAAATTTCTTGGTCAAGAGCCATTAGTGACGAAGAATTGAAAAAAATTATAGAAGATTGGAGTTGTAGTGAAGATAAAATGTGTGATGATGGTGAAAATTTTGATGATGTAATTATAGAGAGAATAATGAGGGATAGTGAAAAAAATACAAATGAAATGGTTGCAGAAAGTGTGTTTGTCGAATATATTGATTACATGGACTCGAATAACGATAATATAGAAAACTTAGAAAATGGTCCATCTGAATGTTATTGGTGGTAGAGATGACGAAATTACAAATGGTGGTAGAGATGACGAAATCATAAACCGCGAGCAATATGAAGCAAAATTGCTTTGGTAATGAAAAATCAGTATTCCAAAGTTTTGTGGAAAATAACAGATTTTTCAATAGATGAAAGCGATACAAAATTTTATGGCAACAGTACACTTCCACAAGTATTTATGGAGTTACAGACTCCTTATAGTTTTTTTAAATACTTTTTTACCGATGAAATATGTAACTTAATTATTAATCAATCAAATTTGTACAGTTGTCAGAAAACGCCTGATAAACCAAAAAATCTAACGAAAACCGAACTGAATAAATATATTGGCATACTTATTTTGATGTCAGTTATTCAAATACCAAATTTGCGCCGGTACTGGTCTCGAATTGTTGGAAACGATTTAATACGAGAAACAATGTCAATCAACACTTTTGAAGAATACGTCAGCAGATACATTTTAATAATAACGAATTGCATTTATCAAAATAAAATCCAAATCATGACAAATTATTTAAAATTCGTCCATTAATAAATGCTCTTAAAGAAATATTTGACACTATTCCTTTGGAGCAATGCTTATCAGTTGATGAACAGTTATGCTCAACAAAAACTAAAAGCTACTTAAAGCATGTGGATAATGTGCATGTAACACCTGTTGCTTGGCGCGACAACAAAACTGTTCATTTACTTTCTAATTTCGTTGGGAAGAATCCTTGCCACACCTCGGAACGTTTCGACAAAAAACTTAAAAAAAGATTAATATTGATTGTCCAAATATTATCAAGGAGTACAACAAGTTTATGGGAGGTGTAAACTTGGTTGATAGCTTCATAGGAAGATATAAAATAAAAATACGTTCAAAAAATGGTATATGCGTATATTTTATCACTTACTAGATTTAACTGTCGTAAATTCATGGTCACTGTACAAACGTGTAGAAGAACAACGCGGAACGGAAAAATCGGCTATAATAAACTTATATGATTTCCGTTTAGACATGGCTAAAACTCTGTTTAAACTAGGAAAAGAAAGAACTGTTGGGCGACCATCAAGTGAACTCAATAAAAATATAGAACTGAAACGCAAGCATCACTTTAGTGTTCCTCTACCACCAAAAGGTGTTCGTGTTGACAAAACGGATCATTGGCCAATTTGGGCTGAAAAAAGACTACAGTACAAGGTACCTAAATGCGACGGATATACATTTGTTAAATGTGATAAATGTGGTATCTCACTTTGTTTCAACAAAACTAGGAGTTGTTTTAAGTCATTTCATAATAATTAAGTTACTTTTTATTACTTGGTTACCTATTTAATATTTTGTGTTTTTTTTTTTTTGTTTTTTACCTGAATTGTTAATTTATTTTTATTTGTCAATTTTAAATATTTATTTTTTTAAAAAAAAAATAATTAAAATTATTAATTTTATTTTTAACAAAAACACTTTCTTTTTAATAAATATTTTCATACACTTGATTTTTTACTTTTATTGCATAATGTTGCACATATGCAAGAATAAGAAAATGACCAAATACTCGAACCAGAACTATTTTTTTTGGAAAAAAATTACTTTTTCCCTTTATTTTAACTATTTCACACCAGAAAAAAATTTTTTCATCTAAAAAAAATTCATGCAATAAAGGGTTAAAAAGGTCCACTTAACAAAATATTCAATTAATTTCATATAATTTTCGTCTACTAAAGTATCTTTAGATATTGAAAAATTTATACTATTCTTATATTTATTACTAACTATTAACATTCTATTAATAGGTTTTATATTTACCATAATTTGTTCTGTATAATGTAAAGAGATTTAAATGGCGTAAACAAGTATTTGTGTTAATGATAATTTTATTTAAAGTTGAAGGGGAAATAATACCACCATTAATAATTTCGAAAATAAATAAAACATCAGCTACTTCCCGTCTTTTCCACAGAGACTTAAGATGGAGAAAGTTTAGTCTATGGTCATATGGAAGAAGTCTTATATGATCATTTCAAGGCAAACTTAAAACCTTAAAACCTTAAAATATTTTTTTGAACAGCTTCTATTCTTTGTATATGTGAATTATAAAATGGAGACCAGACCTGATATGCATATTTAAGATGGGGTCTAACGAGGCATGTATACAATGATTTAAAAATGTAAGGATCATTAAACTCCTTTGACAAACGTCTTATAAAGTCCAACATTGAACTAGCTTTATTAACGATGTTATCGTAGTGGAGTTTGAATGATAGTTTATCATGGAATTAAACTCCTAAGTCCTTAATTGAATTAGCCTTTTTCAAGGTTTCGTTGTTAAGTTAGAGTATATCTAAAGCTAAATGGTTGGGTTCGACGGGTGTAACACATGAGTGCACATTTACTAATGTTTAGTAAAAGATTGTTATAAATGCACCAAGTATAAAATTTATCTAGATCATCTTGAAGCATATAAACATCTTGCATTGATGTTATTTTTTTGAAAATCTTCATTTCATCAGCGTAAATTTTCAAATCGCTATTACAAATTATAGAAGCCACATCATTGATAGTAATAATGAATAAAAATGGTCCTAAATGACTACCCTGTGAAACTTCAGAAGTTGATATGAATGGTGATGAAAATGAAGAGCGGAATAAAACAGTATAGCTTCTATTGGTAAGATATGAGTTGACCCATTTTAAAAATTTTGCAGGAAATCCTAATTTTTTGAGTTGTAGTAAAATAATTCTGTGGAGTAAAACATCAAATGCTTTACTAAAATCGGTGTAAATTACATCCATTTGGAATCCCGCTTCCATATTGACTAAGAAGGTTGATGTCGAATCTACAAGGTTGGACACTGTAGACTTCTTTTTCAGAAAACCGTGTTGATGTGTCGTTAAGAATCAAACAGAATCAAAAATCATCAACTCAAAAACTTTAGAAATAGTGGAAAGTTTGGAAATTGGTCTATAATTGTTTATTTCATTTTTTGCATTTTTTTATGTGTAGGTTTAATAAAAGCTTCCTTCCAAACTTTCTTGGGTACAAGCCACAAGTGATAGAAGTATATTTAAGATGATAGAAAGTGGAGCAGCCAACGCATCTGAGCAGCTCTTTAGAACTAGTTCAGGAATGTCATTAGATTTAGGAAATATGTTGTTCCCCAGGTTATTCAGATATTTCTTCACAACACTATCATCAATAATAAGATCTCTAAATGTAGTTTTTGGATAGGCATCTACGTGGGAGAACTTTGTTTCATCAGTCATGAAAACTGTTTTAGGGTAAGAAACGGTGAAAAATTCACAAAAGAATTGAAAAATGATTTTAGCGTTATTATTTTGTTTCCCATTGAATTGCATAAAAACTGGGCTTTATTTAGGATTATTAATGAGTGCAAAAGAAATGTTGTGAACATAGTTATTATATAGCTTTGTTTAACGGATTGTTTGAACAGAAAGAAAAAATAGTTTTAGATTATTGGTTTTCATGTATCTCTGCCATACCTTGGTTTTTTTATTTCTTAACTTCCTAATATCTTTAGTGAACCAAGGCGGGCTTGAATTAGGATCTTTAATTTTAATAATTGGAATATAGAGTGGAAATGCCTCAAACATTAAATCGTAAAACTTTTTAGTCATATCTTCAATTTCATTATTTCCAAATAAAGAAATGAAATCATAATTAATAAAAAAGTTATTCAGATCATTAAAATTAGCCCTATTAAAGTCAAAACGAAAATTTTATGCTTCCTCGGGGTCAGGAAGAGCATTAGTAAAGAGAGAGAAACACTATAGGAGGATGATAAGAATCAATTTTGACTAGTAGAAAAGGATAATCCAACATCGTTATGTTCTTCCAATTTGAGCTGAAGATCAGGTCGAGTTGTCTTTCTTGAAAGTTACATATTACAAATTATGCCTTAAAGTCTCTATATAAAAACTAAATTGACAACACATGTTCATGTGATGCACAATAATAATAATAATATAAACACAAATATTGAGCCAAAACTAAATAAAAACTTATACACAACCGCATAATACTAGAATTGCAAATAATATAAGAGTTGTTTCATCTAGGAAGAGATTCAGTAACTGTGATTCAGTTTACAATATTGCTTTTGTTATTTAATAAACAGGTTTATTTAGAGCTAAAATCAAAGATTATTATTTAAATCAAATTTAGTTTAATTTCGAAAATAAATAAAATTTTGAATGTAAAAGGAATATTAGGAACTAGCTTTGTAACCCGTCATAAATGACGGAAGCAAAATAAATCCTAGTTTCTTTTTTTCTTTCATTAGATTCTTTATTCCGAAATTACAGTACTTATGTTTATATCACTTTTTATTTATTTTTATTTATGTTTATATTGGCCTAACACTAATCTTTTTTTTTTTATATAACAGAAAAAGAAGTGCCATACCAACAAATTTGTATAAAATGTTTGTATTTTTGTATGGTATACTCGTACTCACTTCCATTTAGTTATAATTCGTTAGTTGGGTTCCATTTAGTATAAATTATACCGTATTAGCGTTATTGAGTCCTCCGGGAGAGCAAATTTAAAAATGGGATCTTATTTTCATATAAATTTTGTCTTTTGTATAATGTATAGGGATCTTATTTTGCTATATGAATAAACTGTTATTATGGTATTGTGTTATTTTTAAAAAATATTCATAATTTATATATTCAAAATTTTGTATCTAAATTGGTAAAATTTACAAAAATTTAAAAACATTTTCATCAATAATTTTCAATTTAAAAAAAACAATGTTTTATTATCCGGCGTAGAAGTAGAGTTAATTATCCTACTCTACTTCTATCAAGTTCTATTGATTGAACAGTGAACCTGAACAGTGAAGTGAAAAGTGAACACTTAACACTGAAAATAAAATAATATTTTTGGAATGGAGCATATAGAACATACAGAATACAGACACAGCAAATAATAAAAAAAAACAAAAGAAAACAAAAAAAAGACAAAAATAATTTTTTTTGAGTGAAGTGAGTTACGCACACAATAATGCCAAAAATAAAAGGTAGAAGCAATAAAGTAGTATAATGTATAATATTATACAATACAAATATGGTGATATACATGTGTATTATTATGTATAATTTTAAGTAATAAGAATAACCTTTGAGTGAATTATGTTTTTTTTTTGTGTTAAATGCTGTTTGCCTTTTGGTTATTATACCATATTAAACTATTGATTAAATCTCTATTAGTCCTTATTATTATAAATCAAAAAAAATTGTTTGTTTTATTTATATTATTATTATTATTTTTTTATTTTTCCTTATTATTTGCGAAGAAGGCTAACATTAAATTAAAAAAATATAGTTCATGCAATCAATTTTTCCTGCAAAGGTTCAGCATGGTAGACAGGGGTTAAAAAAAAGCACCAAAGCAATTTGTATATATATGCATTTGTATACATATGCAATTTGTATATGTGTTGGAGCGTTCCGTCGAACTTACAAACATCCAGATAAACGCAGAATAATATATATATAATTGTTGTTAGATAGAATGTTGATAGAATTAGGTTTTCACTAATGAATTATTTTAAATTATAGTTTTACATAAATATTGTTGTAAACATACATTTTATTAAATAATTTAATTGTTGTCAGGTTTCCGTTCACTAAAATTTTTTTAATGTGATCTCTTTCGATGTTGAAACAGTATTTCCAAGCATACCAGTGAAAAAAGCCATATCTAAACTAGACCACTGGTTAAATGAAATAAGTAACTCGAATGATTGGACAAAAAAAGGAAAAATTTACACCACTCTAGCTTCAATATGCATGAATGAAATTATTAGAGACGAATATTATAAAACTACAAGAGGAACTGTCATTGTTAACCTACTCTCCCCAGTTTTAAGTGAAATATTCATGAGTCATATTGAAGACAGAATAGAGTATAAAATGGGTACGTAGATGATATCATCGTATATCAAAGCATAAAATAGAAATTATATTAGATCAAGTACAACAAAAAAACAAAATACATGGAAACATAAAATTCACTATGAAGAGGGAAAAAAATAAGGAAATACCATTTCTTGACATAAAAATAATACATAAAGATGGAACCATAGAATCTTATTACTACCAGAAAAGATACTACTACCCAACGAACCATCCCCACGGAATCAAATCACCCACATTAACAAAAAATAGCAGCATAGCATACGATGGTCAAAAAAATGGGTAACTGTACAATTATCAAAGGCTAACTTTAAAAAGGAAAGGCTAAGAAAAATGGACATAATGAAGAAATCATAGACCTAATGATAAGGAAGAAACTACACTGCATCGAACGCAATAACATGATGAGTTTATTGCAACAAAATAAGGATGCTGAAAAACCTAGAAAAATTTGCATAACGTACTCAACATTCACCGATAAATTTAAGAAAATGTTTAAGAAACACAATCTTGAACTATAGTAACAACTAGCAGAAGTCAAAAAATTAGCAGTGTACTTGGATGAGAAAAGGATAAAAAGGAGATGGAAGAAATTAACGGCATGTATAAAGTATCATGCCACAACTGTTCAAAAGTATATATAGGGCAATCAAAACGGTTAATTACAGTGAGGTTCCAAGAACACTTAAGGGAAGCCGAATTAGCAAGAATAAGAGGTACTACCAATTTTAGGTCGGCAAAATGGTAAAGACATAATTGAGGAACACCATAAAATTATTATATCTTCAATAAAAGAGGTACACAAAATAAGCAAACTAGACACATATGAGAGTTTAGCAATTTCGAGAGTACAGATGGAATAATGATTTAGGGAATGGATACTCCCCGCTATTTAAAATAATTTGAAAAAGTACAAGTAAAATTGATATTTAGTACGGAGGGAATAGGATTTTTGCAATATTTGCAAATTATATATTAAAAAATTATTAGTGAACGGAAACCTGACAACAATTAAATTATTTAATTTAAATTATAACTAAAAATAACAAAATCCAATTAAAATATAAAAAAAATAAAATATATATTTTATTACTTTAATTTGATACTATAGTATTAAGTATTGTTAATAGTATTAAGTATTATATATATATATATATATATATATATATATATTATTCTGCATTTATCTGGATGTTTGTAAGTTCGACGGAATACTCCAACACATTTACAAATTACAATATGTATACAAATTGCTTTGGTACTCTTTTTTAACCCCTGTCTACCATGCTGAGCCTTTATAGGAAAAAATACCATTGCATGAAATATATTTTTTTATTTAATGTTAGTCTTCTCCGCAAATAATAAAGAAAAATAAAAAATAATAATAATAATATAAATAAAACAAACAATTTTTTTGATTTATAATAAGAAGGACTAATAGAAATTTTATCAATAGTTTAATATCTATAATTATAATTGACAAGCATTTAAGGTCCTGCGCAGTAGACACCTTTTCATCTTTAATGACAAAATTTTTTATTTTTAGTAATTTTATCCACTAAATGCCACTTACTATAGGGAATATATCGGAAACGAAGCAGTATATGAGGGACGTGTATTTATGTGTCCTAAATAAAACCACAAAACTTTTTATTAAACACGAGTGGTTTCTGCTATATCGTGCGAAGTCTATGTCAGTACGTAAATTATTGTTTTTTTAAAAACTTTAAATTTGACTTCAACTTGAAATATAGTTACTCAACAGGGGCCCCTAGTGGTATAATAACCAAAAGGCAAACAGCATTTAACACAAAAAAAACCATTATGCACTTAAACGTTATTCTTATCACTTAAAATTATACACAATATGCATATATGTCCACATATTTTTATTTTTTTTTTATTTTTTTTTGTTGTTATACTAATGATCATAGCATCATAGTTTTGCTACCGTATGTATTGCCTGTACTATAGTACTATAGATATATATACTCTAGCTAGAAATGTCATGCGATGAAGTGTTAAAATTGTTATTTATTTTTATTTTTGTTTGTTTTTTGTTTTTTGTTATTGTTATGATATAGATCATAGCATCATAGTTTTGCCATACAGTATGCATAGCCTGTATATAGTACTATAGGTATATATATATATACTCCAGCCAGAAATGTGATGCGATGATGAGTTAAAATTGTTATTTATTTTAATTTTTTTTGTTTATTGTTTTTTTGTTAATATATATATATATCTATATGATATATAAATTTATGATCGTATATAATATTTAGTATGTATTATGGGGTTAGGTTTTGGTTCTGCTGATTTACACATAAAAGCAATAACAACCTATACATTTTTAAAGAAATTAAATGAAATTTTGTACTATTACTTGTTATTTCTTATCTTTGTAAATTTATAATTTTTAGTATATTTGTTTTCTTCAAGTGTGTAGAAATGTATGTTGTAGGGAAATGTATGTTGTAGAGAGTGATGATTTTTTTTAATATAGTAAGTATAAGTATCGGTATCGGTTAAAACATATTCATTGTTGTTCTTTTGTTTAATGTATGTTATAAATAATAAGTATGTTAGAATTTTAACATGAACAGTACGATCATGAATTTTTTGAAATGAAATGAAATTTTAAATAACCGACCAATGGTTCACAAGCTATGAACAGTTTTGTAAATGCCTATTTATTTGTAGTAAATTTTTTTATTTTAATTTTTTCTCCAACACGAGTTTTTATTTTATTCATCAAAATAAATATTATGTGTACCTACAATATTATTGATTTTTTATATTTACAATTTTATTTATTTTTGTTTTTAAAATTGTTTTCGTTCAAAGTTGTGGCTCATTATAAAATATTATTTGTTCGCTATGGGTGGCGCAGTAGGTAGAGCGCCTGCCTTTCAACCGAAAGGTCCCAGGTTCGATTCCCGATGAAGCAAAACAAAAAAAATGCTTTATGGATTTTTCGACCTGGTCCATTACCATTTGTCATTGGGATATAATAAATGGCAAATAATAATTGAGAGTATAATCTGGTAACAAATTAAATAAAAATAAAACTATTCTATTTAAGAAGGCTTAGTTCCTGACCAATAGCAGTAGTTTTCCACATTTAATGAGTTGATAAGCCAGTAATTTGTTAAATAAATACTCGAAATATTGTAGATTGTAGTGTAAAATTGCAGTACCGTACTTAATTAAGCACGAAAAGGTGATTCTACCTAAGTTACTGTAAAGTATAAAAAAAAAAAAAAAAAAAAAAATAAACTTTGATGCTAAGCGTACGCAGCGAATGTTATTGAATGTTAACAGGATTAACTTAATTCTGAATTATACGATAAATTTTCTATGTTGGCAAAAAGGATGTCGCTAAAATGATCGAGTAAAGGACCCTTACGGAATAGAAAATTTTTTACCTTACTACAAATATTCTATTTATATGGTAATTAAAAGCTTAAAATAATATAAAAATAAGGGTATGATAAATTAGTAAGCAAATACGTATTTTTCTTAAACTTGAAATGAAAACTCTAATGAAGGAAAGAAATGCTAGAAATTATTTTGCTTCCGTCATTTATGGCGGGTTACCAAGCTAGTTCTTACACCAAGCTAGTTGTAAAGTACATGTACATACTTTTTTTGTTTGGTTTAACGCTGGTGAATTATTTTTGTTAATTATAAAACACTCTATATGAACTGTATAGCTCTTATGAGCTTAGAAAATTAAAAATAAAAAAAATTCTTAAACTAATTTAATTTTATTATTTCCTAAAAATTGAAATTAATTATATATGTACAACAAAAAAAAAAAAAAACAAGATTAGATCATGAAAATGCTAAGTATTCTAAATATTCATAACGAAATATTAATTTTATAATTAAATAAGAATTCAATTACATAACAATAGTTAAATTATTTAATTGTCTCTAATAGAATAGATGTATGTATGTATTTTCTTTTTAAATTTAATTTAAAAAAAAAAAAATGTCCTTCATTAAATAAAAGACACCACCATGCTTTAAACAGTTGTAAGTATTATCGAAATTTGAAAAAAAATTCATCAAATTTACTTTTCTTCACCATAATCAAAATTACTAAGAATAATTAAAAAAAAAAAGAAAGTAAAACAACAACTAAAAAATATAAATAATCTTTAAAAGGAAAAATATTTTTATGAGTCCTTACAAAAATGTTATAATATAGGTACATATAATATACATACAATGTAGGTACACATTACTTAAGAAATGATGTATCAGAAGGATAATGAAAACAATAAAATGCACGTGCTGTAAATTGTTTAATACTTCACAGATTTATTTTTTTTCCATAAAAAATATATAGCTGTACTGTACCTATATATTTTACAATTATTTTCTTTAGAACAGGTAAAAAACACAGTGTTCATTTACATTACAAAATTTTATATTCATAAATAAACATATATATATATATATATATACATATATAATCATTATTTACTTATACATGCATATATGAACGTAAAAATACTCAAATAACATCCGAAATGATTTCAATAAAATTGGCATCCTCACTCCCATCGCCCATCGAATAAATTTCTGTATATGTTTGTGTATAGTGTGAGAGTTTGTGTTAAAATTTTAATTTTATTATTTATATTTTTTTTTTCATTTTTTATTTTCTTTTTTCAATTAAATATTTGATTTGGAAAATCTATAATATAGCAGGTATATAATATACAAAAGTACATTTTCAATATAGTCTGTGAAATAACAAAATGAAATGATATATGGTGATTACACAAACCCAAGCATATTGTAAAACTCTAAAGGTAGGTCTAAAGGAGGGAGGATAAAATTTAAATAGAGAAAGAGAAAAAAGAAAAGTAAAGATGGAAAGCAGAGATATTAAAAATTCAATATTCTTTTTTTTTAAGTATAAGAACTGCCTAGTCATTTATTATTTAAAAAATTCAATTGACATTAAGCTATTGGCACTTCTGAAACATTTTAAATATTATTGAAAATAATTAATAATATTGCTTTTAGTTCATAGCAGTAGATTGATATTGATTTTACGCTTTCAACAAGTTCAAGAGAATTACTATAATGAATTGTCATGTTCGGTTGCATCCTTCTTAATCTCTTTTTAACTTGATTAAAATTCAAATAGCGGTGGTAATTATTATATAATCAACATAGTGAAATTTATTTAGTTATGTATATAAATGTGTGTATGACGTTTTAATTATACATAATATAAATTAAAATATTAAAAAACTAATTTTAAAACCTACAATTTATAGTATTTTAATAAATTTTATTTTGAATTTAATAAAAATTTAATTTGAATTCTACTCGAGGACAAAAAGAGATAAAAATATAAAACCGACATAAAACAATATAAATTGGAGTAAACGAATATTAATTAAATAGCAAAAGTTTGGGCGGATAAATATGTTTTAGATAGCTTACAAAATTTTGTTATTGAATCTATACTTTTGATGAATATGCCGGTAAAGAGTTCCAAATCCAAATAGCTTTAACAAATGGAAAGATGTTTAAATATAATCAAGCTTAGATCACTGTGTGGCTTATCAAAGATAAGGTATTATGGTTACGATACAGTTGAACATATTAAAGCAACTTTGACAGAAGCTGTGGAAAAATAAACACCGAATCGAACTCCGAACTAAAAACATCTATTCTGTCGCAATTAAACTTAAAACGACGGAGAAAATAACTTTGAGGAAACTTTGGCGAAAAACCAGATCACTAGAAAATAAGGAAAAACTAAATCGAAACACCAAGGAGCTCAGTAATATTCTGAAAACTGCCAAAGAAGAATCACTTCAGTCGGATTTGAAGAATTTTTGACCTTGAACAAACACATACTTCTCTCTTTAGAAGGCAACAAGTAAACTTAAACGTTCACAATAACATGTTCCTCCACTAAGAAACAATCATGAAATAGTTGGACTAGAAGCGACATGGAAAACGTTAACCTATTTGCAATACATTTACAATACACCTTCGAGGCATATCCATCAAAGTCTGAAAATGCTGAAGAAAATAGCAATATCCTTGACACACCATTTCAATTAGAGCTACCCAATGCTGCATTTGTATCTTTGGTGCCCTTAGTACTTAGTATTAAAAAGTACAAATATACAATAAAAACTAATTATCTGTTGTGTCAGTGGAGTACGCACCAATTAAGTAA
The DNA here is from genome assembly GCA_963942445.1 of Argyra leucocephala. Taxonomy (NCBI): domain Eukaryota; kingdom Metazoa; phylum Arthropoda; class Insecta; order Diptera; family Dolichopodidae; genus Argyra; species Argyra leucocephala. The sequence goes on from OZ012678.1 coordinate 122,882,121, forward strand.
AATTTAGCTTTTCTTATTTCCTTTAACACATTAAAATTTTCGCCTTGATTTTTTGTCAGCAAAATCATCAAATAATCTATATTTGATGTAAAATCTTTTTGTCAGCAAAATCATCAGAATAATCTATATTTGATGTAAAATCTGTTTCTATTGAAAATATAGCTAATGCGTTTATGGGTTGTTCCTTTAAAGGTTTTCAATCTTTTTAATAACGAAAAACTGCGTTCCGCAGAGCAGTTACTTAAATATGTGCACAATAACATTCTGAAAATTATATTTATATTTGGAAAAACAGTTTCTAATTTTTTGCTATATATTAATTTACTGAGGTCTAATATCGAATTTTTAGAAATTTCATTAGATTTCAAATATGATCCCAAGTGCACACATTCTTCCATAAAACATTAATCTAATCTAAATCGTTCTTTAATTACTGATATAAATTTTCTGCATTTTCTAATATTAATTTAGGTTGGTATTTCGTTAAATTTTTCTAAAAGTTCTAAATTTTTGTAAACTAATTCATCAGCTTCAAGCCTCTTTTTCCGTTCTTCACTAAGACATGAAATTATAACATGAAATATTTTGATTTTAAATAATAATAATAATAATAATAATGTCCCAACGACCAATTACCCCTCCCGTGCCGCGCACGCGGGGAGTCACCATTCTCATTATTATTATCATTTAGCATATGACTAGGAGTGTCGTATACAAGGTCATCACAGTGCTTGGAAGAATAAAACTCTTCGTATTAAAAGCATAGAAAGATTCCAATAAATTAAGTTATTCAGTATGTAATACTGTGACGAGCATACTCACAATGGACTTTCATTAATTAAACTTTAATATTATATTTTAATTATATTCAAAAAGAATACAAGCACGTGATAACCCTTAATGAAGAATGTGTTAGTAAGGAGAGAATTGGGTCAGGAAATGCTTAAAACAAGCATGCAAAACAAAAAATAAACAAAAAAAAGGGGGAAATTAGTAAACACGATTAAGGAAATTAGTAATTAGTAATAAATTGATAGAATACTAAAAACAAACAAAAATAAAATCCATAAAAGGTAAAAACAATTAAAAATCTAGTAACTTTGATTTGCCTTCCAACATGTCAAGGCAAATCAAAGAACAAAAATCAATAAGCAATATGCTCACAAGTCAAAAGTTGAAGCAATTTAAAATCTCCAATAAAAAAAAAATAAAAATTATATCATAGTTTTAGACTATCTTCCAACATGTCAAGATAGGCTAAATCAAAATTTCGCGATTTTAAATTATGCCGAAGAAGCATTAGTCAATTTATTTAGTTATAAACTAAAGAAATTTAAAAAAAAAGAAAAAATAATAAAAATAAATACTTATATAAAAATACAACACATGCAAAACGCAATTAGTCAAAGACACAAAAATAAAAAGAATAACAATAAAAATTAACAAAAATTAACATAATTTATTCACACTTATGTATACATGTTAAAAGTATGAAGTACTACTGATTCAACGTGAACAACTACCTATACTACATGTATTACATGTCCTTCAAAAACTTATTACCTGTTTGAATAAAGCAGATTCTTTAGTTTGAACTTACTAATGTGAAAATCGAAGACATTAGAGTTATTGTTTACGTTACGCAACATTCTTGTAATTGGCTCATTCTTTCCATAATCCGTGCGATGAAACTTGAAACGAAAGAGGGCAGAATGCCTAAGAGAACGAAAGTTAATATTGAAGTTAATGTGTTCTAAAATACCAACCGAGTCAACTGCACCTGAGAGAATTTGGTGTACAAATATAATATCAGCTACTTCACGACGATTAAAGAGACTTTGCAGACCTAGAAGTTTAAGGCGGTCTCTGTAAGGGGGTAAGTTATATGGATCTGTCCATGAAAGACCACGAAGAGCGAAACGAACGAATCTACGTTGAACAGATTCAATCCTGTCTATGTGAACTTGATGAAAAGGTGACCATACCTGAGACGCGTATTCGAGTAATGGTCTTACCATAGTCAAATATAAAGCTCTGATGACATATGGGTCGGAAAATTCTTTTGACCATCTTTTGATAAACCCGAGAGCTGAATTAGCTCTACTGACAATATTATCTACATGAGATCTGAAATTTAGCTCGGTGTCTAATAGAATACCTAAGTCTTTAGTGGATGTGACATTAGAGACAATAACGCCGTTAATACTATAATAACGCGCTGATATTGCCGTTTTACGGGAAAAGGTGATGCTTTGGCATTTGCTAGCGTTGAGTGCTAAAATTCTGATTGCTATGTAATTCCGATTCTTAAATTGTTTTATCATGAAACATTTTCCGTTTTTTCCCTTATTTTCTTTCAAATTGTTTAACAAAAGATATTTCTTTGGCTTTAAGTTCATAGTTTTGATATAAATTTGACATTTAATTTACAAATTCAATCAATTATTTGTATTGCTCAACAACAATCGATAAATAATTTTCAATGGATTGTAATTTAAAACTAGTAGCATTGAAACGTTCTAAAATAGATTTCCAAAATGTCATCATAAAGGCACATTCGAGACGATTCATTTGATTGTTACTATTTTGACCTTGACCTTTTTTAAAGTATCAGAAGATGAAACTTTTAACAGATTTGATTACTTTTTACTTTTAGATACTCCCGCCCAGTTTTCATACAGAGCGTTGCATGCATCATACCGACAAGACCATCTTGTTTCGGAAATATTTTTTATGGTTCGCTCATTTAAAGTAGTAGTTAACACTAACCATAACGACTTGTTGAAGAAAAAAAAGAAATTAAATAATTCTTGTAAAAAATTGAAAAAGAATGCTGCATCTCGGCAACAATCTGCCGCAACTATGATTTTAGCTTTTATATTAAAGAATTTTTATGAATTATTAAAAAATGTCTGTACTTGAAATTTACTTTTATATATGTAGCGGCATCTACTCGGAAATAACCTACGTTAGACATCTCTATATTAGTCTATGGTACTACTTTTAAATAATGTTAATGTATATTAATATTATTATCTTGTTTAATTCTAATTTTCTTTTAGATAATTTAATTATAATTATGAATAATTATAAAAAAAATTATGCAAACGCCCTTTTCCGGTTGGCGCCCCTTGCCAGTTTCCTAGGTTTGCCTCTTAGTAAATGCGCCCTTGGATCTACCAATTAAAAAAGTTAGCATTAGGGAAGTTCAGCACATGATTAGAATACAGAAAGCTGTCAAAAAATCATCAAGACTTTATTTAATGCAATTTTAAGACTGTGTTATTTCCCAGAAAATTGAAAATAGCCCATAATGCTGCAAAAACAAGCCAAAGAATCCACCGATGTCAAATCTTATAGATTTATTAGTTTGTTACCGGCTATTTTAAAATTTTTTTAGAAATGGTTCGTTATAAGACAGAATGATAACCAAATTCAATATCATACTTAACTATCAATTCGGTTTTCGCCAAAAATATTCAACCATACAACAAATTCACAGAGTGATCTCAACATATAAATGAAACATTCGAGTTGAAAAAGCATCTCTAGACATTCGTCTTTCCCATAAGGCATGGAAATCATTTTGGATTTTTTTCTTCCATAAATCTTGCTCCAATCAAAACTTATACTTGATATTTTATATTTTATTATGGAATATATAAAATGAAATATACACAAAAAAAAGTAGAGTGAATAGTTTCAAATTTCAAGACCTTATAACATAGTTAAGCAAATATTTACATTTAATTGTAGATACTGCTGTTTAATTCTATACACGCACGAAAATTGAATGCGGGAGCTTATTGAAACTATTTTGCAATTGTTTTGATTATTTTTTTTTTTTTCAATTTTTAAAATATTTAATTTTATTTACTTTTACAAATATGTGAAATGTTGTTTTTCAGCTAAATAAGGTGAATCCATTTTTAATGTTGTTTGTGCAAGTCTTTTCAAGTTTATAACATTACTCCAAAGTCTAAAGTAATGTTTAACAAAATGATGAATGAAAGAAAAATTATTTTAATTTTATCAAATATTTTCATTTTATTAAAAATCATACATGGCCAATAGCATCGGTCGCATGCTTGGTTAATCCATACGCCATTTTGACATTTTTGACATTAGAACATCTCTTGGGGTTTTGCGACATGCTCTTTCTTTCTGTCTTACCCGTTTTCCTCTATATCTAATACATTTTGCGATAATGAGAGGTAACTTTGAACAACAACCACTTTTTTTATAATTTTTTATGCAACTTTGATTTATATCCAAAATTTTGGCATTTGTATCACAAAATATATGAAATATAATCCACTATTGAAATTATATCTGCAAATTATATAATACACATGGATCACTAATTTATAATTTGTTTTTCAATTCAATTTTGATTCACAACCATTATTAGTGTAATAAGCTATCAATATTTTCAATCCACATGGATTAAAAATAAACGGTTTTTCTTAATGTCAATTTGGTTCATGTACATTTATTTATATATATACTCCATTTTACCGTATATAAAAAAGCGTATATATATAAAATATATAATATATTCAAAAGGTTGAAGTATAAAGAGGTACTCAAGATGTTGAAGTATAAGGAAATATTCAAGTGCTATAAAGTATATATATTCAAGAAGTTGATTGTGTTAGTTCTTTCATTGCTCCTTGCATCTTGTAAAGTTACTAAACGGAATGCAGTCAAAGAAAATTTGTTTGAAAGTAATTCAGATGCCGGTACATCACGATTTTAAAATTTTTTCTATCCCTGCCACAAAATTAGACTTTAGCAAGGCTCCATTTTCAAAAATAAAATGCATATTATATGAAAAGGATGAACCTTTTGCTATTAAATATAAAACATCCTTTTTGGGTTTGAACTATAATTACATTAGCATAAATAGGAAGCCATCCAAGAAGATTCTTCCAAAACCAAAAAAATTTTTTAATGTTGAGCCTCTTCCTTCGAAGTTGTCCAAAATTGACAGAAATCAAATCAGTGACATAAAGGACTTACTGAAATATCTTCCTCGTGAAAACGTACCTTATCTAACCGCTTTGCTTAAATAATTATTATACTATTTCAAACGTACTATCATGTTACACAAGATAATGGCTGTGCATTGCTGCAATTACTTTAAAAAATTAAAATTACATACCTAAGTACAAAAATATTAATTTCTTCGTTAAGATTAAAGCTACTTAACAAGCCTGTGCAATTATTTTTAAGGTAAATGAATTTGTTATTTTTGATTTTATTTAATAAGATGAATGTTATTAAACAAATATTAACAAAAGAATGACGAAACGTAATATTTAGAACAAGATTTTTGCTATGAAAGCAATTTTTAATTTTTGTTAGAAATATTTTTTTTGTTTTATTTAATAAAAACTAAAAATTAAACAATATCGTACTTTATTTTTACTTTTATTTTTTTGTTTGGGTATAAGTGGGTATAATATATAGAACTTTCTTACTTGAAGGGAAATTTAATGCTTGCTTATTTGATCCACGTACGCCACCCTTGATCCACGTCATACAATGAAAAACTAAATTCACTTTAAAATTGGATATGGATCAAAGGTGAAAATTTAATTTTCTTTTTAAAATGAACAAACCAAGAGTTATTAGTCTAAAAATTTGCATGAACCTATTTTTGGGGTATATACATAAGTTGGCAAAATTTGTAAACATTTTTTTTTTTCGAACAATTTAATTTTTATAGTCTTTCAATCTTTAAATTCATTTTTTTCAATATGACTTTTTGGCGTATGGATTAACCAAGCATGCGACCGACGGGATGATTTTGTGTATGACAAAAATAAAAGAAATATGTGCCGGAGTTTCACAAGGAATGCTCTTGGTGCAATACTTTACCTGCTATATACCAAAATTTGCATATCTTTCCAGACGACACAGCGGCTCTTGCAATTAACACATCTATTGAAAACTTCACAGAAAAACTACAAAATGCAGTGAATAAAATATGAACCCAACGATGACGTATAAATATGAAATGAAAGCAAATCAACACATATTCATTTCACATATAAGAATATCTCCACTATCTTCATCTCAGTAGACAAGAAAACTGTACCATAATATGCTAATAAACTATTTGCAAGAAACGCCAGATGCTAACTAAGAGACTTTTTTGGCTGCTAGTCTTAATAATAATTTTAATTATGCCTGCACTTAGTCACATTTGTGTTTAAACAGGCTTCAACCAGTATTATAGTTTCCAATTTTTGGTATTCAGTTTCTCTTTTTTCTTTTATATTTTCGTTCCTTATTTCTTCCACTTCAATTTGCTATCTAACATTAAAATATTAATGAAATTTAAAGTTCCTACTGAAATATTATGTCTGTCTGTAAAATGATATCTGCCAATTAATTGAATATAAAATTTATAAAATAACCAGTGACTATGGTTTGAGCTGTCTATTGATGATAAAGTTCTTAAGTAAATAATATTTTAGGTTTTATACTAATGAATAAATGTTATAAGGATACATTATTTTACATTTATAATATCCTTTTTGTATAAACCAAAAAAAATATTATGGAATTATAATAAAAGAAAAATAATTTTGAAGAGAGATATTGGCATAATAAAGTAATTTATAGAAATTATAGAAAATAATTTAATTTAAAAATTTTGCAATTGTATTGAACCATAAAAAGGAAATTAATATTTCTTACTTTGATATTTTACAATTATTGAGATTACTTAAATCATAATTTGTAGATACGTTACATATAGGTAGGTAGTGTTTTTAAAGAAAATATTTGAATATAAAAGAAAAATAGAACATAAAGAGTATGAGAGAGAGAGAGAAGGAAAGTGATAAATAAATTTTCAATTTGAAAAGTTATTATTTCTTTTGTAATAAAATTATTGACATTATTTTGTGATAATAATTTTATTAAATTGAAATTAAAAAGATATAAAATTAATTATAAAGTTGATCCTCACCTTAACTTACCACTTGTAGACAAGAATATTGAATGAATATTTTATTTTATAGAATTAAATAGAAGAGAAAAAAAAATTCTTATTGAACATTTTCAAGTGAAAAAATTATTTAAAATATTTTCTTATATTCAGTATCAAAGGAGATTTGGTCAGGATTAAAACAAAAATTTTAAGTCCTGGATATTAATTTAAAATTTTAAGTGCTAATTTGAAGCCTTACAGGTGTTTCAATAACTTAATAAAACTGACTAAATTTTTTTTTTTTTTTTTTTTTTGCGTGGATTGGTGGGAATCTTCATAGACACAATGAGCCTCGTAGCTTCCATTGTGTGTCAGATTTTTACTAACTAAGCCACACCCCTCCCATTAATACTAGTCCGACGGACTAACCATTAATTTATTTCTATTTTGATTTTCTTAAAAAAAAAGTTTACGAAATTCTATCGTATTAAATCTAGTGGCTTAGTTCTTTTACAGAAGGCTTATCATCATTTTGATTATCTAGCAGTTGAGTGGCCTCAATGTTAACATGACCCTCCAGACGAGCTATATGCTTTGTTGCATATCTTTTTATTTCATTTTCTATGCAAGGAATTTTTAGATCTCTGTGCAAATCACTGTTGCGAACATACCAGGGGGCATTTACCATGTTGCGCAAGACTTTATTTTGGAATTTTTGTATACAAAGTACATGTGTTTGTTTGGCACATCCCCATATTTGTATGCCGTACAATCATATCGGTTTGATTATCTGATTATATAACAAAATCTTGTTATTTATAGGTAATTTAGAATTACGACCTAAGAGCCAGTACATTTCTCTATATTTATTTTCAACCTCAAATTTTTCTTTTTGACGTGCTCTTTCCATTTAAGTTTGACATCTAATGTCATTCTTAGGTATTTAGCATTGTTTTCTTGGGGTATATTTACCCCATTCAGATTTACCAATGATTGATTTTCTAATTTTTTATTTGTAAAATTTACATGTACTGATTTTAACTCATTGAGTTTAATTTTCCATTTCTTTGTCCAGAGGTATAGCTTGTCGCTTGCTCTTTGCAATTTAATTGTAGCCTCGTCAATATTTGATCCTACTGCCATCAACGCAGTATCGTCAGCGAATGTAGCTACAGTTATATTTTCCATTTCTGGTAAATCATTGGTGTAGAGCAAATACAGTATGGGACCCAGAATACTACCTTGAGGCACACCCGTTTTAATATCTCTAATAGTAGAATACTCTTCGTCTTGTTTTATTCTGAATAGTCCACAATATTATTGTTTTTTTATATTAACAATTTTATTTATTTTTGTTTTTAAAATCGTTTTCGTTCAAAGTTGTGGCTCATTATAAAATATTATTTGTTCGTTATAAACTTTGACGCTAAACTTACGCAGCGAATGTTATTGAATGTTAACAGGATTAACTTGATTCTGAATTATACCATAAATTTTCAAAGTTGGCAAAAAGGATGTCGCTAAAATGATCGAGTAAATGACCCTTAGGGAATAGAAAATTTTGCACCTTACTACAAATATTCTATTTATATGGTAATTAAAAGCGTTATAATACAAAAATAAAGGTACGATAAATTAGTAAGCAAATACGTATATTTTTCTTAAACTTGAAATGAAAACTCTAATGAAGGAAATAAATTCTAGAATTTATTTTGCTTCCGTCATTTATGGCGGGTTACCAAGCTAGTATATTATTATAATTAAACATAAAGTTAAATAAAAATGTAACAATGAGTACTAAGTACATTGTATAAAAAGAAAGAATCAATTTATAATAATTAGCATATAATAAAATGAGTTCAAAACTAAGACTAGGAAGTATAAAGAAGCATACTCAAAAAAAATTTAAAAGTAAAAACAAATTATGAAAAAAATTTAAACTACTTCAAACTATGATATCTAATAGAACTTCAAATTATCTTTAATTAAAACCCAAAAGCCATATGTTAACCTTATTTAAAAAGATATTTTTATTGCGGAGAGCTATAATAAATTCTGGGAGCTTATTAAATAGTCTGCATGACATGACAAGATAAACTGGAATAGTAACATAGAAGCTACTATTAACTCTTAAATTATAATAACTAGAATTTCATTACAATTTTTTGACTAATATCTGTTGGGAAGTTGTGGAATGCTGTGACGAATGCTTAAGTCGAACACCCCCTGAAACCACCAAACCTTTTGCTAAGCTATTTGAGTGATAACCTAATCTTGTTTGATATTGGTAGTTTTTAATTTCTTCCTTTATGTTTTTCATATGTAGGTCTCGATACAAAATTTCTTTATTCACGAACCATATTAGTGCTCTTTTTTATTAATTTCGACTGCAATCGTTTGAGTATTTCAATATTCGAATTACTAACCACTCACCATAGTTGGATTCCGTAAGTTCATATCGGTTTTAGGACATCTTTATAAATTAAAATTTTGTTGTTTTATGTAAAGGAGAATTGTATTCAATCAGTCAATAGAATTTACTAATTTTCAAACCAAGCTTTTTTCTTTTACCATGGATATGATTTTTCCACCGAAGTTGCCTGTAATCCAATGTCAAGAGTTTGATTAATATTAAAATAGCTAATATTAAGACTAATACATATATACATAAATAAAATAATAATGTAAAAATAAAAATTTTTAAAATACACTTTTATAGAAACCAAATTAGGCTCCTAAAAAGTAGAAAATAAAACTAGTGGTGGATGATGATCTAGATGCATCTAGAACTACTATAAGACAAAACACAAAAATAAATAATGAATCTTGCTGGAATATTGTTAATAGAAATTTGGAAACGTTTTGTGATGTTAAAATTATTTTATTTTATACTTTTTAGTTTTAAGTGAAACCTATAGGTTTTATAATTTCAGAAAGAGTATATAAGTGTAAACTGTTGTGCCTATAACACAATTGATTTTTGAAATATGCTTGAGACGTACTAGGAGTTGTACGGCAGTAACCCGAACCTGTCATTTGATAGCTTTGTAAAATATCGTGTCTGGTTGCTTTTTGCATCATGAGTAACTGTGCAAAATGTCAGAACTCTATCTTTAAATTTTTTAAACAAAATTATTTGTTTCCTTTTTGCGTTTGGTTTTAGTATTATCAAAAAAAATCCAACCTACCTACCACGAAAACATATAAACATATAATAATAATAAATAAACACTGGTAAGTTAATCTAAAAGTATATAAAATACATATTTTTTTCTCGTTTTATCTAGGTTAAGCAGTTTTAGTTAGGCTTAGTTAGCTTCCCACGTAACATTTTATTGTTATAAAAACAAAATTAGTGCTACAAGACTTCTATATGACTCCTGATAAGCACTAAAGGTGTTATAATGATGTTTTTTATGGGAATAATGTGATTAATATTGCTATAAGAATATTCGGAATTTTCAGCAAGTGATACAGCAATGTTTTTATAAATCTAAAAATGCGTAATCCTATATTAAGAGTTAAAGTGTTGTTATAAGAATAGAATTGCTGGAATAGCAGTAGCAGTGTTATTATTTTACTGTATTCCTATAATGTTACTAATTAACTTACTGTAGCTTTTAGATAAATATTTTGCGACGGCCATTATTTTCTACAAATGAGGTAAATTTTTTTTAAATAAACAAAAACTGAAAAGTTTTATTTTGCATTCTTTTCGCAAAAATATCATTTTTACTTAAAAGAATAATTATTTAAATATCAAATTTGATGTTATGCATTAATTAACATACATTATTAAATATTTTATAGATGCAATTTAAAAATATATTTTCTTTTATTTATTTAAATATTTAGATAAATATTTTTTCGAATTATTTTTATAATAAATGTCAATGAAATTTCATTCCCATCCAAATTTTGCATTTTGGTCACAATAATTATAAATATTAATACAATTATTTTTGACCGAAAAATATTATTTATCAGTAAAACATTTTTTATATTATTAACTACTATCTATCTCCCTTTCTCAGGAAATAAATATAAACTTCATAAAATTATTATTTGAAAATAAAAAATAATACCTTTCTCACTCTCGCATAACATAAATTATTATTTCAATTGAATATCATTTCAAAATAAAAACATATACACTAATACATGTATACTAATCCTATAAAAGTATTACAGCACTTGCTACGGTGCCTTATAGGATTCTTCATTTTAGTGCTATAACGTATTTATAACCTTTCGAAGCAATTGCGGAGCACTCAAATTAACACTAATACTACTATAAGAGTGTTTATAATAGTGTTATAAGAGTGCGCAAGAGTCTTATAGCAATAAAATTGTTACGTGGGTTAGTAGGTTTAATTATGTTAAGTTTTATCTTAAATAATACGAGAATGTATTGGTTTTTACATCCCAGATTTTTTCCAATACATTAATATAAGAATTCAAATAAATTAAAACTAATAACTAGCTAATAACAATCATATATTATAATAGAGTTAGTTGTCAACAATTCACCTCAAAATTTTACAATTAAAACAATAAAAAGTATATTCACTAAAATTGAGAGAAAATAAAAAGATTACAAAAAAAAATACCCCACCCATACCTTTATACATAATGCAATTTTTTATATAGTTAATATTTCTTCGAAATATTTTTTCTTAAGTTGTTTTAGAAAATAATGATTAAAACTCTTGTTAATTCATTTTTCACAAGGTTTATTTATAAATTAATTTTGTAATGTTTTATAAAATTTTATTTACACCAGATTAAATTTATTTATTTTTATATAATAACTATTTTTAAGAATTTACACAACTACAGAATTTAGGATCTTAATTCTCTTTTCCTCAATGGTCCATCTGACACTGAGTTTTTATCTAACAACGGTGTCTTTCATTTCCGTGCGTGCACAGTAACCGGAAATAGTAAGCGGTTGAAATATATCTTTCAAAGATTTAGTTTATTTTTAAAATTCTTTATTCTCAAATTTACAATTAAAGTGCTATTTACAAATAAAGATCGATTTTTATATAAATTTACTTTACAAATAAGAGAATAGTTAGTGACACTTTTTATTTAGAAAATAGTGTTAAGCGCCACTTCAATAAAAGTTTACAATTTGAAATTTACAAAATTTTTTATTGTGGGGTTACAATAAAGGATTAAAAATTCAATATACCCAAATAAATAAAAAAAAACAAAAATTCAAAATAATACATTAATTAGGTAATAAAAGAAAACAAAAAAGAATAAGAATAAAAATAAAAAAAAACAAAATAAGTAAACTAAGATAAAATAGTATGAGTATAAGCTCATATGTGAAACAAAAATCAAATTATTCACAAACAAAATATATGTTCAATAATTAAAAATTCAAATATTCAAATATTGAAAAATAAATAATAAATTAAATTTAAATAATAAAAACAAGTATTAAAACGAAATGAATGTAATAAAATATTTTAAGTAAAATCTAATAAAAGACAATTAAATTACAAATCAAAAGAAGGAAAAGAAAAAGTTAATAATTCAAGAACAAATTATAATTCACAATATTATTATACTAAAAACTCTAGAAGAATTTCGATTTCATCATGATTAAAACTCAGAAGCCAAGATTTAGTCAAGTTTAAAAAAACATTTCTATTACGTAAAATTCGGATTGCGTGTGGAAGTTTGTTAAATACTCTACCTGAAACTATGGAGTATGAATTTCGGAAATTTGTTGTACGGAAATTAGGAATGTTAACTAACAGGTTATTATTGATTCTGAAATTGTGATTACTAGAGATTCTAGAGTTTAAATATCCGCTTCGAACAAAAAAGAATTTTTAAAGTTTTGAAATAATACAAATGTCTAACAGGTAAGATTTTAAGACTCGAAAATAATTGAAATGTTGGATAGAAGCGATTCTTGTTACAAATATTTCTGATAACACATTTCTGAAGTATAAGTAGAGGGGATATTTTATTATAGTATGATCCTCCCCAGCAAGCAATACCATCATATTGCAATTTAGAATGAAATATTCCATAATAAATAATTTTTAAAGTGTTAGAAGAACATAGTTGTCTAAGTCGATAAAAGCTACGTAAAGTAGATGGTAAATACTTTTTTAAAAACAATGGATGTTCAGCCCAACTCATATTATTGTCAAAAGTAACACCCAAGTATTTAAAGCTTTTCACTACATCAATTTTGAAACAATTAACACTACAAAAGGAATCATTACAAAAGGAACACTGAATAGCAATGGAAGAACAATTTTCATTAATTAATTTAAATTTACTACATTCTGACGCATGGAAAATTAAATCTAAATCCGGATAATCTTGTTGAGATAAACTAAAAAACATCAATTTGGTTTTATTACTAACAACAAGCCTATGTTTTGAAAACCAACTTCTTAACACATTTAGATCATGATTAATTTCTGCAACCATATTAAGGGGACTTAGTGAGGTATAACAACAGCCGATATCATCAGCGAAAGCACTTAGCTTACCTTTAAAATTTTGATTGAAAAGAGAGTTAATATAAATTAAAAAAACAACAGGTCCTAAAACTGACCCTTGTGGTACACCATGTTTAATAAACTGAAGTCTAGTGTTTTTATCACCAATATTAACCCTTTGCATTCTAAAGTTGAGATAGAATTTAAACCAGTCAAAAATTGCACCTCTAAATCCAATATTATATAACTTTTTTAAGAGAATTTCGTGACTGACCATATCAAAAGCTTTTTTTTTTTTTTTTTTTCTTTATTAATTCAAAATACGAATAAAATATTACAAATAATTTGAAAAAAATATTGCATAAAAAAAAAATAAATACATTCAGTATGATCTTAGCCTAAGCTGTGTGATCTTCAAAATATGAATGAAAATTACAAATATAAAAATTGAAAAATTAAAAATACGTTTCTTTACTAGTACTAAAATTATATAAGTTGAAAGTTAAGAATACGAACAACAAAAAGTAAAAAGAAAAAAAAAGAAAAAAAAATAAAATGAAATAAAATAAAATATTAAACCAAAAACTTACATCTAGAAATTCTAATTTACATAAAATTAAAAGTCTTCCCTCAATAATAAATGAAGAAAGAAGACAAAAACAAAAAAGAAAAAAAAAAAATAACAAAAAATAAAATAATTTATAAAGCAAAAGAAAACAAAAATATCTTTTACTTATGGATCAAGTTTACATGAAAAAATTTTTAAGTTTATTAATTTAATTCAAAATATACCTCTTTATTTCCTTCTTGAAAATGCACACGTTATTTATATTTTTTATTTCTGATGGTAAATCATTAAATACTTTTAGGCAGTTATAGAGGCAATTATTCTTCTGATTATTTGTTTTAAAAAGACTTAAATAAAAATTTGACTTATTTCTAGTATTGTAATTATGAATGTCTACTCTTCTATTTAAGATGAAATTATGTTTAATATGATTATTAATTATTTTGAATCCGATCATAAATAACTCTTTTTTGCATATGCTATCAAGACTCAAGTATTGATCATTATACAGTTGGTCACTAGGAAACAGGACAGGGTACCTATTAATAATTTTAATGGCTTTTTTGTGTAGAATATTCAAGCGACTCAAAGTAATTTGGGGTGCTCTGCTCCATATTGGATTAAGGTACACTATGTTTGATAATATATAGGAGCAAAATATGGAATATAACATGCTGACGGAGAAATAATTTCGAAGTCTCTTTAATACAAATACGTATGGAGAAATTTTTTTGATAACATGGTCAACATGATCTTTCCATTTTTGTTTTGTATCAATTACTAAACCCAAATAGTTGAAAGTCTTTACCATGTCAATAGAATTTCCATTAAGAAGAAAAGAAGTGTTATTAATTTTTTTATTTTCAAAAATCATAATTTTTGTCTTTTTTACGTTTAGACAAAGACGATGTTTAATAAGCCATTCGTTAATTGTTTTTAGATCTTCCTCAATTGCAGCTTTTAATTCCCTTTCATCAAATTCGGCATATCTCAAAACTGCGTCATCGGCATATAGTTGTAAGGAACCTATTAAGTTTAGCTTTGTCATATCGTTAATATAAATTTTAAAAAATTCTGGCCCTAAAATAGATCCTTGAGGAATTCCTTTTTGTACGATTTTTGATGAACTATATACATTACCGATACGAACTTCTTGCTGGCGATTGGATAGATATGAATGTAGGAATAGCAATTGTCTGTCGGTAAAATTCATCAATTGAAATTTTTTAAGTAAGATTTCATGATCTACACAATCGAAAGCCTTTTGCAAATCTAAGAAAATACATGCAACATATTTTCCCTCATCCGAGTTTTTTGAAATGAAATTCGTCAGACTTAGACAGGCCGCCGTTGTATTTGAGTTAAGTTCAAATCCATATTGCTCTTCATGAATTATATTGTTATTTCTTAGAAAGTTTGTAAGGCGGTCTTTTATTATGATCTCGAAAATTTTTGAGAAGGCTGTGAGAACTGATATAGGTCTATAATTGTAACAAATATTTCTGCTTCCGTTTTTGAAAATTGGGGTTACTATAGCTTTTTTTAAAGAGTTTGGAAAACATGATGTTTCAAAAGAAATATTTATAAATTTGACCAAAATCCGACTTAAAGGTTCGCAAAACCTTTTGATAAATTTGGTTGAAATCTTGTCATATCCTGTCGCTGCACTTGAATTTAGAGAAAGTATAACCTTTTTGATTTCTTCAATATTAGTATGACTTAAGAAAAAATTGGAATAAATAGTAGGTATAAAATTGTTCATATATATATTATCAATGGGATCTATTGAAATATCTATTTTCTTTGTAACATTTATAAAAAATTCTCATCGGATACGCATCGGTTATCAACTTCTAGGGATTTTATGCTACCGTGAGTTTCTATGTTAGTGTCTTTGTTAAACATAATTTGTTTATAAATATTCCATATGGTTTTACTATTATTAAGACCCTTTGAAAGTTTTTCTGAGTAGATTTTTTTTTTCGCTATATAAACTAGATTTTTAACTTCCTCTTTAGAGTCTTCATATAGTTTTCGCACATGTGGATCATCTGAATATTTTCTTTTATATTTGAAATAAGAATCACGAATTTTCATTTTTTTTAAAATATCATCTGTCATCCAATCATGCTTCTTATTATTTTTTACTACTATAGTTTTGGTGTTTCTTTCAATTATTTCCGTTAGCTTCCCTACGAAATCGTCAAAATTGTTCACCGTTTCAAGGTTAGTCCAAATATCGGGATTTTCTAAATTTTCATACATTAAAACTACTTTTCGGAGATTTAATTTTTCTAAACTTGGCTTAACGTCTACACTTACATAGAACAGTTGGTGGTCAGAGAGACAAGTATCTGAGATATGAAAATTGTACTTATATTGAATAATATCAGATATGAGATGATCAATGATAGTGTGAGAAATCACTCTTGTAGCATACTCCGTTGATAGTTTATTAAAAATTATATAGCCATTACTAAGTAAGGTATTAGTATAACTTTCTACTTCTCTACAATTAGTTTTTAGTAGATTAATGTTGAAGTCACCTAAAATAATAGAGTGGCGGTATTTTTGAGTAAATTCATCAAGTTTCTGAATGAAATCTTCAACTCGTGTTCTGTGATGTCGATATATTGACATGATATTAAAACCTAGCTTCGTTAATTTGACTGTTAGAAAAGTTGAGGAATTAAATTCTTCTTTATCAACAAGAGTACTGCTAATTTTTTTGCTAACATATATGGCTGATCCGCCATAAAGAACTTCCAGATTTGAAAAATATGCTTCATATCCGGGTATATTGAAAAACCGATTTTCATCTTCTTTTAACCAAATTTCGGTGAGAGCGATAACATGAACTTCACAGCTATATGATTTAATTAAAATTTCTAAATCATTTAATTTATTACGTAGACTTTGAATATTTACATATACTATATTAAGATTATTTTTATAATTCATTCTGTTATTATTTGATGCAGAAAAATAATTTACCTTCAAGCCTTCTTTAATATCTATCGACTCATCTAAACGCATTATTACCAAAATTAAAAATAAAATTTATTGACAATAATAATTGAACTAATTTTCGAGATAACATTGATGACGTCATGCTATCACATGTGTGCATTATCATATAAAGATGTAATAATATAACTAGTTTTAGTTTGAAAATTTGATTGACACGCGGTGGAAATAAAAAATAATAATTTGCAAAAATCGAAATAAACGAGTAAATTAATAAGAAGAAATTAATTTGTATAAAATAAGTAAAAAATTTTAAGTGAAAAAAGAAATTCAAAAAGATAAAATATAGTAATAATAGTAAATGAATTAAAAAGGTAATAATATTCTTATTAAAAATTATTGATGACGTCGTGCTTTTAGATGTGTAATTCACCATAAGAGATTGTAAAATCATATAAAAAAATATTTTAAATATGAAAACGTGTTCAGAAACAAGTAGGATAAAAGAGAAGCTTAACATAATAATATTTAATAAAAAAAAATAAAAAAATTTTACAAAATTAAAAAATATGCAAAAAAAAAATATAACATAAAAGTTGTGAATAATGCAAAATAATTTTTTGATTTTAACGAAATTAAGTGTATTGTGAATTTGCATATCGTAAAAATTATTAAAACTATTGTGAATTTGTGTTATGTGTTGTGGAAGAATGTAGAGGATTGTTGTTTTTTGTTTTAACAAATTCAATATCATTAATACTACTAATTCTAAATACCTTTGAATTTTCGGTTTGCTGGAGAAGTATGTTGCCTTCTTTAATCCATAAAAATTTATATCCATATAAATTTTTGACTTGTTTTGCTTCATAGAAGAGTTTAGCCTGCAGATTTGTAAAATGATGTCGAAAAAATATTTCTCGATTGTTACTATCTTTTATTCCCAGTTCGGCCGTGAAAATATGTTTTCGGTCTCGTTTTTTTTTCATAAGCTCTGCTTTGATTTTTCCAGAACTAAGTTGGACCAAATACAATTTGTTGTTGCCATCAACGGCACCCTTTTCAATACAAGAAATTTTTAGTATGTCATCCTTTTTTACTTCCGCATTTAACTTTTCGCTTATTTTAAGCAATGTGTCCACTGGATTTGAGAGATTCGAAGGTAAGCCGGCTATCACAATATTATTTTTGTTTTTCATTTGCTGAGATTTATCGTAATGTGACTCCAGTATATTCACTTTCCTTTCCAGATTTTTACATTTCATATCCGTGTCAAGAATTTGTTTTTTTAAAAACTTGTTTTCTTCGATCACTTGCTTATGTTGTTGTAAAAAGCCATCCATCTGTATAGATATGTAACTTTGCGATTTGTGAATATCCATCACTACAGCACCCAATGTTTTTATATATAAGGCTAAGCTTTCAAGTGTGCAATTCTTAATGTTGATATCAGGTAGGTTGACATCATTTAGAAAACTTTCTTTTGGAATTACATCCACTTCATCAACAATTGTAATATTTGCCTGTGACGGACATTTTTCACATCTCCAACTCACTCTTTTGGCGATGACATCATTGTATGTTGCTTCACTTATGCCAGCGCATTTTAAGTGGTGAGGTGCTTGGCAAGGCCCATTACATATTAAACCAGTATTCTTTGAGGTAAAGTTCCTTTTACAAATGATGCACTGACTTTTACTCATGTTGAATAATTTATTTTAATTTTTTGATTAGGTTAAATTAAATTTTCTACTATTATTTTTATTGTTTTTGTTTTAATTATTTTTCTATTTTATTTTATATACGTATATTTGGCGCGAAAAACAAAAGTAAAAATAATTTGTTCCCACAAAAAGTTTATAACAAAATATTCGGAGCAAATTATATAAATTATAAATAAAAATGTGTTATTGAAAAAAAATTAGTAAAATTTTAAAAATTTTGATAATATTTTATTTTATATAATATTTTATTTTATTTTTTAAAAAAGAACTCGGAAAATTATCTTTCCGGAAGCTTTCTTTATGTCGGCAAATAGTCCAGCGCGAAATTTTTTACTTTCTAATCCTATATTAATATTTATGCAAAAATTAAGTAGAGCATCCTCAGTAGATAGCCCTTGTCTGAATCCAAACTGTTCTGAGTTAAAAAACTTGATTTTTTCTAAATAATCCAAAAATCTATTTTTAACTATTTTTTTCAAATATTTTGGAAATTGAGGAAAGTAGAGAAATTGGTCTATAATTACTAACATCCTTAGGGTTACCTTTCTTGAAGAGTGGTATAACAGTCGCAAGTTTTAAGGACTCAGGAAAAACTCCAGAATATAAACTCAAATTAAAAATATGTGATAAAATATCTATGATATTAAAGGCAACATTTTTTAAAAATCCATTCGAAATACCGTCTTCACCACAAGAGTTAGAACTATTCAGGGCATTAATAGCAATCATTAATTCATAGGGCGAAATCGAACTAAAATATAAACTCTTCGTACGATAAACATCATTAACAAGATTAAGACTGTGACAACAAGAACATAATATAGATGGTTGACCTGGAATAGTGTTCTCAGCTATTGAAGTAAAGTAGTTATTGAATAGGTTACCAATTACCTAATAAATAGACACCATCTATTAGATCTATTACATAACTATATATACCACAACAAAATATATTGATTCTTATCAATACACAATGCTGACAATACACTACACCAGCGGTCGGCAAACTTTTTTGGTCATGGGTAAAATTCGTCTAAGATGAGATTTTTTTGAACTCGTAGCGGGTCAGTGGCAATTTTATATGAAAGTAATTTAAAAAAAATAATTAAACCAAAAGTGAATTAATTTATTATCAAGCAAAAAAAATTTTATATAAATATAAATTGGATAAATTCTGTACACAATAGTAAAAATAAATAAAAAAGTAACATTTAATATTTTAATAGCTATCAGTAGGCGAAATCAATGACTTCCATGATGCTGTACTGTTGAAGTTAATTTGGATAAGTTTGGTTCATATTTTGACATTTTAAACCGAACACATTCATCGGAATGCTCAATAGTCAAACTGGTCCTGTTTTTATTCAAAATATATTTCATTTGTGAAAATACTTGTTCACAATTATAGCTTAACCCAAACGCAGATAAAAGAGCAATTACAACTTTTTTGATACATGTGAATTTTGTTGGAAGAGATGCCCAGCACGTAGATGTCATATCAAGATGATTTTCTTCCGTTTTCTCTAAATCTTCACGTAAAGTTTTAAATTTATCAATTCATAAAGTTGAACTTCTTAAATCAATCAGCTCTTGGCTAAAATTGGTGATTTCAAGGAATTCAAAACATTGTAAATCTAAAACAGTTTCATCAATTACATCCACCTTCGTTATAAATGCAAACATTGGACAGTGCTTTTTCAAAGTTTCAAATCTATTTTCAAATTCGTCTTTCATGCTATTAATATAATACTCAAATTTTTTTACATCGAAATCATCAATATTTTGTTTTTCTTCTTGAGTTTTTATATGTGGGAAATAGTTCAATTTACGCTTTTTTATATCCATTTCAAATAAAACTAATTTTGAGCAAAAACTCTTCCATTCTTCATATAATTTTAAAATTGTTTGGCGGTTACCCTCAAGTCGTTTGTTAAATTCATTATAAAGGTTCATTATATCAGTTAAGAACAGAAATTTTAAGAACCATTTTTTATCATCAAGCTCGGCATAATTTTCTCCGATTTCAACTAGAAATTTTTGTATTGCATCAAAGCAAGCTACAAATCTATTAAGCACTTTTCCTCTGCTTAACCATCGTACTTCAGAGTGCAACAGCAAAGTTCCATACTCCGCTTCAATTTCCTCTAAAAAAGATTTAAAGCGTCTGTGTGTTAAAGCAGAACGTGCCGTAATTATTTTAACAATTTTAACAACCATCTTCATAACATCATTAAGATCTTTCATCGACGCCTTTGCACATAAATTCTCCTCGTGTATAATACAAGGAAAAGATAAGATAGGACGGCCGAGTTCGTTTTCTAACAATTTCACGAAACCAATATTTTTTCCCCTCATAGACAGAGCACCATCAGTTGTTATGCAAAACAATTTCTTTTTTAAATCTAAAAATTTCTCATTTCCAAACTTCGTGAACTTTACTGAACTTTACTAAGAATATCGAAGCCTTTAGTTGTACCGTCCATTGAAGCTAGAATGCATAATTCCTGTTATAATTGCATGCATATACTGCATGTAAAAATTGACAAAATTTTTTTAAGCGAAGCATATGTAGCCGTAAAATGTATTCATATTCAAACGCTGTGTTCTTCTTGGCTGTTATTTGTTATGTTATGTTATGTTATGTTATGTTAAAAACTTAAAAAGAACATTTTAAGTTTTCAACAGCAACAACTTGTCTTTTTTTATATTTAGATTTTTGTAATCAAAAAATATATTTATTGATTTGAAATCAATTTTACATTTTCGAAGCGGGTAACAAAAAATGATGAATTGGGTCACTCCGTGACCCGCGGGTCATACTTTGCCGAGTGCTGCACTACACTCTTAATGTAAAGAGTAAAAAAAATAATTCAATCCAAATTTCATTAGACATTTAAAATTACACAAAAAATTACATAAAAAGTGCACCATCCATATGGATAAGCAAGTTCTATTTATATGCCTACTTAAAGAAAAAAAAATTCCATATGATTTCAAAAACAAAAAACAAATTGCTTTTTGAAAATGTTGTAATGTATCTTGCATATATGTCATATCATGTATATGCTATCATAGTTCATCATTATAAAATTTTTTAATTAAAGTTATCAACAAATTTCTAATCTTTGATCAATGGTAAATTGATGTAAATTGTCTTTAAAGGTAAAACCTAACTGTGTTTCAACTTTAACGGCATTTAAGCTTCAGTTCATTCATTATGAACGATAATTAAGATAATAAATCAATTTTATTTTAAATGTTTAGGTGTAGGAAGTTTAGAACACTATTATTATACACGTATGTGGTATTCGGTCATGAATTGCTGATATGCATAAATTGTTGTTTATAAATATTCATGTTTTTAGTTTTACCAATGTGTGAATTGAATTCCAATAAATTCCAAAAGTTTTTCATTTTGCGTAATGCAACATTATTATTATTTTTATATATGTGTATGTAATTAAAGGAAATTTAAATTTCTATAAAAGGAAGGCTCTCCGTTGAACAGTTTTTTAAAAATTATTTACTGATTATTATTACCAACTTCTTTAAATTTCCCAAATAAAAATACACACTGGGAAAAATTGTTAGTAAAAAATTGCAGTACCGTACTGTTAACATTAAAAAAAAAAACAAAAGAAAAAAATATTATTTACCTAAATGCAACAATGTTCTTATACTTATAAGTTAATAAAAAAAAATCGAAATCGCTGAAATTTATATAGGCACTAATTTTTTATCATCTTTATATTTATTTATTTCCTATTCAATTCAAACAGCTTACAAAAAATAATATAATTTAATTATTAAAATTATCAATTCTCAAATGTAATATACAACGAGTTTAATATTTAGGATTTCATCAGTTGCTTTCTTGCTGCTTCCTCCTTTGCTAAAATGATGGACGAAAAAATAAGACCTGATTAGCAGAAGTTAGCGGTGGACTTAACTGTTGAAAAATAGTTTCTAAAAGAATTGAATTATTTTGACTTAATATAGTGAAAAGGTAGAAAAGGCGTGGCAATTAAGAAGTATTTTGTTTTTTCAAATCATATCAAACGTACTTCTTATTAAAACATGACTTTTTACTGGTTGATAGTGAAAAGTCTATATCAGTTATTTAAATCCGTGTTCTATTAAAAACATTAATTTTGGCTTTAACTTGAATTTTATTTGAAAAATAGGGGTCTCTAGTAATAATTATAAGAAACATATAACATACATTAACATAAAAAGCACACCACTACTTTACATGTCAATAATAATATCACAAAAGCTAAGTTTTACAATAGGTAAAATAAAGTAAAAAAAAAAAAAAAAAATTAGACGAATAGTCTGTAATTTAAACTTTTAAATTTGCTTTTAGGAATATTTTAGTAAATTTTATCTATTTTATTATTTTTCTTTAATTCGAGAATTTAAAGTAATTGATTTGTTACTTTACTTTTTAATTCTTCCACTTAAACAATAATTTCCTTATTTATTTTAACAATTTAAGAATTACAAAACAAATTTCAAACAATTAAATACAAAATTTTACAAGAGTTTTATTAAAACTTTAAAAAATTTCAAATAAAAAAAAATTTCTTTTCTTGGAATATAATTTTAAAACATTTGTGTTTGTTCAAATAAAAAAAAAAAAAAAAAACAAGAAAAAAAGAAGAAAATATAAAAACTTAAAAAAGTAAAATCTTAATAAGAAAATTATATAACAAGTCAACAGACTTTTAAAAGTAATTAACTGAGTAAAAGTTAACAAATTAAAAGTTTTATGATTAATTTTACGCTATACATACATACAAACATACAAATTAAAAACAAAAAAAATGTATTTTCTTTGTGAAATATTTAATAAAATTTCTAATTTCCCATTTAAAATTTACTTTTTAAAATTAAATTTTTTAATTGAATGAAGTTTTTTTTTTTTTAAATTTTTGTTCATAAAAATATTGATTTTCAATATTAAAATCTACAGATACACATCGGTAAGATAGAAGATATTATTATTTAGAACATAAACAATGAATTTATATATTAAAAGATAACGGAATATTTATACATTAAGCAAATTTTGGTCTTTAAGTAAATTTAATATTAGTATAGACCAAATTCCACAACCCAACCCACAAGTTATTTAACATGAAAAATTTTTGTTTCACCAAAACTGGGTTTAATAATTTACTCAATAGACTTTTGTTAAGTGAAAACAAAAATAATGAAAAAGTATTTCCGAAAATAAAAAAGTAAAGAGTTTTATTCTATGTATTACAGTGGGTGATATATGAAGCGTCAATAAGGTATAGCCGGTATTTAAAAGGAAAACGGTAATTCGTAAATGTGAAAAAAAGTTTAATTTGCGAATAGATGCGCTCAACACCTACCCGGTAATGCAAATAATTACAATTACAATTTTCAAATGAAGTTTTAAATCAATTATTTCTACGACTCCTAAGTTGTTTTTTTTTCCTTTTTTACTACCGAATATCAATCGCATGTTGACTGTGATATAATATGGTACCGATTCTCACATCAGTTAAGATCATTTAACATCTTTTATGACTAATTATAAGGAAATCTGTAGACCTATATATTAGATTCCTATATAATAGATATTAAAGA
This sequence comes from Argyra leucocephala, assembly GCA_963942445.1. Taxonomy (NCBI): domain Eukaryota; kingdom Metazoa; phylum Arthropoda; class Insecta; order Diptera; family Dolichopodidae; genus Argyra; species Argyra leucocephala. The sequence continues at coordinate 122,906,412 of OZ012678.1, forward strand.
CCTATATAATAGATATATAAGACCTATATAATAGATATTAAAGTGGAAGTATTAGTAAAGAATCAGCTATGACATTAATGCTATCATTAGACTAAATCCAAACTACGAATATTATCATCTATAGTAACAGTTACGCAATAGTGAAATCACCTAAAATCAATTTTTACCAACTCGTACTTGATAGAGGTAATTGCAGGCTATTGGTTGAAGTTTTGAATATACAAAATGAAGCTCTTTGAAAATTTCTTAAACATTCTAATATATTATGATTATTAATGAAGTAGTAGATGGATTCGCTAGAGAAAGGTGTGAGGTCGACCTAAGTTAAATAGATGTTCATATACAAATAATAAAGATTTATTTTAATATTGAAACGATTTTCAGCAAAACAAAAACTTGTATAAAATTGCGTGCTGTAAAACTTCCAATTAGTTATGGTGGGAAGTTGATAAAGGGAAAACAAAGAAATTTCTTTAGTATTAGAATGATAATGGGTGTATTGATAAAAGGTAATGTGACTTGAATTTTTCAATACTGATAACTGTTGAGTCTGTGAGGGCCTTAACTTTCAGGAAAACATCAAGGTTATACTCTTTCCGATTGCGTATAACTTTAACGAAATCTATAGGCTGAAGTGATTGAAAAGGTATATGTTCCACAACTTCACAGAAATCTCTCAGGATTTCATATGCTTGTCAGACTTACGAGTTTGTTCGGAGAATAGGAAATGGTCCAGTTCGTTTTTGTAATATGATGAAGGTTGTTACTAATAGACTTTACTAAATTCTTTATCTTTTTTTTACAGTTTTACATTAAACATTAAAATTAAAAGAAAATTTGCGAAGAAAATTCAGTAGAAAATGGAAAATTGTATTCCAGCCTTAAAGTATGCAATAAAATTTGAAATTAAAAAAAATAAAAACGAAAAAAAAACAAGTTACATCAATTATTATTCACATCAATAATAGATTAATTTACAAAATTTATATAAATACAATAATGTTTTACATTAAAATTAAGTTATTATTTGATACTGAGCTACATACAAACACAAACTTATATGTATAGATTTATTATGAATATGAATTATTTTTATGATATTCTGAAGAAGCAGTCCTGCTGTGTTTTTTTTTTTTTTTTTATCATTTAAATGTTTTTATCATTATCATTTTTGTACTTCACTCCAATATGTATATATCTATACATTTAGACAAGAACAAAATAACTCAGTATTTTTCTTACAAAATTATTCTACACAAGAATATGAATGTATGTAGTACATATAGGTACGTATATGTAATTGTAAATTATAAAATAAATCAGCATTAAATTTAAGTATGTGTAACTTTGTGTGTATATAATGTATGTACAAATGTGTAGTATAAGAAAAACAATTCTTAAATGTTCATATATCAAACAAAAATAAAAAAAAAAACAGCAAAAAAAGTGAAACAGAAAAAAAAAAAATAAACATTTTGTCATTTATTATAACTTTTATCTTTTATCTTTATGTATACAACAAGCTATCAAATAAGACCTCTTAGAGACAAACAAATAACTCTCCACGTATATTATTAGAACATATATAACATATATATATATAGATATATATAAGAGATAATATGCAGGAAATTTATTCATATTTTACTTAAAACAGAAAAAAGAGAAAAAATAAGGATATATGAGGGTGTAAAGATTTTGGTTTTAAGATTATTGTGTAAGACAAATTCTGATAAAGGTGATCTTAAATTAATTTTGAATACAAAACTACTGTTCATAATACCTTTTCCAAGAATTGTAAATTCACATAGGCCTAACTATTCAAAAGTAACAATCTAAAATTAAAATATTAGTTTCAACATTTATTATATACAGTTATAGTTATGTTTGTGTGCAAACGTATTTACCATTAGATTAATAAGGTGAGTAGATTATATTTTGCAGCACATAATTTTGTTTTATCCACCATTTTTGACGAAGGTTCAAAATATTATGAGAAATGTTATGAATATTAACAGAGGAAAACATTTAGTCAACGTATTCTGGAGAAATATAATTTGTTTTTCGAATCGCATACTACTCTATTGGAAAGAATTTGGCCCTTTGTATTTCTTGAGTTATGACATCAAGGATGTATCAGGTTTGAAATGTAGATTATCTCTCCAAAAGTCTTCTGGAAGGCAAAACAATTCGGTATCTACAACCAAATAAGATAGATGTGTTACTTAATTCTTTATTCTATTATACAGGATTAAAAGTGTTGAGGTTTGTGTATTTTGATTATAATAATAATCAGAAATTGCGAGGTTTGCTTCATTTTTTTAATGGCGATTCTACGTTTTATTCAAGACAAACTCTAATGATCTTCAATACCCATGCAAATTTAGAAATATATTAAAAACTAACGAATATGAAAGCGAGGGATATGAAAATAAAATGAATCAAAATTTTTTAGTTTTTAAAAAATAATGTTGTCACATTGCAAAGTACATGAGGACTTGATAGATAGTTTAACTGCTTTAAAATTGAGGTGGTCTATTCCAAAGCCAGCATTGTCAAATCAGAGTTTATTTTTACAAATACATAGATTTTTTGTCCTAAATTTAAGTGCTATTGTTATATTTAATTAAATCTTTTCAAAAGTCTATTCCTTTGAAATTTAATGACAAAATATAAATATTGCTCCAAGATAAGAAATTTATAAATATTTTGTTCCATAACAGGCTAAAGTCAAACATGTGCCACTTTTAAATAAAATATCTGTAATTTTTATTTGAAATTTGACAAAAGGTTGGTATTTCTTCAGTTTTTTGTGAACCTTTGTGAGATTAGCAGTGCTAAAATATTTTTGGGAACTAAATATATTTATTTATTTGAAATAAAACTTTTAAATGTAAATTATAGAACATACACACAACTCAGTTAAGTTCTAAAAATCAAAGAAGAACATAATCAAAATTTTATTAGAAAATTTTACAAAAGTATTAAAAATGAAATAACTGGCTTCCAATACCCATTTTCAACTATCCCATCCCATTTTCCATCTATTTCCCATTTTCAACTATTTCAACGATGCTGTATTTCCCTGCAAAAAAAGTGTAATTCGAAAACAAACTAATTTTTTAATTATAATATATATTTTTACACAATTACTTAAAACTAATTCACAAATATTACATTTATACATAATTTATTTTTTAATTTATATATTAAATTATAAACTTTTTATAAATGAACACTAAATTATTACTTAATTCAATATAATTTCAAAAAATGATTTCAATTAACTATTTCATAAACTTTGTAGAATTGTTGGTGATTTCAATTACATATTTCTTAAACTTAGTATCTTATTTAATAATAATTATAATAATAATTACATACAACCTCAATTAAGCTTTTTATTATATTTAGATACTACTAATTTTATTAAATTCTAAATTATAAAGAATGATTTTAAATTTAATATTTTATAGAAAAATTATACTTTATTAAATATAATTACATTTTTTTGTATCACACAAACAATTATATTACATATTTGAAATTTGACTGACTTATGAAATATGAATGCTGACGGTTATTCAACGTAAAGTATCAAGCTTGCCATATTTTCAGATTTATTTGATTACCATATTTTTGGACAATAATCAAAGTTTTAGTTTTCTTCCCAAAAATGCCACGTCGTTTAAGATTTTTACAGATATTACAAACTTTTCTGAATTTATTATAAAAGTTATATTATAATATATTTGAATCATTTATATATTGTTGATTTCGATGTTTCAAGTTTTTGTAAAAACGATATGGTAATACTAATAAATTATAAACTATGTACATTATTTTTGTGTATTTCCACGCATAATTTGACGTAATTCCAGCAAACAAAACGAAACGTGTATATTTCCAATAGATGGCGTGGAATACAACATTAAATGCGTAAATACCAACAGTAAAATGTGGTATATTTTAATCGTGTAGTGCTAATTCACACTTAAAATGTGTGATCCAAAAAATAATGTGAAATTACACATTTTTGTAGTGAAATAATACATTTCATGTTGAAAATTAAACATTAACGTCTAAATTAACTATAGTAAAGTGATTTTACGCATTTTTTTGAGTTATTTTAAAAAATACACTTCGAAAGCGTGTTTTCACTCGCTTGATCGGAATTCTCTACAAAAAACGTTATAAAAAACTACATTGATTGTAGTTAAATCCACACCACTTTTTAGAGCTACTAAACATACCACAAAGTATTCAAATAAATGAATACGAAATAATGACAACGGAACTGCAAGATATACCACCTACTCTAGAAGAGGTTGAAACTGCTATCTCTAACAGTTGAGCTGTAGAAACTCGGAGAGGCGAATTGCGCCAAAGCTTGCATTAAGTAGGACTAAAATGGCAAGCTCACAAGAAAGAAGATAAAATGCTGAACTCTACTCTACTCCACATATAAAGTGCTATCTAATATTATTTAAGAAAGACTTAAACCGATAGCTGAGCAGATATTAAGCTAATACCAATATAAGTTTAGAAATCAATGATCATAAACCAAATATTTTTACTCAAGCAAAGTACGGAGAAATAATATGAATACAATACTGATTTTCATATATTTGTCTTAGATTAAAAGCAAGCTTTCGACAGCGTCAGCTGAAATCAACCCCTGCAAGCCTTAAAAAAACCAAGGAATATCGAAAAAACTATGATAAATATTAAATTAAAAATTTGTTCGCTCATATAAAACAGTTAATTCTAAATTTTTATATTTTTCTCTTATTTTTAATAGTTACATAGCAATTTTTATTTTTTTCGATTGAAATAAAAATCATTTTGTAATTCTGAAGCTATTTCAAATCATATCTTCTTGAAAATTTCCATCAAATAAGTATCTATTTTCATACAAATCAAGTCCTAGAACTGTACTAGACAAGGGCTAAATGGCCACCCGAGGTTATTGAAATAAACGTACCAATTTCTCGAAAACTACATAACCTATTACCATCACAATATATTCATTTTGAAGACTAATCCCCAACCATTAATTCACCTGTTAGTCTATGTAAATGCATCAAGTACTTTAAGACATATAGCTTTTCAAATTCATGTTTGATTAAAATTCTCAATTGTTTTGATGATTTTTATTTTTTCCTATCAGTCGACAACACAAACAAGCAATTTTTATTTCAATCGAAAAAAAATAAAAATCATTTTCTAATTGTGAAGCTATCTCAAAACATATCTACTTGAATATTTACATCGAAGTAGCACTAAATATCTATTTTCATACATTTTTTTGTATCAGCGTAGGACCTAATGGCCATATTCCAAGGATAGCTGGAATTGCTAGCTTTCCAAAAATATATGTCTTTAGTGGCGTATCTAATTATTTAAAGACGAAAAGGACATTTGAAAGTATCCTTGTTGTTTTGATGTTTTTGTATAAAAACCTATTTATATCTGTTGATGGTTTTCATCCTTAAAAGAGAAGATGCGTAACTCCAGCTTTGCTTGAGATATGGTCATTAGGTCCTACACCGATACAACATCTCCCTCAGCAGAGCCAACAAACTTAAACTTAATCGCATTCACGTTATAAATCAAGTCAATAATCAAGTTTTTCAATTAAAATGCTTTTTTTTGTACTTTTTAATTCTCTGAGTTATGCTATTTTGTTTCTTGTATTGTGAAGTATTAAAATTAAATTAAAATTAAATGTTTTTAAAAATCTAAATTAAATATATAATGTTAAATCAAAAATTTCTTAAAAATATAAATTTCGAATTCAAAATAAAATTTCATATCGGCAAATTTAGATATATGCAAGTATTCCTATAAATATAAAATCAACTACTATCGATATTTTATTTTTGTTTAGAATAAATTATATAAACGCGACCTAAACAGTATTAATAATATGAACGTATGAAATTTTGATCCTATCTTAAGGCAAAAAATCACACTCTTAAGTTTATGGACTAATATTGAATATCACTTTTTAAAAGTTCCTGTTTTTTTTTTATGTTTCTCAATACATTCTTACAAATTCTACTCGTATTATATTATTATGTACATATAGATAGTGATATAAAAAAAAAGTATATTTTTTTACACTAATATTATTCGAAAGGACTATGAAAAATAAATTTGGTGAAACAAAGCAATGAATTTGTTTAAGGAGTGCGATAAAAATAAAAAAAGGGAATAAAAATACTAACAAAATTATTTCTATGTCCTTTTTTTTTTTGTTTCTGAAAATGGATGATACAAATAAAAAGATATATGTACTCGTAATATTATAAAATTATCGTTGTAAAAATATATAGGTAAATATAATATATAATAGTCAAGAGAGTTATTCATTTAGTTGTAAAAATATAAAAAAATAAATAAATTCTTTTGAATTTAAAAAAAAAAAGGAAAAAAAAAATGGGTTTCCTAACAAAATAAAATAAACTTCTTTCAGTTTATTTGAACATTTCAGTAGAAATGATGATGATGGTGGTGATGACGGTTATATAATATAAATATAAGAGTAAAACTATGAACATTTGAAAAATTGATCGCTACAATAACACTGACATGAAGTTTTATATTATTATTTAATTTCAATAAAATTAATAGTTTCTAATATATTTTATGTATAGGAATTTTTTTTTTTTGTTTTTAATAAAGTTAAGATAAATGCTTTATTTGGTTGATAATCGATGAAACTTCACATTTTTATGCATATAGATCTTTAATTTATAGCAAAATAATATTGTAAATATTTGAAATAAGTAAACTAAAATGAAACTAATATAAGTAAGCGGCATATTAATAATATTCGAAGATTGTACGAAAACTTATATAAGACTATATGAGAGGTTCATTACGTATAGCTTGCGGAATCATATAAGCAAAGTGGCCAAGAAGAAAGAAAATTATAAGAATTTTGGGTCAGCGGAGTTTTAGAGATTGGAGCTTAATTAATTGTAGACTGGCTATAGTTTAATTTAAAAATTATAAAATTTGCAGATCAAAGTAAAACAACATAAGAATATAATATAATAATGTAAATATTTTAATTAGTCGCCAACACTGATAAAGGAATTAATAGTTCGAAGTAATATCGATATTTGCAAAATACAAATTAATTTATTAGTGAAAAGATATCTGAATTGTTATTACTAAATTTAATATATCACTAAAAGTAAATCTGATTGTCAAAAATAATTATTTATATCGGGCTTGATAAACCCTAATGTGTTGATAAGCCCTATATAAATAAATTTATAAATAAATAATTTATTATTTGTATACGCTTGCCCCACAATTTTATGTCATTTTTTTTTTTTTGGTAAATTGAGGAGTTCTAAATAACTGCGACCTCTTAAGATCTATTGTACTTCCCCGTTCATTTCATAATTACAGGTCTATATCCTTGATAAACGTATCCCTGGAAGTGTTTGTATGTTTTGCGAGCTACAGCGTCGCAATCAAATAGAATATGGGAGGAGGACTTCTCCTCTTTTAAGCACAATCTGCCGATACCTCGATGGCAGAGGTTTCAACTTGAAAGACAGTGGGATATGTGTCAAGTGCTGCGCTAAACCTGAACCTTGGTCCAAATACCACGGCACCGGTTTTCTCCCCGAGCCATCAGTATACCATACTGAAGTTCCTGGAGGTAAGACTCTTATTGACGTCTTATCTTTTGGGTATTAGTACAGTGAAGTTCCTGCGCGACAATCAATTGCTTATGTCATATAGTCTGACATTGCAATTGCTTCAGTTCCCAGTTTAGTTTTCTGCAGGATCATGCTATGTCCTTTTGTGTTTGAAATTGTTTGTTAGATGCAGCCTTGTTGCTGTCATTCCTGCCGTCTTCACCAAGTATAGATGAATGGGTGGGAGTTCCAGAATTTTTTCTAGGGCTAAAATAGGATACGTTCTGAATGCTCCAGTAGTCCCAAGGCATGCTATTCTTTGTATTTTTGTAAGCTTAGCAGATGCTTTCGTCTGTTCTATTTTTGGCAACCATACAAATGTCGCGTAAGATATTATATGTCTTATTATAGACTTGTAGAGCCATACAGTCATCTGTGGAGACTATCCCCATGTCTTCCCAAACATATTTTGACATGCACAAAATGCCCTGTTAGCTTTTATGTTTATGTAATCTATGTGAAAATTCCATGACAGTTTACTGTCAAGTATTATTCCTAGGTATTTTGTTTCCTTTACCATTTCGATAGCAACTCCGTCCAATGAAGCAAGTTGGTAGTTTACTTTTCTTCGATATGTAAAAAGGATTTTCTTTATTTTGTGTGGATTAATACTCAGACCCACGTTTTATGCATCCATTTTTATGCACTATGCTTATAGCAAATTGCATTCGTTCCGCAATTGTGTTTTCGAATTTGCCTCTGACTAATAAGACTAGGTCGTCAGCGTAACTGATGCAGGAGATACCTTCCTTGTTTAGAATGGCCAGTAGTTGGTTCATGACTATTAGTCACAGCAGTTGCGAAATTACACCTCCTTGGGGACATCCCCTTGTTGGTGCTATTGTTAGGTATTCTTTATTTAGTCTTGCTGTTATTTTTCTACTTTTGAGCATGCTAAGTAGCCACTCTGTAGTAGTGGAATCAAATTTTATGGCAGTATTATGGTCTCCAGATAATTGAACATTTTCTTACGTTTTTCAAAGGACCTTTATTCTATTAGGATTTTCTGTTGTATTGCAGAGTATTTAATACGCATAATAATTTCCAAGTTGGTTACAGAACAACATCACATAGACAAAAATAATTTAAAATTCATAAAAGAAGTACATGTATATATGAAAGTCTGATGAAATCTCGAGAAAAGATAAACAGCAGATTGATATAGTTATCTCATCATGATTTAAATTAATTTAAAATCAAATTTTGTTTTTTTTTAGATTATATTTCGGTCACTATATTTTCCCGATTTATTTATTTCAACTTTTTTTTGCCAGCAGACACTAGTTTTGTGGCTATACCTTATATAATAAAAAAATATGTATAATAATTTTGCAATTTTTTATTTTTTTTTAAGACAATAATAAGTGACAAGTGGTACCTTATAGGTACCGAAATATTTGATTTCATTAACCTGCTCCAATACTCTTCCTCACTGTTTTTAATATTTATTGTTTTCGGATTTTGATCAATTATTAAATATTTTTACTCCTATATTTATGATATCTATCGCAAAAAAACTAGCCCACATCTTGTCTGCATTTAAAATTCGTTTTAGAATTTATGCATAATGATGTCTCATATTTTATTTCTCTAATACCGCCCTATAAAGAAGGTCTGAATAGATGAAAAATAAAATTAAAATATTATTTATAAATTGTATTGTAATTTATTGTTGATTAATGTACAGTTTTAGTCTATATGTATATATTTATGGTGAATATGGTTTTCAAGCGAATGGTTTGGTCAAAGATTTTTTCTCGTACGGTTTAAACATTCAACAGTATAGCTTTGCTAAAGAGTTCTTAGAGTTGTGTTATGCATAATTTTGGGGCGAGAAGCTCCATTAAAATTATGTATATTTAAAATAATCTTTTAAAATACAATATTATTTAATAATCATTAATTCAAGCAGATTTTTAATCAGAACACTATAGTAAATTCTTATAATAAAACTTATGACAAAATTAAAAGGGAAATTTATACTCGTCAGCGTAATTTTAAAAACGAATATGACATTAGCTAATTATAATGTATTGCGTAAGATTATGAAAGAATAAAATGTTTTTTTTATTAAAGAGTTATACATACAGTTATACTTTGTGTATTCATTACAGTATATTGTAATAAATGTAAAGGTAAGTAGAATTTTATACAATACAGCTAGTGGTGGCTTTTCTGAACTCTGGCATACTTCTGTTTTCTATTTTAATGAATATTAGGTTTTCACTGAACTTCTCAATCATTGTATCACATAGGAATTTGCTTATGCTTTACTCCACATAGGTTCATTATTTTCGGATATTTTTTTACGTTTTGTTTTTTCGGATTTTCATACGTTTCGGAAATTTTTTTAACGAAACATTTGAGGGTTGTCTTCCATTCTAATTCAGTTTAGATATTTTTCTTTAGGTAATAGAGCTACTTGTATATTAGCCATGATCACTCTAAGAAAATAATTATTTTATTATTATGAAAATTCGTTTGTTCCCAGTTGACCAAATTGGTTGGAATTCCAAATATTTTTTCCGAAATTGTGCCACGTACCAATGGTACAGAATGGTACATATTTTCGGAAGAGCTGAATGAAAGTTAATTGGAATTCCAATGTGTTTTACTATGAAAGTGGTCCCTTTTTTTAAAATGTTACAATGTCGGAATTTTTATCTGAACATCTACCTTAAATGCACCTAATAAAAATTAATGACGTCATAGTTTTCTATTATTTTTCCGCAATAAATTCCTATTATTATTCCTAAAGGAATTCTAACCTTTTTTCCAGCAATGTTTCCACATTTTGTACCAAGTATTATTCCTATAATTTTTTATTTGGTTTTTCCTATAATTTTTCCCACGTTTTTTCCAATACAATTACACCCTGTTGAACCTTCTATTATTCCTACTATTTTTCAAACGACTATTCTCATAATTTTTTCTACATTTTTTCCAAAACTATTTCACCCTGCTGTACCTTGTATTATTCCTGTAATTTTTCATTGTGTTTTTCCTATTATTTTTCCCACATCTTTCAATACTATTTCTCCCTGTACCTTTAAATAAAATTATTAAAAAAAAAACAAAAATTTTGTGAAACTGGAAACAAGTGTTATTTTATTCAAAATGAAGTGTTTGTAAATATTTATTTGGCATTCTCATTGGCATCCATTTGTTCATTGTCACGAATTTCAGCACCTAAAAGAAAAGTATTTCAAAATTATGAATACAAGAATTATTATACAATAAGCTAAAATATTGAACTTCAAAAATAAAAATTTAAATTGTAAAATATAAAAATGTGAAAAGTAATAATGTATAAGCAAATAACTATTACCTGTATTTTTTTGCTTTTTAGAAGCTAGTTCCTCGTCTAGGTTTTGAAGTATTCTTCTAGGTCTGCATAAATCCTTACATTTTCTTAAAGCTGTTTTCATTATAATATCAAACGTACGGCTTGCCATATTTAATTTTAGCTGGGAAATAACCGTCTGCTGAATAATTTTAACAACATGGGTATTTTCAACAGCCAAGCTGGTCTCATATCCAGTGCAACTAAGAGATGTTATTAAAGATTTGGAGAAAATAGTTTTGAAAATAGATTTTATATAATTTTCCAAATTTAAATTTTTTTTACACGTTATTACATGTATTTTTAATTATACATGTTTTCAATAATTTAAATTTGTTGTCATAGGTTTAAAAATTTCATATTTAAGTTAAGTAAAAAAATGCACAATGCAAAAAATTATCCGGTTGCGTTCCACAATTATCACGGTTTTTTTTCCATACTACCTAAAATCTTATTAAAAATTTGTTTCGAATTAGTAAAAAGAATATCTGTTATTTTATTTGTATTTTTTAAATTTAATTCTTAAAAAGTATAATTTACAAAACAAAAATTAATAGTTACACTAATATGTTATAATATTATGAAATTAATATTTCAGGAGTATTTGTTGGAAACACTATTGGTACACGAAACGTACTTAAAGCGTACCAACAATATATCCAACTAAATTTTCTAATAATTTATTACATATGTATGTAATGTATGAAAATACATTTATTTAAAAAGAACAAAACCATTGATGTTCTAGTTTGTTTTATAATAATTTGTAATATATAAATATTTTTAAATTTAAATTATTTTATACTTACAAATTTTTTCCACTATTATTTAATACTTTTTAACTATTTATAACTAATTTCAAGTTTTTTTTATATTTGTTTGTATATTTTTAAATTCACACCTTCACTCTCGCACAAATACCAACGACTAATACTAAAATGTTTCAATATTTTTTTGGTACTTATGTGTTTTTTCTAATTAAAGGAATAATAGTTGGAAAAAGTATTAATACATTTTATAGGATAATGTTTTTATAAACGTGTAGATCGTTATACCAATATTTTATCCATTGCATTTTCCGTCGGTAACAAGTTAATATTTATTGTTTGGATTATATGTTGTTCTTGGTACAAATTAAGTGTTTTATCAAGTAAAAGGAAAAATTGATGGAAATAATATTGGTACATTTTGTATGATAATATTTTTCTAAAAGTGTAAAATATTTTACCCATTGTATTTTTCCGTTGGTAATAAGTATGTGCTTATTCATTGGAACATTCGTTGGAAATATCATTGGATATTTTTTTCAGTAAAAGGTTGGAAATATTGCTTGTGTAATTAATGTGAATTTCTTCCAACAATATTCCCTCACTTTGTACCAAGTATTATTCCAATAATTTTTCATTTGGTTTTTCCTATAATTTTTCCCACGTTTTTTCCAATACAATTCCGCCTTGTATCTTGTACCTTGTATTATTCCTATAACATGTATTTGCTTATTCATTGGAATATTCTTTGGAAATATAATTGGATATTAATTCAGTATTTTTTCCAGTAAAAAGAATAATTGTTGGAAATATTGCTGGTATAATTAATGTGAAAAAAATTTTAATGTGACGTAAATGAAGATATTTTGTAGGAAAAGAATACGGTACTTTAAAAATAAAAGTTTTTGTATGACTTCATACAGAATTTTAAAGGGTACTCGTACCACTACTTTTCTGTATTCATAGAGAAAAATTATTGGTACTATGAGGGAAAAATTCCTTGTGGTACAAATTCTAAAAAAATCCAAATAAAATTCTTAATTGAACTGAAACTGGAACAAATTCGAAAAAATTCCATCTAAAAATCCTTATTTTGTGTTAGGAAATTTGTATGGTACAACTTGGTACTGGTACAAAAATTACAAGTTTGGTCAACTGGGTCTGTTGTTTTGTTTGGAATTAAAACTATAAATAGAAATATTAAATAAAAAGTATTAAAAAAAATATTTTCCGTCTTTGGGCACTCTGAAAACGGTGTTGGTCTATAGAAATTAATGATTTTGTATAAGAATAAAAATCATTATGTTGGATTCGATAAGCTTTGGAATGTAAAAGATTCCATAAATTGGTCTGTAATTGGAAACCTTGAAACGTGAACCCTTTTTATAAACTGGAATAATATCAGATTTAATCCAAAACTCAGAAAAGACACCAGTCGTATTTTTTTTATTCATTTATTTAAATATTTTCAAAATTATTTCACAAATATTCCAAATTTACAAGTAAATTTTCCATGACATTTTCAATTGGAAAAATTATTTAAAAGTCATTTATATGCATAAAAAGTACTAAGTAGACACAATATACAATATGCATATTTATATAACTCTAACAGCTTTTAATAAGGTTTTAAATTGCACACAAAAATGAAAAAGATGAAAAATTAATGAAACAATAAAAAAAAAAAATAATATTTTACCGTCTCAATTTTCTTTACAAAAAAAGAAAAAAAAAAAATTAAAAAAATAACCAGAAAATACTTTTGATATAATTCTGAGAGAAGTCCTTTTTCAAAATAATAACCTTTAATCGTGGTAATAAAAAATTATAATGATATCATTACATACGTAGTATATATATAAAAACAAAAATAAATAAATAAGAAAAAAATTAAATAAATAAATATATATATATTTTTTTTAAAGTAAAAGTTGTTTCCAAAGTAACTAAAAATACTTATTATTTCATATAAGTATGTATGTATGTTGATATATTTGTTAAAATAACATTAAAATATTCTGTAATGCTATAACTGTTGTAATATCTTTATACCAATATTATTCATAATAGATACTTATACAACTAAAAATGAAAGATTTTTTTTTAAAGATTATAATGTAATGGTATTGGGTTCTTAAAGTATGGTATGAAAAATAATACACCATAGGTGAACAAACTTTTGCTCTTTACTTGTTACTGTTATTTAAGTAATTTAATATTATTAGTGTATATAAGAAGCAATACAAAAATTTTGAACAAATTATTATCATCACTTTCTTTTGGTATCATCATTTTTATTATGACATTGAATCAAAAAAAAAAAATATTTTTTACATTGTTTTTTGTTTTTTAATCCTTGCAAATAAAGAAATAAACGTAAAATTAACTTTCTAAAAGCGAATTTTTTAAAGATTATATTCTCTCATAACATAATAAAGAAATTTTTAATAATTAATAATGATTTCTGTTGTTGTTGTTTTTCTTGTTCTTTTACTTGTTGTTAATGACTTAAAATAGCGATTCGATATTATTTCTGTTAAATTAATATTTGCTAATAAAATGAAAATCTAATTTAATCGCTAAATTATTTTAATATTTGCTTTTACCTACTTTATTAACAAAAGTTTCAATTTAATTTTTATTATGTAAGTAATAATGACGTAAAATGTGTAAGGATGTACTACCTATATTTTTCTTATTTATATAATTTATTATAATATTACCTATATTTAATTTCTCAAACCTCAAGTATTTTATTATAATTCCAGATACGTTAATTAATTTGATTAAACAAACACAAAAAAATATACATATATATTTTTAATACATTGAAATTGTAAATTAAAAATAATTGAATAAAACAAAAAAGAAAAATAATTGTAAATTTAAAAAAATTAAGTTTATTTTTAAATTTTTATAAGGTTTCCAGAATTTCTTATTTGCTACTAGAATTTTTTTTTAAATAACTTACTATAAAAAAAAGAATTGATTTAATCATTGGCTATAAATAACGTAAAGCTACTTAGGATTTTTAGTGGTTAATTCCATATTTTTAAAGATTTTGTAGTAAAATTTAAGGTTGTTGTTCAAGTTGTGGAAATTTTTGAATTAAATTATTCAGGCATGTTCCGAAATATGCGGAATGGATTTAGAATGAAATTTTGGTGCTCTGTATTGCTTTCATTGCAACTCAGTATCTTTTTAACTTTAAAATCCTATATATATTACGCAAGATGAACGACATGGTGAGTAAAAAAGCAAGAATAATTGTAATATTAAAATTTTAGCAAGTTTAAAAGTTTTTTAGTAAGTTTAAAAAATTTTAACCAAAAATGAAAAAATGCAAAAAGGTGATGAATACTTAAAATATTTAAAAAAGTTACAAATTCCACAAACCAAAAATAAAAAGTATACCAAAAATGAATTGATAACGCTCTGTGGTACATAGGTAATACAAAAGTGCTAATAAATTTGCTAACAAAAGAAGTAAAAAATATGGGATAAATAAAATACAATCACATTAAAATGATCACATTGTTTATTTTTATAATTTCCAGTTGAACGATTGCCATTCTAACTCCTTCAAGGGATGATACATGGCATAGACAATAACATTGTTTACTTCTTAACAATTTTTTAATTTTTGGTATAGTACTCAATTTAAATCTGGAAAACTACATCTATTGTAAAGTGAAACTTTGCCTTCATAATAGCAAAGTTCCATTTTATTTTAAATGACAACGAACATGTATTCCAAATCGATTTCCAAGATTAATTTAAAAACTTTGTATGTATATACATTCATGACATAAGCGGAATTCGAAGTCGAAGTTATCCTTTTGTTATTACATAACGAAGTGGATAACATAACCACTACACTATCTTAGTCCGCCTAAATTAATGGTTTTCGTAATGACGAATATTTTTTGATTATGTAAAGAAGCAAATCTGATGAATTAATGGTTTAAATACGCTTCAGAATATATTCTACAATAAAACCCTAAAACCCACTTTGATATATTATGCGAAAATACTAACTTATCGATCTACTACGTTGAGAGTAATGGGGTTTTATTGTGTTAAGATATATTGAAATTAGTATTAATTTCGTCATAATGTATTAGGTATTATACTTTGATTTCATTATAAAGTATAAATATGCAAGAATCAAGAGATTCAACAAAATAACAACAAATATACAAAAACAAATATTTTTTTTTATATAAAGTTGTGGTTGAAAGAACAACTTCTGCGCAATTGCACAGGGAATTCACTAGTATTATATTAAAAGTGAATAAAAATGGATATCATATAAAAAAGAAAAAAAATTATTGTAGTACTTGGTTAACAATTCATTATTGACCGTGGTAAAATACAAGAACTTCTAAATTTATGCCGCAAAATTCAAACGACCGACCTTGAACTTTATTAATAGTCAATGCTAACAACGTTCAAAACCCCTCCATTCGTCTTATAGGCGACATAAATATGACCTCATCCCTTATACCACTTGGTCATCGTCGTATTGTTGGAGCACTTACTCTATTTAATAGATATCTACTTGGTGTTGCCACTTGTTCCGAGGAATTAAAATCACTTTTTCCTCCTCTCAAGAAATTCCATAAGCATCTAGTGCCCACCCATTCACAGTGAAAATTCCGAGATGGCTTAAGTCCGGTTATGGAAATTCTTTTATAGTAAAAACATCTCGATTGTGGAATCGCATCCCAATCAAAGCATTCCCAATGAGAGAAGAATTTTTTATTTATGACTTACAGAGGCTTAAGACGAACACGATGTCTGTGATAAATTCGTTCATATATTTCTAGTTCTTGAACTGTTTCATTTTCATTAATACTTATTTTCATTTAATATTTTTTAGCATTTTATTTTCAATTTTGTAAAAACAACTGCAATTTTTAATTATTTTCAATCATGTTCGTGTAATCAAAATTTAATTCTATAATTTTAGACAAATTTTGTCTCTTAGTTTTGATTTTATAAGGTTCATTTGACTGAACATTCTTTCGACTTCAAATTTTGAAAATGGCAGATTTAAAAATTCAAAAGATAGCTCGATAAATGGGTTATTATTTGAAGTATCCTTGTATTGATACACTTCTTCCTCCCCAGAAACAGAATAACAGAATCTTCTAGATTATAGAAGATATTACATAGAAACAGAATAACAGAATCTTCTTCATCTCTAGAAGTTCATTCTAGATTCTATTCATAATACAAAAAAAAAGTTGTTCAGAAATCGAATTTTATAAAAGAAAGTAATTAAAAAACTTTTGCATATGATCGAAAAAAGGTGCCATTTTTATGCCAGGATATATATTTTCCCAAGAAAGATGCATTTCTCCAAAAAAATAATGCCACTTTTGCACAAAAAGTGCTGTTTTGGCGAGAATGTATAGAAATATTACGCTTAACCGTTTGTTTGTGTTAGTCAACAAATTTTTATCTCACATAATTCTTAATGGTATTTTAATTGTTCAATAAATAACATCTTAAGTAATAGAGGGCCAAATTTGCATTAATGATGGTTAGTCTGAAAGATTAATTTCAACTTAAACAAAATTATAGATGATTTTAGTGTGTTAAATCCGGCAGTATTTCACTTCGTTCTTCCTTAGAAAATGAAGCTGACTCATGATTCTACTCATGGACGTTGATGTTAAATTAAAGTTTTTTGTTTAGTATTTTTCTCTTAATATTCATTTGAAGCTTTAAAATTTTGAGTGGTAACGAACTCTATTCCTGTATTAAGATAAGTTTTCGTATAAGTATTTATATAGTATTTGTAAATCTTAGACTCTATTTTATATACCTAAAACATGTCACTGCATCTTTACAAAATTTAAACGAAATTATATAGTTATATCCCAATATAACGTTACTCTCCCAGACTATAAATAAATAACGAAACATCCATCGTGTGGACAAGCACAATAATAGAATATGAAATATCACACAATGGAAAAAATTAAGAGTGCATCCTAAAGTATAAGTAATAGTAACAAATTACAGTGTCTACTAATATAAGGTACAAAAGCAAGCCATCAAAATGATCAATGATGGATATTTTACACAGTAGCGATAAATTACACAGTAGTATAAATATCTGTCGTGTAATTTTTCTGACGCAATAAAAAGTATTATGTAGACCAAGCACTGTGGAATATAGAATTCGTTCACTAAGTAAAATTCTAAAATATGGAAAACCATAACATCTTATGTGTTCGCACAAGAATTAGGTATATTAGAGATTTTCAAGAGACGGTGATATCAACAAATATGCTTAATGATTTTTCCCGCTGTTTTGAATCTGTAATATATTGATTATACTTTTGAAAATAAATCAAATCACAGTTCAAAGGCCTAGGTGTCATCTTTGACAATAAATTTAAAGCAATACATATTTGAATGTAATAATTAATAAGTCTAACTTCATGCTAACCGGATTTGATCAAAAGATTTTCTAAAGAATTTTCTAAAATACTGGTACTATTTAAAAGCAAATCGAATAGGCTTATATTTGATGAAAATTTTACGTATCTGCATCATTATGCGATTATTCATGATGTGAACTTCGATTTCTTCTGCAATTTCTGCAATATCATTCTCATCCATATCTATTTCATCACTTTATTACATCAATTTGAAAAATAAATGCGGAAAAGCAATTAAATTAACTTTATCATCTAAACTTTCATTTATTATTTCTTCTATTCATCCTAAACCATTTATCTTATATTCCCTTTATTTTTTTTTTTATTATTATAATTTTTTTTTACAACTATCTTATTAATACTAATTTAATTAGCGATATTAAGTAATTATTTTAGGTCTTATGAATCTTGACATGTGGTGGATCCATTGATTGATTGTTTTGAGCTAGTTTTTGTATAAATACAAATTAAAAATTATACATTTGGAAATCTATCTATTAAGTCTGAAGGCTTATACCTTTTCAGTTTGCCGATGTCTTCGTTTGTGCTTAGTAGTTTTAATGCCAGCTCGTTTCGGTGATATTGTAATCTTTCAAAATAATTTGTGCTCCTTATTGTTATTGTCTCACTGACATACATAATATTTAGGTGTGATCTTATTTGGTTTCGCACGTACCATGGTGCATTTACGAGTGATCTTAAGACTGAAATCGTTCTATTATTAATTTTTTTTTTATTAAGCCGTATAAGCCGTATGTCCACATGGGCTTAATACAGCCTTATATAATGTTATTTTGTTTGTGAGTGATAGCTCTGAAATACGTCGTATTAGCCAATTTAATCTGTTGAATTTTATTCTCAGCTATTTATTTTTATTCAAGACATGGGCCTTCCAAAGTAAACGTTTATCTACATACATTTCTAGATATTTTGCTGATTCAGCATGCGTTATTGTCACATTGCTTAGGAATATTGCAAGACAGTTCTCTTTCCTGGTAGTAAAAGTCACGTGCATCGACTTTCCTACATTTTCCTTAATTTGCCAAAGCTTTAACCATTTTTCGATGGTGAATAGTTTTTCTTGTTCACAACAAACAATCAACAATCTTGATGCTATTGAAAGATTTATGTGTGATGTGTCATCTGCAATGTATAGCTATATCTGCCAATGTAGCGGTGGTAGTATTTTTTGTTGTTGGTAAGTCAGATTCCAAGAATCCAAAACCAAGTATTGAATTCTTTGCTTGTAATCGAACTGTTGACGACGATTTAGCATCGCTTATTACTTGATTTACAAGTATATTCAATTGCATTATATTGAATACGTGGCCCATAATAAGAAGAAAAGTAATTTTGTACCATAATAGCTTGGGAGACGAAAAAATGTATACAATGGATTCTAGCATTAATTTTTTCGATATCGTTTTAACCTGATGTTTAGTTTTCGATATACTGCTCGATATATACATAAAAAGTCACCATGCAGCTACAAATTTTGAATTTTTGATAGAATTATTTCACATTGTGATTAAATTATTGTTATGGCTTTGAATTAATTTATTTAAAAAGATATTTTTTATTTATTTTTTTTTATTTCATTCGAAATTCGAATTTTTCAAGCCTTTGGCAAACATTCTTTTTGTTACATTTAAAAAAAAACAAAAACAATTAGATATTTTTTTAAAAAAATTTAATAATACATTTTAGTCCAGTTTAAAATACACACCTGGTGACGTCTATGTGAAAAATGTTATATTTTTCGTTTTCGATACTCTGGGTTTATATGGGTTTTAATGACAGGTTTCTTATTTTGTTTATTATTATTTTTTTTTTTAAAGAAAATTATTTTTTTTCTTAAGAATTTCTATAAAATTTAAAAAATTTATTTAAATATTAATATTTCTTTGAAATTTAAAATTAAAACGTGATGTAAACTAATGTGCCCGACTGTCATAATTTGTAATTGTTTTGTTCTTCACTTCAGCATTGATTTTGTTTTCATCTCTTTTCTCTCTCTTTTAAAACACCAAAAATCTATTAGAATTTTGTTAAATTTCAATAAAAATTATACATAGATGTGTATATACATAACAATTATAATATAGGAGTAGGTATATAATATAAATATTCTTTAATTTCTTTAAATGAATTCGTTGTTGAAAACAACTGAATATTAATGGACATTGATTGTTGTAAACAAACAAACGATAAACTAAAAAATAAAAATATAAAAAAAGCAACACAAATTACCATTTTCTACCCTCATTAAGCTTTTATGAAGGTCTTCATCAGAATCCTCTAAAATTTGTTATTTTAATTTTTTTTTTTCAAATAAAAAAAAAAAAAAATAATATATATATTATATATATATATATATATATGTATGTATCAAATACTATACATCTAATTAAAATATTGAATTTATTTAAAATTAATTAGAAAATAACAAATAAATTATTTCAATTTTGTATTTTCTTTAGTTTCATGTCCTTTATGTTTTAGAAAACAAAAACAAAAAAAAAAAATTCAAAATATTTATTGAATATGAAAGAATTCATGTAAATTAAAAATTTACAAGTTTTTCAAGGACATAAACCTAAACCTAAATAATTGTGATAATATTTTTTGTTCCACTCCGTATTCAAATCAAAATTTTTTAAATATTATATTTTCTAACTTAATTTTGTATTTTAATAAAATTCAATCATAAAATCCATGGTTATTATATCACCACACAACTAATTGTAATAATTTTGTCCCCGCTTCACAAAATCACTGATACAATAAATTGGGTGATCGTATTGATGGATGGGTATTATCAAATTTATATAGGTAAACTTACATAGGCACACTTGACACACAGTAAAAAATCTATAAGAGAAAGAATGAGAGAGAGCTCCTACGTACCGACGCGTTGCGAGGTAGGAGATTCAACGGTTGTTTGAACGGTTGGGTTACCAAATAGGCGCAGGATTCCATTTTGAACTTTCCCAAGATAACCTTGTGCAGTTAGGGATGCTTTCTACTCTTTTCGACCATCAAAAGTTTTTTTTTGTTCAAGCCTTTGAATTTATTGGATCTTTCTTTCTGTTTGAAATTTACAATAATGTTTCATAAGGTAAAACTAAAAATCCTTTAAGGATGTATTAAAATAAATGCTGGGGCGTACTAAAAATCTGGTGTTGGAGCATACAGGGCATTATATTTTACAAATTGGTGCAGCTCATGGGTTTTGTTGATGACGGCGATATTATCGGAACATCACGACGATCAGTCATCGAAGCCTTTACACAGATTAAAGAGGAAGCAGGTAAAGCGTGTCTTCTCTTAAATGAGACAAAACAAAGTATATGCTGTCGACATATAAAATGTCCTCACAAGACCATATATGGCACAACATCACTGTCGGCGCATATAATTTTGAGGTAGCTCAGGAGTTTATCTACCTGGAAACTAACGTCAACTTCACCAATAACATCGATGTTGATGTAAGGCGGAGAATTACCCTAGCAAACCGTTGCTACTTCAGTTAGTCCTAACAACTGGGTTCAAAGCCCCTATCCCAAAATACCAAGGCACAAATATACAAAACGCTTATCCTTCCGGTGCTGCTATATGGTTCTGAATCGTGGATATTATGAAAAGCAAATGAGCATGCAGTTGGTATCTTTCAAAGAAAAATTCTTCGTCGCATTTATGGTCCTGTGTCTAACGAAGGGGTTTGGAAAAGAAGATAGAATGCCGAACTGTACCGGCTGTTCAACGACAGAGACCTAGCCAAAAGATGTTTTCATTGTTTAGGACATGTAGTGCATATGGATGAAAATCCGGCTCCGGCTATGAACTTTTCGAATCCAAGCCCCAGGGAACGTCTCGTCGAGGGAAGCCGCACCTTCGTTGAAGTGATGAAGCATCGGCAGATATGAAAAAAAACTTCAAATTACCAACTGCAGAGATTTCGCTCGTGACCAAAGTCAGTGGAGGACAGTTTTGCGGCAGGCCCAGGACCTTCAAGGTTTGAAGCGCTAAATAAGTAAGTACTAATTGTCTTACTTTTATCATCATCATAATCATCGTCCTCATCATGGGACGGGGCATGGGACGGATAAAAAAACAGCTATGGTATTTTTTTTAAGTCTGCTGCTGGTTGGAATATTCAGTAGGTTTCATGCTAATAAATTTGGATGATGCGTGAGTCTGGGTGTGTATAGTTATTTTTGACCCTTTCAAGCTCATCTTTTTCTTCTGAAATATGTTGATCAAAAATTCATACAAATTCAGAATTAATATTTTTCTTCTCCAATACATAATTATACTGGATGAGCTGAATTTGGGTATTCCTGTTTTAGTCTATGCCAAATATTGAAAATATTATAAACATAATACTAATTATTATCACAGATTTGAATAGAATTACTATAGTCATAAACATTCTGTATCGTATTTCTCACATTTATTTCGTTGAAATTAATTATGTATAGATATATACATTAATAACATTTCCCGATCGAAAACGAATATACTATAGGTATGCTTGTGTTCAAGTCTTTAATACTGTGTGAATTGCGTTCTATAACAAAAGTTCAAAAGAAAAACTTATTGTATGTGTTATGGTTGACTGTGATTGTTGAATCATTCTAAGCATTAGTATGAATGTGAATCATTTTAAAAGATTATGTTTTAGGAAGAGTTAATTAATATGATCGCATTTTAAAATACCATCTTTAACTAACAATATGAATTGTTTACTTTTTTAACATCAACTGATAGCTCTTTTAGACAAGAGGTATTGTAAAAGGGACCCAACGGTGATGCAAATAATAAAATTTCTCCCCATCAAGTTCTATCTAACTGTTTCACACATGGGAATCATGGTAATTATAACCTTCGATTTCCTATTGTTAGGACCACCAAATATATGTAAGAAAGTTCCAGAAATAAGCTGAAGTAGAGGAAAAAAATCAACAAAGCTAAAACGATAAAAATGCTAAAGTAATCATCAGTACGGCAGATGGACGATTAGATTATTTTCAATACTAAATATCTAGGCTTATCGGAACTGCGACTATATTAATTTTTACATCATGTCGGTCATGGATATTTTCTATCCTATATCGATAATATGACAAAAGTAAAGAATTGAGAATTGCCCTGTCAATGTGACACAACGGAAAACACAGTCAATTACATTTTCTTCGAATGTAATTTAGTCAAAGGGTGACAGAAGGAACGAAGGTACGCTAAATGTACGAAGACTAACAGCTGAAAATATAATCGATATAATGCTTGAAAACGTAGATAAATGGAATACCTGTAGATCAAGAAGAAGAACCATAGAAGAAGATTAAAAACAGAAAAAGCATAATTCAACTTGAAGCAATACAATAGGGGGTCAGGTTGGAGTTTAGCCGTTGGAAAAGTTGTTGATGTATTTTCAGTAAAAACTAAATAACAAAAGAGGAGTTCCATAAAGTTCGGACCTTTCTTGGAGACTTATAATAGGCTTTCATAAAAAACCAATCTACTGGCTCCTAAGATTCTGCATGAATTCACATTTATTTTAGAGGATGTTCTCATCCTATTGAATTATATTTGTTATTTCATTTTATTATATTGACTGTAACTGTTATAAGTTTTATTGAAATGAAAATCATTTTCTAATTCTGAAGCTACTTAAAACCATATCTACTTGAAAATGCATCGAAGTAGTACTAAGTATCTATTTTGATACAAATCAAATTTTTATTAAAAACTGATCGATAATAATTATTTGCAGTTACTGCTCTTAAGCCAATAACTTGACATAGAGTACAGTAATTGATGCAAGCAACATATTTTCGGTTTTTCAGATACAACTGAAATTGAAATATGCGACCATGTATCGGTTGGGAACTTCGATGATGACATTTTGTAAAATTAAAGAGCTATTCTATTCTTAAGGCTTTGTGTGATGTCGAAATTCAAAAAATTTGCAATAAAAATTTTGCTTAAATGATTAATAGATAATTGAAAGAATAATAAACGATCAAAAGTAAGCTATTGAGTTAATATAAATTAATGAGATAAAAACAATAATACAAAATATTAAAAAGAAATATGATATTTATAATTTTAAGTTTATGTGATGAACACGCTAACTGCTTTTCCGCTAGTACTTGGCCTAAACAATTATATATCTATATATGTGATTTAATTTAAATGTGAAAAATAGATAATATTTATTGTATAATATTCATGTGCTGACCTAGTTTGCAACCCGGTACTTTCTGATGATTATTATTCAGATTACAGTACATAACCATTACACCATATCAGCCAGCTGAAATATCAAAAACCCGAAACCAAAATAATTTAACTAATATCATTAATAATTATCGAATTTGCCGAATAAAATTGTTTTCAGGACTGGAGAAATTGCCGAATTATTTAAAAATTGTTAATATATTATTTTTTTTATTTTAAATAAAATTATCGATTATTTATAATTTTTTTAAACTTTTTTCCAGTGAACATAAAATTTGCAATATTTCTTTACTAAAATCATAATAAAGTATTTATCCATCCCATAAATTCAGTTTATAATATACTAAAATAATATGTATATATGTTTATAATATATTATATATAAATATATACATAGATATTATGTAACAATATATACACTTTTGAATAATAATAAAAGGCCTTCAAATATTTTTGATAGATTGGAATTGGTTACTATGCAGAGATTGTAATAAAGTATGAAAAAAAAAGAAATAAAAGAAAAAAGAAAAAAAAAAAAAATTATTTGATACTTTTTTTTTCAATTCGAAAAAATAAAAAAATGGGAAGAGGGATAAGAATCTACCCAGAAGAATTCAATAACAATAAATTCTTAATTTGAAATGTTCTGCAACAAAAAAAGAGAAAAGAAGAAAAAATTTTTTGGTGGATTTCATCAAGACTTTATTTTCATTGAAAGTGATGTAGGCATTTTAAATTTTTTGTGTTTTATTTTTTGATTTAATGTTATTAAAGTACATTTTAAAATTTTTGTCAATTTTATTAGAATTAAAATCTTATCAAATTTGAAGTATATTTAATATGTACCTAATGTAATTTATTTGTGCTATAAATGAAATTAGAATAGGTTTAGCTACGTAGTTCTAATTACTCTTTTTCCATTTCCATTATGGTAACAATAAATTTATTGTTATTTAATTACTTTGGAAATACATCAACAGCTTTTCCCTAAACTAAGCTCCAACCCGAGTCCCCTTTCGTATTATTTCAAGTTAAATCATGGTTTATTTATTTTAAATATTCTTCTATGGTTTTTCTTCTTGATATTCCAGCTGTCTATGCAATTTTTCCCCCCAATATATACACATATAGCTTGAAGGTGGATTTCCTAATGTACCGATTCACTGTCGCGATCGATTTTGACAGCTAAATAACCAATCAGAATCAACCGTCGCGCCGAAAAGATAAATCGTCGCATGAGTATTATTTTATCTCATACGCCATTTAGTACATTTTGAGTAAACCGATTTTGAATGTTTAGGGTGAAAATACTAAAAAACCAGCCGATAAACATTTAAATTTTTTACATTGTTAATTTAAATTGAACAATTTTGCACTTAAATTTAAATTTTGAAGATAATTAGCACATATTAAAAAAAATTATAGTCATTTTAATTATTGGAAGTAAATTATTAACTTTATACCGCCTCATACATAGCTTCTCTTATTTGTTCTTAATGTATGACATGGTACAAAGTTTTTTTGGATATGTGACAATATAAAAAGTAAGAAGTAATTTTTTTAAAATAATGGTTAAGAAGTGATATGGAATAAAGTAATATCAAAGACCGTTAATATATAAAGATAATATATTATTCATATATTAACGGTCTTTGGTAATTTTATATGGATTTTTAATATAGCTTTTTTTTATAATGAATAAGTCGAAATAAGTCGGGAAAATTTATTAAATAAAATATAATGAACAATTAAAATGGTAATAAAAAATTCTGTAATAAAAAATAGAAATTGGAAAAGTTTTTCATAGAAGTAAAATATCAGTTTTTCAATAAGAACCAACCCCAGTATCTATAATCAAAGTAATTTTAAAATTAATTTAAAGTAAACAAATATTTTTTTTTTATTTTAAAGAAAATAAACTTTTATTTCATATATTTGTGAAGTTGCCTTAATCTAACAGGTTTTTTTTTAAATGTATTTAGTTTTCGTTTGTAATAAAATATTGATTCTGCTGCTTTAGGTAGACTAAAAACACTTTGCAAATGATAAGATACAGTGATTTTTGTCTATATTTGAACAATCTGCATCCCGTTCCGCTTTTGCCATATTTTTTTCTTTTTTATGCAATTCAAATTGTAGCAATTGAGTTCTAGATGGATCTTTATTCATTTTATGTAGATACATTGTTTTTTTTTTGGTTTAAAAAAAGAAAAGTTGAATTAACTGTTGAATACTTTCCTATACACTGATATTTTAAGTGCTTCAGCAATTTTTTCTTTATATAAGATTTTTCTTTATTTTGGGTAAACTTAATTCACTTTCGAGATATTTGCTTTGCGAATTCGCACGACAATAATGTGAATCTATAACAGGAAATGATTGAATATATGAAGTTACTCCCTTAGCATGTTTCCCTTTTTTTTGTTTGTGTAGGTATACCACAGTTTTTATCCAAACAATGTTTAGAGCAATAGTAAATTCGGGTCTAAGTTATCGATAGAGTATTTAGAAAAAACGTTCTACAAAGTCTATGGGTTCACTCTTCCACTTGTAAATAAAACATAAAAGAATTTTCTTTTACATCAGAGTCAGTTCGGCGCCCTTTTATATTCAGTTGTCTAACAAATCTGAAATAAAATTTTATTTTTTCCTCATCTTGTTAATTCCAAAACTGATTAAATATTTTCAAATCAACATTATTTTGTTCCACATCCGTATAATTAAAGTTTCTTGTGCATATGGGACAAAATAATATTCAAATTTTTTTGGTTATTATTTAATTTCAAATCCATGGGCAATGGAGGTAGGTGAAAATAGTACTAATAAAATAAATTTGCTTTTTACATGGAATATAGGATAAAAATTACATTTTTTGGCGTATGGGATAAAAATTCGTTACATACATGTAAAATAGGTGGATATGGGACAATATCAATACTCATTATCTCAGAAACTAAATAAGATATATCAAAACGGACCAGAAATTCTGAAAGATTAGACTTCAAAACCTATAGATTAATCGTTAGGTCAATTTACCCAAAATCGGCGTATGGGATAAAATAATACTCACGCGACGAAATGTCCTTTATTTTTCCGTAACGATGGTTACACATACCAAGAAATTTAACATAAATTCAATGAAAAGCAAAATAATTTTATGTTGTATTGCAAAGATAATTATGAAGTGAATATAATTAATCTAAAAATATGTAAAAATAATTTATTATTTAAATGTGTTTTATAATTTATTATAAATTAAAATAAATCAAACAATTTATAATATTTTTTTTATTATGTATTTTATTTGAAATTGTTGTATAATATAAAAATTGTTTTTATTTTGAAAAAATCTTTCACTACCCTTAATTTTGCAAATTTTATTAATACTCCAGCTATATTTCCATATTTCAACTTAAATATTCTACGCAATTACACGCTGGGTGGCGCAGTAGGTAGAACACCTGCCTTTCAACCGAAAGGTCCCGGGTTCGATTCCCGATGAAGCAAAAAAAAAAATGCTTCATTAGTTTTTCGAGCTGGTCTAGTACCCTTTGTCATTGGGATATAATAAATGACAAAAAATTAATGAGAGTATATATATATAATCTGGTAACAAATTAAATAAAATGAAACTATTCTATTTAAGAAGGCTTAGTTTCTGACAATAGTAGTAGTTTTCCACATTTAATGAGTAGATAAGCCAGTAATTTGTTAAAATAAATACTCAAATTATTGTAGATATTGTAGTGTAAAATTGCAGTACCGTACTTAATTAAGCACGAAAAGGTGATTCTACCTAAGTTACTGTCAAGATCATAAAAAAAAAAAAAAAAAAATAATATAACTTTTAGAGAAACTCACCAAATATGATTATATTCATATAATTATTTTGTGTACTTATTTACTTACTTACTTAGGTGGCCAACAGAACATGTAGGTCCTGGGCCTAATTCATCAATGTCCTCCATTTTAGTCGTTCACCTGATTTTGATCCATAGAGCTGAACCGGAAGTATGATCATTTTGTAGATTTGAACTTTGGTGCTTCGGAACTTTAAACAGAAAAAAAAAAACGTAAACCCAATTTTAATAATAAAAACTGGAAACAGTAGGTATGTTTCACTAAGTTTACTCAATATCTTGATCGATTTTAGTTGTTAAGTCAACATCAGAAGGCTGATAGAATAATCACACTTGTGTCAGATTAAGTTTATATATATATAACGCGTAGGAATCTGACCCCACAGCAACCACAAGTAGGCTTATTGAGATTAACAGTATTAATGCAATTATGCATTTAAGTTCTTAAGGATGCCTGATTTAATGATTACACTAAAGATATATTTCAGTGTGTATGCCATTACTAAATGCACTCGCAGAGAATATATCTTCAATATATTCTTCTTTTACTTCATATGCACAGGTTGTTTTCGGTTAGTGCAATTTTATAAAAATGCTTCTTTACTAGGCAGTGGCCAGTTATTATCTCTGACATGATGTTCATCTGTTTCCTGTTGAAACTTAGAACAATATTATTTTAGTTTCATTGAGCGAGCGTGTTGGCATTCATTGCTTGACGATTAGTCATATATGTTAACCCAAAAATCCTCAAATTTCGGTTCCAGTCAGGTCTTTATTTGCCCTTGTACCCATATATTTGTGATTTTGTTTTTTATAATCCACCTTTGATAGTAATGATGGTGTGTAACATTTTTTTGTTAATATTTTTAATATTTTTTTTACATTTATACCCACAATATCATTCATTTGTGACAGTAACAAAGGTTTTATAAATTAAAAAAAAAATTAAGTAATTAGGTCTACTCGTCGCTCATGAAATTTTTATGTTGTTTTTGAGCTGATAAAATGGCATATTCAACTTAATTTAATTCCTCCAATTAGTTTAACCTTATAGCTTTATTTGCATAATATAAAATTTACAAATGATTTATTTTGCAATAATTATTGTTATCTAAGAGATGTTTTGATAATTTTTTTCGATTAAACGCATTCTTCCTGAGAATTTCCTTAAATCTGGTTTATAAACTTTTTCTAGTTTTCCCGATATAATATAATATAGTGATAATAATCATTACATTTAATTTGGTAAGCACTCAGTTTATTTAAACTATTCTAACGATCTTATTGTTATGATTTTACAGATTTTTTTCTGTTCCTTTATAAATGATAAAGTCGATTTTTTTTTTTTCAAACTCTTAACTCAAAATGTTAAAAAACTGAATTTGGTTTTTAGATTTTTTTTGCCTATAATTATATTTTAAAATTTTGTGTCTTTCACTGCAGACAAATTGAAAGCAAATAAAGTGTACACGTATTAATTTTACATACAGATTAAGCCTGTAAGACCTGCTAACTAAATATTACCTGTTTATTAATGAAATATTTTGCCAAAATTACAAAAAATTTTCAGTATCGTACTGCTGATTCAGAGTGTCGTACAGTGTCGTATGGTGATTCCAAAGAATGCGTAATGACGCAAATGACGTAAAAAATTTAGTTCCAACTTACCCATCCTCATCTCGAATAGAGGTATTTTGAACGCAGTCAAGGTAGCCCAAGTCTGTAGGGGAAGCGCTAGCACAAATTATATTCCAACTTTGGATGCATAAATGATTTATAGATGTTAAGGAGTTCAAAAGACATCGACTTAGACAACCCAACCCTTTACATCGACTTAGACAACCCAACACTTGGATCATCGAGATGTAAAACATTAATATTGAAATAATTCGATAACAATATGTTAATAAAAAAACTTTTTTTTTTATCGATTTTGAAATTCATAATACCTACTCCAATTTTTTATTTTTTTTTTACTAAGTTTTTCCATTAATATAAATTTCAATTCTTTTTCTTTAGAAAAGTTTTTAGACATTCTATACCAATATTTTTAAGAATTATATTCTTTAGCCTTTTTTTTAATTTTTGTTTTCCTTATTGTTATTGTTGACCTCAAAAATTATTATTGTTTCTTTTTTTTTTTTTGCTTCTAAATCAATTTTCCAAAGAAAACATTTATTATAAAAGTAACAAGGGGTTTTGTAAACGAGCACAACTTGTTGCATACAATAGCAGGATAATTTGTTTATAATAAGCGTAAAATTAGTCAATAAATAAAAAAAAAAAATGTTTTCAATTCATGGGAATAATAAATAATTTGGAAGTAAATATTATTGTAAAATTTATTTCACACTAAATATGCAAATGGAAAATAATAAAAAATAAAAAAAATTATTTCACACTGGGGATTAATTAAATATTATTGACATTTTCGATGATTAGTTTGTAAATTTATTCAAATCATCAATGTTTGGATATTTAAAGGTGTAGAATAATAATTATTATAATAAAATAAAACCTATTTATAATTACCAAATAGTACGATCCAACGAAAAAAATGAAATTCAAAGCTATTTTTATATCTAATAGGTTTCATTATGATTGATAAAAAAAATTAAAATAACAAGTTTTTAAGCTATAGACAAAGAATAAGCTAGATTAAAAAATTCTAAGGCTTTCAGTAGATCTGTTATAAATTCTTGGAACTTAGGACGTGATTACAATGCGACATATTAGGTCTAGTATCATTATTCACACCATCATGTGTAATGGCTATAATTTAGCACCATACGCTGAAATGGTCCGACTAAGTAAAAAATCAACTTTAGTACTTTGCAAATATATAAATGACGAAGAGGTATACAAGCAATAAAAATAGCGGAGAGCTATAAGTAAAGCGATTTTTCCGTAGAATAATCTTTACCACATCTTCTGACAAAAAAGAAGACAATAAATTTTATTTTGAATAAGGAGCACCCCAAAAAGCTAAATTAGACTGTAACTTAAAGTTAAAGAAAGTAAAGTACACTATTCTAAAAATTTTAATCAAACATCAGTAAGACCTAAATGGTATTTTTATAATCTTAAATAACACGAAGTATTAAACAATAAAAGTCCCCAAATATTCAAAATATTTAAAATTTTCAATATCAAAGCACATTCTGCTACAATTCTGCTACAGTTTTAACGAACATGTTAAACAATTAAGAGAGTGTTGATCAGATATATAACAATTGTTAGAAATGCTATCAAAAATAAAAAAAAGTAAACAATTACGAATTAGTGCAAAATATAAACATTTTTTAGGTTGCAAAAAAGTGTTAAAAAATATAAAATAAAATACAAAATAAATAAAAATTGTTTGTTATGTTAGAAAGCGAAATAATTTCTAAAACGAATATTCAAATTTATAAATTGCAACAAGCAAACAACAAAATCTCCTTATGGTGCAAAAGATGGAGAATTAAATAAAACGAATCAAAATCCACAAATGTTAATTTTACAAACACAATAATAGAGTCGTCGCGATTAACAGTATCGCCATACCATATCAAAATTCAACAAAATATCTTGGTATGACACTTGATGCAAATCTCAGATAGCCAGTTGTATTGGCTAATTGGGCGGACATCTTCGCTTTCAACATATAACAAAGTTTTGATTTATAATCAAATATTAAAGCCAGTCTGGGCATACGGTATTCAAATATGGGGTTGTGTTAGACAACATCATATTCAAACTATCAAAACGTTCGAAAACAAAGTGTTGCAAAAAACTGTCAAAGCTCCCTGGTATGTTTGCAATGCTGACATTCATAGAGATCTTAAGATAAAAGTATGATATAAAAGATAACTAAATAATAAAAGACGAAATCAAAAAACAGTACGCCACAAAATTCGTCTTTCTCAACATATTAATACTGAAGTTTTACGCTTAGCTGACAGTCAAAACTTTTTTAGATGAAACGGACGAAACCGTTCGAACTGTGTTAGGAAAAAAATTTTTATCTGTCAATAATTCCTAATGGGATTTTGATTGATCAAATATATCTGAAGTAATAGAGCCAAAACTTTATTAGTGGTTAGTCTAAAAGACTAGTTTTAATATAAACAAAAGGATAGTAGTTTTCATTTCGTTTAAGTCGATACATAAAAATGTATAAAAGTGAAATGACTTTCAAAGTATTGGCCACTATCGAATTAAGTAAATTAATTACATTTTATATTGATGAAGCAAAGAGCTAACAGCCCCACCTGTTACGTTAAAGAGCTTTAAACTTTTCCTATTCAATATACTTAAAACACCGTATTAACATCATTAACTGAATCTGTAAAAAAATACATATCATTAATAAGTAAGTTGTTAAATACGAAATTCGGTAAACTGTACTTACTTGAAAGTAAATTATAGCTGTATAAAACTAATGCTAATTTTGACATATAATATTGAACAATAGATGACACCTATTACTTTTACTATAGAAATATCAAAAATGTTTCAGTCAATCGTATTGTATATTTTAGTAAACGTCCAATGGTATGTTAAAAATAACACAATCCGTAATGTATCAGTTTTATTAGCTATAAAAAAATTAAATAAAAGCTTCAGTATCACTCAAATTAAGTAAGTGTCTAGAATCAAATAGTTTGATAAATACAAATACCACAATTATTTTAAAATGTCATAAACCTTCGGATTAATAATACTCATTTCAAAAATTTCATCTGAAAAAATTATTTTATATGTAATTAAAAACAACCACGCAAACTAATAACAAAAAAAAATTAAATACAAAACAAAAATTAATTTTTCCTTTCATACCCTAATATTTACCATTATATTACTAATCTCAATAGCTTTTATTTGCAGCAATGAAGTTTGGTAGAATTTCGTTAGTTCAGTACTGTTTCGTGTTATCAGTTTAATATCTTTACGTGATTTCCTAATTTTGGCTCACTTTTTTAAAATGCAGTTATTTTTAAAATTACCATATTTTATAGTATCTTGCTGATTCATTTCTAAGTGCTGTCATAAAATTTTATGAGAATATATTCTTCATGTATTACGATTAATTTTTTTTTATATATTTATTTAAAATAAATGAAATACAAATATTATTTTGTTTATTTTTTTAATGCTAATCCTAAATAATGTTATTTTTAAATTAAAATTAATTTCAGATTTATAATTAAAACTATTATGAATTTACATGATATTAAATATAGAAAAAAAATTATTGATATTCGGTTTGATAAAAATTTCACAATTTTCTTATCAGTTGTTGGTTACACTTTTATATTATATAGAATTACATTTTCGCAGTTTTCTTATTCGCAACCATATTTTGAGAATACTTCTGATATAAAGCATTGAATTTTCTGAGTTGTGCCTTCTATTACCAATCATTTTTCACAGAAAACCTTAACCCTTAATTGCATGAAGTCTTCAATTTTAATTAGATTTTAGAATATATTATATTTTTATCTAAAAATTAAAGTTTGTTGTGGGCCCAGATATGTCAAACATGTAAAATAGCTAAAAATTTGAAATTTAAGTTATGTGTCAAATATGACACACTATGCAGTATACGAACAAAAAAATAACGATTTATTATTGCTTATTTTTAATTAATTTCATTTATCACATTACATAAAAAAAACAATATTTCACTTTATCACAACAAATCAAGAAAAAATACACATATAAAAATAAAAATTAATGAATTCATATTTTATAAAACAAAAATTAATAGTACATGCTAATAAATAAAATGCTAATAAAAAAAGAAATATCTTTCTGCGGGTAATTTGGAATTTGGAATTTGGAATTCTATTTCGTTTTATCTTTTTTTTAAATGTATAATTAATGATATTGAAGAGAAATAGTTATCGAAATACAAGGAGTGATTAACATATTTTAGAATAGGGCGGGCTAACCTGATCACAATATTTGATGAAGCGCCCAAATTAGACTCTGGTGCGTGTCTTTTTAAGTTCTCTTGTCCCGTATATATTTTAAAATTGTAAATGTAGTCTTAGCATAAATTATGTTATTTAATACATCTCTTAGATATTCCACGATTATGTGCCACGTCATTACGACTTTTCGCAAAGTGTATATCGCAAAGCGTATATTTTGTTTAATTTTTTCAAATTTGTTCACAGTCACAGTATCCTGAACTATTGCACTGCCCTGAGCCCAGTACGACGGAGTATTAGGTAATTTGTGAATAGTTGCATATATAATATATCGATAAATTGTTTTATAGCCTATTGTATTTATAATGAAAGGATGTGAAATATTCTTAGTAGCGGCATATAAATTTGTTTGGTTCACAATAGTTGCAATTGTTTCTTTTTCAAATTGGTAATTGAATATTGACATTGGAGTTTCAAGTCTCAAGATTTCTTCAGACAGTCCTGCATCACCGCAAACATTTATTTCATTATCTTTCAAAGATCATTATTTCATCATTTTCATCCAAAAAAACTTTTTGTACTTTTCTTTTAACAGTTTTATTTCGAGTGTCATATCATCGTTATCTAACTTACACAAGTCAGATAATTCAAAAACTTCAGCTAAATTTTTTCCAAATAAAACTGGAATGTTTAAAATATCACTTGGTTATATTGAAATTATTTCTCCATCTCTTCCCTACCAATTTCATAATTTTCATCCCATTCTTCATCATCATTTTCAAAATAATTTTCGTTTTCATCATCCTTCCGACCTCGTCATATTGCCTCAATGTCCCTTTTGTCTAATTTTCGATTTGCCATGTTCTCTAATTAAAAAAAAATTTCCAAAAAAGGAAAAAAAAAATAAAAAAAAATTCCCTTGCCAATTTGCGCCAAAATTTTTTATAGTTTCCATATAAAAAATTTATGTATAAAATATGACACATGAGTTCAAATTTATTACAATTGCATGGTGTGTCATAAACGATACATAAACTCTTCCTATTAATTGAATAATTTAATATAATATAGTGATATAACTTTCATTTAAATGCTTAGACCAAATTCTATAAAAATAATATAGAAAATTTTAAAAACACTGGAAAATGCGTACCTAAAACTTTAAATATATACATTTAGTATACACTCTTTTAAAATCACTTTAAAACTACAACAATTACTCAGATCACATACCCAGATAAAATTAAACTGCAATATCAAAATAAAAATACACTTAATTTACTCGCTTGAGTGCTATTTTTGAGTACAATATCTTGAAAAACAAATATTCTAGAGCAAAATAGAATAAAATGTGTGACACACGATGGAATTAAAGGGTTAAGTTATTTAAGACTTAATACCAATCTTTAAACAATTTATTTAATATTTGTAATAAAATTTATTATTTAGTTTTAATAAAGTTATGATCTAAATAAATAATAAAAAAAAAAAATTATATTTGTGGCCTCGGTAGCCAAGTGGTAAAGCACTCGAGTGTAGTAATGTAACGACCGAAGGAGCACGGGTTCAAACCCCGTGAGAACCGAAAAATTTTTCAAATGATGAAAATTACTGAAAAGTGTAATTTCAATACAACCACATCGGTTCAAATATAATTTAATAATTAATATAGATATAATAATATAACTAATAAAAAAATAATATAACAAAATATATACCAAATAATTAATATAATAAGAAGGCCCATTTTTCGAAAGAGAAAAGGATTTATATAAGTTGGCCTACAGATTTATTTGTAGAATCAATTGCTTAAATAAATAAATTATATTTTTGCATATAATTGTGAAATATCCAAATTGCGTGTTAAATAAAACAGTAAAAAACAAAAATAAAAAAAAAATAAAGTCTTCAATTTCACTTATGAAAATTCAACTGAATTGACTGAATTCACCGCAGTATTTTCAATAATTCTACAGAAATTTATATTTTTTTATAAAAAAAAAATAAACAGTTCAATAAATTCATTTAAATACATACTTACCTACCTTCATCAAAACTAAATTAAGTCACGAGCAAAAAGCAAAAAAAGCTTGGGAATTTCTGTATGTCTTTTTTTTTCTTTTGTTTTTGTTTAACACAAATTTAATATTTAATGACATCCTTTTATTTTCATTACTCATTTCTTGGAAAAACATTATTTTCACTGTTATGTGAAAATTTTCTGGTTTTTCTATTTAATTTTAATTGATTGTTAGTTTGTATGATATTTTATTCTTTTAACCATTTCAGTGTATTGTCGGGTATAAATTGTTTGCAATTATCCATTTAAGAGGTCAGTTTTTAATGTTAGCCGGTTAATATAATCGGGGAAACAAATAAAAATAAATGAATAAAGTTTAAATTCAAAAATTTAACAGAATTTAATTTTAAAATATTATTATACAATTTAAATAAATATTAATAATATTCAGTTATAATCTGAAATACATATTTGTGAAAAAAAATATTTTTATCAGTGAAATTATTATATTCGGTTTTTGTTGAATAACAATACCAAAAATATAATTTTATTTAAAACCAGTATATCAAATATTATATATATTTGTAAATAAGTGATTATAAATAAGCTTAAAAATAATTTATTACCGTTTTCAATTTGTGAAAGTGAAAAAAAAAATAATAAAAAAAAATAAAGCAAATATTTTAAAAACGTTTTAACGCAGGATATCACCCAATTAATAAGGATAATAAATATTTAAAAACAAAAATATACATTTTTATTATATTTTTTGTTTTAGTTTTTGTTTCTTTATCAAGAGCAATTTGCTGTTCTTGAAATTTCAAATTAAAGACTATTAGATTTACTGAAGTTTCAAAAAAAAAAAACCAAAATGTAATTATTAAAATATTTAATATTTTTTTTTTGTTTTTATTTAATGTTGTCCTGTCCGTCTGCGTATCTGTCTGCACACAATATACTTAATATAAATTTTTTTAAGCACAATAAATTTTTAAAGTAAATTTAGTTTTTGCACTGTAATAGTAATATGTAATAATTTAATTTGTAAAATAAGTATTATTTTGTTATAATTTTTTTTTATATATTTTATTATGCTAAATATAAAAAAATTAATTTTTATCTATTTGCATTTAATAATTAACATTAGAAATTGGTTTTTAAAAAATTTTTATATTAAAAATTTGTAATTCTGGGACTTTCTAATAGAAAAAAAAATTATATTGGTACTTAAAAAAAATATATTAAATAAATTTATTCAATTATGTACTTATTGTACGGCGGTGGTGTTAGTAACTACCGTTTCTTTGAAAACTAAGTAGCATTTCTATAAAAAAAATACAAATTTGCAAAAAATGAAGGATTTGCAAATTATTAAATATTTTAAGTATATTTTATACGCTGGGTGGCGCATTAGGTAAAGCGCCTGCCTTTCAACCGAAAGGTAACAGGTTCGATTGCCGATGAAGCAAAAAAAAAAATGCTTTATTGGTTTTTCGATCTGGTTCAGTAGCCTTTAATTGTCATTGGGATAAAATAAATGACAAAAAATAATTGAGAGCACAATCTGGTAAAAAATTAAATAAAATGGAACTATTTTATTTAAGAAGGTTTAGTTTCAGCCAATAGCTGTAGTTTTCCACATTTAATGAGTTGATAAGCCAGTAATTTGATAAATGAAAAATGCTCGAAATATTATTGTCGATAGTGTAGTATAAACTTGCAGTACCGTACTTAATTAAGCAAGAAAAGGTGATTATATCCAAGTTACTGCCAAGAGTATAAAACAAAATCTATAACATTCACAATTATTATTGCATTACAGATTGTTCTTTAAAATTAAATTTGAAAATTAATTTTAAAATTATTACGTCAATTGGGTCCCTATATTTATTTAAATAATTCTAAAACTATTCGTTTATAGTCATTGTATCATCGACCTATAATAGATAGTGTAGCAGTTATGACATTAAAATACTAATCACGGACCTTGTCGGTGGATTAATATTTTATTGCTGCATATACATATTATCTATATGTTACAGAGATTTGTCGTCTCAATGAGTATTGCAACTAAGTAAATAAAAAAATAAATGAAATGAAATATTCCTAAACTTAAGCCGTTTTTTTTTATTTTAAACGATTCAGTTCAATCACTAAATACAAAAGTAGAACTGTTTTAATGAAAAATTGTCATCATCTATTAAAATTTTTGATGTTTCAAAATTAAACACTAAAAATACACATACATAAATCCAAAAAAAAAAAAAAAATCAATGTAAAATTTAAGAAAAGGCTGCTCTAATTAGTGTTGTAATAAAATAAAACAAAAAAAAAAAATGAAGATTAAAATCTAATTAATTTAATAATTTAAATAATTTTTAAATAAAATTATATTGTAGGTAAGTTAATTTGTTAATTTAAAAAATGTTATATAAATCCGATTTAATACAACTCAAATTGTTTCAATTCCCTCTGATGACAATACCAAATTTCAATAGCTTTAGCAGCTGAATAATAAGCACACCATAATTAAATAGAATTTTTGGCAAACATGATTTGCGTAAAATTACATAATTTCACTTTTCTTTTCTATAATTTTTTTATTCGATGAAAATCGATTTATTTTTTTCCTAATATACAAAAAATTGTAAAAATATAAATAAATAAATGTCTGTTGTTAAAATTAACATCTTTTTGATGTTTTGATTGAAAAACTTTTGATTTTTTGTCTTCGATTATTTCATTTTGTATTGTGTTTTAATTTTTTTTTTGTTTTTTTGTTTTTCTTGATTTCATTTATTACAGTGTTATTGTTGTTTTCTCTTTTCAATTTTCTTTCTTTAAATTTTTGTTTGTGTTTTTTTTTTATTTTTTGCTCTTTTGTAAAGTTTTGATTTCTGGTGAAAATCTATAATGATGGAAATATTTAATTCATTATGTATACGTGATTTTATTTTTAATTTGGATTTTTCACTCTCTAATGATATTATTTTTTTTAATTGTGTCTGTTTTGAATTTATTCTTATATTTTTCGTGGTAATTGTATTTTAATTAAAGAACTGTAGGAGATTATTGTTTGTGTTAAGAGAGATAAATTTTAATTTATAATTATAAAAAAAAAAATCTTTATTTCCTCTATAACTGAATTATCCTTTA
Source organism: Argyra leucocephala (assembly GCA_963942445.1). Taxonomy (NCBI): domain Eukaryota; kingdom Metazoa; phylum Arthropoda; class Insecta; order Diptera; family Dolichopodidae; genus Argyra; species Argyra leucocephala. Next base: position 122,945,895 of record OZ012678.1, read on the forward strand.
ACTATTATGGTAAAGAAAATGTAATATAATATAAGAAAAAGTAAAAAAAAAAAAAAAACTTTTAGTAACTTTTACATTTTAGTATTAAAAAATGTATAATTTTTCCAAAATGAATTAAGTAAGTAAATTAAGATATCGATTTTTAAGATACTTACTAGAAAATTTTCTTTTTAAAATTTAAATATGATTGAAAATGTAAATAAATAATTTGTATAGAACTTAATTTTATTATTATCGATTATTAAATATGTGTGAGAAAACTAAATAGAACATGTTGAAGGGTGGCACAATAGGCAGAATCACCCGAAAGGTATTGGTTCGATTTCCAATGAAAAAAAGACTTATGATTTATTACCGGATTCAAAAGTTTAACAAAGAAATTACTGTTTTTTAGTAGCTTTATTAATGTGAATCTTAAACAACAATTTTTTATAGAGGTGAATTCCAAGATAAGTGATGTGCTCTCTCTCCCAGACAAGCTCTATATTATTAACCCAAATGTTCCTTCTTCTGGTAAAGAAAATCGTTTTGGTTTTTGCGCCCTTAATTTTTATTTACCATTTGTAGGAATAATCTTGAATACCTTTAAATGCATTTTCAAGATATTTGTAAGATGTTTGTAATTTCAATTGGGCATGTCGTCCCCTCAATGGCAAACTCGCGAATGTGTAAATTTCACAATTTTCAGGTGGACAAAAACAAACTTTAACCTTTCGTGCAAAATCAGGTTTTATACTTTTCGCTTTGATTTTTTTGGCATAGGCTTCATTATTAATAGTTGTTTATTAATTTATTTTTGAAGTGTGAAAAATATTTGGGTAAAGCAAAGATTTACGAAAGAGACGAAAAGCAATTGCAGTTTCGTTAATTTGCTGTTGTTAGTTTTTCAAAGTTCCTCAAAATTTCGAGTTAAATTTTTTGCATGAAGTAGCGAATCTGCATATAATTTTTGAAAAACTTGAAATTAATATTTAGAAAATTAGTGAAAAGTGTATAAGTAATAGAATGTAATAGAATTTATTTTGTATTGGAATAGAAAATACAAAATAAATTTTATTCCAAAACATTTTATATAAAAATAAATGAAAACAACAATTAAAATTTTTATCTATAATAACGAATAATAAACAAAACATAACAATTCATTTTATTAAGTATAAAAGTTAAATAAGTTTATTTATGAAAGGGCTTCAATCTTAAAGCTGTTCATAATCGGATTCTTCAGAAATATCTGTTATTGCAAAAGCATCTCTTACTGAATCAGAGGGCGTCAAATTCTCATAAAATACGTGATAGACTGGAATTTGCAATTCATCGCAAAGTTCTTCTAAATCCCATTGATATTGAAAATCTTATCGAATAGGCTCGTATTTGTTGTAAGTTCGAAGGGTAACCTCTCCTTTGCTTTAAACTGTATTGTATAAAAACTTGTTCAGTTTTTATATGCAATTTATCCGGGTGTGACCTTCGAATAGTGAAACCAAACAAAAATTTTGAAAGGAATATGTTGTTTTCGTCTCCTATAAAAAAACTTTCTCTGAATTATACTTATTCTATAAAATCTGTGTGTGTTAGCGAGGAAACGCTATACGAAGATGGATTTTTCCGTGAATTTCTTATTTGCTGAACCCATTCTTCTGGAGTACACACCGGAAGTCATTTTGCCGTCATAATTTTTTTTTGATGTATTGAATCGCATTGTATGAAGCTATGGCCTGATTCAAAATATATGTGATTTATTATTTTAACGTAACGTGTGTGTCTCTTAACTGACTCTAAACACATACACACAAATTTAGTATTTTTCTGTTGTATACTCCACAATTATCAGACATCATAAATACAGTTTCTACTTCAGGATACTGCATAATATATTTAAATATGCTGGTAGAAATTTCAATGCTTCCACTTTTTCCTTCGGTCTCATCCCAGAAAAAGCATTCTACTTAAGCATCCCCCAAATTATATACTGTTAAAACATATGCTGCTAGCTTTACGTAGAAAAATGGACTAGTAGCTCCCTTAGGGGTAATCAAAACGGCCTGTAAATCAAATTCAAACGCCAAAAGTGTATTATCTTTTTGATTCTTTTCCTTTTGAATATTTTTTAAGTTACGAGCAGCTTCTTTTCATTTTATGTGAATGTCAAGTTGGTATTTTTCTATAACTGACAATTCACTGGTTTTTTGTTTTTCATTATATATGTTACATATCATTTGTTGCAACCTTACATTATAACCTTACAGGGCTTTCGATTTTTAATTAATAATAATTTTTTCGTTACCTGAATTTGGTAAACTTAATGAATGAAAATTTCTAGAATTTTTAATCGGAATAAATTTCACTCAAACGTTTAAAATTTATTAATTTTTCACTTGACATTTAATTTAACTCGATCACAATCGATCACAATTCAATTTTATAAACTGAATACCGAAAGAACACCCACCCAGTAAATTAACCCAAAAGCACATTCGACAGTTTGTTGTAGTGATAAATATTAGATATGTACTTTCACCAAATTACAACAGGCAATTACGTCGATTTAGATGTATATTCGGGACTTTGTCACAGTAAAGAACTTGAAAAAACATGTAAAACTACGATGTCAGCTCAAATTCGCTGATTTTGCAGATTCGATAGTTTGTCATGGCGGGGACGATGTTACCTGTTGTTAAAATAACGGTATCATCTGCATATAACTCAAGAGTGCAGTTGATGGGCGTAGGCAATTCAAGTCTGCTGTGAAAATATTATATAATATGTTGATCCTGGGGGCACTCCTGAAGTAAGTGTCACAGATACATCCGATCTTATTTTAATCAGAACTGATCTATTGTTTGTATAATTTTTATGATATTGGTATAGGACTTTGAGAAATAATGAATTTATGTACTAAGTTATTGTGCCAGACAGGATCGAAAGCTTTTTCAATGTCGAGTGTCATCAGACATTGATTTTTTCTACAGATTTTTTATTTTTTAATTTATTTTCGATGATATTTGTTAACCTATGAGCTTGATGAAAAGTTGAGTGTTTACTTCTGAATCCAAATTGTCCATTAGGAAATATATTTTTATCTTGTATAAAGATGTCAAGCCTTTTCTTGATTAATTTTTCAAAAAGTTTTCCAACAACATTTAAAAAACTAATGGGACAGTAACTTTCTACGTTTACAGGGTTTTTCCCTTGTTTTGGAATACAAGTTACTAAGCCTTTTTAATTTTTCGGAAAATGTAACCTAGTCGCAAACATTTATTAAAAATTGTACTTAAGATTTGATAACTTGTCTTACAGTTTTTAAGCACTATATATGGAATTTTATCTCGACCCAGAGCTTTCTAACTTTTAATTCTTCAACTGTGGTTTTTATTTCGTTTGAAGTTATTTGCACGATATTTTCAATATTTTGGAAACTCACTGTTATTTTTGATTTATATGGATGACGAGTAAAGTAAAAAATGCACCTCTATTATATATTGATCTAACATATACCCGAATTTATTTTCTATCACTACATATATTGATGATTGCTTTGCATTATATACAACGATGATGTAGGCTCTAGGTGAAACCTTATTAAAATTGAATAGAGATTAAAACTCTGGATATGTTTTACAAGTTAAATATTTTGATCGATTTCTTAATGAACATGGTGTAATAATTGAAATCGATTAAGATATTTAATAAAATTTCTGAAACCTACCTAGAGTTAATCTTTATTTAATTTTGAGATTTAAATACGTTTCATTTAATTTTTTGGTGCATTGAGAATTGTTTTGATTTAAACATCAAAAAATGTAGGTGTATGTCCTTTTATAGAAGCCAAAATTTTATTGAGCATAATTATAAATTTAATTTTTCTGTGTTAGAACATGAAGACCAAAAATCTGGTAGTTAATCTCGACAGAAAATTAACTTTAATCCTTATTTAGATTTCATATGCTAGGTTTTATCAATCGAACTTTAGATTTATATAATATCTATGTACCGTGTTCTATATTATTCGTGATAGGAATTTTCTATATTTAGATTCTTATAGGACAAACTACGGATTTTCGGACTCCATCGTTAATTCATAAATATAATATAATAAATTTTATTCTATAATAGATTTTAATTATGGGAGACAAAATTTTAAAAGAAAATCACCATCTTTTATTGATGTTAATTTCTTTTTTGCATAAGTAACATGATCAAATAGCTTTTTTAATTAAATTTTTAACTTAAAATGTTGATATTTTGAACAGAATTTGTTTGTTAAACATTCTTTAGCATTCCTATAACATACTAAAATTTTGTGTTTACAGCTGTTGTAAAATCGAAAACAACAATTTTACGTATTCTTTTCAATGATCGATATAATGACTTAACATTTCATTGTAATGATTTAGTTAGGCAGTATAGAATTCATGTATCAAGTACCTTATACTATTCCGTAAGCAACTACAATTGCAAATCAAATCTTTATTTCATATAAAATTGCGTCTACAATTCTCTATTATATTCTATAATAATAAAAACAGTGAATTTTTGTATCCTATTTATTTAAATTGAATCATAATGCTTAATTAACAAATTTTATATAAAATAACTTCTGTGCAATTGCACAGGGGATTCACTAGTAAAATTTTACTTATTATTTATTTATTTGAGATACTCGTACATGTGTTGCTACTTAGCGAATTATATTATGTATTACTTGAATATGAATATGAATATTCAAAATTCTATTGAAAAAGTACTTTTCAATACTTATGTTAACTTTATTTTGACATATATCGGTATAGGTATATTATATTAAGCTATTTAAAAATGTGTTTTTGGAATTATTGTAATAAAACGAAGTATTAAATCAGATTAGAAAAATAAAATAAAAATTTCTTCAATAACCAAAATGTAAATAAGATTGTTTCTTATTTGTTTTATATTGAGTTTCTTGGTACAATTATGTAATTTCTTATAAGTATATCAGAAAAAAATCTACATATAGATTAAATTATACTAAACAGATAAATTATTATAAGAGAGGAAAAAAAATTCATTTGCATACACCACAATATGGATTTCATTGAAAAAAAAAAATTAAAAATTTAATTATTCAAATTAGGATAAATTTAATAGTACAATCGCTTTCATATAGTTATGTATACGAATTAGATGCATTTCGGTATATAAAATACCAAAATTGTAGCTGTGATTTCGAAAAAAATTTAGAAAAAATTATTTAAACTAGATTAATTGCAATGCTAAATTATAAATTAACTTTCATTGTAATTACATAAGTGGATGTGAAAATCTATATTTTCATAATTTTCTAGATCACATGGTATATTTTTTGTTTACATGAGTATGGCAATCAACGTTACTACAAATTTTTAAGTTTTTATTTTATAATTTCATACTCAAAAAAATTTATAAGAATTCCTGGGCTCTGCATTTAAGTTAAAATACGAAAATTTGGATTTTATAAAACTTTATTAGAGATAACAATAACCTCTTCATATGTTGTTATTTTACCATTACACTTTACGTTCAGAAAAAATTTTAAATATAATATTTTCAGATTCTTTGATGAGCAAAGTACCAAAAAGTACAAGTAATTTTGTGGCCAAAAACACTATAAATCCATAATTCGAATGTGAAACTCGGGCTTGTTCTTCTCTTCAGGCTTCTTCTACAACTCAATTCTATTCAAAAAAAAATATTAGTAATAAAAAATTCACTTTGAAATTGGGCGATACAAAAAAATAAGTCGACTTATAATGTAATGAAAACCCTCTCTATCTCTCTCTTTCCTTTGTATATTCGGTATACTGAATGGTTTTTTTCTGCTTCCTGTTTCATTGGGAGCATAGGATTCCATGCCAATAGGATTCCAACTGTTCCATCTGACTCTGTTCTAGGCTAGGTATTCAATTTCACGACATATTGTGTTGTTGTTTTCTGTTTCTTTATATGGACTGATCTGCGACTTGTTTCCCGTGGTCTACCTATAATCCTCTTTTGCCTTATGTCATATTGTTTGAAGGTCTTCTGACGATTTGACCTTTATTTTCTTATTTTTATATGAATACCAATTGCTTCTTGTTTGATCACGTCCAGAGTTCATTATTTCTAATTATTATGTTAACGAAAACGTATTTTTTCCCCCATATTGCTTATTGATCAGCCATGTCTCGTTGTCATATATAGTAGTGTTGATTTCATAAACATCACGTAGTTTAAGTGTATTGTTACTGGATATTATATCGTAGATGTTATATACTGGCTATAGATAATGATTAAATTTTTTGTTCCTACCTTAAAAAATCGATTTTCTTGTAACTCTTTCAACGTCATCTATAGGGTTTTAATAAGAATATGTCATATATGTATATATTATTTTAATAATCTTAGCTGCTTAATATATATGAGGTTTTGACAGCAGGATACAAAATATTCACAAATGGATAGCTCAAGTTGTACTAATTAATACTGTGCAAGCGTTATGATCTATAGTTTCACTAAATTATATCTAATTTTTATTGAATTATGATTAAGTTATATCTTCTATCATGTGCCACAGCCACTAAATCACACTTAAATTAAGGCGAACTTATAATATGTTCTTAAGTATACATTTAGTTTTGTAGCTTTTACATTTTATAAGTTATAAGCTTGTCATAAGTCTTAATTAAAAGATGTAAGTTTTGATGTTACCATCTTATTCGATCTGTTATATAATCACCATCATATATGAAATTTTTAGTAATTCATTAGCTTTTTATCATTAACCAGAATATGAACTTTAACAATGGATATTATTAGGAATTGGTTAGAAATATGTCCGAATATTGGTGGATTTCGGTATACTTAAAATAATATATTAATATTAATGTTACAACAACTTATGTCAAGTTCACTAATCATGGCAAAATAAAGCTTCATGTAAAGTTAAGAAATCAAAATATGATATTGGAATATATTTAAATGTTTGTGGCGTAGGTAAATCTTAATTTAGCTTCAACCGATGTGCACTTAAGTCAAATATTGATGAAGAAGAATAATACCACTTAAGTCTGAAATTGATGACTGAATTGATACTATTTTTTTCAATTATTGACCTTTCGATCAGGCTTTTTATTTTTTTCAATTATTTAACTTTCGATTTTGGACCCTTTCGGTACGGCTTTTGAATTATAAAGTTAGGATTAAATGTGTTCGAAGAATATCTTATGTTCATACTCTAAAATATATTTATTTGGGCAAACTGTGTCTACTAAATGGTTAAATAATTGTTAAATATTTGTAATACAGCAAAACATAAATGTAGTGTGCAACATACTGTTAATGCATATGGACCAAATTTTAAGGCGGCTATTGTATTTATGTACTATCTATTATATATATAAATTTATAAAAAAAAAGCGTTCATTCTATAATTATATATCACTAATATTCATATTTCATTTACTTCCTCAATGAGAATTACTCATAAACTAAACAAAATCTGTATCACGCACCATACACACGGATTTGATTCTCTCCGAAAAAAAGTACCTTGTTGACAAAAATACCTCAAAATGAACATGTTTTTTCCAAGAATTATAAAAAAAACACTCTAACGCTAGAAAACAAGTTTTTATAAAAACTACTTTAAAAACGATATGATAGACTCAAACCAATTTATTTGCAATTTTTTTAGTTTTAGGAATGTTTAAACTTTTAACGGTATAAATCGTCGGCTGAGTCTGAAAGGCTGCAAAGCCATTTTCACTTTTTTCGATTTAGGAACAGATTCTTAGGTCTTACTCTTTTTTGGCCCGAACCGTTTTTCGCTATCTTTTACCGTTTGGGATATATTTAATTCCGGATTGACCCATATTCAACTTTGTTAAACTTTGTTAATTATAAAATGACCCATACGCCAATATTTTTGATATGGGTCATTTTTGTATGAAGTTTAACGTCAAGATTGACTTATTTCTGAAATGCCCCATATCCATATGCCTGACACATATGCCCAATAAATGATCAAAACTATCTAAAAGCATTATTAAAAATAAAATAATTGTGATTGAAATCATAAGCTTTTATTATGGGGGGAATAACCATTGATGTCAAACACGTATGGTTAGTCTCGCCATAATAGAACCGTACTTCTTTAATAGTTATAAGTTAAGGTATACCTAGGTAAGGTATATAATAAATAATTTTAAGTTCTTTATTTTTTTAGTATAATTGAATTCTTGTTTTATGTTATATTGTTTTTGTTTTAGATTATAATATTGTTATAAGAGAATGTGATCTCAATGAAATAAACTGATTTTTTATTTTGAAATTTTTTAATACCATAAATATTTTTTAATATGTAGTGGACCATACATTTGATTGTAAAGTTAAGTGATAAAACGACCCATATCCAGGTAAACTTGACCCACGTGCATGGACTAAAATGAACTGGTTCAAAAGAGTGGATATGGGTCGCTTGGGAATCGTTTTGGAAAAACAAAAATGCCTATAACTTATAAACTAAAAGGCGTGGGCATACTTGAAATTTTGTAATTAAAATAACAAAATAAGTTATTGTGAAAGTTACAAAAAATCGTATCGTACAGTTTTTTTTTAAGTAATTTTGAACTTACAAATCGCGTTTATTCGAAACCAAGTTGATGGCATAGAGAGCCTTTAAGAACTCAGCCAGCGATATACGCTGTACCAGCCGGGTCGAAAGGATTAAGTACATTCGTTCTGAATCTATGAATGTATTTGATTACCATGATTAACAATTTTAATAAGGTTTTTTTTTTATAATTTTAATTTGAATATTTTAAAGCCTTTTATATGCCACTTAAGTCATCAATATTTTCAAATCCCATTTCATGCAATGCTGTATAATCATTATTGTTTTGTGCATTTTATTCATGAAGATGTCACTCTAAAAGATAATAAAGTTATTGTTTTCTATACTTATGGCCTTTTTGAAATTTTTGTTTTCAATTAAATCCCATCTAGATTATTAGATTATTACTAGGTACGTCTATGGAATCGTCAAAAATCGACAAAAATCTTATTTTAAGATGAAATTTTAATTTCCATATTTTAAAAGTTTTTACATGGAATATACAAAAATTAAATATTAGCATTATTTAATTTATTGTAATTATTTGTTTTTTTTTTTCTGTGGTACATCTTTTAAAACTTTTAAAACTTTACTTATAAAAAAAATTTTTCAGACTAAATCAAATTGATTGTGTGAAAAACATTTTCATAATTTTTTTCAAAATAAGAGAGACAAACACTTTTTTTATTGTTTGGTACACTCTAAAAAGTCTTTAAAATTTTCATTTTCATTAGAATTATATTTCTAGTCTCACTTTCTTCAAAAATTATTTATTTTTTTTTTAAAATTTATTATATTGTTTTTTTGTTTTTTGTTTTTAGTTTTTTAAATGAGAAAAACTTTTCTAAAAAAAAAAATCACTTGTTTTTTTGTTTTTTGTTGTGTCACCTTTTACGCTATAATTTTTCGTCCTCGTGAATCCCTTAAAAAAAAAAACCAACCACAACAACAATAATATAAAAGAAATATCTACATACGGACATTTATACATTAATCTATATAAACTATATATATATATACATAACTATATTAATATATAACGATAAAATTTATTACATTTACAATTTTATACATGTACATATGTATATTGTATTATGTATATATTATTATAGTTATATATTATAATGTAGGTAACATAAGCTCAAATAGACTAACGTGAAAATAATTTAACTCACCAGCTGGGTGAAAAACCTCTACTAAATAAAATGAACCCCGAAGTAGCAGAGTGTAACAAACACAAAAATAAAAAAAATAAAAACAACAAAAAATAAAAAGAAAAAAATAAGCTGAAAACCCCATTATTTTACGGATATTTACATACATCCAAACATCCATACAACTATACAAATGGTATGCACGTATTTATATATTCATTGGCCGCCTGCAGGATATGAAGTGAAACATAAAAGAAAAATAAAGCAACAAATTCCTAAAGAAAGTAAATCAAGTATAAAATCAAAAAAAAAAAAAAAACAACAATAAAAACAAAAGTTAAAATAAAAGAAGAGAAGTCCTTGGAAAAAATTGGAACTGGAATTCGAACTGTTTTTTTTTTCTTCCATTTTTTATTTGTTTTCCTTTTTTTTTATTTTTATTTCTTTGTTACTATCACTGCTGCTGGTAACATTTTCTTATCTTTCTTATTATTTTAATATTGTTTTTATTATTCCTGATATAATATACTTGTTTTTGCATACAACATCCCATACGTATACCAATATATATTAACATACATTAGAATTTCTGTATGTACTTATTATGGTAAAGAAAAAATCTGCTCTTGCAGAATTATTTTCTTTAAGTTTTAAGTAAATAGTATATTCTCTACATTCTGACCATTAGATGTCATTATTGTATAATAGCGCTTGCATTTTTTAATTTTTTTCTTTTTTTTTTTTTTTTTAGTTTTTTTTTGACTTATTTTCATTATAATATCTATCTAATCTATGTATATTGATACCTTGTATTGTACCAATACACAAATAAATAAATAATAATAAACAAAAAAAACAGAAATTGTACTCGTTATACAATTACGGTATATTAAAGAATCTCAGTAGAATAATTCAGTTGTTGTTTAAAGGAAGGAATCAATAAAAAAGGATAAAAATGCTCTTGTTCAGTTTTAAAAGAGAATATTTTCAGGTGTGACTCTGAAAATTGATTTACTTAATAATACAATATAAAATATTATTATTATGTATATAATATATATACATATATATATACATATGTAGTCTACAATTTAATCATGATGAACATTTATTTCATATTAAAGCCTTGACTAAATTAAAGGATAATAATATATTTATTTATTTACAGAGTGGTTTGGTTGGCAATAATGAACTTAACAAGAGTAAATTACAAAAAAAAAGATAATACTTAAATTTTAAAATTTTAAAAATTATATCGATTTGGAAATGGAAATTTAATTACATTTTTTATTTATTGTATTTTTTTTTGTTTTTTAATTTAAGAAATTTAATCAGTGATAAAATTATCTTAAGTTTATTTTATTTACCCTTTTTACAAAAATTAGGTATAAATAACCAAATAAAATCTATTTCTATAACTATTTTAAGGGTTTTCCCCTGACATAAAATTTCCTCATATAATGTCAACAAAACAAAACAGCTCTTTGTCAGATCCCGTACTGATATATTAGGACTGGTAGCCATCGGTACGGGTCATTGGCCGACAGGAAGCCACGCTACAAATTTCGCTAGTTTTACCCCCGTTGTCGTAGCTGCAAAAATTAAAATGAGGCAGAAACTCTTGAACACTTCCTTTGCAGTTGTCCAAAACTAGCTAGGATCAGACTCCGGGCTTTATGAGTATTATTGTGGTAAAGCGAAATTAGCGATCTGATCAACGCCCTCAATCACACAGGGTGGCTCTAGTAATGAGTTCCTTCGGAGTTTAAAAATTGAAGAGTGATCTCCTAAAACAACCAATAACAGCAAATAGGTCATTCGAGTCGTGGTATCTAAAAGCACAACTGAGCACTAACTGGTTTTTCAGAAGCAACTAGAATGGTCACTTCTACCTACCTTAATTATTGTTTTAATTTGTGCTCTATCTGTCTCTCCGCCGGTGCACATCCACGAATATCAGCGATCATTATGTCCTGTACGTTTCCCGGAATTTTTCTACTGATTACAGGAGTACTATAAATATTCGATCGGTTTGAGAAATTACATGGATTTCAACAACAATTATTTTCTTTTAACTTCGGTTCATTCGGTTCATCCAGTTCCTTAATTTACGTAATCATGACTTAAATGCTTACAGTCCTTCCATTATTTCATTGAAAAGCGATATATCAAAAACTTTATAGGCAAATTACAACTTAGCTTATATATTTAATTAAAATTAAGTCTATCACTTAAAGGTACGATTACGTAACTAAACTAAACTATTTATAGAAATCTTAATTTGTGATTTTGTTATAGACTTATTGGGCGAAGAAAAATTATTTTCACACCTGATTTTTATATTAACACAATTTCCTAATACGATTTCCGTCGTTTTTCTATTAATAATAGTACGGGAGAACTTTAAATATTGCATATTTTTATAGATAAGGAAAAATTTATTTTCTACAACTTAGTTCCTTCATTTCTACACCCCTATTAATTCCTTCATTTCTACACCCTACTCAGAGCGTAGAAACAATAATTTTTTTTTAATAACATCAGCCTTTAAGGGGCTGTTTCCAGATTGTTTGGTCTTGTTCAATATATTGTGTTGGTACTGTGTCGAGTTATCTTCCCGTTTGAAGTTGTAGCTAATCTATTTAAGGTGTTGATCGCAATTATACACTTTTCCATGTTAGCGGATTAATGTTTCCAGAATGTGTCAGATAGAACTGGCTAATTTTTTTTTAGAAAACTATATTTCATGTTCAGAACGTTTAATATTGAAAAATTTTTTAGGTCCATAAAACTCATATTATTGTCCAATATACTCCGAAGCTCACTATTTTTCTACAATCTGAATATTTTATTGTCCATGTTTCTGATGCAGTGTAGGTGAGCGTTGGGTGCAATCAACATTAGTTTTGTGTTATTAAATAAATTTTGGTTACGTTCCCAAAAATTTTTTTTTATTATATCTTGCATACTTGTTAAGGATTAGTCAAAAGCGCTGATAAAGGAAGTATGTTGCTTCCGGAATGTTCAATAAAAATATGCAATAAAAATTTATTGGAGATAATATAATATTAAATAAATTTGGTACATACTAAAAATAAGATCACATTGTCATCAAAGAACTCTTTTGTATACTTATGCTAATACTACTATTTTTGTTATTTCCATTTATGACATTTTCAATTTTATTTTTATTTCGTTTATAGTTATGGTTTTGCTTGGTTCAATATCATTGACATGAGGTAATTCAAATTTTACATTTTACTGTTTCAGCAATCTCTATTCAATATTCGGTTGATTGTTATTCATTTTATCAATAACTATCATTACTTTTGTTTTGTCTGTATTTATTCTAATATTCTTATTCTTGACTGAGACGTGTTAATTTTGTCATAAATTATATGGTATACGTGTAATTTAAGATTGGCATTTGCAAAATTAATATTATTATTTTTCTGCCACCAATGTTATACCCACCGTCTAAATTCATCCATGTGTTTGATATACCGATTGAACAAAATCGGACATAGAATACAAAATTGTTTTGTTTCAACTTGTTTCTACTATTGTTGAGTTTTCTGTGTACAAATTATAAATTATTTGAAACGAATGCACTGGAATTTCAATATTCGCGAGGATATTTTATAATTTTGCCAATTCTACAATATCCAAAGCTTTCTTGTATTTATAATTGCTTAACTAGAAAATATCTATAATTATAATTGACAAGCATTTAAGGTCCTGCGCAGTAGACACCTTTTCATTTTATTTCGATTCTCCTACTCCTTAATGAACTTCTAATATACATAATATAGAAGATTATATATAAAACAAAAATGCGCACACAGTTGAAAATTTTGTACTCATATGATTTTATTATTCAGCAAATACATTATGCATAAGTGAGATCTTATGAAAATAATAAACAAAAGTAAACAAATCAGTTATTATAATTTACATTATATACTTGCAAATGAATCTATGTACATATGCAAAAAAAAAAAACAAAAAAACAAAAAAACAAATTCATCTAAAATAAAAAATATAAAAACAACAAAAAAAACAAATCACTTCAATTCTTCATTTTTATCTTTTTAAGCAACTGTTTCTAAATTTTGATTATTTGTAGTAATAATATACTTTTATTAAACACGAGTGCTTTCTGCTATATCGTGCGAAGTCTATGTCAGTACGTAAATTACTGTTTTTTTAAAAACATTAAATTTGACTTCAACTTGAAATATAATTACTCAACATGGGCCCCTAGTTTATTTATAAGTAAATAAGTTTATGAATATAAGTAAATTTGATTGGCTACGATAATCCAAAAACAAAATTAAAAAAAAAAAAATCCAAATCTATACAGAAAATCCCGAATCAAAATTCTTTATTATTCTTTGAGTTGATAACATCTTTAAGCATTTGAATTCTAAGTTAAATCAATATATTTAATTTGTAAAATAAAAAAAGTACGGTACTCATATCTGAACCATTTTAAAACCGATTTTCATTATTATTCTTTTAAATAATAGATATTTAAAAGCGGACGTGGCGAATTCAATAAATTTCTATTTGAAATTAAAATTTCACTCAATGTAAAGTAATTTGAACACACAAAAATATTATTTAACAAATTGCCGCAACAACACCTCCGATTTAAATTTAATTTTTATTTTTTTAAATAAATTATTACGTATGAGGTTGTTGTTTAAGATAAATCAATAAAAAACGATAAATTGAAATAAGGAAAAACAATTCATAACGAAATATTGAGAACGATTTTTTTAACAAACTTCAAGTAGCGAACGAATACTAATATTTTGCATTTAAATTACGGCTTCTTCTAATATAATTTATGATGATGATTTCCATAGTGGTCCCTCTATATTGTCAAACGCCTTTCAAAATATTATTTGATTTTTCTCTTCCTATTTTGTACAAGAAAATTAATTTTCTATAGATAGCTAGCTAAAAATTCAATACAAAACTGCGTAATAAGAATAATGAACTTATTTTTAAGGAACACCATGTATTTGTATAGTTTACATTATATATAAAATTATCCATATTTATGTACATATGTATATATGTTTATATAACTTAGATAAAATATTTTAATATTTTGAGGAAAATACTAATTTATAAAATAAGATATGAAAATATTTTCTACTTTAGTTTTTATCAAGAGCTTACTGGGCTTTTTATTTTTTTTTGTTTTTGTTTTCATAGTAAATGATGGTAAATAAAATTAACACGTGCATTAATAATTTGTTTTAGGAAAAATAAGTAAAGCAAAAAAATAAAAAGGAAAATTTCTCAACAAAAGTTTTTCTTTCCTTCTATATTTTATACGTTTTTTTTTTTTTTATTTTTATTTGAATATATTTAACACTCTCAGTTCATACTCGTAGAAACTCTTAAGTTTTGATCAAATTTTCAATTTTTTTTTTAATATTCTGTTTTTGAAATATTAATACAAGTTCAATCTTAAAAATATTTTTATTTATATATTTATTTTTTTTTTTGTTTTTTTTTTTATAAAGAAATATGGAAGAATTTTTACATTTTAGTTAAATTCAAATTATCATAAGAATATTAAATTTTAGAAAATATGTCCTGTAGAATGTGAATGTAAAAATATTATAAGACAAATTTGTAAGAATTTTTTTTTCAAATTTACGAAATTCAATTTTTTGAATTAAATTGTAGCTATATGGTATATTTATGAATGAGTATTCATAAATAATTCAATGAAGTCTAGTGGCCTACGAGGGTAATAAATTCGAATAGTATCTACTTAGAAATAAAGGTTAGTGCTGATATATTGTTTCATATAGAAAAGCGCTAATCTACTGTCTTAATATTAAATTATTTAAACAAAGTGACAAAGATGTAAATATTATAGACAGTTAAAAATTAACAAGCACATATCATAATAATCTCTTTGTATAGATTGAGCAAAAAAATATATTTGGCTCAACTATTAAATTAAAAATCAAAATTTGGAATTATGGAAAATATTAACCATATTACATCATATAAACCCATAGTTATAATACAAAACTACAAAGTTTCTTATATGGTTGGAACAAAAATAATTTATAGTCCACACAATAATATTATTATATTATATTCACAAACATAATTATGTTTGCAACAAAAATAATTATGTTTGGAGTAAATATATTATATTTGAAAAAAAAAACACGGTATAGTTAATTTCTAGAGGATTATATTTTTCTGTCAATTACAATAAATAAATGTCAACTAAATATTAAATTTGGTTAAATTGGTGGTTTCTATATTAGACTTGATAACATGACTTTTACATTTATCATCTTCAGCTATTGATGACTGTAAAAAATAAAAAATAAAAATTGTAATAATTAAGATTACCTGAAAAGTATTTATATTATAACATCTGAAAAGAGATTCTGAAAAAAGCATCAGCTTTCGTAATAAATAAATTACTTCAAGCTATATCGACCTGGCAATCTTTTCTCCAATTTCATATAAAGTACTTCCATTTCTACCAAAATGTATAAAAATATTTAATGGTTAGTTTATGAAATGTTGTGATGAAATGTATGAAAACACATACCAATATATATCCGCTAAGAGTTATTATTTCAGCTAAGAGTTTTTATATTACGTTTATATTTGAGAGTTAAAATAATTTGGAAAAGAACAACAGAAGACTGAATATTAAAAAAACTTTTTATTTTTGATACATTTTATTTTAACGCCAACTATAATATGATTACTTCAATGATAATATAATTAGTTTAAACATAATATGTCCGCTTCAAATATAATATGATTACTTCAACCATATGAGATGATTATACTTCAATCATAATATAATTACTACAATAATAAGGCGTATAGATTGCTTCGATCGTAATATGATTTAGTATTACTACAAATATTTGTAAAACAACTATAATATTATTTCTTTAACCAAAATATGTTTGTTACAACTACTGGATTATGGAGCTTCTTAACCATATATTAATATGATATCCACAATCATAATATTTTTGTAAGTAATATAATTTATAGTTGGTTTACTTTTTTTTTAAATGTATAGTTGTAGCAACCATAATTTATTACAACGTGATATATATTTCGATTAACTATAATATTTTTAATACAAATATAATATGTTTTTATCAACCAAATTTATATTCCTCATTAACATGTTAAATGTTTCTTTCAACTATCTAACATAATAAGTTTAAAGTAACCATAATATATTTCTCGCAACCATTGAATAAACATATCATTTCTCTTAGTGTACCTGTAAATAAAAATCAATTTTTTTATGTCTGTCTGTATGTTATATTTATAGATTCGAAAACTCCTCAATAGAAGGTTATAAGCTTAACAGTTTTTCAAAATGTTGACTGGTTCGGGCAGCTGCTATACAACTGCCAGCAACTATCACAAATATTTAAAAAATCAAACATATTACAAAGTTTAAAATGACAACTTAACCTTTTGAGTGCACACATGTACCAATTTTGTTCAACAAAAATTTAAAAATATGATAACACATACTGAAGCAAAAAAAAAATCAAAAGAAAATTAAATATGAATTCAGTATTCAGCATTACTCGAATTATGAAAGAATAAACTTTAAAAAAAAAAATTGTGAAAACAGTTTGTAAGTATTTTAAGTTTTTTTAGGACAAAAGTGGTGCATGTATGGATTTTCGTAATTTTTGAAATGCGTTGAATTTTTGTTTGTTTTTCTTTCTTTTCTTCTACATTTTTGTTTTTTTTTTCTTTTCTTTTACATTTTCGTTTTTTTCCTTTTCTTTTACGTTTTATAATCTTTTAGTTTCGTTTATTTTCGGTCTTGAGTGTAAAATGAAGAGGTATGACAAATTAAATAAGAACCAAATTACAGTGCTCCTTGGTAATGATACTAGCACTTTTGGACTTGATTCTGGCACAAAATTTGACCATATGTTATCAGAAGATGACTCAGAAAGTTATTATGTTAATATTGTTTTCAGGATGTAACTACTTTAAAGACAAAACCAAATGAATGACGGTTTATTTAAATTTTTATTATTACGTTTTTGTTATTTTTGTAACGCAGTATTGATCGCTGGCTAAGCTAGAGATGTTTTTGTTTTTGAAAAAAATATAAGTTTTATTATTATTTTTGGAATGAAGTATAAATTTTTTTTAAAAATGGATGAAATAAAACAAACATTGTGAAAAAAAAAAAACAAAACAAAAACATTTTATATTTACTTTTATTTTTTTTCTTACAAAAACAAATCAATATTTAATTTCAAAATAAAAAAATATTAAGAAATAAATTTTTTGTATAATTTTTTTAATTAAAATTTTGTAGGACAGAAATGGTACATGTGTGCACTTAAAATAAAAAAAAACAGTGCATTCTGAAGTTTAAGCACCCTCTCAAATATAAACCAAATATCTACTTTAAGGGCCCATATTACTCTATAGCATTTGCCGACGATCTAATTATTTATGCCACCGGCAATAGGGTAGCACAAATAATAGCAAACGTTTCAGAAACAGTTTAATCTTACTATTGATTATTGCAAGGTTCCTGAAAATTAACGTAGATAAATGTGAAGCAATTCTTTTTCGAAACACTGTGGACAAAACCAACAGTAATATCAAAAAATGTTGGAAGAACTTTCAAATAAAAGCTTTGAACGACACCATAATTGACAGGAAAAAGTCAGTCAAATACTTAGGTGTTGTTTTGAATCAACATTTAAATTACATTGATAATGTTAAAAAAAAATTGGAAAAGGGGACTAAAGGATTTATGGCGTCCAAAAAACTTTTCTATAATAAAATTATCAATGAAAGAGTAAAAATTTTAGCATATCAAACTCTCATTAGACCGGTTATTTCATATGGTGGACCCATTTGGTTTAACATAAGTGCAAGTCTAATGGAGAAAATAAGAAAATTTGAACGAAAAAACAGTTAGAGCATGCGTAAATAAGAGCCTGCGTATATCTACACAAAAAACCCGAAACGAACTACAAACATTTTTATTCAAATAAATGTTTGTACCAAAAAGCTAGTATCGTAAGATTCGATAATATTTTGATAAAAACAATTCGTAATCATTTTAATAGATCTCTTACCACAACAGAAAATGGTCTAATATCTCATATATATTACCATAATGAAGAGTACATTAAAAACAGCATGAAAACGGGATTTATAGCACCCGAACATTTTATTTATCTTGATGCTAAAGGGTATATTCAAAACCACGAGCATGTTCCTCTATTATATCACTATAATAGACGGGCTACATGCAAGTGCATAGAATATAACCCGCACATTTTAGAGACAAATTCACTCAAATATGACATGTATATCCCAGATAAGGATAAAAAAATAATAAACAGTTATCTCTGGTGGTTAAACCAATAACATAAATAGATTATTTAACTTTTGAACAGGCTTAGGGTAAGTTATGTTTAGCATAGGTTTAGTAAGATTATAGATGTAGCTAAAGTAATTTAGGTTAGTTCTAAGGTTTTTAATAAAATAAATTTAAACAAGTTTTGGTTTTTTTTTTTACGTTTTCCAAAATATAAACAAATATAAAATATTTCTTACGAAAAATTTGAAAAAAAAAAGACTAACCCACAATTATAAGAATGATGTAAACTAAATAAATTTAACGTAGTTTTAAGGTTTAGTTATTTTCAAACTTAGAATAAATATTAGATTTTGTAAGACTTTTTTTCTAATTGTAACACAAAAATGAAGTAAAAATAAAAATAAAAAGTTAAAACAAAAAAAAAAAAACCAAATATCTATCTGCATTTTTCAAAATTTTGACTGGTTTTAGGTAGCTGCCACACCGTTCCCAGCATCCATCAGGAATATTTCAAAAACGAAAAGTGTTATAAAACTAAAAATTGGAATTCAGGTGATCTAATATCTAATAATTTCAAGTGATATGCTTTTTCGTTTCAAAAGACTTCAATTTACATACATTAAGTGTGACTTATGGTCACAATAAATAAATCACAAGATAAGTCATTGCATTGAGTGTAGTCGGATTAAATTTGGAAAAAAATTTGAGTTGAAATTGGGTAATTATATGTTCTACTTTCGAAAGTTGGAAATTCAAATAATTTA
Source organism: Argyra leucocephala (assembly GCA_963942445.1). Lineage (NCBI taxonomy): Eukaryota > Metazoa > Arthropoda > Insecta > Diptera > Dolichopodidae > Argyra > Argyra leucocephala. Next base: position 122,965,806 of record OZ012678.1, read on the forward strand.
TATATTTATACTCACAAACACTTAAACTAACTAATTTGCTCTTTTTTCGATATTTTAAAGCTATTTTAAGAATTCGTTTTAAAGCTATTTTAAGAATTCGTCAAGTGAAATATTTAAATGCAGCCTCATTCTGTCATTGCGTAGATTGCGAGATTGGAGTATACCATGGAGTATTGTAAATAAATCTCAATACCTTGGACTGGACATTTACTTCCAAATTTAGGCACCAAAACTCCAGATTAAACTGATAATAGTTTTTCATTCTGTTAATTTACACTCTAAATACAGCTTGGAGTAGCATCCTATTAGCCAGTAAAGTTATATTTAGCTTGCGCTGAGTTTTTTTTTACCCTTACCTTCCGAATTGGTTTTAACCCATTTGGCCACATTGTACTCATATGAGTACAATAATTATATTAACCGAGCGAGAGACCCATCCCTTCAAATAATTCTTATTTTACATAGTTGGGGAAATTCCCTTGTAAAATTTCATCCAGTTTGACGTTCAATAGACGCAGATGACATTATGTCTGACACATTTGCAAAAAAGAGTTTTAGTGTGTAAGTCTTTTAATTTCATTAAAAGTAATAATAATTAAAGTGAAATTTTTTATCTTTGACATGCATTTTATTGGTAAGATATTCATATTTTTTAAACTGTGAATTCAGATATATTTAAAAAAATAAGTGTAGTTAATATTTTTATGCATTTCTATTGAAGTGTACTCGTATGAGTACAATGGGAGCAATACGTGTCATTTTATTAATATTTTATTTTTAGGAAAATTATGAATTTTACACCTGTAAATACGAAAAATTTTTATGGAAGAACTTTTCGACATTTACAAACAAACAGCAATATTAAAGAGCATGAACAAAATATAGATTTAGTTATCTTACCTCCTCCAGCTAATTATCAAACAGATGAAGAGGATATTGACGAAGATGATATCAAAGCGGATACTATTCCTTTTGATTTACCTGGCGAAGTTGAAATTTTTTCGTATGGTGACTCTGACAGTGAAGATAAGGACAATATTCCTCTATCACTTTTACTAAAATCGGGAAGGTGCGAAGAGACATCAGCTAAAAAGATGTTGATCCAGAAAGATATTGTACCAGAATGGGTTCATGAAGTACAAGATATTACTATGAATAAAGGAAATAATTATTTAGCTCGCCAAGATAATGTAGAACTAGGAGTTGAAGAAGACAACAAGAAAAAAAATAATATTCAGCAACCTCGCTTTTTTAGCAATTATAACGCTTAAATGCGAGGTGTTGAATTGTTGGATCAGGCAGTAAATAACTATCGCATTTCCATCAGAGGCAAGAAGTGGTGGTGGCCTCTTTGAACACATTCTTTAAATGTTGCAGTCGTAAACACGTGGAAAGTATATTTAGTTGGTAATGAAAATATGGATTTACTCAGCTTTATTAGAAATATTACAAGGCACTATTTAAGAGCTTTTCCAAAAAGTCAGGCCTCCAAATCAAGAAATGTCCCAAATAGTCTTAGGAATGACCAAAGTGGTCATTATCCAAAAAAATTAACGAAACAATTGTGTTGTGCAGTGTGTCACCAGATAGCAAGATGAAGTTGCATAAAGTGCAATATTACACTCTGTATAGAAAAACAATTTTTCATACAATTTCATGAAAAAAACTAAAAACGTGTTCATTTTCCTTATTTCCGTTTAATTAATTTATTATTTTGTTGTAATTGAAGTTATTTGTTAATTTAAAGTTATTTTAGTTGAAGTTTTTTTGTTCCTTTCATTATAACAAAATAAAATGAAATAAAAAATTTGTCGGAAAGAGTTTTTGCTTATTTTTGATAATCAAACTTTTTTGTGTCCTTATGTTGTTCATTGTATCCATTTGAGTACACCCTCTTTTCCAAAAAAATTATTGAAAAAGTATAGACTTTGTTTTTGATTGAGTTTTCTATAGGAAAATGTAAGTTATTCGTTATTTTGAGAAATGAAAGTGGTCCGGGACCAAATGGGTTAATAACCCAGGTTATGTTATTCCGCGGTAAGTGGACTTGTAACAAAAACTGTGTATTTTACCATTATTTTTGTAAACCATATCTCATTGATCTATCATTTTTTCTAATTTATAAAATAAAATAAATATTTTAATTGTGTTTTTGTTAAATTTATTTATAAACTATAATTCTAAGCCAAGAAAAACCGCTGAAATACCGTATAAAATACATTTTTTTTTTAGAACTTTTTAGTAATTCTCTAACATTATTATTTTTAGCAAATTGTTATGTTGTATTTAAGTTATTTTCTAATTATAGTTTTGGAACGAATTGTGTGTTGAAGTATCGGATAACAAAAATTTTACTAAACCTAATCTTACCAAAAAAAGTCAAAGGTTGATTTTATTAAACTATATTATTATCAAAGGAAATGTATAGTACAACAACTAAAAAGAGAATTTCATTAGTGGATTATAGAATTTTTCAAGTTACATGTAGATAACAGATTCAAGAGTAATATTAACAAGGAACTATAGTCAGAATTGTGTGAATAATAATATTAAAGTTTAGTCACATAAAATCGTCTACTTCGTCTTATCTAAAATTTTAATATCACCATGTTCTATTCAGATTTATCTTACCTAAACTTAATTTAGATTCAATATAATTTTTCCAGCCTTTAAAAATTTTTCTTCGAAATAGTTTTTTTTTTTTAATTTTCTTACATCATCAAAAAAAGATTTATTCCGAAAAGTCCTTCACTTTTTTTTTTAATATTATAAATTTTCCCAGATTCAATTTCTAATGAAAACAATGTACTTTGTGTTCTAGGGTCATTGGAATGAGAAATATAAGAATTAAAAATATAAAAATTTACGGTCTGCTTATATGGAAATTACTTTTTGTTAGAACTGGTTATATATTTATTATTACAGTTTTGTAGAAGTGAAGAAGAAGTGAATTTGCAGAAAAAAAGTGCAGAAGTGAATTTACAGGTCCTTTTTATTTTTCGGTCCCTTCCGAAATGTTTCCCATTTTGCTATATATATTGTATATTATATATTATATTATTTTTATTTGTTTTTAATTATTATATATTTTAATTTAATTTATATAGTTTTATGATGGGTCCATTAACCTCCTGGGTTTTGTTGGGCTCAATATTCAATGTTTATTAATTATTATATTATATTTATTATAATCAAAACCGATATAGTTGTACTGAAAATTACTTTTCACCATTTAAAAATTTTTTCGGTTCTAACGGGGCTTGTTGAACTCCATTGGGTCTTATTATATTAGATTTTTTTGTTTGTTTTTTTTTTTTATTTATTTAATTTTTTCTACTATACCTATGGAAAGTAAATAAATAAATAAAAATAAATAAAAAAATAAGTGCGCGTAATTGAGTGAATTATTAAAAATAACAGCTAAGTTCTGAAATTAAACAAAGCTCCTAATAATAATGTATAAACTATTTAACACTGTATGTAATACAATTTTATTGTTCTTCTTTAAATCGCGTTGCAGCCCAAATAAAGCCGTAATCTCTTCATAGTTCTCTTCCATGGAAAATTTTAATAAAATTTTTCTTTCATACCGTTCATATTTTCTTTTGTTGACTGAATTAGTTGTCTAATATTCACTCCCATGGCTTAGTACTGGGCAAATAAGCATTTAATATAGATTGAGTTTGAATCTGCTGTTCACAATCTAAATCAAAATCTAAATGGGTTATTTATAGAGCATTAACCTTCTTAGCGAACGTATGCCAAAATTCAGTACAAGCACTTGCAATGTTAAATCCTATTATTTTGATTTAAACAAAATATTTATATTTTATTGTAATCTTTAAAATGTTTTGCTCGTTTTAAGCACCATTTTATTTAGAATTTCCATGTTATTTATTTATTTATTTACGAGCTTAATATTTACAATAAAGCTAAAATTAAACATTCCAAAAATAATAAAGAAAAAAAAATTAATAATAAAGTTAAGAAAAATTAAAATTTTATATTACAAAATTAAAAGTTTTTAAATATTATAATTTGACCCTTAATTATGTTAAATTTTGAATTTAGTTCTAAAATTCGCTTTTATAATATTTTCGTTGTATTAATTACAGTATTTTCTGCTGCTGAGAGCTGGAGGAGTTTTTTAAATTTTCATTATTTTAAATATTTTTTTGAATTAAAGTTAGTGATATTTTTTATTTCATTTTATTTATTTATTAATAGTTTTCTTCTTTGATGTATATATTTATATATATGCTATATATAACCTGAATCCGTTAATAGAATTATCAAAATTTCTGGTCTAGAGCATATTTCAAATAATTTCAAATAACTTTTTTATTTTGAAAAAAAAACAAAAAATTAAAAATTCTTCAAATTTTTTAATTATATTTTAATTTTATTATAATAAAAAAGCAAAATGTTTGGTTCTCTTCCTTAAGGAATGTAGGAATCAGAATTTATAACAAAAATACATTTAATTTACGTGAATAAAAAACAATATTTAAAACATCAAATGTCTCAACTGAAAAAATAACTTTCAATTTTGATGTTTTGTTATTCCATTTGATTTTGTACAATGTATGTATATTGTATATATATATATATATATACAACAGATTAGCCGATAAAAATATACTTATATAAATTCAGATAAAACCGGGTAAATTTCTGTAATTTTCTAAAAGTTTGTTACGTTTATTCACATTGTATTCAATCTATCTGTAGAAATATAAATGAAAGAAAAATTTAGTAAAATTCAAACTACAAAAAAATTTAACTTATTTTCACTGATTTATTAAATTAGTTTTAATTTTTTTTTTCAATCCAGTAAATAATCAATGTTTATCTTACTATTAAAAATATTAAAGCATTAAAATTAAATATTCTTAAGGCTTAAAATATTCTCAATAACTGTTATCCTTGAAAAATATCTTGTTATCCAATATCAATATTATGCCGAAATTGTAATAATTTTCAACAAAAAAAAAATTATTTTATGCTAACATTTTTTTGTTAAACAATTTGATGACGAGAAATTGATTTTTGTTAAAGAACAAGAAGAACCTTGAATTACTTGCATAACATTTAGAAAAAACACAAAACAAAAAAAATCTCTTTTTCTCATCCATGTTTATTACAATTTTATTAAAAAACTAAATTCACTTTGCAACAGATAATCAACAAAATGAAAACAAGAAAACAATTTAACTTATATTATATACATGTGTATAATATTTAGGTATATAATACAAAATAAAATAATAAAGATGCAAGAAAAGCAAATTTTTCTAAAGCAAATTTTTTTTTTTGTTGTTTTTAAATACGATACCTTATTTTTTAGTTTTTATTTTGTTCTTTTTTTTTTTATGAAATCCTTGTTAAATTGTGGAAAAATTAATGTGCATGTTAAGTATTTACATATATGTATATGGAAATATAATATATTTTTTTAGAATAAAAACAAAAAAAATAAAAAGGAAAATACAAAATAAAAAATAAAGTGTGTATTATATACATTAAGTGTATTGCATTTGTGTGAATATCCTTTGAGTTTAAGTTCAAGTGCAATTGCAATGATTTATCGCACTGACACTGCTATTTTTTTGTTTTGGTCTAAATTATTTTGTTTGTTTTTGTGTTCTTAATTTTTTATAATATTATTTAGTTTTTCTACTGGGATGGCTGAGTATATAGCATTAGATATGTATATATATATATATATATATATATATATATATGTGTATTTCAGACACATACACATATATAAACGATTTGAGATATTAAATTAGACAGAAAAAATGATCCTTTAGACACTATTATAACTCGTTTGAATACTATATACACAAAGGTATGACAACAAGTAATCAAGCTGGCAGCCTAGATTTTTTGTAATATGATATATGTATGTATATACATATAGGTATATTACTTAAAAACCCATTGTACATACATATTATATATGAATTTAATTTTGCTGGCTGAAGCTGATACAAAAACAAAAACAGAAAAGAAAAACGAACAGAATTATACTGTTAAAATTTTCTGCTAACAAGGGTTTTTCTCAATATTTATTGTTACTAATCGTTTCTCATTTTAAAAAATTCTCTTGCTCAGTCTATCTATCTCTATTTTCATTTTACTCTCCAGTTTTTGTATGTACGTACGTGTATATTGCATAATATATTACATATAATATAATATATTATATACTCTCTGTATTTTACTCATCCAAATCCAAATCCAAAGGGAAAAAGAAAATATATTGAGTATAATAAAATAATCAAAACGAAATCGAAATAATGGTGAAAACAATATACCGTTATAAAATATGAACACATTTTCTAATAAAATATATAAACTAAACATTATTTCACCACACCTACCTAAACATTGAATTCAGTAATGTAGTCTTTTATATTTTCTTCAAACTCAAATTGAGTAAGAAAGGATATAAAATCATATAAAGTAAAAGTATAGAAATAATTGTATTTTCGGGAGTATTCAAGAGAGAATAATCTACTCATTCGAAATGTATAATGAAACAGCTGTGTGTGGTGAATTTAGAAATTATATATTTTGTTGTTTTATTTTAAAGTTTTTTCATAATTTATTTTTATTTTCTTTGTTGTTATTTCACAATATTATTATTGCTTCTTTTCGCTTTCACCTAAAACAGTTTTTTTACGAGAGCGTATCGTATTTGTAAATATTGTTTCTATCCTTTTTTTCGTTTTGTATATAATATTATAATATTCTTTAATAAACAACTCATACAAACACTAATGTAATACTTATATATATATTTATAAAACAAGGTATGTAATATTATAAAATAACCACTATAGATTACTATATTGAATTTTTTTTTTCTACGGAAAATACGATAATCATATGGGAAGAAAATATATATATATATATATATATATATTTTTTTTTTTTTGAGGTACAAAAAAAAATCTAAATACAAACAAAAACAAACATACAAAAAAATTTACAATAATTTAATATACAAATGTATATAATAATATGAGGTTCTAGTATTATCATATATATATAGATAAAAAAATGGATTCTAATAAGATACAATAATACCTATTAAATTCTACTACCAATGACTATAAATTTTCTGGGGAATTGTTTTTTTGTTTTCTTTATGAAGATATATTCTTTAAAGGTTCTTTTGGAAAGTTTCCGTTTATTAAAATAAAATTGAATCAACTGAATTTTAAAATAAATTTTGTTAATTCATATTAATATAGTGTAATATAATAAAATAATATTGTAATTTGAATAATATTTTAAATAGAAAAAAAAATATATGGTTTTTTCATAGTTAAAAATGTATACTGGCTTCTTAGTTCTACTAGGAAGTTCAAATTAACTATAAGAGCATTGTTTATAATATTTGTATGAAGTGATCAGGTGTGATAGAGTAAAATATGTTCTCTTAAATACCAATTTAGTTATTATTGTTAAATATTTTCTCCACTAGTAGATTTCAGAAGAATGACTTCTTAGTCCAACAGTTTCAACATAATGGTTTTAGGTCGATAGAAAAATATTTTCTTGTAAATATACAATACTTTTCCAATGCGTTTAAATTGCAATATTGAATTTAGTTATTTAGTAATTAATGGAACTTCAATTTCATTTTGTAATTGAATCAAGGACATAAACAAAAATATTGCATACAACAAGGCTGATTTTTTTTACCATTTATTCCTTTATGGAAATTTGTTACAATTGATTTGAAGTTTTATAACAATACTGGACAATTTATATTAAATATTATATTTACAATTTTATATATTATATTGTAAATGAAATTAAAATAGTTAATAAACTAAATAAATTTTAAATGGTTTCTATTCTGTTATATAAATGGAAAAAAAAATGTATAATGTGTTACACGTTTTAGTTTTTCATTTTAATGAATAACTCATGATAACTCATTAATTTGGATTTATTTTTTACAAAAGAAGACACTAGGAAGTTCAGGATAACTAAATAAAACAATCATGTTATAACGGATTTTCTAAAGAAAATGGAGAATTTATAATGATTGTGGAAAACATTTTTAATTTTAAATGTTTTCTATTCTGTTATTTTACGTTATTATTTAATTTCAATTCTATGAACACTTTATATGGCCAGATGATTTTTGTACTGATAAATAAATAAACAAATCAATTAAAATAAAAATCATAACATTATAAAAAATTAATTTGTTGTGTAGTGTCTACCGTGAAATAATATCATACTTTCTGTAGTCGATAGGTATACATTAAATCTATGGTAAAAAAGATAATTAATAGATAATAGTAATTCTGCTTAATTCATTTTATTATATTAATTTTGAAATGTTATTTTATATATGAAATTACTTCCCACTTGAAATTTAAATGTTAAAAAAATTACTCATATAATTTAATGATTAGATACTATTAACAGATTTATAAGAACTATTATTAAGATAAATATTTAAATTATATAAGTAAAATATATATAAATAAATATCATTAATCGAAATTTAGACACGTAAACTACGGTAATTTACAATTGACGTAATTAATACTCCTGGGTATAAATAAGTTATTGTTAATAACTTTTAAAATTAATAACAAAAAAATATATAAATTTTTTTTCATTAAATTATATATTTTTTAATGTACATTATTTATTTAATTGAAATTAAGAATTTTCGCTTATATAATATAAAAGATTAGAAAACTTTTAATTAACCAAAATTTCCATAAAATATTATTTTTATGAAACTAAAGTAAAATACCGAAACCGAATACAAAAAGTAATAAGACAAACAAAAAAAAAAAAAAATTAAAGTAAAAGAAAATTACAAAAACAACAAAATGAAACAACAGGACGAAAAATCCCGAATTTTTTCGTTACAGAAAAACGAATAACAACAATATAAATACGGTGAAAATATACACTACATACATTTTTATATAAATACAGTTATATATAAAATATGTATAGAATAATATATATTATATTGTATATATTTATATATTTATTTATGATATATTATATATACATAATATGGTGAAAGTAGTATATTGAGAAAATTTTTTGAATTTTAAGTGAGATAGTATTTTTGCCAGGCAAAATATACAACCAGTAGAATTTGTAAATTCAGTTGCAGTGCGTAGGCGGTTGTCGTAGACGTAGCCACCACGTGCTACGCTTTCTTTCCTTAAAAAAAAAAAAAATAGAAAATAAAAAAGAATTATAATAATAAAAAAAAAAAAACAAAAACAAAGTAAAGTAAAAGAAAAACGGAATAAGAAATGTTACAATATTACAATGTAAATATAATATATATATATATATGTATATTTAGAGCAATAAAAATATAATTACAAATCTTGATAATGTATTTAAATCATATTAAAGAAAATAATTATAATATTAAATTAAATTAATTTTTTTTATTTTCACACATTAAATGGAAATTCAAAAAATATTATTAAAATTATCAAAATTTATTCAATTGAATTGTTTACTGTTTTATTTTTATTTTTAATTATTTTATTACAAATAAATAATTATGAACAAATCGTTGAACATTTTAAAACAAAAAATATTTGTATGTGAAATTATGTATAATGAAGAAATAATAAAATATTCATAAATTTTTGAATTTAATAATATATATTGTTTAAATTTAAATAATATTATTCAAAATATATAAGTAAAATTTTTAATATACAAAAAATAATATATTTTTATACAAGAAAAATCAATTTAAATATACAAAAACAAAATATAAATGAGAAACAATAACAACAAAAATAATAACAAGAAAAACCAAAAAAAACCTGAAGCACATAAAATTTTGTTTTTTGTTTTCTTATTTTTGGTATATTTTTGGCAAAGGATTTCAAATATTTGAAAAGGATCTCTTTGCATATAAACATAAATAATATACATGTTTATATGTATATATATATATATATATAGCTACATAGAAGAACGACATACAAATATTTCGTTTTTTATAATATATATATATTTTGTTTTTTAGCACCATGATACAGGACTTGTTTTTGTTGGATAAATTTTTTAAAATTTTTTAAATTTTGTGTCTTTTTTTGTTGTTTTTACTTTGGTTTTGGGTTTTTTTTACTTCTTCAAAGCAACACTAAAATAATTTTACCGTTTCTTTACCTCTGAAGAAAGGTTATTTTTAAGTTATAAAATATAGATACATATATACAAAATTATTCATAATAATATTACATTTTATATACATATATTATAAATTTTGTGTGTTATTTGTTTGTTACAAAAATTCCCTAAATGAAAATGAGAATAAAATTAAAATTGCTCATAACTGACATCTCAAATTTAGAATGTTGAATAATGAAAAAAATTAAACAAAAAAAAAATATTATAATAACAATAATAATACAGAAAAAAAAAATAAACCCAAAATTCGTCCTATTTTTAGAAAAATAACCATTATTTGGTTTACTCATATTATGATACTTGTTACCACCATATATTTTTTTTTTTTATTATTATTTTCTTTTTATGTAGTTTTGATTTGTTTTGTTTTTGATAATCTAATATATTTCTTTTCTTTCTTTTCTAGTGAATAATTATATTGATGATTGCATTTAACTATATATATTTATATACATATATAATAGTACAAATATATAAATTCATCATATTGTATCATATTGTAAGGATAAATAGTTAATTAAAATTATTGAATTTTAAAGTTGATAATAGAGCTTAAGAGTTACAAAACAGTTATATAGTTTAAAACAAAAAAAAAATATTTTTTTTTTTATTTTGTTTTTCTTTGTTTTTGTTTTGGTTTTTTTTTTCTTGTTTTTAAAAAAGAGAACAAAACATGTTAAATAAAAAAACATTAGTTAATAATAATGTAATTATTTTATATTATGTTCTAATAATTAGTGAAATTTACATAAATTGGAATTTCTAAATAAAAAAAAACAGAAATTCAACTCACTTCAAAGCTTTAAAAATATTTCGTAATCAAAAAAATTGACTCTTTAAAAAGAAAACCGAGTATCTCCACTTTTAAGCAAAATCATATTTAAATATAAATAATAATGTACTATTACACACCACCAATATATTATTATCATTATCCTTACAAATAAATTATTACATTTGTATAAATTTTCTATTTTTGCTTTTGGAATAAATAAAGGGCGGGTAAGTTACTTTTATTTATTATATATTTTTTTTTTATCTCTTTATAATGTAATATTGAAACTTTTTATTATATAATATAAATAGTATCCTTCTGTTTATTAGCTTTTCTATTCAAAAATTATAGAAGATAGAAAAAGATTAAAATTGTTTTTTAATAATATTATATAATTATTATGAAAAGGAGATTTATTTAAATGGTTTAAATATTATTTTATATAATCAATTCGTTCTTCAGATTTTGATCGAATACGAATTGAAAGTATGAGTACAGCGAAAAATAATATTGCGATTCATAGATTTATGTAAACTGTTTTAATCGTTAAGTTGCTAATCAAATAAATTTATGTAAGCTCCTAACATTTAATTATGTTGTTGGTTGTTTTTTTTTATCCCATTGGTGAGATTGCAGGATAGTGAGGGTTAAATTATAATTGATATTACCTACTTTAACAAAACATCACCTTCTTTATACTTGGATCGAATGATAATTGTGACAAAGAGAAATATCCCAGATTTAGCAGAAAAGTTGAGTAATAGCCAATTGAAAATTATTAAACAATTTCAAACTAAAATAAGGTGTTTTCACAATTCTGCATCTTCCGCAATATCGAGATTGTTTATTCGCAATATCGAAATTGAGTTTATAATATATTTATATGTTTAGTTTAGTATAGTTTAGTTATTAACGGTTGTAGAAGTTGCAAATAACATTCATAAACACAGCTTAGACAAATTAAAAAAAATAAAAATACTCAAATCAAATTATGTCAATTTATGATGTTCAACTTCAATAATAAGATTTTAGATATCAATATTCGTAAAACATTTCGTCAGTATTTTTCAACAAATAATTGAAATAGTCTTAACAATTGATCAATATCAGTTGCAATAAATATGTTAATGAATATTATATATGTTAAGATGTTAATGAATATTATATATATGAATAGAAGAATATTATATACATAAAAAATATTTCTTGGTGAAATATAAAGTTTTTCCTCATAATCTTAAACTTTTTTTTGTATTCTTTGTATTCTGTACAACTATCTGAACCATATACAAAAATATTGAGTAGAATATTTGAGAGTAATTGACATGTTTCTAAAAGGAAATAGTCCAAGGACCTAAATTAAAAAGGAGCCTAAATTAAAATTTTGGTTATTTATGGAAACTCAAGTAAATCTACTTTTTTAATCCAGTGGTCTCAAAACTTTTCAGTCTATGTTCGCTTGATGCTTCGTAATTAATTAGTTGAGTCGCAAATGAATTTGGGTGAATCTTTCTTAAATAAAAAATATTTTCCACTTTACATTGGCATCCTCTAGAATACTGTTGTACTCTAATTCACCAACGATTCAAAGCTATTACTCAATTCACAATTTAAACTAGTGAAACATAAATATGTATAACCATTATTCTTTCTATAACCCTTGTTTTTAAAAGATATAATCTTTAATTTAACAAAGACCTGTAAGAGGTATTTTGAAGAACGAACGACTGTAACCTAACATAGTTTAAACGACTTCGTCCTTTTGAGACTTTTGCTAACGATTATCAACTAAACATAATGTTTTGGCGAGTTTCGTACTGTAGTAAAAAATGTTTTTAAACCGCCTTTTGAAATTTAAAATTGAAAATCATTTCAATACTAAGTAAACCAAATTTAAAGTTTTGTTTATATTCGGGAACGCAAATTTTTGATGTTCAATCCTGTTCAAATTCCAACCGTACTATAATTAATAAAGTTTTTAGGCTGTGTCCACTTTTTTTCTCTACCAATATGTACCTATATATATATGACGCATTAGGCAACCACATACATTCATACGCAAATATTATTAAAATATGTACTGAGGTATACTTGTCAATTGCTTACACTGATTTCGCCATTTTTTTCTTTGAGTTATAGTATAATTTTTTAATTTTATAATAAACTTTTATTTTGTTATTAGGTAAAAATTAAACTTAATAATATATGTGAATAAATTGAATAATAATAATAAAAATAAATTTATATAGCGGTAATGTGTAAAAGATTTATGAAAGCATTCAAATTTTTTTGAATTCACGACTTACTTTTTTCTGCGTTTCAAAAACCAATATCTTACAATTCGGAATTTGGAGCATTGTAAAATATTTTTGACATACAATATGGAATTCGAAACATTGCCAAAATTTTCGATTTTTTTACAATACGGAACTCAAGGCTTTAATACTGGAATGTTGAGGTCTTATACCAGGCAACCCTTCATTTGATTTCGTCTGTTATATTAGAGAATATACAATCTATGATTATAAATGTATAAACTATTCTCTAATTTATATATTTCAATTTTAATAAGTTTGAATATTTAAAGAGAATATGTTTCTTTATAAATATTTCAATTTTAAATTAATATATTTATATATATGTACAATATATATGTAAAAATATTTGTCTAAAAAATTAGATTTCAAGAGAGAAGCCTAAGCGATTTTTAATTTTATGTCGTAAATATTAATTAAGTGGCAGATCAGAAATTTATAGTTCAGTGTTGCCGGCTCTAAAATCAATTATTAAATATTTACATACATACTTAATTATAAAAATCAAATAACGTTTGGTTTCCCTTAACTAAGCACAAAAGTCAATATCTTGACTAATTCCACAAAATTTAATTTGTTAAAATTCACAAATCTTTTGCTTATCACTGTAGGACGCTATATTCTTGAAAATTTTGTAAATATCAAGATTTTTATTTTCTCCAACCGATTTTTTTTTCTCAAACGTCCAAACTATACTGTCAGATTATAATACATTGTCATATCTAATGCTTAGGGCAAGCACGTCAGATGTTTATTATAGACGAATGTTTGCTATATTTTTATGTAATTCTATCATCATTTAATAAGGTAAATAGAACCTGACACCGTTGAATAAAAAAAAAAAGACATACTTTCAGTAGAAGAATTATATCATACCGTTATTAGAGTAGATAGTGTTAGAATATTACAAAAATTTAAAATATATTAAAAGAACTATATGTATTTAACATCTATATTATAATACACAAGAGCACGATTTTGTAGGCAAACTTTCGTGGTTTTTCGTGTGCTTCGTTTTCTTTTTTCATTCAATCAATCGGCGATGATGCAGGCCGTGGCAATCAAAATCAATTTTTATTTTATCTATATTATAATACACTAGAGCATGATATTGAAGGCACATTTTTCGTGGTTTTTCGTGTGCTTCGTTTTTTTTTTTCATTCATAAACAAACATTTTTTTATTATTATGTATTATAATAATAATTTTTATAATGTAATATAATTAATAACAAAAAAACAAGATTTTTTTAATAAAAAAATAGTAACTTTTAAATATTATTTCAACGAAATACGAAACCGTTTATTTTAAAATAAATCTAGGCATACAAATTATGTATAAATACATACATGGAATGTATTCACAGTTGACAGTTTTGACATTATGTGTACCATGTAGATGTTTGCATATAACATTATAATATATTATAACAATTAGCATTTATCCTACCTATATATGTATACTTAAACAGCTAAAATGTAGTTACAATGGTACAATAAATATAATATATAATTTGTACTGTATTTTGGTTAGGAAGTCTTATTAGTATATTGGTGAAATGTTATGTATATCGAACCTATGTTAAAATTTTATTGCTCAAATTTATTTTACAGATTTTATAATATTTAATTTTAATAAAAAAGAAACATATCTAAATTTATGACTAAAATTTTTATTTTTTAAATTTAAAAAGTTTTGAAAAAGTAATTAAAATATCTTACATATATACATTGTATATGTATATTATTATAATTTTATGATAAAACTGACAATTTATTTTAAAAAAAAAACTAGGAGCAAAATTATATATTTATTAAAATCTACATAAAAAACCATCTGACGGCCAATAATCAAACTAAAATTTAAAGTACATACAAGAAAAATAGTAAAATATTAGGTTTATTCAGTAACCTGTTCCAGATAGTTCGATATCAATATGAATAGTCATTCGTTGAATAATTTATTTAATGACATTTGAAAATACATCAAAATTATATATTTTTTTAAATTTTTTTAATTATTAATTAGAAATTTCCATTTAAAATTTCACCCCATGTAAAACATTTTAACATAGTTACCTAAAATTTTTTTTTTTTTTTAATAAATTATTATTTACGTATACGGTATACTTTATAAAATTAACTCTTTTATTTATAAAATACAAAAAAAATATTAGATATAGAATGAAAACTATTTTATAAGAATTTATTAGAAATCAATTTCCAGTAAGTCTTGCATATGCAATATCAATCAATAAATCATAAGGTCAAACATTTCAAAGAGTCGGAATTTATCTCCCTCAACCTACCTTCACCCATTGTCAGCTCTACACAATCCAGTGCTCTAAAAATTAAAATTCTAGCAGGACCAAGAAAGGGGAAAACTACTGACAATGTTGCATACCAGGTCTAGAATACTTAATTTTATCCAATTGTTTTCTATGTGATGATTTTTAAAATTTACTCATAATAATTGGAAAACGGTACTAACCCATAGGTGATTAATGGTTTAATCAAATTTTCGGAAACTATTTTTTAATAACGTTCCGACACACGTTTTCCCAATTAACGTGGCAATCAATTAATTGGTTAATAATATCAGTTATGGTAAAGGGTTTCGGTGGTTTTAGTAGGTTAGAGTTTCACATAGCTAAGTACCTACGCGGTCTGCTTAGTATTTTTCGAGGCTTTCAGCTTCCCTCGAAAAATAAAAAAATAATAAAAGCAAATTAAATTTTACAAAAAAAGTTTAATGCTATATGATATTTTTTTATTTTATTCTAAAATTAATATTAACTTAAAATTTTGAAAATTTTTTATTTTTTTGTGATTTGATATTAATATTACTATTCTATATTATATTGTTGTCAGATACTTTCAACGTGTCAAATATATAATTGTATTAAAAATCATTTTATTGTGCCGTTTCACAGAAAAATTCCTTTCTTTTGCTAGGCCGGGTATGTACCCGGGGGATTCTTCTAGTATATATTATAAGCCAGAAGCATAATGTTCATAACTTTGATTATACTAAGTAGAACATATTCATGTACACAACCTCATGAACACAACTTTGGAAATAAAAATAAAATAATTTAATTGTTTATTCACTTTGGCATTATTATAAAATTATTTCATGCATTTACATTTTAATAATTAATGATGTTTTAATAAATAAATTAATAAACATTTCACTGTCTTATTTAAACATCGGTAAACAAAATTTTTAAAAGTGAAAAAGCATCAAAATTTTCAATTTAAAATATAAGGAAAAATTATTTTTTTAATTCTGATGTTACAAAAAAAAAAATGATAAGTAATCTTTCTGAGCTATTCAATTCACATTTATTTTTCGTAGCTAATTATAATTTTTTTAGTTTTTTTTTGTTTTGGTTGAAAATACTTTTAAATTTACAAAAAAAAAAAAATAATTTAAAAACATTATTTACATATGGTATTTACGAATAAAAATAAATACACATGAATTATATATGCATGTAGTTCTTAAAAATGGATTAAAATATTTTTAAAATAAAATTCAATAAAAATTCTGAATAATTAGGGTAAAAAAAAATTATTTAAAAATATTCAGTAACCTGTTGCTAGTTATTACATAGGTATTAATAACATTTAAGTGACATTTTAAATTTATATGTGAATTTTAATTTTAATTAAAGATAAAAATATTGTGCATAAATATTTTTTTTTATTAATTTATCACAAATACACAGAGTTCTAGTGAAGACGGTCATCAACAGAGCAAAATGTTGTTTACTGAGTCAGGGTTATAGCAAATTAAGGCTTGTGTCATACAGAGACCAATGTATTTATTTTAACATAATCAAAAATAATTTTTTATTTCTCATCGCGGTCTATTAGTAAATTTGTTTAATAACATGTTCATAATTTCGAAATTTGTTTTACAACTAACCAGAGCTGGAAGCATTTAGTCGGTTGAGAACCATCGTGATAATCAACTTTTGTTGTTATTAAAATTGTATAATGAATCGTATATCATTATATTTAATTTGTAATCTGTAAATTGAAAAAAGTATGGTACAAATATCTGAACCATGTCACAACCGATTTTAATTATTATTCTTTTAAATTATAAATATTTAAAAAGAGACGTGGCGAATTCGAATATTTTTTCAAATGTTTTCCACTTTCAATTAGAAATCTCAAATTAATATTTCACATCATGTTTAAATATATACAGATATACATCTACAATATACAAAAATTTTAATTTATCAAATCACCGGTAATTGACTCACTAATTGACAGAGTCTTTTTTTTATCGTTATTGCATAATTAATACTTTGGAACTTATTTTTGTGGAACTACTTGGTTATTCAGCATAATACATGTGCAAATTTCTCTCTTCAGTGTAAATATGATATGTGTTGATTTGGTTCCATTCTTTAAATAAAACTTTATTTATGTTGCGTTGCAAGATCTCAGAAGCATATTCTGGGTTAACATGTGATACTAATACGGTCGTGTCATCATCAAATGTAGCGGTGGTTGTCTTATTTGTTGTTGGTAAGTTTGCAGTGTAAATTAGATATAAAACTGTGCCTAAAACACTGTTCCATTGTACACTTGCCATAATTTCGTTGATAGATGTTATAGGCATCTTTATGCTTCACCAAAAAGTATCTTTCCATAAGGTATGATCTTATTTACAAATAGAAATGCTGGGAACTGTTTAATTTTGTACAGTGGTTCTTCATGACATACTTTATCGAAAGCTTGGCTAATACCGAAAAATAATCGCTGTATACAATATTTTGATTAAAATTTGAAATTAATTTCAAAATAAATTGTTACACATATGCGGTTGTTGTCTAAGATAAATCAATTGAAAAAATGACATAATACCAATAATAAATTGAAATGATGCAAATCAATTCATAATGAAATTGAGTGATGAAATTTTTTATTAAAATTCCTCGAATTACGAAGATCGGGCTAAGGCTACTAATACCTTAAACACATTAAGAGTAGATTGAGGAAACATTTTTTCATTGATATAACAAATGTGGGGGTGGGTGGTTAATTATATTTTCTTTGTAAAATAATTTTCTCAAGAAAATATAATTAAGAGACAAAATTTATAATTATTAATATTATTATTGAGTAAGTTGAAGTAATCTTTGTATTAAAATTAACATTGACATTGTGATTTTTCAAATGAAACATGTAATCGCATTACAGCTTTTAACCAATACAACTTTTTTAATTGTTATATTAATTCAAAAATAATAAAATAAACATATAAAATGTAATAACATTTATTCGGAAAATTACTAGAATGACAACATCACTGCATCAAAAATAAATCAAAAATTATAAAAATATATTATATGATTCGGTAATTAAATAAATCAAGGCATATTATGCCATGTTAATATTGTATAAAATAAGTGCAGGATATTAATTGCATCCTTTTCAGGATATTCACATATTCCTTAGAACTACGAATTTGCTTGAAGAATAGGTAAATATCACAAATCGTGATGTGATGTGGTGAAGAGGTGTGACATGGGCATGTTGCTACCTCATTTTAAACTAATTAACTATATTTCGATTAGATTAAATTTCATTCAATATGCAATCAATTTGCAAATCTTTCGATTGCATTGTAAATACTATTTTTATAAAATTATTTTTAGGAATTGTTTCGTGCATCATAACACTACTAGAACTCATCAGTAGATATTTATAGTGTTAGACTACTAGATAACTCCTAATTTTCATTTTGATTGATATTATATATTTTTACTTATATATTTTACTTATTAAAAGATGTCATTAATACATCTGTGAGTTATAAAAATTTACCAAAATTTCATTGTAAAATGTTTTTTTTATTAATGTATTTTTTAATGTTTTAATTATAAATTTTTTAAATGTGAAATATTAAAATTTCCATGTCATTATACTCTTCTCAAAATTTATAATTTTTTTTTTCCTTCTACGGAGGTGGCCCTAATATGTCAGAGCCGGCATGTAGGCTTGTTAGCCCTTTATGCCGTCCTCCACCCCTCAACTTAGTCGACCCTTTTGATAAAGGCCAATAGGTTTGGGGGATTTATACTGCACAAGTTTTCTGAGGTTATGTAGTGCGTTTCCAGCAGCCTGAGTCTCAGCCTTGAAAGAGCTAAGCACTCTCCAGACAGTGTCTACAGGTTCTACAGGTCGTCACTTAGTGCTAGTCTACACATGTGTTTATTCATGTGGTTATGACCAGTAAGTATGCCCACCATCTTCCTACAGTCTCCTCTATTGAGAGTTAGCAGGAAGTTGGTTATTTTGGTGTTTATTCTTGGTGCATATATTTTGGAGACCCTGTGGCCTTCCATACGCTCCCAAAGAATATTTGCTTCCCTTTTCAGGGTATTGATAGTTTAATATTACCAATAGATATACCAACTGCTGGTTCCGGGCCATAAATGTTTCCCGCCGATGATCTGGCTAGTTCGTCAGCCTTCTCTCCTTCCAAGAAGTATTTGCATAGCCGCTGTAGGTGTGGTTCTAAATTTATAATTACACAAATTTATTTTATATATTTTTACGCTTTTGAGTGGCTGAAAAATTTTAAAATTGAAAATTTGCACTATTCTGTGTACTTTTGAGTTTTGCTTGTTAGTGTTTTTTATAATAATTGAACATGATCTTGAGCAAGTCTTCTCAAATAATTACATCCGCTATACTTAATATGTATTTCTATATGTAGCTTGTTTACTACGTCATTCTACGTAACTTGGTTATTATTGCTAAGAAAGCTATATTTAATAATTAATTCAGATGAACCAAAGTATGAAATGGACATATTGTTGTTTCAGTATAAGCAACGAGATAAGGGTTCAAAAATTAAATGGAGTATAATGTGAATATCATGGATGATTAACAATTGGATTCTTAATATCCATTATATATTGCGTAAAATACAAAAATATGTCATACAAACTGCTTCAGAGACAAATTCTATTGTTTCATAGGAAAATGAAAAAAAAAAAACAACAATATTGTAAAATTTATTAAGGTACGAAGACTAAGATGGGTATGATATTTTAGACGTATATTACAATCCTAAGAGCAACAGGTAGACCAAGATCAAGATTGTGGCTAATGATGATAATCTCTATAAAATTGTATATTAGTTTCATGTCCGTAACTTATAGTTTTTCATAATTTTGTATAAAAATTAATCAACAACGAACAAGTCGAATATCTCAATGACGATAGTATTTTTGTAATTATATTTAAAACCTGACGAATAATATAGAATTAATTAAATTAGAAAACGTCGTAGATATATAAGTAAATATATTTAAAATTACTATGATTTACGCGTGCATAAATATGTACAGTATGAGTGTACAAAAATTCTAAATTTGTTTACATAAATATTTTTTCTTTCATTATACATAAATTTATTTCTTTCATGCATACTATGTATAAATATGTATATATGTTTTTACTAGGTATATATTATATAATATACATTAACCTAACATAAATTTACAAAAAAAAAAAAATATCGTATGGTTTTAACTTTATTTTAATAAACAAAAGGTAAAACTTTTTTTTTTGTTTGTTTGAACAAAAGAGAGAAGAAAATTAGTGAAAACAAACAATAAAATAAATAATTCAAAACAAAACAAAAATTCGCCATTTTGTTTTTTGCTTTTTGTTTTCAAAAATAATAAATTTAAAATTTTTACTCACTTGTTTTTGATATATTTTTCTGCTGATGACATTATAATTCTCAAAACTCTATTCAGAAACTTTTTTTTTTTTATCTTTCTCTATTTCCATATCCCATCAGTAATGTCCAGAAATTAGTGAAGACGAAATAAATTGTTTCTAGTCTTTATAGGTTGGAAGTCAATTAAACTTTATACAAATATCAATCTGTAAACTAGTTTTATTCTATTAACCTTTAAAGATTAGAAGCCGATGAAATTTTATAATTATACAAATAACAATATTTAAATTGGCGGGATCGAATCGATCTAGTATTCACAATGTTATTTCCAAAAGCCTGGGTTGACTTCAAGTATATGAAGTTTTTCTTTCAAATAGTTAATATACAAGAAACTAAAATGAAAAATATGTTGTTCATACATTGTTGTTCCTTATCAATTGTCATGTGACGCCATTCGTGGATTAAAATTGTTCGTATTCTATAATCAAAGGTAATTTCCGCGCTTTCGAAACGATTTCAATAATGTATTTCGAATTATATTATTTCGCTACGTTCAATACCACCACATGGAATATGCCGCACCCCCAAATTTGATGTGCGGTTTACTACAAGCAAGGCTATAAGAGGATTCACCTTCAAAGACTCTTTAATTCAAAATGGGAAAGTGGCTCAGTTCCGGACATGGATCTTCCGGCTTTGATTTGCTATTTCCGCTAATGACCGATCCTTCCGCTTTTTTTATATTCTACCAATCCTACTACACCGTGATCGGGACCCGATCGTTCGTAAAGGTTTCTATGATTAATAAGGGTCACCACGTGATGGTAAAAGTAAGAAAATAAGGTGTGAGAGGCTAAGTGGCATAAGCTGGATACAACGACTACCATCAACATCACTACCCTATTAGACCTGCTATGATATTATTGTTCTCTACTTTAAAACTCTTATAATAAAAATTTAAATGGAGCTTAGATCCAGTACTATATGAGGTCACAGGTCAGCTCAGCAAAGCCAAACATTTAAAGAATTTCAAGCGTGCAAAATAGAATAATCAAAAAACTTTTTAACTACCACTAATTAAGAAAATAGTGAATCTGAACATATGGATGTAAACTAAACAAAAAAATTTACAGTAGCATAGATTTAATCAAAAGTGATGTTCTCCATAACAGAAGCTCGAAGTCCAGAAATAATTTGTATATTTTTAGCATGCTTTGTTGTGATCAAAGATTACGATTTTTGCACAAAGTTTGATTTAAGATCCTTCAGCAAGTTTAAAATACTACAATTTATAATTCGATCATCTATATTGACAAAAAAATTATGATATGAATACATATAATTAGAGTAACTGTGCTTTTGTAAATAGCATATCTGGTGCGAATAATCGATCGATATTTTGTTGTATGACTCTTCAGTTTTATCAATTTATAATCTTCGAAGTTATAAAATTTTAGGAGAGTCTAATTTAAGTAAATTGAAGATGGTACGAAGGCTCTTGATTGTTTTTAATATTTATTTAATTAAAAGTACACAAGTAGAGTGTAAATTTATGTTCTTGTTAAATTTTGCAATGTAAACTAAAATATCAAATTAAAATATTTTTGTATAAGTATTCTAAAATATCATAGCTCTATAATCAAATATAATCTTAAGAACCGTTCTCAGGAATAACGATAATAAGAATACTGCACATAAATGCACAGCCAAAATTTAGAACATTTTTCCAGGTAGAATAGTAAAGGGTAAATAATGAAAGAGGTAGTGTATGTTTTTTTCACATACTACACAACCACAGAGAATTTTCATCCGTCATCAATATGATAAATGATCAAAACTCGTAAAAACAAGGTACATTGTTTCGGTCGATTAATTTTACTTACGATCTAAGTTAATTCAAATAATTCAATACTTTTACTCAGTTGTTACCATCATGATTTTTGTTGTTTTTATTTTTCTATGCTTGTGGCTTTATTGATTTTTTGCTTGTTTTAGCATTTCCTGTTGTAATTCTACTGAGTTTTTCAATAAATTTATTTTTCTTCTCAATTTTAGTTATTTTATTTCCGTTTTTATTTTTCTATTTACTGTTAAAATATGAATCCTTTTCTTCATTTGTATTTTAATGGTTGTTTACTTAAAACAATATGAAAACGATTTACTTACACTTGAAGTAGGTAATAGAGTAGATATATAGAATAGGATAGAGTTTGAATACAGCAGAGCACGTGCAACAAACAAAGTAATGAATTAAAAAAAAAAACAAACGGTTTTTAAATTCTAATATAGTTTTTTAATTACATTTTTTTCATTTTAATGTTGGAGAGAAACTTATACGATAAATTTTTACAAATGTATAGTGAGTATTTGAAGTTTAATTAATAATAATTTTATTTTGTAAATACATCTGCTAATGCTGTAGTAAAGATTAAAAAATTTTCTAAATGATATTTTTCCTATTTTGATTAATGCAAGCTATCTAAAACACTGCAAATTTATCAAATTGCTGTAAAAACACTAGCAATTTAAATTTAATTTTTATGTTTTTAAATAAATTATTAAGTATGAGGTTGTTGCTTAAGATAAATCAATAACAAACAATTATATAGTGTTTATGATAAATTGAAATGAAACTGATTTTATAAACCGTAGCTATGTCAAATCTAAGGTAGATAATAATATATCATCACCATCATATTATGTTGATATTTAAATTGAATAAAATATGATACAAATATCCGAACCATTTCGCAATCGATTTTCATTATTATTCTTTTAAATGATAAATATTTAAAGGGAGACGTGGCGAATTCAAATATTATTTTTAATTTTTCTAATTTTCCATTAGAAGTTTCAGTTGATATGAAAGTGTGGACATTGAAAATAATGAAGCATTTGAAATGTGCGTATATCGCAGAATACATAAGATATCATGGGTAGATCGAGTGAACAATTATGAGGTTCTAAGTAGAATATGTAGAGACCGTGAGGGGTTATTAACAATCAAATGCAGAAAAACAACTTATCTGGGTCATATAACGCTAAATAAATATCATATTCTACAACTAATTTTGAAAGGTAAGATTGAAGGCAGAAGACGGGTTTGCATAGAACAAATGTCATGCCTAAGAAACATTAGGCAATGAACGAGCCTCCAAATAGTGGGAGAACTAATGCACGCAACGCAGAATAGAGAGAGCTTCAGAAATGTGATCGCAGACATCCAGTAGTAGATATGCAGCTGAACATTTTAATTTATCAAATTGTCGCAACAACCTGTTTAAATTCAATTTTTATTTTTTTAAATAAATTATTACGTATGGCGCGGTTGTTTAAGAAAATCAATAAAAAACAGAATGTCCAAGGTAAATTGGAATGACAATTCATAACAAAATATTGTGCAGGATTTTTTGTTAAACTTCCTTGAATTTCCAAGAGCAGAGTATTTCGACCCTTCAAACGAACGTTTTTTACCTTCTTCTATGTATTGTACACATACTTATATAATACATTCAATCATTTCATCTTTATTTAAAACTATTAAATTTATATTTTCATTAAAAATGATTTTTCGAATAATATTTTAATTTTTTTCTAAAGACTTACCTTCATTAAAAATTTATTTTTCCGATTAAATTTCAATTACATAAAAAATCCTTTGTGTTATCAAAGTACCTACTTTCCATTCATTCCTTACCAAAACATTTTTGTTTTTGATTTTTTCAAATATTTTTTGAACATTTCTTTTTTTGTGTTTGATTTTATTTTATTTTTTTTACAGTTCTATTCATTTGAATTTTACATTTTTTTACATAGTAACATTAACAAAAATCCTTTTAACTTTAAGATAAATAATTTTCGGAATGTTGAATAGATTGAATGATGAACAGTAATAATCATACTACTTTCTATTTTTTTTTTTACATTTAAATTAATTGTTAATTGAATATAATTTAAATAAACGAATTATAATTTAAAAAAATAATAAAATCACGTTTTCAAAATAAAATTCTCAATTAATTATCAAAGTGGTTGTAACACTATAAAATTACCTTGAACTTTAAATTTTTGGAAAAAATTAAAATAAGGAATAGAGTAATTGTATGAATAGAGACTATATAGTATATAGTATAGGTATATATAAATTATTGTACTCATATTTTGTATCAGTGAGTGTGGGTGGATTAATTTTACGTTTTTAAAGACTTGTACAAATAAAAAGGTTAAATAAAATGTCAAAAAATCCTACGCTAAATCTAAACATTTTTTATCTTGATGTATTACGTCATATTACGTGTGTATATTTATATATATATATATATATATAGGTAAAAAGAATCTTGAAAAAATGTAGGTCTGACAAAAACATATGGAACACATATGAGGTTTTTGGGAGTAGCTAAAATTAATATTAGAAGTAAATGTCACTTTGTTATTGCTACAGTTAAGTTGCTACTGCTAATCACATTTTTTTATTTCCATTTCATGTGACTGAATTAAATTAATATTATTTGAATGAATAGATTTTTATATTTCGTTAATTTATTTCAACAACAACACAATTCAAAATATATGATTTCACAAAAATGAGTTTAAAGTTTTTGAAACACTAAAATGGTGACAAGCACATTCTTAACAGTACTTCAATAACACTGTTACTAATTATGAATGATGTTCTTTTTATGTGAATGTAAAACATCAAGTATTCACAGATTTTCATAAAATGAGTTTATAAAACCTGGGTATAAAATTTGTATGGACTAAGCGCAATAAATCAACCTTTTCTTCTTCGCAATTCCTGGTTGACTAATGGCTTTAGATCCATAGTTTATATCTTTATTCTTTTTAATCCCTACTGTACTGTTTCACCGAATTCATATTGTTTGTAAGATATTTTATCAATAAATTGATTTAGACAATTAATTGTCAATTTGGATAATTTTAATGAAACAATCATTTATTAACTGTAATAATGATGAAGCTCATTTGAGTAGCAAGCTTTTAATAAGTGGTCCACAACGTCATTATATATGAAATATTTTCATCTTGAGCGGAAATTGCTTAACAAATTCAAAATTGTTTTAAGTTTTCCCATATTTCGTCTCACTAACGATTCTCCAATGGGTTGTATTTTAGAGTCTTAATTTGAAGATTCTCTTTATTCTCTAAGATGAAAATATTTGATACTTGTTATTTGCATTCATTACGACACATCGTCTGTTCTATGCAGTCGCCTAATTGCTCTGAATTCTAATTTAGCAAAATATCGATTTTAATAATTCTGCTGGCAGTCGATCAGAATTAACAGCTCTTTTATTTTTCAGTTTAATAGGTAGACAAAATATTAACTAGGTGGTGGACGATATTAACTCTTTTTAAAAGCTTTTCAAAGTGTTCATTTAGTCATAAAATTTTTCAATATTAACCATTAGTGTTTTTGGATTATAGCGTAAATGTCACTTACTTTATATTTTGCAGCCAAAACCATAGATTTGTGTACATTTGATTCAGCGTTTTATGGATTGTGACGTTGTCCGTTATGGTAATTTATATTTTGACAATAAAATTAAAATCAGTTTTACGAAATACATTTTTTACTATTTTTCTATTGCGAATAGTTTTTGTTGTAGTAAACTTGATGCTTTACAAATATTTTTGTATAAAGCCAGTATCACTGTATCATCAGATGTAGCAATTTTAGTGCTATTTAATCTTAGTTGGTCAGTTGTGTAAATCATACTCCCTTAATTATAATTATTACTCCCTTGCAGTACACTCGATCCAATTGCCCTATTTTTTGGAATATTCATCCTGTTATGGTAATTTATATTTTGACAATAAAATTAAAATCAGTTTTACGAAATACATTTTATTGATAGGACGTTTTCTGGGATATTGAATGTTACAATTTATTTTAAATTTTAATATTTGAATTTATTAATAAGAAGAACAACATTGTTTGCATAAAAACCATTTTGAATTTATTATAATATAATATTAATAAATGGATGAATATTTAATAATAATATTTTTATATTGCTTATCAATACACCATTTTGAATAAAATTACTGTTATAACAACAAATTTCGTCAGTTATCTTTGGATAACAGATTGAACCTAACTTTTCCATTTAATCAACTAGGCTAGTTTTAAATTTTTAGTTTACTATATTTAACATTTTTCGTTTTTATAAATTTTTAAGTTAAGTCTTGAATATTTAATGTAAATTAGCTTTTGGTTTTGATGATGAAATAAAGTCTTTTTATAATTTTTATTATTATATTAAAGCTTAGAATATTTTTTAAAATTAACTTCTAAAAAAATTCTACAACAACAAACAATCTAAAAATTGAAATTATAATAATATTAACTGCAAATATTTGAATTACCATAGACTTCAACACTAATGGCATGAAATTTTTTTTTAATTTGAAGTAAAATGCCGACACCAAAATTAAAGAGGTTCCTTAAGGGGTAAATGAATATATAGGATCTATTTAGGTTTCATATATAAGTAACTTTTTGAGCAGTTCTATATTTTTTTTCAATTTTTGAATGACTGTTTTTGGACCACATTTTTTTATTTGTTTTTTATTGAATTTTTGTTTACAACTATTTTAAATATTTTTGTTTTAGAAATTTGATATGTGGGGTGGGTGGATCCATCTTCTTTTATTGTCTTGCAATTAATTCGCTTATTTGTACATGCTGCTTGTTATGAAGTATTATTTTTTAACCTTTGTCTTAGATCTAACAGTTTATATCTTTTCAACTTGCGGATCTCTACCATAATTTTGTTTAGTAATTCTAGTCGTGACAATTCGTTTTGGTGATGGTGAAATCTTCCAAAATAATTTGTGGATATTGTTTCCATCACAGACATAATATTAAGCTGTTTTATTTTGATCATTACGGATATAACATAATTCATTAACAAGTGATATCAATACCATGGGCTTAAATCTTAGTATTACGCTAGGCTAGTATATTTTTGTTTGTATTACAAGTTGTGCCTGTATGGGTTTTAATCTATCCGTATACATTATTCTGCTTATCAGTTATTTGAAGTACGTTTCAATATAAACCGTACAAGCCAATATAAACTGTAATTTTTTACCTTAACTATCTATATTTATTTACGGCATGCATCCTTCAAAATTCCAGATGTATTTCTAGATATATATGGCAAGTTTTTTACTATTTTTCTATTGCGAATAGTTTTTGTTGTAGTAAACTTGATGCTTTACAAAGATTTTTGTACAAAGCCAGTATCACTGTATCATCAGATGTAGCAATTTTAGTGCTATTTAATCTTAGTTGGTCAGTTCTGTAAATTATACTCCCTTAATTATAACTATTACTCCCTTGCAGTACACTCGATCCAATTGTCTTATTTTTTGGAGTATTCATCCTGAAATTTCACTGTAAATCTAAAATTTCTTACATATGATCGTAGTAACTGATAGAGTTCTTCAGACAATTTTAGCTTCAGCTTGTATATGTTGCCTTCATACCATACTTTGTCAAGTGTATGTGTTATATCGAGATAAATTTGAATGAAAAAATTTCTGTTACAATTCAAACCAAGAGAAGCAATAATTGGTTTATCCCAAGCTCTATTATTCCATCGATTAAGTTTCTATAACTGTAATATACAATATTTCTTACTTAAGCATTCAAAGAAACTAGCTTGTTTATTGAACCAACATTAATACACAAATACATACTCGTATTTTAGTCAATTGAAAATTCACATATTTTTTTATACTAAAAATAATTTTATATTAAAAAAGTGATTACTACTAAAATTTCATAGGAAATTTAAGTAAATAAAAATTACATATTTTTTGAATAACATATCGATCGATTATAAAAATAAGACTCCTGAATCACATACTTGCAGTTACATTCATTATTATGTATAGATATATGTTTCTATGTAATTGTAAAAATTCATATCAGGGAAAATTTAATGACGATAATTATTGTAATGTGTGACTCATTATTATGAGTAATTATAAAACAATATTGTCATTAATTAAATTTTCATATCACTATAATTAAATTATTATTTAACTTATTAAAAATATTGTTTTTTATTTTTTTTTTTTATATAAACTATGTTATAAATTCCACAGGAATAAATCTATAGTGAATGAATGGTGTAAGGGAGGAAGAAAATTTATGTTTTTAATAATCTGTTTTAATATCGTATTACGAATTTAACTAGTTTGAGTTTTTTTTTTTGTAAGAAAATATATTATATCACATGGAGAAAGAACAGGCATCTCTTCTAAGTCGTAATCGAAATCGAAATTTTCATTCAGCCGAACCGAATGGTCCTAAGTCAATTTCCGACCAAAAAAAATACTTTATAGATTTTTCGGTCTGGTCTTCTACATTTTGTCATTGGGATAAAATAAATGATAATTGATAGTATAATTTGGAAATAACTGAAATAAGAAAGAACTATGCGATTTAAGAAGGCTCAACTCCTGACTAATAGTATTAGTTTTCTACATTTAATGAATTGATAATTAAATACTAGAAAATATTAAACGTAAAATATTTTGTAAAAATTGCAGTACCTACTCTAATTAAAGCACGAAAATCAAATTCTACCCAAGTTACTGTCTAGAACATAAAAAAAAAATTAAATTTTGTCAAAAAAATATAATGTTAACTCTTGCTAGCATTCGACGGCCCGCTCGTCAAAATTTGAGGAAGTTTCATAAAAAATCGCACTCAATTCAAATTGAAGAATTATTGTTTTCACCATTTTAATTTATTTTTGGCACTAAGGTAAATGTACCGAAAGCGGAACGATAATATTTTATTAAGGGTTTGGAGTTTTGAGGAATCTAAATATGAAAGAATTGTTCTGTCAAAGTACGTTAATTACAAAATATGGGAAAATAATTGATAAATTAAAAGATTAACTATTATAGAAGTCCAATGTATATAATTCGGAACAATTAATTTTGTCTTTTGTCTCTAAAACGGAACAGTAGTGCTCCTAAAGCGAAACATGCATTTTAAAGGGAAACTCAAGCAAAAATCTGAAAATGTTATATTACTCACAATATTGTAGCAAAAAACCATATAGCAATGACCATCAAGAAAAAGGATGACAGGAAATTCAACATTTTTATTTTTAACCAGTTGTAAAAAATGTTGGCCATATATTCGTAATACGTGAATCACTTCAACCATTGTACAGAACTTTCTTGAAAGTCATAACAATCATTGGAATAAATTTGTTAGGAATATTTATTTGATTACATTACAAGTAACATGGTTTTTGTTACAGCGAATCTAATTTTTGCAAAATATTTGATCCATGTACAAATATGATCATTTCTCTTGGTCATTTGTCAAAACAGATGGTGCTCCTAAAGATATATCTGACTCTATTTTGCTTTTTACCCTGCTATGAAGTGTAGTTTTTGAAATGTTGAATTTCTTACTGGCTACATTTAATGTCACACCTGATTCAATCGAATCAATTGCATCTTGTAAATTATTTTTATTATACGTTTTTAGCATGCTGAACTCTTAATTATTTTAAATTATAAATTTTTATTCATAAATTAGAACGTTCCCAATTATGTACAAAATATAGAATGTAGTTATGTTCGTAATGTGGAACACTGTGTTCCAGCTTATGATCCCAGATAAAGTTATTACATCATTAATTTACCAAGTTTGGCATAACGATATGGAGCTGGAAAATGCGAAAATTTTTAATAGCCTTGGTTTTGATCAAAATTGGAACTAGTTATGTGGCTAAAGTTTTGCAATTATTATCAAACGAATTAAAGTTTTTTAAAGTAAAAATTTAAAAAAAAAACCTTCTAATTTTATTGCTAAATATTAATACATGCACAGCAAAAAACTATGCTCTAATTTTGCTCCCTTAGTAATTTAATAAAGAAATTTTGTAAATTAATTTACTCAAATATTAGTATTATTTATTTATTTATTTAATTCGTCTACAAAGTTAGATCTTGCAGACTAGCAACAAAACAACAAAAAAAAAAAACTATATATAAAAATAAGAATAAAACAAAAAAAGAGTACTTAAAATTATTCAAAAATATAATTAACACTATATAACGATCTTTAAATTGAGTTCTATTTAATAAAAAAACATCAATCTTATTATTTACAGCTAAAAACTCATTAAGCAAAGCGAAACACCTTGAAACCGGTTCATTTCTACTATAATTTGAGTATTCAACAAGTTCTGCGATCTAAGTAGTGTCGGTGGTATAGCTAAACCGAAACTCTGTAATAAATTTGATGGATCAATATGCGATGTGAAAATATCGCGAGCAAACATAACACAGAAATTAGATCTTCTATTAAACAACTTTCTTAAACCTAACAACTTACATCTTGTATCATATGAGGGTCTTCCTGTTGTGAGTTGAAATCTCATGACGAAACGAGTAAAATTTTTTTGAATTTTTTCAATTCTTAATACGTGGATATTGTAATAAGGATTCCAAATAATTACACCTTAATAAAATCCAGCATTTTATTAGCCTTTGTGATTATGTAATCTACATGATCTTTGAAGGAAAATTTTTAATCGAAATAAATCCCCAGATCTTTTATATTATTTGATCTATTTAAAATGTTGCAATTTATAGAATAATCAAATGTTATGGGTGATAATTTTCTAAAATACGACTTCACGGTCCACTTGCTATAGTTTAGATCTAAACCATTAATTAGACACCAGTAATAAAATGTATTCAAGTCATCTTGCAATGCTGTACAATCATGTAAAGATGATATTTTTGAGAAAATTTTAGCATCATCTGCAAAAAATGAGATATGAGCAAATTTTAGTAATATATAACTTATAAAAAGGATGAATAGCGTGGGTCCCAAATGAGATCCCTGGAGTACTACCGATTCTACAGGAAAATTGTATGAGGACAAATTGCTGATATTTACATATTGCACTCTGTTTCTTAGATATGAGTCAAATCAGGAAAGAATATTAGAGTGAAATCCTAAGCTCTCCAGTTTTGAAATCATAAGTGAGTAGTCTAATCTATCAAACGCTTTTACAAAATCAGTATACACTACATCCACCTGATTACCTAATTCCATGTGATTTAACGAATAGTTTGCAAAAGAAGCAAGATTTCTAGTGTTAGATCTTTTTGTAGTAAAACCGTGTTGATTATTCGGAATTTTATTTTTAATTAGAAATTTTAATCTGTCATTTGTCAATGCTTAAAATATTTTTGGAAAACAAGATAGTTTAGATATCGGTCTATAATTTTTAATATTATTTATTGAGCCGGATTTGTGAATTGGTGTGATGTTGGATAATTTCCAGTAGTCGAGAAAATCACCACTGTTGAGAGAGTAGTTAAATATTATTGTTAACGGAACAGCTAAAGCAGGATAATTTTTTGCTAAAATAGGTGGTATGCCATCGAGGCCACTGCCTTTGCTTCCATCGAGTTTACTAAGAGCTACTAAAATTTCGTCTTTCTCAAGCATTATATTACCTAAATCAACAATTGGAGTAACATTAGCAAAATTACTCCTTACATCGGCTTGTTGAGGTGTAACAAAATTTGACCTAAAAAATTATAATAAAAACTAAACAAATCTTTAAAAACTTTACATCGTCTCTAAACTGGAACAACTGTTCCGATATACGAACCTTATGAATAAATTACTGTCCCAAAATTGGAATACTTTTACTTTAAATAATAATAAATTTTTTTATATATATTTTTTTTAAAAACATTTCTAAATTTTAAAATCAGTTTAAAATATTAAAAAGAAATATTTAAACTTTTAAATTTTAAAATTGTGGGTATACCTTGCTTAATTTTAAATAAATTAAAATGTTGTTGCGAATTCGGTACTCCGTTCCGCTTTCGGGACATTTACCTTATATTATATATTATTATTATTATTTTATTTATTGCCTTATTGTATTTGTACAATATGTTACTTTCATATATTTTAATTCTATATTTCAAGAGCTTATATTACTAGAATATTTACACCTTTGATTTTTAATTATTTAGAATCTAATGTAATTTTACATTTTATATTATTTTTTTGTGTTTGATTATCTTAGACAACAACCGTATATTTAATAATTTATTTACAAATTAAATTTAAATTTAATTTTGAAAAAGAAACTCAGTACATTGGTGAGTTGCGAGAATTTAATAAATTTAAATTTTTATATATTAATATGTGTACAAGGGATATGGGTACAAGGGATGAGATTATGAATTGAAATTTCGAATTCCAAAGTTAAAAAAGTTTTGAATTCGCTACGTCTCCTTGTAAATATTTACCTTTTAAAAGAATAATAATGAAAATCGGTTATGAAATTTTTTTTTTTTTTTTTTTTTTTTTTTTGCGTGGATTGGTGGGAATCTTCATAGACACAATGAGCCCCGTAGCTTCCATTGTGTGCCAGATTTTTACTGACTAAACCACACCCCCCTCCCATTAATACAACGGACTAACCATTAATTTATTGCTATTTTGATTTTCTTAAAGAAAAAGTTTACGAAATTCTATCGTATTAAATCTAGTGGCTTAGTTCTTTTAAGCCTTCTGACATCATTTTGATTATCTAGCAATTGAGTGGCTTCAACGTTAACATGTCCCTCCAGGCGAGCTATATGCTTTGTTGCATATCTTTTTATTTCATTTTCTATGCAAGGAATTTTTAGATCTCTGTGCAAATCACTGTTGCGAACATACCAGGGGGCATTTACCATGTTGCGCAAGACTTTATTTTGGAATTTTTGTATACAAAGTACATGTGTTTGTTTGGCACTTCCCCATATTTGTATGCCGTACAACCATATCGGTTTGAGTATCTGATTATATAACAAAATCTTGTTATGTATAGGTAATTTAGAATTACGACCTAAGAGCCAGTACATTTCTCTATACTTATTTTCAAGCTCAAATTTTTTCTTTTTAACGTGCTCTTTCCATCTAAGTTTGACATCTAATGTCATTCCTAGGTATTTAGCATTGTTTTCTTGGGGTATATTGACCCCATTCAGATTTACCAATGGTGGTTGATTTTCTAATTTTTTATTTGTAAAATTTACATGTACTGATTTTAACTCATTGAGTTTAATTTTCCATTTCTTTGTCCAGAGGTATAGCTTGTCGCTTGCTCTTTGCAATTTAATTGTAGCCTCGTCAATATTTGATCCTACTGCCATCAACGCAGTATCGTCAGCGAATGTAGCTACAGTTATATTTTCCATTTCTGGTAAATCATTGGTGTAGAGCAAATACAGTATGGGACCCAGAATACTACCTTGAGGCACACCCGTTTTAATATCTCTAATAGTAGAATACTCTTCGTCTTGTTTTATTCTGAATAGTCTGTTTTCTAGGTATGATGAGAGTATATCTACGTATTGTTTAGGTAACATATTGTTTTGTTTATTTATTAAGCCTCGATGCCATACTTTATCAAAAGCTTGGGCTACATCTAGAAATATGGTAGAGCATACTTTCTTTTCCTCTAAAGCTTTTTCTATTATGTCTGTTATTCTATGAATTTGATCGAGTCGAGTCGAGTGCTTAGATCTAAAGCCAAATTGATAATTTGGAATCAGATTACTATTTTCTATGATCGGTCTCATTCGAATCAATAATAGTTTTTCAAATAATTTTGATACTATTGGTAGTGATGATATTGGTCTGTAGGATTTGACCTCATTTATGGGCTTACCTGGCTTTGGTATCATAATTATCTCTGCTATTTTCCACATATTCGGCACATACCTTATTCTTATAGCAGCGTTTATAATGCGTGTTAGCATTGTTATAGCTTTTTTCGGAAGTTCTTTCAGGACTTCCGATGTAATTAGATCAAAACCTGGAGCTTTTTTATCTCTGAGTTTTTTAATTTGTTCAACTATTTCACTCTCTGAAAATGGTGATATAACATTTTCTTGCCAATTATTATTTTCTTCAGTGAGATCATCCGAATCTGTCTCGTCTGGACAAAAAATTTCTTCAAGATGATCTGCGAATGTTTCAGCTTTATTTTTATTATCTCTCGCCCATTCACCGCTTTTCATTCTGATTGGCGGGATTTGAGAGATCGAGGTTTTTGTACTCTTTGTTGCTTTCCACAGCGAGTAGTTATTTTCTCTTTTTGAAAATAGCTGATAAATTTTTTATATATTTTTCAAAATTTTCATTTTTAAGATCTTTAATTTTTCTTTTAAGATTCTGAGTTAACCTATTTAGCACAGTTTTGTCTGCCGGATCACGCGATTGTTGCCATCTGCGTCTAGCTCTTCTTTTTATTTTTATCATATTTAATATTTCTCTAGGGTAGTTGAATCCTACCGATTTATAATTACAATTTTTTGTATTATTCCATCCAGCATTTTGAATAATTTTAATAAAATTTTCTACTTCAGAATCTATATCACATTTGGATCTTAGTTTTGTTTTTATGTTTATTTTGTTTTCTATTTCTTGTTTAAAGCTAGCCCAGTCAGTTGTCTTGTTCGTTATGAAATGGTTCAAATATTTTTACCATCCTTTTTTCAATTTACAAATTAAATATAATGATGATAAAACAAAATTAATTTATTTTTTCATTTAAAAATAAGCTGCATTTGAAACCATTATCAATTTCAAACACTGTCTGCATTGATCAAAATATATAATACTTAAAAAAATATTATGTTAGATTATAGATAATGTGTTACTTATCATTTATAAAGTCAATTACTTTTTTTCATGTTTTGTTTATTTATTTTAGTTATTTACATGAATTTAATTCTAAACAAAACAAAATTATTTTTTTTTTAATATCTAGCTTAAAATGAACGTAACTGTCAAATGACAGTTTTCCAATTTAATTTAATAATAGTTTACTTCATAATTGTGACTTAGATTATGTAATAGACTATAACTAGGAAACTATAGCTAATAATAATTAAGATAATTTAATATTTCAAAAACAAATTATGAATTAGGTATTATACCGTAACGAAAACATCGTAGTAATTTATTTGGTTCCAAAAACATAACTAGGACTACTTTTTATTCACCCAATCTAAAAAACAAAGTATTGTGTCACTTTAAATAATGCAGAAAAAATATCAACTTTAATCTAATTATGTAATTAATAAAATCAGATTGAAAAATCTACATCCTAACCCAAATACTATATAACTAAACTTTACCTAACTTAACATATTGTTTCCAGAAATATGGCTTGCACATAACGTTCACTATCTATAATGTCTATATACCACTTAAATTTGTTATAAATTTTTTGGTGCATGATGCATTCTTTGTGAAATCATATTATGTTAACGGTGTATTGCTCGTTTTTTAAATTTGGTTATTCTTGTCCAGAATGACGAAACCTTCCGACCACTTAAAATACAATAAATAGCCCAATAATGGTTGTACCAGCTCTACTTGTGTTCAAATAATATTAATTTCTCTATTATAGACGCGCTTATATTAAGCCATATGTAGGGCATCCATATATATAATAATACAGACCTTATTAAGCTTTTATATTTTAATATTTTAACTTTAAAGCATTGCACTTTGAAGTAGCATAAAGACATTATTTACCTTCTTAATTGGATTTTTTATTTGATACTTAAAATTATGCAGGTACCAAAAATGTATTTCTAAGTATATGAAATGGGTGAAATTTTTAATTGTTGAGGTATCTGGAGTTTCTATATGAAACCTCTCCTTTAATGTCAATTACTGATAATCTTGTAAAAAGTACTTATATTATTTACTAATCAAATAGCATCATTATATTTCCGTTATTATATAAATTTAATTTATATATTTTTAAAAAAAAAAAAAGTATGATTACAAAACTATAATTAATTTTACATTTCTCATTTTTTTATGTTGAATATTTTATATTTTATGTAAGCAACCTTAGTGTTTGGGCACAATATTTAAAAAAAGTCCTTTTCTGAAATACTATTTACAGAATACCAAATAAAAAAAATTTAAAATAACAAAATTCCAAAAACTAAAACTCCATTGTTATAAAAATAATATCCATTAGAATCGTGCGATATTATTTCCAAAAAATGTATCAAAAAAATAAAGCCGATCACAAGAATATTTAAAAGTAGGTCGTTTAAGATGTATGTAGTAGATATTTATTATAACTTAAAATTGAGTATATATACTTATATCTAGGTAAATTGTTTTTCAGAATATCATAATACTATATATGTACATATTATGTACTATATACAAAAATTCTCCAATAAGTGTGTTGAAACAAGCATCGCATAATTATTTATAGGTACATAATTAATTTTTTAAATTATGTACCTTAAAATAAAAAGAATAACAAACGTGTAGTGTATTATGAAACAAATCATTAAAATTATTATAATTGATAGACATATTTATTGAATAACAAATTAATTTTAACAATAAATTGTAATATCGTTAAATTAAGTTAAGATTATACATAGGTATAATTAAATTAAATTAAAAATATTAATATTGTCATATATTAAATTCTTAATTTACATTATTGTAGTTGTTATTGTTGTTGGTATTCTAGCACTCAATATAATTTAAGTTGTTAAATCCTATGGCATTCTCTTAGACTTGCCTAATGTTATTTTATAATAATTTTATTTAATAATTTTATACTTTACAAGATATTCACTCTTGTTTATAAACATTCAACTATACTAGAAAAATCATCTGACGTTGTCCGAGTCAAACACCAAATTTAGTCCAATATAGTTTTGAGTCGTATTTAAGAAAATGGCTTCTGAAAAATTTTGTGGAAGTTGCATTTGTACACATGCTTCAATTAGTCATATTTAATATTTGGTTAATCCATGTTTTAATAAGAAAAATAATATCTGAGAGTTGAATATTGTAACAATTTTATTTTTTAGTCAAAATTTGTCAAAATTACTGAAATTAGTTAAGGTAACTGTAATTTTATATGACTTTACCTGAAAAACGGCAAGTCTGATATGAATGTTTTGTATGACAAAGTTGTAGTGGATGATGTAGCGCATCAACACAATTAACAAAAAAAAAATTAGCAAGTTTTTTTGAGATAATCAACATTTTTTACAAAATTTTCAGTTGTTAAAAACAAAATTTGAAGTTAGTGCAGCTATTATTCAAAAACGGTAAGTCTGATACTCATCCAACACATACCGTTCATTATAGGTGTATTAATTTAAAAAGAAAGTTACGAATACGATGTGGCTCTAGTTTCAAGTCCTTCGGAGCTGTAGTTGATATTGTTTAGACATAATTTTTGTAATCCGATTTTCTTTAACCCACTGTAGCCCAGGTTAAATTTACAGATAGACCTCTCGTCTAGAACAATTTTTTTCCTAAAATACTTCAATCACCCTTTCAAATATTTTTGCTCTAAACCGGACCACCCTGTATTTTTCAATCTTATGTAAACAGTTTAAATTCATTAGAAATTTGTGCAGCCAAAATTAAAATTGTAGCAAAAAAAAAAGAACAATGGGATAAAATTGGAAATACCTTTGCCTGTAAATCCCAGAATAGAAAATGGAAGATATTCTAGAAAATTTTATTAATAAATAATACTCAACATCCGCACAAAAGACTTTAAAAAACGTTATTTTTCAAAATAATTTTTTGGATCATCATGTGACACGTGAATACTTTAAATACAATTAGCTAAGAATGTTAATTTTGTGGTTTGTTTTAATTATAAAAATAAAAATAAATATTTGTGTAGCCAAAATTAAAAATTGAAAAAAAATTTCGTTTTCTATTCTAAAGTTAAGGTTGTTCCTTTTTGATTCTAATTTTAATTCTGTTTTCAATTTCAATTTGTTTTTTTAATATTTTCTTTTAATAATTTTAATTTTTAATTGATTTTTTAATGTTAATTCTTGTAATCATTCAATTCTTGTATCAGTAAATGAAAAATTTAAGTGTGAAAATCTAAATAAAAGCAGCAAAATCGTGGATATTTCAGCTACTTAGTAATTAATATGTTGTCATAATGGCAATTTTGTTTTAATTTTAGTTTTGGGATTTATTTCAGATTTGGGTAAAACATTTTTTTAATTTTTTTGCTCAGACTACGGAACCATCCCTTATCTGAGTTTTTTTTATCATTTTATTTTTGTCTGAGATATTTATTGTCTAAAATTGAACTTTTTATTTATTTTATTTTAATTTTAAGCTTAGTACGTATATCAAACTTTTTTTTTTTTATTACTTCTACGTTTATTCACGTTATCTCAATATTTTAAAAATTTTGACAAAAACTTCTAATAGATAATCGTTAAATTTTTATGACAAATGTATACAATTTTGAGTAGCGTATTGGCTTGTGAGGGTACATTTCAACAAATATACTCCTAGATTTTACATTATCTTTAACAGCATTAGGTGGTAAACCTCGACGGAAGGTCCGTTGAGAAGCGTCTTAATCTTCTGTGTTATCTACCTGGTTGTCTCCGCAGTTTTCCCACCAGTGTATTTGGGTGGGTTCCTGACCGGCTCAAATATCTTATGGTTGAAGCAGTTATTTCCTCTTTTGCAACTCTCACTTGTAAGTCATTACTTATGACTGATTTTCGAACATACCAAGGCGCATTGACAATTGCTTTGAGTACCTTTGCTTGAAAACGTTCAATAATTTCTATATTTGAATTGCTTGTCGTACCCTACAGTTCGATAGCGTAAGTCCATATTGGTTTCAGTATACTTTTATAGACTAGGACCTTACTTTCTAAAGGGAGTTGTGAATTTCGGCCAATTAGGCAGTGTAAGTTTGAAAATTTTAAACGTAGTTGTTTACTTTTTGCTGCAATATGCTTACTCCAGGTTAATATTTGGTCCAAGTGAATCCTCAAATATTTGACCGAAACCGTCATTGGTAACGTATTGTTATTGATTTTAACTGGAGAACAGATTTCTTTCCTAGTGCTGAAAGTAATGTGTACAGAGTTGACTTCGTCTGCTTTAATTCTCCATTTTTTTAGCCACTTATTTATGTCATCTAAGTTTCTCTGAAGCTTAAAGGATGCCATTTGTGGGAAAATGCATGAAGCTAGAACTGCTGTATCGTCTGCAAACGTTGCAGTCATGGTGTCTTGTCTTATTGGTAAATCAGCAGTAAATTATAAATGTAATACAGGTCTTAATACGGTCCCTTGTGGTACATCGACTGAGATGTTCATTAATTGAGAATAATCATTGTTAAATTTTACCATAAGTTTATTTATTGATAATATTGATGAGGTAATTTTTTTTCAGCTTATATAGTAGGCCTTCGAGCAAGACTTTGCCTAATGCTTGAGTAATGTCTAAGAATACCGCTGAGAAATATTTTTTATGTTCAAAATCATTTGTTATTTTTTCAACTTGTTCTGTTGTTGTATGTTGATTCCTAAACCCAAATTGATGATTTGGTATTAACTGTTTACTTATGAGAATCGGCTTTAGTTTTTTCATGAGTAGTTTTTAAAACAGCTTTGAAGGTATTGGTAATAAGCTTATAGGTCTATATGAATCTACCTTGTTTAGATCTTTTCCAGGTTTAGGTAATGCTATGATTTGTGCAATTTCCCATTGTTCAGGGAAGTTGTTTGTTCTCAACAGAGCATTGAATAAGTAAGTAACAAATCTTAAGCCCTTTTCTGAAATTTCCTTTAACATCTTGCCATCAATCGTATCGTATCCGGGAGTTTTTTAGTGGTTTAAATCTCTTTTTACTGCCGTTTGGATTTCAGTAATAGTAAAATTTTTGATTGGTAAGAACATTTGGAATTGTACTTGCAAGAAGCTTACTATTTCTTCATTTTCGACATCCTGATAGGGAACAAATTATTTAAGCGGTTTCTCAAATAATATCCCAGGCATCGGGACTTTTACAACGGATCACGCGGAATAATAAATAAAATTTCTCGGAAATCACTCTATTTTCTGTTAAAATTTTTTTTTCTCTTATTTGATGGTTTATAATTTGAAAAGCTTTAATGACATTGACAACAGTTTGTGTTGAATACGATGGAAACAGGGCTGCAACCGGTAATAGAAGACTTGAAGGACGTAAGGGTAACACTTTCGTAGAGTGCCTGAACAGAAAATGCATTAATGTTCATTGTTGACAATATTTATGAATAAAAATTAGTTTTCTTCTAAAACACTGCAATCGGTTAAACTGAGAAATTTTAGGAGTGATCATAAAGTGTAAAATAATTCGCAAACCGGAAGGCCAACTATAGGTTTTTTTTTATATTTTCTGATATATTAATTAATGAAATGTGGATTGTAACTACTACTATCTTTAGATTAGTATAGTAATAATACTAGATTCATTAGTTTTTCATTGCCCGATTAAACTTTAAAAAGAGAGGGGTACTATTAATCTTAACAAGGAAGTAAAATTATAATATTTTTATGGTAAATTGGAAAAATATTTAAATTAATTGTAAAATTATTATTTCAACATACTTCAAGTCACTTTTTTTAAGTGGCTTAGTTAATTTCTATTTTTTCATCCAAGGACTTAATTTGGTCTATTGAATCTATATGATGTAATACTGAGATAACTGCTACTAAATCTATCATATAATTTACAATTTATATAACAATTTTGAAATTTATAATCGAACATTTTGAATAAAACTCGAACAACAAATAGTGATGTACATCTGCACGAAACACTTTAAAAAACGTTATTTTCCTAATTAAACTTTTCATATTGACACGTGGATACTTTAAATCTATACAATCAAGCATGTGATTTTTGTATTACAAAAAAAAAAAAAAAAAAAAAACAATATTTAATTTATTTTTTACAACGACGTTATTTTTCTATTCTACATGTAGACTATATTCTATAGTTCCTATATGATAACTTTGTGTTAACTATTTCAATTTTTATGCTTACACTTATTACGTTCCAATAAGTAGAAGAGAATTTTCTGAAGAATGACACGTTACAAAAAAAAAAAATGGTTTTATTTAATAAACAAATACAAGAGAATAGTAGAAATAAAAGAAGAAAAAAAATACACAAATATTTTCCAGTTAGTCCTTGTTAGGTATCCTTTAAATGTGTATTTTTATTTTTCTTCACTGTGTATTTTGTTATGATAGAAGTTGGTCCGTTAGAGAAAATTATTACTAGTAACTATTAATACTATTATATACCATATTCAATTCCATATTATAGTATATAATAGATATATTATTATATTGTATATAATGAAAATATATAGAAAGGACAAAAAAAGAAAATTTTCTACTTGAAAGTTATTTGAATTGTAATCTGAAACATTCTTTCGATAATACTGAGAACATTTAGAATATTTTAAAATTATCCAAATTGTTATACAGTAACTTTACTTCTTTATATTAAATGTTTTTTTTTTATTATAATATGAATGTGTATTGAATAACGTGTCATTTTGAAATACAAAAAAAAAAAAAAAAATAGAGCGATTCAAAAAAATTTCTTTGGATCTCAGATTTTTTTTTATATATTATATAGCTATATTATAAAGAAATAAGTCAATGGACTTATTCAAATATACCATGATTATGTCAATGAAAGAATTTCCATTATTTTACATGGATAAAATATTGTTAGTTGTTATAGTAGTGATTTTCTGTTTATAACTGATAAATTATCGTATTCAGGTCATTCGATTTAGTTTTCAGGCTCATTTTATATATAAACTTCGTCATCACTTCAAAAAATTACGGAACATTATCAAAAAACATATATTATTATACATTGAGTCGTAGACCGTAACAGTCGTCAACATATTAGATTTTTTTCGATTCGATTAAGTCAAAAAATGGTATATGGGTTTTGCAATCTGCTCCAGTACGCTTGTATTAGGCATAAAATAAATGACAAAACAAATAAAAATTAGACAATAATTTGGACACTATTTAACAAGCTTAGTTCCTGAAAATAGTATAGAAGTTTTCCACATTTAACGAATTGATATGACAGAAATTTGACAAATAAATATACGAAAAGTTAATTCTATTTAAGTTACTGTTAAGAACATAAATAAAAAAAAATTTAAAATCTATTAAATTAGTACGAATAGTTGATATTTGGTTGTTAGAAATAAAAATTATGCAAAAATTAAATAATATTTGATTGACTCAACTACAAAAAATTTTGAAAATAAAATATAATTAGTTTTTTTCTATTACTTCTAATTAAAAGAATGCTGAATGAAATAAAGC
The DNA here is from genome assembly GCA_963942445.1 of Argyra leucocephala. Lineage (NCBI taxonomy): Eukaryota > Metazoa > Arthropoda > Insecta > Diptera > Dolichopodidae > Argyra > Argyra leucocephala. The sequence continues at coordinate 123,009,091 of OZ012678.1, forward strand.
CGATTGACTTTATTACCATTACTTTATACCACAACAATGTGGTAACAAAATAGAATCAATTGGGAACAATTTATTTTTGATAAATTAAAAATAAAAAATGTATAAAATTTTTGGAAAAACTGGTATACGAACATGGTCGCATTACGAAAACTAAAAACTCAAAATTAAAATCCCAATGTACAAAAATATCTTTTGGCAAGTCTGGAAAACAATTTTTTCTCCCACTATATTATAACCCTTCGCATTTCCAATCACCCCCCGGTGTTTTTTTTTTTTTTTGTTCTTTGCACCTTTTCGTGCTTAATTAAGTACGGTACTGTAAGTTTATACAATATCTACAATGTTTTTCGAGCATTTATTTGTCAAATTACTGGCTTATCAACTCATTAATTGTGGAAAACTACTACTATTGTCAGGAACTAAGCCTTATTAAATAGAATAGCTTTATTTTATTTAACTTGTTACCAGATTATACTCTCAATTATTTTTTGTTATTTATTTTATCCCAAGGACAAAGGGTACTGGACCAGGTCGAAAAACCCATAAAGCATTTTTTTTATTTCATCAGGAATCGAACCTGGAACCTTGGGAGGCAAGCGCTCTATCTACTGCGCCACCCAGCGTGTAAGTTGTACGCAAGTTGTAAGCGTTGTACGCAAGCTCTGTCTAGTCATGGCAAAGATTTGCAAAAGATATTAATGATATTAAATTATAATAAATAATCGAGTATAACCCTCTTTTTCCGAAAGTTTTTATCTTAAAAATTCTACATTTTAATTGGTAAAAATCTTGGTATTTTTTTCTTTTTGGACCATTTACTTTTAAATAAAAATTTGGAATTTTTGAAGAAATTTTTAAGTTTAAATTTATTTCCAATTTTTTTCGTTTTATTTCACTCGGTCTTATTTGGCGGTACGTATAAGTTAGTTTTTTTATTTTTTCAAAATATTAACATGGAATAACAACAAAAGTTAACATTGATTGCTATCATTAGAAATATTTAAACTATAAAAAATCATTTTGATGCCACGGGAGTTTTTATCGCTTAATTCTTTACTCGCTAAAGAAATCGATAGCTTTTAATAAAGCAATGGAAGTCTTGGATTTCAGTATTTATAAGATTAGCATTTAATGTTTCTATATGGATTTTCTTTTTATAATATCGATCAGACAGAACGTATATGTGGGGAAGATGTAGAATCCACAATAGTCATTTGAAAACTTTCAGGCATGTTTGTCAATAAGATAATGGACCGTTATAGCCCATATATAATTGTGTTAATACTTTTCAATAGTAAATACGTTAAGGGAGCGATTCTAATTCAACATGGGCTAATTTTGTTTAACTATATGTAGTATTGCCTAATTATATTGACCCTTGAATTGTGTAAGTATTTTGCTGGTTGACCTTTATAAAATGTATTAATGAATTCTTCCATGGGTAAGTGATTGTATTTTGGCTTTATTTGGATATTAACTCCAATACTGCATACCGGATCATAAAGGGATTGCTGTAGTTTGAACAAGTTTACCAATGGCGTTTTTTTGCTCTAAATTGAGGTGATTCTAAGATGTAAATCAGTCTGATTTTTCATGTTATGATTTATATACGTTAAGCAAGTTGTACCATATTCCACTACTATGGCGCATCCTGGTGGTGATTTTTGTTATCACACTCTTAGCACGATAACGTATTGCAACAAAAAATTTTCTTTCACATTTCAAGTACATTTTTTATGTCAATCAATCTGACTAAAAAAATTATAAAAAATATTTTCAATATAGTTCTTACGATAGAAAATAATCCTAAAGTTGTTTAGGACAACTATAGTTTTTTTTTTCTATATATATTCAGATAAAAATTTAATTTTGTAATGCAAACATTTATTTATTTGAAATTTCTCAGTAAACATTTTTAAAATAGGACGTGCTGAAACTGGTAAATATAAAATGAAATATAAAATTTTTATATTAATTTTTGAAAATGAGGCTAATGCGGCTGAGTGTATTATGAATTTGTTGTAATTTCAATTACAAAATCTTTCATATTTATTCAAGTTTAAAAAATAAATATTAATTTAAAAATTTTTGATGAAATTTTACAATTACCAATCTAGAGGTTTTTTTAGAAAAAATATTATAAATATTAGTTTTAAATTTAATATGAAGTTTAAAAAGAAAATTTTCGAATTTAATACTTAAGAATAAGATTTTTTTTTTTTATATAATTCCAAGTATATGGGATAACAACCCTAACTTCTTTGACACAGACATTTAGAATACACAATTATATACAAACAATAGCTTTTTCTTTAGAATTTTTATTATATATCTACAAATTTTAAATGTGGAAAACTATAAATATCTACTGTGGAGTAAATTCGATTTAAAAATAGCATATGTGTGTTTGTGTGCATAACAAAAAATAAATGCATTTTTCAATATTGTTCTATTTCTATTTTACATGTTTTTTTTATTTAACAAATAAATTATTTCTTGAAAAACAATAAATAAAATAAATATTGTTATAACGGTATAGAAATAACGGTTGCGGTTCTTTTTGTTCTTTATTAACAGGTTGGTCCTGTTATTTAGAAATAACAGCTATACAATCACTATTTCGTATATATCGTACCATTTGTCAGTATAATTTAAGTACCTTGTAGTGCATTAAATTTGGTACTAAAATTTCGAATCTAACTTCAACGAACAAGCGACAAGAACAACGACAATATACTTAGCTGAATTGTATGATTTATCGAAAGCAGTTGATTATGTGAGTCGAAACTACAAAGGGAAAAAGTTCATTTTATTTACTGACTCCCTAAGTAGCTTACAGACCCTCTCAACTAATACTACCAACCATCTTACAATAATATTAGCTCAGGTGCTATTGAATTAAAATGTAGTAGACTTTCTTTTGTTACCTAGACATGCGAATATTTCCGGAAATGAAGAGATTACGTATTAGCGAAAAAAGCTACAACGAAATCACTCGATATGAAACACAAACTATATTATCAGGATTTTAAATATTTGTCCAACAAAAATATATGGGGAAAATAACTGAAGGAATATATACTTTAACATGAAAAAATCATATAGGGAATATATAAAAGCTCCGCCATAATGACTAAATGCGCATAGACCTTAGCAGGCTAACAAACTGTTACATCTTTGACGATATACAAATAAACAAACCAACATGTAGTTGCTCCATAGGATCCATATCTTCACATACCATATTCATAAAACTTACCCATTATACAACTATGTAAGAATCGAACTTGGTATCACAGGGTTGGAAATTCTAAAACTAGAAATAACTGAAGTTGCAGGAAAAGTCATTGAATTTTTAAACAAAATTAAAATCATCAATCAAATAAATATAACACCGAGTAGCTTTTTACTCAAATCTTGATATTTCCTGTATATACCGGGTGTATCAGAGTATCAGCTTTTCAGGAGGGGAAGGAGTCGTTATTTTAAAACCTAAAAATTTTATTAACTAAATCGAGGGTGCTCTATCGATTGGTGATATTTTTACTTTCCGGGAAGGACCGAAAAAGGGTTTTTCTTAAAACCAAAAATCGCCGAAATTGGTCGAAATCCAGATTTTAAAATGGGAAGGGGTACTTAATTTGTTTTTCATGTTATCATATTTTTTATCTCAGTTTGAGGTTCCTACAAAGTTTAAACAAAAAAAAAATTACTTTTTAAAAGTTGAAAAAGTACCCGTTCCCATTTGAAATTCTCGATTTCGGCTAATTTCGACGATTTTTGATCTTAAAAAACCCTTTTTGGTCCTTCCCGGAAGTTCAAAATATCACCAATCGATAGAGCACCCTCGATTTAGTTAATAAAATGTTTTTTTAATATAAAATAACGGCTCCCCTCATAATAAGCTGATACGCATGCTCTGGCACACCCGGTATATCATGGTAGTTATTTATTAACATAGAATAATGCAATACTAATTTTGTACTGGGAAAAAATAGAAAATGAATTATTATTATTTTTTTGTTTAACTAGTTTTAAGTATAAATAATATGAATTAATTAGTTTTGATTTTAAAAGAAAAACATAAATGAAATGTAAACATACTTTAGGTCCGACAAAACCCAGAGAATGATGGGACCATCACAAAATCTATAAATTAAATTAATTAACTCTCAATGCACAATTATTTAACCTATATATTTGGATCGTTGCATTTTGAATGGCATGATAAATATCAGAATAGTTCATAGTTCACAGCATGTCCATCAGCATAATCCACATTATTTAGTTCATCCTTAATTTGTCAACTGATACATAGATTGTAACATAAATTGAACTTTTTCAATAATAAATATTTCAAAACAAAAAATTCATATTTTTAAAATGACAGCGTATTCCGCTGAAATTGGATTCTCATTCCAAAAATAATAAGTTGAACCTATAACCTCAATATTACTACTTACTTACCTTTAAGGTTCATTTGAAGAAACAAATTCGAAATTCGTATGATAAAAAAATGATGTAATTTTGTTTTGCATTTTTTGTTTCACAAAGGACTTAAAAACGTCTTCTTTAATCTGACACCTGAAATTTAATTTTCTCTTTTTCAAATTAGATGTGTCAAACCTCATTTTGTTTTATATTATTTTATTATTATTTTTTTTTTTTTTTAGTTAAATGAAAAAATTTGAATTTATCAATTTGAAAAAAAAAAAAAAGAATTTTCTAAGAAAATTTTTTTGTTTTGCAACTGAGATTTAAATATTTTCAAAAATTTTCCAACAAATTTCTTCTATCTCAAGTTAAAAGAATTTTTTTTAACAGAAAATTTTTATTTATATTTTTTTTTTTCTCTAAATTGTGAGTGACCTACACAGATCAAATAGAATTAAGTATGAAACTTTGTTATGATAAGTTTCCTGTGTCATTTTTGTTTGGTTTTTTTTTCGTTTTTTTTTTTTTTTTTTTTGTGTTTTTGAGGGGAAAATTTACCATTTAGCACAGTTTGATTTTTGTCATAGTGATGATGATGATTATCATGCGGCGATGAAAATGATAGAAAATGTAATTTCATTTTTATTATTGTTGTTGTTTTTTTTTTTAGCATTATATAAATCCTTGTTATGTTGGGTCTTATTTTCTAGAAAAAAAAAAAAAATGGAAATAAAAGAAAAATAAATATATTAAAAAAAAAGGAAACAATTTAACAAAAAATAATTTTCCAAGAAATTTTCTTTGGTATCCAGAATATTTTTCAAAAAATTATCAATAAAATATACGTGTATACCTTAACTATATTAAAAAAGGGTCCTACCACAATAAAGTAAATACACGGAGTAGTGTATAATATGTAGTGAGATGGAATAAAGTAAAATTTTTATTTTTATATATTGTATATAATATTTATTATGTAAAATGTACATATATATATATATATATACATCATGTATACATATTAATGTTTATATAATACTGTGCTCGAGGTGTTGAAGGTCACTACGAATTAGATACCTAGCTGTTGAATTACATGACAGGTGAATGTTTGATTAACATTTTTATTTATTTATTTTTTTTTCTTTTCTATTTGATCAAATCTTACTTGGTCTAATGTGAAGTTTTTTTGAGGTTATTATCAAGATTTTTGTTTTTTTCGTTTTGTTTTTTTTTTCGAAAATAGAAACAAAATCGTATTAATTTAGCCACAAAATTTTGATTAGAGTACATGAGTAAATATTTTAGTAATGTAATGTTTAATTTGAACTTAATGAAGACCTTTTTCTTTTTGTTTTTGGTTTTTGTTTTGATGTTTAAAAGGTGGCTTTTAAAATTTTCGATTTGTTTTTCTAATTTTATGATATTGTTTAGTTCAATATAGTATCATCATCTCTATTGGTTGTTAAAAATAGTGTACTATATCTAGATTGTATAATGAAATGCTTTTAAGTTTATTTAAAGATTATACAATAGGTTCTTCACGTTTCACTGTATCGTTGTGTTTTAACTTGCATAAAGAATGAAAATAGCTAATAATTTTTTTATTAGTTTATTATACAACTACCGAGCAATTGCCAAATTATCTTGTATTTCGGCATTATTTGAATTAATTGTCTATGATTCAATTTATAACCGGTGTTGCAATTGTAACTAATCAGCATGGATTCATAAAAAAAAATCAACTATGGTAAATTTAGTAGAATTCTTACAGTTCAATACAATCACGCACTCAAACGGATGTCATTTCTACAGACTTGAGTAAAGAATTTGATTTTTTTCTTGTAAAGTTTGAATTCGTTTATGCTTCAACAAATAGATAATATTGTGTACTATTTAGGTTAATCATTTTTTTCTAACTCTGGTGTGCCTCAAAGCAGTCATCTGTATCCCTTCTTGTTTATTATAGTAATTTTAACGATGTAACTGATGATATGAAAATTTTTAAAACGATAACATCTACTAGGAATATTAATCTACTTCAAGAAAACCTGGACTCATTTTTCAATTGGTACAAACAAAATATTGTTTTACACGACATCGAAAAGTGTACACAGATAAGCTTTACCCGTCGTTCTTCTATTATACTTTAGTAACTATACAGTTTTGAAGCTAAGTTTATTGAAAAAGTGACCCTCTTTTAAAGACTTAAGGGGAATTTTTTAATGAAAAACTTTCATTTAAACACCACTAAAATGTTATCAGCAACAAAGCTAATTCTATATACTATAGGTTTCATAAAAATATAACGTCTTGAAGCGTTTGATGATCAATATATCATTTAAGCCTTATGCACCTGGTTTGTCTGTTCAAATCTGGAATATGAAAGTCTAACTCGCCATTTTATCGCAATCATATCGATAAGCTTGAATCAACCCAGAAAAATATTATTAGTGTTACTAGGGAAATATGAAACGATTAATAGAATGTTTATTGCTGTTAATAAGTATAAAAAATTAATTAATTTTCCTTAAATAAAGTCAAATAAAAAAAAAAATTGTATTTTGATTTACCATAATTATAGTGTGACAAAATAACATACTTACTAATGTAATGTAAATGTAATATACTTAATACTTTAATTGCTTTTTCAAAATTGTAATTCTTTTTTTTAAATTGTTTTACTAGATTAAGATTTTGTAATGCTAAAATGTTTGAATGAAACATAAATAAATAAATACTAATAGTTTTTTTTTTAAATTTGACATCTCAGTAGATTCTTGACCAATCATAGTGGAACATATTTTTTATTATTATTGAAAATAGTCGAGATTAGGTACTTTCAAGAAAAGATCAATTGAATATCGAGACCCCTATATGACCGCACCCGCAAATGGGCTTATTTGAATTATAATATGGTTATCATACAGATACAAGTATTTCGCCTATGCTATTTGCAGACTCGTCAGTGTTTGGCATTCGACTGCGGACGAGTTCTAAAACTGTGTTATTTATTTTTACTGGTAGCGCTTGGTTGATTGTTTATTTTCTAATGAAGTAGCACAGATGGTTGAGTAGTTATATTTTCATTATTCATAACTAAAATTTATTATTCATTATATTGATTGATTTTTTATAATATTATTTTCAACGTTAGAGAGATAGATATGGATGATTTTATTGGTTTTAATCTTATCTGTAAATCAAAACTATAGTACGGTACAAATATCTGAACCATTTCAAAATCGATTTTCATTAGTATTCTTTTAAATGATAAACGTTTAAAATGAGACGTGGCGAACTCAAATATTTTTTAAAAGTTTTTCAATTTTCAATTAGAAGTCTCAATTTAAAATTTCATCCAATATATAATTTTAATTTATCCAATTTCCGCAACATCATCCCCGATTTAAATTTACTTTTTATTTTTCTAAATAACTTATTACTACATTAGGGTTGTTGTTTAAGGTAAATTAATAAAAATGTAGTACCCATGATAAATTTAAATGATGAAAATCAAAACATAACGCAATATGTTTAAAATAGGTGTGTGTTTCACAAAAGATTAAAGTTAATATTAATGAAAATATGGGTGGCTTCGAAAATGCAGTATAAAAAGTTTTAATACAGTTTAAATACAGTTCTACTACCGTGTAAAGCCACTTCATTGTAAAAAAATATAAAAAAATTTTTACTACATTTAGACAATATAAATACACACATACATTTTGTATTTTTAGTAATACAAATCGGGAGTAATTTGACTTTTTGTTTATCTTTCGTTACATGAAAATTAATATTGTTAGACGTCCATATGTTACAACATATTTTCGCCGGAAAAATATATTTATTAACATATTTTACTACAATTTGGGTAATGAACTTATTTTTTCGCCGAAAATATATGCTAGCCTGTAATTTAATTAATCCTGGTACCTTTATCTATGACAATGTATGCAAATGTCTCATTTTATGTTTCCACTACGTATTTTAAACATTTTAAAATAGAGTGTAACGTCAATAGATTTTGACATATATTTTGGAAGATGCTATATTGTAAAATTTACGCTTTGACTGCATTCTGGAACTCAAGGTATTTAAAATAAAAAATAAAATAATGATAAAATATATTTAACTAACTGAATAGTTTATGAACAAAATATTAAAAACTATTATTCAAGAAGTATTTTAAATGAAATCTATTTATAAAAAAAAAGCAAAACATAGAATATTAACATTCCGAAAGCGTGTGGAAATTAATAAAAAAAAATACAATCAATACTGAATAGACACAACCATTCCAGAAAATTAAACTGTCTCTCAAGTATCTGTGTTATAAAGCTTTAAATTTAAAATAAACTAAAAAAAAATATATAAAATATCTCGTTCCTTTACCTTGACTTATATAATTACATAAAATACTGTAATTTACAGAATAAAAATATTACTTAAGGCTAAAGAAAATTAATTTTATTTTAAATTTATAGTTCTAAAAAAATAAATATTTTTTTTTTTTTAAATTAAATATTTTTGCAAAAGGATCATTTTTATGAATAAGGATTTAAAGTTCTTTGATGTTTAAATTGGTATAAACAAAAAAAATCAGCTTAAAGTTATTTATTTATAATGAATTTGAATTTATTTCGTTAAATGTTTTCACTTTGACCAGAGGTACTATAAAATTAATATCATAATTTTATTTTTATTGCCTAATAACTATTTATTGTCTCTCAGACTTCTTAGGATACATATTTTTATATAATATTTTTTTTTTTTTTTTGTTAAATTAAAATCTAAATAATAAACAAGAGAAAAAACAAAAACTGTATAGTAGGTACTGGATATAAATTGTTGAAGCCAAATCATATTATTTCAATGTTGAAGAAAAAATCATCTTTAATATTATAATTTTTGTTGAAAAGAAAGGACATAGAAGGATAAAAAACGGATATTTGAAATTATAACATTTTTTCCATGACATTCTGTTCATATTTTTATGAAATTAGGTAGATGACAACTTTTTTTTTGTTTTTTTGTGTTAGCACAATCAAATGTATTGTTGTGGTTGGTTGTGGTCAGTAAAAAAAAAAAATAGATCTTACAGTTGCAAGGATATTAATTTCATTTAAACTATCTTTATGGTATGAATAGACGATATATTTCATATAACCTTATTATGGTTAAGAATAAAGAATAAAGTGGAATTCAACCATATAAAAAGTACCGAAATCAAATACCGTGGAAAATAAAATTCTTTTTCTAGACGATTTGATTCTTCTTCTAATGTTGACTACTATTTCAAAAATTTAATTACACACTTTGAAGAATTAATGAAATTTTAAGACCATGACATTCAATCAGTCTCAAATCCACATTCAATCAGTCTCAAAATTAAAAATGGGCATAATGCTGTAACGCTATACTTCCGAAAAGATAGTAAAAAATTTTGTTTATGGAATATGCTATACGCTCTATGTGAGACATTTTTAAAAATGCTACAAAAAATAGATGGAACTCAATAAAATCAATAAAAAAAATCGATTTCAATAAAAAAAAATTATAAAACGGATTTTCTAAATAAGTTAGAACTGATTCTATTCTTGTACATCTAGTACAGCACTCCTAAGTATAGCATAGGAAAAATACCATACCATACCAGGTCATTCCAAATCATACAATTGGAAAATTCGTATCGAAGTTTTGATAAATTTAAAGATGTTATTGAAATTGGTCCCTACCAATTTTAATGATAATAGTGCCAATTCCATTATTCTCATATAATTTATATATACGGATTTATTTGAATAAAAATGTCGAAAATTTGATTTGATTTTTGGATTATCAACTGAAAGAACCTGATTAAATTTAAAAAAATGTTATTGTTGCTACTTTAATTGGAACAATCAAATTTGCGAGAAAAGAATATTATTACAAAAAAATTAAAAATTTTATATCAGTTCTAGGACCAGTTTTGTTTCTTGTATATATTAATTAAGATTTTAATCAAAAATTTGAAAACTAAACGCTTTCGCTGATGATACTGCTTCTGCTTATGGTAGTGTTTTAGTCCATTAAATTTTGTTGCGGAACTTAATCATAACTTAGATGTATTTAGGAAATGGTTTTTTTTTATCAAATAAAACAAAAATCATGTTTTTTAATATTTCTGATACTAATTTAAAAGATTGTGGTGTGCCACTCATTTAATTCCAAAAAAGGTCATAATCTTAATGAATTCAATTCACCTCTAACTGTTTAATTTGTTTAATGGATTTCTAAGCTGTTTTGATGACTGTTTTACTGTTGAAGGAGTATCTTGTTTTAAGTATGTTGGCGTAATGATTGACAAAAACATGAAATGGTCTGATCATACATCACATTTAAAACAATTACAGTTTTGCTTCAATTAGGAGCATTTCTTATCTAACTAAAGTTTGTTCACAAAAGATATTGCTTATGGTATATTATACTATTTTTGAATCTAAGCTTTGTTATGCTATAACGTGTTTAGGGAAGCTTACTTTGATAAAATCAGACCTTTATTGATTTCTCATAAGCATGTGATTAGACTAATGAGCAAAGTCAATCGTTTGTTCAATAGTTTTGAATTGTTTAAAAGATTATGTATTCTTCCCACTAGACAGCTATATTAATATAAGGTCTTAAAAAAAAATTTTTCAGAGAGGTCACTACTGACGAACCAGGGTTTTCTTTAACCTCAACCTACGATTTTGAATCCTTCTTTCAATACAACATTTTTCAAAAATAGCGTATATTTTGCATTTGTCAGGTGCAACCTTTAGATTGAAAGGCAGGCGCTCTACCTACTGTTCCAACATCCAGCGTGTGTTTTGTAATTTTTTTAAGATACCTTACCAATTGCAGTGAGGTCGATCAAATATCTGACGTTAGTAATATTTTGTGATTGTTTACGTAAAATTTATTTGTATTACTCATCACAGGTTCAAACGATCTAATAATGTTTGATGAATCTTAATCAATCACTAAAAAGTTCAATTTAATCAATGTAATCATGATATGGTCAAATAAATTTATAATATTTATGTTGAATGTTGTTATAATTATTGTATTTATTTTTGGAAAAGATTAAACTTTATTACCTTATCTCCGAAGTCTCCACTTTATGTCTAAACATCATGGCAGGCTCAGATATCTCTCACTTTATGTGACTAATATTTAGAATTTTTTACCAGTCTCCATCAGAAGTATAAATTTAATAGCTTCCAAAGCTTTTTTTTGTAACACAAGCTTTTGCTGTTTTTAATTGTCATTCTTAAAATTTAAGAATTTTAATATTTTTTTCTTTCTTTTTGGTATTCTTCTAGCAGAATTCAACAATTTTTTTTTCTATCTTAACTAAAGTTATTGCATCTGTCTGAACGAAAATGACAATAATTTATAACATTAGTGACCTTTATGGTTTATTCAAATCTTTAAATCTAAAAAGTTGGAAGGTCTGACCCATTGATGTGACACTTCATATATTTGCTCAATCATTCCAATTTTCTGCCTTAGATGAATGCCAACGATTTTTTTTCAACCTGGTTGGTTATTAGAATATATTGTAGAACTCTCGCCAATGCGTTAAGGTATCTTTATGTAGATTAATATTTCTAATGTACCAAGGGACCTGAGTTATGGTACGTACATTTTTTTATTGCATTCTTTGAATTATTTTGATGTTACTATTAGAAACAGTTCTCCATATCTGACATCCATAGGGCCAGATTGGTTTCAGATAAGACAATAAATGCTGTTTGTCTTGAGTTTTAATTGCTCTTTTTTTTGCGGTGATACGCTTCTTCCAAGTCTGCTTTTTGTCTAGGAATACTTCCGTGTATTTAACCTCGTTAGCTTGCGGGATAGTTATCCCAATTGTATAACTGATGGGCATAATCTCTTCTTTAACGAGAAAGTTACATCATGTACACTTTTACTCTCATTGAGCTTTATTTTCCACTAATAGAGCCATTCCTGTATTTGCTGCAAATGTTTATGTTTTTGTGCAGATTTGTAGATGCTGTATGTGAATTTGGATTGCAGATTAAAATTGCTGTATCGTCTGCGAAGGTGGATGTTAATGTTTTCCTGTTTTCCGGTTGATCAAATGTATATACTAGGTATAAAAGTGATCCTAGTAGATACCTGGTGGGCTGCCAGTATTGATTTCATGTTCTTCTGTTACATAGGATTTGAATCTAACTCATAAAGCATCTGTTATATAGGAATTTAGTAGGGCATGAGACTCAACTGGCAGCTTTTGTGGTATTTTATGGATTAATCCACACTTTGTCAAACGCCTGGCTGACATCCAAAAACACTACTGAACAGAGCTTTTTCTCTTCAAATCCCTGTTTTATTTGGACAGCTATTCTATGTACTTATTCGATCGTGATCAGCTCAGCTTGAAAACCAAATTGGTGCAGGCGAATCACTTCATCGTTTTTTATTTGCTGCATCATTTTATGCACTATAATTTTCTTAAATACTTTTGACAGCATAGACTATAGGCTGATGGATCTATATAAGTTGACCTTTGTTGAATCTTTCCTGGTTTTAAGATCATTATATATATAGACTGCTTTCATAATGAGAGGAAAATAACTTATTCTGAGGATATCATTGAAGATTTGTGATATATGCTTAAAAGCTATTTGCTCTTGCAGCATTCTAGCTGAAATACCATCGTAGCCTGCTGCTTTTTTGGATTTATTTTTTATGTTTTAATATTAATTGTTTAGTCTATATTAAGCATAATTAAAAGGCTTATTATCATTTTTGTAGAAAGAAATAAATAAATAAAATAGAAATCTGATTTAGTTGGTTCTTATAACAGTACGCAAACTTTTAATTAAAACATATTATTTCAATCGATAAAAAATTGCTCACTATTCCATCACTATTATTTTATATATTGTGCCACATATTTATTAAAAATATTTTAAAGGATTATAAGTAGGTATTTAAATTTGTTAAAAAAGAAAAGTTTATCTATGCTTAAATCCTACTCCGTTTGATCCCAATTGGAATTTCGCAGCAAAATAACTTATGGTGGTATTAAATTACTATACGGTATAAAAAGGTTTCATAGCTTAAAATTATTATTGTATTCTTCTTTTTCATACTGCGGACATAAAAAATTATTTTTAATAAAATAAAAAATGTGTGTATAATATATCCCAAAAAAAAAATAAAAATATTAAACAACAAAAAAAAAATCACCAAGGACATATTTATCCTTATACATGAATATATTATTATAATATTATGTGTTATATTATATTTCAATTGTTTCTTCTTATTTACGATATATATACGATTATACGTGCGTTCTAAATATTTATATATATATGTACCCAAATTCATACACATCTACACGTTTATAAATCAAAATCATAAAAAAAAGGAATATAATATGGTACTTATAAAGGCTAAGGTAAGAACAATAATATCACCTATATAATATTAATATAAATGAAGATAATAATAACATTAAATTAGGTTATTTTCCTTTATTGATTGACTTTTGACTTGAGTTTAGAGTTTTGATAAAAAAAAAAAAAAAAAACAAAATCATAAAAAAAATAACTAATTTAATAGAGTCTATAGGTAGGAAACTTATTCTGATATGTACATATATTTAATGAACTTTTATTCAGTAACATTATTTTAATTAAAAAAGGACACGGTTTTGTTCTTTTTTTTTTTTGTTTTTCCTGTTTTTTATGTTTTCTTTTTAGCTTATACAGACTTTTTAATAAAGAAAAAAGAAAAAAATCTTAAAATAATTTTTAAAATTAATTACAAAATTATAAAGGAATCATTTTGCGACTTATTTATAATTCTTTATAATATATATAATTTATTTATAATATATATAATTTATAAACGGTAAAGGTCCTGAAGTCAAAAATCTTCTAGGAACTTATGAAATATTTAACAAGTCTGCGGGAGATCTTATACGCTCCGATAAAACGGCCAGAAGTTCGTGGGCTTATGACTTAATAAAATGACCATTTAAAATAAGTCGTAATATTTGAGAAGCATTTTTTCATATTACTAAAACAGATAAATAAATAAAATTTTAGTATTAAAACAATTGATAATTTCTAAAATTTATAAAAATATAATCCGATATGTATTCACAAAAACAATAATAAGAGAAAATTAAATGTGTATTTCAAAAATATTTTAAACAAATGCTTACAGTTTAGGTAAGTATGTATGCAAGCCCTCTCTTCAACCATTAAGCTAAAATAAAAAAATAATTATCAGACATTTTAGACTTTGATTCAAAATCTTGGGTTTTGTCCAAAATTACAAAAAAAAAAAATAATTGTACATATATATTTTTTTTTATCCATATTCAACATTTTTTCTTAAATAATTTTTTTTGGATTGCAAAATTTAGTTCTTTTAAGAAAAATCTTTTTAAATTATAATATTTTCAGACTTTTGTTACATACTCATACTAGTATTAGTGAATTATTTATAATACTTTTTATTTTCAAATTATTAGAAAAAATGTTGAATTTGGATAAAAAAAATTGTTTAATTTGAATGACAAATTATTTAATTTGTTTGACGAAATGTTGAATTTGACTGCAATAAAGTATATTATAACTCTGTGGTTTTACAACGAAAGATGGTAACTGCAATTTATACACATATTTTTACATTACAATACACATTTCTTTTTGTATAAACTGAATAACTGAAGCTGTCATGTTCTTGAGCAAAAACTTTGATGTAACAAAAATGAATAAGTTATTTAAAAATTAAAAAAAAAGGTAGGGATTTTACGAAAAACAAAAATTATTGAACTGATTTCTAAAATCATATCTTTTTAAAGGTTTTCAAAAGATTTTCATTAAAAATATTTTTTAAAAATCAAAAATAACTAGAAAAGTATATCAAATTCTACACTACTAAATTTTATTCAATTGCGATTTACAAGAAATATCAAAAATGCAATTATAATTTTTCGTTGTAAAACCACAGAACTTATACTTTTACAGGTCTTTTTTTTTACAATGCTGACGAATATTAGGATTACAAAAAAAATATTAAAACTTTTACCACATTATAACTTTAATATTTATAAGAAAATAATGGATTTTTAAAAGCTTTGAATAAATACGTAACTTGCGATTTGTCCTCGTAATTTGTGATTTGTGATTTGTGTTATCGAATTTCTCTTTACGAGTCAGAGTCCAAATAATTAGGTTCAATACTATTAAAAATAGTCATGATAGTAACGAGCATTCTTAAATTAGAATTTGCTTTTTCAAAACAAAAAAAAAAGCTTCCACAATATGGTCTGGTAATTTTGATAAGTCTACTGTTCTAAATAAATTTTTTTTCATAGCATTTAATTTCCTCCTTTTTATAATAATTTTCATCTATAATAAATAAATAAAATAAATTACATGTAATTTAAAAAAAAATAAAAAAAATAAATTATAATACTTGTTCAGTGATAGTGTTGATAAGTTATTTTGTTTGAAAAAATATAAGATAATATATTAATTTGTTTATAGCTCCAGTATACTTGATAGCGAATCATTACAATAATAATTTATTGCTTTTTACTGCAATACTTGGTATTAAATAATTTTACTAAATTAAATAGAAACTATAGTATTCGCCCGCTCCTTAAAATTCATTAATTCACCCGCTCATTATGCAATGTTTTCCATCATTTCAATTTATTCTTGGTACTATATATACCAACAACAAACAAACTCATACCAATCATAATTAGTAATAATCAAAAAGAGCTTTCCCACTCGTATATAAAAAAAATTCGGTTAATTTAGATATATCTGTAAATAAATGTCAAAATCCATACGAAAATGTAATTAGGGTGTAATTATTTTTAAAATAGTCAAATTTGTTATTAACCAGCCAGTTGCACAAAAAAAAATAGTTTTTTAGAAGTTTACCTATAGAGAAGGCAAAAAAGCAGATGAAGCAATAGTTTACAAATTAACAAAGTTGGTTAAAATTTTGATATTAATATTGAAGGAATATTGAGGTATCGGTATATTGAGGAAATTTGATAAAAATCGGATATATAATTTTTTTAATAGAATTTGGATTTAATTGTGGCAAGAAAAAAAAACTCTGTACATTGGTGAGTAGCGGAAATTTGATAAATTTAAATTTCTATATGATAAATTGTATATTATGTGTACCATACATGGTGTGAAATTTTAAATTGATAATAATTTAAAAAATTTTAAGACACATTTATTTTCGCTACGTCTCCTTCTACAAATCTATCATTTAAAAGAATAGTAATGAAAACAGTTCCTGAAATGATTCATATATTTTTAGCGTACTTTTCTTTCAATTTGCAAATTAAATATACAAAATCTAGCATACCTACCCGAATACGTATATACTCTGGAAAATGAGGTAATCTTGATTTTTAAACCAACTTTAATATACTCCCTAATATTGAATCAGGCAAATATACAAATACTTATTGTTTTATATCTATTACTAGTGTATCCCCTGTGCAATTGCACAAAGTAGTTCTTTCAAACACAATTTTATGTAAAAAGAAATATTTGTTTTGGTATAATTGTTATTGTTTGTTTTCTGAATCGCTTGATTATTGAATATATATATATATATATATATATATAATGAAATTAAAGTATAATACATAATACTTTATGACGAAATTAACACTAATTTCAATATATATAACTTAACACAATAAATCTCATTATTGAGAGTAATCTCAAAATAGTAGATCGATATATTTTAATTCGTTTATAGTCAAAAACGATTGTAGTCAAAATTCTGTTATAGGTAAAATTATAGGTGAAAAACAGTGAATTATTTTATTAAAACACTGATTTATATATAGTTTTTTTCTGTTCTTTATTACAAATATGTATATTTTGTGATTACATAACAGAATTGCTATTTATAAATAAAATAAAGTTTAAAATTGTTATTCGAAAGATATTTTATTGAATTTGATTTTGTTTATAAAGATGCAATTTTTTTTTACTACGCCTATAGTCACAAAAAGGTTATAGTCAGAAATATTACTGAAATTTAGCGAATGAATATAACCGTGTTTTACTGCATATATTTATTTTAATGATAGCAGAAGCAAATGAACTAACTTTTATTATATAATTTTTGAAGAGTATGATCTGATTTTTGTTTTTCTGTTTTGTTTTCAATTTTTGTTTGTGTTTTCGTTTTTGTACTTTTTTCTATAAGTTTATGTGTTTATTTTAAATAACAGAATTTTTATGAAGCATTTTTTAAAATTTCCTGTAATTGAAATTCTTTTTAGAGTATAGATCGCGTTCAACTTGGAAATAACCCACACTATTTGGTGTAAATATTTGAAATGTTTTAAATATTCAGCACCAAGAACTTGCTAAATTTTTAATATTTTTTTGTTGTAAATAATTTACTATTCAATTAATCTTGCTTTTTTACTCACCACGTCGTTCATCTTGTGTATTATAATATAAGATATTCCCCACATGGCCATCCTTGTGTAACATATATAATATTATATGCAAATATGTACATGATACATCATAGTGTCAAAACTGTCAACTGTGAATATATTCCAAGTATATATAATTTGTATGCTTAGATTTATTTTAAACTAAACGGTTTCGTATTTTGTTGAAATAATAATTAAAAATTACTTTTTTTTTATTAAAAAAATCTTGTTTTTTGTTATTAATTATATTATATTATAAAAATTATTATTATAATACATAATATTAAAAAAATATTCGTTTAATAAAAAAAAAAAATCTGAATTAAAAAAGAATCGAACTAACAAAAATTTGTGATATTAAGACCTATATTAATAATATTATCGTACTAATTAATTTTTTTTCCAACTAAAAGTGCAAAAAACCAAATGCTATAAATAAAAAAAAATAAAAAGAATTTGACTCAAAAGAGAATCGACAAAAAAAATTGATTGAATGGAAAAAAAACGAAGCACACGAAAAACCATGAAAAGTGGGCCTTCAAAATCGTGCTCTTGTGTATTATTATAATATAGATAAAATAAAAATTGATTTTGATCGCCACGGCCTGCATCATCGCCGATTGATTGAATGAAAAAAAAAACGAATCACACGAAAAATCACGAAAGGTGTGCCTTCACTAATCGTGCTATTGTGTATTATAATATAGATTTTACGTATATATTTTGATATTAATTGTTATACTTAATTTAATGCCTCTACAGCTTCTAACCTGGCCTCTGGGAGAGCTACTTTAAAAATAGAATTTTATTTTCATATAAATTTTGTCTTTTGTATAGGAATCTTATTTTACTATATGAAAAACCTGCAGTTATGATATAGTGTTATTTCTAAAAAAATATTCAATATTTTTTATCTAAATTGGTAAAGTTTACAAAAAATACAAAAACATTTTCATTCGTAATTTGCCAATTTAAAAAAAAAAAAATAATTATTATCCGATGTGGAACCTACTTCTATGTTCTAATGAACACTACCAAGTTCTAATGGACACTGAAAATAAAACTGGTGGATTGGATACAGTAAAATTGGTAAAATTTTTGAGACGAAATTAAAATAGCATGTAAATTGTTGTTGTTTATTTTTTTTTATCTGAGCAAAACCTTTGATGGTGTTTGAATTTAATTTTTGGTATTAAATTTTTCAGAAGAACAAGAATATTGTGTTAGTTGTATTTTTCTCAAATTTTACTTTTATTAAAAAAAAATGTATACACAAAACAAAAACAAAATTTTAAAATAAATCGTAATTCGATATATCCCGGAAAAATCATTGTGTAACTTGGCTAGAAAACTATAGCATCGCTTAATTTATAAATTTCAGAAGAAAATTTTAAAAGTTTTTTCATAATAAAAATAAATGTCTGCTGTAATCATTCCAAATATCTTTTAATTGAATTCATTCAAGTTATATTAAATATTCTATTTTCTATTTTGGACTGAGATATAGGTGGAGACTACATAACTTCCCCTGGACTATAAAATATCATACCACCAATTTGTAAAATTAGAACAAAAAAAAAAAAAACATTTAGACTATTGAAGATTGTTAAATATCCTAAAATTTGGTCCAATTCTCTATCAACCCAATCATTGTTTATTTTTATTTGCAATATTTTATAAGAGAATTTGAAAAAATTCTATAAACAAAATGCAATTTTCTTTTTCACCAAAGATAAATTGACATGACAGAATGATCTACTGATAAGAACGAGACCTAATACATACGATTTTTAATACATACGATTGTCCAGGATATTTTATATTGTCAATCTAATTTTAAGAATTAAATTTTCAACATTAGAACAGTATTTTAAAATTTGATTGAGTTGCTTGATGAAAAATTAAATCAATAATATTTTCAGAAATGCTTAGAGATTAAATCATTTTATTTTGTATCAAAAAGATTTTATTCAAAATTTTTAATTTTTTTATCTTTATCACTTAACTTAAAATTATTAGTAAATTAACAAAAAAAGGAACCTAGGATTAGAATTCAATTTATATTCGGCTCAATTCTGTGAAAAATTCAAATGTTTATGTTTGAAATAAAATTTGAAATAAAATTAATTTTATTTCGATTTTTTATCAAGCATTCTTCAATTTCGAGAATTGGGAGTATACTAATTTAAATTGAAGAAAAATATTTGAAGTGTTTGTAATACGATTTGAGTTGAATTAGTTATTTCTTTTACATCTATTTTTTTTATATTATTTTTTTAATAATATTTAATTTTTTGTAAATAATCATAAATTATGTTATTTTTTTTTAAAAATATTATGGTGTTATTTTGTTGTTTATAAGTTGTTCAATAAACCGTCTTTAAGTGGCCTCAGTAGTCGAGTGGTAAAGCACCCGAGTGTAGTAATGTAACGATAGAGGAGTACTGATTCAAGCCCCGTGAGAACCGGAAAATTTTACATAGGGTGATACTTACTGAAAAATGTAATTTTCAATACAACCACATCGATTCAAAATATATAATTTAGTAAATAATAAAGATATAATATAGCTAACTAATAAAAATAATATAAATATATAATAATAAAAAATACATACCAAATAATTAATATAATTCAATAAGAAGGCCCACATTTGTTAATTTACTAACAATTGTAAGTTAAGGGAAAAAGGACCTATAAAGTTGGCCTGTAGATTTATCTGTAGGATTAACTGTTAAAAATAAATAAATGAATAAATCATCGTATAAGGGTTCTATTGATATAGTTGGGAGGTGCAAGTTCATAAAAATATTAAAATTAAGCTTCCCAGATAAACATTTGGCAATACAAAATGATAAGAACTTTAAATAAGACATCCAATGATAGCTGGAATTGCTAACTATCTAAAAATGTATATCTTTAGTGGCGCATCTTATCCTTTAAGGACGAAAAGGATAAGATATAAAAATATCCTTATTGTTTTGATGTTTTTATACAAAAACCGTTATATTTGTAGATCTATTTAATAGAAAAATAAGAGACCTTTCCAACAGTATATAAATATTTTGTGGGTTTTAGAGTAAAATCTTCAGGTATTTGGCTTTTCAAGAAAGAAAATAAAGATTGTTTTTTTTTTCTAAAATTTTCTTCTTTGAACTACAATATCTCCACAACGACAGCACCAATCATCATCAAATAAATGCTAAAATATACTCCAGACCGATATCTTTCTAGAATATGTTACTAAGTATATAGATATGTATATATCTAATAAATCAACATATATAAGGGCTTTTATACACAAAAACATCAAAACAACAAGAATACTTTCAAATGTCCTTTTCGTCCTTAAATGATAAGATGCGCTACTAAAGACATATATTTTTGGAAAGCTAGGCATTCCAGCTATTCCTTAGGTCCTACACAACATCTCCCTCAGAATCCCCACGATTTCGAGTAATGGTGGAGGATTTTATGAAAATCAAAATCTATTTCTTTTAAAACATATTTAAACGAATTTTTGTTTAATCAAAAAATATTTGGGAACCAAAAAATTAAATAATTTTTAATCATATTGCCTATACATACGTATTTCGTTAGTACATCTTTTAAAAAATAAATTTTAAATATTTTGTTCAAACAATTGTTTCTACTATTCTTCATTAATTAAATTAAAAATATCCTTTGCAATGTGCTTTATATCAATTTATTTATGATTAGTAATAAAATCTAGTTTTGAAATATTGTATGCTTATTATATTTTATTCTTATTATCCAAATATTTATTGCGTACAACAATACAACAAAAAAATATTTACAATAATATGAGCCGCGATTGAAACGCCGTTTCCCTTTTTCAATAATAGGCACTATTATTCCTTTCAGCGTTCATATAAAATACCTACTATAGTACTGATGTCTAACTTTTCTAAAGATAATATAGGTTATAAAAACGTCTTCAATCTAATTAAATAAGACTACATTGCAGCCTGGTATTATTAATTTCTTACGCCAATGATGTGATTGATATTTATCTATCTTAGAAAAATTTTTGTTTTTTCATAATAACAGGAAACTACCAAATGACTTTTATACACTAATGACTTTGTTATTTGACAGTATTCTACTTTTTTTTTAATAATTTTTTTTTATATTGAAGGATACAATTTTTTTGATTTTGGAATATGATTACTTCGCATTCCAGAATCCATGCGAGCAATTTTCACTATTACATAATTAAAATATTTTACATGAAATTATACATAAAATATTTTACGTTAATTTGATTGAAATAGGATATGTCAACTGCAATTGACTATATTTGCATTGTTTGTTGTATAACACTACTGTTTATCAATTGCATTTGAAATACAAAAAATTAGTTTAAAACTTGAACTTAATTACAATTATAGAGTTTATGTTACTATCAAGTAATATATATGTATAACGATTATAATAACTCGTACGTACGTACGTACTTACGTAACTCACATGTTACTATAATAATTAGAATTAAATATAGGCACCGTAATAATATGGAATAAGTTTGAGATATTGTATAAAATTTATAATATGTAGGATATGATATTCCTTAAAATATTTCAACTTGTATTTGAATATTTATTTTGTTATTAGCAAGATTATTTAAATTATGTTGTTCATAGTATATACATATATATATATACGTAGTTGTTGGATGCCAAAAAACCAACATTTTCAAAAATTTCCCATCCTTAAGAAAATTAATACCATCCTTTGGATTAAAATTTTCATTTCATATATTGGCACATTCTATATTTTTAACCGTTTTACTATTCAGTATACCAGCATACCGGCATCACAAGAGTACTTTTTTTTTTATTATTTTTACATAAAAAACAAAAATAATCAAAACCAAATTCTGTAATGCCTATATGATTTATTTTAATTAATTAAAATATAAAGATTGCAATAAAATATTACAAAGTCTTTAAATAATTTACTAAACTAAAGTAAGAGATTTGAATTTAATTGAAATGAATTAAATACAAAAAATAAAAAAAAATTCGAAAAAAAACGAATAAAATAAAATAAGAATGGTGGGAAAATTTTTTTTACTAACTTTCACTTCACGTAACTGTCATTATATTGTTTATTTAAAAAGAGATTTTAAAATATTTACAACCTTTCATACGAAAACCAAATACATAACATATTATCTATATGTATATGTAAATGTATATTTAAATGAACACATAGAAATAATATTAATAAGAATGTTTGTTTAAATATTGTACATTTAGTATACAAACAAACAAACATACATATAGATGGAATCAGTCCTCTTAAACACTATTACATATTAATTCCTAAAGTACGTATTTTAACTTAACCTATATATTATTATGTATATTACAAATAAATATATATATATACTTAGAAATACAATAATATAAACACATATATAAGTAGATAAGTTTCTATATTATTTTTTTTTTATATAATATAATATAATATAATATTATGAGTATGAGAATATCTTATAAAGGATAACAACTCAACTTTTCTACTTAGAAAACTGTCAGTGATTTGTTGCGTGTCAATTAACACAACGATTTTGGAGCAACTTGAGAAAATTCCAGAAGTTTTGTTACATTTTTATCTTATTTTATTTAAAAACAAACAAAAAAAAAATAATAACAATAATAATAATAAAAATAGAAACAAGAAAAGAATAAAATGAAATAAGCTGGAAAAATTAGAGGAGAAAAACATTTATGTTTTTTTTTTCACTTTAGCAAAGCAGTTTTTCTTTTTATGCTGTCGCTAAAATTTTTTATTTATTCGTGTTTTCTTTTGTTTTTGTTTTTTTTTCTCAGTATAAGTATATGTATGTGTGTATGTATAGTTACCTATTTAAGTTTTTTTTAAACATTATAAAATTTTCTACTTTTGGTATTATAAAAATTAAATATTTCACCATGTAACAAAAATCTAAGACAGAATTGTGTGACACAATATTAAGTGATTAATTTTTAAAAAAAATTTAAATATAATGATATCAAGATGATTTTGTAACCGACATTAATTACACGTGTTAAAATTAGAATTGACAAATTAATAAGAGTGACAAAAATTTTTAAAAGAAGTAAATTAAAGGTTTTAATTCAGTTGTTGACTACTGCTGTTTTTTACTTAAGCTGAAAACACACTTTTAGTGGTGGAATTTTTAAAATTTTCTTATCATATTACAGTTTCAAATGAAATCTTACGTATATATAAACTGATGTATTTATTGTGTTAGGTATTATACACTTAAAATGAAATTTGTTTTTAAAAACAGTATTAGTCTGATGATTCGAACCTTTTCTTATTATCATTAAATGGTTAAGACATTTTTGAATACTTAAATGTTAAAAAAAAATTGAATATGCTTATCTAATTCGTTCTGACATCAATCTTTATGGTTACTATTACTACATAAAAATTTTCATATTGAAACTGCTAAAAAAATAGGAGAAATCTAATATATGAGATAACCGATAACTACCATGTCCTATATATAACATGAGTTTAAATATATTTATCGAGCAACAGTACGCAAGATTTAAAAAAAAATCCAATTTAATCTACAATTGTTAAGACCATGAAATGACAACCCTAACTGCTTTTATCATTTTCTGATATTGTAAATGACTAGTTAGATGACATTGGTAGTACTGGATAGTGGTATGAACCGACACACAATAGACGTAAACCGTGGTAAACCGTAAAATATTACATAACAACTATACACAATATAGATCGATACAATTTTTATGGTCAATATTTAATATTGACTTACATTTAGTCAAAAACACTGATAGACGAAGTACATTGCTTTCGTATTAAAGATATTTGCACAATTAAATATATTAGTGTAAGAAAATTCGACTCTTATTTAACACAATATTGTAATTTTGATTTTTAAAAGATAGATTTTAGACTTAAAATAGGATTTGTACGCTGAATTTTAATATAAATTTTATTTCTGAATTTAAGAACATTATAATAATGATTAAATTTTAGATTAGCAATATTGGGATGGAACTGTGAAAAATCTAACTGATTGTTACTCAATAGATATATTGTTAGGATTAGTGGAGAAAAGAAAGGAAAAATATCTGCAACATCCGTACAAACCCAATTATCACAGCTACAAAAAAGATAATAAGACAGAAGCTCTTGAGCTCTTCTTTTGCAGCTGACCAGCATTTGATAGAGCCATACGTCGAACTTTAGATGGGGGTTTTTCTAACAAAACCTTTTCAATTTATAGGTCACAATAGATCAATCTAGTCAAATAGACACAATTAAATGATGAACGGATCACTGAAATTACCACTTGCATCTGATAAAAATGACGATAATATTTCAGTCTTAAGATATCTCAAAAATTGAATATTAAAATGTCAATGAAGATGCCATTGGTATGTGAAATTGATGAGCTTGGTTATAATAATTTTTTGTTTTTATTTTTTATTCAAGTGCCCTAAAGTTATAAAATTTTACCAAACATTCTTAAGAAATCATTAAAAAGTCAATACTTAAATTAAATAATCTACAACATTTCATATTCATAAATTTGTTTGACATACCTAGAAAGAAGCATATAAAATTTGATCAGCTCAAAACAATTTAGAAATATTTTGTAATGCATAGCTTGTAGCACTTATTATTGAACCCAACGTAAAAATGTAAATTGTCAGGAATTCTGTATCAGCTAAATATGAAACTTCCACATTGACATGTTGGAAAAGACAAATTTTATTGGACATATTAAACAATTTTTTTGTTTCGTCGTTTACAAAAGGGATCCTGAGATCACTATGAATATCAGCATTGCGAACAGACAAAGGGGCATTAACAATGTTTCGTAATACTTTGTTTTGGAACGTTTAGGTAGTTGAATATGTAATTGTTTAGCACAACCGCATATTTGAGCACCATATGCCCAAACTAGCATGGTTGTAGATCAAAACTTTCTTATACGTTTAAAGCGTAGATGTAAACCTAATTAGCCAATACTGTTTCTATTTCAGATCTAATTTTAGTTTTTCTTTGTTGATATCTTCTTTCCATCTAAACCCAACGTCTGCGTAATGTGGTATTACGGCATTGTTCATACTTACCAACATGAGCAACTCAATCTTCTATCCCTGCAACATCACTATAGTGTATAATAATAATATATTATGGAGCGCAGCATACTCTTTTTGTGGTACTCTTACGTATATATTTCGTAGAACAGAGTAATCTTCTCTACTCTATTCGATAAATATTATGAAATCACTTCGACATATTATGCTTCTGGAACAAGCGACGTAGCTTGTAAATGAGTCCTCCATGCCATACTTTACTGTCTAAGGCTTGCGCAACATTAAGAAATATATACTGTGGAGCAGATAGCATTTTTCCTCCAATGTTCATTTTCTTCCAAATTTTTCGATGGCATTAACTATTCTACAGGCTTGTTCGAAAGTTACCTAAATCCAAATTGATGATTTCAATAAAGTAAGTGAAAAAATAATTTTGAAAGCACAGATAATAATATATGAAGACAAACTATGTGTTACCCAAGTAACAATTTTAGCATTATAGAAGCATTAATGCTGCATTAATGCTAATTTACTATGCTTAAAGCATGCAAAATTAGTCACATAACTGCTATAATGTATTTATACTACACTTATATCTACAAAGTGGCGACTTTATAATGCTTCAATGTTGATATATTTGTCGATTAAATGCACAATTACAGCACGGCGTGCTATTAAACGACTTTTACTATGCAATTTCAGAAGCATTATATTAGCACGGTAAAAGCATTTTCATAAATGTAATAATGCTACCGTAAAACAGGAAAAAGAATTATTTTTTTTATTTTTTCGGATTTTATTAAATATTTAAATATTATTTTTTTAAGATTTTTTTTTTTTTTATCATCCCTTCTATTTATTAAATTTTCGTAGACGTCAATATTTTAATTACATTTTTTTTAATATTTTAAAATTACCTCGCTGAGATTTGAACCACGTACCAATTGATTTTCAGTCCAACACGGTAACCACTGAGCTATCGCCCTTGTTTTCTTGAGTATTAAAAAAGTGGTACACTTACACGCTTTACAATTTATTTCATAGATATAGTTGTAGGTATAGTGTATAGAGAAACCTTAGCGACAGTGCTGTTATTCGACTAATAAGTCGAGTAATAGCATTCGTGCAATTATATTACATTTATAGTGCTGTTATTCGACTAATAAGTCGAGTAATAGCATTCGTGCAATTATATTACATTTATAGTGCTGTTATTCGACTAATGAATAATAGTTTTTTTAAATGCTTGCTTTTGTTCTATTGAAAAAATTTAAAGGAAAAATAAATTTATTTGCGTATAGATATCTTTCAAAATAATCCAGAAAAGCAAAACTGTAGGGATAATGAATCCAAAAAAGTTTTATTACCTTACAGTTATTCCAGGAGCAGGGCACTCTGGAAATAATTTGTTTCTCAAAGTGGTCAACCGAAACTGGCATTTATATCACTTAAAAACATTTTAGACTTACAGAAACCGACACCGAAATACATATAGCTTTTAATAACATTTAAACGTCAAACTTAATTATGTAAAACGAAATACCTGAAATAAAAACAATGTTAACCTGAAATAAAAACACTTACTTTTAGATAAAATTAAAATAAAAATATTTTTAAGTTCAGAAATTAAAGGAATTTTTATTTATTAATTACATATTATAATTTCATTTCTTAATAAATTAAATTAATAAAAAAAGTTTAATGCTCACACGAATGTAGTAAAGGGATAAAAACAATGTTCGTTTTATATGTAATCGGTAGGAGCTTAAATTTAATGTCATCTATCATGTACAAATCTGGTGAATTTTCTTCTCTACAGTTAGATACGAATATATTCAAAATAGAAGATCTCATTGGTATTTCAAATAAATTGCGGTTTTCAAAGAAACACCAAAAATTTCTTTTTATTTTTATAAAAAATGGCTCTGATTATTTTTACTATTTGATTTGTTTTTGTCAAAAACCATTGGTTTTCGAAATTATCCCTAATTAAAATAAAATCTAAATTGTGAAGATTACTTGAAATATATTGAATTCCATTACATGCTGATAAAACTTTCGACAAAGTACATTATTTTCAATGTTGTTATTGAAAATTTCATCTTCACCATCTTCAATGTTTTCATCATTAATATCAGATAATTCCAAATCCCAATTACTGGTACATTCATTAACGTTTTCTGTTATAAAATTTGTTTCTACTAAACTAGACTGCGGATCAGTAATTACATCACTTGATACAAGATTTGAAAATTGTGGAATATTATTGTTTTCAACATGTATACAATTGTATTATTTTCGGTGAATCTAAAAGCTAACTTTTTGTCAATTGTTTTTGCAGGCCTGTATAAAGTGCTACTTTTTTTTAATTTTTTCCAGATCGAAGTAAATTTATCCATTTTGCAAATTAAAATTTAGTTTAACTATAAATTAGAAAAAACTTTTTTTTGAAATATTGCGTCTTTCGGGTTAAGCGCAATAAAAACACTATACAAAATGTAGAAAATAATGTAATATTGTGCTTAAATCTAGCTTATTATGCTACTAGCACAATAAAATAAGCATTATAGCAGTTATAATGCATCTTATATTGGCTTTAAAGCATAGCATGAAATAAATGCTTATATACTGTTATTCGACACTTATAATGCTTGTAAAATAATTGTCATGCCTTTATCATGCTACTTGTTGCTTATACGACAGTCTTAATGCTTATTTTGAATTTTTCGTGCTATAAGCATTATTGGTGTTACTTGGGTAGCCAATTGTCAGTAAGTCAAAAAAAAAAAATTGATAGAAAGCTGAATCTGTAACAAACACAAGAACTTACAAAGTAGGTATTGCTAATAGAATTGGTGTGGTAAAAGAAAAAGAAGAAAAATACTAAAGCTAAATACAAACATAACTAACAAAAATATGAAACACATATAAATAATTTAAGATTCTACATAAAATCAATCGTTCACCCACCATAGAAACTGCAACAGAACTACAATTAATTAAAATTCAAAAATTTTAAAATTTCACTAGAAGAATTCCTCTCCTATTCCTGTATCTACATTAATTACCCAGAAGGATTAGGTGTTGCTAACTAAATTGAATAAATATTTCTTTATGGTGTGAATGTCTAAATTTCAAAAATACAGTTAAAATATTTTGTCAATATCCCAGCAAAAATAAAATGTAAATATTTTTTTTTTTAGGGAAATTTTTTATTAGGAATTTTCTGAATCAGGAATAACAAGGATTTTTTGATTCATTTTTTATTGGTTTTTTTTTTTTTTTTTTTTTGTATTTCCTTTTTTATTATTCCACAAACCTTTTTTTTATACATTTTTTTATATTTTGTGATAAAAAAACGCAAAAGTGTGTAGTAAGTTTTCTCATAAAAATTTATGCTTATTTGGAGAAAAATGAAAGAAATACCAGTAAAAAGAAAAATAAAACAAAAACAACAAAAACATAAAATATAGAAGAAAAACTTTAATGGAAGGTTATAACTAGAATCTACTTATCATTATTTTTCATGTTTTTCTAGTAATTTACTCTCTTCTGTCTCTTTCTATTTGTTTTATTTTATTTTCTCGGATTTATCACATAATTTTATTTTACGATAAAAAATGCCTCCAACTAGAAAAATAAAATAAAACTCTTAGGTGAATAGATACAAGAAAGAATAAATAATGAAAATGAGAAAAACAAAAAGAAAAGAAAATTTCCTTTAAGAGGTTGGAATTTTCACGCAGTTTTTTTTTTTTGCTTTTTTTTCTTGTGTTCATTCATTTATATATTATGTTGAAAATTTAGTTTTATTTGACCCTGCCGAGTTGCTGAATGTTTTCTCATTGTAATTGTTTTCCTTTCTATTTATTTATTTTTATTTTGTATTTTTTTTTTTTTATTTTCCTAGAAATAATTTTCAGGATAGACTCTATTAGCAACAATCATCAAATTTATGATCAGGATTTTGTTTTAGTAATTTTTGTTGTTGAATTTTCATATAAAACTTGTTGGTTACTGGAAATTATATCATTAATAGAATTTTATGATTTAATTTTTAGGTTTTTTTTTTTTGTTAATATTTTATTAAATTAACTAACTAAAAAAAAAAAAATTTAATACATTAAAGAGTGTGTATAAGTATAATAAAAAATAAAAGGATGTTATTTTTAGTTATATATATGAATAGATTAAATAGACCTTAAATTGTTTTTTTTTAGGTATTATAAACTTGTCCTATAAGATAACTACTAAACCCCGAAGTAAGAGTTGATCAAAGTAAATTTTTATTCATTACGGACCTTGGTTACAACGATCGAAATTTTAACTTTATCTGCTGCAGCTTTTCTACTACAGTTCTGCAGCATTGCTCGACATCACACAGGCCTTCGATAAGGTATGACACGAAACGAAGGTTTATTATTTAAAGTCTCTCTAAACACCTACCTCAGCATTATTATCAATTCTTTAAATCATATCTAAGTAACAGACAATTTTTAGTAAAATACAACAGCGATACTACAAACATTAAACAAATAAAATCAGGTACATCACAAGGGAGTGCAGTTTTAGGACCTATGCTTTATATCATCAACAAAGTAGACCTCGCAACATCATCAAATATTATGAAGGATTCTTTTGCGGATGATACTGCTATTCCAAACCCGTTAATAGCATCTTTTTTTATCAGTATCATATTATTTGTAGCAGTATCGTATGCAAAAGAAGCCGTCATAATATTTGATGATATTGCGAGGTCCACTATGTTGATCCAGATTGCAAGAAAGTTAATTTTTTTAAAATTGAAAATTGGATAAAGAAACGAAGAATAAAGCCAAACACATCAAAATCATTGTACATCATTTTAGTATATCGTAAAGGTCCTGCATTAAAACTTAACGATCCACTACTGTCTCAGCTGAAATCAGTGAAGTACTTGGGGACGAATTTAGACTGCCGACTTAATTAAAGAACTCACATTATCCAAAAGCAATAAGCAACTCAGAATAAAGTTCAACCAACTGTACTGGCTTATAGTGTAAACTATCACTTTGTAGCAAATTTACGATAGCCATATTAAAAAAGTTTGGACATAGCAAATAGCCATAGAAAAAACATTATTAAAACCAGTTTGGACATACGGTCTTGAGCTGTGGGGTACAAATAGTTGAATGTTTTCAATAAAAAATGTAACGATCTATTGTAAAAGCCCCCGGATTTGTAAGAAATGACAGAATATGATTAGATCTAAACATTCCATCTGTAAAAGAAACAGTCTACATCCAAATCAAAAATTAAAATAAAATAATTAAAAGATAGTTGTAATGAAATATACAAAAAAAAAAAACTGCAGCAGATTGAAACAAAGATTTTGTACTTTTATTGAACCACTGTAGATTTTTCAACCACTCTTCTTGTGAGACCTCGATTTTATTCAATTTTAACTTTGATAATCTTGATTAGTTTTTTATTGTACTAGATTCGAAATTGGAAATATTAAAATTTTCTGGATTTGATAATATTTACTATTACTTTATTTTTCAATATTCCTAACAATATGAGTTACTCTGTCCGTCCAACTGATGTTGAGCATTCTTTGGTAACACCTCATTTCGAAGGCTTCTAATTTTTGCAGGGAGATTTCGGTGTATAGTCTTCAATTCCATATAAAATCTTTAGAGGTTAAGTATGAGAAGATACCCTTGTAATGAGAATTATCTCTTTAGGGACAAGTAATTGAAATAAATAAAAAAA
This sequence comes from Argyra leucocephala, assembly GCA_963942445.1. Classification (NCBI taxonomy): domain Eukaryota; kingdom Metazoa; phylum Arthropoda; class Insecta; order Diptera; family Dolichopodidae; genus Argyra; species Argyra leucocephala. The sequence goes on from OZ012678.1 coordinate 123,040,897, forward strand.
AAGTTTAAGTCATTTAATTTAATTTTAATTTATTTTTATTCTCGTTCAGTTGACATCTCAAATATGTAATTTTCTCAACATCATATTGGCTTATTCCGCTTGCAATCAGAATCGTATTGGATACTATTGTCTTACTAACAGGCATATATTTAGTTTTGCCACGTAATTACTGCATTTGATCCCTACCGAATATAACATAATAAATATCAGCATATCATATAAGTTATTAATTAAAACACCATTTACTTTTACTGTTCCTATTGTGCTTTCTAATGGTTTACGAAACATGAATTCAAAGTATACATTTTTATTCTACATTCATTCTTTTCTGTTCTATGGTTAAATATAGTCGTCAACTTAGTCTTTTGACATGACAAGTTGAAGGTTTTTTTTTAAAACATTTATAATGTCATCGAATGTAGCAATTCACCCTGTATGGTTATATCTACAAATTAATATTTTTTTTGTTATTTAATTTATTTTTTTAATTTCAAATTTAAAAAGTTTAGTTAACAAAGCTTTAAGCTATGTTTATTAACGATATGTTCGTAATGCAACTTTAATAATAATTTATCATCAAGATAAGCTTCCATTACAGTTTAAACTGTTATATTTAAAGTTAAAAAGATTGGGCTCGATGCGTGTGCAATACGAATGCATATTTACTAATTCTTATCAAAAGATTGTTACTAATGCTAACATCAGTGAACATAAAGTGCTTACCTATAAGTTTAGTGTTTAAGTTTAATAAGCCATTTATGTAAGAAGAAAAGTCTTTTCTAAACATAAAAGAAAGATTGAAACAATTCTAAGTCGTAGATAGTATTAGCTGAACATGTTTCGGTTCAGTGCATTAACAGTCAAAATCAAGCGATATGGAGTTAAGATAAACGGATTTGGTTTTTGTACGTGAACCTCTTATATTTTGATAAAATAGAAGAAAGCTAGTTTCTATAGGAGTGGAATTGAGTGTTTGGATATTAGTATTGGATTGGATAAGGCTAAGAAGAACATGAACTATGGTTAGGGGCTCGAGCCGACTTCGACCGTATTACGTTTGAGGTTACAAAGACGCGAAAAGTTTCTAAATCCTTCTGTACGCTATCACAGGATAATCCTAGGGTTTCATGGTACGAAAGAAAAAGTTTCAAAAGATCCAGATAATCAGATGACAAGCCTACCTGTTGAATTAAAACGCTGGTGTTGGTATCAAGATGATCATGCAAATACGCAAGGTATAGTCGAACATCGTTATTATATTTTGTGATCTCTGAATCTATAGAGGATATATATATATTATCGCTAATTTTAGCAGTGTTTTCAGTTAGCCGTACAATTGGTGGCAATAAGGTATTGATAAAATTCGGTAATTTTTTGGATATAGAAATTTTGGGTGAGTTTATGGGAGCACCAACAACAAATGCTTCACCCTGCATAAAGTTTGAGTATTTATTTTTGTTATTGTTATTTTTTAACTACAAATTGGGTTTTTTATTGTCTTGATAGAGATTTAGTGTTTCCCTTCTTCTGAAGCTTGTATAATTGATAGTTCACTTGTTTAAATTGGATGATTGGTATGACATTAGTAGTTTTGTAGATTTTGGTGTTTTTTTTTTTTCATAATTAGACTTATGTACAATTATCTTATAGAGATGCTGGCTTTTTGTTATTAAATTTTGATTAGTTGAGGGTGAAAATTTCCTTTTTATCTTATTAATAGATTTGATTTTTATATTTAAATTTTGGTTAGTTAGTGTAGAGCTATTTCTTAACTTATTAAAAGACTTAAGTTTATAATTTTTATAGTTACAAGTATAATTAGCATTTACTTGATTACGGTTAGTATTAATATTTTCAGGTTTATCTTTCCATAATGATATACGTGTTTGATTAATTGATACGGAATTTGTATTTGGAATAATTATCGTTATAGTATTTTAAATCATTTATATTTCATTTTTCTATAACTGTTTGCGTTGGATGATACAGGTTCACAGCTAGCACTGTGGAGCATTTTTAGAAAGAAAGCTACTGTTGAAACATCTTCCTGTATGAATCTTAATTTTTTCGCTGACGGACTTATCTTGTTAAGAGTTAAAATTTTGTTAGCCATATCTAGCGTCTTTATCCTACTTTCGCAGGCAACACGGTCCCAAGTAATTCCAAGTCTAAATACTGTACAGCTATTGTAGATGTAGATGTATTCTTGTTTAAAATATTTTGAGTATCTGAAAATTTTGAGTATGAGGAAAACATTAAAGCTGGAACATTAATGTTGGACATTCTATTCGGATATCGCTGACGTTCCCTTGGGCAATCGCATATTTGGAAGTTGTTTTGTTGAATGAGCTGTTAGCATTAGTTTAGGATCTTGTTGTGTTCTTAATGATAATTCCGAGTAACATTCAAATTATCGGCTGTCACCAATTCTGCTAGTACTGAAGATATTTCAGTTTCATGCTCAAGGTTGACAGAATGTATGCAAGGATTTGAACTGATATTACTAATGGTATTACACTATGTTTAACTTTTACTGATTCAAATCGCATCACATTCTGTGTACTGCATATTTTTACCGATAACGAAATTTTGAACCATTTAAATTGAATTCCTTTTACTCCAAGCTCATATAATATTCTTCTATCCACCAAAGTGTAGTATCCACCATAATTATAATGTAAATTGCTTACTTTATCCAAAAAAGAAATTAAAATAATTTTTAATTGTAAGATTTTGTATTATAATGTTATGTACAGATTTAATAACTCTTATATACACAAGATGTCTTTGATTTAGTGAAATTCCCTTCACTGCATGAGTTACGATTTTTTTTTTTAAATAAAAACAAAAACAAAATCGTGGGTTTTTAAAGCTTCTTGAAACATTATTTAAAATTTTAATTACATTTTACTGTGAAATTTAAATTAATTAGCTGGTTTAAACGTATTTTAAATTGATGTTTTCGTTATTTCTTTTTAAATTTATAATAAAGTTTCATTATCAATTTGAATTCTTGTTAATTTTTTTTACTTTTAATCCAGATAATTGAAAGTTAATACTTATCAAAAGATTTCTATTCTTATTAACTTAAAAATTATTTGCATTGATGTCTGATTGGTTGTCAGATTGGTTTCAATTGAAGTTAAATTTCAATAAATTTGATTTCTAAGAAATAAATTTAATATCCTTGTATATTAATCTTCTTTTAAATAAGTTCAAATCATTTATACTACACTTTATCGAACTTTTCTGTTTTCTTTGAAATATAAATTAATATTTTATGTAACACAACAAATCAAATTCGGTAAATTTTTACAATCGAAAATCATCTAAAATTACTTTATAAATAAATTTTTAATTATTATTTATATAATTTTAAATTAATTGAAATTGTAAAATCTTATAAAAATTTTCTTAAGCATACTTGCAGACAAAACAAAATATAAGTAACATAAGCTGAAAATTTACCAAAATGAGTGTGAATGACCTGAAAATAAGTATCTTATAATAACATTGTAATAGTATTTGTACACGATTTGAAATATTTTTAAAATTTACAATTTTGCAAAACATTTACAAATTGAAATTTCAAAATTCGTTATAGCAATGTTCAGAAAATCTCTTATTAATTAAAAAGATTACAGTTAGAAATAGATATAGATATTTGTACTTTCATTCTATCGTTCATCTTTGGTATTTGGTTAGTGGAATGGGTGGGATAAGCCATAATCATATTTTTGACATCGCGCCAGATGCATTAAAATGTTTGGGATACTTGAGTCGATGTAAGACTCTCAAACTTTTTCTCACTCTTTTTCACCTTCGAAACTTCGAAATATCTATAAATTATTTATACGACCCAAGATGGGTCAATTAAATTTAGTGAGACGGTGGTGGGCTCTAATCACCTATTAAGTCATCAAAAACCCATAACAATTATTTTACAACAATAATTTCATTGAAAGAAATATTGAAAAACCTACAAAATAAAACCTCATCAGGCATCGATAAAATATCTAATATTGTGCCGAAGCACTTCTCAAACACATTAATCGAAAAATATTGTATAATATTTAACAATTGTCTAAATCTAAGTTACTTTCTAAAACCTTGGCAGAAAAGAATTGTCATAACAATCAAAAAAAAAACCAGGCAAAAACCTCACTGACCCCTGTAACTATAGACCTTTCAGTCTGTTACCGAATATCAGTAAGATTTATGAAATATTAATTAATAATTCTTTAATAACAGAAACAATAAAAAACAAAATATAATACCAGACAACCAATTTATATTTTACAACAAACACAGCACTATAAGTGCTATGACCAAATTTTCATCAGATATATTTTGGTATATAAACAATGGTCAATGTGTAGCAACTTGTTTTATAGATTTTGGAAAGGCATTCGATACTATGTGGCTTGATGGTATTATATACAAACTATACTCAAATATAAATATCCTCCACATCTAGTATACTTTACTTAATCAACAACAGGTTACGCAAAAAATCTCTTAGAGTATCCTTCTTCAATAAGAATATATTTAAAGAATTCAAATTGACTAATGGCCTGCATCAAAGCACAGTTAACTCACCAATACTATTCAATATATATGTTAGTGACTTACTTGATTCTCTAAGCAAAATCTCATAGTATAATCACAGCATTGCATTTGCGGACGATTTAACAATTTATACGGCAAATTTCAATTTGAAAATACAGTATAACCTAAAACAGTCATTCAATAAAATAGTACACAATAGTTCCATATAGTAAACGCTGGAATCTAAAAATTAATTATAAAAAATGCGAAACTGTCTTGTTTAGAAACACAATAAATAAGCCCAGGGATGGTTCTACCATATAGGCAGCATAGGCGGTCGTCTAGGACACTGAACTGTTGAGGGCGCCAAAATTCGAGAGAAAAAATAAAAATATACTTTTTTTTAGTTATACGTTTTTTAATAACTGTTGAGGGCGGCAAAAAATTTTGACGATGCTAATTTGCGACGTATTAAACAACAAGAAAATTATTGGCAAGGAGTATTAGTACATTTGATATCTTTAGTTCGAAAAAAAAAAATTGTTTACTCGTGGCAACGGAAACTTTTTAAATTTTGAAAATTCGCCAGTAACTATTTAAAGTGAATTTTTACTTTGCAGTCCTTGATACTGCTATTAACTCCGTCAGTGATAGATTTGAGCAAATGTAAAATCTTGAGTCAGTTTTTGGATTCATTTTTGACATTTATAGCCTACAAAATGTAACAGCACATAGATGTTCATGTGTCATGCATCATGTGATAAGCTTGAGTCTGCATCAAGTCATAACGGCTCTAAAGATATCGAAGCATTGGATTTGTTTAATGAGCTTCAATCTATTTCTACACGCATTGAACAGAGTTCGTCGCCGAAAGATGTCTTATATTTTATTTGTGAAAGAAAGTTGACCGATATTTATCCAAATTTTTTATCACCTCAAGAATCTGTTTAACGTTACCTGTTACTGCAGAAAGTGGTAAAAGAAGTTTTTCGAAACTAAGATTAATTAAAACTTATTCTCGCTCAAAAATGGCTCAAGAACGGCTTGTAGGCTTGGCTTTCATGGAGCAAGATTATTTTTTTTACGTACCTGTTTTCATTAGTAGGGAGGGCGCCACAAAAAAAATTGCCTAGGGCACGACAAAAAAAAGTATTTTTGAGCCACCGCTGAATAAGCCAAATAGCACAATAAGCCAAAACTAAAAAAGAGTTTACCTAAAAGCGCCAGATGGAACTAGAATACCGAGTCACAACAGATTTAAATACTTAGGAGTCATTCATACACCAATATATTCCAATTCAACAAGCATGTTAAATATCAAATATCAATAGTGAAAAAGCCTTGATGGGTCGGAAATGGTTATTCTTTTATAAAATCCTACAAGAACTTAATTAGACCAATATTAACGCATGGTTGTCCTGTATGGTTTAACATAAGTTCTTCTATTATGGAAAATCTGAGGCTGTTTGAACGGAAGTGCATACGCGCATGCACCTGAATAGAAAACTAACACCTAACTACACGCATTATTTCTCCAGCAAAGCAATTTACGAAAGCGTAATTAGAATTGATTCTCGTCTCGATAAACTGTCTCATACATAATCACATTCAAAGAACTTGTACATCAACAGAATAAACAATATAAACAAATTGTGAAATATTTTAATTTGATAAATTTATTCCTAATTCTGCACAATTAATAAACAAAAATCCTTATTTTTGGAATTTAGTAGGTTGTTAGTTTAAATTTAGTTTGTAATATTTAGGTTAAGATTAGTGTAAGTTAATTATAAAATAAAAAATTTGGTTTTTAGCCGTAATTTTTTTCCCAAACTGTAAATCAATTATTAAAGTAAAATTACACATAGAATAATTTACGTTTAAACTAAAAAAAATAATTAAATTAGTTAATATAATATTAACAACTCATTATTAAATTTAATTGGGAAAACTGGTATTTAAACTAGTCATGTACATTTTAATAATTATAGGATGAATTTCGTTTTGTTTTGATTAGAATAAAGAAATTATATTAAAAGCAAAAATAAAGAGAACATTGAAAAAAAAAAAACAAAATGGGTGAATTAGAATTCACACAATCGTAGACTACCTTGACCGCGTTCAAAATTGTGCAATTTGTCTCGAATTCAACTGGAACCTCACACCTAACTTCTCTTGGGCATTGTCGTATGGTAGAAGTCCTTTCTCTGTTTTTTAGATACTTAGTAGTTGTCGATACACATGCTCATTAAAAATTAAACCCTTTTTCTTAAACTATTTCAATCCCAAAAAACAGAAGCCGCAGATACGCATCCCTACACAGTAGAAAAATTTAGATGACATAAAACATGTTACGGAAACTCGTTAATAGTCTCAACTTCAGGAATGTGGAATCATATGTGTTGCGGCAATTGTTCAATAGTTTGTGTTTCGTTTACATGGTTGTCCCTGCGACAATGTAAGTTGAACGGAAGGCTTAAATTGACTACATATCCAATCCGTTAAAATTATTATGAGTTTAAATAAAATTTTTTGTTTAAATAATCCAAAATTAGTTATTATTTATATAATAATTACCTTGGTTAATGTAGCGTGAGAGATAATTTTTGAGACTATTCCGATTAGTTATCAAATTATTTGGAGTTTCAGGGTTAACGTTTTGCCTCAAAGGATTTGGAGAATAAAAGATAAGATGATCAGAATAAGGTTGAGTCCGCAGTTGATCATTCCATTATTATACGATCTATGATTATATTTGATTTTTCATATAATGATTTATCTTAATAATACTGTAAGTAGTCTACGATAGAGATTTCCTATTTAAATTTGTACAAGCTCTTAAACACTTATGATCAACTAATCTTAATTTCTCCATTATATACGCATTTATATTTCACAATATATAGGGTCTACATTATAATATAGGTCTTATTAAACTTTTATAAAAAATTAATTAAGCTTTTTCTACTTATATTAAACATTTATTAAGCTTTTATAACAAAGTATTTGAACTTTGTATAGTATAACACTTTGGAGTAAAGTAGATTTTTTAGTAGCACAAATGCATTATTTGGCTTCTCAATTTGATTTTTTATATGATAGTTAAGATTATGCAGATAATTAAAATGTATTCTAATATTTGATATTTGGTGGAGTTATTAATGGTTGAGGCATATGCAGCTTTTATATGAAATAATTTAGGTTTAAAGTAAATACATTTTTTTTTTTTTAACTTTATTTTACCCACTGTACAATCTTATAATTACTTAGCCTAGATAAAGTTTACAAAAAATAGCTTTTGTGATATTATTATGAACATGTAAAAGTTGTTTGCTTTTTAAGTTAATTTATGTTATATAATTATTCTAATTATTATTGTTATTATTTAGTTTTAATTTACTTGTGTTCTTATATAAATCTATTAAACCAATTTATTCTCGTATTAAGATAAAACTTAACCTAAGTAAACCTAACTAAAACTGCTTAAACCTAGTTAAAACGAGAAAAAAAATATGTATTTGTAATACTTAGTGTTATTTATACGTATTTTCCAACCACCAATAGTCTCTTTTTATAAATTTATCTTTGTCCGGTATAAACATGTCATATCTCAAATTTTCTCCATTAATGTTGCCTGGGTTATACTCTATAGTTTAACATGTAGTCCGTCTAGTATAGAGATATAGTGTAAGGTTACATTATCTTGGTTTGAATATAATCATTTTTATCTAAAAAGATAAAGTGCTCAGGGGCTATAAAGCTTGTGAGCTTATTCTTATGCGATATTAAACCATTTTTTGGAGTTGTTTGTGCTCTGTCATAATGTTTTCGAATCAATTTTTTTAGAAAATTGTCGATTCTAATTATGTTTGCTTCCTTTTACAAGTATTTATTGGAATAGTAATGCTTGTAGTCGGAATTAGGTCTTCTATAAATATTGGTACATACTCTTATACACTTTCTTTCAAATTTTTGTAGTTTTTCCATTAGGCTTGCACTAACGTTGTACTATATGGGTGCATCATATGCAAATGTTGACCTTATTAGTGTCTGTACAATTTTTTTAAATGTCTGAACTTGTTTTTACCACCGTGTCATGGAATAGCAGGGTTTCGCATTTTTTCAAGTTCACTTTTAGTATCTATATCTGGTAGTAGTCCAAAATAATAATAAACATTTTTTGAACTTTGTATTGTATATTACTAACTTTGTTATCCGCAGAATAAATTATTATATCGTCCGCAAAGGCTAAAGCAAACATATTACTTTTTACTCTATCTAATAAGTGGAGTAGATCTGTTATATAGATTGAAAAAAAGGATTGGTGCATTAACAATTCCTTGCTGTAAAGGCATATGGCATATAGAGCTTTTATATGAAATATTTTAGGTTTAAAGTAAATACATTTTTTTTTTTTTTTTAATTAAACTTTATTTTACCCATTGTACAATCTTATAATTACTTAGCCTAGATAAAGTTTACAAAAAACAGCTTTTGTGATAATATTATTAACATGTAAAGTAATAGTTTGCTTTTTATGTTAATTTATGTTATATAATTATTCTTATTATTATTCTTATTATTTAGTTTTAATTTACTTAAGTTCTTATATAAATCTGTTGGAAAAAACCTGGGATGTAAAAACCAATATATTCTCGTATTATTTAAGATAAAACTTAACCTAACTAATCCTACTAACCTAACTAAACCTAACTAAAACTGCTTAAACCTAGTTAAAACGATAAAAAAAATATGTATTTGTAGTACTTTGTGCTAATTATACGTGTTTTCCAACCACCAATAGTCTCTTTTTATAAATTTATCTTTGTTCGGTATAGACATGTCATATCTCAAATTTTCTCCATTAATGTTGCCCGGGTTATACTCTATAGTTTTACATGTGGCCCGTCTACTATAGTGATATAGTGTAGGGACATGATTTTGGTTCTGAATATAACCATTTTTATCCAAAAAGATAAAGTGCTCAGGGGCTATAAAGCCTGTGAGCATTGTCTTTTTAATGTACTCCTCGTTGTGGTAGAATATATGCGATATTAAACCATTTTCTGGAGTTTTTTGTGCTCTGTCATAATGTTTTCGAATCAATTTTATTAGAAAATTGTCGATTCTAATTATGTTTGCTTCCTTGTACAAGTATTTATTGGAATAGTAATGCTTGTAGTCGGAATTAGGCTTTCTATAAATATTAGTACATACTCTTATACACTTTCTTTCAAATTTTCGAAGTGTTTCCATTAAGCTTGCACTGACGTTGTACCATATGGGTACACCATATGCAAGTGTTGGCCTTATTAATGTCTGATAACATATTATTTTTACTCTAGTGCTTAAGTTTTTGTTGTAAAATAGTTTTTTTGCCATCATGAAGGACTTATTGCCTTTAGATATAGTGTATTTTATATGCTCGGAATAATTCAGATTACGGTGAAGAAAAATTCCGAGATATTTCACAACTTTTTTGTTTGCCAGCGGTGAGTTATTTGGAGATTTTATAGAAAAAGATTTCCAATTTTTTTTTATGTCTGAACTTGTTTTGTCCACCGTGTTACGGAATAGCACGGTTTCGCATTTTTCAAAGTTCACTTTTAATATCCATATCTTGCAGTAGTCCAAAATAGTATTAAACATTTTTTGAACTTTGTATTGTATATTACTAACTTTGCTATCCGCAGAATAAACTATTATATCGTCCGCAAAGGCTAATGCAAAATTATTACCTTTTACTCTATCTAATAAGTGGAGCAGATCTGTTATATAGATTGAAAAAAGGATTGGTGCGTTAACAATTCCTTGCTGTAAACCGTTTTCGATAGGGAATACGTTATCCGATGAATTTTGTTGATAGTGGATCTGAAATTTATTTCCATATACCATGCTTTGAATAAGCGCAATTAAATGTAATGGGAATTCATATTTTATTAGCTTAAATATTAAGCCGTCCAACCATACCGAGTTGAAAGCCTTTTCCAAATCGACCAAACAGGCACCTACGCCATATTTTTTATTTATGAACCAGCAGATATCTGATGTTAGTTTGGTTATTGTATGAATGGTTCCGTGCTTGTGCCTGAACCCAAACTGATTTTCGGTTATAATATTTTTTGACTCTAGGAAATTTGAAATTTTGTCGTTAATGAGTGTTTCGAATACTTTACTGATGTTAGGCATTAGACTTATTGGCCTGTAATTGCTAGGATCAGTTGGATCTTTGCCTGGTTTTTTTAGCAATATAGTTTTCGACACTTTCCATATTTTCGGAAAATACGAATTATTAATTGCGTTGTTGAATAAAATAACATATTTTGAAATTATTAAACTACTTAAATTTTTTAGGACTACATTAGGTATATTATCGACACCAGAAGAAGTTTTATTTTTTAAAGTATTAAATTTCAGCGAAAGCTCTTCTTGGTTCGTGTACTGGCTATTTTCCCCTCTTGGTTGTGATGCTTTATTTGTGTGGGAGAAATTGCAGAGAGCAATGTTATTTCTTTGTTTTTGTTCGATATTTAATTTGAATTGACTAACTGTATTTCTAATGTTGGTGTGGAATCTATTGTTTATTGGTATATGTATTTTATGAGATTTTTCTAGATAAGATCCTAATACATTGTGAATTTGTGTTTGGTCTTTTATAATAAATTTATTAGTATTGGTTTTTTCTAAGCTTGAAATGTCAACATTGTTTACGTTAAGTAATGCAATGTCAACTTGGTCTATGTGTAGGTTATTAATTTGGTTTGATTTTTTTCTTCGAAATATTTTATTTAATTCAGGAAACATGTTTTTACTATTTTTTGGTGTGATTTGTTTAAGTCTGCGTTGCCAGTAGCTGTTGATTTCCACCTGGATTTGTTGTTTAATAAGGGATTTTACGTTGTTTAGAAGGCTTTTGAGTAATCGTACGTTGTGCGTAGAAAATTGAAGTCTTTGTTTATTAATTATGTGTATATCTTTCATTAAGCTATTTTTTTTATTGAGCAGTATTTTTAGTTTTGTAGAATAAAATTTGTTTAGATGATTAGTATTTTTATTTTTTGGTATTACTTCGTTCATTGTTTTCAGTATTATTTCATTTAATTGTGACAAGTGATAGTCAATGTTTTGGTTAGTTATATTGGCGTTATCAACAATATTGTTATCGTTAGTTGCATAATTTCTTGTATAGTTGTAGTCTAGTTTTTTTTTGAATGAACTCCACTTGGCTTTGGCGAAGTTTAAGCCGTTGTTGTTTGGAAGCTCTTCAAGTGAAAGCTCGTCGTTTCTAAACTTGATCTCTGTACAAATGGCATTATGGTCACTATCATATGGAATTGTGGTTAGTTTATTATTATGTTGCGGGAAATTTATATTAATTCTAATGTCTGTAAATACGAGATCTATATAGGACTTTGCACGTGGTAGTGTTGGTGCTTCAGTCAATAAGAGATTGATTTTGTATCGTATTTTATTTTTTTGAAACCACCTGTGCAATTGTATTCCTCTAGCATTATTAGTAATATTTAACCACAAAGTGTGTTTGGCATTAAAATCGCCAGTTAATATATAGTAGTTATTCAAATTTTTTAAATTTAAAATTTCGAATATTTTATCTATTTCTGTTAGAAACATATGTGAATTTCTATCTGATGCGTAAATAGAAATTATAAATAGTTTCTTTTGTTTTAATTGTAATGATATAACACATGGTTCGATACATAAAAATTCATCGAAAATGGTATTATTTACAATTTGAAAAAAAAAGTGTTTTTTAATACATATGGCCACCCCTCCGCCACTGATTTCGAGTTTGCGGTCTCTTCTAATTATATTATAATTATCAACCACCATGCGGTTAGCTGGCTTAAGTTTTGTTTCACTCATGCAAATTATGTCAGGCTTATTGTTTTCCAGAAAGTGTATAAAAGCTAATTTCTTATTGTAGGAGATAAGAGAATTTACATTTACCGAAATAATTTTATACGTATGTGAGGAATTACACATATTGTTGGTTGGATTCGATAGACATTATGTCGTATAATATATTAATTCTGTTAGTGTTAGTATTAATATTTTTTTCTATGTTGCTAATTTTTTTGTTTAATTCTACTATACTATTACGTATTTCTAATAAAATGTCAATGTTAATATTATTGCCATTGCTTGTATTGTTAGTATTGGTATTACTAGTATTATTAATGTTATTATTATTATTTCCACTTACTACATTTGCGAATGATCTGTTTGGCTGTATGAAATTCGTTGGAATGTGTCTAGTTTCTATTCGTCTTCTGAGCAGTGTTCTGTTTTCCTCGCGTTTTTTTAATTTTTCCTGGTATTCAGGACAATTTCTATAAGATGCTGGATGACCATATTTTTTGCACAGAGTACAAAACAGCTTTTCTCTCGGATCTTCTGGTTTAATGGAGCATTGTCCAGGTATGTGGTTATCTCCACATTTTACACATCTGAAATCCATTCTACAATTTGATGCAGAGTGTCCAAAACGTTGACAACGTGTACATTGCATAATATCGGGCTTGTGAATACGTTCCCAGCGTATTATTTGATGATCAATAGCTTTTATTTTAAATATATCGTTAACTGAGCTGTTTGGCGATGCCTGCACTATAAAATGAGGCAGTGTTACTCCTTTTGTTGATGAAAATTTGGTGGTAAGTCTGGATACTCTTTCAAAATTAATTGCATCATTATCGAAATCTTTTAGGCATGCCAATACTTCCTCACATGTGTAACTATTACTCAACCCTTTCAGTACGAGTGAAATTTTTTTATCCTCCTTTGGTGTGAAGGTATAATAATTGATGGCGGATTTTTCCAGTAAACCACGTGCTTTTCTATAGTCTTCAATGTTAAATGTGAATAACACGTTTCTATTTTCATCCGATTGTTTAATTAGGAAATCTTTAATTTTTAGGTTTTTCGTGAGAAGTTCTTTCATCAATTTTACATCTGTTTTGCCGAAATTAATAGGTGGCATTCGTTTCTTTGTCTGATCTTGTTGATCGGTTTCTTTTGATGTGGCCTGGTCATGTGAGCCATTCGCAGCAGTATGTATATTTTTAGTATTATTAATACTTAGCTCAACTTTTTTTTCTTTTGTTTTTTTAGCCAACTCCAGGATACCCTGTTCGAGAGCTTGATCATCACGATCATCGTTGTCTTCTTCCATAAGAGGAGCAAAGTAATTTTCAGAAGAAGTACCTTCTCCAGTCAGGTTCATCAATTTACGATTATTTTCCATTAACGTGGTTATTTGCTTTTTGAGATCGTCAATTTCATGCAGATGCTTGCTTTTGGTCTGCTTCTTGTTTCCATTCATAGTCTTCTTGTTTATGGTGAATAAAGTGCTCTTCTTAGCTGTGTTAGTTTTAATGTTGCTCCTGTTAACAAGATCAACCAACTTTAGGTTGATGGCTTCTTTTAATGGCATCGTTTTATTCTCCGCGGCTTTTGGGTCAACTTTCATGATTGCTCTCCTTTTGGTGAAAGGATGCAATCACTAGAGTTGGTAATTTTGGTGTTTTATAGCAGTTCAATATTAGTTGGATTTTTTTTATTGAATTTCAGGTTGGAAAAGTGAACTCCGTTACGGTGTTTTTTATTCCGTTTTCTTATATTTTTTTTTGTATTTAATTTATTCAATAGTAAACTGTTTACTGTCCTTGCGACTATCCTCTATCAAAGTCAAAATCACAATCTAAAGTAAATACAAAATGTTAACTATTGTCTTGCATACTTTACGGGGCTTATTACTGGGTTTAGTTTTTAAAAGGGGTTTGCTTTCAATTTCTGCTTAAGTTAAGTCAGATTAAGAAAAATATTGAATGTTGATAATGGATTTGAGAAATGTTGATAAATATTTTGAATATATTTAATTCTGAGAGATATATAATGGTAAAAGTAAAATTCAAATCCAAATTAGTTCACAAATTTAAACCTCATGAAAGGAAAATAAATATTACTAGTTTCTTAAATAATAAATCGTATAACCTATTTTTTTTTTTATTTACTAAATTAAATAATAGGTACAATTCGAAATACATAAACAAAAAGCTTTGGTTTTTTTTTCTGTTAATTTGAGCAAATGACAAAACTCTCAGAATTGAGAATTCTTTTAATTAAATAAAAATAAAAAATTTAAGCACAAAAATATTTTAAGATATTAAATTAAAAGTTTTCAATTCCTAAAAAAAAAATTTATTTTCATTTTTATTCTTTTATATTTTTTAAAATATTGAAACAACCACCAGCAAAAAAAAAAAAAAACTCTCTCAATTCAACTCAAACGACAAATGTCAGATTTTCATTTTCCCATAAAAACAAAAAAAAAAAAAAACAACGAAGTAAGGAAAAACAAATCAAATTCAGATAATTATACATTGCCACATCTTAACATTAAATAGGCCTAAAATTATCTTAACAAAAAAAAAATAACAAACCAAAAACAAAATCATTTTTTTTTGTATTTTTTACATTTACACAAAACATAATTAGAGTAAACAGAAAATGAACATCAGAAAAGACCAAAATAACAACCACCTCTCAATGCCACAAACAAAAAGAAAAACAAAATTTTATTTTCCACAGAAAATCATAGAATCTATAAAGATTTCTAAATACAGGGTGTTCTGTTCTGATTAATACTCTGCTATATTTACATATTTTTATATTTTGTGTGTGGACTATCGGAACTTAAACATATTTTAGCTTTTTTTAGCATCATGTAAATGAATCTCTCGTTTGAAAACGAAAAATTTTATTTCAGCTCTCTACTGTTGTAAAACTATTTTTCTCCCAAATAAATCATCAAATATATACCCTTAGAATTTCTCTACAGAATAACACCCTGTATACATCATAGTATAATGAAAATTATATATAGGTAGGTATTCTATAACAAATATTTTAAGAAACATTTAAATAATGAGATACCGAAATTATGTTTATTTTCTCTCTCTTTCTAAAAGAAAAACAAAACCAATTTATATAACCTGAAGTAGATATTAATATATTTTGTATACAAAAATATATATATATTTAATATATACATTTATCTATATTCGAGTATATATATATATATATATGTATATACGAAGGTCATTTAATAACCATTTATAAAAATTTGTATATCAGTATCTTTGAATTTTGGCCTTAAAAGAAGAAAAAAAAATGTTTTTTTTTTCTTTTTTTCTATTAACCATTATAAAGGAAGTTGTTTTTGTTGTTATTGTTGGCGAAGAGTAATAAAGTGGAACGTGTTACAATTTGTAATGAATGTATTAAAACAACAAGAACAACAATAACAACAAGAATAATCTAAATAGGAATATTTCCTTTCGGAAAATTTGTTTATTTTTCAAATTAGAAAATTGCCGTTTTAGTTATTTAGTAATTTCAATTTTTCGTTGTCTTTTTTTTTTTTTTTTGTCTTGGGTTAAAAGAATATAATTTTTTAAGGATTTACTGATAAAGTAAAGGTAATTTTAAATTAGTTTTAAAATAATATGTATATAAAAAAAAATATTTGTTTGATATGATTGCGAATAATAGTTACTATTATAGAGAGATAGAAATCTTTCAATAGGAGAATACTCTAGCTTAAAGAAGGAATTCTAGGTAATTTAAAATTACATATAAAGATTTGATTGAGACATACCGACTAATATGGTTTATGGTGGTTATGTCATCTAATAAAAAATAAAAAGTGAAATTTATTCTATTGAAGAGTATTGTTTATAGTTATTTAAAATATTTGTACGTTGTATGTACTTAAAACTAATTAGATCGGTTAATAAAATGTATGATGTAAACAATATCTCTATCACAATATCACAATATACCTTCGAGACTACGTCTGGTTTTCCACAAGGATTTCATATGGGGTCACTATTATTTTTATTGTTTATGAACGATATCGACTTCGATATTAAGACTTTGATCTTATCAACATTAAACTTTTTGCGGTTATTAAGTCGGACGAAGATTGCCATCTCCTGCAACAGGATCTTGACAAATTCTACTCTTGGTGTAACATTACTGACCTTACCATAAATATTAATAAGTGCAGTTACATGTCATTTTCTAGGAGGCAAACTCTAATTGAATTTTATTATAATATTAATGGTTTTATTATTGAACATGTCTGTGAAAAAAAAGACCTGGGTATCATTCTCAATAATAAATCAATTTTTAATGCTCACATTAATTATTTCTAAAGATTTTTCCATGTTAGGATTCATAAAGCGTAACTCACAGCAATTTTCTGATACTTATACATTAAAAAATTTATATGCTGCACTCGTTCGTTCACACCTCGAATATTCTTGTCCAATTTGCATGCCTTATTATGATAAACATAATAGAGTCTGTTCAAAAGAATATGATTAGGTTTTGTCTACGTAAATTCAACTGGCAACCTCATATTACTGGATATTTAAACTTTTTGCGGTCAACTTATTAAGCTTTCTACGCTTGAGGCTAGGCGAAATGCTGCTTCCGTGCTGTTTTCCTATGATATCTTATCTGGCAGAGTAAAATGTCCATCGTCTTTATTATATCTATGTTCCAGTAGGCGATTTCAGAAGCCAAAGATTTTTATATCTTCATAGTCATAGAACGAACTATTGTTTTTCCGAACCTATAGCAAACTCTCAGCGCTTATTTAATAAAACAGTTTTTGGCAATTGACTTCAACTACAGTAGATTCGTTTTCAAGAGAAAAATCATCATATTTTTTGATGCATTACAATAATTCTTCTAATTTTAATTAATTATAATTTTATTCTACAAATGCTTATTCTCTATTGTCATTTGAATGTACTGCCTACCTTTTTTTTTGTTTTTTTTAATAACTTTTTTTTTTATTTTAATTAGCAAAAAAGTTTTACAAAACTAATATTGATTCTTAACTACTTAACTAAATATCTTAAAACTATATTTTATTTATTTAGTTTTGGTCGGATGAAATTAATATTACTACTCTGTTATGATATTTTGAGTTGAACATTCATTTTATTTTTTATTCGCTAAATTTTGGAAAAATATAACAAAACCAAAATGTATTTATTGTTATTTTTTTTTAAAAAAACTTATACTATTTAAAATCTAATTTACACCTACTCTAATCCTAAATTAATTAACTCTAATCTAAGTTTAACTAACTTAATCTAAATCTAAACCTAATCTAACTTAATCTAGAGTTACTAACCGTATCTGGTTTTAATTACATTACGAATTATTTAGCCACCAATAATTATTTCTTAATCGTTTATCCTTTTCAGGAATAAACATATCATACTTAAGCAAAGTAGCCTCAATACTGTTAGGGTTATATTCTATACACTTGCATGTAGCCCTTCTATTATAGTGATATAATAGAGGGACATGACCGTGATTTTGAATAAACCCTTTGGAATCTAGGTAGATAAAATGTTCTGGAGCAATAAACCCCGATTTTAAACTGTTTTTAATATACTCTTCATTATGGTAATATATTTTGGATATTAAACCATTTTCATTTGTGTTTAAAGATCTTTCAAAATGATTGCGAATAATTTTTATTAAAAAATTATCGAATCTTATTATAATTGCTTTGCGGTACAAGCATTTATTGGAATAAAAATGCTTGTAATCCGTTTCTGCTTTCCTATGTACATTTACGTTCAAATTTCCTAATTTTCTCCATTTGGCTTGCGCTAATGTTGAACCAAATAGGTCCCGCATATGAAATTGTTGGTCTGATTAAGCACTGGTAGGCTAAAATTTTTACTCTTTCATTAAGCGTTTTGTTGTAAGACAATTTGTGACATGCCATGAAAGCTTTTGTTCCTTTTTCTAATGTTTTTTGGACATGGGAGGTAAAATTAAGATTTTGGTGCAAATATACTCCCAAATATTTAACTACCTTACTTTTATTAATTTTTATATGAGATGAAGATTTAATTTCGAATTCCTTCCAATGCGTTTTTATGTTATTGTTAACTTTATCTACAGTATCACGGAATAGTATCGTTTCGCATTTATCTATGTTCATTTTTAGTAACCAGACCTTACAGAAATCTGCAGTAAGGTTAAATTGTTTTTGAACATTCTTTTGTACCTCTTTTATGTTGTTTGCGGCTGAATATACTATGTACTGCCTACCTTTATATATACTATTGCTATTACTATTAATATTTATTTATACTACTTAAGTCTGAATTTGTCTTTTTTTTTAACTTCTTTTCTTGAATTAATGTTGTTTTTAATTTTTTTTTGCATTATTAACATTTTTTAGTGTTGTTTTATATTTGAAATTATTTTTATATTTAGAATTTTTTATTTCTATTTCTAATTTTATCTTATTTTAGTTTTTAATATTTTATAAGCAAAATCTGTAAGGGACTACCAAGTAGATTGAAATAAATATGTAGACAATTTTACTAATTTTTTATAAATAATTTTGGCCTAATTTATAAAGATCAGATTGGTCTAAATTGTTTGTTCTGATTGAAAAAGCTTCGCTAATTGAAAAATACCAAAATTTTTACTTTATATGACAAAAATTAAAATGGAATTTTCCAAATAAATAATCCCGTAACTCCAGCTGTTACTAATACAGAAAATAACGAATAAGAAATGAAAATTAATATGTAATTCAAAATTGAAATTTCGTTAAATTTATAATTGTGATGTGTGTAACACGATTCATAATGCTAACTGAAATTGACCCAACTTACAAAGTGAATTAATATACGGTAGAAATCCATTTCAATCAAATTTAAAAGGTAGAAAAATGTCTTGCAAAAGAAAATAATTTATTTAATTTTTTTATTTTTATATGTAATAAAGTAGTCCATTTCATGAATAACTGAGAACATTATTTGCATAAAACAAACTTACATTTAGTTACAATTAACCACATTAAACCTCTAAATATTATACTATTTTGTGATGTTTTTCCTTCCACTTACTCTGTTCAGGGTATATTGATAATAATTTTTTTTCAATTAAATCAGCCTTTTACTTTTTCAATTTTCGTCAGGCATTCTGTGCCATATGTGTTGACTCTTCAGCGGTTCTTATCATTATAATCTGTGGTTCCAACTTATGGGTAAAACTCTTCTTACGTTGTTTCTAACTTCAAGTGTCAGTGTAGTGATTCTTACCTACGATTGCCATAATTATTATTAGTATAAGAATATAGAATATTAATACTGTAAATAGTTGATTCTATGTAATTGTACCACATTACATCAGTTAGACATTAAAGAGCTCATAATAAGATATAACATAAAATATTATAATCAGCCATTTTGAACCGCCTGGAAATGTGCTTACAAGATGTTAAATAGGACTGGCTAATTTTGTTACGAGACAGCATTTCATTGTTTCAGCTCTCTATTTTACTCAGATCTGGGTAAAATACAAATACTATACTATACTCATTGAGTAAAAGTATTTGATTTCAAGTATTTGAGTAAAATTATTTAAGTAAACAAATTTTAAATACTATTTTCTAGTATCTACTTTTTAAATAAAATTATTTGACTCGATTTTTTCAATTATACAAGTAAAGTATTATTATACCCTTAAAATGATAAATATCTAGCGATCTTTCAAATAACTAGTTCTTCTACAAAAACATAATTTTTATTTATAAATTAGACTGATTTTATTTATAACTTATCACTTTATTCAAAATAATTCACCATGGATGGATGATGGGCATATCCTACTTGTATATATAAATGAAAAATTAAATATAATATTTTCAAATGACTTGCAAAACTTCTAGAGATGAGAAAGAAGAGGAAACTGTTCTACATCTTCTCTTCAGCTGCCCCGCCATAAAAATAAAAATCCATCTTAGAACCTTCTCCTCGAAGACAATGCAAATAATGAAATTTAGGATACCGTTTTTTGAGAAGCTCAAATTGATTTAACGATAAATCTTAATTTGATTGAAAACTATAATCTCAGTGTGCCGATTTATACCGACAGTTCTTACTACCTATCTTAATGAGTGCCTAAAGATCCAGGAAAAATTTAATTAAATTGTTTTTTTTTTTTTTTTTTTTTTTTAAATAGATGTTAATTACACGACGGCAGCTCTTAATAGATCAAAAATAAATTTTTAAACTTTACATAAGTATAATATTTATATATGCATACTTGTATTATATAGAATAGTATAAACTTAACCTATTCAATCGACCCGTATGATCGATTTGTTTTTGTTGTTATTGAGTGCGGAACACTTAACGAACACAGAATAAAATTATAAAGGTTTTGTTTAAGGTATAATAATAAGTAAATTTACATTATGGTTCTAATTCTGGGAGAAAAATATGTGTTTAGATAATTCAAAAATAAATATATTTTACATACATAAACATACCTATATATGCTATATTATATCTATACCTAAATATATATTTACCTTTTTTTCTATATAAGTTTTAGTATATAATATCGTACGTAATACTATTTATTATACAAGTCATATACACAAACATATTAATTTATTTATCTTTTTATAAGAAAGAAATTAAAAATTGTTTTGAAAGTCCTTAATTTTTAATATGTATATATAGGAATGTTATAATATAATATTATGTATGTAGTTATATCTATAGAATGAAATCAAACCCTACTAAATTTCTTTTGATGTTTCGGACGGTTTTTTATCATAATTTTTCTGTATTTGAAAATAATTTTCTCCTTTTTTGTTCTCATATTTATCTGGTATAATATTTTTAATATTTACGACTCTTACCGAATATAGTGGAGCCTTTTTTTAATTTTTTTTTTTCTCTTTTTTACTAAATCATTTTAAGACGATTTTAATCAAAAACGTTATTGCTTTAGTAACTAAGTATACAAAATTTAAGAAAATTATTTTATGCGGGTCTATGTGGACATGTTCTTGAATAAAACTTAATTTGATTTAGTTAAATTTCGATTATAAAAATATGATTATTAAGCTAATTATATAATATATTTATCGTACAGATAGATTTAGACTTCCACTTCCACTTCAAAATCTACAACCGATATATGAATAACATTACAGATGTAATACAGATGTTAAAATAATAGTCTAATTGACTCAAAAATACTTTAACAACAGTTTTTTCTGAGAGAATTTTATTTTTTACCAATTTCATCAGTTATTTTCTTAATATCCTGTTTTAATGTATCTTGTGGTTCATTTTTATTGTCCGGAATTCCTGAAATTTCGATGAATTTGTTGTATTTATATTGTCTGGTTTTTTCAACTTGGAATCTAGTGTACTTGATTTCCTCGTTAAGCTCCTGATTTTGATTTCTAAACGTAATATTTTCATTTTTTAAGCTGTTGACGTACTCTTTCAGCTCACTTATTTCATTCTTCATTTTTTCGAGATCATCTTCCTGGGTTTTTAGATTAGAAAGTATGCACTGAAGCTGTGTTTGTATTACCTCTGCAATGTCCAATTCTCCAGTAGGTCTTGCGTTGGTATCCTTTTTTACAGAACAAGAAATTGACAAATTTTTTGAACTTCTTTTTTAGCGCTTATTTTTACAATTATTGCAGAAACAGAATTTTTCAACATCTAGAGAATATTGCCTTATAATTTAACTATCCAGTCCTGAGCAAGGGCCACAAAAACGGTTTTTACAGTCTCCTTCGCATTTTAGACCAATATATTTTTTTTCAAATCAAATGAAAGTATTTTCAAGTTAAATGATTTTTTCTTTTCAAATATAATGAAACCTTAAATAAAATTAGTGTATTAAAAAGAGAAATTATGTTATTTATTTTTAAAATATTAACTATGAAATATTTTCAAGCTAAGTTTTAATTTTTTAATTGTTTTTAAAGTTATAAAATAGCCTTATAGTAGGTTTCTCTATGAAAATAAATCGTCCAAAAACTGAAAACGAAATTTGACCCAACATTTATTGTCTTTTTTCATTATGACAAATAACTGAAAATAACTCACAAAACCAAATGCAAAAACACAAAAAAAAATTGAAAATCGCCAAAACAATTTAGGTCAGTTGAGCCACGTTTCGTTCCTTCCTCAGCCTTTCCCTTCACAGCTCTCTAAACCTTTCCTTTCATAACTTGATAGGCTAACTTCACGCTACTCTTGAAGGACATATTTCTAAGGTGCTGCTTCTGCTACTGCACACGGACATTGCATAGGTTGCGCGGGTTTTGCGGGTGAGTTATTGTTTTTTGTTTTCATAAAAATGTCTAATCGGCTTTAATTACATTGTTTTAAAAAAATAATTAGCCTTATTTAACTGTGAAATGAGAAATAAAGCCTAAATCGCGAAATCTCGAAAAAAAAATTTCAAAGTAAAGTACATATTCTGGAAAAAGCGTATGTATAACCCAGATTTTGTAACCAACTATGAAATCCTTCCGTATTAAAAATATATTATAAAATGATATTTTACAAAACAGGATTGCGATAGGCTTTCGTAGCAATCCTATTTTTCCAGAATATTTTTTGAATTTGGTAATTTTTAATTTTATGGAATTTAACGGGGGTCCCGCTCAATTATTTTTAACAAATTACTATTACAAAATTTCATCTTTAAAATTTATTTTTCCCTTTTTTTATTTTCAGATCAAATTATTCGAAAGAAAATTTGAATTTATGTACAATTTCGTTGTGAAAGGAATAGGGAGAAGGATTCAATTTGTGAAAGCTTAATATGTAATTTGTGATTGATGCTTTTAGGATATTAAGTTAAATATTTTTGGGTTTGAGAAATATTAACTCAACGTTGGTTTTTGTACTTACTCACTTATTTACTTTATTTAGTTGCACAATAGACCACGTATGTTGTATTCTATGTCTGGATTATCAACGTCTTTTATTTCTGATTTTTTTTTTTAATTTACTAATGCGGAAAATTTAATTTATTCACCTTATTTAGTTGTCAAATAGACCAAAGCTGATGTGGAGCCGGACTGAGTATATGTCTTTTATTTTTATTTTTTTATTTGAATTCACTAATTCAGTTTTTTGTATACTAATCAGAAATTTTGGTTGTCACACTTTTGAGTACTTTTTAGAGAATTTGTGAAACTTTAGTGTTTCCCACATTTATTCATATCAAACCTATATTTTGAACATAAGTTAAATTTTTGGAACGCTTTCAATAAAAATAAATGTAATTGTAGACAATATGCCCTGAGGTGAACTCTAGTTCAGTAACTTCGGATAAGTAGTAAAAATATCATAATCACTACACCATATCTGTTATATAGTTATTTAGCACATCGTCATTTTAGTAACACAAAATGTTCATCTATTTATTTTTAATACACGTTTAGAAATAGAAATAGTATAAGAATAAGTATACAAATTTTTCAGTCACAGAATAAAATTATATTCCCTCGTATTATTACTTTTATTTGAAAAATATGAAAGTAAAACTAAAATAGTTTTTCACATCAGAAATTTAAGTTTATCAATTAATTTGTTAAACATTTAACTGTTTAATAATTTAATAGATTCCTTGAAAATTTAAATCAACAAAACAATTACACATTGGGCAAAAGAAAAAGATCTGTAGATTCGCTGATAAATAAATAATAAATATTATGAACAGAACAGATAATAATATTAATAAAATCACAGCTAGTGAAAATGCTATTGTAATTAAACGTATACCAAAACTATGCCCAACAATGCGTTCAACAAATTCTCAATACAATTTATTTAAATTTTGATTAAAAAAATATTGTTTGAATCGCAAACTCTCATCTTTAACTTTTATACTGAAAATTAAATGTTTCTGAAGCAATATTTTCATTTCTCTGCTTTGCAAACACATTTATTTTTATACAATTATTTTCTTGTCGATAAATGCACACAGCACTTCATCTTCATTTTTACCAATGCATGAACTGTATTCTTCACTTTTATTTCCATTCATATTTTTTACTTTCAATTTCAATCTGAATTTTCTACATTTTCCCTATAAGATCACTATGTCACTTTTTTGACAAAAATACTCTATCTCTGTATCTTCTTCTAAATATTATTATACCTTTTTAATATTAAGACTGCTCATATAATTTTACTAAATTTAAGCCAGTTGAAAAGACTGTACACCTAGATAATTACCTACAAATTTGATTACTAGCCCCGTTATCTCTTTCTTAATTACTTTACTCAGATGGCCAACAGATCATGTTCCTTTCAGACTTAAGAAAAAAATCTCACTTCGAATGGTTATATAGAATTAAATAAGTATTTTGATTAGATGCTTTTTTGGCTTTATATCGAAATATCAATTTTTAACTCAGTATAGAAGCGTCAATACATCCCTATACTATCGCTTAAAGTGACTTTGAAACGATAATTAAAACTGAAGGAGACTTTTTTCACTAGGATTTTACCACTTGAAATAACAATTACAGCCAGTTTGTTAAAAAAGAAATGTTACTGTGTATCTCATCTTCAAATTGTTTTAAATTGTTAATCCTGAATCATAGGAACATAATGCTAACTTAATATTTTATTCCTTATTATTAATTTTAATATTTTTTTTTCTTTATTTGTTTTTCATTAAAAAAATTCAAATTCAGATTAATAACAGAAATTAAGATAAAATTTTTTTTATAATTTATTGTTTGTGACACATATAAGACTCACAGGCCTGTGCCTGGAGTTCTTTGATTTATTTTGATTTTCATGAATTTAAACTTATTAAATTTGATATCACATTTTAAAGTTTATTTCTGTTAAATTTCTTGTTATTTCAATTATATTATTTTTATGTTCGACCACATCAGACATTAAAAATAATATCAATAACTATACAATGTTATAAAGCGCCTGTGGATCACCGCTTTAGTTCGAAAAATTAATTAAAAATTACATAATATTAAAAATAAAAGGCCGCAATGGAATTTAAATTAAATAAACTATAAGTAATTTTCTTTTTTTTTACGATCTTTAATTTTTTAATAAAGTTTAATTAATTAGTTGGAATTAAATTAAAAATATTACTATAATTAAATTCATTATTCCATAAAGGTTTTTGTTAATTTTTCATTAAATAATCTCACAAATGAATAAAAAGCCAAAAAAAAAATGTTTTGTTTGTTTTAAAATGGAAAAAATTCACCTTAATCCGTCAATAATCAACTAAATATAATATTTGCATATAAAATATATTTTTGTTTTTGTTTTTGTGTTTCTTTTTTCCTTTAATGTAAATATCCACCACTGTATTCGAATTATTCAATTGGAATTAAAATATTATTGTATTTTCGTTTTATTTTTTTTGTATATTTTTTTTTTATGTAATTAAATTTACGACCAAAGTATTAATTGAATTTTCTTTAAGTAACCCAATTCTGGGTACTCATTCAAGTGGGACACAATATTGGGTTTTTTTTTCATTTTTTTACTTTTTTCAAATTTATTTTATGCCATTTTCATTATTCCTATATAGAATGGAGTCAAATTAAATTGAACTTTAATGGAAAATGAATTTAAATCGAATGAAAAATATTTAATACAAGTACATACATATTAAAAACCATAAAAAGTCACTCATACATTTACAATTTCATAAACGTATCGTTTTTTTAATGTTTTTGATTGACTAAATTCCAACTAAAAATCAAGCAGTCAAATTTTACTATATTTCATATAATAACAGTATTTCATTTTTTTGTAATATAATTCTAAAATATCAATTATTGTTGATTGTTAATTTTATTATTTCTATTTAAGTGAATGTTGGATGCATTTTTCGCTTCCACTTTATTTACCCTATTCAAGTCGTATAGTAATAATGCCTTTTGATCTTTACAATAATAGTAGATTTGCACACATGCTATTTTCAAATTGACTTGTTTTGTGCCTCATTTCTTGTTTTTTATTTATTTATTCAAGTAATGCAAAAGAGCGTAATGGCGGCTCGTATGGGGTGTATATAATTAATATAAATTTAATATTTGTGCTGATTCTGCATCGGTTCTTCCAGGTATGAACTGTAATTGATGCTCTACTTCACTTGCTTCTATCTTCAAATATCTGCTTGGAAATGTGCCCAAAATATATAAAATAGGACTAGTTAATTTTTATTTACAAGTCTTCATCTTACTTTAGATCATGTTAAAAATTTAAATAATTGGACGATATTAAGTCCACGAAACTATATATATCATTTTGCACTATCCGATAATTCCATGAGTTTGGCATAAGGCAGAACAAAGCTATATCTAATAACTTATGCCTGGAGAGAGTAATCCACAAATTGAAATTAAATATTTTCTTACAAAATCGGTTGTAATTTAATTTTGTTTAACGTCTTAAAATGTCATATTTTTGGAACTTGTCATCATTTATAAAAGTAGTTAGTTCAGTTCAATTTGTTAATTGTCAATATGTTAAACATTTGAAATTATAAAAAATTATATAATTATACATAAATGCAAGCTCTATGAAGAAAAAAAAAATAACTTCTCTCTAGCAAAATAAGAAAATCAAGTAAATTCAAGTATTGCTATTTACAGAAAAGTTGAGGAAGGCGGCGTAGGTATTTGCAGAAACAGATATTGTGGTCTGTGCAATATTAGAAATTTCATTGGAATAAGAGTCACGGATGTGTTGGCTCACACAGTCACAAGCCAGGAAGAATTTGTCAACATCAATGCAAATATCTGATAATGGTTTTGGAAGAAGATAAGAAGAAGACACAGAAAGCATATTTTATGTTTGCGAATGGAATGAGAGCCACAAATGAGAAAAAATTCACCACAAAAAAAATTCACCCTCACATCTATTTTTTATTTATTTATTTCATTTTATTATTTTAGAGAGCTCATTCGCTTGTACTGAGTATTTTAACTACAACTAAAATAACAACAGTCTAAGAATGTGATGACTAACACGTAAAATTTTGAAATCGTTAAACAAATTAATGATGTTCTTGCGGTTTGATGGAGTTGGAGTTGGAGTTGTAGTTTTTTATTTTCGTAGATAAATTTTTTTTTTCTTTTTCTTTTTTTTTGTTGTTCTTGTATACCTTTTTATTTGGAGTTAAAAAAAATTTAACGGTAAAAACGATAAAAAAACTATTACAATTTTTCTTACTTTAAATTTGGTGTGTGTCTTTGATATAATTCATACCATGTACTTACTTACTTACTTTCTGGTCGGTACAGACCTTGAAGGTCATGGGTCTGCTGCAATATTGTCCTCCACTGACTGCAATTCCTTCTACAATGAAGTATATATTTTGTAAGCTTAAATTCATTTTTCTAACTTCGATTAAGAGGTCAAATTATTTTCAGTTGATTACGAAAATGGTTTGGATTTTCTTTATTAATTAATTTTGTTATTAGTTATATTTAAGGGCTTAATTCAATAAAAATTTAAATCAATGGTTAACAGTTTAAAATAATTAACAAAAATTTATCCGAATCTGCAAAATATATTCAATAAAATACTCTTATTTTTGAAAATTAGTAGTTACAGGTTAAAGTTACTACTTTGAGAAAAAATGAACAACTAAGAGAATACATTGAAGATAGAGAAATGGTCAGAATTAACTAAAATGAATATAAGAGCTTCTTTAGGGTGTCCTTTCATTCAGGTTCTTATATTTGTTACCCATAATCATCATTCTATGGATAGGTTCGTTCATTCCATAGTTAGATCGATGAAGTGTAAGGATAAATAAGTTAGGAGAGCGGCGGCGATTAAGTGTATTAATTTGGGTTGAGTTTGAAATATAATGAGAGTTAATATTTCCTTTAACTATACTTTACTGATAAAAATCACATTACCTTTTATTTAAAGTAGCAAGGTGGATTAAGTTTAATATACATTAATATGGTGGTAAAATTATGGGTTCAGACCACGGAACGTGACGTAGCGCGAATCTTAAGAATATTTTTTTTTATTACCTCATACTTTTGTATATGAATTCCATAATAGGGAGATCAGACCTAAACCAGTATATTCTAACTATGGCCTAAAAAGACATATAAAAAGGGGTATACAGATCTTTAAATACACTAGACCAACCTTTTATAAACCCTAACATTGAATTAGCTTTATTGATGATATAACTATAATTCAATTTAAATGACAACTTATCATCAAAAATGTCACCAATTTTTTTTATAGAGTTAACAACTTCTAATGCGTTCGGCATGCCTATGGTCACCACAGAAAATTTTTTACATTCAAAAGAATGCTATTAATTCATATACCATCAAATATAGAAATTATCAAGGTCAATTTGGAGTAAGACGTAGCCGAACAGACGGACAAAAAATTTTAACAAACAAAATTATCAGAATTACATTATTTTTATAAGCGAATACAAAGCGTAAGATATTTGTGAATTTTCATGATAAAGGTATGCTTAAATAAATTCCATAGACCTACATGTACATCTATACAAATTTATATGTCCGATTTTATGCTTTATATGTATACATTACGTATATACATAATATAGATTCGGCACAGCTTTATACTACTACTGCTGCTGCTTCTTTATCAGAAGCAAAACATTTTTTAGCATTTAAATTTCAATTTTTCAAATATAAAAAATAAAAATCTCCTTTTCATATAAATTTTCGTCTTTTTTTTTGTTTTTTGGTTTTTTTCCTTTTCCTTGTTTTTTTTGTTTTATCCATGAAAATTTTTTAAGCTACACAATCAGCTTTTCACTTAAGCTTTTATTTAAATTCATGTCATGCAATCACTTTTTCAATAAAATAAATTTACTTTTTATTTTATTTTAAATAATTTTTGTTTTTTTTTATTATTATTGTATTTTAAGTAAACATACATTTTATCTCTTTCCATTTCAAATATCCTTTAAAAATTTTAGAATGGAAATTATAAATTTAAATTTTTAAAATATTGGAAAAAAATCGATTTATACAAACTTCAAGAGTCTATTACATCGATAATACTTGCTGGACCGTGTTTTAATACCTACAGCTAAAATTGAAGTCTTGACATTAATATCAAACAACACGTTAATGCAACTGTTAAGAAAATCATATTAATGAGTAGATATGTCTATCTTGGATATCTTCTCCATGAAAAAAAAATGGGATTGGAATGGAAAATGTAAGCAGGGGGGTATTGTAATATCTGGAATAATATAAGTGGTAATTGTCAATATAAAAAAACTATAAGTTTGAATTAAAATAGCTTCAATATAGTGTTGTTCAACGGAATATGAACTATAACGGTTACAATGATGAATAAAAAACAAAATTTATACAACATAAACTTATTGATGTTTAATCCAAAATTAAATGGACATATATAATAGAAACAAAAACGATGAGATTCTTCAAAGATTGCAAAAAAATTGTACAATAGTGTTAAAATTCAAAAACCAGAAAAGTAGTGTACTTGAGTATATGGTATTAGTAAAGTAATTAATTCAATCCAATTGATTTGAATAACTACTTGTAAATATAAACAATTTGTATGAGCTTTGAGTTAAATATAAGAAAATAAATTTATTGTTTCCACTAATTATTCAAGGTAAAAAAATTGACCATGTATTGACATGGTATAAGTATATAGAAGCTAAATGTATTTGTTATAAAACATCAGAAACTCATATACTAATGGACTTATAGATGAATTGATTCGCATAAAAATTTGCTCGTAATTATGAAAACGTGATGGAAAGCATAGCGTGTTAATATTAACGTCAGTAACAAAATTTATGATACTATCGCTAGACCTTGAATCGTATGAAAAGAACACACTTAATATGATAATATAACTAAAAGAGTTGCCATGCTTCAAAAACGATGTAAATTTTAATCAATCAAAAGTTGAAAAAAAAATCTTGATAGTATAGGTATAATTCATGATAGTCAATACAGCTTTTGAGCTCAACGTTCCACCCGGTGATCTCATGATATGCCTTTGTACATAATTCTACACCAGCATTCGTCAATCTGGTGAAGCTGCAGCTGCACCTCTGGATATTTTTAAGGCTTTTGGTCGAGTCTGGTAATTCTGCTCTTATAACAAAATGTAACGCTATATAGGCTTGGTTCAACCTTTTCAAAATGTATTCATGCTATTTTCGGTTGACAGTTCTTTTTTCGACCAACTTCAAAATAATGCTGGTGTTTCACAAGACTCTGTCCTTTCACCCATCCTATTTCTCATTTTCATTAATGATCTTCACAAATTAATTCAATTTTGATTCAATCCATAGTTTTGCTCATGATAACACTCTAGTGACACCATATGATTTTCTAAGAAACACTGCGCAGCTTCTGCAGTCAAATCCAACAGAACAATGATGGCCGGTACACTCAATTACGAGCTAGCCAATATTGTCAACTGGGAGAGCTAGCCAAAATCATAAAGTTGTCTTGTGAGTAATAAAATAGTATTCGAACCAACTTTCTGGTTTCAAAATGAAGGTATTCAACGACTCAAAGACCTGAACATTCTCGGAATGCGAGTGAATCAAAAAAATGCACTGCAATAATTCTACTATTTCTTTCCTTTCTTTTTTCAAACAGCCAACGGCATGCAAGTACTCATATAAAAAAAAAAAGCTTAAAGCTTGAATTACACAAAAAATTGTATAAAGTTGAAAGATTTTCTGATATACAAAATAAAAACACTGTAACTTTACTTGAAAGTCATTCTCTTCCATCACCAACTTGCGTCTTCATATTCATTAATTCAATATGACGTATATTTCCATTAAAATCCTATTTTAATACAATATAGCATGGAACCAAACTGTTTTTATATAGCCACTAGCAGTTATTTTGTACTTACGAATTTTGAATTAAGCAGGATTCCTGTAGACAGGCTTTTTATTAGGATTTTTAGCTTTTTTTCTAGGAAATTTGTTTATTGCTTTTTTTATAGAACATATTGTTTAATAGTGGACCTAACTGGTCTAAGAATATCGGCGTACTGTTGGCAACCAGTACTACCTACTTACGTACTGTTTCATACAATGTTATTATTATGGAACTACAGTTCAATTTTACTGGTATTAAAGCTGTATTAAAATTGTATTCATCGGTTTAGTGGTCGTTCTGTCGATCCATGATTACTTTGAGGAGATTCACAAGCTATTTTAAAGTTTCATCCAACATTTTTTTCTAACTCTTCCTCATCGAATTAAATCATGGATATTATATTTTTGATTTTTTTCGTATATCCTCACTTCGGATATTTTCTCTTAGAATTTTATTTACTACTTTTTTAGACATCTGATTTCAGTTTTCCTTAATTTTTATTTAGTCACTGATGTGTCCGATCTGCAAACAAAATTCTAAAACTAAAGGAGTTCATGCTATCTTAACTTAACAAAGTGTGCATAATTAATATCTGTAAACATGCTTCTGTAAATCAATATCCCTATACTTAATTGTTTCAATCCAGAAAACTCTTCTGTTAAATATATTGAAAAATCGATATCTTAGAGTTGGCAGGAACATTATTTTTAAAATTATTACTTAGATATTTTTTGTTGATGTTTTAATTTTTATTATTATTTTTTTTTTTTTTTTTAATATTTAACAGCACTCATCCAGCCATACATCCAGTATAAAAATTTGTTTTTTTACAAATTTTTAGTTCATTAAAATATTTGGTTTGGTGTTTTAGCTGAATGGCAACTGTATATGCTATATTCCTAAAAACGACATAAAATTTGTATATACGTATATATATGTAAATGTATTTTGTATTTTTATATACATATTATGTATAGGTATATAAATAAATACAGAGAAATAATTTTGAGAAAAATAAATTGTTTTTTTTTTTGTTTTAAATAAAATGAGAATTTTTTTTTATCCTTAATATATAGGACTACATACAAGAGCTACAGGCGGGGGTGATTTTCGATCGAATTGCATTAATTTCGTTTCACATAATATAACAATCAAAGTTTGTACGCGTATAATTCTTTTTTGATAGTTGTTTCACTGAATAGTATTTTGGTTAGTTTTCCAAGAAATTTTCCCTTCGATAAGTCA
Source organism: Argyra leucocephala (assembly GCA_963942445.1). Classification (NCBI taxonomy): domain Eukaryota; kingdom Metazoa; phylum Arthropoda; class Insecta; order Diptera; family Dolichopodidae; genus Argyra; species Argyra leucocephala. The sequence continues at coordinate 123,073,472 of OZ012678.1, forward strand.
CTCGTTTAACGTATTTTAACCGTTATTTCCCATTCTCATTACGTCCAGGAGATTTACGACCAACAGTATTTTCCAGTTTATCGAGAAGTAATCAAACGGTATAGGTCTTTTAGTTTTATTTTTGTTAAATTTTAATATCTAAATCACTTTAAACATTACAGATTGATTACATCTGCAAAATTTTCTGTTATGTTACGTAGTTGTATTTTGAAATTTCAAGATTTATTAAACTGTCCCCAGCTTTTATATTATATCAATGATATAAATATATTGTTTTCTAGTACATACTAAATAAAAAAAATTATAATATGTGAAATTTCTAATTTTTAAATTTTAAGCAGAATTCTGTGGAATGCCTATTTTTGATATAGCTTAAAACGCTACTAAATTTTTGGATTTTACACAATGTAAAGCCAACTTTACTCCAAGAGAATTGTTCAATATCCATAAAACTTATATTCGACCTAAAACAGAGCTGGCGCCACTCAAACTTTTTACTATGTTATATTGACAAAACCCAAAATCACGCCTTACACCTAATTGGTGACTTCACTGTTCATATGTAATCAGCTTCGCACATTTAACGTATTTGTGGTGAGCGAAAAAAAATATCAGTTTATCAACATCCTTATAGAACACATTTTTACCGTCTGTTCTAATTAATTTATATCTCCTACAATTATTCTATAATTTTATTTCTATTGTTTAAGTTTTCATTTACCGTCAAGGAAACCCCGTGACAATTTTTATATTTTGTATTTTCGTTAAGAACTTAAATTTCAAATTCAAATTAATTAGTGTTTGATACTTAATATCTTATTTTTATGATACCTACATTATAATATAATTACGTATTATTTTTTTTTCTATTTTTATATTTTAATAAAATTAAGGAAAAAAAATAAATCCTTTTCAATGATTTTATTTTTTTTATTTTTTTAATTTATGTGTATTCATTTTTAAATTAAACGGTATTCAAGGCGATTCATTTATGTTAATGTTTTTTTTTTTTATATTCAACTACAAAAATATCTACAAACATACATACATCATATTATAAATTAGTTACGTATTAAAAACTCATTTTAATAATACTATATTAATATTATTGAAATTTGTATGTACATACATTTCTGTGGCATCCTTGAATATTATTAACATAATAACATAATAATACATACATAATATATCATTTAAAAGCTTCTTTGAATTAATTTTTTTGTTTTTCCTATTTTAAGTTAAAATAAAATAATAATGGAAATTAAATTATTATAATAAATAAATAAAATATATGTTAATAGAATTTTTTAAAAAGTATTGCAGGTAATATTATTTTAATTACAAAGGAAGACCATTTTAATGCATGTACATATGTATGTGTGTGTATGTTTGTTTGTTTATTGAATATAAGTAATTGAATAATAATTGTAAGTACATTATTGTGCAAAATAATCCTAGTAGCTATTGCTATTTATCAATTAGTAATTTCAATTAAAATTATTAAACAAAAAAAGTAAAATTTTAAGTATGATAACAAAATAATTTATTTTTTATATTATTATTTTAATTTTAGAAAAATATTTTTCTTTTAGTATCGGATCAATATCGTATAATGAGTAGCAAAAGTAGTAGTATAAAAAAATAATTATTATTAAATATTGTAATACATTCACAACATTTAGAACGTTAACACGAATCCATTTAGAATTTAAATGATATGTGATGAAAAGATTTGCATATGTACATTTTAATATATAAAAAGCAAATTGCAATACCTTACTTTGCATTTTTCATATGTGAAATAATAATTCACTTTACTTTTTTATTTTTGATTCAAAAAAAAAAGATCATGTTACTACTGTTACTACTATGACACTATGCACTAAATGCTTAACTAATAATGCATAATATAATTGTGTGTGGTCATAATGTATTTAAATATGCTATAATAGTATAATATATTAATTCGTAAAAATTTAGAATATATTTGCGAAATTTGTTTGAAGAAGAATTGTATTTATATTAGTTGAATGAAGATTTCAAAAAATATAAATACAATTCATTTGGATGCAGATATGAAAAGTTCAGCCTAACTTTAATCAATATCAATATAAATATTCTTTTCAGAGAAAAACTGCTAGCTAGAATTATGTTATTTTCAAGTGACAATAAAACTATAATTTTTTGATGTAGGACATTAATAGAAATTTGTCTTCTTATATTATTATTCAAATGCTCTCAAGGGATTAGTCAAAATCTTTTTTAATTCAAAGTCATCGTCGTATTGGGAAAACTCACTAAGTTATTTTGTTTTATTTTTTTTTCTTCCACACTACCCAAAAAGTAGGAAATAATTTCTTTATACAAAATTATTGTAAGTTCGCGTAAGGATAAAAAAAGATTAGGAGCGAAACAAGATGATAGAGAAGAATTGGTAGGTAAGTTGGAGACATACTTAAAGAAGATCTTATTAAAAAGTTGTAAATTATAATGAGTTTAAAGAACTTAATGCGGTATAAAAAGATTGGCAGCTCAAAACTTATTCCACTCAATAAAATTTTACAGAGTAAAAAATATTTTATTTTCTTAACCACTTAAAATTAAAATTGTAGGTATCTTAGCTATATAAATGCAAAAATAATTTAAGAAGTATTCTTAAAGAAATTTAACCAAAGCTGTTGTAGCTCCAGCATCTCAAAATAATGATAAAAATCATTAATTTATCTCCAAAATTTCTTTCCTTGGTTATTTTTTATATATAATTCCAAGCATATGGGATGAAAACCCTAACTGCTTTTCCACATAACTTTAGAATACACAATTACATACAATAGATTTTCCTTTAGAATTTTTATCATATATCTACTAATTTTAACTGTTTAACTATGTCTAATGTATAGTACTTCGCCTTCATAATAGCATAGTTCCATTTTATTTTCATTGATAACCAAAATTTTCAACTATTTTTTATCTGCTGCTATATACGATATTTTTTTTTATTTAATTTATCCCAATGACAAAGGGTAACTGGAACAGGTCAAAAAATTTCTGAAGCATTTTTTTAGTTCGGCACGAATCAAACCTGGGACCTTTCGGTTGAAATACCGGCGCTCTACTTACTGCGCTACCCAGCGTGTGATATAAAATATCAGGTATAAAATTGATAAACATGAATTCATATAGCATAGTGCTTCAGTATGCTAAGGCCTAAATTATAAAAGCATCAAATGCATCTGTTATGTCAAAAAGTCTATTCTACTCAAAACACTTACCAGCAAGAGTTAAAATATTAGCATACCAAACTATTATTAGACCAATTATAACCTAGGGGTATCCGATTTGGTACAAAATTAGTGCCTCGTTAATGGAAAAAATAAGAATATTCGAAAGGAAATGTATCAGAGCTTACCTAGGAGAATACAGTAAAGAAAAAAAGTGAATATAAACATTATTTGTCTAATAAATATATTTATAATAAAACGAATATCATAAGAATTAATTATTTTATAATTTCATTAATCAGAAAACATTTTCTTAGAGCACAAAATTAATTTTTTTAATTTAATTTGTATTTATTAATTCCAAAATATAGTTAACATATACTGACATTATCGACTTATATTAATTTAGAGCTTAGATTAAATCATCTTATCAACTACAATTTACATTTTTTACATATTACTACATTGCCTGCTTAATTATAGATTACAAAATACTTTCACTTGGACAAAAGGAAAATTGGCCTTTAATTAACCTTTTCGATTATTTTTATTTAAAATCAAACTTAGAACTAAAACTAAAAAAAAACTTAGGAAACTATAACCATAATTATAACTATAACTACCACTATAACTATGACTTTAGCTTAAAAGCGAACGGTACAAACAGTAAAACTAGACAAGCGCAGCCTGTCAATCATCAATAATTAATCAGACTCCGAACTAAGTAATTACTTGAGTATTCGCACTTGTTATTGAATTTTGTTTTCCTGTTTGTAATTTTATCAATAGAATTGATCCTTGGGGCACGCCTGCTGGCAACTGGAATTTTGAAGAGTGAGTGTCATTGATTTTGACACAGAAAGTTCTATTATACAGAAAGTTTTTAATTATTTTGACTAAGTATAGGGGAAACTGCAGACAATGTAGTTTGTAGATCAAACCGTCGTGCCATACAGAGTCGAAAGCTTTTTCTATATCACAAATTAAAATACCCACAGACTTCTTTTCTTCAAATTTTTCTCTGATATATTTCGTTATGCGTACTAGTTGGTGATCAGCAGAGTGTTCAGGTCGAAAACCGAATTGTTCATTGGGTAAAATTTGATTGTTTTCGACAAAATTTTGCACCCTAATTTGGAGTCCCTTTTCCGATCGAACTTAGTAGGCTAATTGGACGATAACTACTAATCTCATTTATAGGTTTGTTGGTTTTTGGAATGCATATAACTGTAGCATCTTTCCAGCTTTTTGGAAAATAACACAATTTAAGACATAGGTTGAAAATAGTTAGAAGCAGTTTTAGAGCCTTTTTTGGGAGCATTTTTAGGTCGGTGTTTAGGATACCGTCAGCACCAGGGGTTTTTCAGAGCACAAAATGTTACCCAAAATAGCATTATTTGTCACTCAATCTATATATGAAGAAACATATATAACACAAACACTTAATTCAGGTTACATTCCACCGGAAGGTTTTCTATATTTAGATAAATACAAATGCATACAAGATGAGAATAATGTGCCGATTCTCTACCATTTCAACAGAAGAGCCACAAACAAGAAAATTTAGCAAGATGTCAGCCAAATTAATATTACTGACTTAACATCTAGTACAGATATGTCAAATAAAGACTGCAGACAACACATTAATTAAACAATTATTGGTGGTTAAAATAACTTTTAAAAACTAATACAAGTACTATTGTACACTGGACATAGTTTTAGTTCCTATTTTTTCCCTTTTCTTAACATTCCTTCCCAAAATCCCAAAAATCTTAGTATTAAGTTTTATCAAAATTATTAACATAAGCCAGAATTGTTTTTTTGTAATTATTTTTCAATTCATATGTTAATTTAATTTAAATACTGTTTATACACAGTTTGTATGGTATTATATTATAAAGAATGAATAAACTCATATCTAAATTTGTAAAATTATTCATTTAGAGTTCTGCAATGAGGGACATTGAATAATGTAACATTAATCCACAACATGTGATTCACTTAGTTTATAAGTTTTTGTCATGTGAAAATATTTCTAATTTGTAACCGTAATGAAAATAAATAAAAAACTATAAAAAAAAAAAAATGTTTCAGAATGCTATTTAAGTTTTAAATTTATTGCTAAAAAAATATATATATATATATAAATATCACTATTTCAATCGTTCAAGAGAATATTTATAACTTCTCTCACTATATACCATGCTTTGAAATTCTGAATCATTTCTATATATTTTTGTTTGTTTTTATAAATCTCCGTATTCAACACCCAACCAGGAGTGGCAGCATGTAAAACGTTTACGTTCAAAAACCTACGTGAACAATTTTGACGTCAATGAATTTTTTTGGTAGCATGTAAAACATCACGTTGAAAATTTATTCCGAAAATTCGAAAAAATATTCCGAATGTTCGAAAATTATTTTGACAATCAAATTGACTTATTTAAACTTCAAAAAACGTATGTTTTTTAATTTTAATGGAGGTTTGAAATAAAAAGAAATGAATTTGAATTTTTTAGAATTTTTTTTTTTTGATTTCTTGTAATTCGCCTTCTTATTTTCAGTTTTAAAGAACAAAATTGTTATATAAAAATCGCACAAATAATAAAAATGATGTGCCCGTTTCAATAGATATAGAACTTAGAATAGACTAAAATAAAAAAAAATAAATAAATTAAATGTAAACAAACCAATTCAGTTGATATTTTATATGAGATTTCCAATGAAATTATAAATATAGTTTTTTATTTAAATAAATTAAAACCCTCAATTATTCAGAAATTAAAAAAAAATGCTTGAATTATCATTTCACAGAAATAAAATAAATTTTTTATTGCAAACAAAAATACTTCAATTAGCATGAAATCATGAAATGTTATCAAAAGAAATTAAAAATTATGTATTATTATAATTATTAAAAGCTATAAAATTTAATGTTCTTAAGATTTCAAATTTTATTATAAAAATTTAAATTTTATATATTTATTATTAAAAAAACTAAACTTTCCCTTATAAATTTTAGTCCGCGGTAAGAAAATTACAGACGTTTAAAAACCAAAGTTCACGTTAAAAAAAATTTACTTGAACTTGCTTACATGCTACCGAAAAAATGTGTACTTTACGTTTTCAGAATTAAATCAACGTCAACGTTGCTTACATGCTACCATCATCTTATAGCGCTATAGCTCTGGGTGATCTTTGGTCTTCATCACTATGCTCCTCCAAAAAGGTCGATCTTGTGCCGCTTGTCTCCAATTTGGGATTTGTAGGATTTGAGCATCGTTTTTCACGTTGTCTGCCCATCTGCTTCTTGGTCTTCCTCTACCACGGCTGCTATTGGGCTTTCTATTCAGTACCACTGGACTTTCGCTCATTCGACTTTCGCTCATTCGACTTACGTGGCCAGCCCACCATAGTCTTTGGGCCTTTGCAAACCATACAATGTCCTCACTATCAATCATACTATTGATGAGCTCGCTGTTGCTTCTGATTACATATTCTCCATTCTGTAATATATTTGGGCTGAGTATTTTTCTTTCAAATATGCGCAGGCTGTTCTCCTCGGCCACGTTCATAGTCCATACCTCACATCCATACGTCACTATGGGTCGTATGAGAATTTTATATATCGTCATTTTGGCCTTTCTTGATATTAATTTTGATTGAAGCAACTTTCTGTTTGCATAGTAGCATCTATTTTCGGCCTGAATTCTATTATGAATACAGCATTGCATACTATTATCACTTCTTATTGTTGCTCCGAGGTATGTAAAGGTTGTAACTCTTTCAAAGTTGTACTCTCCAATTGTTATATTCTGAATATTTCTTATTTGTTCATTTTTTGACATTTTTAGATATTTTGTCTTGTCTTCGTTGATTTTTAAGCCTACTTTTTGTGTCTCCGCTTCTAGTTGTACAAATACTTCTGCCATATATCTGTAATTTTTTGCCATGATTACTATATCATCCGCATATGCCACTATTTGTGTTGTCATATTGAATATACTGCCTTTCTTTTCTAATTTTCCTATGGCGTAATTTAGTATTAAGTTAAATAATAGTGCGGATAAGGCATCTCCTTGCCGTACTCCCGTTTCTATTTTAAATTCACGGGTTACTTGAATTTGTATTATAATTTTAGCTTTTGATTCATGCATTGTCATTATGACGAGGTTTGATAATTTCTGAGGTATTTCCAAATGTCTTAGAGCTGTTAAAATTATGTCTCTATTTATGCTGTCAAATGCTTGCTTGAAATCTATTAAAAGCATGTAAAGATCTATGTCGTGTTCATAACATTTCTCCATGCTTTGTTTCATGACGAATATCTGGTAAATCGTTGATCTTTGGCTCCGGAATCCACATTAGTACTCTCCCAGTATTTCTTCAGCAAAGTAGGCTAATCTGGAGTATATGACATTGGATAATATTTTGTAAGCACAGCTTAATAACGTTATCCCCCTGTAGTTGCTGCATGTCATTTTGTCTCCTTTTTTGTGAATTGGACAGATTAGCCCCACCTTCCACTTCTCCGGAATATTTTCTTGCTCCCATATTGTACATATTACGTTATGTATCTTTTTAAGCAGAAATTCTCCACCTTTTTTAGAAGCTCAGCTTATCTTCTCCAGGAGCTCTTCCATTCTTTAATTTATATATAGCTTGTTTAACTTCTTCGTATGAAGGTGTCATAATTAATGGCTCTGCTGTTTGCATTGTAATCTGCTGCCGTTGTTGTTCCTCGTTTCTTATATTTAATAGTTCATTAATAGTTCATCGCTTACATGCTGCCAAAAGTGCTAATACGTCTTTTTGACGAACGTGAACAAGTTACGTGCTGCCACTCCAGTTTAAACCAATTTCAAAATTTTCAATATATTTCCAAACTAAAAAAGCTATCTACTGGTATATAAAACGTATATACAAAAGTATCAAGGACACATCCTTATGTACCACACCGCGATATTTTATTAATTTCCGAATATTACATTTCCGTCTTATCTTTAAAATGCTCTTCAAAGTCGTATAAGATTCCATAATATCAGTATAATAATTTGAAGCTTGTTATTCAGTACTTACCAAGGCTTGCCTATGATTTGAGTTACATCCAAATATTTTGACTATATTTGTTTTACTCTATTCCCCTTTTTCTAATTCATAATTGTGTATGTTTAATTGATTGTCGTATGCTTTTCTCTGAAGCCCAATCTGATGAATTGAAATCAATTGCTTTTCTTCGATAATTACCTTCAGTCTATTGTCAAAGAATTTGCCTATAAAATTAGTAATTATTCAATTTCGAAAAATGTTAGTCAATAGTTTTGAATAAAAAAACAAATGTTCAGTAAAATTCTAAGTATCCTTTTCAGCCTTTTTTTATAATATTTAGTTTTTACCCTTTTTATAGTCATTAATTTTGAATATAATAACAAAATACCTTCCTAACTACCTGCCTGTTCTTAAAAAGTTATTAAATTATTAAATTTTTTTTTTATATTAAATAAAATCAATTTTTTTTTTAAAGGCTCATTTACATACAATATTTTTTACATATATTTTGCCTATTTACCTACATACAAACATTACATTACATTATATATTAAAAAAAAAAAAAAAAACAAAACAAAAAAAAAACCTATTGAAAAATTGCGAAATAAGTTGAAAAAAAACGTGGTGTACTGATTTTCTTAATATTAAATTTATTTTAGCTCTTCAGATATTTCAAATATCAATAAAGGGTAAAAAGTAGAACATATCGACCTTAACATAACCTTGAATTTTTATTAGCTTCATTTAATATCTAGACTTATGTACACACATAATATTTATGTATAAATTAAGATATATATTATGTTAAAAATTTGAATGTAGCAATTTTTCGAAATTATTGAATTTTTTTATTTTGTTCTTTTTTTTTTATAAGAGTTACTAAAACTTATTCAGAAATTTCAAAATTAATCTCATTATAGGGGTACTTCTAGTATACATAATATACAGGGTGTTTCAATATCATGGTATTATTTTGTGTAGGCAACTTAAGTGAAATGGTAATGAAAAGCCTTTTATCAAAAATTTTCCGTCTAGGTCTAATAGTTTAGATTGTGGGGCTAGTTCATTATAAATATATATTAATTTACTTAAATTATACTATATTCATATACTTGTTAACAAATCTAATCGATAAAGAACTAAAAATGATAATAGAAATGCAAGATCTGATTTTCCACTTTCGCATATTGTTTGAAAAATATTCAAAATTTAACAATTTTTTGGACTTGAAAAATCATTGACAATTTTGAAATTTAAAATTTTGTAACTTATAAAAGTACGTCGGCCATATTTGAACTCTTTTGAAAGGACTATGACAATGATGGTTATATATATTATATTTCATTTAAATCTAATATACTTTGTGATTATTTTTAATAATCAGATTTGTTTTTATTGATGAATTAAATTTTATAATTAAAAACCGAATTCCCTTTCACTTTCCAAAGTCACAAACACTGAGGAAGGAAGTGAGTAGCTTTCGAAATAGCGACATTTTTAAAATAAAAATTAATTCAATATTGAAAATAAATTCAACTTTTAATTGTAAAATTTAATATAGTAACAATACCCTATCATCATCATCATCATCATTACCCTGAAACCCATTAATCTATCATAGGGCGGAAATTTGTTTTTTTTTCGGCTTAATTTGATTTTATTAAATCTTTCCAGGAAAATAACAATAATTTTACATTAACTTTCTTTTTGCAAGATTGCAAAAAATCTTAAAATTTTTTAAGTAATAATTTTACTTAAAATTGGGTTTGCCCCAGTGGACATAACACTTTATTGATTTAGCTAAATTGAGGAACTGTTTTTCTCAATTAAAGGGAAATTCTACTATAGGATGGTAGATTTGTCAAATTTGTTGCTAGCAGGTTGGAATGGGCTACTATTCTTTTGGAATAAGAATTTTCGACGTAATTTCTTGTTTCTGTTTCAACAACTTCTTCCACCATTTTTAATTTGAATCATTTAAACAGCCTAATATCCAATGCCTAATGTCCAGGACTAAAACTATTAGATAATATATAAAAAAGATCTTAATCTCTAGAATAAACATTGATAAGTACAACATCATGGTGGTATAGACTAAACATCTGTGTGACCTCTAGGAAAACATGGCCCTCGCTAGATCCTAATCTTTAGAATAATACCCATCAGTATAGGTCACTGGCCGATAGGAAACCATGCTGTATTCCGTAGAACCCTCATTGGCGCAGCTGCAAAAATAAGAATAAGACAAAAACACTTCCTTTGCCGTTGCTCAAAAACCTCTTTTATACCTACTTAAAACATCACATTTCCAACTATGCAAACGAATGTAGTGGTGAAAAAAACACCCTGTCCAAATATTTCATTTAATATTCAGAATGTTTCTCTTCTAATCTGAGATCTAATAGATTTATATTAAAACTTTATACATGTATACATACATAATGTACTGTAAAAACATATTTTGATACCTTTGAAATATTTTTTTAGAGGCACTCAGTTTCATAAATTTTTTAATGATTGTTTAAGCTAAAAATTATTAGAATTCTAGTTGTCGAAGAACTCAACCTTTTGAAATGCAAAACCAAATTAAATTGAATTTTAACATTTTATTATTAAAAACCAAATTTCTATAAGGTAAAATGGAAATTTTCAATACAAATTCTTTTTTTTGGCATTGTTAGCATTAGTATCGAAACTTTGTTATATATCTTTTTTTTTTTGTTCTATTGCAAACGGAATCAAATCCTTTCATTCCATTCTTTGTATTATTATTTTTTGTTTTTTTTTTTTTTTGTTTGGCCCTTAGCTATAAATGAGAAAAAGAAGGGAAAAAAATACAAACAAAAAAACTGGCACAAAAGAATAAAATAATAAAATATAGAAAATTTTTGAAGGATAAGGAATTTCAGTCCAATACCAAATGGAATTTTAGTAAACAATTTTTTTTTTTCAATTTTAATTTTTGAAGTATTTTTTTTTTATTTATTTTGAAATACTTTTAGTTGATTTTAATTCATCACTGAACTCACATCGCATCACAACCAAAATGTTTTTAGTTTATATCAATCATAGAGAATATTTGTTGAGCAGCTCAGGATGAGCCTTAAGCTCGTTTACAATTTTCCTTTATTTTGCTCTATTTTGAGCGACTGTCCTCCATTCGTTAACCCCAATCTTAATTAACCTCGATTTGGTGTAGCCATTTAAATCTTGGTCTACCTATTGTTCTAATATTGTACGCAATCTGTGTCTAATTATTATATTAAAATAAAATAATGTTATTGTTATTAATTACCACCAGTTTATATACGAAGGTATACAACATTATGTATACAAAACATTTTGTACATACGACACATAACAAGAGCTTCTATATTATGTTCAATCCTGTACAATTTTTATAATATGTTAGGTGTTAGCATTCATGTGACATTTTTATTATTAGATTATTTAATTTATTTAATTTATTTTAATAAAATAAAAGAACCCCTATATCAACGCAGCCGGATATGGACTTATTGTGATGAACCGTGTTAGTTAGTGATATATTAAAATAAAAGCCCTTAAGGATAACTGATTTTGTGATCACACTCAGGATATTCTTCATTTGTATGCATTAAAATCATTTTCCGAATTTTTGGATCATTTAGTTAGATCATATTATATACAATCTACATGTAACACGAATTTAAAATGGTACTTTTAGAAAATTGTACAGAATTGAACTCTTGTATAAATTATGTTATAATTTAGAAAATAACTTTAAAATTATTATCCTGATGTCATGTTGGATAACGTCCTGATTTTTTAAAATAAAAATAAAACAATGTAATTTACCAAACAGAAACATAAATTTGATTGGTGCTGTTTTTGAATGAATTGCCAATTATAAAAATATCTAAGAATTATTCTACACAAAGTTTACTTTTCGATTTGTCTGGGTTTGAAGATAAAATTCAAAGAAAAATCATTTGTTTTTATTTATTTATTTGGCCTTAATTGAAATTTTTTATTGTTACAAAGTTTCATTTAAAATGAGTAAATAAAGTTAAAACGTGTAGATATCAGTACAATTGTGTGGGTTAATTTTCCCCTCCCAAACAATTGTTTTTCACAGAGCCATTATAGATGAAAAATAGGATTAAATCAATCTACACCTTCTTTGCACCTGCTTTGCTATATACTTTAAAATAAAACTTAATCTAAGACTCTATTTCCTAAACCAATTCGACGACCTTGCAAGTATCAATCTTGGAATTACATCGTTTAATTAAAGACTAAAATCAGTTTAGAGAATACAATATCTGTGCGGGGAAAGCTTGAATTCCGTCATACCACGATTAAATTCTTTTAAAATTGACTGACAAACATCCATCCTATTAAAGTAAAATAAAATATTATTGGGTTTGGTAATTAATTCTTATACTTTAAAATTTTGTATTAAGTTGTAAATTTGATTAAAATTTATTGATTTACGAATACACCTAATTCTGTTTTTACGCGTATTTGATTTAACGCGATTCAAAAAAATTAAAAAAAATATTCAATCAATGAATGATGAAAAATTAAAAGTCATAGACGAGTGGAAGAAATTTTCCATTAATGATTGCATCAAACATGCTGGATTAGCTCTATCCGAGTTAAGACCATCGACATTAAACAGATGTTGGAGACCACTTTGGCCGGAATGTGTCCAAAATAATAATCCAATACCATCTAATACGGATGAGTACACCAATATAATAGCCTTAGCTCATGAAGTAGGTGGCGAAGGTTTTGATCTATTTCTATCGTCTGCAGACATTGATGAATTGTTAGTGGATAAGGCACTTAGCAGTGATGAAATCATTGGTTTTGCGGTTGAGACACCCGATACCCAAGAAATTAGTGACGATGACGAAAAGGTTCCTACTGCAGTCACCACCGACCTAATTAAAGAAGGATTCGACCTAGCTGCTAAATTGAGCAATCATTTCGGCAAGCATTCAACGAGACTTGAATTTATTGGTTGGTAATTATCGAGAGCTACATAATAGTCTTATCAAACCAGGAACACAGACATTGCTAATAGATTTTTTTTCTAAAACCACTGAAACTCCAGCAATACTTTTTGAGACTGAGAATGTAGTGGAATATATTTCTAGTGACGAAAGTGATGTTCCAGTAATGCAAAAACGAATGCGAATTACATCAAGCAATGATAGCAATTACAGATTATATTTTATGTTATATTTCTCGATTTTTTTCATTAAAAAAATTCATTTTATCATTTCATTTAGTTATGTTTTGTTAAATTAAAATGAATTTTTTTAGTTATGTTTTGTTAAATTAGTATTTTGAATTAAGTTATTTTTTATTTTCCTGTAGTAATAAACATATCTATTATGCATTTAAATAAAAAATTGATAAAGCATATATAAAAAACCTTGAGTTTATACATATCTAATCACATTATTTTATTTGATTTTTCAAATGTAGAACCAATCATCTATTTTTATATGGATACCGTATCTTTTTTTACGCGATTTATTTTTATGCGAGTTTTCTGGGAACATATCTATTGCGTAAAAACAGAATTAGGTGTACACAATATTTCGATTATATTTTCAACACCCGTACATTTTAGTTTTTAAACTGAATTTTTCTTAATCTGAAATTCCTAGCATCAATTTTGTACCCCGTTTTTATAAGGACACCAATCATTATCCTTTTTTTTTCAATGTCTTTTTCTGTCTCTAAATTTTCAATAAAGAAAAAAAACTATATAATATCCGGATTTGACACAGTATGTGCTATGATTTTTATTTTATTTTTTCATACAAACAAAACAAAAAATGCTCCTTGCAAAAAAAATATTTTTTTTTTTTTTATTAATACAATAGACAGAGACATCTAGTATTATTTGTACATATAAGAGAATGTTATATATTAGATAATTTTATGTTGTAGTAGTAGGTAACGTCCCTATATATATGTATTCACGAATATGTATGAATAAATGAAAATTTTGTCATTTAGATTTTTTTACCTTTCATAAATCTTTTGAAAATATTTAAAATTTTCTCTAGGGTATAATTTTTCAACTTAATATCCTTATATATGTAATATATAAGTAGTCGATTGATATTTTGAGACTTTGCCGTAATAATTACATTCATTTATATTATATATGTGTATAATAGTTTTGTTTAGTTTTAATATAAATTTTTATATATAATATTATATATCTGATATAATATATATATATATTATACTGATTTGTGTATTTAATATAAAAAACATTGACTTCACGAGCATCCTTATTTCGGTTTATTATTTAATTTCGTTATAAAATTTTTTTAAAAGATAAAAAGAATGTAGAAATCATGAAGTCATTAAAACGAATTTTTTTTTTATATATTTTAAATTATGAAATTGAATCAAAAGAATTAATTTGAAAATATTATGTAAGCTGATGTAATTAATGTAATACAAAATGGGAGTATATTGATCCCAATCGATATTGTGTATAGTGCTGATGTTAAACAATCATTTTGAGTATTGTAATTTAATTATGAGTAATTATTACAGTGTTGATATTAACTCTGATTAAAATACCAACTTGCACAGTATATGCAGTGTGAAAAAAACTGTTATATTTCACCATAGTGAAACATAATAGATTTTTGCTTTATTTCATATTTTTAGGCCTTAGGCTGCTGGTATAGCGATAAATACAATAAATATATAAATTTTATTTTTTTATTTTTTATATTAATTAATTATTTTATTAACATAAATGCTATTTACTATACCATAAGAAATAATGAGGATTCTGAGGGAGATGTTGTATCCGCGTAGGACCTAATGACTATATCCCAAGACTTCCTGATGTTAATAACTTTCCAAAAATATGTATCTTTAATGGCGCATCTTATCGTTTAAGGACGAAAAGAACATTTAAAAGTATCCTTGTTTTTTTTATGTTTTTGTACATAAACCGTTATATATGTTGATCTATTAGATATATACATTATGAGTAATTATGAGTAATTATTTTAATGGTTTTCAAACTGATCCCCTTCTATTCATAATCTCTAATAATCTCTATAATTGTATCAGTAATAGAAAATAGTGAAGTTCAAATTTATGCTGATGACATGAAAATTTTTAAGAAAATCACATCACTTCGAGACTCACGTTTACTTCAAAATGATCTCGATAATTTCTTTGCATGGTGCCGTAACAATAACCTTATGCTTAATACGAATAAATGTGTTGTGATGAGTTATCATAGACGTACCAGTTTCTTTTCAAATATCTATTCACTTAATGGACATGTTCTTGAAATAGTTAGATCGATCAAAGATTTAGGTGTCACATTCGACGAAAAACTGTCTTTTAAACTCCACTATAACAATATTATTAGGTTTTATAAAGCGATGGTCTAAAGAATTTGATGACCCTTATATCTTAAAATCCCTATATACATGTCTTGTGAGGCCACAACTGGAATATGCTAGTCAGGTCTGGTCACCCTATTACGAAATTCATATTAAAAGAATAGAAGCTATTCAAAAGAACTTCATAAGATATGCACTTCGCCACCTTCCTTGGTCCAATACACTTGTGTCCTGCCTCCATATGAACACAGATTAAATTTTCTACATTTAGCTACATTAAAAACTAGACGTGAAGTTGCTGATGTTCTTTTCATCATCCAAGTAGTGAAGGGGAATCCCAAGTATCATTTTGTGCTCTATTACAGCTCTATAATAGTTTACACAGCTAAAATTGAACAACAAATTTTCACTAATATAACTACGGAAGCTCCTATAGAACGGTTGTAGAGCTCTAATAGAGCTAAGTGGCGCACATTTAGAACTATTTTAGAACAAATTAGCTACCATATAATCAGTTATAGAGCAGTTATAGAGCAAGAAATTTCAGCTTATTTTTATCAATTACGTTGCTGATTCGCTCTATACAAGTGTTTAATTAGCATTTGGTTACTCTTATGGAGGTAATATGTTGTTGAAATTGAAAAAAAACTACATTTTAATTCCAACTGTCAAAATATTATAATGTTATTTCTCTATAAGAGTTTAATGACATTATATTTAATCTTTTCAGTATACCAAATTATTATTTGTTTATCTATGGAGATTTTGTTTCTCAAATAAAAATTGAAGTAGGAAAATAAAAAACATTTATGGAATACTTGTTTACTCGTTTTTAGTAAATATAATACCCCAAATTTGCTTGCGCAGCGAGATTTATTTTGAAATCATACTAAATAGAACCAAAAATAACAATGCCCTTTAAAATTATCAAATTTTTAATAAATATTTAAATTTTATTTAAAAATAAAAATATTTCAAATACAAAAATAAGGCTGCAATTGAAAGGAAATTTATTTTAGAACAATAATAGTATGTAAAAAATAATTTTTAAACCACGATTATCAAGTATTTCAGGCTTAAATAATATTTTAGTTTTTAGAATTTTAACATTTTTTGTTCAATTAGGCATTTTTCTAAGAAAAGATGGCCGAGCTTCCTGCGAGCTACTATAAGAGCTATATGGAGCACTTTAATTACAGTTTTATAAAATATTAGGGTGGATCATATTTATATTAGGAATTTCCATTAAAAAGTTAATTTTAATCAGATGGTAAATAATCGCCCTTATTATGAACATCGTAGTCGGCCGATAAACGATAATATTTCGTAAAAATATTTGCTTTGTATTATAAACATCGTAAATTTTTAAATTTTATCGTAATCGAAAAAAGCTTTTTTTTAATATTAGTAGTCGTTTAATCTGTATTATGAAAATGATAAATTGTCAGTTTTTTATAATTTTTTAATCAAATTCAATTTTGTTGACGATAAAAAAATGATTTAAAAAATGTAAGTAAATTTTAGATGAATTTTTTTAGGAATTTAAATGTTTATTACAAATATATATATGTAAATACAGGAATAAAGTAGTAAGCAATAAAAGGTAAATTGCTCGAATGGTAGAGCTTCTCGAAGAAGATATGAATCTGGCCAAAAATATATATTCTAAGGTTGTTAGTACCAAAAAATGGAAAACTTTAGCGATAGAATTAAATATTTTAGGACCACCTCAACGAGATTTTGACAAATGGCAAAGAGTAATTAATGTAAAAATTTATTTGTTCAGCCAAATCAAAGGAAAATATATTGTACGATTGCAGGTTTGGAATGATCTAAAATATAAAATTAAAAAAAAAGTTCTTGAAAATAAAACTGAAGTTTTTGCAACTGGCGGTGGTCCCAATAAGTTCCACAACTTTACGGATGTAGAAGAAGCAGTTATTAAAATAATGAAATTGGATCCTCCAACTAATTCTTCTAGTTCTGCTTTTGGTCTTGAGGGATCTTATGTAGAAACAAATTTCGCAAAACTAGAAGAAGTTCCTATCGAAAGACATACTGATGTTGAAATGAATGAAAATATTAGTGACGAAAGCCTACAAAATAAGAGAACGCCACGAAAACCTATAGTAGTAGAAACAGAACGAACACAATTACTAAAAAGAGAAGTAGAAGCTAAAATCGAATTTTTTGGTAAAGTAAAAGAATTTTTTGGTTATGATTTGAAATATATAAGAAAAGGTGTAGAGAAAATTCAAGATTATACTAAGAAAATGTACATAATAAAAGATGAAGAGCTACAACTTAAAAAGGAAAAATTCAAATTTCTAAAGAATTATAAAAATAATAAGAGGAAGTACATAGAAAAAACAATTTTTAATTTTTCGTAAATTCATATTTATTTATTCAATTAGTATAAAACTTATTAATTTTAATTTATTAAAAAATGGATTGTGATTTAGTTTACGTTTTGTTTTATCTTAGTAAAAAATGGATTCTGATTTTAATTTTTGTATCTTTTTTATTTTAAATAAAAATTTTGTTAAATGACTGAAAAGTTGTTACACATATTTACATAAGCCTTAACAGGTTATCTCTTATTCTTCTTGCTTCATTTAATCTATTACCTTCATTTTCAACATTGTCATTGATTTCTTCATTTTCAGAAAAGGTATCATCTATTTCTTCATTCTGAATAGGAATATTGTATTTGATACATACATATATTATGTAGCGCCACACAGACATTTACTATTTGTGTAGCTTTTTGAGGACTGTAATGTAATTCTCTGGCACTGAGCAAGCAACGAAATCTGTTTTTTAAAAGCCCAATTGTTCTTTCGATTATATTTCGTCCTTGAGCATGCTTCTTAATAAAATGCGCTTGCAAAGACCCCTCTTCGGTATTTTTATACAGAGTCAATAAGTAAATTGTTAAGGGATATCCTTAGTCTCCTAAAATTAAAGTATTTTCTTTAAAACTGAAATCGAGTACAAAACATTAAACCTACCAAGAAGTCGCAAATAAGTTTCTCTATTGTAATACTCATTTTCAAATTTTTGCTTTTAGAGCTGATAAATTCCAAACATGTGAGTCATGATAGCTACCGAGATATTTGGCATTTACGTACCGTATATACATTCTATGACCACATACCTAAAAAAACGACTTTACTTTAATATGCTTAACTAAAATGTTTTAAGACACTTACTATTAAGACATTTAAACTACAATAGCCTTTCCTGTTGTAATACAAGTGTCTAATATCTTCTTTCGGCTTTATAATTTTAATATGGGTACCATCTAAACACCCTACAATGTTAGGGATATCTGATTTTTCATAAAAATATATTTTAGCACTTCGTTCATCCTGTTCACTGTACTCAAATTTTATCCATTTTGAACACACAAACCGCTCTATTACATTAAAAAATTCAGTAAATATAACTGAAACTGTTGGTTGCGATAAACCTAAATGGAAATCGTTTCCAACACTTAGTTGATAACTTCCCTGTGCACAAAATTTGAGAACAGCAACTTTAATTATATTAGGAACAGCACGTTGAGTTTTCATCACTTTTAATTTATCATCGATTTCTTCTAATAAATCACGAAATGCTTCTTTAGATAACCTAAAGTTTTGTGTGAATCTAAGAAAAATATGTCAAAATTGGAATGATTTCTTTTTCTTTTTAATTTACATTTTTGTTCTAATTCTAAAGGATTAGAAGAATCTCTGATGCTCCTCCGTATATTAATTCCTTCATTTTGTTCATAATTTTCATCTTCATCATCCAAATAAAAAAAATACCTCGACATTTTGTTTATAATTTTATATAGAAATATTTTTAAACTAAAAACAAACATTTATTTTTGACATTTATTACAAATATTTTTTTAAAAAAAAGCTATATAGCTTTTATTTCTATCGTACGTATTCATTTTATCGAATACCTTTTCGTAATATGAAAATAAACGATATCCGATAAATATTTTTAGTCGTTTATCGGCCAACTACGATGTTCATAATAAGGGCGAATATTTTGGCTAAAAACTGTCGAAGAAAAATTAATTTTTTTTACAATATAAAGTCATCAAAAGAAAAGTAAAAAATAAGAAAATAATAGCTATGGGAACAATACCCTAAATATGTAAAGAGTTTTTAATTTAAAATCCCATTTTTTCTTTAATATCTTTAAATTCACACGTAATATTAAATGTTCTATAAGATCGTTTGTTTAACAAAAATCTTTATACTTACAAATACATAGCTATGTATCTATAAAACTAAATTTATCTGTCAAATTCAAAATTTTGCCAAAAGTATTTTTAAATTTTTTTTTATGTACATTATGTACTTAAATTACTATTATTGTGTTTTTATTTTTTTTAATTTATTCTAATTCCAATTTATTAAAATAATATAATACTTGAAATGGAAAAATTGACATTTCTGAACTGAAATTTTCATATCACCGATTTAATGTCAGATACAATCGAAAATTATCTTGTTTCTGTTGCCCACTCTAACAAATAACAACATGAAGTTAGCTACATAATAATTCAATTTGTTTTTGTAATTTATTTTGACATAATTTTGGTGGTTGCAAATTTGCTGTGTAACTGTTGCTTTGGAGCACTTATGGAAAGCTTATAGAGCAATTTTGTTGTTGTGTCATTTTTGTTTTGTTTTTCATATTCAAATGTCAGATGTTATATTTATATTTTGTTTAAGGTTGAAGGTATGTGCATAATTATTAATATATTTAAAAGAATCCAAGTAAAAACAAATGTTAAAAAAATTACACCAATTTGCCATCACAAAATTAAAAAATTTGGAAAATTCGTATTTGTAATGTATATGTACCTATATTAGATTTGAATAATCAACATTTATTAATAATATATTAGATAGAAGAAACAAGAAGCTTAAATATTTATTTTGGTTA
This sequence comes from Argyra leucocephala, assembly GCA_963942445.1. Classification (NCBI taxonomy): domain Eukaryota; kingdom Metazoa; phylum Arthropoda; class Insecta; order Diptera; family Dolichopodidae; genus Argyra; species Argyra leucocephala. The sequence goes on from OZ012678.1 coordinate 123,094,074, forward strand.
ATTTTTGTTTTTTATTTTGTATTATTTGCATTGAACAAAAAAATATTTTACATAAAGTACAATTTAAACAAAAATGAAGTTATCAATTGAACAAAAACTTAATTTTTATATTTTATTCTGAAAATTTTACACACTATACATTTGATACTGAAAAATTGTGGCTCCATTTTCTCGCAATCCAAAAAATATATACTATCTAAGTAAGATGATTTAATTGGCATTTCAAACATTTCTTTTATACTTTTAATGAACCATGTATAAAAACTTCTCCAATTATTGTTTTTTTCGACTGCTTTGTTTCTACAATGTTATTATTTTTTGCTGTGACAAACATCCATGCTGAGAATTTAAATTAGACATTACCCGAATTTTCGTTTTCATAGAACTATGCTTTATTTTCATTTTTCACATAAAATAATTCTTTTTTATCTGTAATAATTATGTCCTCTTGATTTTTTAAAAATTTTTATTTAAAATTAATATTTTTTACATTTATTTTTTTTAGATGCGCGTTTTGCATCTAGTTCTCATAAAAATATTTAAAGAACTGAAGAAAAAAAATTATGACATAATTATGTGCGTGATATGAGCGTTATATTATGCTCTATAAGTTATGTTAAAGAAACAAATTAGTTGTCGAGTTTCTTCGGACTTATATTCGTGCTGCTCTATAAGAGTGATTGGTTAAAATTAAAAAGTGCTAATAGAGCTATACTAATTCCGAAGTTGAAGCTCTATAAATGTTGTTCTATAGAGCTATAATAGAGCTAATAACCTCCATTAGTTATGTTATTGCAACTCTTAAAGAGTAAAAAAAAAATTTCACAAAAAATGCTAATTAGCTGCTCATGCAGTTCTTATAGAGCAGATCATTTTACAAAGAAATTTTAAATGCTAATTTGTTGTCAAAATGTTAGTTTATAGAGCAAATTTGCTTCAGAGAATGGTTAAAGAACAGTACTAGAGCAAATTAGCTTTTTCGAAACAAATTAGCTGCAAAAATTGTTACTTGGGATATTACGTCCCCATTTATATTGAATTCTGCCCGAATTTCCAATAACACTCGACTCCGATCACCTAATATTTTCACACTTGTATTTCATAGAACCAACTATGGTATGAATGAGCCTATCCACAGAATGATGATAATAGGGAACAAATATAAGAACGTGAATAACTTATCACTCTCAAAAGATGTGTTAAAGAATCGGCTATACCTCTGTAATCAGAACCCTTCTAACTAACCGCTCTAACCATTAGGTAGTTAACTTTTGTAAATTTTTATTGTTTTTTAAAATCTTTTTATTGTTTTTAAAATTTTGATTCTGTTAAATTTCAATCTTATATTAAAAGAAAAAGGAAAATAATTATTGTAATTTATTTGAATTAAACGAAATAAATAAATAAATATATATATATATTCAGTTTTTCAGTGAATCGAATCGCCCAGTCTATTATGATAGGTGTTTATAATTATTATTTGATTCACTCACATAATTTAAAAGTGTTGACAAATAATGAACATATTTTGTTTCATCTTATGTATGAAAATCAATCTGAATCTTTGTCCATACAAATTTTTTCAGCATAAAATTTATGTTTGATCTTCTTGAACATTTCTTGAATATTTCTCATAGCACGGTTTTGAAATATTTGCAGTCAATCTTTTTTTGCTTCATTACATAAGAATAATACCAATGCAGAATATTATTAGTCCAAGTTTGCTAAAATTGTTGTATTATACACAGTTATCACACATTCATTTATTGGTTTTAAAAGTTTGTTTCTTATTCTACCTAAATAACCAATTTTTCTTGCTATCTTATTAATTACATAATCTGATTTTAGTAATTAATTAGCAAGAACGTGATTATCTAAATTTAATCTATCATTAATCATAACACCCAAATATGTAATGACATTTACTTTTTCAAAGTTTACATTATATCGACATATATGTATTAAGTAAACCATTGGATCGACCACATACCATCATAGTTAGAGTTTATTCATCTGCAACCAGATTGACAAACTTCCTAGATATTCGTATATTTTATGACAACAATCTTCAGTGTTTCTACCCATTATGTACAATAATCATCATCCGCAAATAAAATGAATATCATTTATATACAAGTAGTGTAACACAAAAATTACAATACCTAAATTTGTTCTTTGAAGCACCATATTGATAAATTCACTTTTAGAAAATTTTCTATCACCAAAAATGTTTGGGTTCTGAATTCAAAAAAACTTTTAAACTACTATAGTTAAGGCCCTTGGAAACAGAAATAAGAATCCAGCAGAAAAAGTCGCAGCCATCATTTGAGAAATAAAATGAAACAAAATGAAATAAAACACGAATATACCAAAACTGTATTCGACCAATATACTATCGTACGCTATTGACAACCATCATCATTGCCCTGTAACCCTATCCGTGGGACATCTACAGTGACCACATCTAAATCAAAACAGAAAATGATAGCAACAGAAATGTGAACTCTGAGGCAAATATGTGGATGGATACACGTTAAGAGATAAGAAACGTGGCAGCAAAATAAGCGACATCGCATGCGACATTCAAGATGTAATCCGTTGAAGTAGACATAGACAAAGAAACTGGATATACCATGTAAATAGAGTGGCGAAAGGTCAACTGGCAAAGGTAGTAATGAATGGCCAAATCAATATCAAACTTCTAACAAGAAATCCTACGAAAAAATAGTAAATGAATGCTGGACACACAAAATTAAGAATAAGAAATATGATGCTTAATTAATGAAGAAGAAGAAAAATACCTATATATGTATTATGAAACAGTTTTAATGAGTTCGAATTTATTCGCAACATAACTGATGAAATTATAGTAAAAAAATAAGAAACGAAAGAATAATCAAGAACTAGTTTATTTAACTAAGAATAAAGAATAAATAAAATATAGTTTAATCAAAATATTAATTATTCAAACGGAAGAGGTTAATCATCATATCTAACTTGAGGAAGTAATTGAATAGGAATGATAACTGAAGGAGTATTTATTTTTGTTTTTTTCATTTTTTCCGAATACTTTCAAATTATTTTTCTATATTTTATTGATTTCGCAATGACAAACAAAGAAAAATTTAAATTGTAGTATGCAGTTGAATCTCTTCTTGCCAATTTTAATGTACTATACTTTAACTTTGATTGAATATCCGATTATTCAACAATATAAAGATTTTCATAAGATTTTTACCCTTGATGTATTTTTTTGATCTTTGATACATAATATTTTATAAAACCATCCAATTTGAAAATAATTAGTCTATACATACTATACTTGAGAATTTGTACATTCTGTATTAATTTTGAAATTCAATTTTACCTTTATGGTTGCTTATTTTTGTAAAAATGTGATAATTTTCCAAATTAACCACGACTTTCATCAATATTTTTCAAAGGAAACTTTATTCTAACTTCATCAGCTCTATATTTCTTATTTTTTGACGTAGAATCCAAATTTGAATCAAAGAGTACCTCTTCTCATTTAAAAATTTGGATTTTAGCGAATTTCAGGTTTAAAAAACCTAATCTGGGTCCTTCTCGGAAGTTGAAAATATCATCAATCGATAGAGCACTCACGATTTAGTTAATATTTTTATGTTTACATTTTAAAATAACGGCATCTTCCCCTCTTAAAAATCTGATACGCATATGCTCTGCTCTGGACCACCTAGTGTAACTCACTATTTTCAATTTTTCGACGCCAAAAAATCTATGCATTCACGACACATAAATCGACAATTATGGTAAAAAAGTCTTTTGTAACGTTTTTTTGATCTCAGTTGTATTCTGTGGAATCGAAGCATGTAGTTATTACATAATAAAATAAATCCTGTATCCAATCGCATTTGTTTTTGAGTACCATTCTCACATTTGAATTAAATTTTAAGTTACTCTTTTTAAGCAAATTACTAACAAAGATTTACTGTAAACACACATTTACTTAGTAAACAATTAGTAAAGGTACATTGTAGCTATAAGCTTACAAAGAAAATATATAGTCAAAACGTATACATACAATAAAAATACAACCGTAATCATGAGTTTACGTTTACAATTTATCTTTACTGTATGCATTCTGTAAAATCAGTTTGTTTAAGTACATATACATTTACAATTTTTGTCTAGAGTAAACGATTTGTAAATGTACAAAATGGGGCTACAATTTCAATATATTTCATTTTATTTTTTGAATATCAGCGTTTAGTTATATTGGGTACGCTGTCAACATAAGCTGATAGCAAGTTAACCACTTTATTGTCAAAACATGAAACTAAACTTAGTTTGACACCATCCAACCGCTTTTTCTTTCATACTTCCACGACCTCTCTTTTTTAATTCCTTTTCTGTTGGAGTATCAGGATTAGGTGCACGATTCAATCTATCAGTACCTAAAAGTAAAATTCCATTTTTGAATATTGGTAGGTCTGGATTGTTGTATTATCAATTATCGAAAACGATTTTATGGTTCATGTTGTGAGGTACAGTAGAAATTAGTTTTGTTACGACATTAGAGCTTACTCCAGATTCTTATACCCCCATTTATGAGGTTTAGTATTATATTGTTTTAATGAAGACATTTTCAATAATACCCACTATTTGCTCATCTACGGTTAAAAACTTTTTTGTTTTTGCAGGCTTGTTTATGATATCTTGCGACACTTTTATATTTGGTTGTTCAACAACCAAATTAAGTATTTCATCAAAATGGTATCTTTATTATTAGTTTTTATTTTTGTGATTTTTTGGTATTTTTCTATTTCATATTTTATTTTTTTTTTCACTTGCTTTTCTTTAGTTTGCAATGTTATTTATTTATTTATTTTATTGGGGGGATGTAGGGGTCAAAATAAATTTTTATTTTATATATGTATTTTGGAGAAATAATTTTAAGCGGTTGTTAGCTCAGTTGGTTAAAGCGTCATGTTAGATAAAATGTTTGAATAAATGTTTGAAAATCTTAAGAAAATAATGCTAGATAAAATGTTTGTACGAAAAAAGAAAATATATGAACTTGCCATGAATAAAAGCCAGGAGCGTAAATTTTAAACAATTATCAGGATTGACGCTCCTTGCTTTTATGCATGGCCAGTTTATATATTTGCTTTTTTCGTAAACGATTTGTAAATGTTATCAACATTTTATCTGACATTATTTCCTTCTGCCTGAAGTCAAATTTTCTCCTTTTTAGTGCATTTAAAGTTGCTACCTAAACTGTGAGACCCTTGGAAAAAGCAAGTTTTTAAAAAGTTTTTTTTTTATTCACTATATTTTTGGGGTTTTTACGTTGGTATTTTGATTTTGGAATATCGGCTCACATCCCAAAATACTTCCTTCAATAATGCTTGCGATTAGCTCAATTAATTAGGTTGTTTTAAAAATTCTTAAAGGAGCCAATTATTTTTGTACATGGTAGTATGTATTGAAGTCATATTTCTGTATAGATATCTGAATTAATACATATAATTCAAATATAAAATTTAATACAAAGAAAGTTATGAATATGAAAACAATATATGTAATATATATATTTTTATTCAATATTATAAGAATTGATAAATATATCTAGATAATTGAAATATACACACATAATATGTATGCATATATAGTACATACATATTATATAAAAATTATTTTTATTAATAAAATGAATTAAAGTATTACAAAAGGATAACGTGTGTAGACATTGGTTTGTTTTTTTTTTTATTATTGATTATAATTCATATTATTCTATTGATAGAGAGTTATCCCATCGGTTATGTACGTAGTGGGTTCCATTATTATTATTATTATTATTGAACAAAATATTATTTTAAATCTTTGTGAAAAGAAAACATTATAAAAATTGATATACATATATGGATTATTTTTTCAATTAAAAATTCTTTGTTTAATTCAGACTTTTCTTTAATTTTATAGCCATATAGCTTTATTGTACAAATTTATTGGTTTTCCTTTTTTTTCTTTTTGTTATTTAATAATATGATGTGAAAAATAATTCTAATTGCAGCAGTCAAAAGAAATTTATAGTTAATACAAATTGATTGAATTATTATCATGAAATTTTAGAAAAGTTTTAATACACTTTTTTTTTAATTAAATTTGGTAAGATTTTTCATAAATAGATAATCTGTTGTGATTAGTAAATTTATTATGGATAACATTTTAATACAATAATTTTGTTTAAAATAAATTTTCTCAAATAAATTTCCGCCACAGTTTACCGTTTACACAGTATGTCAAGACTATTAGATAAATTACTGTTTGACTATAAGATAAAAACTGTAATTACTTTGCCGAGAGCTTTGGTTTTAGATACCAACAACTTCAAGTTATATGCTGGCAAAAATAACTTGAAAACCCTAGAGTTAAATTACACAGAATATTCCTAAGTGAGCAATCTTAAAATTCTGTTAGTATATAGTCTAGAGACGGATCAATTTATAAGTTCATATATTTTTAGATTAAAAATTCGAAATATTTTTTAGACTGACAACTTGGTTATATGTTTTCTATTATCATTATTCATGTATAGTCTATATGTGGTTTCCGTTGCTTAAAAATATTAATTTCTGATTGTAATGGCTTAAAATATCATTTGTGACAATCTGTTATTTTTGCTAAATTAATTTAGTTTTCATTTTCAAATAGCTAAATAATAGATGACGCGGTATACACCGATACACTTGTACCATAGAGGTACATTGTGGAAAATAAGCCATGTAATTTTAAGCAAATTACTATAACTCTGTACAATAATTATCTGTTAACCTCTTCATTTATCTCAATTTTTACATATAGTTGGATTGGAACGTATAATTTTCCAAACCTATCTACGAAAATAATATAACAACTACTGTTAAATTTGAATAATTGACAAGTTTTTAAAAATATTTAAAAGTATTAAATTTTATTGAAAAATTTCATTCGTATGAACATTTTATTTTATTTACTTTATAAAAATTATTCGAAACTTTATATATTTTCAAATTAAATTAAATTAAAGAATTCCCAGGATATTTTAAATTATTTTCCAAATAAATATTTTCAAAATTTTTAAATAAGCATTTTTCTATATAGAGTGAATACTACTATCCTAATTGAAATTTATAATTGATTTTGAAAAAATTTAAATTTTCTAACCATATCTACATAATATACTTCATAGTTTAAACTTTTTAATATACAAAAAATTCTGCATAGCAGAATAATAACAATTAATTAATTTAATATATAAATTTTTATTTTTTTAATTTACAGAAAAATATATTTTAATGACGATTTTAGGAAAAATGTCTACATCAATCAACCCAAAGCATAATATTGATCCATTAGATCAACTGTCACATAATTCATTTGATGAATTTGTTCGTAGTCGAGGACGGTAAATATTATTTTTTCAATTATTATAATTTAAAAATAAAAAATAAAATTATATAAATTAATATGAAATAAATTTTCATTAAGCAGCTTACATATAAGCGTTCAATAATATTGTACAATATTAACTATTTTGAAATAAAATTAATTGATTTCAAAATGGCTATATTGGATTGGAAAATATTCCTAATTTTGTTTTTTTGATAACAATAGTTTTAATAATGGTTCATTTTTGTTTATTTGCGCAATAATATTATATACATAATGTGTATCTGAACAGAAAAAATATTGTGCAATATTATTGTGCTGCTTATCTTAAAATTCAAGTCAATTTTATTTTTAATTTATTTTATATTGTTTTACATTTTTTTAATAATATATTTTAATAACTTATAAAAGGTCAAATCGTGCTGGTAGTCTAGCATTACCAAATAATTCTCTATTGGATTTTTATGATAAGCAGCAGGAACAGTGTAGTTCAGCGACTTTACTACCAACACCAAATCCAAATATTATTAGAAGGCATTCAGCACATTGTTATTCAACATCAGATGATAGAAGTCATCAATATCATCAACAACAGCAGCAACAACAACAACAACAATTACAACAACAGCATCAGTATCAAAATCAAATTTCGCTTCAGCAACAACAACAACAACCACATCAGCAAAAACAACATCAGCAAAAACAACATCAATCAAAACAATCACAATCTACAAAAATAAATTCAAAATTTTCAGCTTCATCCCAAGCACAAGCGCAAACATATCATAAACAACCACAATTACAACAAAATTCACATCAATATCAACAATCGAATTTTTCTCAACAACAATCTAAAAATCAACAACAACAACAACAGCAGCAACAACAACAACAACAATATCATCATCAACACCATTTAAAGCATCAAAGAGAACAAATTAAATCATCAGCTTCACCATCAACATCATCTTCACCTTCATCAACAGCATCGTCATCAGTATCTGCATCAACAATTAAACCAATGCAAACTCAACCAATTCAACAAAAGTCTAATAATTCAAAATTACCAGATTTTAAGGTTTGTTTTAAGAAATTATTTAAATTTATGTTCTTCAGTTTCCTACTTCTTTCTTCAAAATCTCAATAGAATTATCTGTACAAAATGCTGTTATAATCTAACCGATAAATTAGTGCTAGCTACTCATATAAAATAATAATCTTCTTTTGCAGATTGGTATTTTATAATTGTCTATTGTAATTAAAATTGGCTTCGAATTGGAATAAATTTTAACCATAATTTTTTTTTGTTATTCAAAACAAATTCATTAAATTTATTTAATTAAAGCGTCATAGTAGATATTATGTTTAATTAAAATTTTTTTTTAAATATAACTATTTCAATTAGGTACACATAAGTAGGTATACATCACGATATCTAAGATTTTTAATGCAGTACGTAACTGAAAATTATCATTTAAACAAATAGATTGTTGTCGGTTGACCCGATTGTTGGGGTATACCTAATTTTATTTTGGTTGATATTTCCGAGATGAGACCTTGTATTATCAGCTCAGAAGCTGCTCTTATTGCAATTGTTATCTCCACTAAGCTTTAATACAAAATTATTAAATTTAATTTAAATTAGACAGTATAATTAAAAATTCAAAATAACTCAGAAATGGTCGGTTCGACAAATTTATTGGTCTATCATACCACATTACAAGAATTAAACTAAACTAATATTTTATCGTTAAAAAACTTTCTACATATTGTATTTAGTAAAACAATAATTAAGAAAAAAATAAAACAACATAGATATAGATGGATATATTGTGAATTTCGGGAGGGAATCTGCCCCCTATAGCCCCGCGGCCGCAAATGGGCTAATTTTGATAAAACGTGTTTGATAGTTTGTCTCTGAGTCCTTTAGGATATGCCTGATTTTCTGATCACACTCAGGATATTAATCAATTGTATACTGAATAGGTCCCATTGTTCGGGAAATACTGCTCCCAATTAGCGAAGTCTGCTACGACTGAGCCATTCGAGTTCACAGAGCAGATGTTCAATAGATTCTATTCCTCTATTTCACATATTCTGCATCAATTTTTTTCGGTTAGAACCGAATTGATTGTTATTATCCATGCCAAGATACGTACCTGTTTCCTATTGGAACTGTCTCCGTTTAGGCATGATTAGGCATTTTTGTTTAACGATTTCCAGAAACGTTGGCCAAAAAATATTCAGCTTTTTGGTTTACCTAAGTTTTTAATTGCATCTTAGTTGTGCTCAGGGGAATCCCACAGATATACAAAAGACGTATAACAAAATTATAAAAACTTAAACAGAATATCCTTCATTATAAAAAGAAGTCTAAGTCTATTAAATTGATGGATAATTATGTTTAGCAAACTAATACCCCGCTTTTCTCTGGAAAAGTCTTATTACTTTTGGAATGCATTGTAAGGTGGTATGAGGCACTTCATAGCTTTTTGCCACTAATTGTATTCTAATTTCAGTATTCCTTTAATATTTGACTTTTTTTTATATTAGGCCAAAATAATGGGATAAACATGCCTTCCCAGAATTGTAGCCATATAAAAATGACGAAAAGAAAAGGAAGGATAGTAAAAAGTAACAAAAAATCTTAAACCAGAATTGGAATAGAATAGAATATAATAGAAGAGTTAGTACAAAAATTTACGAACAGGTTAAAAGATATTTATTTACCCGTCTCTTGAAAACTTCTAAGTAATAATGTTTGTGGGAACACAAAAGATGGTAAGGTGTTCCATAGTTTAGACTTTTAGAGGTTCGGTTGATAAACGAATTTTTATATTTTACAGTTCTGGTTCGAAGAGGTTCTACTATAAATTTGTGAGCGAGGGTTGCCCATTTTGACCATAATACTTTTTGATTTCGTCAGAGCAATTACCCAACAGATATTTATAAAACAGAGTGCCTGTTCCTACATTAAAATGACTTAATGATGTTATGTGTTGTGTAACATTTGCATTTTATCTCATTTTACTTACTTAATTCCTGTTTTTGGTATTTTTAATATCCGGAACTCAATAAAAATTAAGTATGAATACAGGCTAAAGGATGAATACAGGAAAAGTATACCACAAAATTCTCCTTTCAGTATACCTCATATACAATATGATAACTCACTTACAAATACTTAAATATATTAAATTGCATAATTGCATAATTATAAAAATTCATAATTGCTAGTAATTCAAGAGGACTGTAAAATTTAACATCATTCAACAAGGATAATGTTTTTTACACAAAAATTAAACCCCACTGAAAAAAATATTTAAATTAAATTAAGAACTAATTATTTTAGAAAAATCATCTACTATACCAGACCACATTACCAATTGAAGTATTAGATTATTGAAGTATTACAATTTTAGAAGTATTTCCTTGTCCTATTTTTTTACCTACGTAATTATAATAGGAATATATATAAGTATTTATATAATATAAGTCCTATTATCTTACCTATGTAATTATATACGTAAACGATACAAATTCGAATGTATGTAGGTTTATTTATGTAGGAGCACGCGTACATTTGATATGAATTATACTTAAGGTATATGCCTAAAAGTATAGTCATTGAATTGAAAACCAACTCCAATTGTTTCTAATTGATGACAGTTCAATTCTAATTGAAAAAATATAAATTAAAGATTGAATTAATTTATTTATATTTATTTTTAAATTAATTTATATATTTTTAATTGATAATTTGAAATTTTGCATTATTATTATTAACAATTTAAACTGTCAAAGAATTGTCAGCTTTACTAATCAGAAGGTCTCGGCTTTAAATCCCGCTCACAACATGAATTTTTAATACAAAAGTTTTAATACAATTTGGTTATTACTAAAAATGAATTGATACAATGCAATTAAGATAGTTAAGTTACTATACAACAGATTTAATTCCCACTATTAAATCAGTATGTCATATGGTCATATGGTATGTCCCAAATTCACAAGAAATAAAACAAAAAACTATTTGATGTGATTGTACATGCCAAGTCTCGACGTAACAATTAGTTACTGTATCCATCCGACAGCCTTGCAATTATAAAAAACAAAAAACATTTTAGAAGTTTCAAGTTTTTAATTTCGAACTACAAGATTCATAAAATTTAATTTAATTGCGTCTTGACTAAGATTCATCTTTGCGATTCATTCAATCTTAAATACTTAGTCTATTTTTTGTTTCCTAATTTTTAAAATTTCATCATTATAGTCGAACCAATCATCACACATGAATAATCACCAACAATCAAAGACACAGGTTGCTGTCAATATTGTGCAATCAATAGCAGCAAAGGCGGTTGCAGCTGTTGCATCAATTCCGCCACCTCCTATTCCCAAAAGGACATTTAATCGTGGAAAATTTCTAAATCGTAAGTTCCTATAATTTTTTTATTTTATTTTTTTTTTTTGCTTCATACTTTTAATTGGAAAGCTTTTATTTTCAGTTTTGATTTTGAAAGGATTTCATTAAAAACAAATTAAAATAAAAATTATAAGGAATTATTTTTAACCTTTAACATTTAACAAATTTTTATGAAATTATATTTTAAATCAATTCTGAAAATGAAAAAAGAAAAAAACAATTAATAATTTATGTCGTTTTCATTATCATATTGAATTGTCTATAATTAAATGTTGTGTAAAATATCATTTAAAAATATTTGAAAAACAAAAAAAACAAAAGAAAAAACCAAATAAATCAAATTTCACCATAATGCTTTAACTAATAATACTAAAATCATTAAAATTAAATTTAAGTATTCGATTTAGGCGGTGAAAATCAAAGTCAAAGCTATCAGCATTCAATTAATCATCGTGGTAAAACAAGGGAAATGGATTATCCTTATAATTCAATTGATGAAACATCAGATCATCGACAACATTATTATATGGGGGGTCAAAATTCTAGTCATTCATTATTTGGGCCGAAAACTATATTATCAACAAATAATAGTTCACAACAAAATAATAATTCAACAAAAAATAATCCAGTTGTAATATTAAAAACAAATAATGGACTTGAAAATAATAATTTAAATAATAAACCGCAGCAACAACAACAACAACAACAACAACAGAAAAGTCAGCAGCAACAAAAACAACAACATCAATCGATAATAAATAATTATTCAAATTCAGGTGCAGAAACATCAATTGTAACTAAACCATTAACAAAATTTTTTACTACACAACAAAAACAACAGCAACAAAATTCATTAAAAAACATAGATTCACCATCATCCATGTCATCGACATCAAAATCAACAAATAGGGTAATTACTAATCATCATAGTAATAGTATTGATTCTCATGATTATTATAATAATTCATTGTCACAACAGAATCAACAATCAAAACAACAACATGAACAAAAACAACAACAACAACAACAGAATATTAAAAAGGATATTAGTTTAGTAAACAGTATTGACTTAATAAAAAGGCAATATCAATTACATCAGCATAAAAATTATGTGCATAGTGTGGTTGATGATGGGGACGATAATAATATTGGTCGAATATATCATCATCAAAATCATCATCATCATAAAGATAATGATGAAATTTCTATTGATGATGATATAAATGCTGATGTTGATGATGATGATGATGATGGTAATGATAATGATAATGATGATGATGATGATGTTGATGATGATGATCATATGAGCTTAGATAATAATTCTGTATTTGATGAACCATCAATTGTTATGGCACCTTCACCACGCTCAATACTATCATCAACATCACCAAAACAATCATCATCAATTCTTAATCATCATAATCATGGTAGTAATAATGGTTTATTAGAAGTTACAAATGAATTATGTACATCACAATCATCAATGTCCTCAGGAAATAATATTGTATCATCAAATGGTCGCAATTGTAATGAATTAACACAAAACGATATTATATTAATGAATGGTTTAGATATAACAACAACTGCAGCAACACCATCTCCATCACCAACAACAATTAGTAAAAATATAATGAATAATTCAAGATATTCAAATCGTTCATCAAGTGATTCAAATAAATCACAGCTAACTATTGATACTGGATATACATCATCAAATAATGGTAGTGAAAAAAATTTAACATCAGTTGATTCGGGTGCTATAAGAACATCACCTAATGGTATTTTTTTTTGCATAATAGTAAAAATATATTAATATTTTAATTTATAATGAATTTTTGTATTTTTTTATAAACTATTTTAATAGCAAATGGTTGTAGTAATGGAGGTGATTTTCGAAGTCGTTTCTCATCAGTCGATACACAATCATCATTGGACAGTTGTTTAACAGAAAAAACAATTGATTCACCATTATCAAAAGAATCATTTCGTATAGAAACAGCAGTATCACCAATACATCCATCCAATATAAATAATTCTAATAATAATTTAAATAAAAATCAAAGTCGTAATTTGCCAGCAGTACCGACAAGATCAAATAATACTAAACAACAACAACAATCGAATCAACAATCATCTAAAATATCCCCAACATCTAATAATGAAAATATTAGTATTAATAATTCTAATAGTAATAATAATAATAATAACAATAATAATAAATCACGTCCTATTCCACCAACTCCACCAACAAGACAACAACAATCAAATGATTCAGTCAATTATCAAAATGTACCGAATTTAATTGGTAGTGGTCGTAAGCTTCCATCAATATCAAATTTCGGCGGTTCAAGTAGTACAAATTCTTCAACCGAAACAAATAACATATCATTTCGTAAGAAATTAACTAAAACTAGACCACCTCCAATTACATATCCAAAAATTCATCAAAGACAAGATTCAAGCATATCAAGTGATAGTTTTTCAATGACATCAAGTCCTGGCTACAATTCAAAGAGTATGGAAGTACCTTTAATACAAAATTCATCAAAAATAAATAAATCAGATATTAGAAAGAATAGTAATAATAATAATGAACAAAGTGATAGTACATTTGTAATACCAGAAAGACGTAAAACTACAACATCAGGTTCATCATTATCATCGTCATCATCATCATCAGGGGGAACATTAATAGCAAAATCAAATAATCAAAAAATTACATTAAATAATTCATCAAATTCAGTATCACCACCACCACCACCAGAAAATCGAATAACAATACGTCAAGATTCAACAATTTCAAGTGATAGTTTTAGCCAAACATCAAGTCCTGGATACAATTCAAAAATTATGGAAGCACCACTAATTCCAACTATGAAAAAACTATTAAAAAGTAATCAATTTTTTCACATTTTAATTTTTGCTTTATTCATTTTTATAATTTTTTATATTATTTTTTTTTTTTACTTTCCTGACAGATAAACAAACATTTAAAATTCCTAATGATACAATACAAGAACATCAAGATCAACCATCAACACCAAATTCGCCTATCACAAAAAGCACTTCAACACCAGCTAGTCTTCAAACTGTTGTTAAATTTCAAAATGGAACTTCAAATATGTCACTGCAACATAGGGTAAGTTTAGATTGATTTTTTATTTATTCTAAATTCTTTATTTTAATTTTATTTTTCGGTGAATTTTGAATTTTTTTTTTTTTTAATAATTGAATTGGATTGAAGAGAGAACTCAAATTTTAAAAATAGTTGTAACTCCGGATTTCCTCAGATAATTACACTGCTTTAGTAAAGTTAGTCTAATTGAGATGACTTTATAGAATAAGACCAAATCTAAATTTTACAATGAATAATTTTTTAATCACAGACTGTCTGTCCTGCTTTTGAATTGAAAATTCGTTAAGCAGTATAGGTTTTTATGTAGTATATTTTTGTAAAATATGTGCCTACTCCTTTCATTATATGTATATATTTTCTTATGAGTAGAAAATTGTGATCGATACAAAATCTTGCATTACAAATGAATGTATGTGCAAAATACTGTGTTTTACAACAGGAAATCCTACAGATGGAAAAAACGATTATGGAGTATTTAAATTTTTGTTTTTAAATCGTATTTTATTCAATTGTGGTATAAAATTATTTTTACAATATTATGTCCATCAATTAGTACTTCTAGCTCCTCCAATATTCTAAAATTTGTTAATGAACTAACCCTAAGACAGGCAGGGCAGGACAATTGTTGATAACCAATGAACAAAGGATGTCAAAATGAATATTAGACACAGTACGGTACAATATTAGAGCAAGAAGTAAACAAAGATAAGGGTGGCTGAATGAAGTCGAGCACAACTGTCAAAGATTATAGTTACCGGATAGAGGACGGGCAAATTGTAAATGAGATTAAGACTCACCCTGAGTTGTGTAGAACCAATAGGTGATAATGATATTATAAATTTATACCCCAATTGCAGGTGATGTTACAGAGTTTATAAAAAAATCACAATATGATTATATATATAATATATTTTCACTGCTCATTAAACAAAATATCAAATGAACAACTTCAAAGTCTATTTTGTCATAAAGACAGTGTCATTATTAGTTTACAGTTTAGTTTTATTCATGTTTATTAAAAATACATTTTTCCAACAGATTTAACTGGTCTCATTATTTCAATTAGTGTTCTTTCTAATCTTTGTCGTTGCTAATTCTGTGACCTGTGTTTCTCTGCTCTTAATAGCTAATACAAACTCTCAGTTTCTATTTATTCTACTTAGAATATAAAAATTCTTCTCTCAATCTGTTTATGAAATTTTTTCAGTAAGACATTCTATAGAGTACATACTTTAAATAGTTGTGAAGTGCTGTTTCAAATCCTCCTAGCTGTACTATGCTATTATTCTTATGGCTTTTTATTCTATAATTTTCTTATTAAATTTTGTAATTAAAATTTACACCAATAATGATTGTCAAGAAATTCAATTTTGATGTCGACATGAACTATGATTATATGAAGATAATCACAATATTTATTCTTGATTCTCACTACTGTTCTAAAATATTTATTTTATGGCTTTTATTTCTATTTTATTTCATAGTTTTAAAAATATCTTTTCGATATAATTCTAATAAAAGGAATTTTTGTACAGGAATGAGCAATATTTAATAAATATATATATATTTCTAGTATGTATGTATAGTTTACATAATATAACGTGATAAATCTGATGACATACACATTTTTAAAATTAAATTACATCTTTAACTGAGAGTCGGTTTACACAATGTCACTAAGATCACAAAGATTTAATTTGAATTATTCTTAATGTCTCATCTGCAAACAATTTTAAGTGGGTAGAAACTGTTGGTTGAATAATTCTGTGATTGGTATCCAAATTCAACTACATTTACACTAAAGAGGTCCATTGTGATAACTTGTCCATATAAATGTAATGTCCATGTCCCTATCCAAATAAAAGTATTTTTTTGTTTGCTAACGTCTTCGTCTTTGTTTGCTTGCTTACTTGAGATTACTTTCAAATTAACTATGACCCTACATTCAAATTTTTATTACTATCACTAAGTGTAATTATTGTCTTTGACTGAGATCGTTCTTTAAAAATGGTAAAGCAGTATCAGATAAATTTAAATTACACTTCACCTACTTATCTTACATTGCTGTTAATGTTGCTTGATTATCCCAGAGGAGTTTTAATTCTTGTATATTTTTTTTATTTTTTCTCAGACATTCTCGTAAAGACTTCAAATACATGTTGTTATTATTATTATTTTTTTTTAATATTTCCAAGTCTATGGGACTTGCTTTTATACAGAGATTTGGCATATACAATTACGTATATAGTTTTTTTTTATAATTTTTATGATATATCTACTAATTTGAATGTGGAAAACTATATCTATTGTAGAGTACATCGCTCCGGCCTTCATAATAGAACAGTTCCATTTTATTTTTAGTGATAACCAAAACTGTCGACAATTTTTTATCATTTAATTTATCCCAATGACAATGGGTATTGGACCAGCGTGTAAATTTATTCTGTTTATTTTAGATAAACTCATATACAAACCAAATTAACCATCCAGTTTTGAATTCAGATTTATGTTGTATCCAGTTTTGTCGATCTTGAAAAATTTACGTTGAAACAGTTTTCATTAAAAAATAAACATTAAAAATTTTTAAAGTCAAGGAATCCTTACTAAAATGTCTCTTAGAAAAACTAATTTAATTTTATAATTAAATAATAAAATATTACATATTAATTTTATGATAAATAAATTCTAATTTTAATTTAATATAAATAGGACTGATATTTACTATTATTATTTTAATATAAATAGCATTGAAATTATTATTTATTATATAAAATATTTGAAATAATTATATTAAATCTAAAATTAAATATTTATATGAAATAATATAATATATTTCTAAAGAAAATTAATTGAAATATTTATCCATAGTATATACAATGTTGTTACATAAGTTGTGTAGGTAGGTACTACGTGTCTTTTATTTATTAAAAAAAAAATTCTTAAGAAAACTTATTTTCTTGCATTAGTAATTCTGTCATAGTATTTATATATATATTTTTTCCTCTACTTTTTCAAATAATGACTACACTTCTGACGTAAACTATTTTAGAATTCTGAATGAACTCTCTCAGATTTAACACTGGGATACCTTTGAAGAAAAAAATATTCTTATAATTGTAAAACTATTGTTGAAACATATTTCTTTCTTTATTTATTTATTTATTTATTATGCTCCATATATTGTACAATTAATTCTTTTAAAACTATTTACTTAGATACAGATATATAATTATCTTTACTACAGTTGATTTGTATTTTTTTATTTTTATTTAGAAGTTTTCGAGTTTAATACTATAAATTTAAAGGAAAATTGGAGATGAAAAACCTTTTTGAATTTTTGTTTTGTAAAACTTAACGCTAACTTAAACAGTAAAACCTATCTATAGTAAAATCTATACGTACGAACTAAACTAGCCTAATTTTTTTTAACTTAATTTAAATTTCTGATCAGAGGATTTTCTGACATGAACAGTTCCGAGTGGAACTTTACAGTTAAATAACTTATTTTTTCTAAAATTGTATTCATGCTGGCTTTATCATGCAGCTTTTTGGTTGAATACCATCTGGGAAGATTGAATACAAGTTTCAAAAGTTTATTTTGCGCAATTTGCAATTTTTTGGTATGACTAGCTGCACAATCTCCCCAGACTGGTGCCGCATATAACATTATTGGTTGAAAAATTACCTTAATAAGTATCAATTTGTTTTCTGTGGATAAGATTGATTTTCGGTTAATAAGGGGATACAACATGCGAGTACATTTGTTAATTTTATCAATAGTGTTAGAAGTTTGCTTTTGAAAGGTTAGCCTTTTATCTAAGGTAATGCCTAGGTATTTAATAGTATCGGCCCAGTTAATTTCGTCATTTTGCAGTTTTAATGGTATAGAAGGTAAAAGAGAGGCTTTCCTTTTTTTCGTAAAATAAATTGATACTGTTTTGGAAGCATTAATTTTTACTCTCCATTTTGCATAATAACTAGAGAGCTTATTGAGTGAATTTTGTAGGTTTGTTAATATGTGATTGGGATTAGTGCCAGCAGAGTAAATTGCAGTGTCATCAGCAAATACTGATATTTTTGTAAACTCTAGCCTAGGGATATCTGCAGTGTAAGTGTTGTACAAAATTGGGCCAAGTACCGAGCCTTGTGGAACTCCTGCTTTAATTTCATACAAATTGGAGCATGTATTATTCAATATCACACGAAATACTCTTTGATGAAGAAAGTTTTGTATGATTTTAATTAAATATATAGGAAATTTATACACTTCTAATTTATGAAGCAAGCCAGAGTGCCACACAGTGTCAAAGGCAGAATTTATGTCAAGCGCTACTAGACCAATAGATTTGCGTTCTTCTAAGTTGGATTTAATGTAATTTTTGACACGTAGAAGAGGGTGAATGGTACTATGCTTTACCCTAAATCCAAACTGTTCGTTTGGAAGAATTTTTTTAGCTGAAATAAACTTTTCCAGTCTAATTTTTATGAGTTTTTCAAATATTTTTGAGAAACTGCATAGTAAGCTGATAGGCCGAAAACTACTTAATTCCTCCATCGGTTTTCCAGGCTTAAGAATCGGAATAATATGAGCTTCTTTCCATATATTCGGGAAATAACCTAGTTTTAAACAAGAATTGTAAATCAAAATTAGATATCTTTTTGCGTTTAATGGTAATTTTTTGATACATAGATTAGATATGTGATCTGAACCTGCAGATTTTTTAGTCTTTAATTGGGCAAATATTTCATTGACAGATTTCAGTTCAATTTGTTCAAAGGATTCTATTGAACTATTCTGAGGGATACCTTTGAAGAAAAAAATATTCTTATAATTGTAAAACTATTGTTGAAACATATTTCTTTCTTAAAATACGATTTTTCTTCTATTGTCTCTCCATCTCTTTTCTGTTTAATTTATTTCTTCCGCTATCAAGCTTTCGTGAATTCTTAAACTGTTTGAGCGTATAAATTCTTATATGATTATTGTAAACGTTATATTTGTGTTGTGTTGTGCAAGACGGTTTCAAAAAACCTAGGTCAAAAACTACCAGCATGGTTGATTTTATCTCCAAGACAATGACCTCAATATTGAAAATGGTTTTTAAATTGATGCCATCTTTACTAACATAGATATGGCGTTTGACACAATTCCTCATATTATACTGTAGCTGAAAAATAGGTTTTTCACCATATAGCCTTAATTGGCCTTCCCGTGAGTTAACGTTATTCCCTGAAATTTAAAATTATGTGGTTGAAAGCACCAATCGGAATAGTCTCAAGCCGTTGACTTGTTCCACATTTCCTGCCACCCTACTTAATATGGTATTATTGAATATATGAATTGAAATATAGTTAGTCACATAATATGTATTAACTTAAACCACACATGCTGCTAGTAGAAAAGTAAAATTCTAGCATTCTGGTTATTTTAACATTTTTCTAATCAAAGGTGGCAGGGTCTACGAAATAACTCCCAATGAAATAACTCCCCCTATAAAATGAAATAATTCCAAAAAAAGAAAATGAAATATTACCCACACCAAGAATAAAATAAATCCCACACCTTGGCAGTTATTTTATTATGAAATTATTGCCAATTTAAAAAATGAAATAACTCCCAACGTCAATGAGTTTATTTTATTATGAAATAACTCCCATCACGCAAAAAAATTAAATGGGAATGGAAAATGAAATGTAAACATATTTATTGTAAATAAAATCTTCAATTGTCGAATGAAATAAAATGAAATAAATCCCACTAATTGGGACTTATTTCATTATGAAATAATTCCCTACCAAAATAATTAAATAATTCCTACAATTTGGTATTTATTTCATAATGAAATAAGTCCCACTTTTGTATGAAATTTGGTTGGGAGTTATTTCATAAAAAAAGTGGGAGTTATTTCGCAGAGCTGTGGCGGTGTTTTACTAATCCTAATGGATGATGATATTGTTGCACAATCAAATGTTGCCAGGTTTCATTTAGTAAAAGACATATAATGTACTTGCCGTAAACATTAATATGACAGTATAAAATAAAAGAAAGTAGGTTTATATTTCACATTTCAATTTTGTACGTCGGGGAATTTCGACTTTTAAATAAAACTTATATAGTTGAAAGAAAAATCTCGGTATAAAGAGATATAGAATGGTGTAAAAAAAACCTTGTATAGCTCTATGCAGCTTTTACAAGAAAGTTTTTTTTTCTCTTGGGTTTTAGAGTTTGTCTACTGTGTTGCAGTTGAATAAACAATCTCTGTACAATTGCTTTAGAAATTATAAGTCGTGAAGTACAACTTAGTTGAGCTCTACTACGTGTTTCAATGCCACTTTTTCATTTTTAAAAATATACTGTACTACTCGTATAAATATTCAAATTTATTTAAATTAGTTTTTCTCATTATTAAATTTATTATTAACACACTTGTTAGCAATTTTTGTAATTTTTTAATATACATATTTTTTCGAAACTCAATTTACAATAAAGAAAGTGAATTGCAATAAAAAAATTCAAATTTATACAAAAATCGATAAATAAATAAATTTTTGAAATGCATTGAATTTTTTATGGTTAAACAAACTAGCAATATTCAAAGATTTTAAGAACTCGTAAAAAAATTATTTAAAAAAAAAATTTTAAGGTAATTGGATGTTGATGTCAAATAATATGTCACCTCTAAAGTACATCAAATAATCTTGATCCCGTATATAATTCCGCAATCAAGAAAATAAAGGAAAAAAAATTAAAATGGTAATTGGTGTATTTTGAGTTCAAATTACATTAATTTTTTATCACTAATTTAATTTAACACTGTTTAAGTAAACTGTGTAAATACATGGTAGTAGTGTGTAGTGTAAATACATCGCTTTTATGGTTTCATTATTATCATCACCACTATCACTATTAGTGGGGGGTATGGCGAAAAAAAGATTCTTCCATAATCTCATATGTGCAGCTAACCTCTGCAAATGCTGCTACGTCTTTTGTTGGAGCTTGCATCGGATAAGACTGTTATCATCAATGTTTTTATTGGTCTTCCAACTGCACACTCTGGCTCTGCACAACAGGCTTTCACTCGAAATATAAAAAAATTTCATTATCGAATTTCGTCCGTCGGATTTCCAAGTCTATTTGTTTTCCATTTATTTTTTACCACAAGGTTCTGATGGAAATGTTTTTTTTTTCTGATTAGTTTCACAACTTACAGTTACTTACATAATGAGTTATAAAAACTCAACAAAATAACACATGGTAAAACTATATTTGTTAATAAATTATAGTATGACATTTTCTTTTTTTTTTAAACGGTTCAAGTATTTATTGAATCTTTCCATTAGAAATTGATAATAAATTATCATTTTGACTTATTCAGAAAGAACAAATTTATTCAAAATCTACATACTATGATTGAAGACTTATAATCCAGTGATTAAACATCAATTCAGGCTAACCACACCTACAATGCTAGGGTGCTCCTTTATAATATGCTCGCTAAAGGTATGCATAAAATATTCCGCGCTAGATAGTTTAGATGGTTTGACAATCTGCCAGCATAGTTCTTTTTCAGTCTTTGGATTTCATCCCGGACCATAGGTATGTTTAGATCGTTGTGTATGTTGCAATTTCATATGTACCAAGGAGCTTTGGTAATGATTCTTAGTATATTTGAGTGTAGTCTTTGTATAATTTCCACGTTATTTCATTATAGAGGCACTTTGCCATAATTGACAGCCATATGATCAGATTACTTTCAAGATTGAATTGTATAAAAGTACTTTATAGTTAATATCGTGAGGAGAGTTTTTGCCAATTAGCCAGTACATACTATTTATGTTTAGCTTCATTTGTTCACGTTTCGTTTCTATATGCTTTTTCAAAGTGAGTAGTCTATGAAGATGGGCTCCTAGATACTTTACTTCTTTTGGCTGTGGGATGGTGATTCCATTTACTTTTACTGGGGGACATGTGTCTTTATTTAGAGTGAAGGTGACATGAACACTTTTATTTTCATTTATTTTTATTTTCAATTTACTAAGTCAATTTTTAATAAGTTTAATATGGTCCTGGAGATTGGATTTGGAAGCAACATAAGCGTTTATGTGTGAGCTCAAAATAGCCGTATCATCTGCAAATGTGGATGTTAGTATTTGCCTACTATCGGCAGTGTAAATTAGATATAAAAGCGGCCCGAGCACACTACCTTGGAGTACACCAGCTTCGATAACATGTTCTTCAGTTAAATAATCATTGTATTATACTTTAAATAGCCTATCAGTTAGATACGATTTGATGAAATTCAAACGGTAGATTAGTTCAAATTTTAAAGCTTAGACCATAATGCAAACTTTATCAAAAGCCTGTGCGACATCGAGGAAGACGGCTGAGCAAATTTTTTTCTCTTCGAAGACTTTTCTGATTTGATCAGCTATTCTGCTCTATTGTACTGTGTTCGACTTGAAATCCAAATTGATGTAGTGGAATTACACCTTTATTTTATATTTTGGGCATTAGTTTATGTACTAGGACTTTTTCAAATACTTTAGCTAGTGTTGGTAAAAGACTAATAGGTCTATATTTTGTTGAGTCTTTACCTGGTTTAGGAATCATTATGATGATTACCATACATATCTTTAACCAGACCAAATGAAGCATGGGAGCAATCAAACTCTTTTAGATGACCACATATAACAGATGCCAAGCAATACTAGCTACTATAATAAAACAACTAGATTTGGAACTCCCCAGGATCCAATTGGACTGCATAAAGACTACCCACCGCTACCTGTTGGACAGAGCATCTAGGGAAACATGTAGATATTGCAACGAAAACTTAACAATAAAACATACACTACCGGACTTCCAATACACACATAACAACCAACCCAAATTACCCCAGAAACACTAAAACTAACTAAAGGAAAAAGACATACAAATAATCAAAACCCTATTTACAACCTACGGCATATAAAACGACATCGAACAATAATAGCTACATAATAAAATAGAAAAATAATATAGGAAGAGAAGAACACAATGCCTTCTTCCGGTTTAAAAATCCATATAAATAAAATTAAAAGAAAAACCAAGTAAGAAAAGGGAAAAATCCTAAATAAAAACTAATAATGTAATAGATATATGTACATAATTAGATCTAGATTAGATTTAGATTATATTATAGATTCAGATTGAAATTATTTGTATTTATTAGTCTATTAGTATTACAATAAGTAGATATCAGATTTGTAATAGACAGATGGTTCCCATCCTACCCGAAAAAAGAGGTCCTAAATTTTGGCTGTACATTTATGTAATATTGAAATAATAAAATAAAATTAAATTAAATTAATCTACACAAATCAATATTTAAAAATTTCAAACTTTAATTGAAAGTGATTTGTTCACCAACACTATACTGGAACTTATCAGTAGCTATCATAGTGTTGCACTACCTATACAACTCCTTTTTAAATCTATATTTAAATTCAATAAAAAGTGAGAAATTGGTAATTTATAAAAATATATATAGCTAGTCTGCTAGATAGAATTTAATTCATTTTATAATTTTCCAATTGAGCTAAAAATTTAAATTAATTTAAATAAAATTTAAAAGCAAAATTGTCGTACATTAAAAAATTCATTTTGAAATTATTTAAATAAAAAAAAATAAAAAAATATCATAGTACAAGTATTATAAGTATGATTTCAAAAAAATAAATTCACAAAAAACCAACACTCAACAAATTCAAATTAACTTTTAAAACGAGTATTTCCTCATGGACTTCAGTCACACGTATACAAAATAAACAGGAATAAACTAATTGAATTAAAATAATTAAAAGCTTATTCATCATCTGTATAAAGTTGATGAATTGGAAAAAACGTGAATCTACTTCAAATATTCGGTGAGTTGATTTGAGATTGGGTATACCAATACCGCAATAAATTATGAACTTTTCAATCTAAGAATTCATATAAATCCTTAAAAATTTTCATTTATTTTCTTTATTAACATTTTTCTTTCAAGAACACCTAACCTACTTATATTTTTCTCTTGAGTATAAGAGTTTAAAATAAAATACCATCCTGAAAATACAAAATATAATTATTTTATAGAAAGAATACCAAAACAAAAAAAAACATAAAATAAAAAATAGAAGAATAAATTTACAACATTAACATTTAAATAATTTTCTATTTTATATTCAATTTTTGCTTTTGTTTTTGTTTTTGTTTTTAACACTTCTATAGTATTTTTTATTTACCAAATAGCACAATATTCTATAATATTAAAATTGCCACGTGTTGAATTTTTTATTCTAATTTTTATTTTTTTTTTTAATAACACTAATAAAATAATACGTCTATACTCTTGTATTGTGATAACAAGGGAATAATAATTTTCATTTTAAAAAACCTTAAAACATTTTTTAAATCTTTTTTATTATTTAAAAATGAAATTTTAAAACATAAAACAAAACAAAAAAAATTACTTAATTCTGAGTTTATGGAATAATATTCTAAAAATTGAATTTTAAATGATTAATTCAATTATTATATTTTTATTTGTTATTTGCAAAATCAATTTATTTATCAATTAAATTATTAACCTGAATGGTTTTGAACAATAGTTTACTAAATTTTTTTTTTTTCATTTTATAAAAACAAAAAAGGATTTTAAAAAATTCAAAATTTTATTTAAAAAATTCATTTTATTTAATATATTTTTTTATATTCGTAAATATTTGTGGATGTGTGAATTCTATAGAGATAATTTTGTTTTGAGCTTAAATAAAAAAAGTTCAGGTGATGAACACCTTTTCTAATGTGCTAGTTTTAGTTTAATTATAGTCTTGACTATAAATCTATGAAAAAGCATTGACATTATTGGATTACTCTATTAACTTTCTTTTAACTTCTATGTAAAAGCTTAAGGGTTACTATAATTTGCTTGTATTTTCATTTGCCTGTGAATGAAAATGAAATATGTACAGGCAAATAACATACAGGGAAATGAAATACAAGCATATATGATACGCCTCGCATCCATAGCTTGAAAAAGTCCTGTATGCTTCAATTATTTGTATACCTATATGTGTAGTAACAAAAAAATCTCATACTTATTGGTTTTAAATGATTATGAGAGCTTTTTTCGAAATTGTACTATTAAAAAACAAATGTGCCTCTGTACATTGGTATTTTCACTGCCATTTTTACTGTAGTTTACATCAGTATTTTTAATATTTACATTCATATTTTTTTAACAGTTTATTAATTTACATTGGTATTTTGAAGAATAGTTAAAGCTTGAGATGATTTGAATGTGTTCGTAAGAATTTGATTTTAAATTTGTTTCCAAAAGATAAACATCATAATAAGCCATAATGTCAAGAAGCCAAAAACTGCCCAAGAATACCAAACATTTTGGTAGATATTTTTTTTAGTAATACACGTAAAGCTCTATAGATCGAAGGGTGTGCATGGGAAATAATAGCAAAAGATAAGACGCAGTGAAAATACCAATTTACAGACCTCCAATCGTAAAAATATTATTGAAACAAACTATATTTCAGTTCAGTAGTAGAGATATGAGATCTGACCTCCATAAAATTAAATGTACTTGTATATAAATGTAAATATTTTGTGTAAGCATATTTTGGTAGTTTGAAAACCTACTGACAAAGGGACGTCTTCTGAGGGAGATGTTTTATCGACGTAGATCCTAAGGACCATATCCATAGGATAGCTGAAATTGCTCACTTTCCAAAAATACAGCTTTAGTGGCACATCTTATCCTTTAAGGACGGAAAGGACATTTGAAAGAATCCTTGCTGTTTTGATGTTTTTGTATAAAATTCTTTATATCTGGTAATCCATTAAGTATATATATATATTCAATGATATATTCTAGAAATATAACGGTCTGGAGCATTTTTCAACATTTATTTGATGATGACTGGTGCTGCCGTTATGGAGATATTGCAGTTCAAAATAGAAAATTTTAGAAAAAAAAAACAATCTTTATTTTCTTTCTTGAAAAACCCAATACCTAAAATTTTACTATAAAACTACCCCAATATTTCTATAGTGTTTGAAAGGTATCGCTTTTTACCTTCTATAACTCATACATACTTTATGTTTGCGTCGGATAGTTCAGATGGTATAAGCATTTGTTTTAAAAAAATTTTTTTTTTTTTACCCTTTTTCTATATAAAACCATTTTTTATAAAAATATAAAAATACAAAAATATCAAAACAACAAGGATACTTTCAAATGTCCTTTTCGTCCTTAAAGGATAAGATGCGCCACTAAAGACTGAATTTTTGGTTATTTTTGGAAAGATAGGAATTCCACCTATCCTTGGGATATGGTCATTAGGTCCTACGCCGATACAAAATCTCCCTCAAAATCCCCGAAATTTCTAATTAAAAATATAAAACAGAAATAAAATATGACCTGACTAGCCATACTATATGCAAATATAAGAGGGTACATTAGTTTGACCTTTACTTAAGTAAAGCTACTTAGACTTTATGTGTCATTA